>CM033711.1:60333901-61637405 GCA_019671005.1 Hibiscus mutabilis
CTTTCCATGTCTTGACATTCGCTTTGCTTAACTGAGTATACCAACGTAACGCCGCTCCAGTTAGACTATCCTGGAAACAGTGGATCAGTAGCTTTTCATCTTTATGGTAAGCCGCCATTTTTCTACAATACATCGTTATGTGTGCAGAAGGACATGTGGTTCCGTCATATTTATCGAACTCTGGTGTTTTGAATTTTGGCGGCAAGACAAGATCAGACACCAAACTTAGATCACTAGCATCATTTCCTGATTCTTCATTTGATTGTAACGCTTTAAATTTTTCTTCCATGAGGCGAAATCTTTCTTCCCACTTTCTTTCTACCTCATTCCGGATCTTTTCGACCATGTTTAGGTCCGGCACTTCTTCTTCATAAAGTGCTTCGGTATCAAGGGGTTGAGTCTCAGGTGCCCCTACTTGAAAGCTGGAAGACATTTCTATAGGGTCAATATACACCTTCCTAGCCTGGTTTGGTGCAGTTGGTTGAACCTTGTAGTGAGCCGGGGTACCTTCTGGCTCTGGGATATTTTCTCCTTCTACTCGTTTCCCAAGACTTTTTGCCAGCAGTGCCGTTATGTCAGATACTATTGATGTTTGTGACTGTGCAATCTGATCACTAAGGCTTCTCTGGGCCTCTTCAAGCCTTGTCTCAAGCTCTCTCTGCCCTCTTTCTAAACTGATTATTCTTTCTTCCATGAGCTTTCTTTGTAGCCGGGTAAAGTATAGGTGATGAATGATTGCGGGTTAACACTACATAGAATGCCACAATATTCATATTGTTAATATGGTTGCAAAAAATAAATGCATGTACAATGATGCGAATGTTATGATGCAAATGCAAGAATGCATGCAGACAAGGTCTTGATTCATTTGGTAATCACCCTTTTGAATTACTTTCACGGGAATTAAAGGGTCTTGATTACAACAAAATTTGTGTTACAAAGTAAAGATCCCTAGTACAAAAGATCTAATTATAACACAGAGTCCTATAGATAGATTCTAGCTCTATCTCCTAACTTTCCAATTGCCTTGAGCAGCTTGAGGAACCTAGGAGCTTCTTCCATTCCGGGGCTGTAAAAGGTCGGAGTGCCTCAGCCTCGACAAACTAAATCATTTACGTGTCTGGCGACTCATTGTATGTCCACCATTAGATTTGCGTAGTAACGGGTCTCGTCTGTACCATTCGAGCAGCGTCGCGTAATCTCTCCTCTCGCCAATAGGTGTCCCCTCCGGCTGCAGCTTCCTCGAACACATTAATTCTTTCCTTGTAATCCTCCACAAGCGCTTCGAGGACCCGATTCGTGCTTGTAACACACCCACTTCGCGTTCTCTTTCTTGCAGCTCAAATAAATTATTCTGTGGCAAGTATATTCAAGTGAATGTTCGACTTCCGCTACCTTTCCTTTTAATTCATCATTTTGACTTTGGCTTTGCCCCAATTTTTGAACAGTGTCATCGTACAGTTTCTGCATTTCTAATGAAACATTTCGGCTATTCATGGATTTTCTTTTCCATACGGCGACACTTTCTTTCTCATGATGGACAGCTTGTTTCCCCTTGCTAATTTCTTGTCTGAATCTTTCTCTCTCTTGATCAATGGCCTTCTTGGCGGACCGTTTTTCTTCCTGCATAGCCAAACGGTAGCTTTCAATCTCTTTTCGATCGTTTTTTGTTAATTTTCGTTCTTCTTCCATTAAACGGATGCCGTTCATTCTTTCTTTTTCCACAGCTATGAACTGACTCCGGCCGGCCTTTTGTATTTTTGCCTGTAATAGGAGAGCATCTTTTTGATAAAGAGTATTTTTATCGCTTAAATCTGCATTCAATTTCTTCAATTGCTCGATGATCCCGTCCCCCGCCGTCAACTTCTAGGTTTGCCTTATAGAGTTCACTCGCATGTTGGGTCTGTTGAATGTCCATTTTCTTTTTAACTTCCTCGAGTTCACTCCTTAAGATATCGGCCGGACGGTACCACCCTCGTAAGCTCTTCGAGTGACATTGTTAGTCCTTGATCAGATTCAGGAATCACATTATTAACCCTCAAATGTCTCCAAAGATCGTAATCTGGGGTAGTCATGTGTTCGGTATCTCCTTCCACCCTGATCCGATAACAATGATCCTGTGCCCTCATGATGGTCTGATTTTTCCTTTGAACTCTCCTTTGAAAAGAAATTCAGTTTGGCTTAATCCCGCGGTATTGGGAATGAACTGTCGTGATCCGAACTGCCGAGACACACTAAAAGTGGAGCACAAGCGATCCCTCCATGTAATCCTAACATCATCGACCCGGTTGAAATCACAACAATCGTATAGAAAATAATTAACTTTACCGAGCCATGAGACCCTCCATGCTATGTCCTCATCTCGAATGTTCCTGAAGAAACTGGTCCACATTCTTGTTTTCAAATCTTCTCGCCATTCCTTTGCTAAGTATTCTCGTAAAGGCGAAAAACCTTGGAAGGATATCCCCGGCAGGACCCGCGTCGGCGTCTTCCACATGTGACTCTAGATCCATACTTGTAATAGCTGTGTGCATCCTCGAAAACGTCCTTCTTCATGCTTCCGGCTAGCGTTTAAAGAAATGAAAGTCTCGACCAAGATTGCTGGTACCAGGTTTGCTCTCCGTTTCGCCCGCTCAAACAAATCCAGAATGGCTATATCAATGTTCCCGAGTACTCTGGGAAAGATCACCAAGCCATATATTCCTAAAGCAAATAAGTCCATTTTCTTTGCCTCGTCTGGATGTGTTGATATGATGTCTCGAATACTCTCCCATGCAAAGACTGTATTATCTCCTCGGATTTGAAGGAGGCCACTAACCCAATCGTCACTCATTCCTGCAAAGGTCTTGAGTTTAGCAGTGTAATTCTGATTCCTTGGAGGCTTCGCGTAGATCCAATCTTCCTGAATATTTTTCTGGTTAAGTAAAGCAGTGGTATTCTTCTACCGTAGGCATCATGTCCTGCCCATTGAAGGTGAAGCGACAAAAGCCGATTCGAAATGGACTATAGCTCGGAGTAGGGGCTGGTTAATCCGAACATATAATAGCTGTGCGATGTCGCCATAACTATCGCTAAATAAGTCTTGTAGTCTTCGGTCCCATCTTTCCCAAATGCTTTGAAGATCCCACAAGTCGTTCTGTTGGAGACTCACATAGGTGTATCCAGCTATTACGCGTTCGTTAGGCAGACTGTCTCCTTGGATTTTCTGGTTGACCTCTGACCAATGTCTGACTGACAAATTAAACTCTTCTTTCCTAAGACACCTTTTTTCCATAATGAAAGACTTTCTGATCAGGCAAACCACTTGATCCAGTACCTTTATGCGATGCAAATGCAATGATGTATGAGAAAAAGAACAAAAAGCGAAAAGAAAACAAGTCGATGCAGATAAAATTGATAAATATATAAATAAAATGACAAAATTAAGCAGAATAAACACACAAAACAACCCTATTTATCCCGTCTAAAACCTAAGGTTATCGCATGGCTCTAACAGGTAGGTTCTATGTTATCTACATGCAGTTTTGGTTCTAGGAGGTACCGAATTGTCCTTGCTGTCCTCTACTAAGAGTAGCAAGGCCCCGATCATCACCCATTATAGGCTCCTTTCAACCGGGTTCAATTCGGGGGACCCATTCGCTTATGCCGTCATTGAAGGAACGATATCCTTACGAAAGCATAAGGTACTCGAGCCCCGAAGGTACTTGCTAGGCCCATACGGGAGAACGATATCTCCACGAAAGCATTAGCGTTTTCCCCCCACTTAAAAAGACGGGTTTATATGCCATATTTTAAATGCGTTAAAATAAACGCGCAATTATGACCGAATGTTAATTTAATAGTCACTTTAATCCGGAACTTCCAATATTAGTAAAGCGGTAATTATTTTAAAAGCTTGACTCTCATTTGTTTTTTTTTAAAAAAAAACAAAAATGTTCCCAGCGGAGTCGCCATCTGTAGCGAAGGTCTTTTTTCTCAAACATATATCGCTAAAATAAAAACGATGATTTTTGAAATGTTTTTGAAAGGTGTTTGGATATAAAATATTTATTCCGTGGGGTTTACAAAAACCTTATAAAAATGGAGTCGCCACCGGCCACTTAGGTAGGCCGGACACCATAAAACCAGAGATTCAAAAAGACAGGGATCGGGTGTCAGTTACGGATGGGGAAGGATTAGCACCCCCACACCGCCCAAAATTGGTACTTTAATAATTACCGCTTTATTAATATTGGATTTTCCGGATTAGAGTGACGATTATTTTAAAATTCGGTCATAATTGCGAATATATTTTAAGGGCCCCGTTATCCGAGAATAAACGCCCAACCACTATCACTACGCTTGATACTGGCCCCGTTTACGCTCGGATAAAAGGACATCGCATTAACAATTTATATCTCGATATGCAATCTTAATGGCAAAAATATAAAACATGGTAAAATGTTTAAATGTAGTAAATATTGTCATAACAGAATATTAATCTAACATAGATGATATTCTAAACTAAAACGTGCATATACATATTATTCTAAATAATAGATAAAAAAACAACTATAATATGTCAAAATAACAAGGCAGGAATAAGTATATGTAGACGAACATATATTTAAAAAAATGCATACTAGTAATAAAACATATTTCAACATATACGGGTCAATATATCGTATAAAAAGGGTAAATACACTAACATGTAACCCCCTAAAAAATAAGGAAACACACACATATAAAATACAACATACGCCATGTACGAACCAATTAAAACATAACATGCTTGATATGAATAACCAGATAAAAAAAACGAATATCATACTTGACATATATATATACATATAAACATAAAACGAGTCATATACGAGAGACATAAAATAAAATAATATCAACATATACGATTATAATACGACAATAATATTTACAAAGAAAACAGGATGAAATGAAAGGAAAACGAAAATCAGTGGCTGAAATTAAAGAACAATAATATGTAATTTAGGGACGAAATTGCAAAACAAACAAAACCTAAAAGGACCAGGATTGTAATTATACCAAGGGGCAGACCCAAAGTGAAAAATTCAAAAACGCGGGATGGTTAAGGGCGTAATTTTACCATTCAGAAACTGATTCGGTGTAATTTAGTGACTAAATTGTGACTTTTTGAAAACTCAGGGGGACTGGGACTGTGATTATACCATGCGGCAAGACAAAAATGAAAATATTGAAAACGCGGTGGGATTAAGTGTGTAATTTACCCATTTCAAAAATAATAATAACTATAAAAGGGCCATTTTTAGACCGAAACCCATTTTCCCTTTCTTTGTTTCATTTTTCGGTTTTTCAGAGTTTTTGTTCATTCGTTTTCTCTCAAATGTTCTTGAGAAACCCAGAATTCGGCGGCCGGCCGCCGTATTCTCCGCCGCCGGCCGCCGCTAACCGGCGCCGGTAGGCTCCCAAATACACCAAAACATTCCTCTTGTCGTCCTCAATACGAATCCGTGGTTGGATTCAGAGGATACCCTTTCTTTTACTCTAGATCTAAGAAATACGAACCCAAAAAAAAATATTTTTTAGACCAAAATACAACTACAAAGGGTCTTCTCTTCCCTTTAGTTCACCAGGTCTGGCTTGTAGAAGCCGAGAGGTTTGTCACCAAGAGAAGGAAGACCCACAGACAACGCCGGTAAGACTTCTTCTTTTTTTGTTTCTGTTTTTTATTTCTGTTTCGTATATGCATGCAAAGAAAACAGGTAAGAAAAAAGAGACAAAAAATTACCACTGGACTGCCTTTTTGATTATCTTGACTGGTTACAAATTTTTTGGTTTTACAACTCTCTGTTTTTTTGTTACTACTCTCTCTATTTTTTTTGCTAATCTTTTTTGCTTGCTAGCTAAAAATTATCCCCGTTACAACAGCCCCGTTTCATATATATTACTGCTTCTGCTTTTGTTGCAACTTGTATCTTCTTTTCAAGATCTGACATTTGCTTGTTGTCTTTGGCATAATCTGAATGCGGGGACTGAATATCGGCGCGGTGGCGGTGTGGTCATTCTGCCAGAGGCCAGACGCATTTTCGGCCGTTAGATCAGATATGATCTAACGGTCGAGATGGCTTGAAGAACGATCGGCCTGGATGAAGCCTCGATCTGATGAAACGGCTTCAAATTTCGCCACGTGGAGCTCCGCAGTCGAGGAGTCAGGACGCGTGGATCTTACGCGCACGTGGGATATTAAAGCGTCCGCGCGTGGCACTCGAACGGTCCATACGTGTGGAGCACGCGCCCGGCAGATATTTTCGACTTTGGTTGCATCGTGGCCGTTGGATCAGATCTTGATCCAACGGCCCACAGTTACCTGCACATTGTAATTAAATGGGATTCAGATTTGGGCCAAACGGGCCTTGTAATTGAACTTGTAATTGGACGTAATTCCTATTTGTTTAATATATATTTAATTTTTCATTTTACCAGCCCAATAGTATTACTAATAATAATAATTATAACAGCAATACATGTATATACGAAAATGTCTACTTATATGATATAATCATTAATTAATATAATATTCTAGTATACGTACGTATAATCATACATATAATTAACATACCATCTATATACGCTTATACCCTAGATACATACGTGACATACATACACCCCTAATACGTATACATAGCTTATACATGCACACATCACCTTATATTAGTAACATTCATATAATAAATATACATGCAATATTAATATATTTATAAGTAAAAATGAGTGATTACAACACTTAATTGTTTCTGTTGGTTTGTTAAGCAAGTGAAAATTAATAAATTCGGAGTCTTACCAAACAGAAATGACGGGTTAGCGCCAGGAGTGTTGGCGGTGATTGGAGTTCATTTTTCGGGTGGTAGGGCCGTTAAAATAGACTTATATTCATAAAATGGACGAATAAATCGAGTTTTCTGTGAACTTGCAAATCCCAATTTTGAAAACACGTTTTGAAGTCAATTAGGTACCAATTTTTAGGTGTTGTAGGGATGTTAATCCTTCCCCACACGTAACCGACACCTTAACTTATTTTCTTGTTTTCGCAGACCAAACATGTTATTTTAATAAATAAAACGTTTTATTAAAATAACCTTATTTTAAAAGTGATCCAATCACATTTTTTAAAAAAAGATTGGTGGCGACTCCGTGTTTTAGTTTTCAAAATGTCGGGCCTCCTAAAAAAGGATTGCGACAGCTTGGTGACTCTACTGGGGAGGTATTTTTGTTTTTTTAAAATAAAAACAAAAGAGGGTCAGGCCATAAATTGGTTTCAAAATGTTTTTTAAAAAAAATAGAATTTACAAGTTCACAAAATTTTCAATATATTCGTCCGTTTAATGAATATAATTCTATTTTTATACATTCCAAAATTGTTCAAAAACTCTATTCCTGAGCTTCTCCCGTTCGTTTAAGTGAGGGGAAAATGCTTTGCATATGTGAGAATACTGATTCTCCATATGAGCCTAGCAAGTACCTTCGGGACTCATATGCCCTTTGTCTTCGTAAGGATACCGATCCTTCGAGAAGGCATAGGAAAAAAGTCCTCTTGAGTTGAACTCGGTTCGTTTGAAGCCTATAATGGGTGAGAAACACAGGCCTTTCTACCCTTAGTATGGGACATCAAGGACAGCTCGAGTACCCTTTTAGAACCAAACCATGTTTGAGAATCTAGAACCTACCCAATAGAGCCATGTGAAAAATATAGGGTTTTGAGTCTGATCAAAATTATTTCGCAAAGATAATCCATAGAGACATGTCCTAGAGTGTTGGAATGGTTGCCCAGAATTATTTATGCAATAAAATTATTTTGGACTCTTTTTGTTTTCTTATCTCTAATCATTCCCTTTGTTTTGTTGTTTTGCATGTTTAATCTTGCATCATCATTCCATATCAAGAAGGGATTGGTTCTTAAAAATATTTGCCCAATTAGAAAAGTTGTTATCATGGATAGAAGGATCCTGAAATTAGAAGATGAAAATGCGAAGGTCTATCATTGGTCTGAAGTTAATTAGCGAGCGTTTGGGGATAGTTTGACAGCTGATCATGAGACAAAGACATCAGAATATACCCATATTAGTGTCAAGCAGAACGATGTGCAGGAGTTGCAAAAAAATGGGAACACTTTAACTATGAGACCAAGCATTTTTTCTATGAAACTTACGGAGACATAGCGTATTTGCTGTATGTGAAAGTTGATAAGAAATTCTTGAAGGCTTTGGTTCAGTTTTGGAATCCAGGGTATTGTTGCTTTACTTTCAATGGAGAAGATATCATGCCCACGTTCGAGGAATAATTGGCTCTGTTCAACCTACGTAAGGTGAAGAAGAATTGGGTTTATGCCAAGACACCTAAGAACAAAAATCCACACTTGAGGCTCACAACTTTTGTCGGTATGAGTGATGGATGGGTCAAGGGGCTGATACGGAAAAGAGGTGGTAGTTTCTCCTTTCCTTGGTCAAGCATCAGAAACATAATTCCAGTTCACCCAGACAAAGAAAAGAGAGTAAATCTCCTGGCAATTGCGATATATGGATTGGTTATTTTCCCAAGGGTCTTGGGAAACATTGATATAGCCTTACTTGACTTCTTTGAGTAGATGAAGAGGGAAGTCAATCAAGTACCTGCTGTGTTTAGCTGAAACTTTCATCTCATTGAATGTCTGTCGAAAGATGTAAGATGTGGGCTTTGGAGGATGTTCTCTTTTACTTCAGGTTTGGGCCCTCAGCCACTTCTGGAAATGCCCAACTCTGACTCTATTTAATGTGTTATCCCTAAACTTTTCTCTTCTCTAGGATTTCTTGGCAAAAGATTGGCCAATTGTCAAGGAAAGCAAATGGGTTGACATTTTCAAAGACCGCCGTGATTAAGACATCATATGGAGAGTTCCGTGGATGGGCCATGTCAGGGTTCTGTACAGATGTGAAAATTTCAACTTCCTGATCCTGTTAGGTTTATGGGGTAGAATCGGGTGTGCTCCTTTGTCAGTGTCCCGATAGTATGGTTCTCGTCAGTTCATCCCATTCACTACCAGTCTTAGCTCATTGGAGTTCGAGTTCCAGGGTGAGTTCAGGCAGAAGGTACATATAATTAGTGACTCATAGAACAATTGCTATTATATGAAGCTAGAGTTTGACAGTCACTGTATGTTTACCCCTGACTATGACGTCTGGAGGCACACGAGAATGATTGACAAGGTCATATACCTACACCCGGATAGGCCAAGTTTTTAGAGGAACATTTGAAGGTGGTCCCTTTTGAAGCTGATATCCTGAGGGAGAAACTAAGAAGGGCCAAGTTAGAAATAGAAGCCTTGCAAGAGCAGAACCAGCGGGACAAGTTCGAGTAAAGCCTTGAGGTAGAAGAGTATAAAGGGGAGACAGATCGAGTGACGAAGCTGTACATGGACCTAAAAGAAAAGTATAAGCTTCAGAGGGTTGACTTCCTCAAATTTTAGACCACTGTTCGAAATGCTAACTTGCAAAAGAGTCTAGAGCAATGGAAAAAGGAAATAGAGCAGGCTATGGGCAAAGAGAAAGGCGTGGCAAGTGAGAAATTGAGAAATACAGACGGGTACTTGTAGAAGAAAGGAAGAAAGGTAAACAAGTGGCAGAAAATGAAAGGGGCAAACAAACCCTTGAAAAAGAGAAGGAAAAATATGGCTGCTTGGAAAAGAAAGGACCACGACAACAAAATCTGTTTGCTCGAGCTGTAGGCATCGTATGATAAAACCCGTGAGAAGTTGAAACAAAGCCAGGCTTTTGTTGCTAAATTGCAAGATAAGTTAGATGACCTAAACCAAACTCTTCATAAGTTTTAGAACGATCACACCTATATGGAGCTCTAGGCTAGCTTGAATGAGAATGATTCCTTAGGGAGTAAGTGGAAGAAATAGACAACATAATCCAAGAATATAGGACAAAGATCTTGGTCCTTGAAGATATCGCTGATAGAGGTAACGACTACTGGTTCACTCGTCTTAGAGATAATGCAAGAAGATTCCAAGAACGAGATGAGTTCGATAAGACCGTCATGACCCAAGTTCAAGATGTGGCAAGGCATATGATTATGTTAGCAACTAAAGCTCCAGCCTTTCGTCAATACATCAAACCAGTAGGAGAAGTGCACCCAAGGATTATGTGGTTAATTGAAGAAATCAAGGAATTAGGAGTTTGAGCTGAGATGTATTTATAGAGAAATGTTGAAACTTATTGTAATAAGGACGTTTTGACATTCAATAAAGCTGTTTCTAAAAGCAGATATTTTATAGAATCAATGACCTTTCGTTTACATTCATGCATTTGCATTATTCTTTTATTTGCTTGTTTATTTTTTATGTTCTATAACATTGCATGCATTCATAACATAATAAGATACTAACTTAAATAAAATGATAGAAACGCCAAAATAGCCAAAACAACCCACAAATACGGTACCCGTTCACAAACAAAAGCGATAAAAGACAGCGTGGCAGCCTTGGAGATCAACCATAAGAGCACCCAAGATCGTCTTGATAAGACAGAAACCAACCTGAAGCGGGAAATTGAGATAGTTCACAGGAAAACAGTAAGCTCGATCGTGGCCATCCTAGGGTTCAAGGACCTAGATGCAATAGAAGCTGAGGAAGAAACTTATGCGCTGCCCCGGTTCCAAGGAATGACTTTCATCCATCTTGGAATGCAAAAGGAAGCTGCTTCACCCAAAGTTAAGATATCTTCCCACTTTGCTGAATCCTCCATCCGTAACTAGTTGAAGGTTAATACTGAAGGAGCTCACAACTACGAGGTGCCTAACCTCGATGAAATTATTGATAAGGCTAAGGCCGAAAAGAAGTTGGAAGATCGCTATGAGAAGTTGGAAGGGATGATCAAATCCTTTCAGGAAGGAAGCACCCACGGTGAAATGGATGCTAAGGACTTGAGTTTGGTGACAGATTTGGTGATGCCCCTGAAATTCAAGATCCCAGACTTTGAGAAGTACAATGGAACCACATACCCTTCAGCACATCTGACTATGTATTGTAAAAAAATGCCAATGCACCTGGATAATGAGAAACTACTCATTCATTGCTTCCAAGATAGCTTAGTAGGTTCAGCTTCACGCTGGTACACACAGTTGAGCCGGGCCAACATCCGATCATGGAAGGATTTATCTTGAGCTTTCAGTGAATAATATAAACATGTCACTGACATGATTCCAAACCGGTTGGTCCTGCAAGGGATGAATAGAAACATCATGAGAGTTTCTACCAGTACGCACAAAGGTGAATGGATGTGGCTGCACAGGTACAACCACCATTGCTAGAGAACGAGATCACTCTAATGTTTATGGAGACTTGAAAGGCTCTTTCTATGACCTCATGATAAATCATGCAACTAAGAGTTTCCCAGACATGCTGATGAATAGGGAACTAATCTTGGTGGCTATCAAGAGTGGGAAGTTAAATGGACGAGGGATGAAGAAACCCTATAAGAAGAGGGAGAATGAAGTCTACACAACCAATGTCTACAACCCTGACTATACAAAAGAGGTAGTTTTCAATAAGCTAGTGTCCCAACTACGGCGTCTGCTGCAACAAGTTCATCAAAGGAAGAACGAAGATACCAAGGGAGCTTTAAAACATATTTCGCTACTATCCCAATGACATATACATAATTGTTCGCCGAACTAATCAAATCCCAAATGATGCTGCCGCGTCATGTTCCTCCCTTCTCACCCCCATATCTGATGTGGTATGATGAGAAGGCACAATGTGAATATCACGCAGGTATTAGAGGGTACACTACACTAAATTTAAAAGAGTGATGGGTGATTTAAGAAAGTTAGGCATGCTATCTTTTGGCACGTCAGAAGAGAAAGAGAACCATTTGCCAAACCACCAGAAGGCGGGAGTGAATGTAATCATTAAAAAGGAAAACAAGATGATTAAGGAATGTATTATTGAGGTCAGGGCACCCATGAAGTGGGTGTGGGCCCAAATGGTTGCAGCTGAGATGTTGGAAGGAGAAACCTAGAAGATAAAGGTTGAAGAAGAATCATACTGCGAGTACCACAGAGCAAAAGAACATGAGATTGAATGTTGCCTGGAATTTAAACAGTTGGTCCAAGTAAAAATGGATGAAAAAGAACTTGTATTCTTTGAGAAAGGAAGCCAGGAACACATGATGGATGTATGTGTATCAGACGAGTCATCATCTAGGAGAAATTACATAGGGATGAAGCCTTTGGTTTTCAAGGCTAAAACAAGAGCTAGTGAGTCTACAAGGGATGCGACCCCATGATTAATAATCAAGGCACCAGCCCCATTTCCATACAAGGACAACAAGCAGGTCCCTTGGAACTATGCTTGCACAGTAGCGGCCCTTGGAGAATCACCTATTAGAGAAAAGACAAAGGAAGAGCCAATTAACGAAGTAAGCCACTTTACAAGGAGTAGAAGATTGTATTCCCCACCAACAGCGGAGGATAGAGACACGACACATAGAAAGGCTGATGTTATAGAGTCAGAGAAAGAAGATGAAAAATATTTCTTCCAAGAAAAGTCACCAGTATACCATGAGCCCGTGAAGGAGTTGGAGGCTCAAGAGTTTATGGAGCTGCTCCACCACACTATATTGTCTCTATTACTAAGTTTCGAGGGTCACTGCGATGCCCTGCTAAAAATTTTAAACCAAACATTTGTATCAAAGGAAATCACTACTGACAAGATGGATATGTTGGTCGGTAACATTGTTGTTAACCACTTTATTTCTTTTAATGATGAGGAAATACCAGAAGGAGGAAGGGGAACATGCAAAGCTCTGCATATCTTCACAAGATGCAAAGTATACATGCTACCAAGTGTCCTTATTGATAATAGGTCAGCTCTAAATGTTCTCCTATTAGCAGTATTAAAGAAGTTACCAATAGATAGCTCGCACATGAGAGCTTATCAGAATACTGTGAGAGCATTTGATGGGATGCAGAAAGATGTATTGGGAAAGATTGAAGTACCTTTGCAGATCAGACCATCAACTTTTAATGTGGAGTTTGTGGTCATAGATATAAAGCCCAGTTATAGCTGCTTGCTTGGACGCCTATGGATCCAAACAGCAGAAGCGATCTCTTCAACCTTTCACCAGAAGTTAAAATTTGTGATTGATGGACAATTAGTAAAAATCGGTGCACAGGAAACCATTGCATCAGTAGCTACTGATGCACCCTACATCGAGGTAGATGAGGGTGTGCTTGAATGTCACTTTAGGACATTAGAGCTATTCAATGCAACCTTTGTCATCGAGGGAAGTGAAGTACCAGAGCCAGAACTATCCAACTGCGCAAAGATGCAAGTGAAGCAAACTCTCGGAAAAGGATTCAGAAAAAGACACCAAGGGAGGTTGTATCTTGTGGTCATTACGACAAAGAAAGATCAGTTCGGGTTGGGTTTTAAACCCAACAATTGGCAGAGGAAGACAGAAATAAGAAAGCATCTAGAAAGAAGAAGGGCGAGACTAAAAGGGGAAGAAATTGAGTAGGAGCCTATGACATTTCCACCCATGAGCCATAATTTCAGATATGGAGGCCTTCTGGACCCAAATTCCCAAGTTAATGAGGAAGAGAGAGGAAAGAATGACCTATGTGAAGCATTTGAGAAGCTGAGCATCAACACTATAATGGACGAGGAATGAGAGAACAATTACTTATCCATGATTTGCCCCTGCTCTGAACTCGACAACTGGACTGCTGAAGAAATTCATGTAGTTTTTGAAACAGTTACAAAGTAATTCTCAAAACCAACCCTTTTACCTTAGGCCTGAAGGCAGTTAGGGATCTTATGTAAAGGGCCTATACCAAACTCTATAATTTGAAATTCATTAAAAGATGCATTTCTCTTTCAACAAACCTTGTGTAGCAAATTCTTTAATAAACAAACCTCAAAGCAAAAACTAAAAATAAATCATTCCATTCATTTATTTTCTTGGTATATATTCCTTGACCTTTTCTTTGCAGGTCTTTAGATATCAGTGATTTAAATGATTCCAAGTCTGACCCTGAGGTTGATTTTGAACTACCTTTATGATTGTAAGAAGTCAAGAATGTTGATGATGAGGAAGAATATGATTTGCCCAATGATCTGCTCAGAATGGTAGAAGAAGAGGAGAAACATATTCTACCCCATAAGGAAGAGTTGGAAATTCTAAACCTTGGCATATAAGAAGAAAGGCGCGAGGTGAATATTGGCACCACCATTACATCTAATACTCGACAAAGCCTGATTGAGCTCTTAAAGGAATTCAAGGATATTTTTGCCTGGTCATACCAAGACATGCCTGGTCTTGATACATATATTGTTGTACATCGGCTTTCTATAGGGGTAGGATACGAGTCTATGAAGCAGAAGCTTAGAAGGATGAAAGCTGAGATACTCTTAAAGATTAGAGATGAAGTAAGAAAACAATTTGATGCAGGATTTCTTGAAGTGGCAAAATATCCAGAATGGGTGGCTAACATTGTTCTGGTTCCTAAAAAAGATGGAAAAGTACGCATGTGCGTTGACTACAAGGACCTCAATAGAGCAAGCCCCGAAGACAATTTCTCGTTGTCACACATCAACACATTAGTGGACAACACAGCTGGACACTCCCTTTTCTCTTTCATGGATGGGTTTTCTGGGTATAACCAGATTAAAATGTGCCCAAAAGATATGGAAAAGACCACCTTCATAACACTCTGGGGAACTGTTTGCTATAAGGTAATGCCTTTTGGTCTAAAGAATGCAAGGGCAACCTACCAAAGAACCATGGTCACTCTTTTTCATGATATTATGCATTGGGAAATAGAAGTGTATGTTGATGATTTGATTGCTAAATCCTGATATGAAGAGAAGCATCTAGTGAACTTAGAAAAACTTTTTCAAAGGTTGAGGAAATTCCAATTGACACTTAACCCTAACAAGTGTACATTCGGGGTTACATATGCAAAGTTGTTAGGCTTTTTAGTGACCAGGAGAGGAATTGAGATCGATCCTGACAAGATAAAGGCCTTACAAAAGCTTCCACCACCTCGCACACAGAGAGAGGTTCGGGGTTTCCTAGGGAGGTTAAACTACATTGCTCGTTTCATCTCCCAGTTAACTGATAAATGCGATCCAATGTTCAGGCTACTCAAGAAGAATAACCCAAGCACATGGAATGAAGAATGTCGGGCAACCTTAGAAAGGATCAAAGAGCAGTTAACAAATCCACCTATGCTAGTACCGCTATTTTCTGGGAAACTATTGATTCTATACCTAACGGTGTATGAGAACTCTATGAATTGGAAAGAAAGAAAAGGCAATATATTACCTGAGCAAGAAGTTCACCAACTGCGAGACTAGATACTCCTCAATAGAAAAGCTATGTTGCGCTTTGGTATGGGCAGCTAAAAGGCTTAGGCAATATATGTTGTACCATACTACATGGTTAATTTCAAAACTAGATCCATTAAAGTTCATGATGGAAGCTCCAGCCTTATCATGAAGATTAGCATACTAGCAGATGCTACTATCATAATTTGATATACAATATGTAAGCTAGAAAGTAGTAAAGGGGAGTGCCATAGCTGACTTTTTGGCAAGTTGCGTTTGTAATGACTATGAGGCATTAAATTTTAATTTCCCTAACGAAGAGCTGATGTGTAGTTTGAAAGATGTTGAGGCTCCAACAGAATCATGGGTCTTGAACTTCGATGGTGCTACAAATGCTTTAGGGCGTGGTATTAGGACAGTTTTGGTTTCACCAGAAGGAGATTATTACCCCTTCACTAGCCGTTTGAAGTTCTTCTGCACCAATAATATGACAGAATATGAGGCTTGCAATTTGGGGCTAAGGGAGGCCATTGAAAGGAAAATATGTAATCTAAAAGTTTTTGGAGACTCAACGTTGGTTATCTACCAAATACGTGGTAAATGAGAGACTAAATATGCAAAGTTGGTAGAATACCACAAGTTGGTTCTCGAATTAACTAAGGAATTTGATGAGATCACCTTAAAGTACCTCCATAGAGAAGAAAATCAGATGGCAGATGCCTTGGCCACCTTAGCTACTATGTTTAAGGAAAGTGAAGGTTCAAAGATGTTGCCCATAAAATTGTAAATACTAGATTCCCCAACTCACTACTATGACGTGGAAGAGGAAGCAGACGGCTTACCATGGTACCACGACATCTTATAGTATGTAAAGTCTCGGCAATTCCTGCCCTAAGCTACTGAGAATGAGAAGAAAATGATCAGGAAATTATCATCGGGGTATGTCCTCGATGGAGAAATCCTATATAAAAGAAGTCAGGATCAGGTGCTTTTGAGATGTGTGGATGCAAAAGAAGCTCAGTTGATTCTAGAAGAAGTTCACGATGGAGTTTATGGAACTTATCCTAATGGTTTCGCCATGGCTAGAAGGATCATGCATCTTGGGTATTATTGGTTAACCATGGAAGAGGATTGCATCAATTACTCTCGTAAATACCACAAGTGTCAGATTTATGCTGATAAGGTTCATACACCTCCTCAGTCACTCCATGTCATGATAGCTCCTTGGCCATTTTCCATGTGAGGCTTAGATGTCATCAATCAGATTCATCTAAAGGCGTCAAATGGATATCGATTTATTCTTGTAGCCATCGACTACTTCACAAAGTGGGTTGAAGCAGCCTCGTATGCAAAAGTTACTAGATCTACAGTTTGCAAATTCTTGAAAAAGGAAATCATTTTCCTGTATGGCCTTCTTAAAAGTATCATCACTGATAATGCCTCCAATCTGAATAACAAGATGATAGCTGGAATCTGTGAGCAGCTCAATGTCAAACATCATAATTCAATGATATACCGCCCAAAGATAAATGAGGGAGTGGAGGTTGCAAATAAGAACATTAAGAAAATAGTTATAAAAATGGTTGATATATATAAAGAATGGCATGAGAAGTTACCATTTGCCTTATATGCATATCGAACTCCAGTACAAACATCTACCGGGGCAACACCATTTTCGTTGGTGTACGGAGTAGAAGCAATATTGCCAATTGAGGTAGAGATACCATCGTTTTGAGTCTTAATGGAAGCAAAATTAGAGGAAGCAGAATGGGTCCAGGTGAGATATGACCAGCTGAATCTAATTGATGAAAAAAGATTGAAGGCATTGTGTCATGGGCAGATGTACCAAAGAAGGATGATAAGGGCTCATGAGAAGAAAGTTTGCCCGAGAGAATTCCAAGAAGGTGATTTAGTGTTAAAGAAGAAGTTACCAATCCAAAGTGATTCCCGAGGAAAATGGGCACCAAATTGGGAGTGACCTCACATTGTAATAAAGGTTTTCTCAGGTGGGGCATTAATTTTGGCTGAAATGGATGGAGATGAACTTCAGAGCTCTATAAACTCAGATTTAGTCAAAAAGTATTATGTCTAAAGAAGAAGAAGAAAAAAGGAAAAAGAAAAGAAAAAAAAGGAAAAAAGGGAAAAAAGAAGAAAAAAGAAAAAAGAAAAAAATAAGAAAAAAGAAAAGGGGGCTCAAAATGAAAACCCGTAAAAGGAGTTTTGAAACAAAATGGGAACTTGAGTTGAAAACCCACTAAGGGCGGCTCAGGTAGAGGTGATAGGTGATTCTCTCGGGGATTTAACATGGATGAATTACATATCTTCTTGCATTGTCACCAGTTTCAAAGTCTACTTGGCATGGGCAACATTCGAGGCATCCTACGACATTCTAACTAGGAGAAGTTTTTGTCATTGATATCTGAATACTTGTTCTTGTGACTTCTTTTCTGTTTGCCACAGTATTAATAAAATGTCATTGACCTTCTTCTTTGTTGATACCCTTCCCTTTTCATATAGGCATCTTGTGTTGAAATGTGAATTAAAAAGTTTGACATCATTTAAAACATGCAAAAGATTTTTGAGCATTACCTTGAAAATGTTTAAGAGGGTATTGGAACTATGAGGCGTTCCATGGTTAAGTTTTGAACTTGGGGCATGAAAAATCACAAAACACATGAAGACGTTCAAGGTGGAAATAAGTCTTTCCGTAGAGATTCCTGGGCAATCAATTCAAAGTGTCAAGAATCTGAGAGCTCTAAAGAAGCACATAGAGTTTTTGATATTACTTTAAGGTAGCATGCTGCAAAACATAGGTGCCAATTTAATTCAGCCTTTCTTTTATGACAATGAGAACAACTTTACAGACATTGGAGGAGATGTCTTGAGAAGTAAGGGTTTTCATTCGAGTTTTAGAGTTTCAAGGAGGCCTGTCACTAAATACTGATGTATCAACTACAATGATAGTTTGACTTGGTCTGATAGTTGGTTTATTCCACTTGCCAATCAAAATGCTAGAGACCTCCATTCCTTTGACTAGGAAAAGGCTAAAAGAGTGTTGAAGAATTTGAGGATAAAAGTCGATCCTTCCAACTAGGAGTATAAAAAAATTGGATTGAGTGAAAAAATATGCAAGGATCAAAAGAACTGAGGAAATACAGAAAAAACGACCATTTAAATATAAATAATTAAAGAAACATGCATATTTTTAATAGGCATCCTTAGGGGCATGCATATCATAATTATAGCATCCATTCATTTTTGACAGGTTTAGAACCCGCTTACCATTCGAGCATAAGGAGGATGAAACCTTTTTCAGAACTTGCCTATTTATTCGAGCTTGAGGAGAACATAACCCGCTTATCCATCTAAGCATGAGGGGGATGGAATATTTTTCAATCTGCTTATCTATCCGAGCATGAGGAGGATAGAACCTGCCTATCGATTCAGGCTTGAGGAGAATAGAACCTGCTTATCCATCCAAGCATGAGGAGGATAGAACCTTTTTCAACCTGCCTATCTATTCAAGATTGAGGAGAATAGAAACCTGTTTATCCGTTCGAGCACGAGGAGAGCGGAACCTGCTAGTATGTTCAGGCATTGAGTTTTTGACAAGTTTGAAGCTTAATAAAGCCGAAACCCTAATGCTCATTGCTCCTCTTCTGCGCAGCCAACAGGTGACCGTCATATCAAAAACTGATCCAACGATGTAGATCACACGCGAGAACCCTAGCTGGAGGAGGAGAAACGTCGCACCATTCGCAGCTATTGGATCTAGACGCGATCTAACGACCTAGATCGATTGAAGGGAAGCACATGGTTGCCACTGGCGCGTGGCAGCCACGCGCCCGACGTTTGGACTTCGATCAGACCTTTCATCTTCTCTAATGAACGCCCGAGCTATCTTCACCACGGACCACTCCTCGCCGATAATTTCTTTGTCATTTGTGGTCACCAAAAACATGCAAAAAGGGAAACAAGAGAGGTTAAATCCCAAAACCACAACAGAGTCAACCAAATCTAATCCCTAAAATAAAGCCTTAGCAATGATCAAGCATAATTCGAATCAAAGAGAACATATTTCAGGGGAAGAAATAAGGGATTCATGCTTGAAAATCAAGCAAATTTGTAACTATATAAACCCAATGTAATTTTCATGTAACACATACAAGAATCACACAATACACAACAATTTCTTACGCAAATATGCATATAGATAGCATTGAGGAGTAGCAAGCATTTGTATCTAAAATTTCAAAGGAATATAGCAAGCTTTCTGGTAATTTCTTCTTTCATTTTTATATTTGAAGTTTAAAATAAGGAAAAGAGATAGATTTTTTACCTTTTTAGCGAAGCATCGCCGTGCATGTTGTTTTGATTGAGGCTCTGATGATGAAAATGTGATTCAGGATCTGCCGGATTATGGAAAAAGAGGAATTTCTAGGAATATTTTGCCACCAGCAACGGCAGCCAGCGCTAGTGGATGGAGGTCGACACGACAGTTGTTCGCCGTATTCTTTAATCCATGAAGAACACGAAGAATAGGTTTAGAGGATTTTAGAGAACCGTTTTTGATCCATCTGATAAGAATAGAGAAAAATGAAATTTGTTTTTTATTATTAACTTTTATACCAACCCGATGACCCAACCCATACCCGCTTTAGACCTGCGCCCTCTTTTTGCGGGTATTCAACCGTGGCTCTTCAATTTTAATCATTTTTAATTTCTTCCTTTATATTTTAAATTGACCACCAAATTTCTTTTTGCTTTCAATTCTACCATCACATTTTGTTTCCCTTTCAATTTAGTCCTTAATTCAGATTTCTTTTAAAAAGAAAAAAATAATTTTTTGTTATCCATTTTCTTATCTTAATTATTTATTTTTAGGCAATTTAATTATCTTATTATATGTTCTTATATACATATATGTGTTTGTTAAAGACCATATGAGTAGGTACTCGAAAAACTTATAGTAGAGCCTTGTGTGTACTAAAATTTCCTTCACAAATTTTAAAAATAAAATATGATTAATTACACCTTAACTTTAATAGATAAAATAAGAGTAGACATCTTTTTAGGGTCATTAATCACTAACTAGGTTTTAATTTTAAAAAAAACTTTAACGCACTTAATTGTTTTTGTTGGTTTGTTAAGCAAGTGAAAATTAATAAATACGGAGTCTTACCAAACGGAAATGACGGGTTAGCGCCAAGAGTGTTGGCGGTGGTTGGAGTTCATTTTTCGGGCGGTAAGGCCATTAAAATAGATTTATATTCATAAAACAGATGAATAAATCGAGTTTTCTGTGAACTTGCAAATCCCAATTTTGAAAACACATTTTGAAGTCAATTAGGTACCAATTTTTGGGCGTTGTAGGGATGTTAATCATTCCCCACACATAACCGACTCCCGAACCTATTTTCTTATTTTCGCAGACCAAAAATATTATTTTAATAAATAAAATGTTTTATTAAAATAACCTCGTTTTAAAAGTGATCCAATCACACTTTTTTTTTAAAAAAAAGGATTAGTGGTGATTCCGTGTTTTAGTTTTCAAAATGTCGAGCCTCTTAAAAAGGGGTTGCGATAGTGTCCAAGCCTTCTTTATATAGGGGGTGAAACTAGGGCTTCAGTACCCTACAATTACGTGGCTTCATTAAAGAAAGCCAATTATTTCCCGCTTCATTAAATGTTGCGTATCTAGGAGAAAGTCCACGTAGGCAGAGGTAGATTCATCCCTAACTCTTCATGCCTCGTCAGCTCCAGCCATAGGATCTTCTCCTCTCCTGCTCCAGCAATCCTCCAGCATCCTGTACATACACTACAAAGCACCACCTTCTTGTGAAAAGCACCAACATATATGATAGTTTAAGAACATGCGATGTAACTCCCTATCTACATGCAAATATATACATCCTAACCTAAATGCAACCTAAATGAGCTTAAAAACATGCAAAAGTCAAGGATTAAGGGCAAATAAAATAGGTCTAATATGTACTCATCAACTTCCTAGCTTTTTAAGTTACCATGGTCGTGGCCATTTCTTTGGGAAGAAGATGGATTTCCCCAGAAAATAAGCTCTCCAAACTTTCCAAGCTTATCTTTTTCATTTAAAAGGAGTTTCTCTTTATATAGGCGAATAAGTAAGAAATGGAAGCCAACGATATTGCAACACTAATTGATCCTCCTTGTGGTCCTATGCCGAAAAATGTGTTTGTCTTGATGCAACTACCGTCATGCAGCTCCAGAAATTATTTGGTGGCCTGGCTTGGCAATTTATCTTGATGTAGTGGGTAGTTTAGGGCCTCTGGCTCACACTGTTCCCGGCTCCTCTATGCTCTACATGGCCTTGATATAAATGTATTGAGGGCACCTATGAAGGGTAGGTTGTCTTAGTAGTCCTGAGTGGTTCCCAAGCTCTCTATAGCGAACAATTGTGTTGTGGCCCCAAAGATATAAATGCAACTCTTTTATTTTCTCACAATTCTATGCACGCTAGAACACGAGTCAAGCAACTCTATATCAATACAAATTACAAAATACCAACATCCTAAGCCAGAAATCCTAAAATAAGATAAAATGCATGAAATCCTGAGGAAATGATAGAAATATAAACGAACAAGGCAAAAATCATAGGTAAAAGGTGCATAGACAAATGAATGTCTTAGAGTTATCATAAACCTTTCTCAAGCGTAATCGACTCCCGAATCCTAAAAGAGTCACCTCTAATTATTTTTATGGTGCCTTTGGTTTCAAAGTGGTCGGCGACGATTCCATTTTAAATTTTTTTTTGAAGAAACTTTAATCCCAAATTATCATTGAGCTTAAGAATGGTTTCAAAAGGAATCAAAACAAGTCCATAATTTATTATTTAATTCCCCTTTCAAAAGGAATCAAAACAAGTCCATAATTTATTATTTAATTCCCCTTCCCCGAAACCCTAACCCAACAATTCCATTATTTTTTTCATCCTTCCCTAAAATCTGCCAAATCCCTCATCGACGACGTCACTTTGCTCTGGAAGGTCATCAGCTTCTTGGGAACTTGAGGTTTGATCCCTCTAAGAATATGGGAATGATGATGGATTTCAGATCGAAGATGATGCTTAGAATGGGTTCTAGGTAGTGGCCACTCCTAATTCTTTGCGTCTATTTATGGCGCCAGTTGTTAAGGGAAATAACAATGGGGTACTAGAGGATCACGCAAAACCGCTTATGGTGATAGGAAGAGATTATCTAAGCGTTATTGGAATTTGGGGTATTGGAGGGTCAAGCAAAAGCACTTTGACTAATGAAATTTGTAGAGATAATGAAGTTCTAAGTAGTAATCAATGAAATAAATATGGCCGATTATGACTCTACTAACTATTTTTCTTAAGGTTACTTCAAAAACAGAATTTTGTTTGTAATTGTTTCACATTCACCGGATTTGGAACAATTAAGGGAAAAAATTTGAGAATTTATTACTCAAAAGGAAGCCATGAGTTACAGTAATAACTCCTTTGTTCCGCTAGGGAGGTTCTTGAACAATTGATTTGCAAGCTACCAACTTATAAAACTCTTGTAGTTTCGAGATTTAAGTTCCCAAGAAGTGTTGTATATGAAGTTTATAAATTTGAAATGTTGAGAGGTTTTGGCGTCATAACACTGGATCAGAGCCAAGAACCAAGGGTTTTGAGCAAAATATTCATACATACATGGAAACCATCACAACTTGTGGTTTTCAAACCAAAATTCCCAAACTTTCAGAAAATGAAAATGCAAAAAGAACAAAGGGGGGTTAAATTTAGATGGATAGAAATAGTAAGTTTCGCCATCTGTTGGAATTGAATCCAAAACCACGTGGTTAAAAGCCACACACTCTACCAGCTGAGCTAAGACAACTTGTTATTTATCCAATTACCGTATTTCCTATTTTCATTAAATGTAATTTAAAATTTTTTTCGAGGGGAAATAAACTAAAGATAAACCTTCTTTAAGAACTAAAAAGAAATTTAAAAGTTAGATTCTGTATTTGAAATTGATTATTGAAAATAGGATAAACTAACGATGTAGTCATCCAATTTTACTGTATTTTGAATTAAAATGATAATGTTGGTGATTAAAATGAATGTTTAATGTCTAACGAAGCAGGGACGAAAGGAAATGTAACGTGGGAGGAACAATTCTCAGAGTTCGAGAATTGGTTCTAAATTTCAGTTTTGACATATTGTCAGTGAATACCAAGGTCTTCCATTGGCACTCGAAGTGATTTGAGCTTCATCGCGAGACCAGCCTGAGATGTATTGGGTTAGTGCAATATGAAGGTTCAAGTGTAATTTGTTTATCGTTTGATATAATGTCTAGTTATTGGTTTGTATAATTGTAATTGTGTATAGTTATGTTAGTAATCATGGGGAAATGGTTTGAAATTCAATTTTAATAATGTTATTAAATTATTTTTAATTAAAAATATGACTAAATTGAATGAATGTGTGAGTATTGAAGGTTAAATTTATTATTTTTTTAAATTATGACTACATTGTTTGAATGTTTAAATTTAGAGGACTAAATGGGTTATTATACAAATTTCTTAACTGCCATGTCACCCATCTAAGGGCCATTAACGGCTCAGTGCCTAATTTGTAACAAAACTAAAAGTTTAGGTGGAAAATAGGTTGTTCGGTTTAAGTCATTTCGGTTCTGGTCCAACTACATTCGGTTTAAGTTCGGTTTGGGTATGGTTCGGTTTTAGTTTGGGTTTATGGTGATTTCGGTTCGGGTATCGGGTCGGGTCAGTTGATTTTTAGTTTAGTTGACTTTCAGTTCGGTTAATATCGAGTTGGTTATTTCCAGGCCGGTTAATTTCGGGTCGGGTCAATATTGAGTTAGTAGGAGATTGATCAATTTTAGTTGGGTTTTCAGGTCGAGATAAAATTTTCCACCGTATATATGATTTTATATAGCATGTATATTTGGCTTTTTGGTAAGTATATTTGGCTTTTTGGTGAGTTGTGCGACAATTCACATCTCATCTTCTTTATTTATTTTAATATATTTTATTTATTTCCGGTTGCCTTCGGTTCAGGTGAAATCAGTTCGGGTCTATTCGGTTCGATTGAAAATCGGTCTGGGTCTATTTTCTGTTCAACTAAAATTCGGGTCAGTTTTGGTTTGGTTCGGTTTATTTCGGGTTTTGGATCAAATTCGAGTCATCGTGTTTCGGTTAATTTTAGGTCTTGGTTCGGGTAAATTAGTTCGGGTCTCAAGTCAAGTTTGTCAGGTCTAAAGTTTAATGTTAAAATTGAAGCAATTAAAAGTTTGATTGCCAAATTGAATAATTTAGCAAAGTTCAGTGATCATTTGTGAGTTTTACCCTTTTTATTTTAAAACTTTTCACCTCCTTTGTTTTCGTCTATTTTTTCATCTCAGACCTTTCTTTTTCATTCATTTTCTTCTTCTATTCATCCGCTTTCTTCTCCATGAAATGAAACTTGGTCGGCCATAGTTTGTGCAGCCAAAGGCAAAGACAGAGTTGTTCATCTTGTGGGAGGGGCTTTCTTTGCCCACTCATTTATCGTTTTCATACCCAAATGAAGAAAAACATCGATCTTCTAGACTTCCCAAAATCGAATACACTCTTGGTCATTTCTTCCTCTTCTAGTTAAGTCTCTTTTATATTATTACTCATATAATTAAACATAATATTTGTGTTTATAATCATAGTAATGTTTTAATTTTTAGAATATGATATTAGTCATTCTTTTTGTAACTTATTTCCTGTTTATTGATCATTCCAGCATTGCTACTTAGTAGCTACTGTAATTTTACTCAAGAAAAGTATGCTATTTTTATTTGAATTGCTTTTGGTTCTTTATTTTTCTCCCAATATAGAGCATTATTTATTGAAGAAGAAAGAATATGATATGAAATTACATGATGAAAAATGGAGGCAAATATTTTTATCCATTATAATTTTTAGTTTGAATAATTTTGATTGCTCCGCTTATGTATTATATATACAAGCAAATAGGAATTTCATCCATTATAATTTTATACATTTTTACAAATCTTTATGTAAAATCCTATTTATATAGTTAAAAATAATAAATGTACTTTACAAAATTTTACTTGCTTTCACATGTAAAATCCTTTCGTGGCAATGTTTATTAGTGTAAAATTTTCTTTTTACTTCTTTTTCATAAATGTCTTTTAAATTTGTAAGGTTTTATGTTATTCTTGTGACTATCAACTTGTATTTGCAGTGGATACTATCATTTTCCTAGTATAATTTCACTAAATGATTTATTCTTATCTAACGTTGTCGATTATTGTACTTCCTAAAGATATTGGAACAATTGGAATTTCAGTTCACAAAAGGTATGGTTTTAATAATATTCTACAATTATGATTATTATATATTTTTTAGCATCAAACTCCATATGATTTATTAAAAGAGGTGAAATCACACAACAAACTTTAACGAGCGCCTCATTAAAAACCTCTCTAAACCTAAGTGGAGGAAAAGAGTATGACTCGTTAACGGAAAACACAAAATAAAACCAAGAGCAGGATTGAAACACACCCAACAAAGCTAAACAAGGCTAAGCCAAACCCCACACAACCAAGACACACCCCACCTTGCAACACGCCCAACAACACACATGCTTGCTTGGAACAAAATCCCGCAAGTCACTCCTTCCCTTGCTAGAGCATCAGCTAGACCATTGGCCTCCCGAATGATGTGATAGAAAATAATAGAATAGAGGCAAAGGCACGCCCGATCAATGGCCCCGAACACGTCCCATAGTCTTCATGGCCTTTTGTGCGATTGTAACACCCAACGCAATTTTCGAGTTCGACTCCACCATAAGACAATGATTTAACCATCGAGACCCAGCAAACATAGACACCACAAAATTAATTGCTCATAACTTTGCCTCGTTCGATTCAAGATAACCGAGAGGACCAGAAATATTTGCCAAGATCTTCTTACGATCATCACGCAGCCCCCCCAAAACCTTCTAACCCCGGCTTACCACGAGTTGACCCATTGACATTGAACTTCAAGACACCACTAATCGCAGGCTCCCAATAGACGTCAGCTCGGCTCGACCTCAAAATAGAGGCACTACTACACAAACTCGGACAACTCCACCCCATAGCCTCACTAAGGTTCACATTTTCCTTTAAAGTATTCACCCCATAGTCTGGTAATTGCTTGTTGTTAAACGCAATCTCATTTCGAGCCAACTAGAGAGACCACATAAGAGTTGCGACACATGACACCCACCAATTGTACATTTCGCCAAACAATGAGCAATGAAAGCCCGACAAAAAGAAATCTGAAAACAAACGTAGCAACGACAAGTACACAACCCACTAAAGCTAAAACCAATCCCACATATTCTAAGAAAAAGCTCAAGAAAATAAGATATGCCCAACCTCTTCACCCATCACCTCGCACCACACACATGAGCCTTGATTCTCACCAATCGAAACACCATAAGCCCTCAAGAATTCAAAAGTTGGCAATCGCCAAAGCAAAGCAAACCACAAGAACGCTTAGACCTTAGGTGGGACTAGGACTTTCCAAGAAAATTATTCCCCAAAGTCACTATCGCCTACCTTGTCCATCATCAATAGTAGCGATAAAACCTTTATAGAAAACTGACCATGGGGATCAAATTTCCAAATCAAAGTATCCCTGCACCATTCTTGAATCGCCACAACCCCTAAATGCAAACACAAGTCCCAAACTTACCTTGCTTCAAAATATCTGAGGTCCCTATGAAAGAACACAGGCCATTGCGAGTGAACAAAAACACCATCAACTGAGTAATCACATACCAATGCTAGCTTGTTTGACGCGATGGAGAAAAGCCTCAGAAACACACATTTCAAAGGTTGTTCAATGCACCAGGAATCGAACCAGAACAACACACTACCCCCATCACCGCCCTTCCAAATTAAACTCAAAATATCCATGTGAGAAGCCACCCTAACCAAACTAGCTGATGTAACAATCTGCTTCCAAATTAAGGATATTGAACCGTGATAAGATGTGTTAAAGCACCACCACTACACATCTTCACCATACTTAGCCACGATAATAGCCCTACATAAAGATGAGGTTTCTGTGGCATAGCGCCATGACCATTTTGACAACATAGCCATGTTATGAACCTATAAGTCCGCCACCCCTAAACCTCCTATATGGTTTACGTTGTAAGCCAACACCTCCCCATAAGAACGCACATCGAATCTTATCAATTGCTGCAATGCCCCCTTTGGGAACCAAAAACAATCCCATATAATAAACTGATAAAGAATAGAAGATCGAATTCACCAATGTTACCTAAGTCGCGAACGAGAGCGATGACCTTTTTCATCCCACCAACTTCCTATGAAAATTGTCTATTATCGGTTCCCAAACTGCAATGCTTCTTGGATTTACTCCTAAAGGCATTCCCAAGTATACAAACGAAATCTCCCCTTTTAGCAATCCAAAATTGATGCAACCGAATCAAACAAATCATAGTTAACACCAAACGGGAAGAGTGAAGACTTACTAAAATTAATCTTTAACCCTGATCACACTTGAAAACATCACTGCAAATGGTGAACACTATGCGCATATTCAATTGAGGCCTCAAAAAACAAAATTGTGTCATCCGTAAACTATAAATGCGAGACCGACAAACTAGGAGCAAGCTCCACCCCACGAACAACACCAACGACTTCAGCTTTAGCTAACATCAAATGTATTGCCTCAACAACAATCACAAACAACAACATCGACAATGGGCAACCCTATTTGAGACTTCAACCCATACCGAATTCCTTCATTGCACAACCATTTAACAAAATCGATATACGTACTGTACTAATACACTCCTATATCCACTTCCGCCAAGTCACACTGAAACCCATACTCTACAAAATATGATCAAGGTATTCCTATTGTACATAATCTAAGCTTTTGCGAAGTTCAGTTTAAGTACAAAACCACCCTCATTACTTTGATGCAAAGAATGAATCACCTCGTTTTCCAAGAGGATTTCATCAACTATTTTACGGTCTTTCACAAAATGTGACTCATGATCACTGATTAAATCACCCAACACCATCCTCAATCTCCTAGTCACTCATCCTTAAATCTTTAGCAAAGTGTTTAGAAAAAGTATGAACCACATAATTTTGTAGCATGCCCAAATCCTTCTCGCATCGTCCATTCATATGCAGCCCCATAAAAGAGTTACGAACAACCCGTAGCTTAGCGACATGATGAAAAAATGATGTATTCCTATCACCTAATCTCAGCCATGTCACACGAGACTTTTGACGCCTCAGAGCCTCTTTATGCTTCAAAGCTCACAATAATTCCTGCGTCTAACCCCCTCTTTTCTAACAGATCATCCATTACAACATTCAACCCTGGCACATCATCGACAACATCTAGTGCATTGAGGTAATTTTGTAGCAAAGTGATTGCCTTATCAATGTCCCCAAAATTAGACTTATTCCACACTCGTAAGAACTATTTTAATTGTCTTAGATTCAACACAATATTATCATTGATGACCCTCAACCTCGATAGCTGACACCATTCCCCAACTATATGACTTATATTTTGCTTGCTATCCAACCAACAATTAATAAACTTGTCACATCCTGAAAACTGGCCTAGTCAGAATTAGGTTCCGGTGATCGAAAATTTTGAATCTTGTGTGCCCAAGTGATGTAAATATTCAATCCTTGTACCCCTTTTGTTAGTAACGAATCTATGTGGACTTGATTTGAACAATTTAATCCATTTTGTATGAAATAGGAAGCTGGAAATATGAAATCTGAGTCATGCGTATCGATACGGTGAGACTAGTATCGATACGGCCTAACTGTCCATAACTAACTTACCTGTTTTAGCCCAGCCGTATCGATACAGCCATAAGGTGTATTGATACGGGCCTGTGCAGAAGACCTGTCTTAGTGTCCAAATCAAAAGAGGTAGAAGTAGGGGGCTAACCCACCCCTTTACTGATTAAACCACGTGAGATTGATCATCTTTGGTCTTGAAATATGATGCTTAAAAGTTTTAAAGGCTTGTGTCTAAGCAACCCTCAAGTGAGGGAAATGTTCCTATAGGTTGTTGAGAAGGTGGGGAAATGATTGATGTGTGTTGTCTTAAATTGGACAAAAAGAAAAGCTTTCTTCCTTGTTCATTTCTCCCCGAAACCAACTACACCCTTTTGTAAAAGGAAACCAATCTAGCACCTCCATCGTCATCCCCAACCTCAAGTTCAAGAATACACCTCCCTATTCGAAACCCTTAAGTTTAAGCTTTCTTCGATCTGATAACTCCGTTGTATAGCTACCAATTGGTTAAGGAAAAACCCTCAATCAATAGTTAAGTTCTATGGATAATTGGAGTTTAATCCCAAGTTGGATTACTGAGCCTAATCCTAGGAAAATGAATAGATGTTGTTGTTTTGATTATAACCATTCTTCGTGTTTCTCCCTAACTCAAGCGTTGGAGGAGACTAATCCCTCGTCCCCAACCAAGACTAGGAATAAAGGAGTAGAAATTCGAGAGCCTTGAAAGCATCGAAATTTCAAGGTGAGAAGTTGTGTCAAGAGATAGGGTAGGTGCTATCCCGTTGCATTTGCTTTACTTTGATTTTGCATCTTGGTTAAGGGCTCAAGTAGAGCATGCATATGTGGATGCTAATGGTAAACATGGTAAGTCCGTATGTGATATTCGAGAAATGCTATATATGTGGAATTGATACGAATATACTATGATATGAACATGTTATGTTATGATATATGGAGATAAGGCTCAATTTGGCATTCTGATATGTTATGGCCTATAGGCACAAGGTAAGGTTTATGACAAAATGTGTAATCTTGGACATTTGTGATTTATGGATACAATTGGCATGCCATAGGGTTATTTGAGCTCACTAAGTAAGGGATTGGACTACGGTTCGGGGCTACGGCCTATATGGGTGAAATAAGGTTGGTTTGTGTAAGGGATATTTTTCGGAGCTACGACTCAAGGCTAAGGCCTACTTTTGATATGATTTGGTGTATTGGGGAATCCGCGTATCCATTGGTTACTATGTCTAAGGAAATAATATGAGTTTATGCTTTGCATTTGATATATGAATTATGATAATTGACTTGTGCATGATCACAAATGATAAATGATATACCTAGGTCATCCAAGCATGTATATATGTCATTTATGCCTTGTAGGAACCTATTTGCATTTGTTATAACTACCTCACTAGGCTATGTAAGCCTAACATGTGTGTGTCTCATGCATTTCAGGACCTTGAAGTCTTCTGAGTCCCGATCGTGAAATTGTAGTTGCAAGTCACTCTCATTGACACTATATATGTCTATATTTTGCTTTGAACTCCTAGTAAGGTGGCATACGGTTTAGACAAGTGGTATTTTCCCATTTTGATATGTGTGTAATAGCCTAATAGTGCTTAAGTGTCAAATATGAAAGTTGGTATGTTTTGGAATTTGTAAAACTAGTTAAGATGAGCTTAAAGGCACCAAAAGGTAAAATCATAGTAAATGAATTCAGATTGGTCTAAAATTTCACATGCTATTAGACTTATGTGTTTACAACTTTTTCGTAAAATTTGGACACCGTTGAATAGTTTAATTCAAATAAAAACTAGATAAAATCTGTCATTACAGGGCAGGCATATCGATACGGGTCAAGCTGTATCGGTACAGCCTTGCATAATTGGACCCAGGAAAACAGAGCGTACCGATACATGTCAAGCTGTATCGGTACGGGCTTGTCATCCTAGGATCTGAAATTGAGAAACTTGGCTTAGCGTACCAATACAATTCTAGGTGTATTGGTACGGTGTCAGTTAATTCTGTTAAAAGACTTAAACCATAATTATGAACAATTTACAGAATAGTCACTAAATCTTAATAGGGTTAATCCGATGGGTAAATGACCTCCATTAATAACAAAATTTTACAGGATAATACTTTATAAGTTTAATTGAAGGCTAGGAAAATAAAATTCTGATAAAGACCCCTAATTTTTAAAATTTACAATTTAGTCCCTAAACTTGAAAAAGTTTAAAATTAACCCCAACTTGAGTAAGTTATTAATAAGTTAGTTTGATAGGTTTTAAAAGTGATTAATAAGAAATTCTGAATAAGATCCCGAACTTCTATTAAGCTTCCAAAATCTGAATAAGTTTCTGGTAACACTTTCTAACTAGGTTCTCTGCCAGGCTAAGAAGGAGGTGTTACATTTATGGTATCAGAGCTAGAGTTTAGTTGATTCTAGGACTATACCAAGGCTTTCCATAAGTCTGCATGTGCATATGCCACCTATGAGTTTATTTGTATATGTTATCTGTGACTTGCAACTAACACGATTTAACTTCTTTTTTTTCGAGTAGATTTGAGAATGTCTACGCCCACTAATGGCGTGTCATAAATGAACCACACCTTGGCTCCTCCTCGACACAAGGGGACAACCTGGGAGCTGAGGTTTGATCGGAGCAGGTGGGACATAATCACCTACCTAATCCTCCTTCGATGCATTCCACTTAACAAAAGTATTTGATGTATATGGCGGAGATGATCAAACAAGTGGTCGTTTCACTTAGGCAAGAGCAGCCACCTCAGCCTGGTGAAGCACCCTTATCTATCTTGAGAGCCTCTATTGATAAGCTCAAACAGTGTTCGGTTTATACCTTTACCGGCCACGAACAAGACAACCCTGAAGTGGCAGAGTATTGGCTAGAAAATACTCTGAAGGTCTTAAACAAGCAGATGAAGTGTCTGGATGAACACAAGTTGGAATGTGCTTTGGCATTGATCTCCGAGGAGGCTCAGAGTTGGTGGGACATCGTGACACTCACCATACCTGAGCATAGAGTCACACGGGACTTCTTCCTTTATGAGTTTTGTAAGATGTACATCAGCGACCATTACCTTGCTGAAAAGCATAAGAAGTTTATCCATCTAAGACAAGGAGGGCGATCCGTGGAGCAGTACATCCATGACTTCTTGAAGTACTCGAGGTATGGTTTAGAGATTATACACACTGAGAAGGAGAAATATAGAATGTTTATTGATGGCCTATGTAATGAGTTATGCCATCTCTTTACTGCCTTTGAGTTGGAGGACTTCTAGAACCTGGTCAACAGGGCGATCACTACTAAAGCCTCTAGAAGGCTTGTGAAAGAAGGAAAGGTAACCAAGCCCGATCCGAGAAGAGGTTCCGAGATAACTCTAGACCTCCTATGCCTCAGAAGAAAGGTAGACAGTGGGACCAAAAGTCTGTCACTTTTCAACAACTACCAAGATCGAGATATGTTCCACAGTCCCAATCTCTGGGGACATCTATTGCTCGTACAACTTCTGTTGACAGTACGGGCAGTTCTGGGAGAGGTTCACAGATTCTTTTATATAATTATTGTTAGAAGAGGCACCAAAGATAGTACCGCAGACAGTTAGGATCATGTTACCTCTGTGGTGAATCTGGTCACTTTATCAAGTAGCGTTTGCAAAATCCCAACGCTCTTACCTCTATGGCTTCTCAGAACAATCCTAATAAGGGAAGCAGAGTGAAGCAAGTACATTTTGGATCATCAGGAAGACCCCGTAACTCGAGCACTCATGCAGCTAGGCGTGACCCTCAAACCTCCGCTCAAATGTACCATGTTTGAGGTTGAGACCAAGAAGACAACCCTAATGTGATTACAAGTATGGTGGAATTATGTTATTATCTTGTTTTTGCTTTGGTAGATCCCGATTTTATGTATTCCTTTATTAGTGAACCATTGATCGAGAAGTATGCCTTAGAACCTGAATTGGTTACTTCTAAGATAGTTGTCTCTAACCCACTAGGAGATAGTGTGGTTGTACGGTTGATCTGTAAAGCTTGTCCTTTAAGGATCTAAGGGATCCTGTTTCAGGCTAGTTTGATGGCCTTGCCTTTCCGTGAGTTCGATCTTATCCTAGGCCTTGATTGGCTAGCTGAACATCAAGCTTGGGTAGATTGTTCAAAGAAAAAGCTATACCTCCATGGACTTGGAAAAGAAAGCATAACCTTGATGAAAACTGAATCTGAGCCTAGTAAGGATACCGTGTGTGTTTTGGAGTGTAAAGAGGATGAAAAGCTAAAAAACGTGCCCATAGTGAAATGATTTCTTAATGTGTTCCCTGATGAACTTTTGGGGCTTCCTCCGACCTGAGAAGTGGAATTCAGAATCGAAGTGCAACCAGGGACTACACTAGTCTCCATTGCTCTATATAGGATGGCTTCAATTGAATTAAAAGAATTGAAAGCCCAAATCCAAGATCTTTTAGATAAGGGATTCATTCGGCCGAGTTCCTCACCTTGGGGAGCACCAGTCTTATATGTGTAGAAGAAAGATGGATCGATGCGACTATACATTGACTATCGTCAGTTGAATAGAGTAACAATAAAAAATAAGTATCCGTTATCGAGGATTGATGACCTCTTTGATCAGTTGAAGAATGCTTTTGTCTTCTCTAAGATAGACCTACGATTCAAATACTATCATATGCTAGTAAAGGAGTATGATGTCCCAAAGACTGCCTTCCGAACTAGGTACGAGCATTATGAGTTCTTGGTAATGCCTTTTGGGCTTACCAATGCACCTGCAACCTCCATAGAACTGATGAACCGTGTGTTCCGGCTCTATTTAGATAGATTCATGGTCGTGTTTATAGATGACATCTTGATCTATTCTAAGGACAATGCCACTCATGAAGAACATATTCGGATTGTGCTTCAAACTCTTCGGGAGAAGCAATTGTATGCTAAGTTCAGTAAATGCGAATTCTGGCTATCTAAAGTATTTTTCCTAGGACATATGATTTCTTCTACTTGAATTCAAGTGGATCCGAAGAAGATTCAAGCGGTTCTTAATTGGATCCCTCTGAAGAATGTTGGAGAAGTACGTAGCTTTTTGGGCCTTGCAGGCTACTACCATAGATTCATTAAAAGGGTTCTCGATGATTGATGCACCCTTGAAGAAGCTTATCCGTAAAGAAACTCCATTTGTGTGGACAATGGAATAACAAAGGAGTTTCGATCAGCTCAAGCAAGTTCTAACCAATGCCCCTGTTTTGGTACAACCTGAGTCAGGCAAGGACTTTACCGTGTACAATGATGCATCCCACATGGGATTAGGTTGTGTGTTTATGCAAGAATGAAAAGTTATTGCTTATGCCTCACGTCAACTTAAACCATACGAGCCGAACTACCCGACGCATGATTTGGAGTTAGCTGTTGTTGTGTTTGCCTTAAAGATTTAGAGGCATTACCTTTACGGTGAGAAGTGTTACTTGTACACTGATCACAAAAGCCTGAAGTACCTTCTGACTCAAAAAGAGTTAAATCTCCATCAGTGCTGGTGGATGGAACTTTTGAAGGATTACGATCTGGTCATTGATTACCATCCCGGTAAGGACAATGTTGTGGCTGACGCTCTTAGTCGGAAGCCCACTTCTTCCCCGAGATGTTTGAATTCTCACTTTCGGCTCAAGAAGCGTGGCAAACTATTGGCTGAATTGAGAGTTCAGTCAACTATTATGTCTCAAATTAAAGAGCTCCAGGAATTTGATGAGGAGTTGCAAACTCTCATTGCAAAGATCAAGGATAAGTCGAAACTGACTTTTCTATAGGTTTATTGTGTTTTTGGAATCGTATCTGTGTCCCTAACGATGATGACCTTCAGAACCAGATTTTGAGTAAAGCTCATTCAAGTCCTTTCTCCATTCATCCTGGAGCTATCAAGATGTATAAAGACTTGAAAGAGTTGTATTGGTGGTCTTGTATGAAAGATGAGATCACAGACTTTGTGACTAAGTGCCTGACTTGCCAACGGGTTAAAGCCGATCACAAGGTGCCTACTGGTCTCTTGCAACCTATTGAGCTTCCACAGTGGAAATGGAAACGTATTACGGAGGATTTTGTAAGTGGTCTACCAATGAAACCAAAGAAGAATGATGCAATTTGGTTCATTGTAGATCGATTCACCAAGTCTGCTCATTTTCTTCCGGTGAGAATGGACTTTAGCTTGCCTAGACTTGCTAATTTGTACATTCGTGAAGTTATTCATTTACACGGAGTTCATGTATCCATCATCTCCGACCGTGATCCGCATTTTGGTTCTCGATTTTGGAGAACCCTACACGAAGCCTTGGGGACGCGAGTGCACCTAAGCACTGCCTTCCGCCTTCAAACTGATGATCAATCTGAAAGGGTTATTCTGGTAACCTTATTTTTCTTTTATCCATATGTATAAGTGTTCTGTACCAATCTTGATTATTCCTTGTAGATTCTGGAAGACATGCTCCGAGCCTGTGTTATTGACTTTGAGAATACGTGGGAGAAATCCCTACCGTTGGTGGAGTTTGCGTATAATAATAGCTACCAAGCCTCGATCCAAATGGCCCCTTATGAAGCTTTGTATGAGAGAAGATGTAGAAATCCTCTTTGTTGGACCGAGCTTGGTGAAGGCAAGGTGTTAGGCCCTGATTTGCTTCAGAAAACCGAAGAAAGGGTAAGCATCATTAGTGACCGGCTCAAAGCTGCGTCCGATCGGCAGAAAGCCTATGTTGAATTGAGAATGAGGGACGTCCAGTACGAGGTTGGTGAGAAAGCCTTCCTTAAAGTATCTCTGTGGAAGAAGATCCTTCATTTTGGCAAGAAATGGAAGCTAAGTCCTCGTTTCATTGGCCCATTCGAGGTGATCGAAAGAGTTGGACCTATTGCCTACCGACTAGCCTTCCCCGAGGAGTTAAGTTAGATCCATAATGTGTTCCATGTCTCTATGTTACGAAAGTACCGGTCCGATCCTTCCCACGTAATTGAGCCAGAGTCTGTAGAGATACAGTCCAATCTGATGTACGAGGAGGAACCAGTGGAGATCCTCGCACGAGAAATTAAGAGGATTCCTAATAAGTCTTGTGCCTTTAGTGAAAGTCATTTGGAGAGGTCATTCAGTTGAAGAAGTAACGTGGGAACCGAAAGAGACAATGCAGAAACAGTACCCTCACCTGTTCGAGTAGAATAAAAATTTGAGGACGAACTTTCTTAAGGGGGAGAGTTGTCACATCCCGAAAACTGGCCTAGTCAGAATTAGGTTCTGGTAATCAGAAATTTTGAATCCTGTGTGCCCAAGTGATGTAAATATTGAATCCTTGTACCCTTTTTTGTTAGTAATGAAGCTACGTGGACTTGATTTGAACAATTAAATCCCCTTTGTAAGAAATTTGAAGCTAGAAATGTAAAATCTGAGTTAGGCGTATCGATACAGTGAGACCTGTACCGATACGACCTAACTATCCATAAATAACTTACCTATTTTACCCCAACCGTATTGATACAACCATAATTTGTATCGATACGGGCCTCTGCAAAAGACCTAACTTAGCGTCCAAATCAAAAGAGTTGGAAGTTTGGGGGCTGACCCACCCCTTTACTGATTAAACCATGTGAGATTGATCATCTTTAGTCTTGAGATATGATGCTTAAAAGTTTTAAAGGCTTATGCCTAAGCAAACCCTCAAGTGAGGGAAATGTTCCTATTGGTTGTTGAGGAGGTGGGGAAATGATTAAGGTGTGTTATCTTAAATTAGACAAAAAGAAAAGCTTTCTTTCTTGTTCATTTCTCCCCGAAACCAACTACACCCTTTGTAGAAGAAAACCAAGCTAACACCTCCATTGTCATCCCCAACCTCAAGTTCAAGCACACACCTCCCTATTCAAAACCCTTAAGTTCAAGCTTTCTGTTGCACATAATAAGTGCTCCGCAATTGTGCAAGTGTACACGTGGCAAGTTATAGTATAAAAAATATCGTCTCCACAAGGATTGGTGCCACTTCAAGAATCTAGTCTCTTGCACTGTAAAAGTAAAAGAACACAAGTAGAGGATTGTAGGAGTTTAAACTAACAACTAAACTAGAAAGTAATAAAGTAAAGAAAGATGTAATCAAAAGAGAGGGAATAGGCCAGGTTATCGTGAGTTGGGGTGTGATAGCCGATTGGATCGTCTTGGTAAAAGAGTGCAAGGGCAACTCAGTTGCCGTGGCAACTTGCGCAGCTGGATTGCCTTGGCAACTAATCGAACGGTTGCCTGGGCAACTATTTGGGCGGCTGGGCAGCAACATCAAGGCTCGGTAGAGCGTTCTTCAATGGTTTCTTCTTATCCCTAAGTCGAAACTCTAGCTAATTGTGTATGCCTTGAAAATACATCCCTGCTTGAATCAAGGGTGAACAACAACCAATCTTGAGCTCCTCTTAGTCGTTGAAATCCTTAACTTATTCCTAAGCTGGATTAGTCTTCATCATCGATAGATTGAATAAAAACCATACTCATTCATTTCTTGAATCTAACTCTCCCGATATTAGATAAATAGATAGATTTACGAGATCATCTCCCAATTCACTCGCAAACAAGAATAAAAACCAAGAATGAGTAAACCTTGAATTGAAAGTGCAAACTCTTATTACCTAAACAAAATCCAATTGTTTCTCACAACCACAAAACACAATAACCTTAGCCAAATAGATTTAGTTCATGGCTAGGTTCCAAAGAAACACAAAACAAAGAATCCCTAACATAAAACTAATTGAACAAGAAAGAAAAAGATGAAGAATGGTTGAAGCCTCTTGTCGAATTCTCTCCCCATTGCCCGATTTCTCTCCTTCAAAACTTGTTGAAATAGGCAGCTAGGGGTTCTTTATATAGGAGATGGTTAGGTCAAAGTTTCTCTTGAGGAGGAAGTTAAGTTGGAATTAAATACTTTTAAAGAATATAATATTTATTATATTTAAATTCCTTCTAGATCTTCTCCTATCTTCTTGGGATTTAATTTCTCTTTGACCTCTTCATGGAAATCAAACTCCTTTGGGATTTAACTTTGCTCCACGTCATCTTGGGTTTATCTAGCATCAATTTCGGCTGCCATATCATCTTATCCCTTATCGACAATTGCCCTGACAACTGCGTCGGCATCTCCTTCTTGTATTGCCCTGGCAACTGGTTCCAGCCTTGCTTTGGCAAGTGATTTTGCACACACAAAAATAACTATCGGCATGACCATTTTTCCACAAAATTAAGCAAAATATGATATCAAGCTTAACCACCAAGAAAACAATGCGAACATGCATGAATGGCTAATAATGCAACTAATATGAGCCTAAGTCTAGCAATAATATGAATAAAAAGGGTGAATAAAATATTATTTTTAGACACTTAACACACCCCCAAACTCAAACTATTGCTTGTCCTCAAGCAATGCAAACTAATAATTACCCGCCAAGACTTCAATTTTTACAGACTTAGCTTTGAACTTGATTTCAATCCTCAGAACCGTGGCACAAAGTATGATCGAATTTTCATTTTTCAGACAACTTAGGAGTTACTCAGAATCAAACTATAATGCTTGTGAGTGTGTGCAGAGTTGTGTGCAAGTTGATTTTTCAGATTTTATGTGAACAAGAGGTTTTCAAATTACTTCCTTGGGTTCTTTTAACATGTTTTAATTAGTGTCAGTTTCGAGCACCTCTAGTGTTTTGTTTTTAGTTTTCTTAAGTTTTTCTTTTATTCGACTAGAGCCGGTTTCGGGCACCTCTAGCGATCAATTTTTAGCATATACTAGAGCCAGCTTCGGGCACCTCTAGCATTCATCCAATTTTTATTTTAATCCCCCAATTATTTAACTATCAACCTAAGTTCGCTAGAATTCCTTAAATCAATCAAGCCACAACAGTGTTTCATCAAGTTTAGCATCATAGTAAGATTCTAAGTGTTTCCACGGTTATCCTAGAATAAAAAATTCTATCAATTAAGTGCATTGGAAAGTCATCATCGGATATTCATCAAATCTAGGCAATTCTTGTTCCAACTAAAGGCATGACAAGTAATTTATGTATCCTAAATGCAATACTTAAGATGAATGCAACTAAACATGATAACTAACTAGTAACAATCCCCCAAACTCGAGCGAGGCATTGTCCTCAATGCATGCAAAGGAAAGAAAAATAAAAGGAAAAAGAAAAAAGAAAATGCAAACGATGACTTACTATGAGAGCTCGTTGTCGTGGATGATTAGTTTCCTTTTGGTCGGTGTCTTGATTCTTTTACTTGAACGTGGTGGTTGCTTTCTTGTTGCCAATGGTGGAATTGATCCTCGTACAGGGTGTCCTCATCGTCCTTATCTTCCTCTTCTTCAATCTCATTGGCTTTCCGCTTTGGCTTGGAGGAGTCGACTGGTGTGGTCTTCGTTGTTGCAATGGATGACTCATCCGAATCTGAAAAATTGGACAATGATTCAGTACGAGGTGATTCAGGCATATGTGCTTTACCTTTGGCGTTTGCAGTGGTTGCCGGGGCGTCTTTAGTTTTGGTTGCCACGACAACTACTGTGTTGGTTGCCGTGGCAACAGCTTTTTTGGTTACCGTGGCAAGGATTTCGGCAGGAAAGATAGAGAATGACACGCGGCTATCCATGTAATTTTCCAGGATGACTTGGGTGATGACATTGTTGTGGTCCTTCATATATCGCATAAACATTAGTTGGCGGTCTTCAATTTGCTTAAGGCGGTTCACCAACGGTTGTAAGAGTGCTTCAAGTTGTCCTAGGGTTGTTGGCCGAGTTGCCCAGGTATCAGTTGCCTGGGTGTCAGGGGTTGCCGAGGCGGCAGGAGTTGCCGCGGAAACTGTAGGCGTTGAGGATGTTACCGGTGCCTCTCCCATTAGTTTTTGGATTTGTGCTCGATTCCAACCAGACTTTGGTAGGGCCTTTTCATCGGTGGACTCACTTGGCACATGCATCTCCTTGCAAAGATTGGAAATTAAGCAAGGGAAGAAAAGAGAACCCTTGTCTTTTGTGCTACATACAAAAATCTCATTTCAAATAAATTTTCCAATGTTAATGATGCGATTATGCAAAATTGAATGTATGAGCAAGAGATGAGGTGTATCAACGGTAGTATTGTGTGTGGTGGGCATTAAAGATGTTTTAACAAACTTACTCCATAATTTTGCCTTGGGTTTAAGTCGAAGGCGGTTTACTGTGCCCTTATATTTACCGTCGTTCCAATGAGTCCCCGGTATAGTGAGTTCTTGAAGCACCTTGTCAAGTTGCTTGGGCGTGAGTTGATCAACAAAGGCATGATGCTCTCATTCTCAACGTAGAGCCCGTAAAAGGCGTTGATACTTTTAGGGCTTATGAGGATAGCCTTGTCGCGAACAAAGACATAAAGATTATCCGGGTTAGGTGAGTGAGAATAGAATTCTCTTACCTATGAGATGTTGCCCGGTTCCGATTGATGGCAAAAGATTTGCTACTTTTGATGTGTAATCCTTTCGAAGATGAATGGTTCAAGGCTAAAATCTTGATGAGAGTTAGAGTATTGGAAGCCTTGTTCTTCGCAAATCTTCCGGCTTTCAAACTTGGAGTGAAATCGTTTTGAACCACCGATGTAGCAAACTTCTTGTAGCTTGGTTCTTGGGAAGAGCTTGGGTGCGCCAAAAACTTGATTTTGGATGTCATGGATGATCTTGGTTGTGAGTTGGGTAGAAACAAAGAAAAGAAAGCAAAAGAAACTAAAGAGTTGCAAGGTTAAAAGTAGAAATAGGTTTCTTGGAAGTTAAGGGTGATGGGTTAAATAGAAAAGATAGGTAGTAAATATGGTGGGTGAGATTGATTGGAAAGAAAGAAAGAAAGGGTTTTAATTGGGGGAAGGGGGTGGCAAAGGGATTTGGGGAAGAGGAAGGGTTTGGCTGGCTAATAGGGTTTATTTATGGTAAATTGGAGGCTTAATATAAGCCTTAGGTTTAGCCCATTAGTTTCCTTGTTGAAGAAACTTCCTTCTTGAATCAAATCCTCTTTATCTTGAACTATTTTTCTATAATTCAAAAACAAATAAAATAAGAATTAAAATTAAAGATAAACTAGTAAATAAAATAAAAAGAAATAAATAAATATGTGCAAAGAAATTCTTAAACCTAAAATTCAAAATAATTAAATAAAGATGGAAGAAAGATGTAGTCTTAACCTTAAAAAAATAAAATCTATCCTAAAAATAACCGAAATAAAATAAAATAAATATAAACCAAAATAATAAGTTCGAAAAAAATAAAAATAAAAATAAAATATAGAAAGGAGAGCATGATCATGCATCTCCTAAGGTGACCAGTTCTTTGTTACGTTCTACATCGGCACCGTTATAGTGCTTCAATCTTTGTCCATTAACTTTGAATTCATGTTCGTCAGTGGTGGACTTGATTATCACGGCACAATGGGAGAATGGTTTGACTACTTCAAATGGTCCCGACCATCTTGATCTTAGTTTTCCCGGGAAAAGTTTCAGCCGAGAATTGAATAAGAGAACTAGTTGCCCTGGCATGAATTGGCGCGGCAATAGTTTCTTGTCATGCCATTGCTTTGTTTTGTCCTTGTAGATTCATGCATCGTCATAGGCGAGTGCACGAAATTCTTCTATCTCGTTGAGATCTAGTAAACACTTTTTTCCGGCACTTTCCTAATATATATTCACGGTCTTGATTGCCCAATATGCTTTGTGTTCGATTTCCACCGGTAAGTGACAAGTCTTGCCATAGACGAGGCAAAACGGGGACATTTCCAGGGGTGTTTTGAATGTGGTTCGGTAAGCCCAAAGTGCTTCATCTAGTCTTGTAGACCAATCTTTTCGGGAAGGATTGACAACCATCTCGAGGATATTCTTGAATTCCCGGTTAGAAATTTCTGCTTGCCCATTAGTTTGTGGATGATATGTCGTGGCAATTTTATGTGACACGCCGAAGCGTTGCAGTATCTTGGCAATGAGTCTATTGCCAAAGTGCTTGTCTTCATCACTAATAATTGCTCTCGGCATCCCAAACCGTGTAAATATATTTTTCTGCAAGAATTGTTGCACGGTCTTGGAATCGTTGGCGGAAACTGCAGCTGCCTCAACCCATTTAGACACGTAGTCGACGACAAGTAGAATGTAGAGTTTCCCAAATGAAGATTGGAAAGGTCCCATAAAATCAATCCCCCATACATTGAACAATTCCACCTTAAGGATGTTTTAGAGCAGCATCTCATGTCATCTAGAGATATTGCCCGTCCTCTTGCAACGATCACATTGCTTGTAAAACTCTTGGGCATCTTTGTACAGTGTTAGCCAATACAAACCGGATTGCAAAACATTGGCCGCGGTACGTGTTCCTCCAAAATGTCCTCCATAGGGTGAAGAATGGCATTGCCAGAGTACATTCTGCTGCTCCTCTTCAGGGACACATCGATGTATAATCTGATTTGCACATTGTTTAAACAAAAGAGGCTTATCCCAGAAATAATACTTAGCATACTGCTTCTTTCCTTGATGAGTAAGGACATAAGGTAAAATACCACAAACAAGAAAATTAACTAAATCATTGTACCAGGGTATTGTCGAGGCATGTGTTGTCATGGCAACGGCTTCTGTGGTTGCCAAGGTGTGCGCGTCTAGAGTTGCCGAGGCGTCGAAGGTTGCCGAGGCATGCGCAACGGTGGTTACCGAGGTATTATGGGTTACTTATCCATGAATACATCGCATATCTCTAAATCCGCGTCCTCCTCCCTATTGCGTTCTAAGCGTGATAAGTGATTAACAACTTAATTCTATGTTCCTTTCCTATCCTTAATTTCAATGTCAAACTCTTGTAAAAGCAATATCCAATGAATCAAACGAGGTTTGGCATCCTTTTTAGCAAATAGATACTTAATTGCCGAATGGTCCGTATGAACAATTACCTTTGTACCAATCAAATAGGATCGGAACTTGTCAAATGAAAAAACTACGGCTAGTAACTCTTTCTCCGTTGTTGTGTAATTCACTTGAACACTATTAAGAGTTTTACTAGCATAGTATATCACATGAAAAATCTTACATGTGCTTTGGCCTAGGACTGCTCCTACCACAAAATCACTCGCATCATACATGAGCTCAAAAGGTAAAGTCCAATCGGGTGGAACGACAATGGGTGCCGAGGCAAACTTTTTCTTTAGGGTTTTGAATGCTTGGGCGCAAGAATCATCAAAATTGAAGACTTTATCCTATTCAAGAAAATTGCACAAGGTTTTAGTAATCTTAGAAAATTATGAATGAACCTCTTGTAAAAACCTGCATGTCCAAGAAAGCTTCGGATTCCTTTAACCAAACTTGGTGGGGGTAATCTCTCAATCACGTCCACCTTGGCCTTGTCTACTTCGATTCCCTTGGATAAAATATTATGGCCGAGCACGATTCCTTCATCTACCATAAAATGGCACTTCTCCCAATTAAGGACTAAATCAGATTCTTCACATCTTGCCAACACCTTCTCCAAATTGTCGAGGCAACTGTCGAAGTCATTACCAAATACGGAAAAATCGTCCATGAAGATTTCAAGGAAGTCTTCTACCATGTCTGAAAAGAGTACCATCATGCATCTTTGGAAGATTGTCGAGGCATTACACAATCCGAACGGCATTTTTCGGAAAGCATAAGTACCGTATGGGCATGTGAAGGTTGTTTTTTCTTGATCTTCTGGTGCTATGGCAATTTGATTGTAACCTGAATAACCATCAAGAAAACAATAAAAGGGTTTACCTGTAAGACAGTCAAGCATTTGATCAATAAAGGGTAATGGGAAGTGATCTTTCCTAGTGACTTTGTTTAGCTTTCGGTAATCCATACAAACCCTCCAACCAGTCACAGTCCTGGTTGGAATGAGTTCATTGTTTTCATTACTTACCACCATTATACGTCCCTTTTTGGTACACATTGTACCAGACTTACCCATGTACTATCAGAGATAGGGTATATGATGTCGGCATCAAGCCACTTGATGATTTCTTTCATTACAACCCCTTTCATGGCATGATTCAGTCTCTTCTGGGCCTCAATCGAAGGTTTGTGATCATTTTCTAACAAAATCTTATGCATGCACACTACCGGGCTAATTCCTTTCAAGTCGGCAATTGTCCACCCTATTGCCTTCTTGTGTAGCATCAACATGTTGATCAGCTTCTTTTCCTGCTCAAGCTGCAACTTAGAGGAAATAATTACAGGAAATGTATTATCGGCTCCCAAGTAAGCATATTTTAGTTACCCTGGCAACTATTTTAACTCAAGAATCAGTGATTGTTCAATGAAGGGCTTTTTGAGTTTACCTTCCTTACTTGAGTAATCCAGTAGTTCAAAGTATTTACCTGGTCAATTGACTAACCAATTTGCCTCTTCTTGTTGTTCCTCATTGATCGATTCTTCATACTCCTCAGGTTCCTCTTGACCGGCAATGTAGTTGCTGAGGCAACTAATCTCCTCGTCGAAGTCAAACTCTACCGTGGCGTGAAGAAGTTGGCGTTCTTCCGGATCATCGGCATACCTTAGTGTTTAGAACACATTTAGTTTAACTTGCTGGTCATTCACCCTCATTGTGAGTTCTCCCATTTCAACATCGATCAAGGTTCTCCCTATTGCTAGGAAGGGTCTCCCGAGAATGATAGGTGCATGCTCATCTGCTTAACAATCCAAAACAATAAAGTCAACGGGAAAAGTAAATTTGTCAACTTTTACCAGTATGTCTTCGATTTTCCCTCTAAATGCACATAGGATCTGTCGACTAGCTGTAGCATAACTGTTGTAGGTCTTGCCTTCCCGATTCCTAGTTTCTGGAAAACCAATTTAGACATCAAGTTTATGCTTGCTCCAAGGTCACATAATACTTTCCCAACATAGTGGTTTCTGATGGAACATGGTATTGTGAAACTTCTGGGATCTTTCAACTTTGGTGGCATGCGATTGTACAACATGGCCATGCATCCTTCTGTTGCGACAACTATTTCAAACTCTTGGTATTTGTTCAATTGCCTCAACCAACGGTAAGTTGATGTGGACTTGCTTTAGGATATCAAGAAACTTCTTGAATTGATATTCTTGCTTTTGTCGCTTCAACCTTTGTGGGAATGGTGGTGGAAGTCAAATATCTTCGATCATTTCATTGGTCTGGAATCTGATTGATGGCATTGCCGGGGCAACTAGAGTTGCCGAGGCATCATCATCTGGGGTTGCCGTGGCATGCTTATCGTTAGTTGTCGCGGCATGCTCATCTCGGGTATGCTTATCGTTGGTTTCCGCGGCATCGTCAACTGGGGTTACCGTGGCATTTCCTGGTTCAGCATCTGAGGCTTTGCCGCTAAGTCCATCTTGTTCTCTTTGTGGAGTTTTATTTGATGAGCGGACTAGAGCCTCCTTAAGTTGTCAGCCACTTTTAGCAGTGATTGCCTTATATTGCTCGTGGCTAGTTCCTCTTGTGACTTCATTATCACTGGGTAAACCTCATTGCGGTCTAGTATTCAAGTTTTAAGCAAATTGTCTAACTTGAGTTTCCAATGATTTGATTACCGTCTCTTGTTTTTGCAATCTCATCTCGGTCCTGTTAATAAAAGCATCAGTTCTTTTTATGAAGTTACTATTTTCAGCCATATAAGATTCAGTTTTCAACATAAAGGCATTGAGAGAATTTTCCAAAGAACTATATGTTGTCTGTTGTTGCTGCGGCAACTGTTGTCGTGGCATATTCTACTGGAATCCTGATTCTTGTGCATTCTGATTGTTCTAGTTCAGAGCTTTGTTGTGATTACTCCATGAAAAATTTGGGTGCTTTTTCCAAGCTGGATTATATGTGTTGGACATCACATTGTTGTTCCGGTTGTAATTCCCCACATAACAGCTGGACTCCAGATTCTGCATACATTCAGAAGAATCATGGTTACCACCACACAATTCACAAAAGTAAACTACTACCTTGACCTCCTGTGTGTTGTTTTGTTTCTTCATGTTCTGTACCATCTTGGTTAGAGTGGCCAATTGTGCTGGAATTGAATCTGATGACCCCAATTCATGTATTGTGGCTTGGAGTCTAACTCTTCCTCTTCTAGTAGATGGGAACTGATAATCATTCTTGGCAAGCCTGTTCAGAATTTGCATTGCTTCTTCCGATGACTTATCTAGGAGTATGTCGTTTACCGAGGCATCTAGCATCATCCTTGTTGGTGTATTTACAGCATTGTAAAACATTGTCACTTGTGTCCATAATGTGAATCCGTGTAAGGGGCATTTGTGTAGAAATTCTCTATATCGCTCCCAAGCCTCGTACATGGATTCATCATCTGCATGCCGAAAAGAATAATTTCGTTACGAAGCTTATCCGTCAAATTTGTAGGATTAAATCGAGCAAGGAAATCACGACAAAGATCGGTCCAAGATCCTATTGATCTGGTAGAAATACTATTCAACCATGCTTTCGCCCTATCCCTCAGTGAATAGGGGAATAATCTTAGTCGTAAAACATCTAGGGTGACTCCTTGTATTTTGAATGAGTTTCAAATCTCGAAGAAAGATTTAAGATGTTTTCGTGCATCTTTAGTTGCTGAGCCGCCAAATTGACCAATTGTGTTGATCATATTGAACATCACCGGTTTCAACTCAAAGTGGTCGGCTTCATTTTTAGGTGTGACAATTCCTGGATTAAGTCCTTCAAGATCTTCCTCTAGATAGTCTTGAATAGTTCTGTTTCGTGCAAGAATCACTCCACCTCCTGCTGGAACATCTTGGTTCATATTGCCGTCTTGATTAGCCATTGCTACTCTTAACCTTTGTCTGAGTCTTTGCAAGGTTTGTTTGATTTCTGGATCAAAGGAATATTCTGGTGTACTCGGTCTTGCCCTGGTCATATACCAATGCAAAACCAAAGTTTGTTAATCATTCGAATTTTAAACAATAAAAATAAAAAGTGCAAGAAAATAAAAACAAAGTCGCTATTGCCAATCCCCGGCAACGGTGCCAAAAACTTGTTGCACGTAATAAGTGCTCCACAATTGTGCAAGTGTATACGTCGCAAGTTATATTATAAAAGATATCGTCTCCACAGGGATTGGTGCCACTTCAAGAATCTAGTTTCTTGCACTGTAAAAGTAAAAGAACACAAGTAGAGGATTGTAGGAGTTTAAACTAACAACTAAACTAGAAAGCAATAAAGTAAAGGAAGATGTAATCAAAAGAGAGGGAATAGGCCAGGTTATCGTGAGCTGAGGTGTGATAGCCGATTGGATAATCTTGGTAAAAGAGTGCAAGGGCAACTCAGTTGCCGTGGCAACTTGCGCAGCTGGGTTGCCTTGGCAACTAATTGAACGGTTGCTTGGGCAACTGGCTAGGCAACTGTTTGGGTGGCTGGGCAACAACTTCAAGGTTCGGCAGAGCATTCTTCAATGGTTTTTTCTTATCCCTAAGTTGAAACTCTAGTTAATTGTGCATGCCTTGACAATACATCCTTGCGTGAATCAAGGGTGAACAACAGCCAACCTTGCGCTCCTCTTAGCCGTTGAAATCCTTAACTTATTCCTAAGCCAGATTAGTCTTCATCATCGATAGATTGAATAAAAACCATCCTCATTTGTTTCTTGAATCTAACTCTCCTGATATTAGATAAATAGATAGATTTACGAGATCCTCTCCCAATTTACTCGCAAACAAGAATAAAAACCAAGAATGAGTAAACCTTGAATTGAAAGTGCAAACTCTTATTACCTAAACAAAACCCAATTGTTTCTCACAACCACAAAACACAATAACCTTAGCCAAATATATTTAGGTCATGGCTAGGTTCCAAAGAAACACAAAACAAAGAATCCCTAACATAAACCTAATCGAACAAGAAAGAAAAAGATGAAGAATGGTTGAAGCCTCTTGTCGAATTCTCTCCTCCAAAACTTGTTGAAATAGACGGCTAGGGGTTCTTTATATAGGAGATGGTTAGGTCAGTCTTTATTGAGGAGGAAGTTAGGTTGGAATTAAATACTTTTAAAGAATATAATTTTTATTATATTTAAATTCCTTCTAGATCTTCTCCTATCTTCTTGGGATTTAATTTCTTTTTGACCTCTTCATGGAAATCAAACTCCTTTGGGATTTAACTTTGCTCCACATTATCTTGGGTTTATCTAGTCATCAATTTCGGCTGCCATATCATCTTATCCTTTATCGACAATTACCCTGGCAACTAGCTCGACATCTCCTTCATGCACTGCCTTGGCAACTACGTCGGCATCTCCTTCTTGTATTGCCTTGGCAACTGGTTCCAGCCTTGCTTTGGCAAGTGATTCTGCACACACAAAAATAACTATCGACAACACCTTTTTTCCATAAAATTAAGCAAAATATGATATCAAGCTTAACCACCAAGAAAACAAAGCAAACATGCATGAATGGCTAATAATGCAACTAATATGAGCCTAAGTCTAGCTATAATATAAATAAAAAGGGTGAATAAAATAGTACTTTTAGACATTTAACACTTTCTTCGATCTGATAACTCTATTGTATAGCTACCAATTGGGTAAGGAAAAGCCCTCAATCAATTATTAAATTCTATGGATAATTGGAGTTTAATCCCAAGTTGGATTACTAAGCCTAATCCTAGAAATATGAATTGATGTTGTTGTTTTGATTATAACCATTCTTCGTGTTTCTCCCTAGCTCAAGCGTTGGAGGAGACTAATCCCTTGTCCCCAACCAAGACTAGGAACAAAGGAGTGGAAATTCGGGAGCCTTGAAAGCATCAAAATTTTAAGGTGAGTGTAGTTGTGTCAAGGGATAGGTTAGGTGCCATCCCGTTCCATTTGCTTTACTTTAATTTTACATCTTGGTTAAGGTCTCAAGTAGAGCAAGCATATGTGGATGCTAATGGTAAGAATGGTAAGTCCGTATATGATATTCGAGAAATGCTATATATGTGGAATTGATACAAATATGCTATGATATGATATGTGGAGCTAAGGCTCAATTTGGCATTCTGATATGTTATGGCCTATAGGCACAAGGCAAGGTTTATGACAAAATGTGTAATCTTGGACATCTGTGAGTTATGGATACAATTGGAATGCCATAGGGTTATTTGAGCTCACTAAGTAAGGGATTGGACTACGGTTCGGAGCTATGGCCTATATGTGGTGAAATAAGGTTGGTTTGTGTAAGGGATATTTTCTGGAGCTAGAGCTCAAGGCTAACGCCTACTTTCGATATGATTTGGTGTATAGGGGAATCCGCATATCCATTGATTACTATTTCCAAGGAAATAATATGAGTTTATGCTTTGCATTTGATATATGAATTATGATAATTTACTTGTGCATGATCACAGATGATTAATGATATACCTAGGTCATGCAAGCATGTATATATGTCATTTATGCCTTGTAGGAACCTATTTACATTTGTTATAACTACCTCACTAGGCAATGTAAGCCTAACATGTGTGTGTCTCATGCATTTCAGGACCTTGAAGTTTTCTGAGTCCCGATCGTGAAATTGCGGTTGCAAGTCCCTCTCATCGACACTATGTATGTATATCTTTTGATTTGAACTCCTAATAAGGTGGCATACGGTTTAGACAAGTGGTATTTGCCCATTTTGATATGTGTGTAATAGCCTAATAGTGCCTAAGTGTCAAATGTGAAAGTTGGTATGTTTTGGAATTGGTAAAACTAGTTAAGATGAGCTTAAAGGCACCAAAAGGTAAAATCCTAGTAAATGAATTCGAATTGGTCTAAAATTTCACATGCTATTAGATTTATGTGTTTACAACTTGTCTGTAAAATTTGGACACCGTTCAGCAGGCTAATTCAAATAAAAACCAGATAAAATCCGTCATTACAAGACAGGCGTATCGATATGGGTAAAGTTGTATCGATACGGCCTTGCATAATTGGACCTAGGAAAACAGAGCATACCGATACAGGTCAAGCTGTATCGATACGGACTTTTCATCCTAGGTTCTGTAATTGAGAAAGTTGGCTTAGAGTACCGATACGATCCTAGGTGTATCGGTACGGTGTCAGTTAATTATGTTAAAAGACTTAAACCATAATTATGAATAGTTTACAAAATAGTCACTAAATCTTAAGAGTGTTAATCTAATGGGAAAATGACCTCCATTAATAAAAAAAATTTTACAAGCTAATAGTTTATAAGTTTAGTTGAAGGCTAGGAAAAGAAAATTCTTATAAAGACCCCTAATTTTTAAAATTTATAATTTAGTCCCTAAACTTGAAAAAGTTTAAAATTAACCCCAACTTGAGTAAGTTATTAATAAGTTAGTTTGATAGATTTTAAAAGAGATTAATAAGACATTCTGAATAAGATCTTGAACTTCAATTAACCTTCTGAACTCCAAATAAGTTTTTTGTAACACTTTCTAACTCGGTTCTCTGCTAGGCCAGGAAGGGGGTGTTACAAAACTTGAATAGGCGTGGCCCCCAATCATAGTCGTTACACAATAAAACCAAGGGTGAATGATCGGCTCTTGCGATTCTCGCTTCCAAACCATGTAAATTGCTTTCCCACCAAAGGCAAATCCACCAGATCTTCAAAATCAATAAAAGAATAGAAAGCATCTATACCATGCGACACTGTACTATACCCTGCTCGTTCAGTCGACTAACAAATCGAATTAAAATTGCCTGCTACAAAGCACAGACCAGCAAACCTACCTAGCCTATCACCAATTTGCAGCCACAAATTTCGTAATACCCTAAACTCGGATATTACATTTGGGTCTTAAGCCCAACCTATTACCATAAAATTTCTCAAACTTGGTTTAACCCAACAAAATATTTCCCAAAAACATTTAAAACCAACAAGTAAAAATATAGATAAAAAATCAAAACGTTACAAAAAAGCTCCAATTTAATTTAAAACATTTGTACATTCGACTTGATTTATACAAGTTAAAAAATAAGAATTACAAACTCCACCATGTAAGGTCATATGAATACACAGCCTACTAAACACAAGTATTGTACCCTGGAAACCACCACATGTTGGAATCTCGTACTGATAGTGCTTATTGATCCCATAATCCAACGATCAACCTACACACGAAAACAACGATTCTGCACGCTGAGCTTACAAAGCTTAGTGATACACATCTACTCTACTATACTTCATGCTAATCATAAACATAAGCATGGAAGATAGTACAACCAATAAGGAGAGATAAATAGACATGCGGGGCTCCCGCTAGTCGCCTAAACACATGCTCCCATCAAGCAAAACTTGGCACACAAGGCCCAACCATACTCGTGATCTCATCAAATCATCCAAGAAAGAGCAAACAAAGTCATATCACAAACCTAGAGTGAGGCCTGGTGTCACACAGCTTCTGGAACGTACACCCATACTCGGTATCTCTTCTCGAGTTTCATTGAATAAGGCTCGGTGTTGCACAACGGTAGGAACGTACATTCAACATCTTTGAACATGGTGTATCAACACTCTCTCTAGGTATCTAGATCCCATCAACCAAAGGTAACTCAACCAGCCAAGTGTCCAAACAACACACAACATTGACATGATTACCATACAACACACAACATTAGCACGATTACCATAACTCTATGGTTTCTATCAATTATCAAGTCACCCAGATAAGTTTACCAACTTGTTAATACATTATTGAAGAGTAAATTAATCATTATCATTAATTATCTCCATTAATCCACAATATCTCATTTATTAAGGCATAAATCAATTCATTAATCTTCCATCTCAATTTCCATCTCTAACTGCATTATAGATTATTCTACTTAGTAGGTATCGGTACTCACACGTCTACCAATACTAACATTGCTTCCTGGAAATCCAAAATTTCCACAAGTACCGGTATGGGTCGACCCATACCAATATGGCACCAAATTGCGTACCGATACGGCCTAAACCTGTACCGATACCCTACTCACGGGTTCATACTATTTGTGCGAAATATGATGTTACAACGCTTTATTCGATCCCTAAAGCTTATCCTTTATTCACAGTTTCCATCAACATATCAATTTCCATACTCTATCACCCAATCAACACAACAAACAATTCAAATAGTCATCACATCAATATACAATTATTCGAGCAACCCTACACGGTATCTAAAGTCTATATGTGTCTAGTCTTATCCCTAAACATCATCATGCATATCATATTATTGTCGCAACCCTTTTTTTCAAAAAGTGGTCTCGACTTTTAAAAAAACAAAGCAACAGAGTTGCCACCAATCTTTTTTAAAAAAGGTGTGATTGGATCACCTAAAAATCAGGTTATTCTAATAAAACATTTTATTTTATTAAAACAACGGTTTTGGTCAGCGAAAACAAAAACGGGTTCGGGAGTCGATTACGAGTAGGGAAGGGTTAGCACCCCCACAACGCCCAAAAATTGGTACCTAGCCGATTACAAAATATTTTGATGTCGGATTTTGCGAATTCACGTAAAAATTTAAATTACTGTCCATTTATGAATATGACTCTATTTTAGTGGTCTTATTATTCGGAAAATGAACTCCAATCACCACCAACACTCCTGGCGCTAACCCGTCATCTCCGTTTGATAAGACACCACATTTATTATTAAATTATTAAAAATTATAACAAAAAACACCATTATATAAAAAACAAAAATAAAAAAACGTAAATAAACTAACAATAGAGAAGAAAGGAAAGAAAATCACTTTTTTAAAAGCTGGTTTTATTTTTTTTAAAAATACAAGTTATAAATTTCTTAAAGAAATGAATTTATTAATTGAAAAAGAATTTAAAAAAACTTTAAACAAATAATGACCTAATTAGAAGTAAAATAAAACTAGAGGCTAAATCTATGAGAAATCAGTGACCATTTCAAAATAATGGAAAACATGGTGTCTCGCGGAGCAAGATAGAAAAGGCAGAAGGATTTAATGTGGTAACTAAACCATTTTCTTTTGGGTATAAAGCCCAATTTTATAAAACACATTTTCATTTCATCCTTGTAAAATTTTGAATCAAACACCCCTTTTTAAAATCCTCTCAAGAATTCATCATGTTCATCATTTTTTGAAGAACACCATGAACTACTGCCCTATCGGTCGCCGTGTATCACCGCCGACTGCCACTTGCCGGTGGCGGTAAAATTTTAAAAAAATCCTTTTCCGATCACGAACCAAAAAAGGTTTCAAATTTGAAGATGGTGGCTCAAAAAACGGGTAAGAACACTTCTATTTTAATATATTCGAATGAAAATAAAAATAGCGATAGACAAAATTATGGCAGAAATGCTTCATTCTTGTATTCAACCGACGATCAAAATTTACAGATTATCTCCCCTTTTGTATGATTCTCAGTATATGATTGTGTGTATACAATTTTTGTGTATGTTTCTGTGTGTTTTTGCAAAGAATTTGAACCCCTTTTATAGGTTTTTTCATGCTCTAATTACAAGAAATCCGAAATAAAGAAATCCCTAATTTCTATCTATTTTGCTTGATCATTGCTCTCTTAAATTTTGATTTAGATATGACTTCTCCCTTTGTGTTTGATTTGGCTCGAATTTGTACTGATTTTGGGACAAATATCCTTTGATTTTTCCATGTTCAAATCCCATTTTCCTTCTTTGCTTGCTGCAGATTCAAATGGTAGAGATTGTAGCTGGCTGACAGTGGTTTTGCGCAACCTGGCGACGCTGGAGGATGGCGAGGTGGTCACCGGTGATGTGCCACGGCGGTGCTGCGTTGCGGCAGCAGTGGCCTGGCGTCTTGAGGTGTAGGCGCGTGACTCGCACGCGCACGAAGAGGAAGGGCGAGTGGCGGCGTGAGTGGGGGAGGGCAACCCTTCTTCACGCGCACGAAGAGGAAGGGCGAGTGGCGGCGTGAGTGGGGGAGGGCAACCCTTCTTTTCTTGATCCAATCTAGACCATTGGATCCTTGACCTAGATCCGATGGCTGATATTAATGTTGTACATGGGATATAAGAAAAAGGGGTTAGATAGAGTTTATTCTTGGGCTAAATGGGCCACCAATACAATGTACTCTTATTTAATATTATATGGACTCTTATTTTATTTAAATGGACCTTTATTTATCTCTTTTCGGTTTCGTATCTAATATGACTAACAACAACAACATAATAATAATAATAATAATAAAGGTAAAGAGAGGTGAAAATTCAATGAAAACAATTATCGAGTCTCATAATACCAGTCTCTAAAATGCTTATTATCATCTACCTATTCTGCAGACACTAACACGCAAAGTAATCACATTTATGATGCTCATGAAGCAATAGGTGTTTGAGGTGTACTAACCTCAAGCCAAAGCGATATATCCTCAACCAAGCTCCTCCAATCATCTCTTTAAATCCAATATTCGAGTTCATATAACCCTGAAATAAAACAAACATGACTCCATAAGAAAAATCAAATTACCGAACTACTTTAGGGAATAAAACGTGTAAAAACATCTTACTGGGTGTCGCAACCCTTTTTTAGGATGATTTTGACGTTATTTGGAAAACTTAAGCAAACACGGAGTCGCCACCAATCTTTTTTTGGAAAAAAAATGTGATTGGATCACTTTTAAAAAATAAGGGTTATTTTAATAAATATTTTATTTATCAAAATAATATTTTTTGGTCCATGAAAATAAGAAAAAACAGGTTCGGTTACATGTGGGGAAGGGTTAGCACCCCCATAATTCCTAAAAATTGGTACCTAATTGATTTCAAAAAAAGTATTTTGAAAATTGGAATTTGCAAGTTCAAGAATTTCAATTCATTCGTCCATTTAGTGAATATAAATCTATTTTAATGGCCCTATCGCCAGGGAAATGAACTTCAATCACCGCCAACACTCCTGACGCTAACTCGTCATTCCCGTTTGATAAGACACCGCATTAATTAGTTTTCACTTGTTAAAACAAAACAACAAAGATTAGGTGTGTTTGAATTTTTTAAAATTAAAACCGAATTAGTGATTAAACCCTAAAAGAGAAGTCTACATTCACTTTAACTATTAAAGTTATAATGTTTTTAAGTGTGTCTTATTTTATTTATGAAGAAAGTTTTTCATCACACAAGGCTCTAATCTAATTTTTGAAGGCCCTAATCCTACGTTTTCAAACATATACATATTACAAATATTTAAAAGAGAACAAAAAACAAATAAATTGCTTTAATTAAATAACTAAGAGAAGTAATTTTAAAATAAAGAAAAGGATTACCATTTTATTAATTTTTTTAAAATGATTTTTGGTTAAGGACTAAGTTGAAAGAATAACAAAATTTGAAGGCTGATTTGAAAACAATAAAAAATCAGGTGCTTAATTTGAAAGAAAAAAGACTAAATTAAAAGAATAAAAAACTAAAGGGTCACAGTAGAAATCCGAAGAAGTAGGGCGCGGGTTATGAACCGGGTATAGGTCGGTTTGTGGGTCATTATAAATGGCTCAATTTAGAAATAAAAATCTGTGTTCTTAATGAATTGAAGAACACGATGAACATCCGCCGTGCGAACCGCCGTTTCCAGTGGTGAAATTTCTAGAAAGCCACCCATTTTCCAGATTCCGGCGACCCCAAATCATATTTTTTCTCACCAGAACTACATCGAAATCAAATTTACGGCAGAGCTATTCAAATCGAAGGTAAAAAGCTACCCTTTTCTTTATTTAAATTCGAAATAATAAAACTAGAAGAAGATATTACCAGAAATATGCTTGCTTTATTCCTTGAAACACTAGATTACAAATGCTTGCCTTCTTACACTAGAAATCGAATGTGTATTATGTATGAATTGTGTCTATTTCGTATGAATTTGATGTGTATTGTGTGTTACAAAGAATTATAGAGGGGGTGTATATAGCTACCGAAATACGTGGATTACAAGAACAAATCCCTAATTTCTTCCCCTGAATTATCTTTGATTTGATTCGAATTGAGTCGAAATAAAGCCATGGCTTCAATTTAGGGATTATCTTTTGACTTTGCTTTTATCTTGGAATTTAATCTTTGTTTGCTTCCTTTTTGCATGTTTTTGACGGCTTTGAGTGTCGAGGGAGGCAAGGGGTAAACAACGACGAAATCAGCTTGAGTGCTCGCTGGAGAAGATGGAACGATCGACCGAAGTTGAAACATCGTGCGCGTGGTTGTCACGCGCAAGTGGTGATCCACGTACTTTCCTGTGGTGCGATATGGGCCGTTAGATCACTCCTTGATCTAACGGTCATGAATGGTACGGTGCTATATCATCTCCAGCTGGCACGATCTGAGCCGTTAGATCAAAGATTGATCCAACAGCCTCTTTTTGGCTGCGCAACAAACAAAGGAAGGGTATTAAGGTTTAGTTTATCCAAGAAAACGGGCCGAACGGGCCCTTGTGTAATGGACTCTTTATTTTTTGTAATGGACATTTTAATATAAATATAAATGGGTTTTTTTTGGTTTTATACTAACTTAACAATTATACTAACTATAATACACTATTTATTTGTTTTTTGTTCTAACTTTGCTAGTAAACGGGCCAAACAAGCCTCTATCTAACAATTCAATGGACTTTAATATAATGGGTTCTCAAGTATTTCTTTTTTGGGTTTTATGTCAACCAAACTAAAGAGTGATATAAAAAAATACAACATCAACAAGGTGAAGTGAAAAATCAGTGACAACAGTTGCCCCTTCTTTGGTCATTCTGGTGAAACAGGAATGGAGCAAAGAACGAAGAACACTGATTTTCACCAATTACCAAACCGTTGATGCCTGAAAAGACAGGCGGGTTCTATTCTCCCTATGCTCGAATAGATAAGCGGGTTCTATTCTCCAAATGCTTGAATAGATAAGCAGTTTCCATTCTCCTGATGCCCGAACGGATAAGCGAGTTCTATTCTCCTTATGCTGAATAGATAAGTAGGTTCTATTCCCCTTATGCTTGAATAGATAAGCATGTTCTATTCTCTATATGCTTGAATAGATAAGCAAATTGAAAAAAAGGGTTCCATTATCCTCATGCTCGGATGGATAAGCAGGTTCTATTCTCTTTACACTCGAATAGATAAGTGGGCTCCATTCTCCTAATGCCTGAACAGATAGGCGAGTTCCTTTGCAGAAAAAGCTCACACCTATAAAAATTTGATATATGATGCAGTTATGATGATCATGCCCCTAAGGATGTCTAAAACATGAATGCATGTCTCGTTTCTTTCGCTTTTAAATTTTTTTTCCTTAGAATTAATTTTCTTATCAGGCAGTAGACACAGAAGAAACTGTGAATCTTCAAAGATCTTAGACTGTATCATATCAAACATTTCTCAACTCTAGCAACAGATGGTAAGCGTCTATTCTTTCCTATCACATCAAAAAAAGCAATATGACTTCCTTTCATTTCTCTACATTGAAAGGCTTTGCACCATGTTTACTAGGACCACAACGAGCAAGAAAGTTTGCAACAACCCATCTTTGAGTACTAGTTGGCTTTACCAATTTCTTGTTGTTAAAATTCTACTAACCATTCCTCGAAAAGAAATCTTCAACCATTTCCTACTCTTAACCTTGGGGACCGTAGGACACGTCCTTCAATTTGGGTGAAATTGAGTTTAACAAAACACCACCAGGCTGCATCATTGGTCCATCATGGGTACATCGTTGCAAGGACACCAAAGAACAAGGCTCAATGGGAATATACATGGGATGCTTTGGCTTGCTAATATTAATGCATGGGAAATCATTTGAATATTGATACTATATGCTATGATGTATGACAAAATAATCATAGATAGTCTTCTCCATCATCTATGCTTCACCATTCTTATTCTTAGTACTTCTTTGCTTCATAGAGAACATATGATCTTTTTCACATTTGCTCATTCAATCTAGTTATCTTGTATTCTTGGTTGGAAGGATTGACTTTATCCTCATATTCTTCAACAATCTTTTGGCCTTTGTCAAACTATCATTGTAGTTGATACATCAATGTTTAATGACAAGCTTCCTAAAATCCCGCTGTTCTCCCAAGGTCTGTAAAATTGTTCTCATTATTATGCTATCATCACTATTCGGTGTTAGGCCTTCTTGAGTGGTCTTGAATGAAAGCCTCAAACCTCTAATGTCTGTAAAATTATTCTCATTGTCGTGGGCGAAGAACTATCTCGTGACTCTCTGGTTCTTGTTTTTGTAGGGGTCTTTGCATTGCTTGCATGAAAATCTTTGCAGCAAAACCTATTTCCACCTTAAATATTTTCGTGTGTTGGTGCTTTATGCCCCAAATCCAGGACTTGACAGCGGGATACTTTCGAATTCCGGCATTCTTTCAAAAAATTTTAGAGTAATGCTCAAAAATCTTTTGCACATTTTAGAATAATGTCCAAACTTATTAGTTCTCATTTCAATGTAAACTGCTTATGGAAAGGGAAAGATATCAGAGAAGGAAAACAAAAGGTTTACGCAACAAAATTTTATTAGTATTGTGGCAAACATAAAAGGAAATTACAAGGAAAGGAATATGCATTCAAATGTCAGATACCAAAACTCCTCCTGTCGTGACTCCATAAGATGCCTTGACCGCCAACTCTATTGAGCAGACTCTGGAAATAGTGATTACGTAGAAAGATATGAAGCTTCCAGGTACCCAAATCCTGAGAATTAACTTTGTGAAAGATCTTGTTTACAAATCATCTGAGCCGCCCTTTATGGGTTTTCAATTCAGATCCTCTTTTGGTTTCAAAACGCCCTTTTCGGGTTTTCATTTTGAACCCCCATTTTCTCTCTTTTTTTCTTCTTTTTTTCCTTTTTCCTTTTCTTTTCTTTCCTTTCCTTTTTTCTTCTTTCTTCTTTTTTTTTCTTTTTCCTTATTCTTCAAACATAATATTTTTTAATTGAATCTGAATTTATCGGGCTCTAGAGTTCATCTCCATCCATTTCAACTAAAATTAATACTCCCTCTTGAGAAAACCTTCGTCACAATGTAAGGTCCTTCCCAATTTGGTACCCATTTTCCTCGAGAATCACTTCGAATTGGTAGCTTCACCCTCAACACCAAGTCACCTTCTTTAAACTCTCTCGGGTGAACTTTCTTCTCATGAGCCCTTATCATCCTTCTTTGATACATCTTCCCATGACACAATGCTTTCAATCTTTTCTCTTCAATTAAATTTAGTTGGTCATATCTTGCTTGAACCCATTCTGCCTCTTCCAACTTCGCTTCCATCAAGACACGGAGCGATGATATTTCAACCTTAATTGGTAGCACAACTTCTACTCCATACACTAACGAAAACGGTGTTGCTCCAGTAGAGGTTCACACTGCAGTTCGGTAGACATATATGGCAAATGGTAGCTTATCATGCCAATCTTTATAGGTGTCGGTCATTTTTGCAACTATCTTCTTAATATTCTTATTAGCAGCCTCCACTGCCCCATTCATCTTTGGACAATATACCACTGAATTTTGATGCTTGATGTTGAACTGCTCACAGACTCTGGCCATCATCTTGTTATTCAGATTGGAAGCATTAGCGGTAATGATGCTTTCTGGTTGGCCATACCTGCAAATGATTTCCTTCTTCAAGAATATGCAAATCATAGATCTGGTGACGTTAACGTTTGCGTATGAAGCTGCTTCCACCCACTTCGTGAAATAGTCAATAGCTACCAAAATAAAGTGATGCCCATTTAATGCCTTCGGGTAAATCTGTCTGATAACATCTATGCCCCACATGGAAAAAGGACAAGGGGATGACATGACATGGAGAGATTGAGGAGGTGTATGAACCTTATTGGCATAAATTTGACACTTGTGGCATTTGCGAGAGTAATTAATACAATCACCTTCCATGGTTGACCAATAATACACAGAGCGCACGATTCTTCTAGCCATGGTGAAGCCACTGGGGTGAGTTCCACAAACTCCTTCATGGACTTCTTCCATTATTAATTGAGCTTCTTTTGCATCCACACACCTTAAGAGCACATGATCTTGACTTCTTTTGTATAAAATTTCTCCATCTAGGACATACCTTGATGCCATTTTCCTGATCATTTTTTTCTCATTCTTTGTAGCTTGTGGTGGGTACTGTTGAAATTGTACATATTGCAAGATATCATGGTACCATGACAAACCATCTATTTCTTCTTCCACATCATAACAATGGGCTAGAGAGTCTAGCATATGTAACCTGATGGGCATCATCTCAGAACCTTCACTTGCTTTAAACATGGTCGCTAAAGTAGCTAAAACATCATCCATTTGGTTGTATTCTCAGGGGAGATACTTGAAAGTGATCTCATCAAATTCTTTGGTCAACTTAAGGACCAACTTATGGTATTCTACCAACTTTGCATCTTTTGTCTCCCATTCACCACGTATCTGATAAATGACCAATAAAGAATCCCCAAAAACTCTTAAAGTGCAAATTTTCCTCTTAATAGCTTCTCTTAGACCCATTATGCATGCCTCGTACTCTGCCATGTTATTAGTGCAGAAGAACTTTAATCGACTGGTAAATGGGTAATAATTTCCTTCTGGCAAAACTAGAACTGCCCCAATACCTCATCCTAATGCATTTGCAGCACTATCAAAATTCATGACCCAGGATTCTATTGGGGCCTCATCATTATAATCATTATAGGCGCAGCTTACCAAAAAGTCAGCTATAACACTTCCCTTTATTGCTTTTTGGCTCACATACTGGATATCAAATTCTGAAAGTAACATCTGCCAACCTTCCTAATAAAGCTGGGGCCTCTATCATGAATTTTAGTGGGTCCAGATTTGAGATTAACCATGTAGTACGATATAGCATATATTGCATGAGCCTTTTAGCCACCCATACCAAAGCACAACATAGCTTTTCAATTGAAGAATATCTGGTTTCACAATCAGTGAACTTCTTGCTCAGGTAATATATCGCCTTTTCTTTTCTTCCAGTATCATCATGCTGTCCCAATATGTAGTCCATGGAATTTTCATAAACTGTTAAGTACAAAATCGATGTTTTCCCCAAAACTGGTAGTACTAGCACTGAAAGATTGCTCAATTGTTCCTTGATCTTTTCTAAAGCCACTTGACACTCTTCATCCTATGTCCCCAGGTTATTCTTTCTGAGTAGTCTAAATATCAAATCACACTTATCCGTTATCTGGGAAATGAAGCAAGCAATGTAATTCAATTGTTCCAGATAACCTCAAACTTCCTTCCGTGTCTGAGGTGGTGGGAGCTCTTGCATGGCCTTAATCTTGTCGGGATCTATTTCTATTCCTCTTCTTCTTACAACGATGCCTAGCAACTTTCTAGATGTAACTCCAAACATACACTTATTTGGGTTGAGATTTAGCTGGAACTTCCTCAACCTTTGGAAAAGTTTCTTTAAGTTCACCAAATGCTCATCTTGCATCCGAGACTTGTTAATCATATCGTCCACACACACTTCTATCTCCCTATGCATCATGTCATGAAAAAGAGTGACCATGGTTCTTTGATAAGTTGCCCCTACATTCTTCAAACCAAAGGGCATCACTTTATAGCAGAAAGTTCCCCAAAGTGTCACAAAAGTTGTCTTTTCTATGTCTTCTGGGCACATCTTAATCTGGTTATACCTGGAGAATCCATCCATGAAAGAGAAAAGGGAATGACCAGCTGTGTTATCAACTAAAGTGTCAATGTGTGGGAGCGAGAAATTGTCTTTGGGGCTTGCCCTATTGAGATCCCTGTAGTCAACATACATGCGTACTTTTCCATCTTTTTTTGGCACAGGTACAATGTTAGCCACCCATTCTGGATACCTAGCTACCTATAAAAATCCTGCGTCAAACTGCTTCTTCACCTCATCTCTAATTTTCAGGAGCATCTCTGCTTTCATCCTCCTGAGCTTTTGCTTCACAGGTTCGCAACCCAATTTTATAGGAAGCTGATGTACAACGATGTCAGTGTCGAGACCCGGCATATCTTGATATGACCAAGCGAGTCATTGAATTCTTTTAGAAGCTCAATCAGGCTTTGTCGAGTATGGGCTGTAATAGTGGTGCCAATCTTCACCTCTCGCTTCTCTTCTTCAGTACCGAGATTCAGTATTTCTAACTCCTCTTTATAAGGTAGAATCTATTTTTCTTCCCCTTCTACCATTTTGAGCAGGTCACTTGGTAAGTCATATTCTCCATTATCATCAATATTTCCAACTTCTCCTAAACGTAGGGGCAATTCAAAATCAACCTCGAAATCAGACTCGGATTCATTTATGCCACTGATATTTGAAGACCTAAAAAGGGAAAGGCAAAAGATATATACAAAAGGAAGAAAGAAATTAATGAATGGAATGTTTTTTATGTTTTATATTTTATGGTTTTCATTTGGTTTTAGTTTTTTTATTTATGAAAAGAGTTTGCCACACCAAATTTAAGGAAATGCATCTTTTATTGAATTCAAATTATAAGTTAAACATAGGCCATTTACATAAGATCCCCTATTGTCTCTGGGCTTGGAGCAAAGAGGTTGGTTTTGAGAATTACCCTGAACATGTCTTAAAGATTATAGGAATTTCTTCAGCAGTCCACTTGTCAAGTTCAGAGCAAGGGCAAATCATGGATAGGTATTTGTTCTCTTCTTCCTCATTTGTCACAGCATTGATACTCAACTTCTCAAAGGCCTTACACATGTCATTCTTTCTTTTCTCTTCCTCATCAACTCGGGCATCTAGGTCCAACAGGCCTCCAAATCTAAAGCTATGGCTCGAAGGCAGAAATGACATTGGCTCCCACTCAATTTCCTCTCCTTTCAGTCTTGACTTTCTTCTCTCTTGGTGCTTTCTAATTTCAACTATTCTTTGCCATTTGTTGGGTTTGAATCCCAAGCTAAATCGGTCATTTTTGGCGGGGATAACCACGGGATATAGCCTCCCTTGGTGTCTTCTTCCAAATCCTTTCCCAACCTCAGCTCCTTTTCCCAAAGTTTGTTTAACTTGCATCTTTGCACATCTGGATAGTTCTGGCTCAGACACCTCACTCCCTTCGGTTACAAATGTTGCATTGACTAGCTCTAATGTCCTGAAGTGACACTCGAGCACACCCTCATCAATCTCGATAAAGGGTGCATTAGTAGTTATTAATTTCCTACTCTGCACCGATAGTTATTAACTGGCCATCAATCACAAATTTCAACTTTTGATGTAAGGTAGATAGGACCGTTCCTACTGTGTGGATCCATGGACGCCCAAGCAAGCAGTTGTAACTAGTCCTAATATCCATAACCACAAATTCTACTTCAAAGGTTGATGGTCCAATCTGTAAGGGTACTTCAATTTTTCCCAACACATCTTTCTGCATTCCGTCATATGCTATTATTGTATTTTGATATGCTCTCATGTGAGAACTATCTATGGACAGCTTCTTCAGTGTTGCTAATGGAAGAACATTCAGGGCTGACCCATTATCAATAAGGACGCCCAATAGCATATATCCCTTGCATCTTGTGGAGATATATAGAGCTTTGCACGATCCCCTTCCTTCATTTGGTATTTCTTCATCATTAAAAGAGATAAAGTTGTTAATAGCAATATTACCAACTAACATGTCCATCTTGTCAGTGGTGACTTCCTTTGATACGAACGTACGGATCAAAATGTGTACAAAGGCCTCACAGTGACCTTTAAAACTTAACAACAAAGATAACATAGAGATTCAAGCTGGGAGTTTGTGGAGTTGCTCCACCACGCTGTATTCACTGTGCTTAAGAATCTTCAAGAATTCCTGAGCCTCTGATTCTTTCACCGGCTCATGGTATACCGATGGCTTTTCCTTAAAGAAATCTCTATCGTCCTTTTTCTCAGGCTCTTTAGCAGCCTTTCTCTGTGCTGCATCTCTATCTTCTGCTATTGGCTGGGAATAGAGCCTTCCACTCCTCATAAAATGACTCACTTCGTTAATGGGCTCATCTTTTATCCTTTTTTCAACGGGTGATTCTTCTAGGGCTACCACCGTGCAAGCATAGTTCCATGGGACCTGCTTGCTGTCCTTGAATGGAAATGGGGCTGGTGCCTTGATTATAAGTCGTGGGATTACACCCCTTTTGGATTCACTTGCTTTTGCCTTGGACTTGATAACCAAAGGCTTCATTCCAGTATAATCTTTCTTAGAAGATGACTCATCTAACACACAAACATCTAACATACACTCCTTGTTTCCTTTCTCAAAGAACTCAAGTTCCTTTTCATCCATTTTATCTTGGACCAATTGCTTAAACTCTAAGTAACATTCAATCCCATGCCCTTATATCTTGTGGTACTCGCAATACAACCCATATTCATCCTTCAACTTATGGGCTTCTCCTTCCAACATCCCAACTGCCACTATTTGGGCCCATACCCACTTCATGGGCGATTTGACCTCAGCAACATTTTCCTTAATAATCTTGTCCTCATCCTCAATGACCACATTCACTCTTGCCTTCTGGTGGTTTGGAAAGGGGTTTCCTTTCTCTTCAGATGTGTCGAATGACAACATGCCTAATTTTCTTAAATCATCCACCACTCTTTTAAACACATTACAGTTCTCAATGGTATACACCCTAACACCTGCATGGTATTCGCATTGCACCTTCTTATCATACCATATGGGATGCGATGGTGAGAAAGGAGGAACATGATGTGGCAATACCATATGAGACTTGACTAATTCAGTAAACAATTCTGCATAAGTCGATGGGTGGGAAATATGGCTTAGAGTTCTCTTGATATCTTCGTTCTTCCTTTGGTGTACTTGCTGCAACAGGTGTTGGAGTTGAAATATTAGGTTTATTGAAAACTACTCCTTTCGAATAACTGGGGTTGTAAACATTAGTTGTATTGACTTCATTTTCCCTCTTTTTATAGGGTTTCTTCGTTTCTCCACTATCCAACTTTCCATTTTTCACAGCCACCAGAATCAGCTCTCTATTCATCAACATGTCTGAAAGCTTTTAGTTGCATGATTTATCATGCAGTCATAAAAAGAACCCTTCAATGTCTTTACAAACATCAGTGTGGTTTCATTCTCTAGCAATGGTGGTTGAACTTGAGCAGCTACATCCCTCCATATTTGCGCGTATTGGCAGAAACTCTCATGATGCTTTTGTTCCATCCCTTGCAGGACCAATAAGGTTGGAATGATGTCTAAGACATGTTTGTATTGCTTACTAAAAGCCCTAGATAAATCCTTCCATGATCTGACGTTAACCCGGCTTAATTGCGTGTACAGCTTGCAGTTGACCCTACTAAACTGTCATGGAAGCAATGAATGAACAGGTTCTCATTATCCAGATACATCGACATCTTCCTACAGTACATAGTTAGATGTGATGAAGGACGTGTAGTTCCATTGTACTTCTCAAAGTCTGGGATCTTAAACTTTGGAGGTACCTCCAAGTCAGTCACCAAGCTCAGGTCTTTGGCATCCATGCTGCCATGTATACTTCCTTCCTGAAAAGACTTAATCATTCTTTTGAACTTTTCATAACTGTCCTCCCACTTTTTCTCAACTTTTTCCTTGTCAACAATCTTATCGAGGTCGGGCACTTCATAGCTATAAGCTCCATCAGTATTGGCTTTTATCTCATTCCAGATGGAAGACTCAACAAAGTGGAGAGGTAACCTAACCTTTGGCGTAGAGGTTTCCTTTTGCATTCTAGGATAGATGGAAGTCATTCCCTGGAATCGAGGTAGTACATTGGTTTCCTCGCCATCTTCTGCTGCATCTGGGTCCTTAAACCCTAGCATACCCGTAATTGAGCTGACCCTTTTTCTGTGTACTAGCTCCATTTCTTACTTCAAGTCAGTTTCCAACTTATCTAATCGATCCTGAGTGCTCTTGTGATTGACTTCCAAAGCTGCCACTCCGTCTTCCATTGCTTTCGTTTGAGACCGTGTACTGTACTTGTGGGCTATTTTGGCGTTTTCTATTATTTATATGTTTAAGTTAGTGTCTTGCTATTTTATGAATGCATGGAATGCAATGCAAAGCAAAAAAGAAAACAACCAAACAAATAGAAGAATGATGCAAATGCAAACAAAAGGACATTGGCTCAATGAAATATCTACTTTTAGAAACAGCTTTATTGAATATTAAAACCCTTCTTGAAATGGAATGATGATGCATGAATGAATATGAAAAACAACAAGACAAAAAAAGGAAAAAGATCAGAATTAAGAAAACATAAAGAGACCACAATAATTTCACGAATGATTCTAGGCAGCACATTCCAACACTCCAGGACATGTCTCCACAGATTATCCGCAATAATTTTAACCAGACTCAAAACTCTAAGTTTTTCGTATGGCTCTATTGGGGTAGGCTCTAGATTCTCAAACGGTCTAGTTCTAAAAGGGCACCCGAGTTGTCTTTGATGTCCCCTACTAAGGGTAGCAAGGCCCCTGGTTCTCACACATTATAGGCTTCAAACGAACCATGTTCAACTCAGGAGGACTCACTTCCTATGTCTTCTCAAAGGATCAGTATCTTTACGAAGACATGAGGCATATGAGTCCCGAAGGTACTTGGTAGGTTCATACGGAGAATTAGTATTCTTACATGAGCAAAGCATTTTCCACTCACTTAAATGAACGGGACAAGCTCGGGAATAGAGCTTTTGAACAATTTTTGGAATGTGTAAAATAGAATTATATTCATTAAGCAGACGAATAGATTGAAACCTTTGTGAACTTGCAAATTCCTTTTCTAAAAACATTTTTTGAAAACAATTTGTGGCTTGACCCTCTTTAGTTTTTTTAAAGAAAACAAATCCCCAGCAGAGTCGCCAAGCTGTTGCAACCCTTTTTTAGAAAGGTTTTGACGTTATTTGGAAAACTTAAGCGAACATGGAGTCGCCACCAATCTTTTTGGGAAAAAAGTGTGATTGGATCACTTTTAAAAAACAATGGTTATTTTAATAAATATTTTATTTATCAAAATAACATTTTTGGTCCACGAAAATAAGAAAAAATAGGTTCGGGGGTCGGTTACATGTGCGGAAGGGTTAGCAACCCCACAATTCCCAAAAATTGGTACCTAATTGATTTCAAAAAAACGTATTTTGAAAATTGGAATTTGCAAGTTCAAGAATTTTAATTCATTCATCCATTTAGTGAATATAAATCTATTTTAATGGCCCTATCGCCAGGGAAATGAACTTCAATCACCGCCAGCACTCCTGGCGCTAACCTGTCATTCTCGTTTGATAAGACACTGCATTAATTAGTTTTCACTTGTTAAAACAAAACAACAAAGATTAGGTGTGTTTGAATTTTTTAAAATTAAAACCGAATTAGTGATTAAACCCTAAAAGAGAAGTCTACATTCATTTTAACTATTAAAGTTATAATGTTTTTAACTGTGTCTTATTTTATTTATGAAGAAAGTTTTTCATCACACAAGTCTCTAATCTAATTTTCGAAGGCCCTACTCCTACATTTTCAAGCATACACATATTACGAATATTTAAAAAAGAACAAAAAACAAATAAATTGCTTTAATTAAATACCTAAGAGAAGTAAATTTAAAATAAAGAAAATGATTACCATTTTATTATTTTTTAAAATGATTTTTGGTTAAGGACTAAGTTGAAAGAATAATAAAATTTGAAGGCTAATTTGAAAACAATCAAAAATTTGGTGCTTAATTTGAAAGAAAAAGGACTAAATTAAAAGAATTAAAAACTAAAGGGTCACGGTATGAAACCTGAAGAAGTAGGGTGTGGGTTATGAACCGGGTATGGGTCGGTTTGCAGGTCATTATAAATGGATCAATTCAAAAACAAAAATCATTTTATACACCCCCTAAAATGGATCAAATACGATTTCTTTCAATTCTCTAAAGTGTTCGTTGTGTTCTTCATGAACTGAAGAACACGATGAACATCCGTCGTGCCGGCCGCCTTCCACCGGCGTCGGTCACTGTTGCCAGCGGCGAAATTTCCAGGAAAACAACCCATTTTCTAGATTCCGGTGACCCCAAATCATGTTTTTCTCACCGAAACTACATCGAAATCAAATTTATGGCGGAGCTATTTAAATCGGAGGTAAAAAAGCTACACTTTTCTTTATTTAAATTCGAAATAATAACACTAGAAGAAGAGATTACCAGAAATATGCTTTCTTTATTCCTTGAAATTCTAGATTACAAATGCTTGCCTTCTTACACTGGAAATCGAATGTGTATTGCGTATGAATTGTGTCTATTTCGTATGAATCTGGTGTGTATTGTATGTTACAAAGAATTACAGAGAAGGTTTATATAGCTACTGAAATACATGGATTACAAGAACAAATCCCTAATTTTTTCCCTTGAATTGTCTCCGATTTGATTCGGATTGAACCAAAATAAAGCCATGGCTTCAATTTAGGGATTATCTTTTGACTTTGCTTTTATCTTGGAATTTAATCTCTATTTGCTTCCTTTTTGCATGTTTATGATGGCTTTGATTATCGAAAGAGACACCAGCAAGGAGTAAACGGCGATGGAATCAACTTGAGCGCTCGCCGGAGAAGATGGAATGATCAGACGAAGTTGAAATGTCACACGCGTGGCTATCACGTGCAAATGGTGATCCGTGTGCTTTCATGTGGTGCAATCTAGGTCATTAGATCACTCCTTGATCTAACAGTCGTGAACGGTGCAGTGCTATATCTTCCCTAGCTGGCGCGATCTGCGCCGTTGGATCAAAATTAATCCAACAACCTCTTTTTGGCTACGTAACAAACAAAGGAAGGGTATTAGGGTTTAGTTAATCCAAGAAAATGGGCCGAACGGGCCCTTGTGTAATGGACTCTTTATTTTTGTAATGGACATTTTAATATAAATATAAATGGGTTGTTTTTTTATTTTTGGGTTTTATACTAACTTAACAATTATACTAACTATCATACACTATATATTTGTTTTTTGTTCTAACTTTGCTAATAATCGGGCTGAACATGCCTTTATCTTACAATTCAATGGACTTTAATATAATGGGTTCTCAAGCATTTCTTTTTTAGGTTTTATGTCAACTAAACTAAAGAGTGATAAAAAAAATACAACTACAACAAGGTGAAGTGAAAAATCAGTGACAACACTTGGTTTGAATTTGGCGAAATAGACTGCACCAACGGACTTAGAATGTCGAAAACCCTAAGTAGGGTCCCTCAAAAAAGTCAACTGAGGTAAAAAAAAGTCAACGACTCAACTCTGTCTGACTCAGTTCAAATGGCTTCCTAAAGAACAACCACGCCCAAGCGCACAAACGACGTGTGTGGCGTCTTCCCTCGGCGGACAGCAACCAAACTTCATAGATTAGTATATCTCAAGCTGGGGGTTCCAATGGTGACGACGATGACGTGAGGACTGATAACTCTGCAAAATACATATATTTCATACCTTTTTACTCTATTTTTTTGCTCGTTTTTAGGCTCATTTCATGGCATTTAGGTTGCATTTAGTTCATATAGTTGCATTTTGTTTCATAACTTTGGTTATTGTGGGCTATTTGCGAAATGGGTGCTGCTTGAGAAGGGTCTGGTCTAGTTTCATGATGTGCAGGTGAGCAGAGCAGAATAGTTAAAAATGCCACAGTATTGTGGACTGGAAAGGTTGGGTGCAGATAAAGACAAAATAGGAAGAAGATATTTTTCAGCCCACATGTGAGAACCCCATTTGTCTCTTGTGCCAAGCATGTGCCAGAGGAATACTCCTTAGGTCACAAAGGGAATGTTTAGGGCACCATACCCTATAAGCCTCCACTATATAAAGGACAAGAAGCCCTCATTTAAAGGTGCGCAAAAAAAGTGCTAAAAAGGTGATCAAAAGCTACGAGAGAAAAGAGAAAGGCGGCTCTTTTCTTCATCTTCTTTCTCAACTTAGTGTCCTCCATTGTTGAAGCTCCAAGGGGTGACTTTGCTGGCTTTGAGTGAAGTGGCAAGTCTAGGGCGGTTCACGACAGTCATGGCAGATTGGGAGATTTCTCTTTTTCTGCTTTTGCTTTAACATTTTCTTTATTTCTGAAAATGGGTTGTATGAGATGAATGACGTTGGATGTTTATTACCTAGCCATAGACTGATTTTAGGTGGCTTGGGTTTGTTTGGATGCTTATGTTTTAGTTTCTTTTAATGGATGCTTTTATGTTTTTCAGTTTTATCCTTGCTTTGCCTACTGTTTTATTGCCCTAAGGTTGTAAGAGCTTTCGAGAGTTGGCCTTTCTTTAGGTGTCAGATAAGTCTAGTGGTCGAGAGAGCTAGACTTAGATCCACGTAGGCAATGGAGTTGGATGCTGAGAGGGATGACTCTAACCCACCTTAGAGATAAGTGGAGGGTTTCAACGGCTAAAAAGGTAGTATTTTAAGGGTAGAAGTATGTTAGGGTTCACGCTGAGAGGTATTGCTATAGCATATTAGCTACCAGACTTCTTACTAGAGATAGTTTAGAAGCACCCTTAGAAAATCCTGTCAAGCAGAGGATAAGTGGGAAAATGTGGAGCATCTTTAAGAGCTAGACATAAGTCATCTTGGCAAGCCCTGGCAGTCATTTCCATAGAGAGCTTCACACGCGTGTGGGGACAATTTTTAGTCTAATCAGTTCAGCCAGTTTTTATTACTTGCTACAGCATTTCTGACGTTGCTTCTGTTTGCTACAACATTTACATTTCCAATCTGTGTTTATATTGCTTAAACTTGACTTGAAATACCTCCAATCCCTGTGGAGGCGATACTTACTCATCACTTTACTACTTGTTCGATGTGTGTACTTGCACTATTTGCGTATCATTTATAGTACATCACAACACGCAACAAGTTTTTGGTGCCGTTGCCGAGGATTGGATATTGGTCATTTACAGTTTAGTTTTCGCATTGTTTTATTTATTTTAAGTTTTTGTACAGTTTTACTAGTTTTCTTTGTTTGTCTTTTCAGGTGTTCTACTAGTGTATGACCAGAAGAAGACCTAGTGGACCCTTACGACCTATCATTCTTGAAATTGAACATTTTTTTTGGCAAAGAAGACGGATACAAGAGGCTTTGAGTATCATGGATAGACATCAGAATCAAGGATTACTAGTTGATAATCAAGGAAATCTTGATGCTGCAGCAAATCCTGAAACAATAGTTCAGCCTTGAGCTATTAGGGATCATTTAAACCCTATCTTAGATGATCTAAATCCTAAAATTGTGGCTCCCGAGATCCACGCTGCTCGCTTTGAACTCAAGCCAGTCATGTTCAACATGTTGAACTCCATTGGGCAGTTCGGGGGATCACCTCATGAAGATGCAAGGCAACATATCCGTGCATTCTTGGAAGTTTGCGATTCATTTAGATAGCAAGGGGTGCATGAAGATGCATTAAAGTTGAAGCTATTCCCTTATTCCTTGCGTGATCGGGCAAGAGCTTGGTTGAGTGGAGTACCCACCGGTTTGATGGAAACATGGACAGACTTATGCAAAAGTTTTTTGATGCGGTATAACTAACCCAATAGGAATACCAAATTAAGGAACGACATTGCTTCATTTCGTCAAGCTGATGACGAATCGATGTACGAGTGTTGAGATAGATTCAAGGGACTGTTGCGCAAGTGCACGAATCATGGTTTCCATGATTGGACGCAAGTGGTGATGTTCTACAATGGAGTTAATGCACCTACAAGAATGATGTTGGATACTTCAGCAAATGGAACCCTGCTAGACAAGTCACCCGAAGAAGCGTTTGATATCCTTGATAGGATAGCAAACAACGACTATCAATTCCCTACCTCAAGGCTTGGTGCGGGAGAAAGACTCAAGGAATGCGAGAATATGATGCTGATGACTCGGTTGCAGCTCAATTATCAGCCATCACCAACTTGTTAAAGAATCTCCAACGCCCAAACGAGGTAAAGGAAGTGAAGGTCACATCAGCTTGTCTTTGATGTAAGGGAAACCATCATTTAGGTGAGTGCCTGAAAACCAAGAATCTACCAACTATGTGTGGAACTACAATAGGAACAACAACCCCTACTCGAACACCTACAATCCAGGATGGCGTCAACTCCCTAATCTTTCTTGGGGGAACCAGGGGAACAATAATTCTGGAAGCTCAAATCAGTATCAAAATCTGATGGAACCCCCAGGTCACCAGCAGAATATGCCATGGAAAAACAACAGAGGTTCGACATCTTCATCAAATAACAATTCTTTGGAAGCTACATTCAAGGATTTCATGTCAACCACAAAGGACTTTATGGCTACTACGAAGGTTCTGCTTCAAGACCATGATGCGTCCATCAAGAACCAAGGAGCATTGCTACAAAGTCACAGTTCGTCCTTAAGAGCTTTGGAAACTCAAGTAGGGAAAATTGCACAAGCTTTGCATGTGCGACCTCAAGGGAGTTTGCCTATTGACACTGAAGTCACTTAACCTCATGGAAAGGAACAGTGTAGCGCACTCACTTTGAGAAGTGGTACGCAACTCTATAAAAGAGATAAGTTTGGGGGGAAAACAAAAGAAGACTCCAACCCCAAGTCTGAGCAAAGAGAACCTGTTTCACCAGGAGATACACATTTTGAGGAGGACAAGAATGAGGACTCAGTTAAAGAATTTGCTAAGGAAGGAACAACTTTTGTTGCGGCAAAATACAAGCCCCTACTGGTAGAGGAAGAGATCAGACCCCCACCTCCTTTTCCTCAAAGAATGAAGAAGCACAAAGACGATTTCCAGTTCAAGAAATTTGTAGATATCCTTGACCAGCTGCATGTTGATGTCCCATTTCTGGAGGCCATTGATCAAATGCCCACTTATGCTAAATTTCTCAAGGATACTGTTACCAAGAAGAGAAATGAGGAAAAATATGAGACTGTTGCCATAGCAAAAGAGTGCTATTTAGTGTGAAGTAAGTTGCCACCTAAACGACAAGATCTGGGTAGTTTCATCATTCCATGCTCTATTGGTGACAACTATGTGGGAAAAGCTTTATGCGACCTTGGGTCTAGTGTTAACTTAATGCCCAAGTCTATTTTTATGAAGCTTGGAATGAGAGAAGCAAGACCTACAACAGTTATTTTACAGCTAGCTGATAGTTCTCATGTCTGGCCAGAAGGAAGGATTGAGGATGTTGTGGTAAAAGTTGACAGATTTGTCTTTCCCGACAACTTTCTCATCCTTGACTGTGAGGCAGATTACAATGCACCCATAATCTTGGGGCGGCCATTCTTAGCCACTGGTCGTATCTTTATTGACTGTGAGAATACTGAGTTTACAATGCGGTTGGCTGATCAAAGGGTAACCATTAATGTCTTCAACACTCTTAAATTTGTGGACGACAATGAGGAATGTCAATACATAGATGTTCCAGCAGAAGAGCATGATGCAAAATTATGCTATAGAAATTTTGTACAAATTGAAGATTATGAGGATTTCAAAAAGGATAATGATCTGGAGCTTGAGGACTGCCCATTAGAGGTGGAACACTCTAGCTTGCTCAAAGCTGGACCAGGTACGCACTTCGAACCCACTGACTTTTCTGAATTTACTCCTCCTAAACCCTCTCTTGAGCATGCACCCACTTTAGAACTAAAGCCTTTGCCATCACACCTTAAATATGCTTATTTGGGCAGTAATGAGACTTTGTCGGTGATAATTTCATCTAGTCTTTCACCTAAGCAGGAATCTAGCTTGAAAAATATGTTATCTCAACATAAAAACGCTTTAGGTTGGACTATGGCCGATTTGACAGGTATAACTACTATTTGTATGCACAAAATTCTGCTTGATGATTGTCACAGCAATTCTGTTGAACCTTAAAGAAGGCTTAATCCAATCATGAAGAAGGTGGTGATGAAGGAGATAATCAAGTGGCTCAATGTTGGTGTTATCTACCCAATATCCAACAGTTCTTGGGTCAGCTCGGTACAATGTGTACCCAAGAAAGGAGGCACGACTGTAGTGAGTAACGAGGACAATGAACTGCTATCGACAAGGACCATCACGGGGTGAAGGATATGTATGGACTACCGGAAGCTTAACAAGGCAACCAAGAAGGACCATTTTCCCCTTCCCTTCATCAACCAAATGCTAGATCGATTGGCAGAAAAAGCCTTTTATTGTTTCCTCGATGGATACTCAGGGTACAATCAGATTGCTATAGCACTAGAAGACCAAGAGAAGACCACTTTCACATGTCCCTATGGCACCTATGCTTTTAGAAGAATACCCTTTGGCCTTTGCAATGCTCCAGCAACTTTTCAGAGATGTATGCTAGCCATTTTTTCAGACATGGTAGAAGAGTTCTTGGAAATATTCATGGATGATTTTGAGACATGCTTGGGAAACTTGGCAAAAGTTCTAAGGCGTTGGAACTGTTTTGGGTCATAAGATCTCGAAGAGAGGATTTGAGGTAGTCAAGGCAAAAGTTAGAGTGATCGAGAAATTACCTCTTCCCACCACTGTCAAGGGTGTACGGAGTTTTCTTAGCCATGTAGGCTTCTATCGAAGATTCATCAAGGACTTCTCCAAGATCTCAAAGCCACTTTATAATTTGCTACAGCAAAATCATTCATTTGTGTTTGATAAGGATTGCCATAGCATATTTAAGGAGCTGAAGGATAAGCTTATCTTAGCCTCCATTGTTGTCCCACCAGATTGGAATGAACCCTTCGAGCTAATGTGCGACGCAAGTGACTACGCAGTAGGAGTAGCACTTGGGCAACGTTGAGGTAAGCTTTTTCATGTTGTCTATTATGCTAGCCGCACTTTAAGTGATGCACAAATCAATTATACCACAACTTAAAAAGAATTACTAGCTGTTGTGTTTGCCTTTGATAAGTTTAGGTCATACTTGATAGGCACTAAGGTCATTGTTCACATCGATCACTCAGCTATCAAATACTTGGTAACTAAAAGGATGCTAAACCTAGGCTTATTAGATGGATACTTCTCTTACAAGAATTTGACTTAGATGTTAGAGATAAGAAAGGATGTGAAAACCAAGTATCCGACCATCTCTCTAGGATAGAGAGCAGGGATACAAATAGCACTGAACAAGAAATCAAGGAGGAATTCCCTAATGAGAAAATTCTATATGCTACAGTAATCACATGGTATGCTGATATTGTTAACTATCTTGTTAGTGGAATTTTGTCTCTTGATTTGAATAGCCAGGGTCGGAAGAAATTCAAGCACGAGGTGAGGTTCTATTTTTGGGATGAACCTTATTTGTTAAAGCAATGTGATGATCAAATGATAAGGAGATGTGTTCCCGAAGAGGAACAAAAGGACATCATATTCCATTGCCACTCATTGTCATGTGAAGGCCATTTTGGTGGAACAAGGACCGCAACAAAAGTCTTACAATTCGGGTTCTATTGGCCAACACTTTTCAAGGATACACACGAGTTTTGAAAGACTTGTGATCAATGTCAAACAACAGGGAACATTTCTCAAAGAAATAAAATACCATTGCAAGGCATATTGGAGGTAGAGCTTTTCGATATTTGGGGAATTGACTTCATGGGACCATTCCCTTCATCTTTTGGAGATCTATACATCTTATTGGCAGTAGACTATGTGTCAAAATGGGTAAAAGCTGTGGATACACCGAAGAACGACTCCAAAACAGTTCTCAAGTTTCTTCATAAAAATATATTCACCAGATTTGGAGTACCAAAAGCCATCATTAGCGATGAAGGATCCCACTTTGACAACAAGCTTATTGCCAAAACATTATATAGATATGGGGTAAGGCACAAAATTGCCACGACATATTACCCCCAAACCAATGGACAAGCTGAGGTCTCCAATCGGAGATTAAACAAATACTTGAGAAGGTCGTCAACCCCAAACGAAAGGACTGGTCCCCAAAGATTGATGAGGCCTTATGGGCCTATCGAACAACCTTTAAGACGCCATTGGGGATTTCCCCCTTCAAACTAGTCTATGGAAAAGCATGTCACCTCCCCGTTGAGCTTGAACACAATGCCTATTGGGCCATCAAAAAGCTCAACAGGGATGCTCAACTGGCTGGTGCGAAAAGGTTGTTAGAGCTCAATGAGATGGAAGAATTTAGGGCCCATGCATATGAGAATGCACGGTTATATAAGGAAAAAACAAAGAAGTGGCATGACAAGAACATTTTGCCACAACATTTCTCAGAAGGACAACAAGTGCTTCTTTATAACTCGAGGCTCAAGCTCTTCCCTAGGAAGCTCAAGTTTCGGTGGTCAGGGCCTTTCCAAGTTCACAAGGTGTATCCTTATGATGCTTTTGAAATCAAAAACCTTGATGATAAGACGATCTTTAAGGTTAATGGCCAGCGTTTGAAGGTGTACAATGGAGCCCCAATCTTACGAGACAAATCATCTTTGCCCCTCAATGATCCTTAACAGTTTGCATCTACGTTCTTATTATCTTTATGCTATAGCATTTTCTTGCTTTTATATCCACAAATAATATATTTTTTTAGTCATCTTTTCGATTGTTTTTAGTGTGTCTTAACTTTCTTTTGTGTTTGTTTTTATTCCTCCCATGTCAGTGTACATACAGGTTGCAGGTGGTACGCCAAGGCAAAAATTAAGGTTGGCAGGCTTTTTTTATTAGGGTTAGGGTTTTGTCTATATCCTAATAAGGGAAGTTAAATAGACAAAAGGAATTTCCAAGGTTTGGGGGGTAGCGGTACTTAAAAAAGCAAAAAAAGGGAAGAGATTCTTTATTTAATCCCCAAAAAACCCTAACCAATTAAAACCCTACCTTCTCTCTCCACCTTTCCCACTTTTCATTAATTAGCCATCATCTCTCTTCTCTTACACACGTTGTAAAACTGTCCTATTCACTCTCTCTCCATTAACGTGTGACAGTTCCCAACCCTTTCAACTTCCCTTTTTTCTCTCACTTTTCCTTTTCTCTTAATCTTTTCGTCTCAACTTCATCTGACTTCCCCTTAACACCATTATAGCCAAAACTTCACTTTCTTCAGTACCCCCAAATATTGCTTGCATCTAACAGTATCTTCCCTCCCTACCGTAACAATGGTCTGATGCAAGAATGTCTCTACTGCGTCCTTAAGTGCCCCAGTACCACCTGTCGTGGAGATTCAGAAATTCTCTGACCAAACTGCCAAAGATCGCTGGCAATAACTCAAAGATCGAAAGCCTTTTGCATAGCAAGGGTTTAAGTTCCCTACTAAGGGGGAACAAGGTTTTGACCAAGATCTCATGGATGTAATCACAAAGCATGGCTGGGAAAATTTTGTGCGACACCCTGACGATATTTGCGTCCCCTTAGTGAGGGAATTCTATGCTCATCTCACTAGCCCCACCCAATCTGGTGTATATGTTTGAGGGGAGCAAATAAAATTCACTGCCGCAACAATCAACAAGTTTTATGGCCTGAAAAATGTGGTGGACCACCATACTCTTTTTGCAACTGGTGTCGATGACCGGACACAAAAAGAAGTCCTTGAAGACTTATACTTTAGCGGAACTGAACTCGATGTAACAACAAGGTCTGTAGAGCGAGGAAGGCTTAAGCCTGAAGCAAAAGTTTGGAATCAGTTTGTCAAAACTCGTTTTATGCCCACATCTCACTATGCAACTGTTCACATCAACTGGTTGCTTCTTATCTATTCAATCATGAATGGTCGGTCCATCGATGTTGGGAAGTTGATTGTTGATGAAGTCTATGCATGTCTGAAGAGGAGCAAGAGCCCACTAATTTTTCCAAACCTCATCACTACTCTCTGCCGCAAGAAACAAGTTTTTGAAGATCATCAGGAAGACGAGACCATCATCGGCAAGAATGCAATCACACTAGCCCAAATCCCCGGTCTGGGAGGATTTGATGAAGATGCTCCAGTTGAAACTATTGAAGGCGGGGCCAAAACTTTTTCTGCAGCAATGATTGCATCCTTGGTGACCACCTCCAATTGCCTACGGTCTAACATGGATCAAATACATGGCAACCTCACCACCTATTTCAGGTATGTGAAAGCAAGGGATGTTGTTCTCAACGCATACTTCCACGAAATGTTGCCCCATATGCCTATCGACTTTCCCCCTGCCCTGAGGACCAATTTGCCACCCCGGTGGACCCTCCCACTACGACTAGAGCAAGTACTTCTCATCCCACCCTGGCCACAAAAAAACCTACACCTGCTGAGACTGCCGCACAATAGAGCAAGAAGCGAAAAAGAAAGGCCATACCTCCGGCCTCTGCCCCACAACCTGAAGAGCCTGCTACTGATCTCGTCACTATCGAGAGTGACGATGATGAAGAGATCGTTGAACCAATCCCTACTTCTATCCCAGATCCTGTGGTGGACCAGACTCCAGACGCTATGGCAAAAACAAAGCGCCGCTAGAAGCGCACAACTGGACGAATTTGGACCACCCCTGCCGAAGCATCTGAGCCTGAAGATGAGGAGCAGGAGGATCAACATGCGCAATCTAGCCAGGATGAACTAGCCCCACCACCAAAACAGGAAGAGGACGACCCACCCATTGCCTCACTTAAAAAATTGAGCATCAAGCATATGGCAACAAAAACTGTGAAACGACAACAACCATAAGGTGCCCACTTGCATTGCATTTAATTTAGTTTCATGCATCTAGTTTTCATGCATTGAGGACACTGTATTTTCCAAGTTTGGGGGTGTTAGTGTTCATAGTTAGTTATTTGCATTTGTAGTTAGGAACAATATTTATGCTATGGCATTCTATTTAGTTTAAAGATAGTTTTGTGAATAAATTCATGGTGTATGATGATGAACATTTAACTTGTATGGCTTGGAATTAATTGAATGATTATAATTGGCTAAGATTGGTAGAATTGACTTTAGGGTTTGGTGCTTTATGAATTAAATTGCTACACGATTGCATGCTCTCTATGCTTAAGATTGTTATAAAAGTCTTTAGGAAAGGACTCCTGCATGCCTTAGTATAAATAGTCTTAATGAACTTGAATGATAATTATAAGCATTAAAGGCTTTGTTAAACTCCCCTGTGCTTAAATATATGTTGACTTGTGAATAAATGCTTCGACATAGCTGCAGAGGGACACTCCTCTTTGTGTTGTTTGCTTGGATACTACGTTTAAATAAATAGCAGCAACAACAAATTAGTGAACGAAAGTAGTCACGAGATGACTCTACTCAATAAGCTAGGGAATGAGGTGTTTCCTCCACTTCATTTTCAAGTCTAGGAAGGTAGTTTTGATGAGCTGACTCCCTTTGAAGCAGCATATATATATAAAAAATGAAATAAAAACAAAGATTATAATATGGGAGTAAAAATGGTGCTCAACTCGCTTAGAAATATTAAGGTGCATTATAGAGCTTTCTTAAAAACTTTCTTAGCTATGTTGAGCATAGATTGGATGCAATCACGCACAAACATGCAATGAACCTATCCCTAAGAGATGTTCTTAAAATCTCAGTTTAGTCTAGCTTGTTGAAAGCCTATATTATTTTCTGAGGACTGAAATTTTGCCACAGCTCTGTCTTGCACTAAATTTTTGCCACAATATTTCTTCTATTCTTCTCTACTCATTGCTTGAGGACAAGCAATAGCTTAAGTTTGGGGGTGTGATAACTCTGCAAAATGCATATATTTCATACCTTTTTACTTTGTTCTTTGCTTGTTTTTAGGCTCATTTCATGGCATTTAGGTTGCATTTAGTTCATATAGTTGTATTTTGTTTCATAGCTTTGGTTGTTGTGGGTTAATTGCAAAATGGGTGCTGCTTGAGAAGCGTCTGCACTAGTTTCGTGATGTGCAGGTGAGCAGGGCAGAATAGCTGAAAATGCCACAGCATTGTGGACTAGAAAGGCTGAGTGCAGATAAAGACAAAACAAGAAGAAGAAATTTTCCAGCCCACATGTGAGAACCCCCATTTGTCTCTTGTGCCAAGCATGTGCCAGAGGAATATTCCTTAGGTCACAAAGGGAATATTTAGGGCACCATACCCTAGGAGCCTCCACTATATAAAGGACAAGAAGCCCTCATTTAAGGGTGCACGGAAAAAGTGCTAAAAAGGTGACCAAAAGCTAAGAGAGAAAGGCGACTCTTTTCTTCATCTTCTTCTTCAACTTAGTGTCCTCCATTGTTGAAGCTCCAAGGGGTGACTTTGCTGGCTTTGAGAGAAGCGGCAAATCTAGGGCGGTTCACGACAGTCCACGGCAGATTGGGAGATTTCTCTTTTTCTGCTTTTGCTTTAACATTTTCTTTATTTCTGGAAATGGGTTGTATGAGATGAATGATGTTGGATGTTTATTACCTAGCCATGAACTGATTTTAGGTGGCTTGGGTTTGTTTGGATGCTTATGTTTTAGTTTCTTTTAATGGATACTTTTATGTTTTTCAGTTTTATCCATGCTTTGCCTACTGTTTTATTACCCTAAGGTTGTAAAAGCTTTCGAGAGTTGGCCTTTCTTTAGGTGTCAGATTAGTCTAGTGGTCGAGAGAGCTAAACTTAGATCCACGTAGGCAATGGAGTTGGATGCTGAGAGGCACGACTCTAACCCACCTTAGAGATAAGTGGAGGGTTTCAACGGCTAAAAAGGGTAGTATTTCAAGGGTAGAAGTATGTCAGGGTTCACGCTGAGAGGTATTGCTATAGCATATTAGCTACCAGACTTCTTACTAGAGATAGTTTATAAGCACCCTTAGAAAATCCTGCCGAGCAGAGGATAAGTGGGAAATTGTGGAGCATTCTTAAGAGCTAGACATAAGTCATCTTGGCAAGCCCTGCCAGTCATTTTCATAGAGAGTTTCACACGCGTGTGGGGACAATTTTTAGTCTAATCAGTTCAGCCAGTTTTTATTACTTTTGTTTGGTACAACATTTCTGACCTTGCTTCTGTTTGCTTCAGCATTTACATTTCCAACCTGTGTTTACATTGCTTAAACTTGACTTGAAATACCTCTAATCCCAGTGGAGACGATACTCACTCATCGCTTTACTACTTGTTCGATGTGTATACTTGCACTATTTGCGTATCACTTATAGTACATCACAACACACAATAGGACCATTAGCGGATGCGACTCGGCGAGCTCTACCTGATGGTGGCGGTGATGTAACCCATGACAGCTCCGTGACGGCAAAACGAGTTTCAAAACTCTACCCCCTTACTTTTTCTCTCTTCCACCATTTTTCTCTTTGCAATAATGGCTTCCTCCCCTTTTCGAACCACCCACCAATCCCTTTTAAAATTCAAAAACCCCTCTCCCAACATTAGATAAAGGCCCAATACCCGAGTTTGAGACCCGATTTGCTAACATAAAATTTGAGTCGTTACAAAGCCTCTTGCTCCACACTACCACAGTGAGAATTACATCGACATTATACAACAAAGAATATCTTCATGCACCCAACGACCCTAAAGCAAAATATAACGTCGATCTACTTCCACAGATTCAATCACGAATCTTGAACCCTCCCAAATCACCACAATGCCTCCCGAATCCCCTAGAGAAGGCGAGAAGGCATAATTACAGCCATCTGAAACCCACAAATTAACAATGACCAAAGATGAAATTTCCTCCAACTTAGACTCTTGCAACATCACCATGTCAACACATTGTTTCTTCAGAACATCGTGAACCCCACGTCTCTTTGTCGCACTCTCTGACCCCTAGATGTTCCAAGACAAATATGCATGGTTCACAAGACCCGAATCCTCTCGAAAATAACCCGATAGATATACCTAATTATGTCTTCTTCAAGGCTGATAGACTTAACACAAAAAAGGCCCCTAAAGCCACTATCGACTCAATCTACCTATTCTAAAAGTCTGAATCTTTTAGCGATTTATTTACCAAATCAATCAAAGCTCTCCCAACACCTTCTCTCGGCCTGCCTCGTCGTGACTTGCGCACTTGATTCTTGTCGGACACTGAATTAAAAGACTCGACCTTCTTAAGAATTCCATAAACCTAAACAGATTTTGCATTCTCAATGTTAACACCACATGAGCAATCATTTACCAATTCAAATTGCTTAATAGATTCACCCTTATCCACCTCTACAGACTAAAACCACCTTATTTGTAGACAAAATCTTATCCTCACTTAGACCTTTCTCCAAAGGAGTACTCTTATCCCCCACACCTACTACTTCAAGAGTCACATGCCCGAAAACTTCTCCAAATTCAACACCTAAACCCAGCTTATCACACTGCGGATACACTCCCTCCCTAACAGTCCCTGATTGAAACAATCCATCATTGAGGACACGCAAATCTTCATAGCGGTTATATTCCCATAGATGGTTCACGCGTCAATCGTCTGGACTAGAGGACCGAACTAAGTCTGGGACTACATAATCACGCATGTTCCCCCTATTGCCCAAATCACCCCCTCAATATCCATAATCTCATATATCAATTCAAGCATGGTCATCTGATCACCCTCAATAGAGTTTGAAACATGAGAATCGCTACTCTTATCTTCTGATCTTTCCGATAGCAACTCTTCTAAATATACTGATTGCACACACTCGTACTCCAGAACAGGACCACACATATCCAGTTCCACAATACGCAGCTGATATGAGACACCCTCCTCCTAAAGCTCCACTAACTCCTCGATATGGGACATGCAGGACGTTTCAATTAAAACCCTACCACACTCAAAAGAATACGGCGATTGAGTATCATCATCTACTCGTACAAAAGGCCCCCACAACCCTACAATATTCTCAAAAGTCTCATGCGGCCACGTGTGAATTGGCTTACCCCCAATCAAAATCCAAACGCGCCGAAAATTAATCCCCAACTCTAGTTACCAAAACTCAACTCTCGAGAACCATTTTTGAATATCAAGAGAATCCAAAACCTTGTCTCTTACCGTCGTATCTGCAAAAATCAACAAAATCAACGAGCATGCGGTTCGTCACTGAGATACATTCAGCCTCGCCGCCAACTCTTTTATACTCCACAACTTAATGCACCAATCTACAGCACAATTCTTTAAAATATTCAACTTAGCCTCGTCGATAAATCCTTAAACAACATGACCAGCCTCTACTAACCCCTTCTGATGAGCCAATCTTGTTGATGCTAAACGGCCCTTATCCACACCTGTATGATCAGCCTCCTTCGTCGCTGATCTGGTAAGCAACTGCTTGCGCCTCCAAAATGAATCCCTTTCCTCATGTTGTGCCACTGAAACCCTGAGGCGAGACTCGTGTAAATCCAAGCCCCATTCAAACGTTCAATCACAATATTGGCGTCGCACCTTGAACCCATTCGAACAAACCCGAAACACGATTCGTCCCTTGTTGTCTTACAAGGAATAAAGGCATCCACGACGACTCCATGCTTGTTGAACACCTGCCACAGTCCCTTCCAATGCAACGTTGCCAAAATGTTTCCCACAAACAGCGTCCAAATCTGATGGCGCTCTGCCGCCTCTGTGGTAGCCATGCGCTTCACCATCAGAAGAATAAGCAAGATGTTTTCTCCCGAACCTTTTGCTAAAAATTATTAAAAATATATTATGCGATTAATATATATTATAGATTTGTTGATATTTTTTTATTAATATATATTATAGATTGATTGATACTTTTTAGTGATCGATATATATTTTATAGTTAATTTTTGTATAATCACGTAAGTGGCTCCCAAGAGACCTAGGTGGTGGTCTATTTATTTATGTTATTTTTTATATACTTTTTAAATTATTATTACTATATTTGCATTTACTCTTATATAATAATAAAATTATACTTTTTCATATACTTAAATAATTTCTAGTTTAACTAATTGAATTTTTGTTAGTATTATTAGGTATGCATTTTGACAGGGTCTAGTTTGAATAATTGAATTATTGTTAATATTAGTGATGCATTTTATAGAAAACTTTGAATTATATATTTAGATTTTTTGTCTCATATTAATAGGTTATACATTCAAATATATAAAATTATATATAAATGTATGTGTATTTTTTATAGATGAAAAAACCATCTACAATGAATGCTTTTTTCAAGAGGAAGAATGTAGAAACATCGTGTTCAACTGAACAATCAAATAAATACATGTACAAATCTCAATCCTTTAAGTTCATATGACAATCTTACTAAAGCTCAGAGGATTGATGTAAATAAAGGTTTTGATGTCAATTTATTACAGCGTGATCCAGGATTATGAAAGCAAATATGGCAGTATCCTGTTAACATGCAAGATGAGATTCGACGAGCTTATATTAAATCTGGTCCATATCAAGCCATTCTTATAGAGTATCCAAAGTCAGAGAAAGTTCCTCGAAGAAGCTTTCAAGCATCATAGTTTAAACAATTCCCATCATGGTTAGAATATTTTACAAGTAAAGATGTAACATTTTGTCTCTCATATTTATTTTTTCACAACGAAAATGGTCCTTCTAGTTCAAATTCTTTTACTATTGACGGATTTTAAAATTGGAAGAAGGTAAGAGATGGCAAGAATTGTTCATTTTTAGTACATGTTGGAAAGGATCACAATTATCCTTATAGAAATATTGAAAGAGCATGTACTAACCTGATTAATCAATCTTCGCATATTCGAAAAATTAAACATTTTTCATTTTAAGAAGCTATAAAGAATTAAGTTCAATTGAAAGCTTTAATTGATGTAGTTATGTGGCTTGCATTTCAAGGATGTTCTTTTAGAGGTAATGATAGAAATAAAACATCACAAAGGCCGGGGAATTTTCTCTAAATGCTTCGTTTGATATCATCTTACATTGATGGGGTAGCAACAACTATAGAAAAAGCTCCAAAACATGCTACATACATTTCACGACAAATACATAAGGAAATCTTGCATGTCTTCTCAAACAAAGTAAAAAATGTCATTCGTGAAGAAATTAATGATGTAAAGTTTTGTATAATAGTTGATAAAGCTCGAGATCATGCGAAAAGAGAGCAAATGTCTATTGTGTTGAGATATGTTGATAAAAATGGGTATGTGAATGAGCAATTTTTTGGGCTTGTTCATGTTAAAGATATTGTTGCATCTACATTAAAAGATGGGATTTTTTGCCCTTTCACAATAAAATTTGAATGTTAATAGCATTCAAAGACAAAACTATGATGGTGCAAGTAATATGAGAGGTCGGTGAAATGGCTTAAAGGCTTTAATTTTAAATGTACGTCCACGTGCTTATTATGTTCATTGTATGGCATAACGTCTACAATTAGCATTAGTTGCTTCTTCAAAAAAATTATATATATTGACCGTTTCTTTAATACATTGACTTCCATTATCAATATAGTTGATGCCTCCTGCAAGCGTACTGATCAACTAAAAGCTGCTTATGCTGTAAATGTTGTTTATGTAGTTGGTATTGCTGAGCTTCCCAGCGAAAAAGGGCTTAATCAAATTGGCACTTTACAAAGACCAAGGATACTCGATGAAGTTCACATTTGAAATCTATTTCTAGCTTAATTAGCATGTTTAGTGCAACATATGAAGTTCTGTTGAATATTATTGATGATGGAGCTACTTCAGCTCAACGTGCACAAGTAGATGAGACATACGAAGCTATAACTTCTTTTGAGTTTGTTTTTATCTTACATCTGATGAGAAAAGTTCTTGAAATTTTTGATGTGCTATGCCAGATTTTGCAACAACAATCTCAAGACATTTTGCATGTAATGCATCTTGTTTCATCTACTAAATCATTACTTTAGAAATTAAGGGATGAAGGATGGAATGAGCTAATTGTTAAGGTGAGATCTTTTTGTGACTCGATTAACATACATATTTCGGATTTGAATGCTCATTATATTGCAAGAAAAGGAAAGGCTCGCCATCAACAGGATGACATTACATTGGAGCATCATTATAAAATATATATTTTTAATACCGTGATTGATACTCAATTACAAGAGTTGAATGATAAATTTCATGATCATATAATGAAATTGCTTACTCTTAGTTCAACATTAGATCAAAAGAGATGCACGCTTCATTTAAAATTGATAACATTTGTCAATTGATTCACAAATTCTATCCTTTAGATTTTGCTGAACATGAGATGACGCAATTAAGGATGCAATTTAAGTATTTTGATCATGTACAACAACTTTCAGAATTCAAAAGTTTGAAAACTATTTTTAATTAGTGTCAATGATTGGTGAAAACAAGAAAGTTCGAAATTTTTCCTCTTGCATATAGAGTGATGATTCTCATTCTTAGTCTTCCAGTTTCTACGGCTATTACAGAATTATTATTTTCAGCAATGAATGACATTAGAAATAAGCTTTGAACAAGATTAAAGATGAATACTTATCTAATTGTTTGTTGATATATATCGGAAAAAATTACTGAAACATTTGATGTAAATTCGATTATAAATGACTTTTGTGATATGAAAGAGCGAGATGTTCTATTTTGCTAGATTGAAAATTGACATGTTTTGAAACTATTTCAGCGATGAATGTTATTTTATTTCGTTTGATTCTGAAGCTAATTATACTTTGCCATTGACCGGTGTTATTTTCGAACCCTTTTAAGGAAGTGAAGAAGGAGCTTGATCTTGTACCCACCGTGCCTCGAGTTTCTTTGACTCCCAAAAGTTCACCGATGACTGTGAAGCTTCAATAAACGAACATATCAGACTGGGTTCTCTTCAATTTTAATTTTTAAAGCTAACTCCGTAGAAAATTAATTCAAGCCTTTTCTTTTAAAGAATGAATTTTGAACGATTTCCTGGATGTGTTGACGTTTTTTATCTGTGCAAAAATGAATCGAGTGGGGGGGGGGGGGGTTATTGTTTGCTTGATTTGCACTTAATGGTTTCTTGCATATATTGAATTCAAAAGGGAAAATAAGTGAACAAGCAGAAGAAGCAGTTGAGTGACGATGATGGTGGTAGGGACGGAGAAGGGTTGTGTTCATTGGGGAAGAACAATTGTTAAATTATTACTTTTTCAAAAACTTTTAATTATTAATAAATTATTTAATAGTTATGTGATTAAATTTATTGAATATGTAAATATAAAAGATTTTGTATGTGTAAATATACGAATTATTGTAACTGCACATCAACAATTTAACGACAATTAATGATTTAATGACTATTTTATAATAAAAATTAAAAAATTTAATGATTTTTATATAACTTTTGAAAATTCAATGACTATTTTATATTTTTAAGATAGTTTAATGACTATTTATGTACTTTACCCAATTTTTTTCTAAGGGTTTTACTTTTACGACTAAACAAACAAATGGAAGGATTAGAGTGAAAAATTATTTTATTTCAAGGGCATTTTTGTCCAAATGAGTCAAAAATTCTTAAATAGAGAGGTGTTAGATTCCCATGTCGGGATTCGAACTCATACAAGCTGGGGCAAGATGAGCATCCTCAGTAGGGATGCTAATTGGGCGAGGAGGGTGCTAAGTGTACTCTTCCCACATCCATCCCCATAAAAAAATTTCATCTCTATTCTCGCCCCACGACCCGTTGCGAATACAAAATTTAAAACCATCTCCGCCCCACAACCCGTAAGACTAAAACCATCCCCGCCCCATTACCCACGTAGGTCTTGAGATCCACCTAATCCTCTCTTTACCCGCCTTGTAACTCTTTCGTATAATATTTTTATAACTAAAAATATAAATCAAATTTGTTATGAAAAACATAAAATACCCGTCATTCGGACTCCCACCACATAGTGAAATTATTCTAATTGTCACAATTTTTAAAAAAAATAACAATATACAAAATTAAATTTGTACAACAAAAAAGTTTGGAATAAAAAAATATTACAGTCTATCGTAAAAGATAAAAAAAAAGCACAAATAACATGTAAAGTAATATTTCAATTGCTTAACAAATAAACATTACAGTAAGAACTACAAAAACATAACAATTAAAAAGCAACCTTAAAAATATATAACAAATACCGATAGAACCTAAATAACATACAATATTAAAAAAATAAAATTAAAAAAGTAGAATAACATATATATGGTAAGGACTAAAAAGAAGAAAACCCCCCTTAAAAAGGCATAATGACAGATAACAATAAAGAATAAACATAATAAATGTTATATATATATATAATTTTTCATAAATATTTCAAAATAAGTCAATGTAAATTATCTTAAATTTGACTCTGATTCATATTAATATATTAAAAAATATTTATAAATTTGATATGATTAATTTCAAACTCGATTATATACATATCTATATATATATTGAATTTTTCATTAATATATCAAGAAAAAGTCAATATAAATTATCTTAAATTTGACTATGATCCAAATTGGTATTGTATCTTTAATAACATTTTATAAGATTTGTTGGGGCGGGTAGAGATGATGCGAGGCGGGTGGAGATAAGACGAGTACAAAGATATATTCACGCATTTCCCACCACTCACGACGAATCTAATTTTTATCTTCATCCCTGCCTCACAACTCGCGAAATTTGTAACCATCCATGCCCAATTGAATGCAAAGTGGGCAAATCCCTGCAAAACCCACCCCATTGACATCCCTAATCCTTAACTACTAAACTAATTAGTAGATCTCTCAGAAATTCTTAAATACCTAAGAAATTGAAGAAAATCATACTATGCTATTGTTGAGAAATTCATATTATCTCATGGTGAGAATTCTCTCAAACCAAATAAGAGCATGTAATTCTGGATAAAATTATGCTCCGATAGAGATTATTGCTGTGAACCAAATGCTCCTGGTAGCAACAGTTTCCAAAATTACACCTTTACAATAAAATGAATAGACAGATCATATCCACCGCAGAATAGTGATAAATTTTATCTTCTCTCCCTGATTCTCAATCCAAAAGGACAGACAATGGTATATAGTATAAACTAAACTAAATTGACACGTCATACTCACTTGATTGTTTCATCACCACCACCACCTCTCATGTTCCTCTGTAAAAAGGATTTATGATCTAAAACTGAGGACTCAATAAATCTAACGTGTAAACTCTAAAACTGGCCTGCTGCATCACCTGAGTTCAAACCACAATAATCTTAGCAAAGAAAGAGTTATTTTTCACAAAGCAACCGGCATGTTCATGAATCATGTAACCGGTTACCCTAACTAAATTTTCTTATATAATTCAAGAATGACATATAGTTTTCAAATAACAAAGACTTGAACACAATTGATAAGATACAAGTTACAAGACATTTACATTGTGCACATCCTGAAGATAGGCCTGGTGCAGACCGTTGAGCAGATTAGTTTCTGAAGAACCAAATGCTCATATCTAATAAAAACAATTCGGCTTAAAGCATATCCCAACTGAAGTTCTATTGCCGAGAAATAGGTGTCGTTGGCATGGATGAGGGCTGGTTATAGAAACCTTCAGAACCTTGGAAACTCTGGTAAGAATTAGTTGATGATGCGGCAAATAATGTCATGCCAGTCATAGCAGGCCCCGCCATGGAATAACCAGGCAAGGAAGGCTGCTGCAACGGTGTCATGCTATAGCTATATGGCACACCATTTATTGATCCAGCAGTCAGCATGTACTGGGGCACAGCATATGGTGGCATCGGCGGCAGTGGTGGAGGAGACGATGATGGAGGAGGTGGCACTTCATTATTTTTAGTCAACTGCTGGGTGGTGGTCACAGCATTGTGTTGGAGGGATTCAGGATGCGGAAATGGCGAAACTGAAGCCTGTTGAGGATTCTGAGATGGTATGTAAGACTGGTCATTCTCAAGTTTAGGCCTCTTCTCATAAGGGTAATCACCAGACGAGTCTTTCAAAGGATTACCAATGACACCATCAGACGCGAGAGAAGAAAGGACATAGGAAAGCATCTGAGCAGAGGAAGTTGATGCAGTTAGCTTTGCAGCTACTGCAGCAGCTGCAGATTTCCGAGGATCTTCCTCAATGAGGACGGAATTGTCAGGAAAAGACACTTGCCGGGCATACATCACAGGAGCCGACTGCTCTGTAGCTGATGGAATAAAACTTTGAGGTGCAACAGATGTGTGAGATTCCTTTGAACTTTGCTCAGCTACAAACTGAGGATTGTCAATATTTAAAAATTGTCGGCAGATATTACCAGCAAGTTCCGATCGGGACTGTGCAGCCTGTAAGAAAACATGCCGAAACATGGTCAGAATGCATGTACTTGTGGAAGTTGCAATATTTTTAAATATATTTATGCTGAGATATAAAAGTGTATGGCATCATACCTGAAGCTCAGTACGAACTTGCTCTAACTTGAACTCCTGGCAACAAAAGTAAATCAGCTTTATTTTAAAACAACCGCAACCATTATTTTTGTAATTGGATGAGTTAGTCCACGGAACCTGCTCCTGAAGAGCCTCTCTCAAATATGAGACTAGACTAGCTCTAGATGATGCAACAGCTGTTAGCTGCTCGATGCAGTCTCTCAATACAGCATGCTGACTCTGGACCTCCTCCACAAGTGCTGATCCATGGAACTGCCCTGTTTAAATGTGCTAACTCCTCATCAAGCAACAAAAGTATAACTCAAATATGTGAACAAAATAAGCAATGCAGGTCATACCAGTATTGACATCACTACCAATTTCTTTATCTACTTTCTCGATACAACTAATAGCATCCCTACATTTGCAGAATATAACATCTTCATCCATCTGACCACCATAAACAATTTGATAGCCTGAAACTATTTTGTCCACCGTATTTTTAACAGGTTGCTTCTGCTAGGAAAAATATAAAGGAGAAGTGACATTAGTCCATAAAAAAACACAAGTTCAAAAACAACAGAAAATGCATTCCTAAAGGAATTTATCTTACCAACTTGAGGCCTACATGTCTGCCGTTTCTGTTATTGTTTTCTGATCGTCTGCTAACAAGCTCTTCCTTAAGAATTTGTCCTTGAGAACCAAATACTTTTCTCTCTTCCCATATACGGATCTACATTTCAAAATAAAAAGAAAAGAGGTATATATTTATCACCTACTTGTGAAAATGACCGTTTGAAACAGTGTGACAGTAAATTTAAAGCACATATATATTGAAAGAAAATACTAACCAATCACACACAATGTAGCAATAAAGTGAAAATAAAACACTATGCATTGTCCAATGACCTTCCAATTAACAGCATTTCAATTGTCAAAAATTAGATTAACACCAAGAAAGTGAACTCGACCTGGAAATATAGTTGCACTAATACAAAAGTTCAACTGCTGGACCTTAAAATTTTAATTATCGGCAATAGAAAAATTACAATTACTTTAAAATAATCAGAACCCAATCGATACCAATAAAAGTGATTTTGAAACTAAGCCTATGACAGTTATAGTTTATTAGAATAACAAGGGCATGATAAGTGAGGATCGACAAGATTTAAAATAGAACCGGCAACAAAAGAATAATTTCATCATATTCTGAATATCAACTTGGCATCATCAGATTACCTTTGTTTTGAAACAACATCACATTCTTAAGGAACCTAACTGCAATCACTCAGCTCTTCTATTTAACAAGAAAAGTTAAACATTTTATTTCTGTCACCATGAATAGGGGCCGTGAAACACATTTAACCCTTCACAGAGATATTAATAAAGATCCGAAGAAAACAAGACTTCTATGAAAGTTTAGGTTGCTATACCAGACGCAATGCAGCATTCGTTCCAAACTCATCTCCATTTTCAATCACATCACGAAGTGCATTAGGAAGAACTTTCCAAAATTCACCAACAAATTCAGATCCCTTACGCCTGCTATTCTGCAAAATATCATTGGCAAGATACAGAAAGGCCAATCTCTGCTCACGTGGAGAGCAATGAAATTGTCTGTCCCAAGTTTCGACAACTTGTTTTGCCTTATTCATATGGAAAATACACCAATGTGATAAAGCTTAACAAGTTAAGGATGCAAAAATAAGCTTTAAAAGTTCAATTGTCGTATCATACATGGCAACCAGATAGCAACATCAAAGAGACTAAGCAATAAATTATGCTTGAGAAGTCATAATATAAGTATATGCTCAATTATTACCGTTGAGAGTTGGAGCACATTACAATGACCTGACAATGAAAGCAAGACTGGCCAAAAAATAACTACCCTACATAGGCAAAGAAGCACAGAATCTGCAATTATTCTTCAAAAGGATACTCTCGATACTCGCTTGTGAGTTATTGAGCTTGGCTAGCTTTTCCACCAAGATTTGAGCATTAAATGAGCTGCCCATTGTTGGTATTGAAGGGCTGAGCAACAATGAAATACAGTAGAGACCTTCGAAATGCAACCTACCGAAAGAAGCTGCTGCATAAATAACAAAACATACATGCTAACTAGCAAAACCATATTGAATTGCAAGGTCCATATAAATGATACGAAACATTTGAAAGTGAAAGGAAGATGCCCTATGAAACAGGACGATGCAATAGTTTTGAAACCATTGCAACTAAACCCTTGTCCCTCCCAAAATTTTATGTTTACTATTCTTTTAGGACCCCTATCATTTAGAATTAATAAAATTAAACTTTGACCCCTCATTTTTTGGTTTAATTATTTTTTAAGACCTTTCAATTTTAAAATTTGTAAAATTAAAACTAAATTCCCTTAATTTTCATGGTTTAATTACTTTTTAAGACCCTATTCATTTCAAAGTTAATCGGTCTGCACCCTCGTAGTTCAATCCTAGCTCCGTCTCTGCTATGAAAGCATCCTCCAATAAAGATGCAGCTTCTATAGCATTAACCTTACCTAATATATTCCACAGCTAAACATTTCCTGGTTCCTGAAAGTATTCAAAATTTAATATCTTCCTCCTCTTTTACATAGGATATATCATTCAAGCTCATCTATTTCACTGCTAATGGAAAAAATAAAGATACTTAGTTTAGTTCTCCCGTTTTGGTCACATGATACCCCACTAGCCAGAGAATATCATGAAATAATGATATACTTAAATCACCATCAGTTCGCTTCAACTTAAGATAAGAAAAATGAGTGAGTTTCCTATTTGAGAAACAAAAAAGTGAACCTGAAGCAGCCTCTTGAAGCTAAAAAATAATATTGAAGCTAACGAACTTGAAATCAAGAATTAATTATCAATTTAAAAGAAAAACTTTGTGCTGCCAGAATAATGATTAAATAAAGAAAACCCTGTGAAATAGAGAATGGAGGAGAAGAGAAAGAGATAACCTGTAAAGGCGACTGCGGGTGACGCTGGTCACAATCAACGGCTAGTGAGTATAAAAAGTTGGTCGATCTCCGTCGTCATGGAGAGTGAATTAGGGAAAACATTTCTTTTATTTGGGGATTAGGGTTTTGTTTCGAAGTGCGTTTCTCTGTTTTGCGGAGGGTTTCGTACGGTTAACTGTATATATTACCTTTTTATATTTTAAATATTAGAATTTTATAATCAAATGAGTATTTTAAACAAATATATATATAATTTAATTAAATTAAAATTTTAATAAATTATTATTTTGATAGTCATTAAGATTGTTAGTCATGTACATTGAACGGTCTTGGTGATTGAAGGTGACTTATCCTCACATGATGACTCCAGTTTAAGCATTGATCTCGTGAGATCATGGTAGTTTCAAATTGGCTTAATTATAAAATAAGTGTCTAAATTATGATTTTTTAATAGGTGTTTAAAATATTTTTTAGTTGAAATATGTACCTAAAGTTTTTTGTTTAGCTAAAATAGGTATCTAAACTATTTTTTGGCTGAAATGGGTGCCTAAAGTTTTATTTTTGGTTAAAATATGTGCCTCAGTTGACTTTAAAACAAGCTAAAAATGAAACTTTAAACACCTATTTCAACCAAAAATAAAACTTTAGGCACCTATTGCAAAAAAAGATAGTTTTGGCAGTTATTTTGTAGTTATGAGTTGAGCAGCTTGCAAACAACTCGAGCTCGACTCGGTCGAAACTCGGTTAACGCCCGATTTGAGCTGACTCGACTCGTAATCGAGCTCGACTCGAGATCTTAGCGAGCCGGCAAGGTCCAACCAGACTTGTTAAGTTCGTGAGGAGCTCGTTATTTTTTTTTACAAATTCTTTTATGATTTTTTGTGACCACCTTAAAAAAATTATGTTTCAAAAAATTTAAATACTAGTAGAAAAATCTAAGAAAAGTTTAGTGAATTACTGGGTAATTTACCCATAAAATTTTGGTTTCAAATTTCTAAAAGCGTATTGTATTTCCCGTGAGTTAAAAAGGTTAATTTATATTAATAAATAAATAAATTGTAATAATAAGGTCATGTTTGGTAAACAACTTTTTGAGCTAAAATTAGATGTTTGAAACATTTTTAGAGGTTTGACCAGTTAAATCTGCTAATTTAGATGTTTAGTAAATAGAGGATTATAATAGCGGATTGGGGTGAAACCTCTCATTTTGAAAAAGCTCATTTTAGGAGCTTTTTGAGTTAGAGATTTGAATAAAAGACTTGTAAAGACTCTTTTGTCTTTAGTAATTATTATTATTTTTTCTAAATAATATAAATTTGAATAACTAATAAAATAAAAAAATCATAAATAAGAAATTAATATATATATAAATATAAATTTAATAATTAATAAAATTATATTCAAAATATAATTTCATAAATAAGAAATTAACATATACATCAAAATTTAATAATTATTAAAATCATATTAAAAAGATAATTTCATAAATAAAAAATTAATATATAAATCCTTTATATTTGCTTATTAGCGGTATTAAAAAATTAATTTTCATAATTTAATTAATATTAACGTATACAAAATATAAATAACTAATAAATGATTTAAACAAGTATTAAATATAATCATGTCCTTATATGTCATTATGCTTGTTCAAATAATCAAACAACTATTAGCTATCAGTTAATTTTACCAAACACTTCTATACAATCAGCTAATGCAATCTGCTAGTCAAATCAGCTATCAGTTAATGTAATCCGCTATCAGCTATCAGGTAACTGTCAAACAGGGCCTAAGTCTTTTTTCTTTTCTATTAAAGTCTTTCCTTTTTCTTTTATTATTACTTTATGTATAAAAGTAGAAAAGAAGAAAAGTCTTTAATTTCCACCTCTCATATAGAAAAATGCGACTGATAGTTAAAATCACGAAATTTCTAAGGCGTTCTCTCTTTTGTTGTTCATCGAAGGTTCTTGAGAAATTAAAAAGATTCTCAACACTCGAATATTGACTTCATCTTTAACTCGATCATGACAGGTTTATTTATTTATCTCCTCAGACCTCACGTTTTTTATTCTGAATTTATATGTTTATATTAAGCTCTAATAGTATCACTAGATTTTACATATATTTTAAAAAAATAAGGTAAAAAATTTGACGAGCTTAACAAGCAACGAGTTGAGTCGAGCAACGGAATTTTTTAATGAGCATGAGTCGAGTAAAATTTAATCGAGTTTAACGAGCAACAAGTTAAAGTCGAGCAACGAGATTTTTTAACGAGCACGAGTCGAGCACTACTCAACTCGCGATCGACTTACTCGATAAACAACCAAGCCTTTCAAATTATTTTAAAAATGAATTTTGGGTCATATGTATTAATATATTCGCCAGTTAACCAAATATTAATTTATTTAGAAAAAATAAAAAATAAATTTTAATTTTTAAATGATAATAAATATTAGTACTGTAAATGTTTGTTTTAATCTTTCATACTTTAATATGATCTTTAAGATGATACTGAGTTAACGAGAAACAAGCCCATGTTGGAAAAAAAAAGTTAAAAACTATTTTGAAATAGTAACAAATATTATTATAAGTGTATTATGTCTTTTCGTATTTTGTATAATCTTTGAATAAAATAACTAAAAATTAAAACTTAAAATATTAATTGTGAACCATGATGGTTAAGAATTTATAAGTATTAATAGAGTCATAAGTTAAACAAATATCAATTCAGTTGGGGAAAATTTGAAAAATCCATTTTTAAATGATTATAGATTTTCTTTCACCCACAGTGGGTGCCTCATGAGATGAATATCAATAAATCATCCTTTTTTTACTAGAGTAACATCATCAGTTCGGATGTAACATTTGAGCCTCAAATCCAACCCAAATGCATAAAATTTCTCAACTTGGTTTAGCCCAAATAAATTTTTTTCCAAAAACATTTAAAGCCAACAATTTAAAAATAGATATATAAAGGATTTAAAATGTTATAAGGAGCTTCAATTAAATTAAAACATTTAAACATTTGACTCGATTAATGCAATTTCAAAAGTAAGAGTTACAGACTCGACCACGTAAGGTCCTATGAATATATAGCTCACTAAACACAAGCACCGTACTCCAAATATCACCACATGTTGGAATCACGTACTGATAGTGCTCCTCGATCCCACGATCCAACAATAAACTTACGCACGGAAACAACGATTCTAAGCGCTGAGCTTACAAAGCTCAGTGATACACATCTACTCTACTATACTTCATGCTAATCATAAACATAAGCATGCAAGCTAGTACGAGCAATAAAGAGATAAATAAACACATGGCGTTACCACTAGTCGCCTAAACACATGCTCTCAACATAGAAACACATCATACATGGCACAAAAAGGCCCAACCAAGCCCGAGATCTCAACAGATCATCTAGGAGAAAGCTCATATCAACAACACCAACTCTGGAGTGAGGCTGGGTCATATAGCATCGATACATAGACTTCGGGTGAGACCGGGTCACATAGCATTGAAATATACACCCTTGCTTGGAATCCCCCTCGAGCATCTACTCTTTGGGTGAGGCTAGGTCACCTAGCATCGGAACATACACCCATACTCGGAATCCCCCATCGAGTATCTTCGAATGTGGCCCTGGTCACATAGCATCAATAACCTCCATTCGATATCTCTAGCCATGGTGTTGCAACACTCTTTCTCTGGGTATTTGGATCCCATCAATCAAAGGTGACTCAACCACACAAGTGTCCAAACCGCACACAGCATTGACATGATCACCATACAACACACAACATTACATGATTACCAACTTTATGGTTTCTATAAATCATCAAGCCATCCATTTTGGTTTACCAACTGTTAATATATTATAAAAGTGTACATTAATCATCCTCATTTATTATCTTTATTAACTCATATTATCTTATTGTCATCTCACGTAAATTCTCATTTTTTATTAGCATTATAAATTATTTCGCTCAGTGGGTACTATACTCAAACACGAGTATCAATGCGGTACCCCGGGTACTGGTACTCATACACGTACCGATACTGATATTACTTACTAGAAATCCTAGATTTCCTTGCATACCGGTTCGAGTTAACCCGTACCGATACGAACCCCAATTGCATATCGGTACGGCCAAAGCTTATACCAATACCCTATTCACAGGTTTGTGTCATTTCCTCGGATTATGATATTATAACGCTTATTCGATCCCTAAAGCTTATAAAAGTCATTAGGGTTAGTTTACTAACACATTTAATCAATTAATATTAATTATCAGCTTCATGACCATTTATTCAAATATTACTATTATTTATCCCATACACACAATTTCCATCGAATACATCAATATTCATACTCTAGCACCCAATCAACACAACACACAATTCAAACAAGCATCACATAGATATATGATTGTCCAAGCAACCCTATACGAGTTAAAACATATTTTTAAACCTCATCATACATCTCATAATTATCGAGCCTTATAATACAAGTTTCAAATCATGCTTATTAATTATCTACCTATTTTGCAGGCACTAACACACAAGCAATAGGAGTTCAAGGTGTACTAACCTTAAGTTGATATCGCTAAAATCCTCATCTGAGCTTCACGAATATTCCACTTGATTTGATATCCAATCCTGAATAGTCCTCGTATACCAATTAATACCATAAGTATCACTTACTCACATACTTTAATGAATTCGAAAGTTCAAATACGTAAAAACAACTTACCGAGTTCAAATTTGGAGAAACAGACTGCACCAACAGACTCATAATGTCGAGAAACCCCCGAGTAGGATCCCCTAGAAAAAGTCAATGCTCGGTCAAAGTCAAAGTCAACACTCTAGTCAAAGTCAACGGTCAACCTAGCTGGTCATCAGTCCAGGCTATCCACTGTAGCGCAAGTGCACAAAAGTTACAGTACACCCGTGGGCGGTGATCATGTGCGCGCATGTGCAAACGCCCACTCCCAAGCACCAGAGAGTGTGACGCGTGCAGTAGCTTCCGGTGGTCGAATGGTGACGGTAAGCTCTAGTCTAACATATTTTTGGCTGGAGAATTCAATGGTGATCTTTGTTTTCGATTTTGAGCACTCGAACATGGCTAACTCGCAAAATCTAAACCTTCTTTTTCTTCACCCCCTCCAATGACAACTCTGACGGCATTTCGAGACCACCAGCTGACTCGTCTTGATGAAATAAACACGATGGTACTGGAGGTGTATAAAATGGACGATCGGTCAGCACAAATTGAGATTCTAAATTCCACTCTTTACTTTTTTCTCTCTCTTCAAAATATCTCATCTCTTTTCTTTTTCTTTCCCACTTTTCAGCCACATTTAATTTAAATAACACTTTTCCCAGGAAAAATAGGTAAACTAATTATTTAACACTTTCCTTCCCCCTTGTTGCCACTTAGGCTCCCAACTTTAAATTCCTTATTCATTTAAGTTCTTAATTTCATTTAAATAGGGCTTTAACTTAAATATTCTTTACAATTAAATTGTCAAATTAAAAGGTTCAAAACCCAAATCTGAGACCCGATATATTAACCCAAACTTTGGGTCGTTACAACTCTTCCCTCTTTAAAGAAAATTTCGTCCTCAAAATATTTCCTGCTTCGCTACTTCGATCTCAACACTTATCAATTTAACCCTTGTCTTCTAACGGTACAACATAATCTCAACTGATTGTTCCCTTAGAAGAAATACATCCTTGCTTGGTACATAACAGAAAACAAACAAAACCCAATAGTACCCTGACAAAACATCACACGAATACGTCAACAAAGGAACTTAATTTATGCTGTAAAACCCAAAAGATTGTTACGCTACAAAATCTTTCCACAACTCCACAGATCTAAAAGAACATGAGGTTACATAGCCGTTGTAACCAAAACAAAGCGATCCTTCTCGTGATGACTTTCTGAAGGAGACTCAAACTTTGATGATATCCCTTATCAATATCATTGTTTGCCTGGTGCAAGATTTTTGAAAACAAACGATGTCTTAACATGTCTCAAGACTGACCTTAGATCTCGGTATGATTACTCATATTAGCAACTAAAACAGCTCCTAAAACCCAATTCACGCTAGATTCTTACACTCCAAACTATAATGTGTCCGGAAAACATGTCATATGTATCATCACTCGGATCTGTCATCGCATGAAATCCCACCAAGGGATAAGGTTCCATCACAAACCTCGAATCTTGTGTCAAAAGGTAACATGTACACACCGTAGTGTCGTACAACCCAACCCACAAATAAACCAAGTAGACTTCCCATATGGATCTCACATTTGTCAAAAATATTAAATGATACCCACCATAGACTTTATCATTACATCAACATAATCCCAATAAAACTCTGCACTCACAAACCTTTACAAGATTCACAGTCATCCATCTAATTTTTTTTCCATAAAGGAACACCGAAACATCACAACAACTTTGAAGAACTCAATGTTAGACTCCCAACTAATGGCAATTCAAACACTTATCACTATCTCAAACACACGACTCCACACTATCTTTAAAACCACGTGGCAAAAGATGGTAAAGCTATAGTTCTCAGAATTCACCATGTACTATGTAGGAAAAATATCTTGTCTTGATATATCTTTCTCTATAGTTACCACAACAGATCTCAAAGTCCATCAGGACCCAAATTCAATAAGAACACTATATCCTCATAATTATAATTAGATGTTACTTCTCGCGGCTTCCAAAGTTACCTGATCCTCAACTCGGAGCTTAACCAACAAAACACACTGGTACCGATAGTGACCGATTATCACAAACACCAGATGAATCGAGCACTAGTACCACATGAAGCTAATATTAGTAATCCTTCACATGACCACCACTTAAAAAGTTCACTTTACTTAGGTGGTGATCGATCACACGTGACCAACATCTCTTAATTACTTTGATTCACATCGTTGTCCAAATATCAAATTCCTTAAAGATCAAGTGCCCAACACTTTACATTGTTGGGGTAGGCACACCAATCCATCTTATTACACAAAATACAACCCTAAACAAAACATCCTCAAAGATCACAAAATCTTACCCAACATAAATCGAGTCAGGACCATCGTCACAACAAAATGGTCTCACGTAACTTGGATCTCCACCAATGTCATTTGGTACTGTCAACTCCTTGCTACTGTCAACTCCTAGAAAGTACTATTTTTATGCATATTTCACAATGCTTTTGCTTGTCTTTAGGTATATATGTTTGCATTTAGATGTTAAAATCATGCATTTGCATAAGGAGTTAGGGAGTTTGTATTTTGCCAGTGTAAAGGGTTGTTTTGCTGGCATTGATGCAAGTTAGGAGTAGGGCAGGCTTGGTAGAGCAGCGTAGAAGTAGAAAAGTAGGAGATAATTGTTGAGTTGCAGTTGGCAAAGTTGGACCAGAGATTGCTAAGCTCAGTTGGGAAATAAGTAAAGTTTGATGCCCGGTCAAAGTAGCCGTTGAACCTAGTACACGCCATCCCTAAAATTCAAATAGAGATAAGAAGGTAACGCGCTTTATCCTAAGTGCGGAATCATATTTCAAATTCAAACCCATTCTAGGGTTATCCATGCCTGCCTATTTAAAGGAAGAGATCAAACAACTTTGAGAGGAGAGCACGATGGTGAAAGAGGAAGCTAGAGGCTGTGTGGTTTAGGCATCTTAGATCGAGAGCTCTGGAGCTTTGAAGGGCTGCATCGATAGACCTCCTTATTGCCTATTCTTTTAGTTTTATTTTTGTTTAAATAATGATGTGGAGATACAATGATATTTTGTGGATGGAACCTCCAACCATGAACTAAGCTTTTATAGTTGGTTGAGGATGTTTGCGATTAAGACTTTGTTTATGTTTGGTTTTAATAATTTGAATGTCTTGGCATTATTTTCTATCTGGCTAGCATTACATTTTTCTAAATTCTTTACCATACGACAATTGGCATTGTTTGCTTATTACGCCTTAATATCTTAACAGACTTGAGAGGTAACGATCAGTTGCCAGATACTAAGGAGAGAAGCTTCGACAGAAGATGTTCAAGTAGATGAGCTTACTTCATAAGTGAATCTACCCTTTAGGAGTATAGATTGGAACTTAATCAAGTTAATTAATGAAAAGCTTCACTATAGACAAATAGGGGTTTTAACATGGTTAAACATGGTTAACTTAGGGTATTGCCATTGACAGAGGCAATGTCACTCTTAAAATCTGCTCGACAATAAATCCAAGGTAGGACATTATTAATAGTTGGCATAGCTAGTGTAAAATCCAGACATCCCTTGCCAACGCTCATCACTCATTTGATTACTTCCTCTTGCCAAAGTATTTTTACTTTTATTTCATTCCTCTAGTTATTATTTAAAACAAGCCTTCAAATCAATCCAAAGATTCAAGGACCTGTTGAGGAGGTGCCCTATGCATGGATTCCCTAATTGAACCGAGATAGAAACCTTCTACAATGGACTCAATGCACAAGCCATGACTATAGTTGATGCTTCTGCAAATGGTTCACTATTAGACAAGAATTATATGAAGGCAGTGGACATCCTTAAAAAGATTGCTGCCAATGATTTTCAGTATCCTACTGCCAGATTAGGGACGTGGACAAAAAACATTAGAAAATTAGAGCTTAATGCACTAACATCCATCAACGCTCAGATTTCCAATCTCACAAGCATTATGATAACTTTACAAAAGAGTAACAAATCCCAAGAAGTCAAGGCATTAGATCCATTTTGCATTATTTGTAGAGCGGATCATCATATGGATGATTAACAAACCCTAAATCGGTAAATTTTGTTAGCAATTTCAATCGAAATTTTAACCCATATTCTAGTACTTACAATGCATGTTGGGAGCATTACCCAAATTTTTCTTGGGCAAACCAAGGAAATAACCAATTCAATGCCCAGTGGCAGAACAATAATGCATTTCCAGGATTCAACCAGAATGCCATGCCATAGAGAACCGAGAACAATTTCCAACAAAGGCATAAATTTAACCAAGTGAACACTCTTACTGATTACATAGAAAGAAATGATGCAATTGTCTAGAGTTTGGCAGCGTTAATGCGAAACTTGGAAGTTCAACTAGGGTAGATTGCCAATGCATTTAGCAAATCGATCCAATGGAACATTGCCAAGCGATACAAAGGATGCTCAGTATAAAGGCAATAAACAATGCAAACAGTAACTCTTCGAAGTGGCAAACAATGCGAGACTAATAAACCTGTCAAGCAGACAATTAATTGCTAAGCTGAAAAGCTAATGCCAACAAATGACCCCAAAGAAGCAGAGAAAGAAGAAACGAAAGCTGATGATGCCAAACAACAATTTGATGCCAAACCATTATCTTATGCCAGAAAGCAACCTGTTGCTAGCACCACTTTGGCAAAGCTAGTGGAGCCAACATTCGTTTATCCACCACCACCTTTTCCACAATGGCTCCAAAAGTATAAGAAAGAGCAACAATTTAAGCATTTTTAGAAGTTCTTAAACAATTGAAAATCAACATACTTTTAGTGGAAACTCTCGAGCAAATGCCCAACCATGTTAAATTCATGAAGGACATCTTGTCCAAAAAGAGGAAATTGGGAGATTTTGAAACTGTAGCTCTTATTAAGGGATGTAGTGCCATGATACTCAATTGATTGCCGCCAAAGCTGAAAGATCTGGGAAGTTTGACTATTCCCTGTACCATTGGCAATAGATTCATGGGCAAGGCACTGTGTGACCTGGGAGCTAGCATCAATTTGATGCCAATGTCAGTCTTTGGAAAGCTTAAAATTGAAGCAAGGCTTACAATAGTAACACTTCAGCTGACAGAACGATCTTTTGCACATCCTAAGGGTAAGATTGAAGATGTGTTGGTGAAGGTAGACAAATTTATATTCCCAGCTAATTTTATCATTTTAGATTATGAGGCAGATGTTAATATCCCAATTATATTGGGTAAACTATTTATTGCCACAAGTAGGGCACTAATTGATGTTCATAAGGGTGAACTAACAATACACATGAATGATTAACATGTTACATTTAATGTGTTTCAAGCTCTTAAATAAGCAAATGAACCTGAGGAATGCCAAGATGACAAGATGATGAAGTCTATTTTCACTATGGACGTGGCACAAATTTGCCAAGACCCAAATTGTGATGCTAGAGAATTGGATGATGAAGAGGAGATGAGTGAAGAATCTGAAAGATCAACCTTGAAGACTGAAGATGTAAGTTATTTTTGACAACCAGAGCCACTAGAGTCGGCTAACAGGGAAATCAAGGTACCTAAACCATCAATTAAGGAGCCGCCATAATTGGAGCTAAAACCATTTCCAGACCACCTCAAGTATGCCTATTTAGGTAATAGCTTAACTTTACCAGTGATCATTGTTGCTGATGTCACTAATGATCAGGAGGAAAGATTATTGGAAATCCTAAGTAATTATAAGAAAGCTTTGGGATAGACCTTGGCTGATATCCGAGGAATAAGCCCAACTATATGCATGCACAAAATCATTTTGGAAGAGTACTGTGGCAAAACCATTGAAGGCCAGAGAAGACTTAATCTGAGCATGAAAGAGGTAGTGAAGAAAGAAATCATAAAATGACTAGATGCCGGGATAATCTATCACACTTTTGATAGCTCGTGGGTCAGCCCGGTGCAATGTGTGCCAAAGAAGAGTGGTATGACCATGGTACAAAATAGAAAAGATAAATTGATTCCCTCCAGGACCGTCACAGGTTGGAGAGTGTGCATGGATTATAAGAGGCTAAATAATGCCACGCGAAAGGATCACTTTCTATTGCCCTTCATCGATCAGATGTTGGAAGGTATTACTTTCTAGACAGTTACTCAGGCTACAACCAGATTACCATCGCTCCAAATGATCAGGAGAAAACCGCGTTCACTTGTCTATATGGGACATTCACTTTTAGAAAAATGCCCTTTGGGTTGTGTAACACCCCAACAACATTTCAATGTTGCATAATGTTCATTTTTTCGACATGATAGAAAATAAGTTAGATGTGTTCATGGATGATTTCTTAGTGTTCGAAAAAACATTTGAGGAATGTATTCAGAGTTTGGAGCATGTTTTGAGGAGATGTATTAAGATTAAACCGGTCCTGAATTGGGAGAAATACCACTTCATGGTGAAGGAAGGCATAGTTCTTGCACACAAAGTAACCAATAAATGACTGGAAGTTGACAAAGCAAAAGTTGAGGTAATCAAACAATTTCCACATCCTACAAGTGTAAAAGGTATTAGAAGTTTTTTGTGACATGCGTGTTTTTATCGTCGTTTTATTAAAGATTTCTCAAAAATTTCTAAACCTTTATGCTTGCTTTTGGAACAAAGTATCGCTTTTGCATTTGATGATTCTTGTTTAAGTGCATTTCAGGAACTTAAAGAAAGATTGATTAATGCCGCTATAGTTGTGGCACCAGATTGGAATGAGCCATTCGAGCTCATGTGCGATGCCAACGGCTATGCCGTTGGAGTAGTGTTGGGAAAGAGGCATGGCAAGGTTTTCCATGCCATTTACTATGCCAACCGGATGCTAAATGGAGCCCAACTTAATTACTCCACAACCGAGAAAGAATTTCTCGCAGTTGTCTTTGCATTTGACAAGTTCAGATCTTACTTGATAGGTAACAAAGCTGTGGTGTACATGGACCATTAGACATTAAAATATCTCTTGGCAAAGAAGGATGCCAAGCCCAGACTAGAGCATCACCTATCACGACTAGAGCATCTCCTTGAAGATGGCAAGACCACTGCCATAAGGGATGAATTCCAAGATGAGTATTTACTAGCAGTCAATTCTGTGCTATGGTACGTTGACAATGCTAGAAATGAGCCAATTTTGTTTAAGCAGTGTGCTAATCAAGTGATATGACGTTGTGTGCCAGAAGATGAACAACACAACATATTGCACTTATGCTATGCAACACTGTATGGAGGCCACTTTGTTGGGATGAAAACCGCAGCCAAAGTGCCGCAGTTAATATTCTTTTGGCTCACACTGTGCAGGGATGCCCATAATTTTTCCAAGGCATGCGATCGATGCCAGCGGATGGGGAACATCTCTAACAAGTATCAATTACCACTCCAGAACATTATGCCAGTAGAACTATTTGACGTAAGGGGAGTAGAATTCATGGGTCCCTTTCCCCCGTCATTTGGTAACATATATATTTTTGTGGTTGTTGACTACGTTTCAAAATGGGTTAAAGTTGTTGTTTTGCCAACTAACGATGCCAAGACTGTTGCCAAGTTCCTACATAAGCATATTTTCTCTCGATTCGGTGCCCCAGAGCTATCATTCATGATGAAGGTACCCACTTTAAATGTAATTTAATTTCTAAAGCTCTTTGCAGATTGGAATCCAACAACGAGTTACCATAGCCTACCATCCCCAAACGAATGGCCAAGTAGAGATCTCAAATAAGAAGATTAAGAACATTTTGGAAAAGACTGTGAACCCAACAAGAAAGAATTGGTCATTGAGACTAGATGACTCCCTTTGGACTTATAGAACATCTTTTAAAACTCCTTTGGGAACCTCCCCATATAGACTCATTTTTGGGAAGGCATACCACTTGCTAGTGGAGTTGGAACATAGAGCATATTGGGTAACCAAAAATCTAGGACGACCTCGCCCTTGTAATCGCTCCTATAAGCAGCTCAACACTTAACTCGGCCATCTCGGCTACGATCGTAACCATCTTAGTGTCGCAACATTGAACACACCATCAGGATTCCAGTCTTAAGAAGTATGAACTTAATTTAAGAGCTTGTATTCACTAGACACCTTACCAAAACACCTATACCACCTTAATGTTTCCTAGAACCGGCTAAACCTAAGCTCTGATACCACTAAATATAACACCCTCGACCTGAATGTCATATTTAGGCCTCAAGCCCAACCCAAATGCATATAATTTCTCAACTTGGTTTAGCCCAAATAAAATGCTTTCCAAAAACATTTAAAGCCAACAATTTAAAATAGATATATAAAGGATTTAAAACGTTACAAGGAGCTCCAATTAAATTAAAACATTTAACATTTGACTCGATCAATACAATTTCAAAAGTAAGAGTTACAGACTTGATCACATCAGGTCTTATGAATACATAGCCCACTAATAGCGCTCTTCGATCCTACGATCTAACGATCAACCTACGCACGAAAACAACAATTCCGATCGCTGAGCTTACAAAGCCCATAATGCACATCTACTCTACTATACTTCATGCTAATCATAAACATAAGCATGCAAGCTAGTACGAGTGTTAGGATGATTAATCAACTCGAATTGTCCAAGAGGGGGTCAATTGGCACTTTAAAAAATGGAGGGAAGCAAATGAAAGAATAAAGATTGTGACACAAGGAATTTATAGTGGTTCAACCTTCTAACAACGTCTACATCCACTACCTTGGCTTTTCACTAAGGATTTCAACAATTTCACTAAGAAATTCTTCCCCTTTTTTAGGCTTAGGAGGAAACCGTTACAATGATCAAAGCTTTCTACCCAAAGCTTGATCAAGTTCACTCTTTTTTACAAGAAAGAATGACAAATAATGAAAATCCTCTCAAAGGTAAATGATTTTCCCAATTACAAGTGCACTAAACCCAAACTTGAAATAAATAAATACAAATCTGATCACTAAAGTGGGTTACAAAAAAATTAACTCTAATAGACTCAAAGGTGTTGGATTTTTGCTTGAATGCTTTAGACTTGTTCAATCGTTGCTGTTGTAGCTTTGGAGACTTGATCTTATACCCTTTCATTGATTTCTAACTGTTTGGGTAGTTGAGATCATCAATAGAGTTGTTGGCTTGCATTTTTCCTGCATTAAATGCTATTTGGTAAGCTACCGTATCGGTACACGAACAACTATATCGGTACCTGCTGTAATATCCCAAAATATGTTTTAGAAGTATGTTACTAATTCGAATGTGATTCAATTTGATTTGAGACGCCTTTTGAGAAATCAATTAAGTGAATTTAGGACAAAATATAAAGCATGAAAAGTGTGCTAGCCAAATTAAGAAGGGTTAAACCGAATGCCTTGATTAGTTAGATGTTTGCATGCAAAATTTAAAGTAATCTAAGGGCTTGTACACATGTCATCCTTGAAGGGAGGCATGTGTGAAGGGGGCCGGCTAGGAGAAGGATAATCAAGTAATTATCCTCTTCTTCTCCAAGATAGCTGAAACTCCCAAAGCTTGAGAGAGAATGAGATTTTGCCATGGATGTTTCAGGAGTTAAGCTTAGTTTGGCTCAATCTTTGGAGCACTTGTTCGGATAGCTTGAGGAAGAAGGTGAAATTCTCTTCCTTTCTTCTTAATCAAGTTTAATTGAGAAATTGGTTGTGAATTTTCTTGAACCATGTTGTTACTAGGATTGTTAGAAAATCAACTCATGCTATGAAATTTCTTGGTTCATTCGAATGATACATGTGATAAATTTCCATGCTCTTTGTGATTGTGTAACGTAGTGTAAGATGTTAAATTGCTTGATGGTGAATTCAAAGTTGATTGAGATAGTTCAAGTGTTCGAATGGATCATGGTCTAATTGTGTAGTTTGAGTATGGAACTTGAATTTAGTCACATTGTTTGTTAATACCAAATGGGGACTATTATGATAAAAAAGAATTGTTTAGGGACTGTTTTAGTGAATAAAAAGGGGGCTAAAATATGAATTTGAAATAAGGATTGAATTGGTAATCTTTAGCACTATTTTATGAATTTAAAGAATTGTTTATGGGTTGTTTTGTAAAATGAAAACATGGGTTGATTTGCAACAATTGGGGATTGTTTTGCAAGCCTAATTGAAGGACTATTTTACATATTAAAATGAGATTGTTTTGTAACATTAGTGGACAATTTTTTAAACATAATTGAGGGGTTATTTTATGACACAACACTGGGGTGTTTTGTGTACTAAACAAGGGACTATTTTGCAAGACAAGAAGGGGACTGTTAGAATAAATTGGACTGTTTTGTACTGTAAAATAAGGGTTGTTTTATAGTCAAATGGATAGCACTTGTAAATCAAAATAGGGACAGTTTTTATAAGATAAAAGTTGATTGTTTTCATGAATTAAAAGTAACTAGTTTAGTAAACTTTGGACTGTTTTGGTTGACATGGTAGAGTATAACAAAGTGGGTACATTTATGAATCAAGTATGTACACATGAATATGTAATGCTTGAATGAGTTGTATCTTGAAAGTTAAGTTTCAAAGAGAATAATATATCACTATTGTCTTCCTCTAGAGAAAGATCAAGTGGAGGAAAATAGAGCTAGAAAGGATAAGGCCTTGGACAATCAACTTGGCATCGTGATTAAGAATCGAAACTACTCTACAAACCTGTGAGTGTAGTTAAGGCTTTGGGATAGGGTGAAACCTTCCCGAGTCTCTTTAATTACTTTACATATCTTGTTGTTAAATTAATCAAGCTTAAGTTGCAATTTGAGCAAGGGCTATAAGGTAAATAAGCATTTTGATTTGAAAGATGCAATGATCTATATGATTGAAATGGTGATTCATGAATGCTTCTGTTTGATTGTGAAAGTATGGACATATGTCATAAATATCTTGAATTGATACACTTTGAAAGCATGTGAGATTATATGGTAAATAAGTGTAACAAATGGAGGAATACTCCTCTAAATAATTTGATTATGGAGCTATGCTCACTTTGAAATATGATATAATGTGAACTATAAAAGCCTTGGTTTCGAGTTAGTCATAGGTATAGTTGGCATGCCATTGAGTCCAATTGAACTCATATTTGGGGAGGACTACAGTCCTTATGCGGTGACAATATGAGGGATGTGTTTTGGTCACTTGGTGACAATAGGAGGGATTGACCAGTACCTTGTGTACAATGTGTTTGGTGACATTTGGTTGGGGATTTGAGTACATAGGCTACTTAACTACCAAGGTTATTAAATTAAAGTAAAATGGAATGAAACTCTTATCAAATTGATAAGGTTGGTTGATTTCTTGCATGAGAAGTAAGGATTAATAAGCACTAATCGAACCCTTCTCTTATGGTATGAAAATACATGTAAATCATGTTTGAAATCAATCATAATATAATTAATTGATCTCAAATGATAAAACATAATTAGTTGACTTGATTATATGTCTAAATTGTTGATATGGAAATCGAATGTAATGAGAAAATTAGCCTATGCTTAGATAAATTGGTAGCTTGATAATCTATTTTTACATTGCTATTGTGATCTATGTTATTATTCCTTACTACCTCACTTCATGTGTGCTTATCTAGTTCATCTCGGATATGTTTCAGGTTAATATTTGTAGCAGTTTCTTTTGGGGAGCTCAATCAAGTTCACAAATACTTAAGTGTATGTTTGTTAATCCTTGATTAGAACTCCTAGATGGTGGCCTCATGCTTGTATTTTGCATATAGTATGTTTATTATGTCTTTTGGTAGCAATGCTTATAAGCATTCAAAGTACTTTTAATGTTTGTAAATGGCCTTTATAATACCTGGTGGTGGTTTAGGTATTTAAAACTTGGTTGGAATGTTTTGCTAATAGGGTGATAAGGATATGGATGAACGAATGATGCACTTATGTGATTCGAATATGATTAATGTGTGTGCCTAAAGTGTTTATCATGATCTTGAGATGATTGCTTGTATGCATATGTATATAGCAACCCTAGTCACGCCTAATTCAAATATCATTGGGTTAGTTAACTTGGTTTAATGGTTATATTGGAATCCTTTATAATGTCTATAATGATCTTATCATGTTATAGGTAAAGAGTTAGTCTTATTTTGATGGTGTTTCGAGTAGAACATGTCTTGCTAGTCAAATTAATGCCTAGGTGATTTAATGGTAATTCAATGGGTTTGCATGATATCTAGTTACCTTCCATAACTCGTATTAGACGTAAGTAAAGGGACAAAGTCTCTTCATTGATTTAAAGGACCTTGTATGACTAAGATTAATTTGGTAATAACAAAATAAAGTAGTAATCAAGATAAGGACACTAATGTGATTCATTTTCGAATGGATTATGCTAAACTCTCTTAGTTTAACATGTCATTGATCTAATAGAAGTCTAAAATCTATGTTGAGATCATCTTTGATTTCAAATGAAAAATTTTAGTCTTGCATTGTAAAGGATAGTCATAATCTCTCTTGTTTTTGCTTGTGAATCCATCCTTGTATGATGGATGTTTGTCTTTCTTTGCTAGTAATACTTCTTAACTCATTTTAGGTTCTGAACCAGTTAAGGGGTGTTACACCTATTATAAGAAGAAATAGCCGTTGTACAAAGGGGTATCGATACGCTTGAGGGCGTATCGGAAAGAATAATGTATAAAAACATAGGCGTATCAAAACGGCTAGGCCGTATCAGTACGGATTTTGCTCACTGGAATTTGAGGAAAACGTCCTTAGAAAAAAGCATCAGTACGCCTATCGGGTGTATCGGTATGGTGTAACTAAAATTTAAAGTTTGGTGATTCCAACAACTGACAATGTAATGGTCAAAAATTTATTACAAAGATTTTGAGAATCTTAACACCCCATATCGGTACAGGTGAAGCCGTATTGATACTCATTGCTTAAATAAAATTCCCAGGTTAAAGGCCTATCAAAACGGGCACACCCGTATCAGTACGTTTTGGCTATTAAGTTAAAACCAGTTTCCAGTAGCCAAAATTCGTATCGAAACACCTAAGGGCGTATCGATACGTCTGGGTGATTTTGGTTATTTGATAATGAAAATACTTAGAAAATATTTGAGGTTTATGTTTTTGACTTAGAAACAATTTTAGGTTCAAGTCCTTGTCATTTTGTGAGACTTTTTGAGTACTTAAAAATTTATCCAATTTTACAAATTGGTCCTTAAACTCTTTGTTATATCAAAATCAAATATAGGTTTTACAATCTCCACTTTTTTGATATAACAAAACCAAAATAATTTTTTAAGTAAGTTTGAAAAATACTCCCTCTTTCTTTAAGGCTAGAAGATTTGATTTTGAAAAACTTTAGTTCTTTTTCTTCTCCCCCTTTTTGTTAGATCAAAATCAATAGGATATAAAGAAAGATATAAAAATTAGAGGTACTCTAAGAATTAAGGAAACAACATAAATATCATTAAAAAAATTCAAAGCATAATATTCAAAGCAACATTAAAATCCAACTTAATTCCTAAAAAAATAAACCAAAACAAATAAATCAAAGCATAGGACTTCATAAAACAAAGACATAGGTGCATAAAACATAAATCCTAATATGATATGATATGTCATGAGATGCAAGAGCCTAAGGAGCATCTTCATCGTCTTCATCTCCGTCCATGGTATTGGTTCCAAGATGTAAAACTTATATTGATTTTGATATAACAAATTTTATAAGGGCTTATTTGCAAATACAAATAAATTTTTAAGTTTTTGAAAGACTTACTTAATTGACAAGCATTTGAACCAAAAGAACCTTCAAGTCAAAATTATTTCAAGTGTTAAAATTTTTCTAAGTATTTTCAAGCCAAAATTTAACTCTACGCCTAGGCGTATCGATACGCTTGTTTGATAAATCTTTGCATTTAATAGTTTCGACCGTTGCTTGTTAGTTATTGAAATCAAAAAAATTTAAATGATCGTTAACGTATCGGTACGCTCCATAGCGTAACGATACACTTTTTGTTAAAATCCAACCAAGGATTCAAGTGAGCAAAATGTGTATCGATACGGTATATGCGTATCGATATGCCTCTTGATTTACACTTGCACCGTACCGATACGCCTTCTCGCATATTGATACGCCCCTGGTTTTTCAGTCACAACGGCTCTTTCTTCTTTGAGACAAGTACCGATATGGTCATGAGGGTACCGATATGTTGGGCAGTTAAAGAGCATTTATTGCGCCAAAAATGTAGCCCAACGACTAGATTAATGATCTCAACCACCCAAACGGCTAGAATTCAATGCAAGGGTATAAAAGAAAGTTTCCAAAGCACCAACAAAAACTATTGAACCCTCAAGCAACATCCAAGCAATTAATCCAAACCCTTGTTCCTTAGGGTCAAATTCTTTGCACCCAACTCATTTGTGTTCTTTATTGTAAATCTTTATTTGGAGTTTAGGGAGTGTTTTGATTGTAATAGGGCAATATCCATCTTGCGAGAGATATTTTTAGATTGCCAATTTCTTCTTTGTATTAAGAGATTTCTTGGGTCAATCTTTGGGTAGAAAGATTGACCGATTGTAAAGGTTACCTCTTAAGCCTAGAAAAGGGGAAGAAAATCTAGTGGATTTTGTTGAAAATCCTTAGTGGGAGCTAAGTAGTGGATGTAGAGCTTGGTAGAAGCTTGAACCACTATAATTGCCTTTGTCCTTCATTTTTCAATTTCCAATTTTCTCCCTCCAAATTTTAAATAGCCAATTCACCCCCTCTTGGCCAAATCACTGTTATTTGATCCACTCAACATTGGCATCAGAGCCTAACTCTTTAAAGGCTTCACATCCACAAGAGGTGATCCTTGAAGAGTATTGATCATCCATCCATTCATTTCCATAGCTTCTACCTCTGGGCAAAATCTATACGAGTCACAATTGATCACAAAGCCACCTTACTTCAATGGGGATAACTATCCCTATTGGAAGAACCATGTGAGACTCTTCATCAAATCTACTGACTATGTCCTTTGGGATGTAGTAGAAGATGGACCAGCCATTTTGATGAAAAGAGATGATAAATGAAGACTTATTCCGAAGATAAGGGTGGAGATGACCGATGAAGATTGGAGAAGACTCCAAATCAACGATAAGGCCCTACACATCTTGTATTGTGCACTCGATCCTGACATGTATGCCAAGATGTCTTCGTGCACAAGTGCAAATGAGGTGTGGGAAAAGTTATGTAATACCACAAAATTTGCTAAGTTGATTAAGGGTCATTTAGTACTAAGATAATAGCTTAAAAGCTAACTTAGTGACTAAAATGACAAAAATGCGAAAGTCGAGATTTCTTTAATTATGGGTTTTGGAAAGGAAATTTCTAAGGTTTAAAGGTCTCATGTGATAGATAGTGAATTGAATAAGGTATTCCTAAAGTTTGGTTGAATTCCAAAGAAAAATTGGAATGGGAATTGAAGTTTAAAGAGGTTGTGACCAAAATGTAAATTTTGGAAAATTTATGGCTAAAGTATAAACTTTGGAAAAGTTTGAGGACTAAATTGCAAAGTTAAGAAGTTTAAATCTTTACCTTTGCATTTTAGTGACTATTTTGGGCAAAGAAAGAAAATTAGATGGGATTATTTGAATAATTATTTGATGAAGAAGATGATAAATTGATGTTTTGAAACAAGTGACGAGACTAAATTGATAAGTAGAAAAATAAGAAGTTAGTATAAACTAGAAGTTGATTATGGAAGGCTATGATGAAGATTGAATTTTGGCAGTGACTTTGAAAATTCACCATAAATTCTACAAAAATGGTTAGATGATGAATTTTATACCGTTGTAAAGATGTGTTTGTCTAGTTTCGTATCCAACAAGCGGAAACTGATTTCGAGTTTCGAGTCAAAAGATATGAATTTTTAATCGAATGAAGGTCAGAAAATTTACAGAGCAGTTTCTGTCTGTGACGGGAGTTTGAAGAATTTTCATATTTTTTGTAGATTTTTTAATTTATTTGGCTTATACCGTTAGAGCCGTTATCAAATCTAGTTTTCCAGTATAAAGGAAATTAAGATCCGGTATGTATTCTGCCCAGTATAAGTAAATCTTTAAAGGTAGCAAAAGCTGTCAGAAAATAGAATTTGAAACATTTGGTATTTAAATGTGAGTTAGCAAGCTCAGAAGAATTATTAGAAGTTCAAATTGGTCACTAAGGACCATAATGAGTTTTTGAAAAAAACAAGGAAGAAAGGGAAAATAATTGAAAATTTTATATTCGAATGATTATATTAGACCGCATGGTTAAGGTATTGTTAGATTTGAATCTAACAAATATTTTATCTTATTCATGTGAATAATGAAGTCAAGGCCGAATCAAAGAATGTTCGAGGTTCTATAAAGGAAAGGATCGAGTACAATTTAGTGAGGCGTGCTAATAAATGGCCCAGGTGAGTGCAATGCATACATAACATGATACATGGTTGTTTTATACATCATTGGTAAGACTTTCGATAAGTCTACATGATTTATATGTTGGCATGATATTTATGTCATTGATCATATAATTGACATACTTTAAATATGTCAAGGGTTGAAAACAAATGCATTGATCACTAGTTATTGATGATGGCATGCTATGAGTGTTATTTCGGGTATGAACTGTCCAATATTAAATTATACTGATATACATTGCTATGGATGGAATAATTCGGGAATTTTGCCCAAATGAGTCATTGAGGTGACAAGGTATAGTTGGCATGCCATAGAGTCCAGCAGCACGCTGCATAATCGGGAATTCAGGATAACACTATAGTGTTAAAAGTACACTTAGTGTATGGTAAGCACGACCTTATAAACATGCAGGATAATGGTTAGCACAACCTTATAAACGTGCGGGATAATGGTTAGCACGGCCTTTTAAACGTGCAGGATAATGGTTAGCACGACCTTATAAACGTGCGGGATAATGGTTAGCACGGCCTGATAAACGTGTAGGTTAGAACTTTAGTGTATATTTGACTCGCGTACCTAGGGTCCTCAAGGTTATATTTGGGCTATGAAATTGGGAAATTGGGAAATCATTGATAACCGGGCTATAAATAAAGGGATAATAAATGGTAAACAGGTTAGAGAGTATATGAACTCTCGGGACATATTTATATGAACACTCAGGGCAAATGGCAAGTATATCGGTAAGAAATTCATATTCGGTTTATATTATGTTGATACATGATTGGTATGATGGTAATATTTATATAGTGATCATGATGCATATAAGGCATATTATGATAACCGGGCATACATGAAAATCTTATGACATTGACATTTATCATGCTATATAAACGTAGCCATGAACTTGAATAAAGTTTAAATTATTGTTATTAATTTCCTTTATTGCCTCATTAAGTTCGTACTTAGCGTGTGTTGATTGTACACACGTAGGTAAATCAAGATGAGAGGGAGAAAAGCATTGCATCAATATTGGAAAGCTCAACAGGTAATCACAGTAATGACATCCTAATTGAGGTTCATTTTTATAGTGTATGCTTGCTAAACTTATTCGAGTTGAGATTGGCCTTTAAAGTTGTTATAGGTTTTAAGATAATTGATTCATGATTAGAACTTGAATAAATAATTTATGTCGATTTTAAGTAAAGTTAAGCGTGCTTGGGCTAGAGAAATTTTAGGATGGGTGACCATCGAAAAGTTTTCTGAAAATTTTAAATTACCCTGATCTTTGAATAAAGAAGTCATAGCATTTCTGACTCATATCCGGTGTACGGATAGGGGAAGGGGGTGTTACATTTATTGATATCAAAGCTACAGGTTTAGCAGGTTCTGGAGATTAAATGAAGTATGGTAAAGGTCAAAAGTGTATACATGCCATTAGGATGTCAGAATTACTGATGATTTTACTTGTTGGAATGGATGCGATTGCTTACTTCATTATGATAGTAATGTTAAATTCCAATGTATGAGAAAAGATTTGTGTCAGGTGTTTAGGCAAGTGAATCAACAAGATATTCGCGAGAGTGATAAAGTTAATGATAATGCTCTACCCTCAGCTTACCATGGTGCAGAGGCACCAGGGTAACATGATATGCATGTTCTGGATTAAGAGCTTTTCTTCCAGACATAAGATTCGATTTTGAATCAGCCTGCTTAGGCACTGATTGCAAAAGAATTAAGATTTCTGGCATACTAGATTTTCAGAAAGATATTGATGGAGATTCTATGATTGTTAATCTATGGTCTAAGGATATAAAGGTTAGGTTGAAGAAACTCTGTATTGATGATCAGAGTAGACTAAAAATAAAGTAGTATCTCGTCTGAAAGGATTAGACAGTATTTGATAAAGTAATGTTACGGTACATACTCAAAATTTTGTTAGCTAGAGTCCTTTCTTTGAGTGTTCCGTAACAAAGTTTGTCCTAGAGATGCAATGGAGTTCTTGCATCTTAATTTAAGCAATTGGATTATTTACGGGTATGAGTGCAAGTTAATAAACTGAGCTGATTTGCTTCTAAACTACTTTCTACAGACAAAATGAGAGTCTATTGTGATAGTTCATAGAGGGCTAGAGGTCAGGTATAAAGAAGTACTGACTGCCCTATGTATTAAAAAAATTATGAAGTAGTATATTATGCTGGATGCAATGAAAATGATTCAGAATAAGAAAATATCTAAATAGAGGTCATAGCTCGTGAAGAGGAATAGTAAATCGAGATAACCACCTTTAAAAAAGTGGTGAGGATTTCTAGCAAAAATTCCAAGCTGAATTTATTATATAGTTCCGTAAAAATATTGCGACAAGGAAAATTAGGAACTCTCTGACATTTATAATTAATGTTGGAGATTCAAGAAAACTACAAAACCAATCATGTGAGTGTTGTGATAATTGGTATACATGAGCATGCAGAGTTTTATTGGAATTGTTATCAATATGAAAATGATTTAACTTATGCTATGGATACCGAGCATCAAGGATATGTTAGGAGAGTATTCCTATTGTTTGGAAATTTTAAATAGGTTGCTTAAGAGGAGCAGTCAGACTTGATGCTTAATCGAGAGACTAAGTTTAAGATTGGATTTAATCCAATAATGGATTTATATTGATTACCACCCAGGTCGAGCAAAGGTTGTAGCAGATGCTTTGAGTCGGAAAACATTCGCTACATTACGAGCTTTAAATGCTCAGTTAAAGGGAAAATTAAATGGTTCGTTATTGGTAGAGTTGTAATTGAGATCATCATTGTTAGATCGGATTAAAGAAAGTCAGCAATGAGATAAAGATTGTATAACCAAGATAAAGCAAGTGGAATCAGGTGGAATTAAAGATTGTGAGATTAAACCTGATAGATGTCTTTACTATAAAGATAAAGTGTATATTCCTAAAGATGCTGAGTTGAAACAGGATTTGCTTATTAAGGCACACTATAGTCCCTTGACTATGCATCCAAAAAAAGTATCAAGATTTGAAGGGTCGATATTGGTGACCTGGTATGAAAAAGAATAATATCAGAGTTCGTTGCTAAGTGCTTGACTTGTCAACAGGTGAAAGCTGAACATCAAGTACCATCAGGGAAATTGCAATCTATTTCTATTCCGCAGTGGAAATAAGATAGAGTTACAATGGATTTTGTGATAAGATTTCCATTGACTTCTAGTAAGAAAGATTCTATCTGGGTAATTGTGGATAGGTTAACTAAATCTGCTCACTTTATACCAGCTAGAATGGATTATTAGATGAGCAAGTATGCTGAGTTGTATGTCAAAGAAATAAGGAACAAGTAAATACCATTAGTGAAAGTCATTTGGCGCAATCACCAAGTGGAAAAAGCAACATGGGAAACAAAGGATGTAATGGAAAACCAGTATTCGCACTTGTTTAAAATAGGTACGTTTTGAAAATTCGAGGATGAATTTTCTTAAGGGGAGAGAATTGTAATACCCCAAAATTTACTAAGTTGATTAAGGGTCATTTAGTACTAAGATAATAGCTTAAAAGCTATCTTAGTGACTAAAATGACAAAAATGCGAAAGTCAGGATTTCTTTAATTATGGGTTTTGGAAAGAAAATTTCTAAGGTTTAAAGGTCCCATGTGATAGATAGTGAATTGAATAAGGTATTCCTAAAGTTTGGTTGAATTCCAAGGAAAATTGGAATGGGAATTGAAGTTTAAAGAGGTAGTGACCAAAATGTAAATTTTGGAAAATTTATGGCTAAAGTATAAACTTTGGAAAAGTTTGAGGACTAAATTGCAAAGTTAAGAAGTTTAAATCTCTACCTTTGCATTTTAGTGACTATTTTGGGCAAAGAAAGAAAATTAGAGGGAATTATTTGAATAATTATTTGATGAAGAAGATGATAAATTGATGTTTTGAAACAAGTGATGGGACTAAATTGATAAGTAGAAAAAAAAGAAGAAGCTAGTATAAATTAGAAGTTGATTATGGAAGGCTATGATGAAGATTGAATTTTGGCAGTGACTTTGAAAATTCACCATAATTTCTACAAAAATGGTTAGATGATGAATTTTATACCGTTATAAAGATGTGTTTGTCTAGTTTCGTATCCAACAAACGAAAACTGATTTCGAGTTCCGAGTCAAAAGATATGAATTTTTAATCGAATGAAGGTAAGAAAATTTACAGAGCAGTTTCTGTCTGTGATGGGAGTTTGAAGAATTTTCATTATTTCTGTAGATTTTATTAATTTATTTGGCTTATACCGTTAGAGCCGTTATCGAATCTAGTTTTTCCAGTATAAAGGAAATTAAGATCCGGTATGTATTCTGCCCAGAATAAGTAAATCTTTAAAGGTAGCACAAGCTGTCAGAAAATAAAATTTGAAACATTTGGTATTTAAATGTGAGTTAGCAAGCTCGGAAGAATTATTAGAAGTTCAAATTGGTCACTAGGGACCATAATGAGTTTGTTAAAAATACAAGGAAGAAAGGAAAAATAATTGAAAATTTTATATTCGAATGATTATATTAGACCGCATGGTTAAGGTATTGTTAGATTTGAATCTAACAAATATTTTATCTTATTCATGTGAATAATGAAGTCAAGGCCGAATCAAAGAAGTCTGAGGTTCTATAAAGGAAAGGATCGAGTACAATTTAGTGAGGTCTGCTAATAAATGGCCCAGGTGAGTGCAATGCATACATAACATGATACATGGTTGTTTTATACATCATTGGTAAGACTTGTGATAAGTCTACATGATTTATATGTTGGCATGATATTTATGTCATTGATCATATATTTGACATATTTTAGATATGTCAAGGGTTGAAAACAAATGCATTGATCACTAGTTATTGATGATGGTATGCTATAAATTTTATTTTGGGTATGAACTACCCAATATTAAATTATATTGATATACATTGCCATGGATGGAATAAATTCGGGAATTTTGCCCAAATAAGTCATTGAGGGACAGGGTATAGTTGGCATGCCATAGAGTCCAGCAGCACGCTGCATAATAAGGAATTCTGGATAACACTATAGGGTACTTTAGTGTATGGTAAGCACGACCTTATAAACGTGAGGGATAATGGTTAGCACGGCCTGATAAACGTGCAGGTTAACACTTCGGTGCATATTTGACTCGTGTACCCAGGGTCCTCAAGGTTATATTTGGGCTATGAAATTGAGAAACTGGGAAATCATTGATAATCGGCTATAAATAAAGGGATAATAAATGGTAAACAGGTTAGAGAGTATATGAACTCTCGGGACATATTTATATGAACACTCAGGGCAAATGGCAAGTATATCAGTAAGAAATTTATATCCGGTTTATATTATGTTGATACATGATTGGTATGATGGTAATATTTATATACTGATTATGATGCATATAAGGCATATTATGATAACCGGGCATACATGAAAATCTTATGAAATTGACATATATCATGCTATATAAACATAGCCATGAACTTGAATAAAGTTTAAATTATTGTTATTAATTTCCTTTATTGCCTCACTAAGTTTGTACTTAGCGTGTGTTTGATTGTACACACCTAGGTAAATCAAGATGAGAGGGAGAAAAACATTACATCAATATTAGAAAGCTCAACAAATAATCACAGTAATGACATCCTAATTGAGGTTGATTTTTATACTGGCATGTATGCTTGTTAAACTTATTCGAGTTGAGATTGGCCTTTAAAGTTGTTATGGGTTTTAAGATAATTGATTCATGATTAGAACTTGAATAAATAATTTATGTTGATTTTAAGTAAAGTTAAGCGTGCTTGGGCTAGAAAATTTTTAGGATGGGTGACCATCGGGAAGTTTTCTAAAATTTTTAAATTACCATGATCTTTGAATAAAGAAGTCAAGCATTTCTGACTCATATCCGGTGTACAGGTAGGGGAAGGGGGTGTTACAAGTTAGAGACCACTTACGTGGGCACAAACAACGTGAAGGAGTCCAAGATCTGGATCCTAAATCTATGCTACGAGAAATTCAAGATAGAGTCGGATTAAAGTGTCTCCAAGATGTTTGACCAGTTATCGGTTATTATAAATGGTTTCAAGGGCTTCGGTGAGATCATCCCCGAAGACAAGCTTGTCCGAAAGCTACTCTACTCTCTTCCCGAATCATGGGATGGAAAAAGAACCGCAATCATCGAGCAAAGAACTTTAAGAAATTGAAGCTCGATGAGTTGGTAGGATTTCTACTTACACATGAAATCATGAAGCAAGAAAGAGAAGAAGAAAAGAAAAAAATAAGAGAAAAGAGTTGATAAGCATGGGGTGGAGAAGAAGAAGCAAGGGATTTCTCTCAAAGCCTCTCTACCACAAGAGGAGAGCAACTCAAGTGAAGAAGATGAATTTGAAGAATTGGCTATGATAGCCAAAAGATTCTCTCGGTTCATGAAGTCCAACTAGGGAAGAAAGTTCAAAAGAAGAAGAGACTTCAAGAACAAAATCAAAGAAGAAGAGAAGGACCAACTCATATGTTATGAGTGCAAGAAACAAAGCCACATTAGATTGGATTGCCCTCAACTCAAGAAGAAGGGGTTCTTTAAAAAGAAAAAAGATGAAGGCCCATGTTGCTACTTGGAGCAATGAGGAATCATCATCCGATGGAGAGGAGCATGAAGTAGCAAATCTTTGCCTCATGGCCATTGATGACAATCCTAATGTAATCCTCAACTCATCTAACTTTGATTTTATATTTGATGAGCTTCAAGATGCTTATGATGAGTTACAAGAGGTTTATGATGAATTGGTGGAAAATATAAAGAATCAGTTTTGAAAAACAAAAAATTGATTTCCGATTTAAAAACTCAAAATGATTCTTTATCCAAAACCAATTTGGATTTTGAAAAGAAGATTTCGGTTTTAAAAGATGATTTAAAATATTTTCAAAATAAAAATGTTAATTTAAGCAATCTTCTTTCTCAATTTCATGATGAACACCACAAAGTGGTGAACGAGCTCAAAATTTCTTTCAAAGTTGGTTCTTCTAGTTTTGAAAATGGTGAATCCTCCAAAACCAACTATGTAAAAAGAAATGTTTTTAGCTACAAACAAAGAAGCTCTCATAGGCATCCTAGAGGTAAAAGAACTAGGGGTGTATGTGTTCCTAAGGAACTTGTAACTTCTAATAATATTCATGCTATTTCTTCTTGGATTCCTAAGGGAACAAAGTACTTGAGAGCTAACTCACATGGACCCAAAATGGTTTGGGTACCAAAACTTAAGAACTAATCTTTTTTTGTAGGGGGAGCATTGCTACTAGGCCAAAACTTCAAGTCAAAACTCTTGGTACCTTGATAGTGGATGCTCAAGACATATGACCATCTACAAGAGTAGATTCATGGAGATCAAGCCAAAGAGTGGTGGAGTAGTGACTTTTGGTGACAACTTCAAGGGCCACATTGAGGGTATTGGCTCTATTGGTAATCTCTCCTCTATTCTTATTGAAGATGTCTTGTTTGTCAATGGTCTTAAGCATAGTTTGTTGAGCATTAGTCAATTGTGTGACAAGGATTTTAATGTTCATTTTGGTGTTAATGGGTGTAAAATTGTGAACATTAAAACAAATGAAATAATGCTCATTGTTCATCGCATAGGTAACATTTACATGGTGCATCTAGATGACATACATTCATCCCATGCATGTTTGGTTGCTAATGATGAAAATTATGCATGGTTGTGGCATAGGAAACTAGGGCATGTTAGCATAAGTGTTTTAGATAAATTAGTTTCCCAAAATCTAGTTAGAGGTTTACCTAAGCTAAAATTCACATTAGATAAAATTTGTGATGCTTGTGCTAAGGGTAAACAAAAATGAACCTCATTTAAATCCATTAATGATGTTTCAACTAGTAGGATATTACAATTGATCCATATGGATCTCTTTGGGCCTATTAGGACAACTAGCTTGGGTGGAAAATCATATGCATATGTGCTTGTTGATGATTTTTCTAGATACACTTGGGTTCTCTTTTTAAGCACTAAAGATGAGGCTTTAGAAAAATTCATCATGTTTTCAAAAATCACTCAAAATGATCTTGGTCAAAATATTTTTCATATTGGATGTGACCATGGAACCGAATTTCAAAATCTAGGTTTGATGCTTTTGTAACTCAAATGGTATTAGCCACAATTTTTTCGCACCTCGCACTCCTCAACAAAATGGGGTAGTTGAGAGGAAAAATTGTTCTTTAGAAGAAATGGCTAGAACCATGCTTTGTGAAAATAATTTACCTAAGTATTTTTGGGCGAAAGCCACAAACACATGTTATATTATAAATCGAGTAATGATTAGGCCTATTTTAAAGAAAAATCCTTATGAGATTTTAGAATCAACGAAGCCTAACATTAGCTATTTTCATCCTTTTGGATGTAAGTGTTTTGTTTTAAACAATGGAAAGGATAACTTGGGTAAATTTGATGCAAAAAGTGATGAAGCAATTTTTCTTGGTTATTCTTTAAATTCAAAAGCCTATCGAGTCTTTAACAAAAGAACCTTAGTTGTAGAAGAGTCAACACATGTGGTTTTCAATGATAACCTCCTTCCGAGGAAGGATTCTTGTGATGATGATGATGTAGGGATCATTGAAGCCATTGATGGTGGGCAATCATCAAGGGTGAAAGAGGTTCCAACCAAGGAAGAAGCACAAGATCCTCCCATTGAAGATCTAAAGGACATGACCATTGAGGAAAAGGAAGTGAGCTACCCAAGGGAACTCTACTATGTCAAAGGTGGTGAAATCTTGAGTGATCCATCCAAGGGGGTAACCACTCTATCCTCTCTTAGATTAATGAACCATGTAGCATTCATTTCATGCATTGAGCCTAAAAATATCAAAGAAGCATTAAAAGATGATTTTTGGATATTGGCTATGCAAGAAGAATTAAATCAATTTGAGAGGAGTAAAGTTTGGACATTAGTTGATAGGCCTAGTAATCAATCTACTATAGGAACAAAATGGGTCTTTTGAAACAAACCAGATGAGAGTGGTTACATAGTGAGAAACAAGGCTAGACTTGTTGCTTAAGGTTACACTCAGGAAGAGGGAATAGATTTTGATGAAACTTATGCACTCGTAGCTAGGATGGAAGCTATCTGAATGCTTCTTGCATTTGCATGCTTTCATGATTTCAAGCTTTTTCAAATGGATGTTAAAAGTGAATTTTTAAATGGTTTTATTAATGAAGAAGTGTATGTTGAACAATCACCGGGTTTTGAAGATCCAAATTTTCCAAACCATGCTTTTTAAATTAACGAAAGCCTTATATGGTTTAAAACAAGCTCCTAGAGCTTGGTATGAAAGGCTTTCAAACTTTTTAATTGAGAAAGGTTTTAAAAAAGGCAAGGTGGATGCTACACTTTTCATTAAAAGATTTGGTAATGACATCTTAGTAGTTCAAATTTACGTTGATGATATTATCTTTGGTTCTACAAATGAGTTTTATTGCCAAGAATTTTCTAAGCTAATGCAAGGTGAGTTTGAGATGAGCATGATGGGGGAGCTCTCATTTTTCTTGGGGCTCCAAATCAAGCAAAGGAAGGATGACACCTTCATCAATCAAGCTAAGTACATCAAGGATATGCTCAAGAAGTTTGGGTTGGAGAATGTAAAGCCTCAAGCCACTCCAATGAGCTCATCTACTAAGCTTGACAAAGATGAAGGACGTAAGTGTGTCGATTCCAAGCTTTATCACTCAATGATTGGCTCTTTGCTTTACCTTACCGCAAGTAGACCCAATATCATGTTTAGTGTTTGCTTGTGTTCTAGGTTTCAAGCTAGCCCTAGAGAATCGCACCTAGTAGCCATTAAGAGAATCTTTAGATACCTTAGAGATACACCTAGTTTAGGTCTTTGGTATCCTAGAGACTCATCCTTCAATCTTCATGCTTATTCGGATGCGGATTATGGGGGATGTAAGATAGATAGGAAGAGTACCTCCGGAACATTCCAATTCCTAGGTAGTATGCTCGTATCTTGATTCTCTAAGAAACAAAATAGCGTAGCCTTATCTACCACTGAAGCAAAGTACATATCTTTAGGGAGTTGTTGTGCTCAAGTCCTTCGGATAAAGAAACAACTCTTAGACTATGGTGTTGAATTATATACCATACCCCTTAAGTGTGACAATACTAGTGTCATTTGTCTCACTAAGAATCCCATCCAACACTCTAGAACCAAGTACATAGAAATAAGGCATCATTTCATTAGAGATTATGTCTTGAAAAATGATGTAGTTCTAGAGTATGTTGATACCTTGAACCAATTAGCGGATATATTTTCCAAACCATTAGATAAAGAATGTTTTTGGACCCTTAGGAGAGAGTTAGGGTTAACAAGCCTTCTTTGACCCTTTAGAGTCCCAAAAGACCAAAAATTTGCTTGAATTGATTTGATTGCCATGTTCATGTAATTTTTGCCTCTTGATGCATCTATGCCTTTAGTTAGGGGGAGTATGCATCTATTTTAGTCCATATATCTTGCTCATATATCATTCACATGCATTTAGGCTCGTCCAAAGTTAAATTTTTGGACTTATTCTTGTTCAAAAATGCATTTTTCTGGCAAAAAGTATCGATATGACAATAATTATGTCGATATGGTGTCTTAAATGGGTAACGATACAGTCAACACTGTATCGATACAATCACGCATATCGATACATTTTGAAAACTGTACCAATACGGTGGATCGATACGCCTAGTCAGCGTATCGATATGGTATATGCAGATTCTTTAAATCGGGCCTTTAAGAGCATATCTACTTTAATTAAACTCAAATTCCCTTTTTCTCTCAAAACCCTAACCAAAAACCCTATAAAAACCCTCCAATCTCATTGTTTTATCACACCAAACTTAAAATTCTTTGATGGTTTTTCATCAAAACATCAAGGCTCAAGCTTTGCTAGCAACTTTGTGCATTGTTCATCCTTCATTCCTCCAATTTCTGATCTCAAGGTATACAACCCCTTTCTTTTATTTTTAATTTTCGTTTAATTTCCTATACTATTTTCAATTGATTTTTGTATATAAAGTGTATATATATAGTATGGGTTTTTAAGTATTTGCAAAAATTCTTTAAAAATCTAAAAAATTTTGTTTATAATATAAAATTATATTGTATTTTTTAATCTATTTTTCAAATTTTTTCAAAAATTATTTGTTACACTTGTATATTTTTAAAATCTAAAATATAGTGTTTTTCACATGTAACACCCCGAATTATGGCTTAGTAGTATGTGACAAGTTGTAGTAACTTATTTTGATCTAAGGATGTCTTGGACCATTTGTTTTCTAATTAGGAGTGAGACCAAAATAAAAGAATAGAAGAATTAAGTAGTTTAATTAAAGTATTAAAAAGGAATCCTTTTAATTTAGGAGGATTGCATGTTAAACCACCCAAAATGTGTGGTCTTCACACATGCCATCGTGGGAGATTTCATGTGGGAAGGAAATTGGCCATTTGGCCTTGGAAAACAAGTGAATCATCATCCTCTCTAGGCAAAAAACCGAAAGGAAGGAGAAAGAGAGGGAGAGAACTTGTTTGCCATGGAAACGTGAAGAATAAAGCTTAGACAAGACGAATCTTGAGTCCTTGTTCAAGTCTCCTAAGAAAGAGGGTGAGGAAATCCTTTCTTTCTTCCAAGTTTTAGAGATTATCTGAAATCTGATTGTAAATTCTTATGTGTTATACTTGTTCATGTTTGAATGGTTAGGCAATGTTAGAAAAGCATGTAAGCTGCCTTGAATTGTATGTATACATATATGTGAATTGTTGGACTATTTTAGTGTATAAAATATACATGTATGTATTGATGCCCATAATTGTATATACATGTATGAAAATGGACTGCTTTATGTGTCTAAATGTGTGAGTATACATGCTGCCCTAATCATGAATATATATATATATATATATATACATATATATATGTGCAATGAATTGAATTGTTGGCTCAAATATCTATGACTATGTTATGAGTTGAATAGTTTGGTTTGGTTTTAATTACTTGCTGTTATGATTGAGGTACACACTTGACATGTGAATGGCTATGAAAGGAAGCAAATCGAGTTTAGTGGATCAGGTATTCCATAATGTTGGAATATAAGGTGAGTGTAGTCACTTGAGTCTCGGTAACACAGAGTTATCCCGATGTCTAATTTGTTAACATTATGTATTGATTGATTATGAATGAGATGCATTACATGTACATTATAAAAAGGCTCAAATAGAGCTAATTGATGATGAGCATACATTCATAGCATGGCATTCATGTTTTAACTTGAATGATAATGCAATTGTTGTGTTTAAAATGCCTTGTTATGCTTGAATAATTGGCTATAGAATGTCTTTGATATTGATAAGAATTGTGTACTTATAATAAGCCTGGATTAACTTAGTAACTTATGGCAATAAGATTTACAAGAAAGACTAAATAGTTAACTCTAGGGAGTTAAGAAGCAAGGAAGCTTGAATGATGACTATAAGTTATTGAAATAAGGAAACAAGCAAGGTTACTTGTAACCTAAGAAATCCCTGTTAACTTAAAATTAAAGCCACTTGTACAACAAGCAACTTCCTGAATATGAAAACTAAGTTAAAACACATAAGTTGCCCCTATAAATGGAAGACCTTGGATATATTGGTTGATGCCTGAAATGTTTGGACTAAGGTCCCTTGTTATTAAGATCGAATGATCTTTTAGTACCTTTGGTACTCTTGTTCAAAGTATTGCTCGAGGGACGCCCCATTGATATGTTTCGATGGCACTAATTACCATCGCTTGTTGATATAATTCGATATTAGCTATTGCTATGTGCTCTGAGCTAAGTATCGCCTGGATTCTTGTTATCCATCATCAATAGTGATCCAAGGCAAACCTGTAAAAGATATGAATTGATAGTTATTGAGCAAAGAATTTCAAAAGAGATATAATCAAATATTTTGGTGATAGCTCAAAGTGAGCCCGGTAATTAATAGCTCAAGATGAGCCTTGAAGTCGATAGCTCTTGAAAAGCATTATGTTCGACAGCTCTTAGTGAGCATTAAAAATTGAGATAAGCTATAATAATTTGAATAAAGTTAAAGAACTAAAGTTATTATAGAACCTTAATAATCAAGTTAGGATAATACTAACTTGACTTGCAAGAAAGTTATTGTGTGATTATGGTCTTAAATGGTTCGGCTATTTGATTAGTATTGTTTATCATTGTATATTATATGTTATGACTACCTCACTTAGGCTATGGAAGCCTAATGCATTTCATGATCATGCATCTGTAGGTTATTCAAGCATGTATCTCTAATATGTTTGAGAAATTGCAAGTTTGGGACCGAGGTTTCTCTAAAGTTGGAAACAATCTTAGAGAGTATACTCCTAGGATGGTGGCACACTACTTGTATAATTATATCTAGATATTAGAATCTCGGCTTGTATAATCCCTTTCATGTTCGTCACAATTACAAGAAATATTTGAGTATTAAGCGTTGCTTGATTTGTCTTGTAATTGATTCATGGGATGAAGTACTTATTGACTTGTATGCTAAAGACTTAACTATAACTGAGTTATTTCGATAGAAATTTAAAAGTTAAATGTTAGATCAATCATGTAAGTTGCTGCCTTGTACTGAAAGAGTTTGCCTTGTTCGAACAAATGCTTATTAAATATGTTGACTATATGTAATAGTCGAACCATTAAGGAAACTAGATGTGATACAAGTCATTGGTATGATAAATGGAATAGTTTGTAATTAGGGTCACTTGAATATTGGACAAATAGAAGATTGTTTCTGAATTGATCAGTTGTTTATGGGACATATGTATGTGTTATGGGTTACATTAGTAAATATCTGGATAATTATATTGTGCAAGTTGATTTATTTGAATGACCTTGCATGGCTTACTAACTTCTTGTTAAATAGTTAATTGTTGTGAAGTTAACCGATCAATGGATGAACATAGGTAATAAACTGGAAACCATGCGTAAAGATTTGTTATAAGTTTAAATAATACTTGATAGTAGATCTTGCCATGTTACAAGTTAATAGAAGGACTAGACTTTTACAATTGGTTCCTTATAATCGATCAATGTGGATAGAATGTTAAACGGATGGTTTTTTGGTGTACAAGTTACTTATGAATTGTCATGGAAAGGTCATTGATCATGTGAACTATTTGTGAAGTAGTTGGGATAAAATGCGATCAAGTGAATCAGTAGAGTCTCTATTTTTAAATCAATATACCCTGTGTATTTTATGTTTATAATGATTAAATACTTCAAAGGAAGTAGAATCCAAGTAAGTTTATAAATGTTAAGAAACCATTCTATTATGTTATGACTAAGTTAAAAAGAAAATTTGAAAATTTCTGGTTCTCGTTTTTGGTTTTCTCTGTAGTAACGTTCTTAACTCCGGTTTCCTTCTGGGCCAGGCTTAGGACGTTACATCACAATACCTTGAATTATTGGAATATTTATTGGATCAAATATGATGATAATGCATACACTATTTTTGAATGTTTTTGATGTTTTTTAGGCTTATAATGGGGTTGAAAAAGAGACCAAGAAAAGAGGTACCATCAAGTTAATCAAATCCCAATACGAGTATTTCAAAACCAAACCTTGGCTTTATAATTCAAAATAGCTTTCAAACACCTTCGGCTATGGCCCATTATAAACAATATCAAGTTTTACAATTCGGGATGAGCGAGTTGTTTCAATCACCTTTCTAAACTCAGAACGTTTTAAATTAAAATATTTTGGGTTGTTAAAACAATGGAAATTCTTACCTTTTTTAAACCTCTTCCCGTCTTTATATCGAAACCTTGTTTTAATCTTATTTTCAAATACCCGGTGTATTATTGATAAAGAAAAAGAACATGTGATTGCTATTGAATCTTACCTTATGAACAAAAAAAATCGAATTGATCAAGAAGTTTTATGCAACGTTTTTGGTTTTGAAAACATTGGGATAGATGATGAACATTCTTTGGGCCATACACAACTAGGCTCCATAACCGTCTTAGATGCCCATGACCGTATACTCCGTCTTATCATCTCTTGGTGGCTTCTTCCTTCTGGTGGTAAATTCTCAACCATCCACCAAGTTGATGCTTTTTGGCTTCAATGCTTTCGTGAGGGTAAGCGCCCAAATCTTTGCCAAATTATGTTTGCCGATTTGCTTTATCTTGTTCAACATCGCCACACCGATCAAATCAAGTCATTCTACTATGGCGCGGCCTTGAGTCATCTCTTCCATCCCTTGGAGATCAATTATTCTCATGATGTAGCCGAGCCTCTCGGTAAACCAATCAATGAACACTCTCTCATTCGTGCTAAATTTCAGTTCATCAACAATGAGTGGATTCGAGTAGTTAATCCTCATCCTCTTCAAGAAGTTCCTCAACCTCCTCCGGTAGCTCCACAAGGTCTCTTTCCTCAACCATCCAATGATACTATGATGGCTTTTCTCACCGAGCAATTCACTTCGATGCGCACTCATATGGATGGTGGTTTTGCTGCTATTGATACTCGTTTCACTGCCTTGGAAGAACGAGTTAGGGTTATTGAGAACTGGTTCATCTCGATTGATCAGCACATCACTACCATTGAGCAACAACAAGCCTTGATGGATGTCTCTCTCACTTCATTTCATGGCCCTTGGCTCAATTCTCGCGTTCCTCCACCCCAAACTGATGATGAGGATGAAGAGAACATGGATGAGGTCGATGGCAATGATGATGGGGACGAGTTCTAGTACATCTCATTCATATCATCTCATTTAGGCCTTCTTTTCTTATGCATCTATGATTTATATTTAGGAACCCTATGCTTTGCTTTATGTTTTAGGTTATGTGTTTGGATATTAAGTTTGAATTTCCTTTCATCTTATGATTGCTTTGGATTATATTTGAACTCTAATGCTATTATGTTGCTTTATTTATGCTTTGACCTGTACTTTAATTTCCTCTATCTTGTTTATATCCCTTAATTATGATTGATTTTGATCTAACAAAAAGGGGAGAAGAAAGTGTAACAAGAGCCAAAATTTTTAAATCTTTATATCTTTTGAAAAACCTATCTTAAATTAAGGGGGAGAAACTTTTCAAAAATTTTCAAATACATAAATTTTTTACTTTGGTTTTGTTATATCAAAAAGGTGGAGATTGTAAAACCTATATTGATTTTGCTATAACAAATTGTATAAGGGTTTATTTGCACATATGCTTAAGTCGTATCGATACGATTTTCATTCACTAGAATTCCAATCGATAAAAGTGTATTGGTCAGTTAACACCGTATTGATATGATATTCATCTGGACAAATTTTCAAGCTATACAGTACCAATACGTTTGGTTACCATATCGATACAATTTGATGATGTTTAATAAATCTTTGCATTTAATAGCTTCGACCGTTGCTTGTCAGTTATTGGAATCACAAAATTTTAAATGACCGTTAACCGTATCGATACGCTCCCATAGAGTACCTTTTCATTTTTGTTAAAATCCAACCAAGGATTCCAGTGAGCAAAATCCGTATCGATACGGTATATGCGTATCGATACGCCTCCTGATTTACACTTGAATCGTACCGATACGCCTTCTCGCGTATTGATACGCCCCTGGTTTTTCAGTCACAATGGCTCTTTCTTCTTTGAGATAGGTACCGATACGGCCACGAGGGTACCGATACGCTGGGCAGTTGAGGAGCATTTATTGTGCCAAAAAAGTAGCCCAACAGCTAGATTATGATCTCAACCACCCAAAAGGCTAGAATTCAATGCAAGGGTATAAAAGCAAGTCTTCAAAGGACCAGCAACAACTATTGAACCCTCAAGCAACATCCAAGTAATTAATCCAAACCCTTGTGCCTTAGAGTCAAATTCTTTGCACCCAACTCATTTGTCTTCTTTATTGTAAATCTTTATTTGGAGTTTGGGGAGTGTTTTGATTGTAATTGGGCAATATCCATCTTGTGAGAGATATTTTTAGATTGCCAATTTCTTCTTTGTATTGAGAGATTTGTTAAGTCAATCTTTGGGTAGAAAGATTGACCGATTGTAAAGGTTACCTCCTAAGCCTAGAAAAGGGGAAGAAAATCTAGCGGATTTTGTTGAAAATCCTTAGTGGGAGCTAAGGTAGTGGATGTAGAGCTTGTTAGAAGCTTGAACCACTATGCCTTTGTCCTTCATTTTTCAATTTCCAATTTGCTCCCTCCAAATTTTAAATAGCTAATTCACCCCCTCTTGGCCAAATCACTATCATTTGATCCACTCAACACAAGAAATTGTTGCTACTCTCCATGAGAAACAATGGGAGATATGTCCATCTAAGCTTGACAATTCTCGTTCGAGGTAACTCTCTCCTCCAAGGATGTCATATGAGTATCAAGAGATGTCATACAAGTATCAAGAGTAGTGAACCCCGACTTCATAGTCATATCCAAAGAGGCAAACTTCCCATCAAGATAAGCCATAAGCGCGTCAAGGGAGGGTTGAGCAATCAGAGCTTCCGAAACTTGAGGAATCGCTTGAGGAGCCGCCATCGGAATGGGTTGAGCATCTTGAGGGAGATCCGCAATATAGATCCCAATCCATTATAGATGGTGAACTTAGCTCAGTGAAGAGAACGCTCATCAATAAGATCGGTGAGAGGTACGGCAAGATCATAGGAGCAATCAATACCAATCTTGTGAAACAAGTAGCTCAAACCGGTGCCATAGGTGAAGGATGAGACAAGAGTGGTATGGTGATTTTGTACGGTGAAGACAATCTCCGCAAACATAATTTGAGCAAGGTTAGGATGCTTACTCTCACGAAAGCAATGAAGCCAAAAGTCGTCAACTTGGCAGATCATGGAGAATTTACCACCGGATGGTTGAAACCACCAAGTGATAAGAAGGTGAAAGAAGTGATCGAAAGCATCAAGCACGGTAACGGAGCCACTTTAAACATGTCCCAAAGAGTCCTCGTCATCTATTCCCACATCCTCAAAACCCAAAAAGTTTGCTAAAATTGAAGAATCAATTTGAAATTTCTTTCCAGAAGATAGATTCAATAGAAACAACTTTGGATTTATCTTGGTTATAAATACACCAGGCATTTGAGTAAAAAATAAGGACAAGGTTTTGGTATAAAATCCCAAGTATGCTTAAAAAGGCCATGAACTTCCATTGATTCATTAAATCAAGATATCTAAAATTAAATTATTCGAAAGTCATGAAAGGGATAGAAACCACACGCTCAAGACGGATTTTAAAACTTTGACAATGTTTAAAGCGATCCATGGCGTTTGGATATCTAGGTTCATTAAAACAATTTTGATATAAATACACCGAGCATTTGAGTTAAAAATAAGGACAAGGTTTTGGTATAAAATCTCGGGTATGCTTAAAAAGGCCATGAACTTCCATTGATTCATTAAATCAAGATATCTAAAATTAAATTGTTCGAAAGTCATGAAAGGGATAGAAATCACACGCTCACGACAGAGTTTTAAACTTTGACAATGTTTAAAGCGATCCATGGCGTTTGGATATCTAGGTTCATTAAAACAATTTTGAAAAATATACGTGAGGTTGGGTTTAGTACCATCATTTTCAGGATTGGGATTAGGAGCATTGGAACTAGATGCTAAATCTATTCTTTCTCTTTTCTTAGGTGCCATAACAAAACCTGAAATCAAAATCAAACCATAAAAAAATGTATGCATAAACATCACATTCAATCCAATAAACAATCCAATGATCAAAGTATTGTAAAAACCTATATCGTATAGTTTAAAATCATATACAAGTATAAAACAATTTTTGGTAAAATAAAAAACTGAAAAATAATGTTGAAAAATATACGAGTATAATTTTATATTTGAACAAAAAATTTGAAAGAATTTTTGTAAAAGCTTTGAAAACTATGTTATATAATACTAAATATACAAATTTTGATGTAAAACAATAAACAAATATAAAGAAATCAAAATTTAAAAGAAAAAGAAGTTTATACCTTGAGTGAGGATTATGGATGAATGAAGAGATGATGATGATGCAGAAAGCTTGATGATTTTGTTTGGGTTTGATGAGAAAACCAAAAGCCCTCAAAATATTTGATGATTTGTGTGAAAAACAAAGGGTTTTGATTGGTTTATATAGGGGATTTTCGTATCTAGGGTTTTAGAGTTTTGATTAAAGTAGGAAAACTCACTTTAAATACCATTGGCTATACGCACTGATACACCACTTGTGCGTATCGAAACACCGTATCAAAACAATTTATAGCCGTACCGATCCTTGACCCCGTACCGGTATAGGTCAACCTATGCCAAAACTGTCTCATGATACCTGTACCAATACACGTTACCCTGTATCGGTACCCTTGAGCCAAAAATGTCATTTTTTTACTGCAATGTGCTCAAAAAATCAATTTTACTCGAATCAAAATGCATGTAAATGATTTGAGAACATTATGTATGAGCTACAATAGATGCATACTCCCCCTAGCAACAAGCATAGATGCATATAGGAGCAAAAACACATAAGCAATGAAATCAACCAAATTCAAGCAAGTTTTAACAACAAAAGGCTCTAAGGTTCAAGAAAGGCTAGTTAAACCTAACTCTCTCCTAAGAGACCAAAAACGCTCTTTGTCTAAAGGTTTGATGAAGATATCCGCTAGTTGGTTCAAGATGTCTACATATTCTAGAACAACATCGTTTTCAAGACATGATCTCTAATGAAATGATGTCTTATCTCTATGTGTTTGGTTCTAGAATGTTTGATGGGATTCTTAGTGAGACATATGGCACTAGTGTTGTCACACTTAAGAGGGATGGTACCTACATCAATTTCATAATCTAAAAGTTGTTGCTTCATCCAAAGGACTTGAGCACAACAATTTCCAGTCGATATGTATTCTGCTTTGGTGGTAGATAATGCTACACTATTTTATTTCTCTGAAAACCACGATATAAGCATACTACCTAGAAATTGACAAGTACCGAAGGTACTTTTTCTATCTATCTTACAACCTCCAAAATCTGCATCTGAATAAGCATGCAAACTAATGGAGAGGATAACAAAGGCCTAAACAAGGTGTGTCTCTAAGGTATCTAAAGATTCTCTTAATGACTATAAGGTGTGATTCTCTAGGATTAGCTTGAAATCTAGCATACAAGTAAACATTAAACATGATATCCGGTCTATTTGCGGTAAAATAAACCAAGGATCCTATCATTTATCTATAAAGCTTTAAATCAGCACACTTACCTTCTTCATCTTTGTCAAGCTTTGTAGAAGAGCTCATTAGTGTGGCTTGAGGTTTCACATTCTCCAAGCCAAACTTCTTGAGCATGTCCTTGATGCACTTAGCTTGATTGATGAAGATGTCATCCTTCCTTTGTTTGATTTAGAGTCCCAAAAAGAATGAGAGCTCCCCCATCATGCTCATCTCAAACTCACTTTGCATCAACTTAGCAAAATCTTGGCAAAGCAATTCATTAGTAGAACCAAATATAATATCATCAACATAAATTTGAACTACTAAAATGTCTTTGCCTTTTCTTTTAATAAAGAGTGTAGTATCCACCTTTCCTTTTACAAAACCTTTTTCAATTAAAAAGTTTGATAATTTTTCATACCAAGTTCTAGGAGCTTTATCAAACTATATAAAGCTTTTGAAAGTTTGAAAACATGGTTTATTTTGTATCACACTTCTTCATTAATAAAACCATTTAAAAAAGCACTTTTTACATCCATTTGAAAAAACTTTAATTCATGATAACATGCAAATGGAAGAAGCATCCTAATAGCTTTTATTCTAGCTACGGGTGCATAGGTTTCATCAAAATTGATGAATTCTTCTTGAGTGTAACCTTGAGCAACAAGTCTAGCCTTGTTTCTCACTATGTTACCACTTTCATCTAGTTTGTTTCTAAAAACCCATTTAGTTTCTATGTAGACTTATTACTAGGCCTATCAACTAATGTCCATACTTGACTTCTCTCAAATTGATTTAACTCTTCTTGCATGGCCAATATCCAATAATCATCATTTAATGCTTCTTTGATATTTTTAGGCTCTATGCATGAGATAAATGCAACACTACAAATATTTCTAAGAGAAGATCTAGTGGTTACCCCTTTGGATGGATCACCCAAAATCTCACCACCTTTGACATAGTCGAACTCACTTGGGTAGCTCATTTCCTTTCCCTCTAGAGTCATGTCCTTTAATGCTTCTAGAGGTGGATCTTGTGCTTCTTCTTCTTTCGATGGAACTTCATCTACCTTTGATGATTGCCAACCATCACTGGCTTCAAAATTTCTTACATCATCATCACATGAATCCTTCCTCGGAAGGAGGTTATCATTGAAAACCACATGAATAGACTCTTCAACTACCAAAGTTCTCTTATTAAATACTCGATAGGCTTTAGAGTTTAAAGAATAACCTAAGAAAATAGCTTCAGCATTTTTAGCATCAAATTTGCCCAAATTGTCTTTTCCATTATTTAAAGCAAAACATTTACATCCAAAAGGATGAAAATAGCTAATGTTATGCTTTTTGGATTTTAAAATCTCATAAGGTGTTTTCTTTAAAATCGACATAATCATTACTCGGTTGACAATATAACATGCAGTATTTGTGGCTTTCAACCAAAAATATTTAGGCAAATTGTTTTCACAAAGCATGGTTCTAGCCATTTCTTCTAAAGTACAATTTTTTCTCTCAACAACCCTATTTTGTTGAGGAGTGCAAGGAGTAGAAAAATTATGGCTTATAACATTAGAGTTACAAAATCCTCAAGACCTAGATTTTGAAATTCGGTTCCATGATCACTTCTAATGTTAGAAATTGAGTGACCAGCGTCATTCTAAGTAATTTTTGAAAACGTGATGAATTTTTCTAAAGCCTCATCCTTGGTACTTAAAAATAGAACCCAAGTAAATCTAGAGTAATCATCAACTAAAACAAATGCATATGATTTTCCACCCAAGCTCATAGTCCTAATAGGGCCAAAAGATCAATGTGAATCAATTGTAAAACTCTACTTGTAGAAACATCATTAATAGGGTTAAAAGAAACTCTTTTGTGTTTGCCTTTTGCACAAGCATAAAAAATTTTGTCAAAGGAAAACTTTATTTTTGGCAATCCTCTTACAAGATCATTTGAAACCAATTTTTCTAAAACACTCATGCTTGCATGCCCTAGTTTTCTATGCCATAACCTTGAGTCATGTTCATCTTTTGTAACAAAACATGCATTTGAAATATGAATGTCATCTAAATGCACCATGTAAATGTTTCATATGCGATGACCAATAAGCACAATTTTGTTAGATTCAATGTTGATAATTTTGCAACCATTTAATTCAAAAATCACATTGAAACCTTTATCACAAAGTTGTCTTATGCTTAAAAGATTATGTTTTAGACTATTGATATATAAAACATTGTTTATAAGGATAGAAGAATGATTACCAATGGAGCCAATTCCTTTAATGTGGCCTTTGGAGTTGTCACCGAAAGTCACTACTCCTCCACTCTTTGGTTTTATCTCTAAGAACCGACTCTTATCACCAATCATGTGTCTCGAGCATCCACTATCAAGGTAACATGAATTTGCACATGTAGCTTTGGCCTTGTAGCAATGCTCCCCCTACAAACAAAGATTAAGTCTTGATTTTTGGAACCCAAATCATTTTGGGTCCATGAGTATTAGCTCCCAAAATCTTGGTTCCCTTAGGAATCCAAGAAGCAATGACACTAGTGTCATTAGAAGTGATAAGTTCTTTTGGAACCCAAACACTTCTAATCCTCTTACACCTCGAGGGACTTGGAAAGCTTCTTTGTTTGTAGCCATTAAAGTTTCTCTTCACATAGTTGGGTTTTGAAGAACTTGCTTTTTCAATACTTGATTTCCCAACTTTGCTTAGAGAAGCTTTGAGATCACCAACTTCACTTTGGTGATCATCATGAACTTTGAAAAAAGGTTGTTTAAATTATGATTTTTCTTTTAAAAAACATTTTGGTTTTCTTGTAAATCAAGAACCTTCTTCTCAAGTTCTAAATTAGTTTTAGATAAGGAATCGTTTTGATTTTTTAAATCAGAATTAGTTTTCTTGTTTTTTAAAATTGATTCCTTATACTTTTCAACCAATTCGTCATACACCTATTGCAACTCATCATAAGCTTCTTGAAGCTCGTTAAATGATAAATCAAAATCGGATGAGTTAGAGGTTACCTTAGGATCTTTCTCAAGAGCCATGAGGCAAAGGTTGGCAACTTCTTGCTCCTCTTCATCGGATGATTCCTCATCACTCCAAGTAGCAAAGTTTGCCTTGAAATTCTTTTTCTTCCCGAAGCTCTTCCTTTTGAGTTGAGGGCAATCGGTTCTTATATGCCCTGACTTCTTGCACTCAAAGCAAATAAGTTGATCATTCTCTTCCTCCTTGCTCTTCTTCTTGAAATCCCCTCTTCAATGGAACTTTCTTCCCTGGTTGAATTTCATGAACCGAGTGAACCGTTTGGCTAACATAACCATTTCTTCATCTTCCTCCTCACTAGAATTGCTCTCTTTTTGTGAAGCTTTGAGGGTAATTCCTATCTTCTTCTTTTCTACTTCCTTCTTCCCTACCTTCTTCTCTTCTTTTTTTCTTCTCATCTTCTCTTCCTTTCTTCATGATCTCATGGGTTAGGATAGATCCCATAAGAGCATCGAGTTTCAAGGTTTTGAGGTCCTTGGCATCAATGATGGTAGTCCTCTTTCCATCCCATGACTCGGGAAAGGAGTAGATGAGCTTTCGAAAAAGCTTGTCCTCTGAAATGACTTCTCCAAATCCTTTGAGAATGTTGACAATAACGGAGAAACGACCGAACATCTTGGTAACGCTCTCATCAGGCTCTATCTTGAAATTTTGTAGCTCAAGTTGAGGAGTACAATCTTGAACTCCTTGACATCATTTGTGCCTTCATAAGTGGTCTCGAGCTTGTCCCATATCACTTTTGCACTTGTGCAAGAAGACATCTTAGAGTACTCATCCGATCCAAGTGCACATAAGATCATGTGCATAGCTTTTTCGTTGACTTGTAAGCACCTTCGTTCTTCATCGATCATCTCAAGCTTGGACTTTGGAATAAACCAATCTTCTGCTCTCTTCATTGGTATGGTTGGTTCGTATTCCACTACATCTCATAGGAGGTAGTCATTGGATTTGATGAAGATCTTCATGCGATTCTTCCAATATAGATACTTATCTCTATTGAAATAAGGTGGTTTGGTGATGGATTGAGACTCGTACAAGCTGTTGCCGAAAGTAGAGGCAATGGCTTGAATATCGGTTGATTGAATCACATCTAAGATCATCTCAAGGGGATGTTAACCCTTCAAATGAGCTAGGCTTTGATACCAATTGTTAGGATGATTAATCAACTTGATTTGGCCAAGAGAGGGGTGAATTAGCACTTTAAAAATGGAGGGAAGCAAACGGAAGAATAAAGATTGTGACACAAAGAATCTGTATTGGTTCAACCTTCTAACAAGGTCTACATCCACTACCTTAGCTTCCCACTAAGGATTTCAATAATTTCACTAAGAAATTCTTCCCCTTTTCTAGGCTTAAGAGGAAACCGTTACAACGATCAAAGCTTTCTACCCAAAGCTTGATCACTCTCTTTTACAAGAAAGAATGGAAAATAATGAAAATCCTCTCAAAGGTAAGTGATTTGCCCAATTACAAGTGCACTAAACCCAAACTTGGAATAAATGAATGTAATATGCCAAAATGTAGTATGGAAGTATTCCCCCAATTTAGGTAACCTAAATTGGGTGTAGGATATTTGGATTAGACAATTAATAGGTTTTTTAAGGATAAAAAAGGAAGTATAGAAAGTGTGCTAGCCATATTAAATTGAGGGAAAAGAGTGGAGGATTAATTAAGGAAGGACTAAATCGAAGACATAAGCAAATATGGAGAATTGCATGTAAATTAGAAACTAACATGGGACTTATACACATGTCAAGCTATTGAGTAAACATTTGGGAAAGAAGGAAAGATGAAGCTCGACATTTGGAGAGTTAGTGGAGGCAATGTCTTCTTCATCTAGCTTTGACCGAAGGTCCATTGATGGAAACAAGACGCTTGTTTGGGGAAAATCAGCTAGGAAAGCTTGAAATTAACTTAATTGTTGAGCTCCATTTGAATACTTTTGGAAGAGGTGGTACAGATTTCTCTTCCTTTCTTTAGAATCAAGATTTGATTTGAGATTCAAGTGGAATTATCTATGAGTGATGATACTTAATTTTCTTAAAGCATGATGTTAAGTAATGAGTTAAAGCTTTCAAATGGTATGTTTGGTTTGTTGATAGTATGCTTTATTTGTGAATCAATTGTATATGAGATGAATTGTTATGTTTCCAAGAATTTATATAATGGTAAAAATATAAGAAATTGCTTGAAAGAAACTCTACATGGATTGAGACAAGTTAAATATTCAATTGGACCTTGTTGGAGGTATATTCATGTTGAGTTCGAATTGGTCACCTTGTTGTTAGAAATCACTTTTGGGACTGTTTTGTTAAAGGATACATTATTTTGAAACTATTTTAAATGTTTGTTCAAGAGAGGGACTGATTCGCAAGCTTAGAGGGCTGTTAAAGAGGTTCATAAGGATTGTTTTAGCAATTTTTTGGACTACATTTTAAGTTTGGAAGATCAGGGGCCGATTTACAATACAACGGGACTGTTTTATATTTCAAAGGATAGAGATTGTTTTGTAACCAAATGTGGTGCCCTGTTTTGTGTACACATGAATTTAAATGGACTGTTTTTAATCAAAAATGCGTGTATGTTTAGAAGCTGCCCGTTTGATGAATATAGGTTAAAAGTAGACTATTTTGGAGAAAATAAAAGTACAAAAGTATGGACTGCCCTGTTTTGCATACATGTATGTAAGTGGGTTGTTTGTACACATAAAAACATGTTAGGGGACTGTTGTGAAGTGCAAAGTGTGTACAATAGTATAATGAATCATTATTGTATGAAAATAAACAATAAGGACTGTTTATGGATGTTTAAATTGCTATGTATTGTTCGAGTGAATATATTTGTGCATTTGAGGATTTGAAGTGCTAATAGGAATTGTTCTAATGTATGAATATACTTTGTGATACTAGACCAACGTGGTGTTAAAGGACTAAGTACAAAGGTGGAACAAATAGTGGAAAGCAAAAAGGAGAATCGTGTTCGTGATCAAGTATTAGCTCGGAGTAAATTGTGAGTGTAGTTTAAGTCTCGGCAAAGGCTAGAAACCTTCCCGATCATTTTCAATGGTTTATTATATTGCTTGATATCTGTGTAAGCAATGCCTAAACGAGCTTCGAAAGAGGATCGAGGTAAGTGCTTAAATAAGTAAGATCACATGATGAGCTATAATTAGATGTCCATATGCTTTCGACATAAATAATGCTTACTTGTGTAAGAATGATAAAGACTTCTTATCATGCTTTCTTGTTGTTTGAATAAGGTAGAATCAAGAATGCATGAAATGATAGAAAACTACACAATTATATGCTCGATAATGTATATTTTAATGAGAAGAAATAATAAAATTATATATAAAAAATATAGATAAGGGGCCTTTCTTTGGTAAGAATAAGAGATTGAGGTTGTGTTTACCCTATTAAGTAATAAAATGTGCCTATAGATAAGCCACATTGGGTCCCAGGCTCAAATTAATGATTGTCTTGATTGTGACTTAAGTTGTATGATATGCTATGAGTTGTTACTAAGTCTGTAAGAAACTTGTGAATTGAAATATTCGTTTTGGTGTTATGAAGCCTAGTTTATAGGTAAACTAGACCTTGCACGAAATTGAGATCTTAATTTTTAAAAGAAAGCTATAAAAGGCTCTTATCAAAAGTAATTTTGTTTAAGCTAAAAGATATGTTGTGAAATGTAATGGATATGATTTTGGCTATGATTCGATATGCTTAAAAATGCTATATGATGGTTGCAAAGTTCGAATGGCATGTATGATTAGAAATATATGATGCGAATTGATAAACAAATTCTTGAAAAGTTAAACCTTATGTGATATTGATAACTTGAATACGAAGGAATGATATTCATATACATGTGAAGTAACAAAGTGAATGTTGGCTAAGGCCATTCGAATGAAAGAAATGAAAGATTGAGTTTACATGTGGTGAACATGCTCTTGAACCCTTAATGAGAAAAAGGAGTAATGTAATATGGTTATGGTACTATCGAAGGGAGCTATGCTCATGTTATGATCTAAAAGACATTAATTGTGAAAGCCTTAGTCTCGAGTCAGTCTTAGGTATAGTTGGCATGCCATAGAATCCATAGAGCTCAGTGTTACGGTGGACTAAGGCCTGGGACAGTGGTCCTTATTTTGTGGCAGTAGGAGGGAAGTGTTTGTGGTCATTTGCCGACAATATGAGGGATTGACCGGTACTGCGAGTACCATATTTATGGGCGATAGTTGGTTGAGGATTCGAGTACCTAGGTTGAGTTTCGATTCTCAAGGCTATGATAATGTAAAATCATGAGATTAAAGATTATTGAATATAATAGATGTGATAACTTGATAGATAAGTAATGTGTTTAAAAGAGAACTTAATACTTTTCTCTAATATGTGATCTGATTCGAATAGTGAACTATGTGAATATAAAATATGTGTGTGCTTAATATCAAACTTAAAGATGAGATATGGAAATAGCTCACTAAACAATCGACTGTTCTAATTTCTAATTACTCGAATGAATACATGTTGCATATATATATATATATACATATATATATGTGCATGTACTTCATGGAAAATGGTTGTTATCTTGAATTGATTGTTGGTCTAAATGATGATTGATCCTACTTGGGCAATTGGTGTTATTGTTCTAAAGTGATTAACAAGTTTATGATTATGAAGGCTAATAACTTAAATTGATTAAATCATGAAATTGCCTTGCTTCACAAGAAGTATATATACAATTCGAATTTGGATTGCCCTTTTTTGGAGAAAGTTGGCATGCATGAATAGTGTAGATACATTTCAATGGTTGCTTTGGAATGCATAAATAGTTTTAAATTGTGTAAGTATTACATGGCTGTCAAATTGTGTGATGGTTGAATTAAGCGAATACTTGAGTAAGAATTGTGGAATTAATTTACATGATGTTATATGGTAATTTATAAGAAAATTGGAATATGCTATGGACTAGATTAAGTTAATCGGCTATGATTGGAATATATGATAATAAACTTCAAGATAAATTGGTTTCTTGATAAGGAAGTTATTCTCTTATGGCATGAAATAATTATCTATTGATTTAAAATGATAGGTTACAAAAAAATTCTTAAGAAATCCTATCTCTTGTGTGAGGATTATTCTTACAATGGCATAAGATTCAAGTTAGTCTCTTGATATGTTGCACACCCTTATGCTTGAATCATTTCTATACCATGCTTATACGATTCATGTACATGGAAGTTATTGACGTCTAAGCTAGTCTAATTACCTTTAGACAATCGTGTATTAAGCTATCTTTGCAAGGAAGTTTCATGTGTGGTTTCGACTAGCCTATTAGTAATGTCATAATGGAACTCTCGAACGTAAGATTTGTACTTTGATCAAGTTTGCTAGTTACCTTGATCCGATGGACTTAAGAAAAATTAGTGTATAGCATTAAGATTACGAATTAAATCTTTAATTAGACAACCTACCTCATTAAGAAATTTGCTTAATTTATTCTTCTTCATTATATTTCGGGTGGCAAGTGATTCGATTCTTTTTTCCTCGAGCTCAGACGGGATCACAAGAATCACTAAGTATGACAAATGCTATTAATTGTAGTACTCCTAGATAGTGGCACATAGATATAAAGTTGCATATCGCATTTAGAATTCATTTTGGCTTATATGTGTATAAGCTCGATAAATACTTAAGTTCTATAGTGGGCCTTAAATCATTTTCATAGCTTGGTTGCTTTTGATAGCTTGGTTGCTTTTGATAGCTTGGTTGCTTTCGATGGCTTGGTTGCAAATGTTTTATGTGATTGTTAAATACTTCTGGAGAGCCTTAGGTTTAACAGACCACGTCGACATCATGTTTCCCTTATGTAAATATATGACCCATTTTAACATGGAATAGACCCTAACTAAATTGGTGTTACTTGAATGGCTAGCTTATTGTTTAAGGTAAACCTATGATCTTGTGATGATTTATGTGATGTTCGGATATATACTTAGTGAGGTTGCATGAAAAAATAGATTACACAGATATAGATCAATTGGTTGGCTAAGATTTAAAGTGAATTTGATGATTTTGTTGGGTTGGTTCGATGCTGGATATCCTATGATTGAGTTTTTATGTCCTGAATATCTTGTATGATCGTTTAAAAATAGATTTTGAAATAAATTTTCGATCGGAATGAATTTGATTTCATGAATTATTATTTGCCTAAGTTAATGTGTTTTGAATGAATGATGTTGTATGATGTCCCTAACTTTTGGGGTTAGAATTAAGCAAAAGATTTACTTTGAGCTTTTCTTTGGTATTGTGGATTCTTGTAAGTTCAATTAACATAACTAAAAAGGTAATTCAAGTGGTTAGATTCTGGAAAATGGTACCTTATACTCACTTGGCTATGATGTCATATTGCTGACCAAATTTTAGATCAGTGTTTAGATATATGTTGTATGTTTTGGACATTCAGTTATGTGCTGGTTTATATTTTTAATGATCTGTCTATTCAAGATTGTTGTTCTTGACTTCATTTTAAATTGGAGATTTTATACATAAAACTTAATTTTATTTTATGAACCTTTAAGTGATGTGATATGGAAATCTAAAATGTTTGATCTTAATGGTCCTTTGGGTCAAGTTTTATTCCGAGTTCAACCTATAGACTTACTAAAAGTTTTAAAAAATTCCCTAATTCTTGTTCACATGTTTGTTTGAAGTACTAAACTTTAGATATTTGATTAAGTTTTGTTCTGGAACACTTCTCAGACCGGTTTACCTCCTAGACTGAGTAAGGGGTGTTTCAATTTGGTATCAGAGCTCAGGTTTAGTTGATTCTCAAACTAAACTGGAGGGTGTTGCATCATTATAAGTTATTGTGCCTCATAGGAGTTAAATTTGTGTCATTGTCTTGACAAAAACTCTCTCTTTATATATAGTTAGTCTTTAGAATTGTTGAAAATATGTCTTGGATGAATTGATGATAGCCCGATTGACCCCTCTAAAAGAGGAAGACTTGTATGAATGAGTTAAAGACAATAAGAAAATCTCGGACCGTTGTTTTTAGAAACACGAAGATTCTCCGCAACACGCTGTGCAGTATGAATGTTCTCGTATACTAAAGAAACATTACATACAATGTTGTTTTCCTAGTATAAAATCTTCTTCATTCCTTCTACATTCTCTTCGGTTGAGCAGCCCCAAAGTCTACGAAGTGGCGAATTAGCCTAATATCAAAGTTTATACCCTCGTGAGTACAATTGAGTTGCACTCAAAACCTATACATTTCTTGTTAAATTCTAAACCAATCTATCCTTCATACCCTTAATCTTCTTTAAGAAGTACGATTTGAGGTTTGAGCCTACCAACGACAATTCAGTTGTTATAAATCCTTGAGAATTTAGGACTGCGATAATTGAAATATGTTGGACTTATTCTCTGAATCTCTTTACCCTGCTAATTTTCTTATGTTACCCCTCCGTGATCGATTCCTGATCAGATTGCTTATGGATGAAGATTAAAGGAATCCACAACCTTTAGTTAGGTTTTCAGCTCGACTTGACTTTATACGAGAGCCTAAACCCTTGAAGAAGTCATATTGATAATCAAGAATAAGTCTGATATTGTAGAATCTGTTCAAGTGTATGAAATGTCAGAAAATGAAAGCTAGTTTCCTCAGTGAAAATGTCATGGAAGGATAACAAGTTAAAGAAGTTGTTTGAATACTTGAAGTAGTTATAAAGGATCAGCGCCCCAGTTCATTATGTCAGGTGAAATTCAGGGACAAATTTCTTTTAAGGGGAGAGAATTATAATAACCTGAAATGTAGTCTGGAAGTATTTCCCCAATTTAAGAATAACATAAATTGGTGTAGGATATTTGGATTAGGCAATTAATCGATTTTTTTAGGATCAAAAAGGAAGTATGGAAAGTGTGCTAGCCATATTAAATTGAGGGAAAAGAGTGGAGGATTAATTAAGGAAGGACTAAATCGAAGATATAAGCAAATAGGGAGAATTGCATGTAAATGAGAAACTAACATGGGACTTATACACATGTCAAGCTATTTAGTAAACATTTGGGCAAGAAGGAAAGATGAAGCTCGGCATTTGGGGATTTAGTGAATGCATTGTCTTCTTTATCTAGCTTTGACCGAAGGACCATGGTGATGGAAACAAGAAGCTTGTTTGGGGAAAACCGGCTAGGAAAGCTTGAAATTAACTCAATTGTTGAGCTCCATTCGAATAATTTTGGAAGAGGTGGTAAGGATTTATCTTCCTTTCTTTAGAATCAAGATTTGATTTGAGATTCAAGTGGAATTATCTATGAGTGATGATACTTAATTTGCTTAAAGCATGATGTTAAGTAATGAGTTAAACCTTTCAAATGGTATGTGTGGTTTGTTGATAGTATGCTTGATTTGTGATTCCATTGTATATGAGATGAACTGTTATGTTTCCAAGAATTTATAAAATGGTAAAAATATAAGAAATTGCTTGAAAGAAACTCCACATAGATTGAGACATGTTTAAAATTCAATTGGACCTTGTTGGAGGTATATTCATGTTGAGTTCGAATTGGTCACCTTGTTGTTAGAAATCACTTTAGGACTGTTTTGTTAGAGGATACATTATTTCAAAACTGTTTTGAATGTGTGTTCAAGAGAGGGACTGACTCGCAAGCTTAGAGGGTTGTTAAAGAGGTTCATAAGGACTGTTTTAGCAATTTTTTTGGACTGCATTGTATGTTTGGAAGATCATGGGCTGATTTACAATACAACGGGACTGTTTTATATTTTAAAGGATAGAGATTGTTTTGTAACCAAATGTGGTGCCCTGTTTTGTGTACACATGAATTTAAATGGACTGTTTTTAATCGAAAATGTGTGTATGTTTGGAAGCGGCTCGTTTGATGAATATAGGTTAACAGTAGACTGTTTTGGAGAAAATAAAAGTGTATAAGTATGGACTGCCTTGTTTTGCATACATGTATGTAAGTGGACTGTTTATACACATAAAAACATGTTGGGGGACTGTTGTGAAGTGCAAAGTGTGTACAATAGTATAATGAATCATTATGGTATGAAAATAAACAATAGGGACTGTTTATGGATGTTTAAATTGCTATGTACTGTTCGAGTGAATATATTTGTGCATTTGAGGATTTGAAGTGCTAATAGGAATTTTTCTAATGTATGAACATACTTTGTGATACTAGACCAAGGTGGTGTTAAAGGATTAAGTACAAAGGTGGAACAAATAGTGGAAAGCAAAAAGGAGGATCGTGTTCGTGATCAAGTATTAGCTCGAAGTAAATTGTGAATGTAGTTTAAGTCTTGGGATAGGCTAGAAACCTTCCCACGCATTTTTAATGCTTTATTATATTGATTGATATTTGTGTAAGCTATGCCTAAACGAGCTTCGAAGGGGGATCGAGGTAAGTGCTTAAATAAGTATGGTCACATGATGAGCTATAATTAGATGTCCATATGCTTTCAACATAAATATTGCTTACTTGTGTAAGAATGATAGAGACTTCTTATCATGCTTTCTTGTTGTTCGAATATGGTAGAATAAAGAATGCATGAAATGATAGAAAACTACACAATTATATGCTCGATAATATATATTTTAATGAGAAGAAATAATAAAATTATTTATCAAAAATATAGATAAGGGGCCTTGCTTTAGTAAGAATAAGATATTGAGATTGTGTTTACCCTATTAAGTAATAAAATGTGCCTATAGATAAGCCACATTGGGTCCCATGCTCAAATTAATGGTTGTCTTGATTGTGCCTTAAGTTGTATGATATGCTATGAGTTGTTACTAAGTCTGTGAGAAACTTGTGAATTGAAATATTTTTTTGGTGTTATGAACCCTAGTTTATAGGTAAACTGGACCTTGCACGAAATTGAGATCTTAATTTTTAAAAGAAAGTTATAAAAGACTTTTATTGAAAGTAATGTTTGTATAAGCTAAAAGATATGTTGTGAAATGTAATGGATATGATTTTGGATATGATTCGATATGCTTAAAAATGCTCTATGATGCTTGCAAAGTTCGAATGGCATGTATGATTAGAAATAAATGATGCGAATTGATAAACAAATTCTTGAAAAGTTAAACCTTATGTGATATTGATAACTTGAATACGAAGGAATGATATTCATATACATGTGAAGTAACAAAGTGAATGTTGGCTAAGGCCATTCGAATGAAAGAAATGAAAGATTGAGTTTACATGTGGTGAACATGCTCTTGAACCCTTAATGAGGAAAAGGGGTAATGTAATATGGTTATGGTACTATTGAAGGGAGATATGCTCATTTTATGATCTAAAAGACATTAATTGTGGATGCCTTGGTCCCGAGTCAGTCTTAGGTATAGTTGGCATGCCATAGAATCCATAGAGCTCAGTGTCGGGGTGGACTACGGTTCGGGACAGTGGTCCTTATTTGGCGACAATAGGAGGGAGTGTTTGTGGTCATTTGGCGACAGTAAGAGGGATTTATCGGTACTGTGAGTACCATATTTATGGGCGACAGTTGGTTGGGGATTCGAGTACCTAGTCCGAGTTTCGATTCTCAAGGGTATGATAATGTAAAATCATGAGATTAAAGATTATTGAATATAAAAGATGTGATAACATGATAGCTAAGTAATGTGTTTAAAAGAGAACTTAATACATTTCTCTAATATGTGATCTGATTCGAATAGTGAACTATGTGAATATAAAATATGTGTGTGCTTAATATCAAACTTAAAGATGAGATATAGAAATAGCTCAGTAAACAATCGATTGTTTTGATTTCTAATTACTCGATTGAATACATGTTATATATATATATGCGCATGTACTTCATGGAAAATGGTTATCTTGAATTGATTGTTGGTCTAAATGATGATTGATCCTACTTGGGCAATTGGTGTTATTGTTCTAAAGTGATTAAAAAGTTTATGATTATGAAGGATAATAAGTTAAATTGATTAAATCATGAAATTGCCTTGCTTCACAAGAAGTATATATGCAATTCGAATTTGGATTGCCCTTTTTTTGGAGAAAGTTGGCATGCATGAATAGTGTAGATACATATCAATGGTTGCTTTAGAATGCATAAATAGTTTTAAATTGTGTAAGTATTACATGGCTTTCAAATTGTGTGATGGTTGAATTAAGCGAAAACTTGAGTAAGAATTGTGGAATTAATTTACATAATGTTATATGGTAATTTATAAGAAAATTAGAATATGCTATTGTCACGGCCCGCACATTTGGGTCCGAGACAGATGCGCAACAAGCAACCCAAGAGGTTCTAGGCTTGCCAAGGAGACCATCAGACTTGGTCCGATCGTTGGAGACTGAAAGAAAGCCCAAGTACATTGAGCCTGGTAAATTAATAGATGGCATCTTACCGGGGAATATTCCAAGGGATAAGAATATCTCTCAATGTAAACACAAACTTAAGAAAAGAATTTCATAGTGATAGAGTTTCCTTAGTTAGTGTAGATTTGGTAGGTGGCTTTCAATCTGGGCCGTTAGTGTGATTCGATCTCGTCCGTTCATTGTATGGGGATTCAACTATAAATAGAGGCCTCCCCACCTCACTTGTATCATCCATCATTTGAGTAATACACTTAGCATTTACTCTAAAAACACTCTGTAGTGTTCTTCGCGTTCTTGAGCGTTCTTTCTCTTGTTCTTGTTGTCTTTCTCTTTTGTTCGGTTCCTCTTGGAACGATCTTGTGTTTGTGCGACTTGGGAGTATTCGATTTTTCGGATCGAGGATTCAGGCTTACTTAGTCGTTTGTCTTAAGGAATCGACTAAGGCCGCACGTTGGGTTGGTTCAGAAGTCTAGCCCCGTGACAGTTGGTATCAGAGCGAGTGTTCGAGCGCAAACACTGATTGGAGATGGCAAAGAAAGGAGGGAATGTTGCAGCACAAAAGGGTGTAGAGACCCAGGCTGACGATGGAAAGCGAGACAGTCCGAGCAACATTGTGCCTACGCTGGAAGAAAGGTTGGGAAAGCTCGAAGGATCCATGAAGGATGCCCGAGAGGAGATCGACGTTGTCAGAGTACGTCTTGACGAGCTGGACTCTTCGGGAGAGGAGCTCGAAAGCAACGTGCAGGATCTGAAGAACAATGTTCGAGACCTTGACCATTGTGCTGACAGTGCGGATAGACGGAGTGATGCACTCGAAGCCGAGCTAAAGGCTTTGAAGGCGGAGATGATGGAGAAAATCAAGGAGCTCAAGGGAGAGCTCCAAGTTTACAAGGCTGTCGTGACTGATATGTTAAACACGGCAACATTCATACCAAAGTTGGACGTGCCAAAGCCGAAGGAGTTTAGCGGAGCTAGATCGGCCCAGGACGTGGAGAACTTTGTGTGAGCATGGAACAATACTTTCGTGCTACAGGCATCAAGGATGATGCGGATAAGGTAAACATTGCTTCTGTTTACTTAACTGACGTTGCATTTTTATGGTGGCGACGCAAATGCTCAAAGGAGAAGAGCAAGGATATTCCCATCGGGACTTGGGAAGAGTTTCAGGCTGAGTTCAAGGAACAGTTCTACCCAAAGAACGTCCAACAGGAGGCTCGGGAGAAGCTGCACGAACTCAAGCATGAAGGTTCCATCCTGGAGTATGTCAGACGGTTCACTGAAATCAAACTCCAAATCACGGACATCGCTAAAGCCGAAAGCCTTTTTATCTTCAAGAACGGGCTTAAGCGATGGGCTAGAATGGAGCTGAAGAGGATGGGAGTCGAGGAACTCTCCAAGGCTATGGCCGCAGCTGAATCCATAGCCGAGTTCGAGATGGCGGAGACTCTCAAGCCCCGAGGCAAGGGCTATGGTGGGGGAGTCAAAGATGGGGAAGGTCTTGTGTGCTGTATCTACGGAGGGAAGCACATGATGAAGGATTGCCCCAAGAATGATCGCCTTAATGCTGTCAAAGGCGATGAGTCCGAGGAGTCGGACGAGGAAGTGACGAGACTTGGTGCGATTGCGAGTGTCAAAGCGATCAAGCCGAGGGTGGAGAAGCAACTAAAGTGCTACCAATGTAAGGGGCCATACAAGTTGCGAGCATGCCCACATCGAGTCAAGCCATCCAAGGGGGTGGACGAGCCCGAACAGAGCGAGGCTGCGAGACTTGGCTCGATGATACTGAGTTCTGCTAAGGCGAGAGTACGCAAGCAGAAAGGGTTGATGTTTGTCGACATCAACATTGCGGGACGATCGAGGAGTGCTCTAGTGGACACCGGAGCAACCGATCTATTCATGTCCAAGAAGGCTGCCGACAAACTTGGTCTTAGAGTTGTGGGTTCAACTGGAAAGATCAAGACTGTGAATGCTAAGGAAGTTCCAATTGTTGGGACGGCACGGAAGGTGGAGCTGCAGATTGGTGAATGGAAGGGCAAGGAAGACATCAAGGTAATCAACTTAGATGACTTTGATTTTGTTTTGGGACTAAGCTTTCTTGACCGTATAGATGCTCTTATTGTTCCTTGTGCCGACGTCGTCTGTGTTTTGGATCGCAAACAACGTTGCGTTGTGCCCTCGTACCGAGACAAGGGTAAAGGAACCAAGATGCTGACTGCCATTCAGCTTGCCGATGATGCTCCAAGCCAAGGAGACATCGTTTTGGGGGCTACTGTTGGAGGGACTACTTTAGTGGGGCAAGAGCTGCCTGAGCCAGCTAGTGACATGAGGCCCGTGGAAAAATCACCTTTGGGCAAGGTGGAAGAAGCATTGAACTTCAAGTGTGAAGAAGGGTCATTGCGGGAAAAGTTGCCAATGGGCAACGAGGCACCAAACTTCAAGAGGGAAGGGTTGATGCCGGTTAGAGTGAATGTCACGAATGAGGCGCATCTCAAACTTCATCGAGATGTGCGCAATGATGCAGAGCGAGAAGTTACACGGCGGAAGGAACCAAGGCGAGCAGTCTGTATGGGAAGACAACCCAACCCGAGTCGAGCGCTCCTTATGGGGGAGCCGTTCTTATGGGGGAACATCGTTGCCCGATTCTGAGTTGGGAGCAAGCCAAGGTACCATGGAAGATCCAAGATCAACCAAGAGAAGTCTTTACTGAGACAGGGATGAGGGCATCGCCGGATTTGGTGGGGGAGAATGTCACGGCCCGCACATTTGGGTCCGAGACAGATGCGCAACAAGCAACCCAAGAGGTTCTAGGCTTGCCAAGGAGACCACCAGACTTGGTCCGATCGTTGGAGACTGAAAGAAAGCCCAAGTACATTGAGCCTGGTAAATTAATAGATGGCATCTTACCGGGGAATATTCCAAGGGATAAGAATATCTCTCAATGTAAACACAAACTTAAGGAAAGAATTTCATAGTGATAGAGTTTCCTTAGTTAGTGTAGATTTGGTAGGTGGCTTTCAATCTGGGCCGTTAGTGTGATTCGATCTCGTCCGTTCATTGTATGGAGATTCAACTATAAATAGAGGCCTCCCCACCTCACTTGTATCATCCATCATTTGAGTAATACACTTGGCATTTACTCTAAAAACACTCTGTAGTGTTCTTCGCGTTCTTGAGCGTTCTTTCTCTTGTTCTTGTTGCCTTTCTCTTTTGTTCGGTTCCTCTTGGAACGATCTTGTGTTTGTGCGACTTGGGAGTATTCGATCTTTCGGATCGAGGATTCAGGCTTACTTAGTCGTCTGTCTTAAGGAATCGACTAAGGCCGCACGTTGGGTTGGTTCAGAAGTCTAGCCCCGTGACACTATGGACTAGATTAAGTTAATCGGCTATGATTGGAGTATATGATAATAAGCTTCAAGATAAATTGGTTTCATGATAAGGAAGTTATTCTCTTAAGATATGAAATCATTATCTACTAATTTAAAATGATAGGTTACAAAAAAAAGATTTCTTAAGAAATCCTATCTCTTGTGTGAGGATTATTCTTATAATGGCATAAGATTCAAGTTAGTCTCTTGATATGTTTCACACCCTTATGCTTGAATCATTTCTATACCATGCTTATACGATTCATGTACATGGACATTATGGATGTCTAAGCTAGTCTAATTACATTTAGAAAATCGTGTATTAAGCTATCTTTGCAAGGAAGTTTCATGTGTGGTTTCGACTAGCCTATTAGTAATGTCGTAATGGAACACTCGAACGAAAGAATTTTACTTTGATCAAGTTTTCTAGTTACCTTGATCTGATGGACTTAAGAATGATTAGTGTATAACATTAAGATTACGAATTAAATCTTTAATTAGCCGACCTACCTCACTAAGCAATTTGCTTAATTTATTCTTCTTCGTTATATTTCGGGTGGCAAGTGATTCAATTCTTTTTTTCCTCGAGCTCGAACGTGATCACTGGAATCCCTAAGTATGACAAATGCTATTACTTGTAGTACTCCTAGATGGTGGCACATAGATACTAAGTTGCATATCGCATTTAGAATTCGTTTTGGCTTATAAGTGTATAAGCTCGATAAATACTTAAGTTCTGTAATGGGCCTTAAATCATTTTGATAGCTTGGTTGCTTTCGATGGCTTGGTTTCAAATGTTTTATGTGATTGTTAGATACTTCTGGAGAGCCTTAGGTTTAACAGACCACGTCGATATCATGATTCCCTTATGTAAATATATGACCCATTTTAACATGGAATAGACCCTAACTAAAATTGGTGTTACTTGAATGGCTAGCTTATTGTTTACGGTAAACCTATGATCTTGTGATGATTTATGTGATGTTTGGATATATACTTAGTGAAGGTGCGTGAAAGAATAGATTACTTAGATATAGATCAATTGGTTGGCTAAGATTTAAAGTGAATTCGATGATTTTGTTGGGTTGGTTCGATGAGTTTTATGTCCTGAGTGTCTTGTATGATCGTTTAAAAATAGACTGAAATAAATTGTCTATCGGAATGATGTTGTAAGATGTCCCTAACTTTTGGGGTTAGAATTAAGCAAAAGATTTACTTTGAGCTTTTCTTTGGTATTGTAGATTCTTGTAAGTTTGGTTAATATGATAACTAAAAAGGTAATTCAAGTGATTAGATTCTAAAAAATGGTACCTTATACTCACTTGGTACCATATACTCACTTGGCTATGATGTCATGTTGCTGACCAAATATTAGACCATTGTTTGGATATATGTTGTATGTTTTGGATAATTAGTTATGTGGTGGTTTATATTTTTAATGACCTGTCTATTCAAAATTGTTGTTCTTGACTTCATTGTAAATTGGAGATTTTATAAATAAAGCTTAATTTTATGTTATGAACCTTTAAGTGATGTGATATGGAAATCTAAAAAATTTGATCTTAATGGTCCTTTGGGTCAAGTTTTATTCCGAGTTCAATCTATAGACTTACTAAAAGTTAAAAAAAAATCCCTAATCCTTGTTCACATGTTTGTTTGAAGTACTAAACTTTAGATGTTTGGTTAAATTGTTCTGGAACACTTCTCAGACCGGTTTACCTCCTAGACCGGGTAAGGGGTGTTTCAATGAATACAAATTTGATCACTCAAGTGGGTTACAAAAATAAAATTGACTCTAATAGGCTCAAAGATGTTGAATTTTTGCTTTAATGCTTTAGACTTTTTCAATCTTTGTTGTTGTAGCTTTGAAGACTTGATTTTATACTCTCTCATTGTTTTCTAACTGTTTGGGTAGTTGATATCATCAATAGAGCCGTTGGGCTGCATTTTTCCCACATTAAATGTTGTTTGGTAAGTCATTGTATCAGTACACGAACAACCGTATCGATACCTACCATAAGAAGAAATAGCCATTGTATACAGGGGTATTGATACGCTTGAGAGCGTATTGAAATGAATAATGTATACAAACATAGGCGTATCGAAATGGCTCGGCTGTACGGTACAGATTTTGCTCACTGGAATCTGTGGAAAAAAGTCTTAGGAAAAACGCATCAGTACACCTATGGGGTTTATCGGTATGGTGTAACTAAAATTTAAAGTTTGGTGATTCTAACAACTAACAAGGTAAAGATCAAAAATTTATTACAAAGATTTTGAGAATCTTAACACCCCGTATCGGTATAGGTGAAGTGATAAGTCATTAATTTGCATGTTTTTCATGTATTAAATCCTATGTTTTAGCACATTAATCTATCTTAAAGCCCTTAATTTGGTTCCTATTTGGTTTTGCAGGTGTTTTTGGGCCTTAACGACATTTTATACGTAAAAGCTAAGTTTTAGCACCATTTTGGCGTCATCAGAAAATCCTTCACGCAAAACCAGTAGCACTCGCGAAATAAGGCGTGGGCACGACGCAAGACAGACTTTTACGTTTACCATAATTAGAGTTGTTTAGAATTGTTGTATTTAATGTAAAGTCTTCCCCTTATTTTCACCTATAAATAGGGATCAAAGGGTGAAGGGAAATCATCCTAAGTTAGCTAAAACCCTCACTCTCTTCTTATGTTTCTGCCAACCACCATGAGTGGCTAACTCCCCCTTTTTCTAGTCAAGTGTAGTTACAAGGATATTATTTCAAGTTTTTAGTGAGATTTCTTGTTCTCAAATTATCTTCATCTTTATTCAAGTATTTTCATATCTTTTGTGCTTAATCTTTATGTGTATGTTTGGTTAAATATATGCTACAACCAATTAAATGGTATTTGATACAAGTGGTAAAGAAATTCGGGTTTGATTTTTAAAGGTATGAATTCATTTTCTTAATAAGTTAACGGGTTTGTGCTTAGGAAAACTATGCGCTTTGGGTCTCTTGAGATTATTAATGCTATTTGATAGATTATAATTCTTTAATGGTATCTAGGAATTTAATCTTGATAATAAGAGTTAATCTTTTAATGGTATTTAATTGATTATCTAACTTAGAAGAGATTGGGTTATTTGGTGGTATTCATCTAATCTAAAACCAAGCTATTTGAAGTTGATTTATCTTTTGTGGGCCAATGATCTAAATTCTTGATTTAATATTCCAAGTTCTACCTTGACTAGAGTTCCAATTTATATAGAATTATTCTTTACTTCAATTGCTTTCTTCAATTCAAACCACAAACTCCCTCCCTTTACTTAAATTGCTTTACTTGTGAATTTAATTTCTTAACCGCTCTCTATAGGATCAGCCATACTTGCCGATACTACAAATCCGAAGAATAAAACAAGTAGGTATTATTTTTGACAAATTCGACACCCATCATGAAGCCGTATCGATACTCATTGCTTAAATAAAATTCCTAGGTTGAAGGTCATATCGAGATGGGCACACCTATATCGATACGTTTTGTCTATTAAGTTAAAACCAGTTTCCAGTAGCCAAAAGTCGTATCAAAACACCTAAGGGCTTATCGATACGCATAGGCGATTTTGGTCATTTGAGTATCAAAAATACTTAGAAAATATTTTGGGGTTTAAGTTTTTGACTTAGAAACAATTTTAGGCTCAAGTCCTTGTCATTTTTTGAGACTTTTGAGTACTTAAAAATTTATCCAATTTTACAAATTGGTCTTTAAACTCTCTGTTATATCAAAATCAAATATAGATTTTATAATAAGCAATAAGGAGAGATAAATAAACATGTGGCGCTACCACTAGTTGCCTAAACACATGCTCTCAACACAGCAAACATCATACATGGCACACAAGGCCCAACCAAGCCTGATATCTCAATAGATCATCTAGGAGAAAGCTCATATCAATAACAACAACAACTCTAGAGTGAAGCCGGGTCACATAGCATCGGTACATACACTTTGGTAAGGTCAGGTTATATAGCATTAGAACATACACCCTTGCTCGGAATTTCCCCTTAGCATCTACTCTCTGGGTGAGGCCAGGTCATCTAGCGTCGGAACATACACCCATACTCAGAATCCTCCATCGAGTATCTTTGAATAAGGTTCGGGTCACATAGCATCGATAACCTCTATTCGGTATCTCTAGCCATTGTGTTGCAACACTCTTTCTTTGGGTATCCGAATCCCATCAATCAATGATGACTCAACCACACAAGTTTCCAAACCACACACAATATTGACACGACCACCAAATAGCACACAACATTACATGATTACCAACTCTATGGTTTCTATCAATTATCAAGCCATCCATTTCTGTTTACCAAATTGTTAATATATTATGAAAGTGTACATTAATCATCCTCATTTATTATCTTTATTAACTGTTACCTCTCCAAAAGTACTATTTTTAATGCCAATTTTTACTATGCTTTTGCTTGGTTTTAGGTACATTTAGTTGCATTAGGTTGTTAGAATCATGCATTTGCATAAGGAGTTTAGTATTCTGTCTATACTAGTGTGAAAGGTTGTTTTGTGGCTATTTTGTAGGTTTGGCATAGGATTAGGCGCAGGAAAGCAACACAGTTAGGATTGCCAAGGAGAATGACAAGTGTTGTTGGCACAGAAGGACCAGACAGTGTCAAGCACCTGTTGGCAGAGAAGTGAACTTGATGCCACGCTAAGAGGCTGTTGAACCCCAAAAAAATAGGATAAGATCAGGCTCCTAAAAGATCGCAAATGGATCAATCTCTGAAAAAAAGTAGTGGATAAGGTGGTGTCCAATTATGTTGGCAATGACATGCCAAGCTTGGATGCCACGGCAAGATCGGCATGATGACGTCAGTCCTAGCCTGATAAGCTATCACACCGATTGGATAAGACCTTATCTCCTATCCTTTGAGCATTTGAAATTCAAATGAAGAAGCTATCTTATTCCCTTCCTTGCACGCCTATTTAAACACCAACCGATCAAGCATTTAAAAAGGATGATCGTGAAGATATAAAGTTATCGGAGTGAGGTGTTGGATTGCTTGACGAGTGACAGTCAGCTGCACCGAGGAAGGTGGTTCCACTTGGCTGAGAGCATGGATTTGAGGGTTGCATCGAGATACCCCTCGTGCCTATTCTCTTGGTTTTAAGTTGTTTTACTTTTATTTTTATGGTTATGTATGTGAAAATGGTTATGGTTTTGTTGGTTAAATCCCTCACAATGAACTAATTTCATAGTAGGTGGGGGATGTTTGGTTTAAATGTTGATTTTATGCTTTAGTTTCTTTAATGATAAATCTATTTCGGCAAAATTTTTCTATTTGGCATACTTGAATTTTTCTTAAATACTCTGCCAAGTGAGAGCTGGCACTGTTAGCCCATTGCTCCTCCATATCTTAACAGACTTGGGGTGGCAACGATTGAGTTGTTAAATACTAAGGAGAGAAGCTTCGAGAGAAGTCATTCAAGTAGATGAACTTACTTCGGAAGTGATATCTACCCTTTAGGAGTATAGATTGGTTCTTAATCAAATCGGTTTATTTAAAAACATGCACTATAGAGATATAGGGGTTTTTATATGATCAACTTAGGGAAATGACCATCGAGAGAGACTTTTCTAATTTTGAATCTGCTCGGCAAACAATGCCAAGATAGGTTGACATTAAAGGCTGGCATGACATGAAAAGCGTAGAAACTAGGCATTCCTTGCCAACGCTCATCACTCACTAAAAGACCTTTCTTGCCAATTTTTTACTTCATTTTTCTTTTCTTTTTAGTAATTCCAAAACAATCTTCAAAACAAACATCTTTTCTTCCAAGGCAAGTAACAATCAAACAATCAAATTCCAAGTCAATATCTGTGGGATTGATACTCAGCTTAACTGATATATTACTTGCAGACCGTGTATACTTGCATGCCAAATACTCATCTTGGCACTGTTTTATTACTTTTCCAATACATATCTTCTGCCCCTTTTGCCAACATTCACTTAGAGAGTCTAGAAGTTTTTGGCGTCGTTGTCGGGGATTGCAACGGAGTTGATTGTTTTTTAGTTTTTACTTGTCCTTTTTTACTTTTGTTTTTTTACTCGCTGTATGACCAGAAGCCACCTTGTGGTGGACGAGTGGCCATGCGATCCGAAAATTGAGAGAACCTTGAGGAGGTTAAAGAGAAGATTTTGAGAGATGAATAATCAAGGTGATCGAGGGAATGGTGTGGCTAACAATGAAGACAATCCACGTAACAATGAAATGCCACCACCACTTGTTATCCCACTTGTCGATGAAGAGAAACCTATTAGAGAACATTCGGCACCAAACATTGATAATTTAATGCTAGGACTTGTTGGCGCGGAGGTAAATGAACCAATTTTGAACTTAAGCAGGTAATGATTCAAACTCTTGAATGTAGGCCAATTTGATGGAGCACTTACTAAAGATCCAAGGAAACATCTAAAGCAGTTCATGGAGATTTGCCAATTATTTCAACAAATTGGAGTATTTGGAGACATAGTGAAGTTGAGGTATTCACTTTTTCCTTGCGAGATAGAGCCAAGGCTTGGCTCAATTCTTTTCCACCTGGCTCAATCACTTCGTGGGTAGATCTATGCCAGAAGTTCTTGACACGATTTCAGCCACCAACACTCACTGCCAAGTCATGGGGTGAGATTATTACATTCAAGTAGGCCGAGGATGAAACTCTATATGATGCCTAGGAGAGATTTAACGATCTGTTGAGAAGGTGTCCTATGCATGGATTCCTAAATTGGACCTAAATTCAAACCTTCTACAACGGATTGAATGCATAAACGAGGACTATTGTTGATGCTTCAGTAGCTGGATCATTTCTTGACAAGAAGTATTCAGAGGTTATTGACATTCTAGAGAAGATTTCGATTAATGATTTTGAATATCATGTTGCCAGACTTGGGATCGAAACCAAAACCAGAGGGAAATTTCAGGTTGATGAACTAACATCCATTCACGCCGAGATTTCCAACCTCACCAACATGGTGAAAATGTTGCAAAGGAAAAAATAGTCCCAAGAAGTTAAAGCATTAGACTCATTATATAAAATTTGCGGAGAGAACCACTATGTGGAAGAATGCCCTGCCAACCCCGACTCGGTAAATTTTGTTGGAAATGTTAATCGTTACTATAATCCTAACTCCAATACTTATAATACAGGTTGGAGACAACGCCCTAACTTAGCTTGGGGAAATCAAGGAGGTAACCAGCACTATGTACAGAGCCGGAATGCCCAGAGGAAGAATAACAATGCCATGCCATCATTTTATTAAATGTTATGCCACAAAGAGCTCAAAACATTTACCAGCAAGGGTAGAGATTCAACTAAGGAGGTCCTTCCAATGATTATATGGAAAAGAATGATGTCACAGTCCAGAGTTTGGCAGCAACAGTAAGAAACTTAGAAATTCAAATTTGACAACTTGCCAATGCACTAAACAATCGACCCTAAGGAGCCTTGCCAAGTGACACTAAAGATGCTCGGCACAAACACAATGAGCAATGCAAGGCAATAACCCTTCAAAGTGGTAAGCAATGCGAGGTAGAGATGGCTGCCAAGTAGCCAGTTAACTGCCAAAGTGAAAAACAGTGTCGGCAGACAAGCCAAGAGAAATAGAGGAAGAGGAAATTAAAACATATGATACCAGTGGTAATGACAGTACCAGTGCCAGAACCGATGCCAACAATGATGTCAAACATGATGCCAACATTGATGACAAATAGACTAAGGCCAAATATCATACTGATGCCAAAACAAATGCCAGCACAACTTCGGCAAAGCCGGCAGTGCCAGCATATGTTTATCCACCGCCAGCATTTCTAGCAAGACTTCAGAAGCACAAACAGGACCAGAAATTTAAGCACTTCTTGGAAGTTCTTAAGTAGTTGCAAATTAACATTCCATTGGTAGAAGCCCTTGAGCAAATTCCCAACTATGTAAAATTCATGAAGGATATTCTGTCCAAAAAGAGAAAGTTGTGAGACTTTGAAACTATCGCCCTCACTGTGGGATGCAGTGCCATGATCATAAATCGATTGCCACCAAAGCATAAAGATCCGAGAGGTTTCACTATTCCTTGCACAATTGGAAACAAATTTATGGGCAGGGCAATGTGTGACTTGGAAGCCAGCATCAACTTGATGCCACTGTCAGTTTTTAGGAAGCTTGGCATAGAAGCAAGACCTACGACCGTGGCAGACTGATCCTATGCGCATCCCAAGGGTAAGATTGAGGATGTGTTGGTGAAGGTAGACAAATTTATCTTTCTAGATGATTTTATCATTTTGGATTATGAGGCCGATGTTAATGTTCCGATTATTTTAGGCATGCCATTCCTTGCCACGGGTAGGGCTCTTGTTGATGTTTATAAAGGGGAACTAACAATGCATATGAATGACCAGCATGTTACTTTTAATGTGTTTCAAGCTTTGAAATATGCAGATGAACCTGATGAATGTCAAGACGAGGAGCTGATGGAGTCCATTTATACTGTGGACATGGCACAGTTATGCCATGGTACAGAATTTGATACCAGCATGCTTGATGGCATAGTTGAACTGTTTGAAGAACCTGAGGAATCAGCCTTGGAGGCTAAAGATGTAAGTTATTTTGAGCCTCTACAGTTGGCCGGCAGAGAGATAAAAGAACCTAAACCATCAATTGAGGAACCACCAGAGTTGGAGCTAAAGCCACTGCCAAATCACTTGAAGTATGTTTATCTAGGTAAACACTCAACTCTATCAGTGATCATTGCCACTGATCTCACTAATGATCAGGAGGAGAGATTGTTGGCAATATTAAGAAATTATAAGCAAACATTGGGTTGGACCTTTGCAGATATCCAAGGTATTAGCCCAACCATTTGCATGCACAAAATCATTTTGGAGGAGTACCATGGTAAGACCATTGAAGGTCAGAGAAGGCTAAACTCGAGCATGAAAGAGGTAGTTAAGAAAGAGATCATAAAATGGCTGGATGCCGGGATTATTTATCCCATTTCTGATAGCTCATGGGTTAGCCCGGTGCAATGTGTGCCAAAGAAGTATGGCATGACCGTGGTACAAAAGAGTGAAACTGAATTGATTCCATCCAGTACCATCACCGGATGAAGAGTGTGCATGGATTATAGAAGGCTGAATAAGGCTACAAGGAATGACCACTTCCCATTGCCTTTCGTTGACCAGATGTTAGATAGATTGGAAGGTAAAGCTTTCTATTGTTTCTTAGATGGTTATTTGGGTTATAATCAGATTGCCATTGCCCCTGATGATCAAGATAAGACCACATTCACGTGCCCTTATGGGATGATTGATTTTATAAGGATGTTATTCGGCCTATGTAATACGTCGACAACATTTCAACGTTGCATGATGTCTATTTTTCTGATACGATCGAGCACAACATGGAAGTATTCATTGATGATTTCTCAGTGTTTGGTAAAACATTTAAGAAATGCATTCATAGTTTGGAGCAAGTTTTAAAGAGATGAATTGAGACAAAACTAGTGTTGAACTGAGAGAAATGTCACTTCATGGTGAAGGAGGCACTGTTCTCGATCACAAGGTAACTAAGAGAGGACTAGAAATTGATCAAGCCAAAGTGGAGGTAATCAAGGAATTTTCGCCTCCAACGAGTGTTAAAGGTATAAGGAGTTTTTTAGGTCATGTCAGTTTTTATCGAAGGTTTATTAAAGATTTTTCAAAAATTGCTAAACCTTTATGCTTGTTGTTGGAACATAATGCCACTTTTGCATTTGACGATTCTTGTTTGAGAGCATTTCAGGAACTTAAAGAGAAATTGATTAATGCCCCTATAGTCATAGCACCAAATTGGGATGAGCCTTTTGAGCTCATGTGCGATGCCAGAGACTATATCGTTGGAGTAGTTTTGGGACAGCGACATGGCAAGGTTTTCCATGGCATCTACTATGCCAGCAAAACCTTGAATGAAACACAACTTAATTACTCTACAACCAAGAAAAAATTTCTTGCGGTTGTATTTGCTCTTGATAAATTTATATCTTATTTAATTGGTAACAAGGTTGTGGTTTATACAGATCAATAGGCGTTGAAGTATCTCTTCGAAAAGAAGGATGCCAAGCCCAAATTAATCCGATGGATGCTCTTACTTCAAGAATTTGACTTAGAGATCAGAGACAAAAAAGGTGGCGTAAAGACCATCTTTCACGTTTAGAGCATCACATTGAAGATGGTAAGACTAAAGTTATTAGATATGAATTTCCTAGCGAATACTTGCTTGCAGTCAATGTTGTGCCATGGTACGCTGACATTGTCAAACTACCTGGTGAGCAACATTCTTCCACCAGACTTGGCATACAATGCGAAAAAAATATTCTTGCGAGAAGTTAGGCAATACTATTGGGATGAGCCAATATTGTTCAAACAATGTGCCGACCAAGTGATCTGCCGGTGTGTGCTCGAGGATGAACAACATAACATACTGCATTTGTGCCATGCCACACCATATAGAGGTCACTTTACTGGGAGGAAGACTGCTGCCAAGATGCTGCAATCTGGATTCTTTTGGCCAACTCTATATAAGGGTGCCCATGAGTATGCCACGGCATGTGATCCATGCCAACGAATAGGAAACATCTTTGATCGACACCAACTACCACTTCAAAATATTATGCCTGCGGATTTACTTGATGTATAGGGAATAGACTTTATGGGTCCTTTTTCTCCATCATTCGGTAATGAATATATACTTGTGGCTGTTGACTATGTATCTAAGTGGGTAAAGGTCGTTTCCCTGCCAAAAAATGATGCCAAGGTCGTTGCCAAGTTCTTGCACAAACACATTTTTACTAGATTCGCGCTCCTAGAATGATTATTCATGATGAAGGAACCCATTTTAAATGCAATATAATATCTAAAGCTTTTTGCATGTATAGTATACAGCAAAGAATTGCCACAGCATACCATCCACAAACAAACGAGCAAGCTGAGATATCAAACAAGGAGATGAAGAACATTGAGAAAATTGTAAATCCATCAAGGAAGGGCCGGTCCTTGAGATTGGATGAATCCTTGTGGGCTTATAGAACTGTGTTTAAAACTCTTTTAGAACTTCACCATTTAGACTTATTTTTGAAAAACCATGCCACCTGCTAGTAGAGCTTGAACATAAAGTGTTTTGGGTATCAAAACACTTGATATGGCATGGAGAACTGTTGGAGAAAGGAGGTTACTTGACCTCAATGAGTTGGAGGAATTCAGGACACAAGCCTATGAAAATGCTAGGATTTACAAGGAGAAGGCAAAACGTTGGCATGATAGTAGGATAATGCCAACACAATTTGAAGTAGGCCAGCATGTTTTATTGTTTAATTCACAACTTAAACCGTTTCCAGGTAAACTCAAATGAAGATGGACGGGTCCTTATGAAGTTGTTAAATCATACGCCCATGGAGCTGTGGACATTAAGAACTTCAGTACGGGAGAAATTTTCAAGGTGAATGGCCAACGTCTAAAGCATTACATGGAGGATAATCAAAACAATGCCAATGAGGTTATCTTCTTGGCAGAGGTACCATAACATCATCATCAGGTTCGAGTATTTGTAAATATTAGGTTAGATATTTTTCTTTGTTTTTAGGTTTCAGGATTTTCAATAGTTTTTCTTTCTTTCTTTTAATTTTCATTTCTATTCCTTTACTGTGTTGAGAGATTTTCTTTGAGAATGTGTAGATTTAGTATGCCAGGTACAATGCCACCTGCGTGCCAAGTAGAATGCCAGTACTGAGGCTGAGCATTTGTTGGAATGGAATGTTGGAAGAAGGGATTACCCTAGCTTGTTTAAGATTGGCCCATTAGAGAGAGTATATTTTTTTGAGACTTAACCCTAGCCACCCAAAATTAGGTTGGATTTAAATTCAACTTAACACCTTATCACTCCAATCTTTAAAACTTATCCTCTCCCTTACACCTTATCACATCACCCTTATCACTTTACCCCTTATCAAATCAAGCCTTTTATTTTCCATCGTTATCTCCATTAAATTTTGTTACCTTTATTACACCTTATCACATAATGCCATTATGTGGAAGAATGCCCTGCCAACCCTGTAACATCCCAACATATGGTCTAGTAGCATGTTACTAAAAAGTGGTAACTTAATTTGTTTTAAGGATTGAGTGTAACTATTGGTGATAAGAGTAATCCATTAAAGATATGACAATGTTAGGAGGATCTTTTTGAAGAGATTCAAAATGTATTAGGAATTATTAAAGGACTAAAAAGAACACTCCTTGAAATCTATGTATTGCATGGTAAGTAAATTTTTGGTTGGGGACATTACACATGTCCAACCATGCTTAATACTTTGGTCAATATGAGAGACCATCTTCTTCATGTGGGCTGAACGGGAAAACAAAAATAAAAAGGGAGAGAGTGGTAGAGAACTTGAAATCACCATGGGAATGGAAGCTTAGAAGCTTGCTAGATCAAACCCTTGAACCATTAATTGTTTAGTGCAAAATAGGGAGGTAAATTACACCCTTCTCTCCTTTATTTGAGCTTGATTTTGAATTGGTGTGATCTTCCATGTTTTAGTGATTAGAAATGGTTATGATATTTGCATGCATTTAGGATGAACTTCAGAATGTTTGTGTTTTTGTGAACTGTTAAGAATTGAATAGGATAGAAAGAGATTCAGTTCTTGTTGTAAATTCTTGAATGATCCTATTTGTGGTTGTGCAGATGTCACTATATGAATGTTTCCATTTTATCTAGTGTTTCAATTGAAATGTTTGATGCCTTGGGCATTTGAATCGATGCTAGTGTTAGATTGAAGTTTAAGAGTTGTTTTAGGCTAGTTTAGAGCAGATTGAAAACTGCCCTGTTTTGGTATTCAATCCTATAAACTTTTAAAAATTTATTGTGGTGTAAAAGCTCTTCGATAGATTAACAAGAAAAGATAATTATAAGGATGCTAATTCTATTGTAAATAAAACCATTTGAGGGACTTGATGCAGTTCTTTTCTTTTGAAACTGCCTTGTTCAGCTTAAGTTCTCATGGAAAAAATTGAGAATAACTTAATTTAGTAATGGTTCCCTATAGATTGTAAAATGATGTTATTTTAGGGAGGGAAGACACGAGTCAATTAATAAAGAGTCACAATTGAAGAAATAGGAGTTGCTTTATTGATAGATTGGAAACCGCCCTACTTTGTAACTTGTTAACATTTTTAGAATCTGCATTAGTTGTGACTTTGAAAAATTGTTATAAATCGTATTGGTGGAATTAGAACCTATAATTTATATGGTTGGAAAGCTTGTCATGTCTAGTTTCATTTAAAACAAGAGAAACTGAATTTCAAGTTTTATAACAGCTTGTAGAGACAATTATGCAAGGATAGTGTAATCTGCCTGGTGGCATAATTAGATGTAACTTTGGATTAAAAACTGTATTAACTCATAAAGAGTAAAAATGCAAGGCCTATATGGTTAGAAATCTAGTTGAGTCAGATTTCCAACGGTGTAAACGGTTCGAAATTCCGATGTACGGAATGAAAGTTATGAAATTTTAACCAAGGGATGTACAGCCTGCCCGACAACAGCTCTGTAGGTGGCTTAAAATATCATTGAAAGCTAAAGGAGTGTATAATAAATCAATGGACTATTTTGATCACACGAAAATAATTACATGAATTCTTGGACTATTTGAGTATGAATAAATAGGGATATATGTGATTTGTGATTTGTTTTGCAAAGAAATAAAGATCGTTTTAATGCCTTAATGGATTATTTTGAGTATCTACATGAATGCATGTGAAACCAGGGTCATTCGATTGTATTGAAACACATGTATGGACTGTTTTGACATGAAATTATGTATGTATGCTTAAGCTGTCCAGATTTGAATGAAATTGTTAATGTAATTTTGGGCTGTCCTGAACATATACTAAAAACAGTCTTGTAAAGCTTGAAATGCAATCTGGTATGCCCTGTAAAATGTAGTATTTAGAGTGTAAATTATTGAGAATGCAGTCTTGAATGAATATAAATGCAGTGCAGTTTTTATGGTTAAATAAGTGCAGTTTCGTATTGTGCAGTTTTGGAGTCTAAAAACAATGCAGTTTAGTGTTTAAAAACTGTGTAATAACTGAATGTAAAACTGTGCAGTGGAATGGTTCGAATATTAATTAAACAAATATGGGATGTTGGATGCTAAATTGTATATATTTTCTTGAAAATAGTTGTGTGCAGTCATGAATATAGCTTTATTTGGCTTGAAGTGCTGATTTAATAGAATCAAAGAGTGTTTTAATCTACATGATTGAAACTGTTTGCTTGATTGAGATTTGTAGTGGATTGTCTTGATGCTAAATTGTGTGCTTGGGTTTGGATTAGATTGATTGAGAAAGTATATATATATATATATATATATATATATATATATATAAGTTAGAAATTGTTTTGTTCATGAATATGCAAACAATGATAGATTGGATTAATTGGTTTTAATAGTTTGGCTACTCATTTCGAGGTACACACTTGACACATGAATGGCCATGGATGGAAGTAAATCGAGTATAGTGGATCAAGTATTCCATAATGTTGGAACATAAGGTGAGTGTAGTTATGTTTGACTCGGGTAACACGGAGTTATCTTGATGTTGAATTCGTTTTTGTTAAGATTATATATTGATTGGTTGTGAATGAATTGCATTACATGTACATTGTGTAAAAAGGCTCAAATAGAGCTATTTGAGTGTGAGCATACATTCATAGCATGACATTCATGTTTTGACTTCTATGATATTGCAATTATTATGTTTTAAAAGCCTTGTTATGCTTGAATGATTGGCTATAGAATATCCTTGAAATTGGAAGGAAGTGTGTATTGGATATAAATGCCTGGAATAACTTACTAATCAATGACAATAAGACTTTCAAAGAAAGATTAATTATCTAACTCTAAGGAGTTAAGAAGTAAGGAAGCTTGAATGATATTATAAGCTACTGAAATAAAGTAATAAGCAAGGTTACTTGTAACCTAAGAAATCCCTGTTAACTTTAAAAGTAAATTTACTTGTACAATAAGCAACTTCCCGAATGACAAAATTAAGATAAAACATATAAGTTGCCTTGAAAAATGGAAGACCTCGGATCTATTGGATGGTGCCTGAAATGTTTAGACTACAGTCTCTTGTTATTAAGATCAAATGATCTTTTAGTACCTCTGGTACTCTTTTAGTACCTCTTGATATGCTTCGATATTAGCCCCTGCTATGTGCTCTGAGCTAAGTATTGCCTGAACTAATGTTATTCATCACCAATAGTGATACAAGGCAAACAATTAAAAGACCCGAACCTAATGAGAAAACAAATAAGAATACAGAAAAGATATTTGATAGCATTCTGGAAAGCCATGAAGGCCCTAATAAGCTCTGTAAATTCTGAAAAAGGCCTGAAAGCTCTGATAATCCCTGAAAGATCTGAAAGCTCTAAGTAGCTCTGTCAACTTTGAAGGCTTTGACAATGTTCATAAAGAATAAAAAATTTATGAATAATTACCAAGTCTCAAGAAGACTTCAATGTGCCAAGTTGATCTTAACAAGATCAACTTATTGTAAAAGGAAGCTTGGATAAGCTACTGTATGGTATAAAATCTATAAGTTAAGTTAAGACAATGACAACATGCATTAATATATGATTATGTATCTGGATACATGATTCTTTAAGATGTATGTATAAATGCTTTGATATTACTGCCTCACTTAGGCTAGGTAAGCCTAATGCATTGCAGGATAATGAAGTGTGCTTATTTCTATTATGGTTGAGAATTACAAGTCTTGGTTCGAAGCTCCTGTAGAGTTGGAAACTATTTTAGGTAGTCTACTCCTAGGATGGTGGCACAATACTTGTCTATTACACGAAATGTATTTTATGTATTGTATAATCCTTTAATGTGTAATATTATAATGTGAGCATTATTTTACATGTACTTTTCGAACGGATACTTGAAGGACAAATCATAAAGGTATAATATTCGATTTATAAGTCTTGACCTAACCTGATATCATGTTCAAATGGGTCCTTAGCTAACAGAACGAATCAATAAATCATTATATGATCTATTAGAGTATAATGATGTATAATCAAATTGCTATGTATGTATAAGTTAATCTCGGATTGTCATATTAAGGTCAATTAATTATGCTAACGGTATAGGATGTGATTGGAATAAAAATGTGATCAAGTGATTCAAGTGACTAATGTGTAGCTAATTGTTTGAGGTTGTAATCTATGTTCATAATTATTTAATACTTCAAAGGAAGTAGAATCCAAGAAAGTTATAAGTGAGAAGAAACCATACCGTTAGTTATGGTCAGTTAAAAAAAAGAAATTTTAAAATTTTATGATTCTGGTTTTCGGTTTTCTCTGCAGTAACGTTCTTAACTCCGGTTTTTCTCCTAAGCCAGGTTGAGGATGTTACAAACCCTGAGTCGGTAAATTTTGTTGGTAATGTTAATCGTTGCTATAATCCTAACTCCAATACTAATAATGCAAGTTGGAGACAACACCTTAACTTAGCTTGGGGAAATCAAGGAGGTAACCAGCACTATGTACAACGTTAGAATGCCAGAGGCAGAATAACAATGCCATGCCAGCATTCAATGGCAATGCCATGCCAACATTTTATCAAAATGTTGTGCCACAAAGAGCTCAAAACAATTATCGGTAAGGGTAGAGATTCAACCAAAGAGGTCCTCCAAATGATTATATGGAAAAAATGATGTCACAGTCCAGAGTTTGGCAGCAACAATAAGAAACTTGGAAATTCAAATTGGACAACTTGCCAATGCACTAAACTATTGACCCAAAGGAGCCTTGCCAAGTGACACTGAAGATGCTCGGTACAAAGACAATGAGCACTGCAAGGCCATAACCCTTCGAAGTGGTAAGCAGTGCGAGGCAGAGATGACTGCCAAGCAGCAAGTTAACTACCAGAGTGAAAAGCCAGTGTCGGCAGACAAGCCTAGAGAAACAGAGAAAAAGGAAATTAAAATAGATGATTCCAGTGGTAGTGCCAGAACCAGTGCCAACAATGATTCCAAACATGATGCCAACATTGCTGACAAACAGACTGAGGCCAAACAGCATACTAATGCCAAAATAGATGCCAGCACTGCCACTGCAAAGCCGGCAGTGCCAGCATATGTTTATCCACCGCCACCATTTCTAGCAAGACTACAAAAAAACAAATAGGACCAGCAATTTAAGCGATTCTTGGAAGTTCTCAAGTAGTTGCGAATTAACATTCCATTGGTAGAAGCCCTTGAGCAAATTCCCAACTATGTAAAGTTCATGAAGGACATTTTGTCCAAAAAAGAAAAAGTCATGAGACTTTGAAACTGTCGCTCTCACTGAGGGATGCAGTGCCATGATCCTAATCTAATTGCCACCAAAGTTGAAAGATCCGGGAAGTTTCACTAGTCCCTGCACAATTGGCAACAAATTTATGGGCAGGGCATTGTGTGACTTGGGAGCCAGCATCAACTTGATGCCAATGTCAGTTATCAAGAAGCTTGGCATGGAAGCAAGACCTACCACCGTGACACTCCAACTGGCAGACCGATCCTATGCACACCCCAAGGGTAAGATTGAGGATGTGTTGGTGAAGGTAGACAAATTTATCTTTCCAGCTGATTTTATCATTTTGGATTATGAGGCCGATGTTCATGTTCCAATTATTTTAGGCAGGGCATTCCTTGCCACGGGTAGGGCTCTTTTGATGTTCATAAAGGGGAACTAACAATGCGTATGAATGACCATCATGTTACTTTTAATGTGTTTCAAGCTTTGAAATGTGCAGATGAACCTGATGAATGTCAAGTTGAGGAGCTGATGGAGTCCATTTATACCGTGGATATGGCACAGTTATGCTAGGATACATAATTTGATGCTAGCATTCTTGATGGCATAGCTGAACTGTTTGAGGAACCTGAGGAATCTACCTTGGAGGCTGAAGCTATAAGTTATTTTGAGCCTCTACAGTTGGCTGGTAGAGAGATAAAAAAAACCTAAACCATCAATTCAGGAACCACCGGAGTTGTAGCTTGTAATACCCCAAAGACTGGTCTAGAAGTATGTTATTAAAAAGTATGTTAATAGATTGGTTCGACTTGCTTCATGATGAAGTTAGAAGTATAAATAAATGGCCTTAGGACCAATTCACTTTGAATTAAAATTTGAAGGCTTAATTAGAAGGATGAATTTGTGAACATGCAAGGTTTTAAAGCTTGCATACAAATTAATCAAAGATGGAGGCCTAAACACATGTTCTCATTGGATGAAAACATGTACCTTGTGAGTGATGACTCACGGCAATATGAAGGGAAAAGATGAACCAAATTCTAGTCATCTTCTTCATCCTACTAACCGAAGGTTGAGAGAGAAAGAAAAAGAGAGAGAGTTCAATAGATTATCTTCAATTCATGACTCTAGTTGGGCCTTGATCTATTAGCTTAAGGAGAGGTAAAATGCTTGCTTGTTTTCTTTGATTAATTGTTTTGCATGTTAGAGTTTAGATGATTTTGTAGTCATGAACTAGTTGAGCTTATAGGAGCTTTCGGTTAAACTTGATGAACTTTAATTTGAATTCTATTAAATGGTTTGTTTGGATATCCTTGTGCATAGGAGTGTTTTGATGAATGAATACACATGTTGGATCAGATATAATGAAATAATAGAGAGCTTATGAAATTGCCCCGTTTTGGTGTTTGTATTATAGGGACTGAATTCATAAGTTACAGCAAGGGAAAATTGTTTTAAATTGTCTGAAATTCTATTTTGAGGATAATAAGATTTGAATGAGGGCATTTAACAAATTATGGACAGTTTTCCTTAAAATTCTGGATTGTTTATAAACATTTGAGTTAAGGGCTATTTTTGTAGGAAAGTAGAGAAATGTTCTGAACTGTTTTGGCAAGAAAGTATATGAATTGTTTGAATGAAATTGTGTGTACATGTAAGCTGCCCAGATTTGAAAATATGAATGTACAAATGTGTAAAATTGGTTGTATTATGATTATGTATAAGCAAGCTGCCCAGATTTGAATACATGAATGTATAGAGGTGTAAATTCGATTGTATGTGTAAGTGATGCATAAGACTGCTATATTAAGCTTAATAATTGATTTGAAATGTTTATGAATGTTAAAGGGAGCTTAAGGTCAAGATAGTGAAATATGCCTACAAGTTATGCACTGGTTGCAAGTTTGAAAATTCATAGAAAATCACATAGGAATTGTATAAGTAGCAACATAGGAACGGGGATTCAGGTATTTCGTAGCATTGGAATAACAGGTGAGCATAGTCTAGAGATTCGAATAGAATAAAGCTGCTCTTAGTACCTTGGTTGTTGTTCCAATTAATCCTATTAGATTACTTGACTAGCAAAGCATGTAAGATTAAGCTTGGAAAGAGGTACGTACTTCCTTTGAAAATACTTTTGGTTTGAAATTGATTTAAGGATCATGTTGTTGATCAATGGTTACACTTATACTTGAAAGTATAAGCTTACTTTAGAAAGGTTGTGTATGAAAATAAATAAGAGTAATCTAGATCAGTGTGGTTGTCCAATTCTATTAGAATATTGAATCTTACTAAATGTTAGTGTATATACATGAAGGCTTGATTAAGGTTCGAATAACTACAAAACTAGATAAATATCTTATGATAAGCATAAGCCAGCTAAGTTAATAATTCATGCTACCTTTCTAGTCACTTTAAAACTAGACTTGAATGTGAATAGAATAAATCAACTAATGTTTTAAGGCATACAATGCCTCTCAATTGAATGAAAAATGAGTTATAAATATAAGCTTTGATTAGAGTTAGTCTTAGACACAATTGGCATATGCCATAGAGTCCGTCAAGCTCGCTAGTTTGGACGATGGACCCTTGTTTAGATCAAGTGATCTATTGGCACAATTGGTACCCTTGTTATGTAATGAATAGATTCAGTACCCTGTGTACTCTTGTTCTGGTACTATGTGTACCCTTGTTATTGTTACACTTATTGTGGATTCGTATGTCTACTAACTTGTCAATCAAGGCTCATGACAACTTAAAATGTAAATTAATGAATCTTGAGGTAAAAAATGAGAATTTGGAATATATATTCCCTTGATATGTATTGGATTTCGATCTCTTAGTTTAGGAAGGACTAAATGTCCATAGTTAAAGATAGAACCATGTTCTATTAGAAATGGTAAATGGATAAACCTGGAAAACTACTTGGATTAGCATTCATTTTCTAAGAACTAAATTGAACAAATATCATGAATTCAGATTCATGCTAGACCGAATAATTGCTTGTAATGAAAGAAATGTTATGAACATATGCTAGATCTAACGGTTTCTTGTATTGAAAGATATGTTATGATACACATATTAGATCGGATAATTGCTTGTAATGGAAGACATGTTATGAACATATGCTAGATCAAATGCTTGCTTGTAAACTTGAAAGAAAGTGGATTGTTTTGATATACTAAAGTGTATAAATGAATTACATGGACAGTTTATGTAATCTTGAATAATGGAAGACATGTTATGAACATATGCTAGATCAAATGCTTGCTTGTGAACTTGAAAGAAAGTGGATTGTTTGATATACTAAAGTGTATAAATGAATTGCACGGACTGTTTTGTGTAATCTTGAAAGAAAGTGGACTGTTTGATATACTAAAGTGTATAAATGAATTACACGGACTGTTTTGTGTAATCTTGAAAGAATGTGGACTGTTTGATATACTAAAGTGTATAAATGAATTACATGGACTGTTTTGTGTAATCTTGAAAGAAAGTGGACTGTTTGATATACTAAAGTGTATAAATAAATTACATGGACTGCTTTTTGTAATCTTGAAAGAAAGTGGACTGTTTGATATACTAAAGTGTATAAATGAATTACATGGACTATTTTGTGTAATCTTGAAAGAAAGTGGACTATTTTGATATACTATAGTGTATAAATGATTTACATGGATTGTTTTGTGTAAACATGAAAATTCTTAAATTAGACTAGAGGTTCCTTTTCTATATCTTGCAATATAAGTAACTTATGACTATATGAAGTATATGAGTATACATGCTTGAGTGATATCCATATGTTCATGTATGTCCTATAATTCGATAGTCTATGTGTGAATATATGTACATGACATGCTTGAACGAATGCTTATGAGATAAGTTGCCATGTATTTAAGTATATATGTACATGTCATGATCATATGGTTGTATACGTGAAATGTTACATTGTATTCAAGAAAATATGATCATGCCTTGACCAAATGATGTGTATGATATGTTTGTGTAAATATCCATGTATAGTATATATATCATAATATTGGATTGCTTGATAAATATGACATGATTACATATATACTGCTACCATGTATAGCATGTATATGAAAGTACTGGACTGGTTGCATTATTTATTGTACATGTGACCTTGTGTATGTCTTATAAGCTGAGAATAACCTTGAATGGTAGGTTATATTTGATTTCTTGGGTACTAAGCAATCATGTCATGTTCGAATGGTATGTTATATGACATGTTTATGATGTGTTCAAGTAAAATATGATATGCCTTGCTATGACACGCTTGATGATGCTTATTATGATATCTTGTGTGACAAATAATGTTGTTATGAGTTACTACAATAAATCAATAGAAGTGTTATGATTGGAATTCTTGATGCAATGTCGTATGAGCTGATGATCATTTTGGTTCTATCATGGACTTTGATTAGATTTGATGAAAGAATAGGAATAGGTTATTTATGGTTTGATGTATTGTTTAGAGAATTATAGCACTACCTCACTAAGCGTTAGCTTACTCTAATCTTTCATCACCTTTCAGGGTATCATGTTCTTGAATATCTATCGAGATTGAATGGGATCACAAGAGTTAAAAAAGTATTTTTGTAACTTCTTAAGTACTCCTAGATGGTGGCACATAATTGTTATGTATGCATTATGCATTTAAGAGCATCTTTGGTCATATATGTATATATATGATGCTCTAAAAAGTGTTTTAAATATGTTATGGGCCTCTAATTATTTTGTGGTTGCTTATTATATAAGTTACAGTAGTTAGTATGTCTGGATGGTTGTTGGTTAACTATATGCGACCTCTATCCTTTGTAAACAATCTGCTAAGTTTCAGGATAGCTTAGGGTAATTAAAATATGACTTTCAAACTGTGGCCTGCAGGTTAAGCTATGTTAAGAATAAGTTTTGAATGCTTGTTGCTATGAATATATGTTTGATAGTGATATGTGTTGTTTAGCTGGAAATTTTAGATAATTAAGTGTTGGCTTTAAATCAGTATAACTTGTAAGCTTAAAGAACCTTAATCAATTGTTTTTGTCACCTTGATTGATCATAGCCACGAACTGATGTGTCTTAAAATGTTTAGAGGTATGTAAGATGATAATCGAGATAAGAATAAATTTTATAAATGAAGAAAAGAGAATTTTATGTGATAGTAGGAATCTTGTAATAAACATTATATTTTGAAGAATATAGAAGAAAAGCATGCTAAAAGAACTAGTGATTGATGTGGTTTGTTTATGCTTGCATATATATGTCTGTGCATGTTTGGAAATTAAAATTGGAATTAGACCTGCCAAAGGTTTAAAAAGTTTTGATTTCCCCCGATTTTAAGTTAAACTTGTTAAGAAATCTTCTAATGCTTTTCATTTGCTTGTTTCTTTATTCCTTAACACTTCCTAATTCAATTTTCTCCTAAGCCAGGTTGGGAGGTGTTATAGAGCTAAAGCCCACAGCCAAATCACTTGAAGTATGCTTATCTAGGTAAACACTCAACTCTGCCAGTGATCAATGCCACTAATCTCACTAATGATCAGGAGAAGAGATTGTTGGCAAAATTAAGAAATTATAAGCAATCGTTGGGTTGGACCTTGGCAGATATCCGAGGTATTAGCCCAACCATTTGCATGCACAAAATCATTTTAGAGGAGTACCATGGTAAGACCATTGAAGGTCAGAGAAGGCTAAACCCTGAGCATGAAAGAGGTAGTTAAAAAAAGATCATAAACTGGCTAGATGCCGGGATCATTTATCCCATTTCCGATAGCTCATGGGTTAGCCAGGTCCATTGCGTGCCAAAGAAATGTGGCATGACCGTGGTACAAAAGAGTGAAGCTAAATTGATTCCCTCCAGGACCATCACCGGATGGAGAGTGTGCATGGATTATAGAAGGCTGAATAAGGCTACAAGAAAGGACTACTTCCCATTGCCGTTCATCGACCAGATGTTAGGCAGATTGGCAGGTAAAGCTTTCTATTGTTTCTTAGATGGTTATTCGGGTTATAATCAGATTGCCATTGCCTTTGATGATCAAAAGAAGACCACATTCGCGTTCCCTTATAGGACGTTTTCTTTTAGAAGGATGTCATTCGGCCTATGTAATGCACTAAAAACATTTCAATGTTGCATGATGTCCATTTTTTCCAATATGATCGAGCACAACATGGAAGTATTCATGGATGATTTTTCAGTGTTTGGTAAAACATTTGAGGAATGCATTCATAGTTTGGAGCAAGTTTTAAAGAGATGCATCGAGATAAACCTAGTGTTGAACTGGGAGAAATGTCGCTTCATGGTGAAGGTGGGCATTGTTCTCGGTCACAAGGTAACTAAGAGAGGACTAGAAGTTGATCAAGCCAAAGTGGAGGTAATCAAGCAATTATCGCCTCCGACGAGTGTTAAAAGTATAAGGAGTTTTTTAGGTCATGTCAGTTTTTATCAGAGGTATATTAAAGATTTTTCAAAAAATTTAAACCTTTATGCTTGTTGTTGGAACATAATGCCACTTTTGCATTTGACGATTCTTGTTTGAGAGCATTTCAAGAACTTAAAGAGAAGTTGATTATTGCCCCTATAGTCATAGTACCGAATTGGAATGAGCCCTTTGATCTCATGTGCGATGCCAGCGACTATGTCGTTGGAGCAGTTTTGGGACAGTGGCATGGCAAGGTTTTCTATGCCATCTGCTATGCCAGCAGAACCTTGAATGAAACACAACTTAATTACTCTACAACCGAGAAATAATTTCTTGCGGTTGTATTTGCTTTTGATAAATTTAGATCTTATTTAATTGGTAACAAGGTTGTGGTTTATACAGATCATTCGACATTGAAGTATCTCTTGGCAAAGAAGGATGCCAAGCCCAGATTAATCTGATGAACGCTCTTACTTCAAGAATTTGACCTAGAGATCAGAGACAAGAAAGGCATCGAAAACTTAGTAACTGACCACCTTTCACGTTTAGAGCATCACATTGAAGATGGTAAAACTAAAGTTATTAGAAATGAATTTCTTGACGAATACTTGCTTGCAGTTAATGCTATGTCATGGTACGCTGACATTGTCAACTACCTGGTGAGCAACATTCTTCCACCAGACTTGGCATACAATGCGAAGAAAAGATTCATGCAAGAAGTTAGGCAATACTATTAGGATGTGCCAATATTGTTCAAACCATGTGCCGACCAAGTGATCGGTCGGTGTGTGCCCGAGGATGAACAACATAACATATTGCATTTGTGCCATGCTGCACCATATGGAGGTTATTTTGCTGGGAGGAAGACTACTGCCAAGGTGCTGCAATTTGGATTCTTTTGGCTGACTCTATATAAGGATGCCCATGAGTATACCAAGGCATGTGACCGATGCCAACGAACAGGAAACATCTCCGTTCGAAACCAACTACCAGTTCAAAATAATATGTATGTGAATTTATTTGATGTATGGGGAATAGACTTTATGGGTCATTTTCCTTCATCATTTGATAATGTATATATACTTGTGGCTGTTGACTATGTATCTAAGTGGGTAGAGGCTATTGCCAAGTTCTTGCACAAACACATTTTTACTAGATTTAGCGCTCCTAGAGTGATTATTCATGATGAAAGCGCCCATTTTAAATACAATCTAATATATAAAGCTTTGTGCATATATGGAATACAGCAAAAAATTACCACAACATACCATCCACAACAGACGGGCAAGCTAAGATATCAAATAAGGAGATTAAGAACATTTTAGAGAAAATTGTAAATCCATCAAGGAAGGGTTGTTCCTTGAGACTGGATGAATCCTTGTGGGCTTATAGAACTGTGTTTAGAACTCCTTTAGGAACTTCACCATTTAGACTCGTTTTTGGAAAACCATGCCACCTGCCAGTAGAGCTTGAACATAAAACGTTTTGGGCTATCAAAACACTTGATGTGGCATGTAGAATTGCTGGAGAAAGGAGGTTACTTGACCTTAATGAGTTGGAGGAATTCAGGACACAAGCCTATGAAAATGCTAGGATCTACAAGGAGAAAGCAAAATGTTGGCATGATAGTATGATAATGCCAAGACAATTTGAAGTAGGCCAGCATGTTTTATTGTTTAATTTATGACTTAAACTATTTCCAGGTAAACTCAAATCAAGATGGACGGGTCCTTATGAAGTTGTTAAGCCATACGCCCATGGAGCTGTGGACATTATGAACTTAAGGACGGGAGAAATTTTCAAGCTGAATGGCCAACGTCTAAAGCATTACATGGAGGGTAATCAAAACAATGCCAAGGAGGTTATCCTCTTGGAAGAGGTGCCATAACATCATCATCAGGTTCAAGTTTCTGTAAATATTTGGTTAGATGTTTTTCTTTATTTTTAGGTTTCAGGATTTTCAGTAGTTTTTTCTTTCTTTCTTTTAATTTTCATTTCTATTCCTTTACTGAGTTGGGAGGTTTTCTTTAAGAATATGCTGATTTAGTATGCTAGGTACAATACCACCTGCGTGCCAAGCAGAATGCTAGTACTGAGGTTGGGCATGCGTTAGAATGGAATGTTGGAAGAAGAGAATACCCGAGCTTGATTAAGATTAGCCCATTAGAGAGAGGGTATTTTTTTAGACTTAACCTTAGCCGCCCAAAATTAGGTTGGATTTAAATTCAACTTAATCACCTTATCACTCCAATCTTTAAAACTTATCCTCTCACTTACACATTATCACATCACCATTATCACTTTACCCCTTATCAAATCAAACCTTTATTTTCCATCATTATCTCCATTAAATTCGGCCACCTTTATTACACCAATTAAACCACTCAATCTCTTTACTTTCTACCTACCCCTACCATTTCAAGAATCAAAATCTTTCTCCCTTTTTCTCACTTTTCCCTTTCTTTTTCAAGCAAGAAACCAAGCACCTTATTTCCCCTTCTTCTTCTTCCTTTGTTCGAACCATTCCAAGATTTCATTTCGTTCCAATGGCTTCCTCATTGACTACTATCCAAAGGTTTTTCAACGAGGAGATCCGAAAGAAGTTTGAAGCAAACTTTGCTTTGAGATCCTTTTGCTACAAGAACCACTTTAATTTTGAGAATGAAAGAACTGTTGATTTTTCCCTAGAGTTCATGGTGTTAGTCGACTTGTACAAGTGGAACAAGTTCTGTCAACAAAAAGGGGAGATTTATGCGACCCTAGTTCAAGAGCTCTATGCTCATCTTGTGACCAAAGACTCGCCCTTCTTGATGATTCGATGTAAGTGTGTGCATTTTGATGAAGGGTATATTAACATATTGTTTAGGTTGAAAGGTGCAGGGATGAACACTTTGAGTTCATCGATTCAATAAGTGCGGCTAAGAGAAAGAAATTGTTGACTGACTTGTATGAGCCTGGCACAGTATGGATCGTATCATCGAAAGGACATCGGACGGTGAAAGGCTAGCATTGAAGCCTTAGCCGAGAGGTTGGAACCATTTCTTGAAGGCAAATTTGATGCCCACATCGTACAATGAAACCATGTCGGATGAGAGGCTAGCATTGTTGTATTCGATCATCGTCAGCCAAAAAATCAATATTGGTCGGCTCATTATTGAAGAAACTTATAAATGTGCGGCGAGAGGTAATAGTAGTCTGTTTTTCCCTCTTTTGATTTCTAACATTTTCATGCAACATGACGTGCCCAAGCTTGATAAAGATAAGGGCCAAACGATCAAGGGATCTACAATCACAACTGCAATTTGGAAGAACCTCACCGCTACCGAGGCCAAGGAAAAAGGCAAGGGGAAGGTGACAACGCCAAAGCCCAAGGTGCCAAAGGTAGAGCCAGTTCCCTTGCCAACTAATGCAGTGGCATTGTTCTCTCAAATCTACCAGAGCCAAGAGATTATTCTTCAAAAATTAGAGGCAACTAAGGAGGCAGGCTCTCAAGTTCTGGAATCATGCTCATGTCAGGGATATTGCCACCAAAGAGACTCTTGAAGGCCCCTCCTCGGGTGTCTCACAAGACTTCCCAGATTTCCCTACCGAGATCGTTGCCAGCGATGATGCCATGCCAGTCAGTCCTTACTCAGTTCATACCACATCTGATACCATAGTCCCGTTGTCTCCAGTCCAAGTTAAATCTGCTAGTTCTGAATCCGAGATTGAATCGAAGGAACCCAAACCCAAGTCTGCCAAGAAGCCTGCCACACCACCAGTGGCACCTGCTCAATCTGATGCCATTGTTACTCTTGTTGCATCAGACCCTGCCAAGATTGTAGAGGAAGTCATCCGAAATGTTGGAGCCTTCACTGCCACAAAGCCAACAATGAGGGGAAGAAAGAGAATGGCCCCCGATCGTGGGACCTTTGTGAAGAGAAAAACTGGAATCACAAAAGAACTTTTATCCGAAAAGGAGTCCTCATCTTCCTAAACTCCTTTGCGTTCCATTACATTGCATTTTTCATGATCATGCATTTTATTTTTTCTGTTTTTATTGTATATATGTGTTGTTTTCATGCATTGAGGACAATGCACATCTTAGGTTTGGGGGTGTGCGTTTCTTCACATTTATGCCATGCATTTCATGTTTAATTTCTGTTGCCATTGCCATTTTAGGTCATTTAGAATAGATGCATGTCGAACCACTAAAAAAGAAAAAAGAAAATTTTGCCTCAGATTAATTTTGAAGAATGTTAACATTTGTTAGGCAAGTTTAATTTGATCTAGATGTCTGTCTGATGAGGAAATTTTAATCTTTAGTTGTCATGCCATGCCAGCAGAGTAGTATGCCAGGTTAGCTTGGCAATTAATCTCTAGTTTAGGGAATTGAATTTACACTTAACACGTGATATGTATCTAGTTCCCTAGCAAACTTAGACTATTTGAAACTATGCTCAGATTGAAATAAAATTGAAAAATGATGCCAGGGTAAAAAGAAACTAATAAGGCAGCAATGTCCGGCCAAGGCAATAAAAAATAGAACTTTCCTCTACCTAGGGATAATAAGTTAATTGGGGCTTCGTGGTTTGTTCCCTCTTATTTCTCAAGTCCAAAACCCTAGGGTATGAGTTGAAGAGAAAGCGTAGTGATGTTTGGATTAAGGTGGGGATTCATGGTATGCTCCCTCTTATCGCTCATGCTAAATAGTGTCATGAAGCAAGCTTAAATTAATGCCAACGGAACCCTTGGAAAGAAAGAAAAAAAGAAAAAAAGAAGAATCTGCATTTAAGTAGTAAAATTGACTAAGGGAGTGAAAGGATACTTGATGCGTATTGCCTACACATCATGCACTCTTCATGAACTTAGACTAGAGTTATATAGTTGCACTTGAATTATTACCTGCTTGGCATTACTGCACTAAGATACTGAAGACAGAAATAGAGCCAAATTCTGTTTGCCAGCACTTGTTGGCATTCCAATTAAAATTTTGTTGAGGTAACATTTTCATAGTTTTGTTTTTATTTGCATTACTTGAGGTCACACAATGAGTTAAGTTTGGGAGTGTGTTACCTCTCAAAAAGTATTTTTTTTAATGCCAATTATTACAATGCTTTTGCTTGTTTTTAGGTACATATAGTTGCATTAGGTTGTTAGAATCATGCATTTGCATAAGGAGTTTAGTATTCTGTCTATACCAGTGTGAAGGGTTGTTTTGTGGCTATTTTGTAGGTTTGGCATAGGATTAGGCGCAGAAAAGTAACACAGTTAGGATTGCCAAGGAGAATGCCAAGTGTTGTTGTCATAGAAGGACCAGACAATGCCAAGCACTTGTTGGTAGAGAAGTGAACTTGATGCCACACCAAGAGGCTGTTGAAACCCAAAAAAATAGGATAAGATCAGGCTCTTAAAAGATCGACAATGGATTAATCTCTGAAAAAATAGTAGATAAGGTGGTGACAGTTATGTTGGCAATGACATGCCAAGCTTGGATGCCAAGGAAACATCAGCATGATGACGTCAGCCTTAGCCTGATAAGCTATCACACCTATCGGATAAGACTCTATCTCTTATCCTTTGAGCGTTTGAAATTCAAATGAAGAAGCTATCCTATTCCCTTTCTTGCAATCCTATTTAAACACCAACCGATCAAGCATTTAAAAAGGATGATCGTGAAGACTTAAAGTGATCAGAGTGAGGTGTTGGAGTGCTCAACGAGTGACGGTCGGTTGCACAGAGGAAGGTGTTTCAACCACTTGGCCAAGAGCCTGGATTTGAGGGCCGCATCGAGAGACCCCCCGTGCCTATTCTCTTGGTTTTAAGTTGTTTTACTTTTCTTTTTATGATGATGTATGTAAAAATGGTTATGGTTTTGTTGGTTAAATCCCTCACCATGAACTAATTTCATAGTTGGTGGGGAATATTTGGTTTAAATGTTGATTTTATGCTTTAGTTTCTTTAATGATAAATATGTTTCGGCAAAGTTTTTCTATTTGGCATACTTGAATTTTTTCCTAAACACTCTACCAAGCGAGAGTTGTCACTGTTGGCCTATTGCTTCTCAATATCTTAACAGACTTGGGGTGACAACGATTGAGTTGTTAAATACTAAGGAGAGAAGATTCGAGAGAAGCCGTTCAAGCAGATGAACTTACTTCGGGAGTGATATCTACCCCTTAGGAGTATAGATTGGTTCTTAATCAAATCAGTTTATTTAAAAACATGCACTATAGAGATATAGGGGTTTTTATATGATCGACTTAGGGCAATGACCATCGAGAAAGGCTTTTCTAATTTTTAATCTACTCAGCAAACAATGCCAAGAAAGGTTGACATTAAATGCTGGCACGGCATGAAAAGCATAGAAACCAAGCATTCCCTGCCAATGCTCATCACTCATTAAAAGACCTTCCTTGCCAACATTTTACTTCATTTTTCTTTTCTTTTTAGTAATTCCAAAACAATCTTCAAAACAAACATTTTTTCTTCCAAGGCAAGTAACAATCAAACAATCGAATTCCAAGTCAATCTTTGTGGGATCGATACTCAGCTTAACTGATGTATTACTTGTAGACCGTGTATACTTGCATACAAAAGACTCATCTTGGCACTATTTTATTACTTTTCTAATACATATCTTCTGCCCCTTTTGCTAGCATTCACTTAGAGAGTCTACAAGTTTTTGGCGTCGTTGCTGGGATTACAACGGAGTTGATTGTTTTTAAGTTTTTACTTGTCTTTTTTAGTTTTATTTTACTTTTGTTTTTTACTCGATGTATGACCAGAAACCACCCTGTGGTGGACGAGTGACCATACAATCTTGAAATTGAGAGAACCTTAAGGAGGTTAAAGAGAAGATTCAGAGAGATTAATAATCAAGGTAATGTAGGGAATTGTGTGGTGAACAATGAAGGCAATCCACGTAACAATGAGATACCACCACCACTTGTTGTCCCACTTGTCGATGAAGATAGACCTATTAGATAACATTTTGCACCAAACATTGACAATTTAATGTCAAGACTTGTTGGCATAGAGGTAAATGAACCAAATTTTGAACTTAAGCTGGTGATGATTCAAACTCTTTTGAATATAGGCCAATTTTATGAAGCACTTACTGGAGATCTGAGGCAACATCTAAAGTAGTTCATGGAGATTTGCCAATTATTTAAACAAACTAGAGTATCTACAGGCACTGTGAAGTTAAGGTTATTCACTTTTTCCTTGTGAGATAGAGCCAAGGCTTGGCTCAATTCTTTGCCACCTAGCTCAATCACTTCATGGGCAGACCTATACCAGAAGTTCTTGACACGATTTCAGCCGCCAACACTCACTGCCAAGCTACGGGGTGAGATTATTACATTCAGGCAGGCTGAGGATGAAACTCTATATGATACTTGGGAGAGATTTAAAGATCTGTTGAGAAGGCGTCCTATGCACGAATTCTCGAATTGGACCCAAATTCAAACCTTCTATAATGAATTGAATGCACAAACGATGACTATTGTAACACTCTTTCTCGGGGTATCCGGATCCCATCAATCAACGATGACTCAACCACACAAGTTTCCAAACCGCACACAACATTGACACGACCACCAAACAGCACACAACATTACATGATTACCAACTCTATTGTTTCTATCAATTATCAAGCCATCCATTTCGGTTTACCAACTTGTTAATATATTATGAAAGTGTACATTAATCATCTTTATTTATTATCTTTATTAACTCATATTATCTCATTGTCATCCTACGTAAATTTCCATCTTTTATCAGCATTATAAATTATTCCACTCAATGGGTATCGGTACTCGAACACGAGTGTCGATGCAGTATCTCAGGTACCGATACTGATATTACTTACCAGAAATCCTAGATTTCCTCACATACCAGTACGGGTCAACCCGTACCAATACGGACCCCAATCGTATATCGGTACGGCCAAAACTCATACTAAAACCCTATTCATGAGTTCATACCATTTCCTCGGATTATGATATTATAATGCTTATTCGATCCCTAAAGCTTATGAAACTCATTAGGGTTAGTTTACTAATGCATTTAATCAATTAATATTTATTACCGACTTCATGACCATTTATTCGAATATTACCATTATCTATCTCATACACACAATTTCCATCGAATACATCAATATTCATACTCTAGCACCCAATCAACACAACACACAATTTAAATAGGCATCACATAGATATATGATTGTTTGAGCAACCCTATACGAGTTAAAACATATCTTTAAACCTCATCATGCAGCTCATAATTATTGAGCCTCATAATACCGGTCTCAAATCATGCTTATTAATCATCTACCTATTTTGCAGGCGCTAACACACAAAGCAGACACATTTATGATGCTCATGAAGCAATAAGAGTTCGAGGTGTACTAATCTTAAGCCGATATCGCTAAAATTCTCATCCGAACTTCCTGAATATTCCACTTGATCCGATATCCAATTCCGAATAGTCCTCGTATACCAATTAACATAAGTATCACTTAATCATATACTCTAATGAATTTGAAAGGTTCAATGAGTAAAAACAACTTACCATGTTTAAATTTGGCGAAACGGACAACGGGCTTAGAAACGTCGAGAAACTCCCAGGTAGATCATCTGGGAAAAGTCAACACTCGGTCAAAGTCAACGGTTAACCCAGTTGGTCAACAATCCAAGCGATCCAGTGTAGCGCAGGTGCACATAAGCTACAGTGCACCCGCGGGCGGCGATCCTATGTGCGTATTTGTAGGGGAGCATGGTGCACTCCAGCTACTAACAAGGCCCCGTAGAGTATGGCGCGTGCGGCGGCAAGCTTCAGTCCGACATATTTTCGGTTGGGGAATCCGATGGTGACCTCCTTTTTCAATTTTGAGCACTCAAACATGGCTAACTCGCAAAACCCAAACCTTCTTTTTCTTCACCCTCTCCAACGACAACTTTGACGGTGATTCCGAGACCACCTCGACTCGTCTCGACGAAAGGAACGTGATGGTACTGGAGGTGTCTAAAATGGATGACCAGTTGACAACAAATCGGATTTCTAAACTCCCCTTTACTTTTTCTCTTAATTTTCTCTCTCTTCAAAATATCTCCCCTCTTTTCTTTTTCTTTTCCACTTTGCAGCCACCTTTAATTCAAATAACCCCTTTCCCAAGAAAAATGGGTAAACTAATTATTTAACACTTATCTTCCCCCTTGTTCCCACTTAGGCTCCAAACTTTAAATTCCTTATTCATTTAAGTCCTTAATTTCATTTAAATTGGGCTTCAACTTAAATATTCTTTATAATTAAACCATCAAATTAAAAGGTTCAAAACTCAGATCCGGGACCCGATATATTAACCCAAACTTTGGGTCATTACAACTGGAGTCACTCATTGAAATCATTAGAAGCATACTTTTTTTAATAGTCTTAAGGTGATTACAATGTAGTATCTGTTCATACATATTCTTAAGCCTTTAATAATACACACCTTGTAAACAAAGCGAGTTGAACTCGGGCCTCCTAGGATGAACATCATCCGTTTTTTCATTGGGACCACTTGTTGGGTTCCATTGGAAGCATACTTAAACATGTTTTGCTGGTTGCATATTTTGTTGAAAAGGTTGTATGTGATGTTAGGACACATTTAGATCTTTTTGTGTGTACTTTGTGTGAAAACCCTAAGTTTTGACCTTGGATGTTTAATATTATAAATGATTATTAAAGACATCAAAACTAAAAGGAACGATCCTTGTTTAGACAGTAGGGTCTTAAAATTTGACTCGCAATCTTTAAATGCATAAGGATCAATCTCTCACATTAAAATATCGATTCCTTTTACATTTAAAGCGTAAATCTGTTTGAAAACTCTCATAAAAGAGATATTGAGTTATACATTTAGGCTTGTTGGGCACTAATTCAATAATTGTGCATAATGGAGAATAATAAAAAGAGAAAAAAGTTTGATACACAGTCGTGCTTTTCAAATTTAGGGTTGGGGGTTTAGTTTAGAGTTAAAAGTTCAGGGGTTTAAGTTGTAAGGTTTAGAATTTAAGGTTAGTGTTTAGAATTTAGGGTTTAGAGTTTAGGATATTAGGGTTAGGAATTTAAAATTTGTGTTTTATAAGGTAATAACACATGCTTGTATAAAATTAGTTTTACACGACTTGTGTATCAAAGTTTTACCCTAATAAAAATGGTAAATTAATTTTCCAAATCCACTCTTCTAATGTATAAATTACTCAAATCCTTAATTGATAAAATGGGCCTTAATGACAATGTTGGTTAAATGAACCTTAGTGGTAAAATTGGTAGGTTGGGTCTTGATCGCATATGTTGGTGGTATGTCCTAGTGGTAAACCCTTGGCTATTTGGACTCTTAGTGGAAATACTTAAGATGGGCCTTCGTGGTGTTATGAGGAACATAAACGTGATGATTATTCTATTATACGTATATATGACGATCATTTGATTATATGATATGTGTGGCGATTATTCTATTATACGGTATATATGACATTCATTTGATTATATGACATGTGCAACTAGTATTCTATTATATGGTTTGTGTACTAATTATTTGATTATACATTCTACGTGACGATCATACAATTATACAATTTGAGTGGCGATTACAAGATGGCGTGGCGATTATGATGGTATTACGTGGCATGTGTGGCAGTTGTGATTTTATAAGAAACCGGCATGCGGTGAACATAAGATATGGACGATTAATATATGTATACACTTAAAGTTTTTTATATATAAAAGGAAGAAAATACCATTATTAAAGAGAAAATAGAACAAAGAGAACGAGATAAAAGTTCAAAAAACACGACACTCGTGGTTGAAATAAACAAGGGCACAGAAGGCCCAAAACAATAGTCCAATCAAAAATAAAGAAACACAACACCACCGAAAAAAAGACAGACTGCCAAAAACTAAGTAATCGACATAGGTGACTCCGAGGCCATAAAAGTCAAATCGAAAGAGTTTTTGAGATGACTCCGTGAACCCATAAGTTTACGGTCTGCATCACTAGAGGATCACTAACTGTTAACAGTAATAGTTGAGTTTGTTATGAGTGGGCCAAATTGGTTACTCTGGTTACTCAATCAGTTGGGCCGTTCTAAAACAGTTAGAGCTATGTGTATATATTGTAATGCCTATGGGCCTGTTTGGTAAGCGGATTCAATAAAGAAATAATAAAACTCATTCTGTTTATTCTCTTATTCTCTCTAAACGTAGCCCTAATTTCAACATGGTATCTTTCGCCGGGCCGTCCATCAGAGTTCTTTTTTGCTTTCTTTCTTCCGTTGTTTTTCTCTGTTGATTCTCTTTTTTTCTCCGTCGTTCTCTCGTTCTCCAGAGTGCGATTTCTTGTTCGATTGTGCTAATCATGGCTCCACCAGAACCACCTGTTTCTTCGCCAGCATCCTCGCCGACTGCCGATTCGACTGGTAACTCACTTGATCCGGTGAGTAAATCCTTCTCGAATAAGAAGATTAGCGTTGTTGTGGACGAATCCAACTTCTTGCTGTGGAAGCAGCCGATCCTGTTAACTGTTCGCAGCCACTGCCTGGAAAAGCTTCTCACCGGTACTCTCAAATCGCCGCCTGCTACAATCACAACGACCGGAGGTGAATCGATCGAAAATGAAGACTATGAGGTGTTCGTAGCACAGGATAGTGCCCTAGCCTCCTAGCACCTGTCTACGATCAGTCCATATCTCCTGTCTCAGTTCGTTGAAGCAGACACGGCGGCTACCATGTGGACTACGGTGACGAAGTTCTTTGCCAGTCGTTCAACGACCACGGTGATGAGTCTTTACTACAAACTCCGTGCACTGAAGAAGGGGGATCTGAGCATGAGGACCTATGTTTCGCAAGTTAAGGAGGTATGTAATGCTTTAGCCTCTTGTGGCAGTCATATCTCCGATCTAGAAAAGGTTGCACCTGTTCTTAACGGTTTGTCCATTGAATATCAACCGTTTGTGGCTTTAATTACTTCGAGCAGAGAACCTTACACTTTAGATGCTGCTGAGTCTGTGTTAATTGATGCTGAGACTCAATTACATAGTTTCAATCATCTTTCTAACTTTTCTCCAAGTACCAGTGTTGCGCAAGTCACTGACTGTACTCAGACGAATCGTGCTGCTACGTCCAATAACCGTTGTCCGTACGGGGTAGGTTTGGTCGTGGACCACGGCCTCAATGCCAACTGTGTGGCAAGCTTGGGCACATGGTTGACAGCTGCTGGCACAGGTTTGATGAGAACTATCCAAGGATCACTGCTCGTTCATCTGGTGGTTCTTCCAATGAGTCTAATGCTGTGAATCTGTGCTCTTTTGATTCTAATGCCTCTGGTTGTAGTTGCCACTCTGCAGGTACTTGCCCCACTGATTCACAAAGGGCAGTCAATCCTAAGGCAAATTTGGCTAGCATGAGTCAAGGACAGTGGTTTGTGGATTCTAGAGTCACTCACCATGTGACTTCTACTGACACTGCTGGTCAAGAGAGTGCAGAATACTCTGGTCCTGGTAAGCTTGTTGCTGGTAATGAGATGAGCTTAGGTATATCTAGAGTGGGTCAATCTGCCTTATTGTCTCGTTCTTGCACTTTATTTCTTAATAATTTGTTGGTTGTGCCCAAAGTAACTAAGAGTCTCATTTCGGTTTCAAAGCTTGCTAGGGACAACAAAGTATATCTTGAATTTCATGCTCAATCCTGTTTGGTTCGAGATGAAGCTACTAGAGCTGTCTTGCTTAAGGGTGATGAAGTTGATGGCCTCTATAGGTTCACTAATAATGTGTCTTCCAATTCTATTGTTTCCAATTCTTTGCTTCAATGTACTCTTGAGGTTTTTAGTGTTCATAAGTCTTCCAATGTCTATGACTTGTGGCATAGGACGCTTGGGCATCCGTCCCATGAGTCCTTGTTGAAAGTTTGTAAGGACTGTAATATGCATCTTCCCAGTTCTGTTAATAAAACTTTTGAGATTTGTTCTGCTTGTCAAATGGGCAAGAGCCATAGGTTGCCATTTCTGCCTTCTAATTCTAAGTATACTGCACCTTTTCAAATTATTTTTACAACTTGTGGGGCCCTACACACTTATCCTCCAAAGGTTATTACTATTATTTCTCATTTGTTGATGCGTATACTAGGCATACATGGTCTATCTTCTGAAGCATAAGTTCCAACCCTTGGCAGCGTTTCAATCATTCCAGCAACTTGTGAAGACAAAATTTAATGGGGTCATCAAGGAGGTGCAAAGTGATTGGGGAGGAGAATTTCGAAGTCTTTCTCCCATTCTTCAGGCAGCAGAAATTGTGCATAGTCACTTGCCCTCGCACTTCACAACAAAATGATGTCGTGGAGCGCAAGCATCGACATATTGTGGAACTTGCCTTAGTCCTTTTAGCTCAAGCTTCTCTTCCCATGCAGTATTGGTCATTTGTTGTGGTAACGGCGAGATAGATTGAGAAAAGGAAGGAAGATTTGAAGAAAATATAGCAAGTAGATGTGTATTTTATTGTTTAATTAAAGTTCGTTATTTTTTAATTATTAAGTTGATGTTTGAATATTTGGAGAGAAAATAGAGTTAATTAGTAGATGTGTAATTGTTTAATTTATGGTTTAAGAAGAAAAAAACATTTTTTATTTTTTATGTTAGCAATTTTAATTTTTAAGTAAAAAAGAAACGTTGTAATTCATAAGGATTTAGTGAACTCAAAGTTAGGTCAATTTGGTGTTAAATTCATTAAGGATTTATAATTAGTTTGTTAAAGAACTAAAATGAGTATATTGGGAATTTTGCAATCGGAATAAGTGAAATATGAATTTTTAGAGGATTTTATAAAATACTTGCAGAATGTGATTGGATTTGTTAGTTATTGAATCGAATGAATTTTGTTAAGGGAAAATAAGACTTGAATGATCAAATTACTAAATTAGTGACTAGTTTTTAGAAATCTTAAAATTGAAAAGTTTTAAAGGTAAATTGTCGAATGATATAGGGACTAAATGGTTATATTATTATTAGTAGTAAAAAATGTTTTTTAATTTTTAAGAAAAACATTTTTTAATTTAGGAGTTGGCAAACAATATATTATAATTAGTAAAAAATATGGATGTTAATTTTTTTTAATTTAGTAGTAATTAAGGCAAAATGACAAATTTTAAAATGCCAAATTGAAATTTTAATTAATCAATGATGATTGATTGATTTAAATTTAATCTAATATGTTAATTTAGTTATGTAATTTAAATGTATTAGAGTTAAAATTTAAATTTTGTATAATTTTAACAAATTAGAAACTAAACTAAAAATATTATTATAAATTTTGTTTGTTTAGTTGATTATGTTTATTACTTTTTTAATGTAGTAGATTTAGTCTCAGGTTTTAATATATTCTTATTTGTCTTGTAGGATGCGTGAGTAAGCTCCTCTATTGTGATTACAGGACTGACACATTACTAGTCTCACGGTTGATGAGATAGTACAAATTTTTCATAATTTATTTATTAGAAATTCAATTATATTTTTGTTTAACTCTAATATTTATTTATTAATGTGTTAATTACAGGATGTGGATGATACATTTAAGCTTCATCCGAACATGTCCAAATATCATCGGATGATCGAATCATTCAATGGTTGCAAATTTTTGGATTTTATCATGCGACCTTCATTCGTGGGTACAAGTTGGTGCCCGGGTTGATTGTCGCTCTAATTGAGCATTGGAGGTCGAAAACTCATACATTGCATATGTCGTGTGTGGAATGCACGATCACACTTGAAGACGTGGTCATGCTTATCAGGTCCCGGTAAACAGGGCACCATTGATCGAGCAGACGAAAGGTATAGCTGAATGTATTTGCTTGGAATACCTTGGGAAGGTGTCAAATAGATTAAATTTGAGAGGGTCTCGTGTGAAATGAGTTGGTTGCAAATTGAATTTGAACTCGATCAATATAATTTGGTTTATGCGATTTATAGAGCCAGTCGAGCCTATATTTTGCAAATCATTGGAGGTATACTGATGTCGGATAAATCTGGCAATCTTATTCATATACGGTATCTACGTTTTTTGAAATTTTCGTGGGAAACTGCTACATATAGTTAGGGATCGGCCATATTAGCGTTCTTGTATCGTGAGTTGTACAAGGGCGCTAAACTAGAAAATGGTCATAAGGTTCGGGGTATTGGTGGATGTTTGCTATTCCAGCAAGCGTGAGCTTGGCAGTGACTGTAACACCCGCTTCCTCTATCCGTACATCGGATATGAGTCGAAAATACTATGACTTCTTTATTCAAAGATCGGGGTAGTTTAAAATTTTCAGAAAACTTCTCGATGGTCACCCATCCTAAAATTTCTCTAGCACGCTTAACTTTACTTAAAATCGACATAAATTATTTATTCAAGTTCTAATCATGAATCAATTATCTTAAAACCCATAACAACTTTAAAGGTCAATCTCAACTCGAATAAGTTTAGCAAGCATACATGCCAATATAAAAATCAACCTCAATTTGGATGTCATTATTGTGATTATCTGTTGAGCTTTCCAATATTGATGCAATGCTTTTCTCCCTCTCATCTTGATTTACCTACGTGTGTACAATCAAACACACGCTAAGTACGAACTTAGTGAGGCAATAAAGGAAATTAATAACAATATTTTAAACTTTATTCAAGTTCATGGCTACGTTTATATAGCATGATATATGTCAATGTCATAAGATTTTCATGTATGCCCGATTATCATAATATGCCTTATATGCATCATGATCACTATATAAATATTACCATCATACCAATCATGTATCAACATAATATAAACCAGATATAAATTTCTTACCGATATACTTTCCATTTGCCCTGAGTGTTCATATAAATATGTCCCGAGAGTTCATATACTCTCTAACATGTTTACCATTTATTATCCCTTTATTTATAGCCCGATTATCAATGATTTCCCAGTTTCCCAATTTCATAGCCCAAATATAACCTTGAGGACCCTGGGTACGCAAGTCAAATATGCACCGAAGTGCTAACCCGCACGTTTATAAGGTCGTGCTAACCATTATCCTGTACGTTTATAAGGCCGTGCTAACCATTATCTCGCACGTTTATAAGGCTGTGCTAACCATTATCCCGCACGTTTATAAGGCCCTGCTAACCATTATCCTGCACGTATACAGTAAGTCTACTTTTAACACTATAGTGTTATCCCGAATTCCCGATTATGCAGCGTGTTGCTGGACTCTATGGCATGCCAACTATACCTTGTCCCTCAATGACTCATTTGGGCAAAATTCCCGAATTTATTCCATCCATGGCAATGTATATCAATATAATTTAATATTGGGCAGTTCATACCTGAAATAACATTCATAGCATACCATCATCAATAACTAGTGATCAATGCATTTGTTTTCAATCCTTGACATATTTAAAATATGTCAAATATATGATCAATGACATAAATATTATGTCAACATATAAATCATGTAGACTTATCGCAAGTCTTACCAATGTATCATGTTATGTATGCATTGCACTCACCTTGGTTATTTATTAGCACGCCTCACTAAATTCTACACGATCATTTCCTTTATAGAACCTCGAACTTTCTTTGATTCGGCCTTGACTGAAAATCGAGTTTCGGGGCTTGAATCGAGCTTAGAAATTTTTTTCTCTTTCTTTCCCTAGCCCTCACGTTTTTGGCTAGAAAAGAATGTTCATCTTTTCACCATTATTTTACACATATATCTATTAAATGAATATTAAATTCATTTAATAGTGAAATTACAATTTTGCCCTTTTTATCCAATGGTTGAGATTGATTTTATCATCAATCAAGGGCCAAGATTTAATCTTCCATTTTCTCTTTCCAAAATTGCCCTTATAACTTTTTAAATATTTCAGAAATGCCATTGGGGCCAAATGACCAATTTGCCCTCCAACTAGTTTTTATTTACTAGTTTGCCATTCTTGTAAAAATTCAACTAAATCTAGTTGGAATCCAACCAAATACAATAAAATATTCATAAAATAATATTTTATGAATTTTTCCATGTCTTTTGAATCAGTCTCCAAAATTTCCATTCGATCCAATATACCGATAAATAATCCTTTACTCAGAAATAAACTGTAGGATTCATCTTGAATCAAACTAAAAATATTTCCAACACTTGGAAATGGCTTTTATAACCTTTATCTATCATATGGCAAAATTTCATATTTTTCCAGTTCGATCCGGGTATCTGAATTCCACTTAAACTTTAACTGCGATTTTCCCAATAATCGAAATATCAGATCGAACCAATAATTCCGCATTTGATTCACACACTTAGGTGATCTGTTTATTTATGAAATAAAAACCCTTAACTTTTGGGAAATTACAACTTTAGTCCTCAAACTTTTCCAAAGTTTATACTTTAGCCATAAAATTTCCAAAATTTACATTTTGGTCACTACCTCTTTAAACTTCAATTCCCATTCCAATTTTCCTTAGAATTCAAGCAAACTTTAAGAATACCTTATTCAATTCACTATCTATCACATGAGACATTTAAATCTTAGAAATTTCCTTTCCAAAACTCATAATTAAAGAAATCCCAACTTTCGCATTTTTGTCATTTTAGTCACTAAGTTAGCTTTTAAGCTATTATCTTAGTACTAAATGACCCTTAATCAACTTAGTAAATTTTGGGGTATTACAGCGACTTCTGTTTTGGACACCGATTACTCGAACACCGATATAGTTCTCTCTTGTCACCAGGTAATTATCTTAATTTTGAGTTGAAAATTTTAATTAAATTTATTTATTTTTAAAACATTATTGTGATTTGTATGCATATGGTGCAAGAAAAAGTGCACACGGGATTATCGAACAATAACTTGAGAGTATTTAGAGCTTAGATTGGTTTGTATTGTTAGGAGCATGTATCTAGTTAAAATGTATTGTTTAAATTTTAGTTAAATGTTTATAGTTTATTATTTACATTAAATGTTAGATGTCTTATTATTTACAATTTATTTATTTTTGCAGTTTATTTAGATGTTGTACAACGATGATCACATTTTTTTTATCGAATAATCTGATGAAGGATCTGATCAGTGGTGTAGTGTTACATCATTGATCCACTTTGCGTTTGTCGAGTTCCACTTTGCCGACAGAGTTCTGAGGCAATTTAGCTTCCACCAGTCGATTTCGTATACTCACATTAATCATGACTATCTGCACAATTATGATGGACGCGACATGGCAGATGTAAATTGGGAAGTCACACATGCAGATTACATTAATATGTAGAATAACGGAGCTTCAACATTACCGATTCGCGCTCTAATCCAAGAGGATGATTTTGATTTTGAGATGTTAGAGTACCTGATCTACTTTCTTAATAATGGAATGCCGTACTTAACTACGGTCGATGGACGAGAAGAATATAAAAAATATAAGAAATTCTAAGAGTGCAACATATGCATCTCAAAATCCCGTTTGGAGTAGAAACCCCGAAGGTTGGCCAACCACATGGGAGCCAGATACGAGCAGAGTAATGCCGACAACTATATGAGAAATGAATTGGCTCATACATGTATACAACCAGAAGTGGGCTCGAGCTCCTCAAATACTCAAGCGTTTCATGATGCTATTTTATACACACCCGAGTTTTATCCTCCATAGTCACTCATTTACTCAAACTTTGGACAGAACATGGATTTTTAGGAAATGTAAAATTTCCTGAATTCACTAGAGATTATGGGAGGGCAGAGCAATTACATGGATTTGTTCACAACACCTCCTCCTTTGCCCTCAGTGACTAAGGAGGTGAGCTACACTAAAAAAGATGCCGAAGATGATCCCGAGGCACCACAGAGGCCACAACGTGCTCGACGACCGCCGTAAACTTATCTTTCGACCACACCCCGTCATGAGCTGAAATTACACAAGAAAAAATGATTTTATATATTTTGTGTAATACATTAGAGGCATTTCAGTTTGAATTTGAATTTTATTGTTTTTTATTTTTCAGTATTTTTTATTATTCACTTAATCTAAATCTATTTATCTTTAGTAATTGTGACTAGCTTTTCAAATTCGACCATACTAAGAGGTATTGAAACCTCCATTCAAGAATGTTAATTTTGTGAATCTGTGACATAGGTTTCGAAATCTTACCCTAATTATTGAATTTTTATGTTTTGGTCACTATCTCATAACTTTTTTCAATTGAACTTCAATTCAATCGCCTTCTTTTAACTTCAAGTTTTGTGATGAACATGAAATTAAAAATATTTCCTACTAATAAAATGTAACATTTCGTTGGTCCTTAAAACTTTGAATACTTAGCAATTTGGTTCATTTGGCACATATCATTATAAACATGAAATTAAAAATATTTCCTACTAATAAAATGTAAAAGTATTTCCTACTAATAATATGACAGTAGTAAAAACATAACATTATAAATGACTAATTAATATTGATGCAAAGTAGAATATTTTTTAGTACAAACATAATATTTTCGAATACAAACATAATAAATCACTGAGGCATGGGCACATATCTTGGTTCATTTGGACAATTGATTTCGAATGGCCTTTAGCCCTACATATGGTACATCTCTTTCGTTGTCCCTTCTCTTTGTGATGAAGATCCATATTGGTGTAGATGCGAGTCGACCTAGGTTGGCCAGTTGGAGTTCTACGGAGTGTAGGATCCGTTAACCATTTTTCATGCTCCACTGACGGCCAATACTTTGAATTCACGATCAGTGGGAACTCAATTCTATAAATACTTAACATCTGGTTGAGACTGGAGCATTCATCAACATATATGTACGGGTCAACATTGGCGAACATACATGCTGCAACTGCATGAGCACATGGATATCGCCACGCTTGGAACTTGCCATAGTCACACCACCTACGTCTGAAATCGACTCAAAATACATTTGAGTGGGCTGCTTCATTGCGGCATCTAGAACCAATAACATAGAAAGTCTGATTCATTCGGTCGAATGCGTGAATGGCCAACGACGTTGCATTCTTCACATTATTCTGCATTTTTGTCACAATATTAGGAGCCCAATATTGTCCTCTGTTTTATTAAGGACTGAACTTGCTTCCCTTTAACGGACCAAACCTTAGCCAACCGGTAGTACGTCTCTTTCACCAAGCTTGCTATAGGGACATGACATGATCCTTTTAGTACTCCATTTATGCACTCCACAATGTTGGTTGTCATTTGCCCATATCGTCTACCACCTTCATCATACGATTGGGCCCATCTTTCTCTCTTGATATTGTTGGCCCAACTCTAAACTCGCTCGTCATATTTATGTAAATTTACTATCTTCCTCTCAAATTATGGTCGTAGTAGTAGATATCTTGTCCCATAATATATGTTGTTAGCATCTAGAAAAATCAAAGCACATAATTGGATAGGCATATATAATGGAGTTTGAAAAAACGATACTTACCCATGCTTAAAATCTCACTACGAAGGTATTGATTTTTGAATTACTCGTAGCTGTTCTTACCAATGTGATGAACACAGGGTATGCGTACGGAGGTGTCCAACGACTTCCAAGCTTCTTCTCGATCAATTATAATGCAAATCCCTTCTTCTCGTACAAAATGGTCACGTAAATTGGTCAAAAAGAAATTCCAAGCTTCTGCCGTCTCCCCCTCAACAATTGTGAATGCAATCAGAATGACATTGCTCTCATCATCTTGTGCAACGACAATCAACAGTATATGAGAGTATCTCCCGTACAAGCACGTGCTATCAAATTGGATCATACGTTTACAAAATAGAAAGCTTTCAATGCATGGCTTGAACGCCCATAATAGTCGATGGAAAAAATTTATACCCTTCAAGCAGTTGGCCTTATCGGTCTTATGCATTCTTTTTTTGATACCTCACTATGGTGCCTGAGATGAAATGTGTCATTGTTATCAATAAAGTCGATAGCTCATTATACAACTTATCGTAATTATCATACACCTAATGCTATGCATTATCCCTTGCACGCCACCCCTTCTTGTATTTTATTTGATATTCAAATTGTTGCGCAATGGTTGCCTGAATCACTGAAACGGGAACCCTTGGATTTTCTTCGACCAACTTCATCACGTGGTGGCTTATTACATTCGAGTCCAATTTAGGGTGGTCCTGGTCGATGGATGTTCATAAACATGTGTGATCACCGTTGTACTTTGTTACCTCCCAATGATCTATCCTCTTAAGCTTCGACACTCAAATCTTCCAATTGCACCATTGTCCATATTTCACACACTTCGCAAAGAAAGTCCTCGTAGCGGATTCTACAACCACATAGTCCACATGTTGCATGATGCTATACTCTTGAATTGCCAATATAGCTTCATTCTTTTCATTAAATTGAAGCCCAACAAATAATTCACATGTTAACTTGAAGTTAATTGGGGCATATCTAGGAATTGCGGCGCCCTCATCGCATCGAAATCCACCGACTTCATGTGAGTAGAAGGTTTATAGATTGTAATGTCACCCCTAGTCGAAATCTAAGACCGAAATCAGGGGCATCACCAACGTCATCGAGGAACAAATCATGATCCTCAATATCTTCATCTTCGCTGGAATCTTCAAGTGATTCTCCCCATCGACCTCGTAGGTTCTCAACATTAGGATCAACAGTTGGATCAACAGTATGCATGTGTGATGCTGCATATGTAGACAACCCACCTTGATGAAATCCACTAGATGTCCCACTTGCCAACATTGAGACATAATTGCCTCCGGACATATCAAACTCATTATTGAAACTCATTTGACTAGATTCCCCAACTATATTTCTGGATGGGCCGGGAATATCACGAACCTCAGCAAACAACTCGACATTTCGAATATCCATAGATTCATGCTCTGCAAATCATTATTCCAACATTTCTATTATCTTTGAGAGCTATTGTGGAATATCTAACTGGAATGTGACATGCCAGCCGTCGATACCGCAAACCATAAATCTCAGCTCCAATTTTCTCGGATATCTTCTCCTTCATTACTCAAAGCGTGATTTCCTTTTCAAATCTCATCTTTGTAAGGCTTTCAGATTCAAACCGACATCAATTTTCACAATACAATCGCCATAAATCTGTTGTTGCTCATTTTCTCTGCATGTTCGAAAAAATATGTTTTAATACACAAATCAAAATGAACAACTAAAATGTCACTAAACCTAATTTTAAACTATAAATAACAATAATTTTAAAACATACTACTTATTTACAGAATTATTTCGAATATATATATTCGAATAGACTTTATAAAACTATACTAATTTCTCAAAAATACTAATTACATTATATTATTACAATTTTTTTATCTAATTGAACACCACTACTATAATCCTAAATAAAAATAAAACATTCATCGTTCTAACATAAAAATTAAATTTCAAACAACTTAAAATGTTAGATGAATAAAATAAAATTAAAATTTCAAACCGACTTACAATATTTTTCCTAAAACTTTCTTCTTCTACTTCTTTACACAATTTTTATCTAACAAATTACCTTCAACATAACCTATTTAAAAAACCATAATTTTCCCCTTACATACCCCTACACCATTTTTATTTGCACTAATAAGTTTTTAATAAAAAAATTTACACTACCCCTATATAATTTAAAATTATTATAACATTTAAATTTTAAAATCTCAATGCACCACCCTACCACCTTTTTTGATAAATTTGCCCTGCACCACTACACCCTTCATCACTGCCATCCGTGCACAACTGCAGCATGCCGAACACTGTTTGAATTCAAATGGAGGGCAATCCGTCTTTCAACAATGCATGTAGCCCTGCATGGCTGCCACGTGGTCGAAGATGGATGATCTGACACTGTTTGAAGTCAGAGGGAGAGCAATCCGACTTTCATCTTGATTTTTTAAATATTTTCGGGAAAAACACTGTTTAAAAAAATAGAGAGCAATCTGACTTCACTTTTACTGTAGAAACAATAATATTATTAGAATTAAAGTGGGGAGTGCCATATTGTTAGAAAAAAATTGGACAACAATATTGTTGTCATTTTGCCCTCTATTTTATTATATTTATTATGATTATTTTTATTATTATCACTTTCATTATTTTCATTACCATATATATCTTTATATTATTTTATTATTTTAATATTGATTTATTTTTTAATAATTAAGTTTATTTGTACTCATTATTATGTCCTAGTATTTTTTAATATGATTTTTTTATGATTTTCAAATGTAGCTTTTAATAACTTATTCAATTTACTCTCAGTTTACATGCGATTGTATTTATTGTTGGTCGATGAACTTGGTCCATGACCTTGCTAAGATTTAATCTGTAACTTTGTTTATTTATTTTGAGGTTAACTACATTCATGATCACCTAACTATAGGTTTGAATCTATTTAACCATCAAACTTTTAATTTTGTTAATCAAATTACTCAATTATTTAAATGATATCAATTAAGCTATCCGTCGTTGAAACCTAATGAATAAGATGACGTGGTAATTAATGAAAATATGTATAATCATGCATTTAGTCCATGTTACTTACATATTATATGGTAACACGTGATACCACCTAGTTGGTGGAAAACAAAGACAACAAATAAAATAGAAAGGATCAAATTGAGTGAGTTTTGAACCTGCACCAATATCATAGTAAGCTAACACCCAAACCACTAGACTAATATTCATTTAAACAAGGTTTAGTAACATTGTTTATTTAAGGTTATGTTGTTTGTGAAAATTAAAGAGATTGGAAAGAATGTGAGAAGATTCGAACCCATATTTAATAAAAAAAATTAGAGTGATGCTTAACCATTAGACCAAAATTAATAATTGGTTAAATATGATATATGGTGATGGAACTATATTTTTATAATATTTTATATTATTAAATTATAAATATATTTTTATGAAAATTATAAATATTATAAATTATATTGATAATGTATTATATATTATATACCATTATACTAATAGTTATTAAACATTATTTCATTCATATATAATATATTATCATTTTTAACCAGGTATTAACTCTGGTCCAATGATCAAGTGTTGAGACATTGATTTTGTTATAACTTAAATGGAAAATGTTTTTGGACTTAAACTAATTTGCAAAAATATTTCAAAAGTCCATTAACTTGGAAAATATGTTTGAAAGGTTTTCAAAATGTTTTTGACTTGAACAAATACTTTCAAAATAATCCAAGAGTCAAAAACAAACTTGGAGTACTGGTACAATCTTTCACGTACTGATACCCAGAAGAGCCCATACCAGTACGGTCGCCCGTGTATGTATACGTCCTATGTTTCAAAATGAAAACCAATTTCCAGTAGCCAATCTTCGTACCGGTACTGGCTATGTCGTACCAATACCAAAGGGCACGTACCGATTGTAACACCCTAAAATTGGCCTAGAAATGTTACCACAATCTAAACTATAGGCTAATTGAATTCATAAGTTAATCAATTTAAAGAAGAAATAACATTGGTCATCCTTAAGATCAAATAAGTAAAATTAGAATCAAATTGAATTGAAATTAAAACTAGAAGGGATAAATGGAAGGATAAATTTGTGAACATGCAAAGCTATGAAGATTGCATGTAAAATTGAAATTAGATTAAGGCCTTGACACATGTTCTCATTGGAAGAGAACATGTGCCAATTTGGATGGTGACTCATGGCCAAGGAGGAAACATGAACAAACATATTGTCATCTTCCTTCCATTATCATCCATCTTGCCCGATTATTGAGAGAGAAAAGGGGAGAGAAAATCTTCATGCAGCACCTTCAAATTTAAGCTTCTTGATTCAACCTTGATCAAATTTAGCTTGGAGAAGGTATAATGCTTGATTTCAACTTGTTATAGAATGTTTGAATGAGTGATTGATGATGTTCTTGTTGTATAAATTGAATTGGATGATTTCCATGTATGTTAGGGGCATTCTAGCTTCAATTTGAACTTGAAATTATGGATTCTAGTAGCCAATTTGATAAAGGAAATATATATAGTTGCTGGAAATTTGAGAAATGTGTACATAGTTGAAAACAGTCTTGATTAGGGACTGTTTTGGATAGTGAAAATGTTAAAACATGCCAATTGAATATAGAACTCTGTTTTGATCATGTATCTAGATGAAATGAAGATTGAATTGAATAGATAACTTGCTGGAAAATGTGAAAGCAGCTAATTGGATTAGTTAAATTAGGTAATGGACTACTCAATTGGTAAATTGGATATGCAATGTTGATCAAATAGATAAAATTGGGTTCAACATGATAATGCCCTATTTTAAGCATATTAATAGGTGTATTAAACTGATCTATACATGTAAGAACATGAAAATGAATTGAATTGCCATGTTAGAACCTTGTTAAAATGAGTTAAGAAGCTAGAAATTCAACCTAGTGTAATCTGCCCATAATGCTCTGTTCTGGGCAGCAACTTTGAAAAATCACTATAAATTGTATATAATGAATTTAAGGCTGAAAGTTTTATGGACAACACCTTTATATGTCTATATTCATTAGGAGAAAACAGAACTGAATTCTGAGTTGTATAATGAAATGTAGAGAAGAAACACTAGGGACAGTGCAAACTGTCCAGTGTGGCAAATTACCCTGTCTTTAAGTTAAAAACTGTATTAATTGGCAAAGAAATAAAATGCAAGCCTTATATGGTTATAAATAAAATTTTGTTAGCTTTCCAACTGAGTAAACCAATTGAAGTTCCGACGTACGGAATGAAAGTTATGCATGATTAAGTGACTAGAGTGCAAGCTGCTTGGTAGCAGCAGTATAGGTAATTGCACACTGTTTTGTGGCAATTTATAAACTGTTTTGTAAACAGTTTTAGGACATTGATTCTGCGTTGTTTTACATGAACTAGAGTGTAGTTAAGTGTAGTGAAGAATGTACATGAACATGCTGCAAAATTTGTGAATGTTGAATACTTGTAACCTTGCCTTGATTGAATGATCATATGAACTTGTCTTGACATGTTTGTACTTGTAATGTGATAGAACCAGGAGTAAACTTGGTGGAAGCGGATAGAGTGGATCATCCTAAAGCCAAGAACAAAGGAGTGTGGATCCAAGACTAGCTAGGCTTGGAGTATTGTGAGTGTAGTTATCTCTAGGGTTAGGACTAGGTCCTAACCAATGCAGACTTGTTTACATTCTTGAAATGTTAAATGAACCTAATAAGGACTTGATCTAATAAGGGAAGAATGACTAGTAATGCATGAAATTTGATCACATCTTTGAATACATGATTAATTCGAATGTTAAGCCTGATTAAGTGATAACATGGATGCTTGTATGTGTCATGATGCAATGTGATCGAATGCTAAAGAACTTGTTTGAGATATCATCTCATCTTGATGAAATGAAACATGAAAATTACATGTAATGTGAGCTATGGCTCAAGTGGCCTAAGGGCCTAATATGTAATGAACTTGCTTGACATGATCTTGATCTTGAAACACTTGAATAAATGGTAAATTGAACAACCCTGGTAGCTAGTTGGACTAGGTAGAAGGGCATGCCTTAGAGTCTAGAGCTCATTGTGTAAGGGTGGACTACGGTCTAGGGCTAAGGCCCTTATTTGGCGACAGACGGAGGGTACGTATGTGGTCTTTGGCGACAGTAGGAGGGTTTGACCAGCACTACGGTGCATCTTGTGGCGACAGTTGGTTGGAGACTCGATTACCTATACAAACTAAGTACCAATGGGGTTGTTTAATTGATAACAATTGTAATAACAATCCTAAAACACATGTGACTTGTCTTGAAAGCTATGAATAGTATGTTACTTGTCATGTAAGCATGACTTTCTTGATTACTTGTTTTGTAAGCACGATGTGCTTGATTCATGATATGAAAACATGAAGTATGAATTCTTGATTCTTGTTCTTGATAGCCGAATGCTATGATCTTTAGCTAGGATTAGTCTAATGCTTGAATCTTTAGTTAGGATTACTCTAAAGCTTGAAAACCTTAGCTAGAACTATCTTAATGCATGAAATCCTTAGCTAGGACTATACTTGATTAAATGACACAAAACTTGATATAATAAAATGGTTAGAACTAGTTACTACCTCACTAAGTACATTCTTATACTTATCACACTCGTTTTTATTCTTCCCAACTACAGGATAAAGGATATGAGTGTTGCTTGATCTTGAAGCCTGATTCCTTGAGCTAGAAGCAAGTCACACAAGCATAGTTAAAGTATGGTTTGATACTTGTTTTGTATATCTCCTAGAATGGTGGCACTAGATTGTATATAGTTTATCATGATCATGCATTTTGGTAGACTTGAATTTGCATATATGTTCTTGTTCTTGAATGGGCCTATTATGTTATGAACCTATGGTCAAGTTTGTTTTGAACTTAGATTACATGTAATGGAAAAGATTTGCTGCACATATATGAGATTATAAATGGAAAGGAACAAATGTTTGATCTAGTTATAAGTACCATTCGAATGCTTTGATAGTATGTATTCACTTGTGTATGTACATATCATGTTGAAAGTGTTATTGTGTATTTGTATGATGCTTGCCGAATGGTTTAGTTCATTGGGAACTAGTTACATGCCTTGTTGTATGTATCCTGTGTTAATGGCCGAATGTATGAGTTTAGTATAAGGCTTGACTGGAAACAAGTTCATGCAATTGTATGTTCAAATATCATGTTTAGTAAAATAGGTAAGAGATGTTACATGTATGCATTCTAGGATTAATGAAATGAATTGGAAGTATAATGCACACTTAGGCAAATCGAATGGGTAATGGTATAAGATGGATTTGTTGATTCATGAAAGTAGTAACTTGTAATCAAAGCATGAAAGGAATTAAGTTAGTGACATATTCGAATGGTTTTAGGTTGAAGTAAGAATCGAAATATGAGTTGCTTGTATGATAAGTAAGTATGTTTGATTGCTTGTTAGTTAAGTAACTCATCTAATAAGGATGAGTTATCAATGCTTGCCTTGTATTGTATTTCTTGTCTTGTCCTTGTTCTTGCTTAATGTAACGCTCCCGAGCCAGATTGCTACTAGCCCAGGTAGGGGGTGTTACATTTAATTGGTAATCAGAGCTTTAGGTTTAGTCGATTCTAGGACTAAACCGGGCTATCATGCATCATATAGGATACTTGTGCCACCTAGGAGACTTGTATTGTATAGCTTGTGTCCTTGCTTATTAAACGAAATTCCTAATTGTTCTATTTGAACTTAGAATGTCTAAAACGAGACATGGCCGGGATAATGAAAGTCTTGAAGGCTCCTCGAATGAAGGAGACAGTGTGAGGATGGAACAGAATCCTCCACAACAACAAACTGAAACCCGAGCCCAAGCTACTGCTCAACAAGAAGCTCCTGCTATAAATCCCGTGCAGCAAGAATGTCTCTTGAGTATGAAGGATATGTTCAATCATCTTGTAACTGCTTTCAAACAAGATCATTCTACTGCTCCTCCTATTGCTGTGCGAAACAAAGCTCCGATTGACAAGCTGGCTCAACACCGGGCCTATACTTTTATTGGCACTGATGAAGCCAATCCCGAAGTAGCTGAGTACTGGTTAGAGGCCACTACTCGAATCTTGACCAAACAACTACCTTGTCCAGATGAGCACAAACTCGAATGTGCGATAGCCTTGTTAACAGATGAAGCTCTAAGCTGGTGGGAAACCACTACCCTGACTGCTCCTACTGAAGCTGTAACTTGGAAATTCTTCCTTGAGGAATTTAGGAAGAAATATATCAGTTCAAAGAAACCTAAGCACTCCAAAGATCACTCTTCGAATTACACTCTTTTTCAAAAAAGCAATTACATACCGAAACCCCAAATGGTAATCAATTCTTCAGCCCCGATCATTTTTGTTGATAGTACGGGTAATTTCGAAAAACTTACTCAATATCCTACTTGTAAGTTCTGTCAGAAGGACCACACCGAGCAATGTAGAACTTAACGAAATTTGTGTTTCTTATGTGGAGCCTCTAATCATTATATCCGGGATTGTCCTCAAAATCCTAAAAAGGTTTCGAATCGAACTTCTGCAAATGCTAGCTCAGCTCCATCTAATCGAAGCAAGGGCCCGAGAGAAGCTCAGTTCAGGAATCAAAGCAATGGTAGAGTCCAACATTTGGCACCTACACATCAGGAATCCCGAGCCCCTGCTAGAATCTACCACATTCGTGGGAAAGAGGAGGAAGAAGCACCCGATGTTATCGCAGGTACAATAGAATTAAATTCAAGTCCTGCATATGCTTTGATTGATTCAGGATCTACCCACTCTTTTATATGTTCTTCCGTGATTGTTAAGTTAAACTTAAAACCCGAACTTGTTAAGATTAGCCTTGTAGTTTCAAACCCTATAGGAGGAAATATGCCTATTAACTTTCTTTGCAAGCAATGTCCTATAAGCATTCAAAATGTGCCTTTTCCCATGGACCTTTATGTATTACCTTCTTGTGAGCTCGATCTAGTGTTAGGACTAGATTGGTTAAGCAAACATGAGCCTGAATAGATTGCCAAAATATGAGACTTTATCTCTAAGGTTTAGGAAAGGAATCAATCCTCCTAATTGATAGAAAACCTACCTCAATCTTTGCTACAATGACTATGCAAGATGAACTTGAATTCGGCTTACCTAGTATGCCAATTATATCTCAACTCATTGATGTTTTTCCCGAGGAACTCCCTGGTCACCCTTCAATCAGAGAAGTAGAGTTCGGGATCGATGTTCAACCTGGAACAACTCCGGTGTCCATCACACCCTATCGAATGGCACTTGTTGAATTGAAAGAACTCAAGAAGCAACTCCAAGAGCTACAAGACAAAGGCTTTATTCGGCCTAGCTCATCTCCCTGGGGTGCTCCAGTCTTGTTCGTGAAAAAGAAAGACGCGACTATGAGACTCTGTATTGACTACAGACAATTGAACAAGCTTACTATCAAGAATCGATATCCTCTCCCAAGGATAAAAGATCTCTTCGATAAACTCAAGGATGCTTCGGTATTCTCAAAGATCGATCTTTGATCGGGATACTATCAAATGAGGGTAATAAAAGAAGATGTACCCAAGACAACCTTTCGTACTCGATATGGCCACTTCGAATTCCTTGTAATGCCATTCGGGTTAGCAAATGCTCCGGCTGCTTTCATGGACCTCATGAACCTTGTATTCAAGCCCTATCTTGACAAGTTTGTGGTCGTCTTCATTGATGACATTCTGGTGTATTCTCGGAATAAGGAAGAACATTCTGAACACCTTCGAATTGTATTACAAACTCTCTGAAAACGTCAATTGTTTGCAAAGTTCTCTAAGTGTGAATTTTGGCTTTCGAAAGTCTCGTTCCTTGGCCATGTCATCTCACCAGATGGAATTAAAGTAGAGCTCAGCAAAATTTGATCCATCATGGATTGGAGACCTCTGAGGAATGTTAGTGAGGTCAGAAGCTTTCTCATTTTAGTCGGGTATTATCGGCGTTTTGTCAAGGGATTTTCATCCATTGCTGTAAGCTTGACTAAGCTAACTCGTAAAGACACGCCCTTTGTTTGGTCGGAGAACCAACAACGAAGCTTCAATCAACTTAAACAAGCTCTGACTCATGCACCAGTTCTTATCCAACCAGAATCGGGCAAAGAATTCACTGTCTATAGTGATCCATCTCATTTAGGACTAGGATGTGTCCTAATGCAAGATAGAAAAGTGGTAGCTTACGCTTTAAGGCAACCAAAATCACACGAGTCAAACTACCCTACACATGATCTTGAATTGGCAGCTATCGTGTTTACTCTCAAAATATGGAGACATTACTTGTACGGGGAGAAATGTAACCTGTTCACAGACCACAAGAGTCTTAAATACCTTCTGACTCAGAAAGATTTGAAATTGAGGCAAAGGAGATGGCTAGAATTGCTTAAAGACTACGGTTTGGTTATCGGCTACCATCCAGGGAAGGCAAATGTGGTTGCTAATGCCCTTAGTCGCAGACCATACTCGCCTTCCTTGGCTATCAATGCTCATTTCTGTTTATCCAAAGGACAAAAATTCTTGTCTGAACTTCAAGTTCAATCTAGCTTGATCTCGAGAATTAAAGTACTCCAACAAATAGATCCAGATCTTTTGAAGATCGTATCCAAGCTAGACTTTGAGTCTAATTCTGACTTCTCCCACAAGTCGAATGGACTCCTCTATTTCAAGGATAGAGTATGTGTTCCTAACAAGGAGGAACTAAAACAAGAGATGTTACAAGAAGCTCATCAAAGCTCTTTCTAGATTCACCCGAGATCTGTTAAGATGTACAAGGATCTAAATCCACTATACTGGTGGCCGGGCATGAAATCGGCTATCACAGACTTCGTATCGAAGTGCCTAACTTGTCAAAAGGTTAAAGTCGAGCATCAAGTCCCTACTGGATTGCTCCAACCAATCGAATTCCCTTAGTGGAAATGGGATCAGATTACAATGGATTTCGTTGCTGGTCTTCCTTCCACTCCAAGAAAGAATAATGTTGTATGGGTGATTGTTGATAGATTCACAAAGTCTACTCATTTCATCCATGTTCGAATGAACATGAGCTTGGAAACCTTAGTCGAGCTATACATCCGTGAAGTGATTCGATTACACGGTGTACCTACAACTATAATCTCTGATCGTGATCTAAGATTTGCTTCTCGATTTTGGAATTCCTTGCAGAAGGCTCAAGGAGCTAAAATGCATCTTAGTACAACCTTTCATCCTCAATCAGATGGACAATCTAAAAGAATCATTTAAGTGCTCGAAGATATGCTACGTGCTTGTGTTATAGACTTCGGAAAGAACTGGGAGAAATCTCTACCCCTAGTAGAGTTTGCCTACAACAATAGCTACCAAACATCTGTTCAGATGGCTCTCTTCGAAGCTCTATAAGGTAGAAAATGTAGAACTCCCTTGTGCTGGTCTGAATTGGGAGAAAGCAAGGTTTTATGACTTCAATTGTTCAAAGAAACCGAAGAACAAGTGAAGATCATTCATGATCGATTAAAGGTAGCTTTCGATAGGCAGAAAGCTTATGCTGACTTGAAAAATGAGAGACATCCAATACAATGTTGGAGACAAGTTCTTCCTTATAGTTTCTCCTTGGAAGAAAGTCTTCAGATTTGGAAGAAAAGGAAAGCTCAGCCCTCGGTTTATCAGACCATTTGAAATCATTGAAAGGATTGGTCCAGTGGCTTATCGATTGGCACTGCCTAGTGAATTCGATACGATCCACAATGTCTTCCATGCTCAGAAGATATATGTCTGGTCCATCTCATGTTCTTGAGCCCGAAGAGGTGGAATTGAATCCCGAATTTTCTTATGAAGAAGAACCTATTCAGATACTTGACAAGGAAGTCAGAAGACTTCGAACAAGAATGTTCCTCTTGTCAAAGTCTTATGGAGAAATCACAAGGTTGAAGAGGCAACTTGGGAATCTGAGGAAGTCATGAAGAAGCAATATCCTCACCTATTCGATTCAGGTAAATTTGAGGACAAATTTATTTTAAGGGGAGGAGAATTGTAACACCCTAAAATTGGCCTAGAAATGTTACCACAATCTAAAATATAGGCTAATTGAATTCATAAGTTAATCAATTTAAAGAAGAAAGAACACTGGCCATCCTTAAGATCAAATAAGAAAAATTAGAACCAAATTGAATTGAAATTAAAACTAGAAGGCATAAATGGAAGGATAAAATTGTGAACATGCAAAACTATGAAGATTGCATGTAAAATTGAAATTAGATTAAGGCCTTGACACACGTTCTCATTGGAAGAGAAAATGTGCCAATTTGGATTGTGACTCATGGTCAAGGAGGAAAGATGAACAAGCATATTGTCATCTTCCTCCCATTATCATCCAGCTTGGCCGATTATTGAGAGAGAAAAGGGGAGAGAAAATCTTCTTGCAGCACCTTCAAATTCAAGCTTCTTGATTCAACCTTGATCAAATTTAGCTTGGAGAAGGTATAATGCTTGATTTCAACTTGTTATAGAATGTTTGAATGAGTGATTGATGATGTTCTTATTGTATAAATTGAATTGGATGATTTCCATGTATGTTAGGGTCATGCTAGCTTCAATTTGAACTGGAAATTATGGATTCTAGTAGCCAATTTGATAAAAGAAATATATATAGTTTCTGGAAATTTGAGAAATGTGTACATAGTTGAAAACAGTCTTGATTAGGGACTATTTTGGATAGTGAAAATGTTAAAACATGCCAATTGAATATCGAACCCTATTTTTGATCATGTATCTAGATGAAGTGGAGATTGATTCAAATATATAACTTGTTGGAAATGTGAGAGCATCTACTTGGATTAGTTAAATTAGGTAACAGACTGCTCAATTGGTAAATTGGATATGCAATGTTGATCAAATAGATCAAATTGGGTTCAACATGATAATGCCCTGTTTTAAGCATATTTCTAGGTGTATTAAACTGATCTAGACATGTAAGAACATGAAAATGAATTGAATTGCCATATTAGAACCTTGTTAAAATGAGTTACGAAGCTAGAAATTCAACCTAGTGTCATCTGCCCAGCATGCTCTATTCTGGGTAGTAACTTTGAAAAATCGCTATAAATTGTATATAATGAATTTAAGGTCGAAATTTTTATGGACAACATATTGACATGTTTAAATTCATTAGGAGAAAACAGAACTGAATTCTGGGTTGTATAATGAAATGTAGAGAAGAAACACTAGGGACAGTGCAAACTATCCACTGTGGCAAATTACCCTGTCTTTAAGTTAAAAGCTGTATTAATTGGAAAAGAACTAAAATTCAAGTCTTATATGGTTATAAATACAATTTTGTTAGCTTTCCATCTATGAAAACCAATTGAAATTTCGACGTACGAAATGAAAGTTATGCATGATTACGTGACTAGAGTGCAAGCTGCCTGGCAGCAACAGTATAGGTAATTGCACACTGTTTTGTGGCAATTTATAAACTGCTTTGTAAACATTTTTAGGACATTGATTCTGCCTTGTTTTACATGAACTAGAGTGTAGTTAAGTGTAGTGCAGAATGTACATGAACATGCTGTCAAATTTGTGAATGTTGAATACTTGTAACCTTGCCTTGATTGAATGATCATATGAACATGTCTTGAAATGTTTGTACTTGTAATGTGATAGAACCAGGAGTAACCATGGTGGAAGAGGATAGAGTTGATCATACTAAAGCCAAGAACAAAGGAGTGTGGATCCAAGACTAGCTAAGCTTGGAGTATTGTGAGTGTAGTTATCTCTAGGGTTAGGACTAGGTCCTAACCAATGCATACTTGTTTACATTCTTGAAATGTTAAATGAACCTAATAAGGACTTGATCTAATAAGGGAGGAATGATTAGTAATGCATGAAATTTGATCACATCTTTGAATACATGATTAATTCAAATGTTAAGCCCGATTAAGTGATAACATGGACGCTTGTATGTGTCATGATGCAATGTGATCGAATGCTAAAGAACTTGTTTGAGATATCATCTCATCTTGATGAAATGAAACATGAAAATTACATGAAATGTGAGCTATGTCTCAAATGGCCTAAGGGCCTAATATGAAATGAACTTGCTTGACATGATCTTGATCTTGATCTTGAAACACTTGAATAAATGGTAAATCGAACAACCTTGGTAGCTAGTTGGACTAGGTAGAAGGGCATGCCTTAGAGTCTAGAGCTCATTGTGTAAGGGTGGACTATAGTCCAGGGCTAAGGCCCTTATTTGGCGACAGACGGAGGGTACGTATGTGGTCTTTGGCGATAGTAGGAGGGTTTGACCAGCACTACGGTGCATCTTGTGGTGACAGTTGGTTGGAGACTCGATTACCTATACAAACTATGTACCAAGGGGGTTGTTTAATTGATAACAATTGTAATAACAATCCTAAAACACATGTGACTTGTCTTGAAAGCTATGAATAGTATGTTACTTGTCATGTAAGCATGACTTTCTTGATTACTTGTTTTGTAAGCATGATGTGCTTGATTCATGATATGAAAACATGAAGTATGAATTCTTGATCTTGTTCTGATAGCCGAATGCTATGATCCTTAGCTAGGATTACTCTAATGCTTGAATCCTTAGTTAGGATTACTCTAAAGCTTGAAAGCCTTATCTAGGACTATCTTAATGCTTGAAATCCTTAGCTAGGACTATACTTGATTAAATGACACAAAACTTGATATAATAAAATGGTTATAACTAGTTACTACCTCACTAGGTACATTCTTGTACTTATCACTCTTGTTTTTATTCTTCCCAACTACAGGATAAAGGATACGAGTGTTGCTTGATCTTGAAGCCTGATTCCTTGAGCTAGAAGCAAGTCACACAAGCATAGTTAAAGTATGGTTTCATACTTGTTTTGTATATCTCGTAGAATGGTGGCACTAGATTGTATATAGTTTATCATGATCATGCATTTTAGTACACTTGAATTTGTATATATATTCTTGTTCTTGAATGGGCCTATTATGTTATGAACCTATGGTCAAGTTTGTATTGAACTTAGATTACATGTAATGGAAAAGATTTGCTACGCATATATGAGACTATAAATGGAAAGGAACAAATGTTTGATCTAGTTATAAGTACCATTCGAATGCTTTGATAGTATGTATTCACTTGTGTATGTAAATATCATGTTGAAAGTGTTTTTGTGTATTTGTATGATGCTTGTCGAATGGTTTAGTTCATTGGGAACTAGTTACATGCCTTGTTGTATGTATCATGTGTTAATGGCCGAATGTGTGAGTTTAGTATAAGGCTTGATTGGAAACAAGTTCATGCAATTGTATGTTCAAATGTCATGTTTAGTAAAATAGGTAAGAGATGTTACATGTGTGCATTCTAGGATCAATGAAATGAATTGGAAGTATAATGCACACTTAGGCAAATTGAATGGGTAATGGTATAAGATGAAGTTGTTGAATTATGAAAGTAGTAACTTGTAATCAAATCATGAAAGGAATTAAGTTAGTGACCTATTCGAATGGGTTTAGGTTGAAGTAAGAATCGAAATATGAGTTGCTTGTATGATAAGTAAGTATGTTTGGTTGCTTGTTAGTTAAGTAACTCATCTAATAAGTATGAGTTATCAATGTCTGCCTTGTTGCTTTGCCTTGTATTGTATTGCTTGTATTTCTTGTCTTGTCCTTGTTCTTGCTTAATGTAACGCTCCCGAGTCGTATTGCTACTAGCCCGGGTAGGGGTGTTAAATTTAATTGATAATCAAAGTTTTAGGTTTAGTCGATTATAGGACTAAACCGGGCTATCATGCATCATATAGGATGCTTGTGCCACCTAGGAGACTTGTATTGTATAGCTTGTGTCCTTGCTTATTAAACCGAATCCATAATAGTTCTATTTGAATGTATAATGTCTAAAACGAGACTTGGCGGGATAACGGAAGTCTTGAAGGCTCCTCGAATGAAGGAGACAATGTGAGGATGGAACATAATCCTCCACAACAGCAAACTCAAACCTGAGCCCAAGCTGCTACTCAACAGGAAGCTCATGCTATAAATCCTGTGCAGTAAGAATGTCTTATGAGTATGAAGGAAATGTTCAATCATCTTGTAACTGCTTTGAAACAAGATCATCCTACTGCTCCTCCTGTTGCTGTGCAAAACAGAGCTCTGATTGACAAGCTGGCTCAACACCGGGCCTATACTTTTACTAGCACTGATAAAGCTAATCCTGAAGTAGCTGAGTACTGGTGAGAGGCCACTACTCGAATCTTGACCAAACAATTACCTTGTCCTGATGAGCACAAACTCGACTGTGCCATAGCCTTGTTGGTAGATGAAGCTCTAAGATGGTGGGAAACCACTACCCTGACTACTCCTGTTAAAGCTGTAACTTGGAAATTCTTCCTTAAGGAATTCAGGAAGAAATATATTTGTGAACAGTACCTGGCCGAGCGCTGGAAATGTTTCTTGTACCTCAAGCAAGGTGGCTGACCCATTGAACAATACGTGAGTGATTTCTGCAAGTATTGCAAGTACGGGTTGGAATACATCAAGACTGAAGCTGACAAATGTCGGATGTTCATTGATGGACTGAACGATAAATTAAGTCCAATTTTCACTGCCCTAGGTATCACTGACTTCTAGAATTTGGTGAAGCGGGCTATTGCAACCAAGGCAAAGATGAAGGCCTCTAAGAAGCGTAAAAGTGGTAACTCCCGAAAAGACAAACGATCCAGGAATGATGACAAGCCTCATTGGTAGTAAAAAAAACCTAAGCTCTCCAAAGATCACTCTTCGAATTACACTCCTGTTCAAAAAAGCAATTACATATCGAAACCCGAAACGACAATCAATTCTTTAGCCCTAATCATTTTTGTTGATAGTACGGGGAATTTCGATAAGGCTGCTCAATATCCTACTTGTAAGTTCTGTCAGAAGCACCACACCGGGCAATGCAGAACTCAACGAAATTTGTGTTTCTTATGTGGAGGCTTTGATTATTATATCCGAGATTGTCCTTAGAATCCTAACAAGGTTCTGAATCGAACTTCTGCAAATGCTAGCTCAGCTCCATCTAATCGAAACAAGCTCAGTCCGGGAATCAAAGCAAAGGTAGAGGCCAACATTCGGCACCTACACATCAGGAATCCTGAGCCCCTACTCAAATCTACCACATTCGTGGGAAAGAGGAGGAAGAAGCACCCGATGTTATTGCAGGTACTGTTGAATTAAATTCAAGTCCTGCATATGCTTGGATTGATTCGAGATCTACCCACTCTTTTATATGTTTTTCTGTGATTGTTAAGTTAAACTTAAAACCCGAACTTGTTAAGACTAGGCTTGTAGTTTCAAACCCTATAGGAGGAAAATTGCCTATTAACTTTCTTTGCAAGCAATATCCTATAAGCATTTGAAATATGCCTTTTCCCATGGACCTTTATGTCTTACTTTCTTGTGAGTTCGATCTAGTGTTAGGAATAGATTGGTTAAGCAAACATGAAGCCAGGATAGATTGCTAAAATAGGAGACTTTATCTCTGGGGTTTAGGAAAGGAATCAATCCTCCTAATTGATAGAAAACTGACCTCAATCTTTGTTGCCATGACTATGCAAGATGAACTTGAATTCGGCTTACCTAGTATGCCAATTATATCTAAATTCATTGATGTTTTTCCCAAGGAACTCCATGGTCTCCCTCCAATAAGAGAAGTAGAGTTCAAGATCGAGATGTTCAAACTAGAACAACTCCGGTGTCCATCACACCATATCGAATGACACCTGTTGAATTGAAAGAACTCAAGAAGCAACTCCAGGAGCTACAAGACAAAGGCTTTATTCGGCCTAGCTCATCTCCCTAGGGTGCTCCAGTCTTGCTCGTGAAAAAGAAAGACGAGACTATGAGACTCTGTATTGACTACAGACAATTGAACAAGCTTACTATCAAGAATCGATATCCTCTCCCAAGGATAGAAGATCTCTTTGATAAACTCAAGGATGCTTCAGTATTCTCAAAGATCGATCTTCGATCGGGATACTATCAAATGAGGGTAAAAGAAGAAGATGTACCCAAGATAGCCTTTTGTACTCGATATGGCCACTTTGAATTCCTTGTAATGCCATTCGGGTTAATGAATGCTCCAGCTGCTTTCATGGACCTCATGAACCGTTTATTCAAGCCCTATCTTGACAAGTTTGTGGTCGTCTTCATCGATGACATTCTGGTGTATTCTCGAAATAAGGAAGAACATTCCGAACACCTTCAAATTGTATTGCAAACTCTCTGAGAATGTCAATTGTTCGCAAAGTTCTCTAAGTGTGAATTTTGGCTTTTGGAAGTCTCGTTCCTTGGCCATGTCATCTGACCAGAAGGAATTAAAGTAGACTTGAGCAAAATTCGATCCATCATGGATTGGAGACCTCCAAGGAATGTTGATGAGGTCAGAAGTTTTCTCGGTTTAGCTGGGTATTATCGACGTTTTGTGAAGGGATTTTCATCCATTACCGCAAGCTTGACTAAGATAACCCGTAAAGACACGCCCTTTGTTTGGTCGGAGAACCAACAACGAATCTTCGATCAACTTAAACAAGCTCTGACTCATGCACCGGTTCTTATCCAACCAGAGTCGTACAAAGAATTCATTGTTTATAGTGATCCATCTCATTTAGGACTAGGCTGCGACCTAATGTAAGATGGAAAAGTGGTAGCTTACGCTTCAAGGCAACTAAAACCACACGAGTCAAACTACCCTACACACGATCTACAATTGGTAGCTATCGTGTTTGCTCTCAAAATATGGAGACATTACTTGTATGGGGAGAAATGTAACCTGTTCACAGACCACAAGAGTCTCAAATACCTCCTGACTCAGAAAGATTTGAATTTGAGGCAAAGGAGATGTTTAGAATTGCTTAAAGACTACGATTTGGTTATCGACTACCATCCGAGGAAGGCAAATGTGGTTGCTGATGCCCTTAGTCGCAGACCATACTCGGCTTCCTTGGCTATCAATGCTCATTTCCATTTATCCAAAGGACGAAAATTATTGTCTGAACTTCAAGTTCAATCTAGCTTGTTCTCGAGAATTAAAGAACTCCAGCAAATAGATTCAGATCTTTAGAAGATCGTATCCAAGCTAGACTCTGCGTCTAATTCTGACTTCTCCCTCAAGTCGAATGGACTCCTCTATTTCAAGGATAGAGTATGTGTTCCTAACAACGAGGAATTAAACAATAGATGTTACAAGAAGCTCATCAAAGCTCTTTCTCGATTCACCCAAGATCTATTAAGATGTACAAGGATCTAAAGTCACTGTACTGGTGGCCGAGCCTGAAATCGGCTATCACAGACTTTGTATCGAAGTGTCTAACTTGTCAAATGGTTAAAGCTGAGCATCAAGTCCCTACCGGATTGCTCCAACCGATCAAATTCCCTTAGTGGAAATGGGATCGGATCACAATGGATTTCGTTACTAGTCTTCCTTCCACTCTAAGAAAGAATGATGTTGTATGGGTGATTGTTGATAGATTCACAAAGTCTACTCACTTCATCCCTGTTTGAATAAACATGATCTTGGAAACCTTAGCCGAGCTATACATCCGTGAAGTGATTCGATTACACGGTGTACCTACAACTATAATCTCTAATCATGATCCCAGATTTGCTTCTCGATTTTGGAATTCCTTGCAGAAGGCTCTAGGAGCTAAAGTGCATCTTAGTACAACCTTTCTTCCTCAATCAGATGGACAATCTGAAAGAATCATTCAAGTGCTCGAAGACATGCTACGTGCTTGTGTTATAGACTTCGGAAAGAACTGGGAGAAATCTCTACCCCTAGTAGAGTTTGCCTACAACAATAGCTACCAAACATCTATTCAGATGGATCCCTTCGAAGCTCTATACGGAAGAAAATGTAGAACTCCCTTGTGCTGGTCTGAATTGGGAGAAATCAAGGTTTTAGGACCTCAATTGCTCAAAGAAACCGAAGAACAAGTGAAGATCATTCATGATCGATTAAAGGCATCTTTCGATAGGCAGAAAGCTTATGCTGACTTGAAAAGGAGAGACATCCAATACAATGTTGGAGACAAGTTCTTTCTTAAGGTTTCTCCTTGGAAGAAAGTCTTTGGATTTTGAAGAAAAGGAAAGCTCAGCCCTCAGTTTATCGGACCATTTGAAATCTTTGAAAGGATTGGTCTAGTGGATTATCGATTGACACTCCCTAGTGAATTCGATAAGATCCACAATGTCTTCCATGTTTCCATGCTCAGAAGATATAGGTCTGATCCATCTCATGTTCTTGAGCCCAAAGAGGTGGAATTTAATCCCGAATTAACTTATGAAGAAGAACCTATTCAGATACTTGACAAGGAAGTCAAAAGACTTCGAAACAAGAATGTTCCTCTTGTCAAAGTCTTATGGAGAAATCACAAGGTTGAAGAGGCAACTTGGGAATCTGAAGAAGTCATGAAGAAGCAATATCCTCACTTATTCGATTTAGGTAAATTCGAGGAAGGATTTATTTTAAGGGGAAGGGAATTGTAACACCCTAAAATTGGCCTAGAAATGTTACCACAATCTAAACTATAGGCTAATTGAATTCATAAGTTAATCAATTTAAAGTAGAAAGAACATTGGCCATCCTTAAGATCAAATAAGTAAAATTAGAACCAAATTGAATTGAAATTAAAACTAGAAGGCATAAATGGAAGGATAATATAGTGAACATGCAAAGCTATGAAGATTGCATGTAAAATTGAAATTAGATTAAGGCCTTGACACATGTTCTTATTGGAAGAGAACATGTGCCAATTTGGATGGTGACTCGTGGCCAAGGAGGAAAGATGAACAGACATATTGTCATCTTCCTCCCATTATCATCCAGCTTGGCCGATTATTGAGAGAGAAAAGGGGAGAGAAAATCTTCATGCAACACCTTCAAATTCAAGCTTCTTGATTCAACCTTGATCAAATTTAGCTTGGAGAATGTATAATGCTTGATTTTAACTTGTTATAGAATGTTTGAGTGAATGATTGATGATGTTCTTGTTGTATAAATTGAATTGGATGATTTCCATGTATGTTAGGGTCATGATAGCTTCAATTTGAACTTGAAATTATGGATTCTAGTAGCCAATTTGATAAAGGAAATATATATAGTTTCTGGAAATTTGAGAAATGTGTACATAGTTGAAAATAATCTTGATTAGCGACTGTTTTGGATAGTGAAAATGTTAAAACATGACAATTGAATATAGAACCCTGTTTTGATCATGTATCTAGATGAAATGAAGATTGAATTGAATATATAACTTGCTGGAAATGTGAAAGCACCTAATTGGATTAGTTAAATTAGGTAATGGACTGCTCAATTGGTAAATTGGATATGCAATGTTGATCAAATAGATCAAATTGGGTTCAACAGTTTTAAGCATATTGCTAGGTGTATTAAACTGACCTAGACATGTAAGAACATGAAAATGAATTGAATTGTCATGTTAGGACCTTGTTAAAATGAGTTAAGAAGCTAGAAATTCAACCTAGTGTAATCTGCCTAGAATGCTCTGTTTTGGGCAGTAACTTTGAAAACTCACTATAACTTGTATATAATGAATTTAAGGCTTAAATTTTTCTGGACAACACCTTGATATGTCTAAATTCATTAGGAGAAAACATAACTGAATTCTGGGTTGTATAATGAAATGTAGAGAAGAAACACTAGGGACAGTGCAAACTGTCCAGTGTGGCAAATTACCCTGTCTTTAAGTTAAAAACTGTATTAATTGGAAAAGAACTAAAATGCAAGCCTTATATGGTTATAAAGACAATTTTGTTAGCTTTCCAACTGTGTAAACCAATTGAAATTTTGACGTACAGAATGAAAGTTATGCATGATCATATGAACTTGTCGTGACATGTTTGTACTTGTAATGTGATAGAACCATGAGTAAACTTGGTGGAAGAGGATAGAGTGGATCATCCAAAATCCAAGAACAAAGGAGTTTGGATCCAAGACTAGCTAATCTTGGAGTATTGTGAGTGTAGTTATCTCTAGGGTTAGGACTAGGTCCTAACCAATGCATACTTGTTTACATTCTTGAAATGTTAAATGAACCTAATGAGGACTTGATCTAATAAGGGAAGAATGTCTAGTAATACATGAAATTTGATCACATCTTTGAATACATGATTAATTCAAATGTTAAGCCTGATTATGTGATAACATGGATGCTTGTATGTGTCATGATGCAATGTGATCGAATGCTAAAGAACTTGTTTGAGATATCATCTCATCTTGATGAAATGAGACATGAAAATTACATGAAATGTGAGCTATGTCTCAAATGGCCTAAGGGCCTAATATGAAATGAACTTGCTTGACATGATCTTGATCTTGAATAAATGGTAAATCGAGCAACCTTGGTAGCTAGTTGGACTAGGTAGAAGGGCATGCCTTAGAGTCTAGAGCTTATCGTGTAAGGGTGGACTACGGTCTAGGGCTAAGGCCCATATTTGGTGATAGACGGAGGGTATGTCTGTAGTCTTTGGCGACAGTAAGAGGGTTTGACCAGCACTATGGTGCATCTTGTGGCGACAGTTGGTTGGAGACTCGATTACCTATACAAACTAAGTACCAAGGGGGTTGTTTAATTGATAACAATTGTAATAACAATCCTAAAACACTTGTGACTTGTCTTGAAATCTATGAATAGTATGTTACTTGTCATGTAAGCATGACTTTCTTGATTACTTGTTTTGTAAGCATGATGTGCTTGATTCATGATATGAAAACATGAAGTATGAATTATTGATTCTTGTTCTTGATAGTCGAATGCTATGATCCTTAGCTAGGATTACTCTAATGCTTGAATCCTTAGTTAGGATTACTCTAAAGCTTGAAAGCCTTAGCTAGGACTATCTTAATGCTTGAAATCCTTAGCTTGGACTATACTTGATTAAATGACACAAAACTTGATATAATAAAATGGTTAGAACTAGTTACTACCTCACTAAGTACATTCTTGTACTTATCACTCTTGTTTTCATTTTCCCCAACTACAGGATAAAGGATACGATTGTTGCTTGATCTTGAAGCCTGATTCCTTGAGCTAGACGCAAGTCACACAAGAATAGTTAAAGTATGGTTTCATACTTGTTTTGTATATCTCCTATAATGGTGGCACTAGATTGTATATAGTTTATCATGATCATGCATTTTGGTAGACTTGAATTTTTATATCTTTTCTTGTTCTTGAATGGGCCTATTATGTTATGAACCTATGGTCTAGTTATAAGTACCATTCGAATGCTTTGATAGTATGTATTCACTTGTGTATGTACATATCATGTTGAAAGTGTTATTGTGTATTTGTATGATGCTTGCCGAATGGTTTAGTTCATTGGAAACTAGTTACATGCCTTGTTGTATGTATCTTGTGTTAATGGCCGAATGTATGAGTTTAGTATAAGGCTTGATTGGAAACAAGTTCATGCAATTGTATGTTCAAATATCATGTTTAGCAAAATAGGTAAGAGATGTTACATGTATGCATTCTAGGATCAATGAAATGAATTGGAAGTATAATGCACACTTAGGCAAATCGAATGGGTAATGGTATAAGATGGAGTTGTTGAATCATGAAAGTAGTAACTTTTAATCAAAGCATGAAAGGAATTAAGTTAGTGACCTATTCGAATGGTTTTAGGTTGAAGAAAGTATCGAAATATGAGTTGTTCGTATGATAAATAAGTATGTTTGGTTGCTTGTTAGTTAAGTAACTCATCAAATAAGGATGAGTTATCAATGCTTGCCTTGTTGCTTTGCCTTGTATTGTATTGCTTGTATTGTTTGTCTTGTCCTTGTTCTTGCTTAATGTAACGCTCCCGAGCCGGATTGCTACTAGCCCGGGTAGGGGTGTTACACCGATACTTAGTATCGTGTACTGGTATGCCCTACATTAATTGCTTATAATGGCTCTTTCTTCTTAAGACATGTATCGATACTGAGACCCACATAGCGATACCGAGATGCCCCGAAGTGTATTAAATGCTGGAAATAAAGTCTCCAACGGCTCTAATCAACCCCCAAAGATAGTAACGATCATGAATCCATTAAAAGACCTCTTCAAGTAGCCACGGAACAACACGAAACATATTGCCAACATTCTTTGTATAAAGAAATTGTTTTAGTGCTTAAATTGTCAAATTTCTTGTAGAAAGCACTAGTGAGCCAAATTGCCACATTTGCTCAAATTTTAGGATTTTAATCAAATTGTGCAAACACTTTGCCTTGTGAGATTTTTCATTTTTTGCTAATTTTTATTCTCCTAGTGAGAAGTGTCTCAAAGCTTTGGGTATAAGCTTTGAGGGTTTGTATAGGTTATCTCCTTGAGCCTAGAAAAAGGAAAGACAAATTAGTGAATTTGTGGAAAATCCTTAGTGTGGATAACTAAGGTAATGGAGGTAGACTTGGTTGAGAAATTGAACCACTATAAATCATTGTGTAAATTTTTAATTTTCAATTGCTTCCACCATAATCACTCAAAGGCCAAATCACCCCTATTGGCATATTCGGTTGATCGTTCGAGCCCAACATTAAACATCACTCTTATTTTTTTTTTTAAAACAAGGTTTGGACCCTCTTACACTCTTTTCACTCTCTTTAATTTTCACAAACAAAATAAGCTAACTAAAAAATGTTATCAAATCTTAACTAAATAAAGTATTAGCCTAGTAGTTTTGGCATTTTCTTACTATGTTACTGGAGTGGTTCAAATCTCACCTAGCTCAATATCTTTCATTTTATTTGGTGCCTTTGTTTTTTGCCAACTAGCTCCAATCAAGTGTGGCACATGTCATCTTTTGGTTGGATAATTAAATTCATTGAACTAAATTAAAATCATACCATATTGATATGATATTGATGCTTGTCAAATAGTGATGCACTTTAGAGCAAGTATATTCGTCGAATCAAGTAATAAAGTGATAGAGTTGAGTTTTGAACCCACGAGGATTGGTTCAATAACTATGAAGTTATCGAAATTAAAGAGTTTGAGCAAGTATTGATTGTTGTCGGTTTTCAAAACTAGTTACAAATAAAGTAAAGGTATCTATGATCAAGACAAATAGATACTATGCAAATAATAGATAATTATGGAGGCTAGGTTTATTGCCTAGGAATTATGCTTGAATACTTATTTCAATGCTATAGCGACTGATAATACATGTCTGTGTGAACCATTATGATCTTTATCTACTCGACAAGATTCTCTAACGAACATCCAACTCTCTCGATGCCTAGAAGTTAATAACATTGAAGCTAAGGCAGTACATGTCTACATGAACCTTAAAAACTCTATTATTTATTCAAGTTCTCCCTTTAATCGTTAAAACCCTTAACTTATGTCTAAGCCAAATTAAGACTAAGTTAATAGCTTAGCCCTACTATTCACGTTTGTTTAACCTAACTCTATCGATATTAAGCCACAAATCAATAGTTAAAAAGCCTCTCTCGATAACTCTTACAATAACTACGCAGGAAGAACAATGAACAAAATAGATAAAGGGAAAAGAACTACAGAATTAAAATAGAATATTCAAAACATAAAAACCTAATAAGAAATAAACCCAACTTAAGTATTTAGCTCATGTCTGAGCCTAAAACATCCACAATAAAAGAATTAAACATAAGCAATTTATCAAGCAAGGGATAGAAAAGGGTCAAGCATCCTCGATGATCTTCCTCCTTACTGTCCAACTGTTGTTGCAGGTCCCACACTCTTTCAGCCTCTCTCGATGGCTTCCATTTTGTGGAGGCTTCTCTAGAACTTCGACTCTAGTGGTTCTCCGATAGTTGAAGACTAAGAAATGTCTTCTATGATCGAGCTCTCTTGAATTTTTGTCCAAGTCTTCCTTATATAGGTGGGGAAGCTAGGGTTTTGTAACCCTAAAGTACATGTAGCCTCATTTAAGAGGGCCATTATTTTCCCGCTATCATTTAATGTTTCGTATCTGGGAAAAAGTCCACGCGGGTCAAAGTAGTTTAATGAGTTTGACATTACCAAGTGGTGGAAGTTTCTCTATAACTTCAATATTGGCTAATTCAACTTCAATACCTTTTTCTGAAATGCGGTGACCAAGGACAATGCCCTCGAGCACCATAAAATGGCACTTTCCCTAGTTAAGTACAAGGTCGGTTTCCTCACATCATTTCAACACCTTGGCAAGGTTGCCTAAGCATTGGTCAAAAGAATATCCATAGACTGAAAAGTTATCCATGAAGATCTCCAGAAAATCATCCATCATGTCTGAAAAGATGGCAATCATACAACGCTGGAATGTTCCTAGAGCATTGCATAGGCTAAAGGGAATTCTAAGAAAGGCATAAATGCTATAGGGACATGTGAACGTTGTCTTCTCTTGGTCCTCCGATACGATAGCAATCTGGTTGTATCCAGAGTAACCGCTAAGGAAGCAATAGTAGGGTTTCCCTGCAAGCTTGCCGAGCATCTGGTCAATAAATGGCAATGGGAAATGGTACTTTTTCGTGACTTTATTCAGCTTTCAGAAGTCAATACAGATCCACCATCCAGTAACAGTTCTAGTTTAGAAGAGTTCATCGACGTCATTTTTTATCACGGTCATGCCTTCTTTCTTCGGCACACATTGAACATAACTCACCCATAAAATATCCGAGATATGGTAGATGATTCTAGCATCGAGCCATTTGATGATCTCCTTCATTACCATAGTCCTCATGATGGGATTGAGTCTTTGTTGTGGTTTAATTGAACTATTGTGGTCATTTATAAGACAAATCTTAAGCATGCACAAAGTAAGGCTTATACCCTTCAAGTCAGTAATAGTCCAATCAATAGCTTTCTTCTGTTGATATAAGACATGCAACAGTTTAGTTTCTTTGTCAGATGTTAAGCTAGTAGATATAACAACATGCATCATATTATTCTCCCCTAGATATGCATACTTTAATTATGGGGGAAAAGGTTTAAGATCAAGTATCGATGGTTCCTCTAGCGATGGCTTGGAAGATTTAAACTCAGCATAATTCAAAGGTTCAAAAGTCATACCTGGTCTAGTAAGCACAACATTGGATTATTCAATCTCTACCTTACCTTCTTCTCCAACTTCATGCATGGCCTCGTCAAAGTTAGATTGCTCTGCAGCACTAAGCACATTGTTACATCATATCTCTTCTAAACTTTTTTCAATTACGGTTTCTTCACTTTGCACAAGCTGCATTCTTCATAGTCATCTGCGTACTTGAGAGTGCTGAAGACATTGAGTGTGATCTTTTGGTCATTCATATTTGGAGTAAATTCACCCTCCTCACAATCAATCATTATACGCTTGGTGGCAAGGAATAGTCTCTCTCGATGATGGGAGCATTCTCACCAGTTTCACAATCAATGATGATAAAATATGTCAGGAAGATAAACTATCTACCTTGGCTAACACATCTTCAATTTTGCCTTCGGGTCTGATTTGAGAATGATCAGCCAATTGAAGGATCACCAATGTAGGCTTAGCTCTTCCCATCCCTAGCCTCTTACACACAAATTTCAGCATCAAGTTGACACTTGCACTGAGATCACATAAGGCACAACCAGATTAGTTATGGCCTATAGAGCATAGAATGGTAAAACTACTAGGGTCCTACATATTGGGAGGTAAATCACTTAGCATAGCCACACATTCGTCTGTAGCAGCAACAATTTCAATTTAACCCATCATCATTTTCTTGGTCATAATCTCTTTCAAAAACTTTGCATATATTGACATCTCATCAATGGCCTCCAGGAATGAGACATTGATGTGCAATTGTTTGAGCATATCTAGAAACATGTAGAACTAGACATCTTGTTTCTGAGCCTTCAAAATCGTTGTGGGAATAAGGTGGTGGTCTGGCTCATTGTGTGGTTTACTGGATGCAGTAGCATCCTTAGCTTTATCATCCTTGTCATCAGTAGCAAGGTCTCTCACTATATCAGATACATGAGTTGTATCGTTAGGTGCAAGAGCATCGGTGGATGACTTTCTTGGAGTGGAATCAACAAGGAAACCTCCCTCAAACTTATTATCTTTCTTCAATTGGGTGTCACTACATAGAGCAATGACATTGCATTACTCAACACTGAAAGTTTTAGTGATTTCAGTATCACTAGGTAAACCATCTTATGGTCATATCTTAAAGACTTGGGTAATCTGCTCAACTTGTATTTCCAAGGACCATAAAGATGCAGTGTGATTTTGCAACATAGCACCTTGCATTGTGAGCATGTCACTATGGCTATTTAAATATGCTGATTGATCCTGCATGATAACTCAGGCAGTTTCCATAAAATTTTAATAAGTAGAATCAAAAGAATTAGAATTGGAGTTATAAGCTACCTGGTTCTTCCTCTTAGTCTTTTTTGGAATCCATGAAGTTCATATGTAGCATTCTATCGTGCTCTTAAATTACATGTGTTGCCTCCCCAACCAAAATTTGGATGTTGATGCCACATTGGGTTGTAGGAATTGAAGTAGGGATTGGTGTTACTGTTGGTGTTCCCTATGTAGCATCCAAATTCTTGTTGCTGGGGGAATTCATTCGATTGATGTTCCCCATAACAATGCTCGCATGTATATTGAATTACCTTAGCCTCCCATACATTAGATGTTGGTTGCTTGTTTTTGAGCAAGTTTGTAATGGTGGAGATTTGAACCACCACGCTCTAAGAATCGTCCAACTGGATTGCTCTAGAAGATTTATGGAATGGCTTCAATCTCCCCCTTGGAAACTGGTAGTCATTATTGGTTATCTGGTCAAGTAACTCGAAAGCCTCTTCAGGATCTTTGTCAAGCAAAATTCCATTGGCTGAAGAGTCAATCAACATCCTTGTAGGTGCATTGACACCATTATAGAACATCATTATCTATAGCTGTTAGGATGGTCAATAAAATGTGGAAATGGCCAAGAGAGGGGTGAATTGGCAAATAAAAAGGTTTGGAAGCAAATTGGAAAATAAAAAGAATTGAGACACAAGAGTTATAGTGGTTCAACCTTCTAACAAGGTTTACATCCACTACCTTAGCTTCCTACTAAGGATTTTCCAAATCCACTACTGAATTTCTTCCCCTTTTCTAGGCTAAGGAGGCAACCTTGTACACAATCAAAGCTTTCTACCCAAAGCTTTGATCAAACACTCTCTTTTACAAGAAATGGAATAGCAAACTGAAAATCCTCTCAAAGGTAGTTTGTTTGTCCAATTACAAGTTCACTCAAACCCAATACTTGAATAGAAATGATTACAAATAAGAACACTCAAGTGGGTTATAAAGATATGACTCTAATAGGTGCAAAGATGGTTGGATTTTTGCTTGAATGCTTTTGACTTGTTCAATTGATCAGTAGTTGTTGTTGTAGCTTTGGAGACTTGTTTATATACCCTCTCATTGATTTATAACTGTTTGGGTGGTTGAGATCATCAATATAGCCTTTGGGCTGCATTTTTCCCACAACAAATGTTGTAGCGTGCTGGTTTTGGTCCTAGGAGTTTCTAGGTTGATTAGACGGTCCGGTGGACTTGGATTAGAGATTCGAGTCGAATTCGGGATCTAAATCGGAGTAAATATTTTTTACGGGAGAAAAATATAGAAAATATCTAAAAAACATTATTTAATATATGGATATTTTTGGTAAAGTCAATTTTGGAAAATGGATTTTTGGAAATTGGACATTTTGGCTGGTGTCAAAAATGTAAAGAATGAAACCTATTTTTAGTGACTATTTTGGAAAAGGGAAAAATTGTAGAATCCTTAAGGATCTATTTTACCTAAAGTTTTTAATCTGATTTTTCTCTTAATTAGGATTATTTTTAATGAGGTTTAATTAAATAAATTAAAAGGATTAATTAAGGAAGGTGGTTATTCCTAAAAATTACTTTTGACGTAACTTTATTTTCTCAAACTTTTCTCTCAACTTATCTTCAGCCAAACACTTTATTTTGCATCAAAGATTTGAGGTAATGCTCTTGGTTTCTTAAACCTTTGATTTCTAATGGATTATTCAATCTTGTTTTCCAAAAATCTCATTGTATTTCTTTGTTTTTCAAGAGAAAACATCTAATTTAGAGGAAATTCACTCATTAGAGGTAAGGTTAATTGTTCTCCTCTAATGAATGGTTCTTTATTGAAATTCCCAAGTATTTTATCATTGCTTAATGTTTTCTAATGAGTTTTAATGATTTAATTATGGAAATTGGGTAAAACAAGGTTTAATTGATGAAATTAAGTAATTTTCTTTTCGGATCTATTTTGCTGAGTTCTTGATTGGTTTTAATCATTATTTTGATGTTTAATAATGTTAATAAGTTGGTTTTAACATTATAATCCCAAAACTATGTCAATCTCTAATTTCCTAGGTTGCTAGTGTGTGTTTTTGGCGAGTTTTGGTAGTTTAATGAATACTGGAAGTATAAGGATGATAATAGGTTGTTTTTGGATGTAAATTGAAGCTAATTGATGGATTAAACCTTTAAGTTTTGTCTGGGTTAATTTTGGAAGGTGTTTGATGTTGTTTTCAGTTGTTGTGGAGGGGTTTCGGCTAGTGTTTGAGGAGGATTATTGTGAATTGTTATTTCTGGGTTTGTGAATGCATTTTGATGAATTGAATCCTCTATTTTTGTGTGGAAAAATTAGGGGAAGTTTATCCTCAATCTTGTGGCTCCGTTACGGGAGCTTTGGAGGAGCAGTTCGCATCAGCGAGCGAGGTTTTCCGAAGGCTGTGAGTGAGAACGTGGATTTCAGATTTAAAATGGTTTAAAGGTTGTTTTTGTGACAAAAATTAGGCCTTGAAGAATGTTTCCACTTTTAATTTCTAAGTAATTTAACCTATTATGGATTAAGGTAGCTAATTTAAGAACTTTGGACCAAAAAGAAAGAAATGAAAGAAAGGGGTGCTCAATGTATTAATGACTAAACTAATTAATGTATTAAATTTGGTGATTGCATGCTAAAAATTATGAAACCAAGGGACTTGGACACTTGTCCATGAGAAAGGAAGAAAAGTGAAGTGGGTTCGGCTATTGTGGCATAGCCACCCATTCATCCCCTTTCTCCCTTATGACCGAAATGCAAAAACATAGAGAGAGAGCTTGAGCTGCCCTGGAAGATTAGGATCTAGATAATTCATCTTCTCCTTAAAGTGTGGGTTGTCTAGCTTGAGGAAAAAGGTATTTTCATTCTTTCTTTCTTCACAATCAAGCTCGGTTTTGAATTATTGTGTGTGGTCTTTTATGTTTCGGTTGTTAGAATGAATTGGTGAAACTGAATTCATGCTTTGAATCCTTGGATGTGTTTGAATGAATTGTCAATTCATTATATTGTCATGTGTTCATAGTGGTTGTGGTAACATGGATTTGTTTTAGGCTCCATGGGGAAAATCTATGCTCCTTTTGTTTATGTAACTGACTTGCTTGAGTAAACATTGTGTAAAGGTGTAGGCATCACTGTTTTGTGTGTATGAACATGTATTTGGACTGTTTTGAGTAGGTTGGAAGTACATGAGACTGCTTTGTAACTTAAGATTGTTTTGAAGCTTGAAAAGCTGCATTTTAAAATAATTAGGGGGATGATTTAATAAATTAAAAATAGGGGAGGGCTGTTTTATTAAGCTTTGGGGATGTTTTGTATATAAATAGAACCATGAAGGCTGTTAAAAATATAATTAATCAAGTAGGTCATTGTGTAAACTGTTTTGAGAAATTATGAATGTTGAAGGACTAATTTGCATTGAAATAAATGCTAGGTGGTGCTTGATAAGTATGTAAATGAATACCTATGAAAATAAAGTGTTTTGAATGTGTAAAAGTATATTAGGGACTGTTTTATGTATGTATATGTATACTAATGTGTTTGGGACTGTTTTGCATTAAATGAATGTTTAGTGGACTATTTTTTTGCATTAAGATAATTAGGGGAAGGACTGTTTAGATGCATAAAAATGTATACATGCATATTGGGACTGAATTGCATATATATGTATTCATAGTGGACTGTTTTGATATCCTTGAATATGCTTGCTCATGTTGTGGACTGTTTTGTATAAAAATTGTGTATATACATGATCATTTGAGTAGTTACAAGGGATAGGTAATAAGATAAATTCTAATGTATCATTACACATTTTATTGCTCATAGACCAAGAGGAAGTTGAAGGATTAAGGGCTAACGAGGTACAAACTGTGGATAAACAAAAAGGGGTCATGATTCGCGATCATAAGTAGCTCAAAATTAACTGTGGGTGTAGTTAAAGTCTCGAGATAGATTGAAACTATCCCGAGCATGCTTTTCGTTTTCAATACATATCGCTTGTTCTTTAAATTGAGTTATGATTATGCTCTAAGCTTTGATATGAGGTAAGTATTTACATAAGATGCACCTATGATGTGAATTGTTTGAAAGATATATGTTATGTGTTCAAACCACTCGAATGTTCACATGAAATATCGGAAGTGATATTGTCACACATATGTTTATGCTTGGGCATAAGAATTCATGATATGATTTTTGTTAAAGACGATATGGAGCTATGCTCACCACTAATTTGAATAAGTTTTGATAATAAGTTAAGCCTTGGTTTCGAGTCAGTTGTAATTGTAGTTGGCATGCCATAGAGTCTATAGAGCTCATGTGTTTGGGTGGACTACGGTCCTTGTGAGGCGACTGTAGGAGGGGTGTGTTGTGGTCACTTGGCGACAGTATGAGGGATTGACTGATACCTCGTGTATCATTTTCTTGGCGACAGTTGGTTGGGGACTCGTACGCTTAGATTGCTTGAATCACAAGGCTGAATTAAAAGATAATATGAAAACTTGATAATCACCTAAATAAACTATTGCTATGTCTTGGATGATAAGTAAACTATTTCTATGACTTGTATGATAAGTGACTAATTAGTTGTTAACTTTTTTGGAAGTATGGATTGAAATGATATCATGTTTTTCTATGTGAGAATATGTATTGGATTGTTTTGAGTAGGCATGATTCTTTCGAATACCTTGAATGCATGATGATGTATATGTACTATCTGTTCGAATGTCGTGATTACATGTATATGCACTTGTTGTTCGAATACCCCGATATTATGTAAACTCACTCGATGTTCGAATATCTTACAAATTATCCATTCAATGTCTTGATCAAAGCTAATATTACTTGTTGAGTAAATTGTGATGATAGATTGGTTTGATTTCTTCTTGTTAAAGATCTCCTTAAGCTACCTCACTATGGGTAAACTTATAAAATCTTTTCCCTACTTTTCAGGGTAAAGACTTGCTTGTGGTTACCTCTTGGAGCTCGGATCAAATCGCAAGTACATTAGAAGTATGTTGTAAACTTATGAACATGTAATACCCCAAATCCTAGCTTAGTAGTATTGGAATTAAATTGATTAAGTTGATAGCTTAATTGAATTAAGAATTAAGCTAAATTGAATAGTTAAGGGCCTAATTGAAAGAATGAATGAAATAAGTGACCAAATTAGAATGAGTATATTGAATTAAAGGAGAAAGATTGAGATTGCATAATAAATATCATGAATCTCTTATTTTCCCTTGACTAATTACAAGATTAATAACTAATCAAGGGACAATTTAGACAAAACACAATTCCAATAACAAGGAATTGTTGTTGTCATCTTTCCCATTATCCCTAGGTTGCTGGAAATTGTATTGTGTTGTTAAAGTGGAAATTGGATGATTTGAATATGAAATTGAGCTAAGGAAATAATGAATTGATGATGATCATGAATAGGTATTGTAAAGAAGAGGTTAAACAAATTTAATTGTAGGTAAACAATGCTGGAAATGAAGATAAAAGCATGAACATAGTTAAGTAACATAGAAACTGTTTTGTAGTATTGAAATTGAGTAAACATGCAAGATTAGGCTTTGTAATCAATTTGCCCTATTTTGAAATCCTTGTTTAATGAACTAACATGGACCTAACATGTTTATAATGTCATATGAAATGAATTATAGGGCCAAGACATTGTTTAAAATGGATTAAAGGCATTAAAATGTGAATAGATGCAATCTGCCCAGAATTGCTCTGTTCTGGGCAGTCACTTTGAAATTTCACCAAATATTGTATAGTTTGAATTCATGGCTGAAATTTTAATCACATGATCCTTGGAACGTCTATTTTATTTAGGTGAAAAAAGAACTGAAAACTGGGTCCTATACTGAAAACTGTAAAAAGGAATTGGTGGACAGTGCAAACTGTCTAGGCAGTGTAAATGCCCTGTCTTTGAACACTAAACTGTATTAATTGGATAGGAACTAAAATGCAAGTCTATTATTATCTTATAGGAAATTTTATAAGATTTCCAACGGTGTATAGCAATCGAAATTCTGACGTACGGATTAAAAGATATGGCCATTTTAAGGGACAGTGTGCAAACTGCCAGGCAGCAGTGTCCTGGGCAGTTTGGGACTGTTTTTGCACCTAGTAAGAAACTGTTTTCAAAACAGTTTTGGGACATTGTAATCTGTCCAATTATGTATTAAAATGAAGTAATAACAATGTGAAGATGAATTATATTTGGGAAATTTTACGTCTACATGGTGTTCCTACGTCTATAATCTCGGATCGAGATCCTTGATTCACCTTAAGATTTTGGAAATCTTTGCAGAAAGTTTTCAGAACCAAGATCAATCTCAGTACAACTTTCCATCCCCAAATTGATGGACAATCAGAGAGGGTAATCCAGATTTTAGAAGATATGCTTCAGTCTTGTGTGGTTGATTTTGGAAAGAATTGGGAGAAATTATTTCCTTTGGCTGAGTTTGCCTACAATAACAGTTATCAGACATCCATTCTGATGGCTCCCTTTGAAGCATTGTATAGAAGAAAGTATTCAAATTTGGAAAGAAAAGAAACCTTAGTCCTCGTTTCATTAGACTATTTGAGATTTTTGAAAATATTGGTCTTATTGCACATCGTTTGACTCTTCTTAATGAGATCCAACAAGATTCATAATGTGTTCCAAGTCTCAATGCTTCGTAAATACCGATCAGATTCTTCCTATGGGTTGGGACCTTAGGAGGTGGAGTGATCACGATATATTTATGAGGAAGAACCAATTCAGATCTTGGATTGAGAGATTAAAAGACTTTTTAACAAGATTGTTCCTCTAGTGTAAGTATTTTAGAAGAATCACAAGTTTGAGGAGGTTACTTGGGAAACTAAGGTTGTTATTAAGAATCAATATCCTCATCTTTTCACCTTAGGGAAATTCGAGGACGAATTTTCTTTTAGGGGAGGATAATTGTAATAACCCAAAATTTGGCTTAGAAGTATGATATCAATTCAATTGCTAAATAAGTTATTCCAGGGTGTCACTTGATATATCAATTAAGAAGTTAGGATCAAACTGAAAGAAATGGGAGATGAGATAGCTAAATTTTAAGTACTAAACTGCATAAGATGTTAAGCTTTGGGATTGCATGCTAAATAAATTTTACAAGTGGGCTTGTACATATGGAAATCATTGATGAAGGCTTGTGATAGGGGTCTTGGCCACATAGGAGAAAACCATATGTTGTCTTCTTCATCCCCAAAAGACCGAAACCCCAAATTTGAGAGGGAGTTGGACTTGTTGCCATGGAATCGTGAAGAATTGAGCTTAGATGGTTCCAATCCTTGAGTCATGTTCGATCATACTAAGGGAGGGGGTAAGCATTCTTGTCCTTCCTCTTGTTTTAGAGCCTAACTTGAGAATTATAGATCGATCTCTCTTGTATCCTAAGTGTTAGTAATTGGTTAGAGAGAGATAAATTCATGATAAGAACTTTCCCTTGAACATTTGAATGAATCATGTATCAAGATTTAGGCATGCGTGTGCATTGTTAAATTGTTTGTTCAATCTTATGAAATTTCGAATAAATATATATAAATATCTATATTCATAAGGTGTTAAGGTCATTTGAATGATGTAATTAGTAATTTAACATGCAATTGTGATCTTGCAACATAGCTAAGGCGATACATGAATTGATAATGAACTCTATTATTATTTTGATGCATAGAATAGTTTGAATGGAACCAAATTGTAGCTGTTGTAATCATGTTCTATTTTAGAAGTTTTGGGATAGTCTTGGACCATGGTTTGATTGAGTAAATTGTGCTTGAATACTTGAAGAAGGTCATATTGCTTGCTAGTAACCAATTATGGATTGTTGCGATCTAAAATGAATTGTTTATGAACTATTTTGGTAAATTAAGAAGAGCTAGATTAGGAGCTTGAAAATGGATAGGTTGGTAATCTAATTAGGACGGTTTTATGCATGGGAAATGGTTTTGAATAAATAAAACAAGGGTACTATTTTGCAAAATCACGGGACTGTTCAGAATTAAAAATGGGTTGTTTTGCAACAATTGTAAACTGTTTTGCAAGCCTAAATGAGTGAATGTTTTGAATCTTAAAATAAGGATTGTTTTATAAAAAAAATGGACAGCTTTGTAAATAAAAATTATGGACAACTTTTATAAGATAAAAGTGGACTATTTTTTTATTGGCATGATAAATTATAACAAAAGTACGTGCATTTAAGAATCAAATATGTGTGCATGATTATGTGGTGCTTGAATGAGTTGAATCCTTAAAAGATAAGTTTCCAAGAAAATGATATATCACTATTGTCTTCCTTTAGAGCAAGATCAAGTGGAAGACAATAGAGCTAGGAAGAATAAAGCTATGGGTAGCTTTGATATTAGGATCAAAACTAGTCTACCAACCTGTGAATGTAGTTTAAAGTCTCGGGATAGGCTCGTAACCTTCCCGAGCATTCTCTATTGTTTAATTTCATTGTTCTATATTCAATTTATGTATGCAAATATAAGCTGGGATTCGAGGTGAGTACTTAATTGTAAAGTATCATATGATATGCAATACTTGGTTAAAATGCATGCTATATTATAAAGTTTTACATGTGCTTATGTATATGTTTGATAAGATAAGTTATAAGTCTTTCTTATGTGATTATATGAATTTAGAGCTACGCTCATCACTGATATGAATAAGACATGTTAATCGAATACTTGAATAAGGAGCTAAGCTCAACTTTGATTCCAATATGATAAGATTTAATTGAAAAGCCTTGGTTTTGAGTCAGTCATAGGTATAATTGGCATTCTATAGATTCCATAGAGCTCGTGTTTGGGGTGGACTACGGTCCTTATGTAGCGACAGTAGGAGGAATGTGTTTTGGTTACTTGGCGGCAGTAGAAGGGATTGACCGTGTTCTTTGAGTACTATATTTGGCGACAGTTTGTTACGGATGCACATACCTAGGCTACTTGATTTCCAAGGCTATGTAAAGGAAAAACAATGAAAATTTATGAGTTAATATAATGATTCATCTTAACAGCTTGAATGGCAAGTAAGATTCTTTTAAATGATTCTTGTATATTCTTTGGGTGAAGATATATGCTATGTTTGAAAGTTTTAATCCAAAATGGCTAATTACATGTTCTAGTTTAGAACCACACATGACTTGAAGCTAAGTTCTTTCAATTCACAATTGAATTATGTTAAGGTGTTTTAACCTTGTTATAGTGTAATTGTGTTACAAATACTTGAATAAGTGATGTTTATGTTTATACATTGGTTGATTTGATTACATGCTTATTATTAAAGCTATGACTATCAGATTCTTAAGAAATTTGTCTTAAATATAAAATGGAAATATAGCTTGATTAAATCAATTTCGATTGCTAATAATGATTAAGTTAACAAACTCTTTTGATGCTTTCACGACAAGTAAAACTTAGTTATCTGATACTTGGAGTTCTTTTAAAAGAATGATGCTATGCTTCGATCATAGTGGCTACCATATGCAAGTTATCTATTCTAGAATTGAAGTGTTAATTGTCATTGATTGAGTTTATTTCGAAAAGGATAACCTAGTTAAATTCTAAGTTGCCCTATTATACATACTTTTAATTGCTTAATACTACCTCACTAAGTGAATACTTATTATGTTTTCTTCGATCATGTTTCAGGGTGAGTTTAATAGCAGTTGCCATTTGGAGCTCAATCAAGTTTATAAGTGCCAAGTGTATGTTTGTCAATCTTTTGTTTATAACTCGTAGATGGTGGCACCATATTTGAATATGTATTGCATTTAGGATGTCTATATTATTCTTGAAAACAATACTCTTAAGCGATGTAATAGTTGTATAAGGCCTTTCTATTTTTTTGATGATGGTTGCCAATATGATTAAAACTTGATTGTTATGGTTGGATTGGATGGTACTATGGTCTTGGATGATTGAAAAATAAGTATTTAAACATTACTGACATGTTAGTTCGAATAAGCTTTAATTTGGGAGTCTTGGTCGATGCTTGAGTATGCACTGAGTAAAAGTTAAAGGATCTTGTAAACCTTAGTAAAATTGGTTGTGTTAGGAAATTTCCATAATCTATTTATAATAACCTTGCTATATAAGCTTGTATAAGTTTTCTCTCGAATATGTGAAACTTGTCATTGTATCTTGAACTTGATTAATGAGTTGTGCTTAAGTTGTATGAGCTATGATCTTAGAATGATTACTTGTTATGCATAAAAACACAAAGCTTTACATATACCTAGTTTGTATAGCTTTGAATTGGTTAATTTAGTAAAACTTATTTAGTTCATGTGTAGTTGCTAAAGGATTTTTTTATTGTGGTTTAGTTAATGTGTTTTGGATCTCTTGTATTATCTAGAGCGTTTCTATTATGTTAGAAGAATTAAGATGGTTGTAAGTTTTAAAGCGTTGGAAGTAAGTCATGACCTGGTAACCGAATCAATGCCTTGGTTGCAATAGCAAATCAGAGTGTTTAAATAATTTGGGGTAACAATTGAATCATTCTCCTCTCTAAACATTTGAATAACATATATTGCTATTCTTAATTCAACTTGGATATAGATAATTTCTGTAATATCCCAATTTTTGGACTAGTGACCAAAATGTAATTTTTGAAAGTTTAGGGGTTAAACTATAAACTTTGGAAAAGTTTAGGGACCAAAGTGTAATTTCCAAAAGTTATGTAAGTTATCCCTGTAAATGAATAGTTCACCCCTGAGAGTGGAATTTCCATGTTACCCGGATTTTTCATACGAGGCTTATATTATTAGAATTTTTTGATCGAAAGAAATTGTTAAGTGCGCTCAAACGAGAGTAGTTCAGGGATGGGTGACCTAATGGAAAGGTCCCATAATTAATATTTTGACTGATAAAAAGGATTTATTTTAATTCAATAATATTCGATATGGATTGTGGAGATAAGATTTCTAAGAGGAAATGTATCCAATAAAATTTCTCGGTAATTATCGGTATATCGGATCAAATTGAAATTTTAAAGACAGTTCCAAGAAATTATGGAAAATTCATAAAATATTATTTTATGAATATTTTATTACATTTGGTTGGATTCTAACTAGATTTAGTTAGATTTTTAAGGAATGGCAAATTTCAAGTCTTGTTAGTAAATAAAGTATTGTTGGAGGGCAAATTGGACATTTTCCATGGATGGCATTTTTGAAATATTTTGAAACTTTGAGGGCAATTTTGAAAGGTGAAAAACACATGGATTTGATCTTGGCCATTGATTTTTGATAAGGTTAAATCTTGGCCATTGGATAAAAAGGGTAAATTAGTAAATTCACTAATTAAATGAATTTAATATTCATTTAATTATGACATGTGGATTAATTAAAGGAGAGATGAAAAAATATCATCTTTTCTCATCCTAAGGTTGTTCGAAACTAGAGAAGAAAGGGGGAAAGAAAACTTTCAAGCCAAAAATTGAAGAATCAAGGCAAATTTTAAGCAAAATTAATTAAGGTAAACTGATCTATGCTTGATTCTCTTCATTTTGATAGTATTTTTGCATGATAAAGGTCAAGCTGGTTCATGTACATGGATGAGGATGATTATGATTTTGATAGAATATGATGGAATTGGAGTAGAATTGTATAGAATTGATGATATAGACATGAAATCAAGCTTGAATTTAGATTAATTTCTTGTTTGAAGTTATAAACCCTAACCCTAAGAATTTGGGGATTTTTGCTAGGGAATTAAATTGAGGATGGAATTGAATAGAATATGATGTTGTAAGCTTGATTATGATGTTACATTAAATAATTTCCCAAAGTTGAAATTTTAGTGTCTAATTCGAATTGTTGGAGAAAATAGAGGAAATTATTGAATATTTATTGTAGGATCTGAATTGATGAATTATGATCAAAATAGCATTAATTGATGATTAGGGACCAAAATGGAAAATTTTGGAAGTAAAGAGATCAATTCGGCAATTTGAGAAAAATAAAGGATTGAATTGATGATTATTTGATAGAAATGATGTTTCAAGCATGATAGGAAGTTAAAAGAAATAAAATGACAATAAAAGAAATGTGATGGACCATTTTGAAATATTTTGAAATAAAAATTTTAGTGAATGACTAAATTAGTGAAAGTTGGAAAGTCAAAGGAAAATTTCTAGAAAGGTTAGAACTAAATAAATAGTTAGTTGGTACATGAATTTAATGAGCAAATGTGGGGTTGTCACTTTTATAAAGTTTAAGAATTAAATAGATTTTAGTCTAAAATGAGTTAATAGTAATGGAAATTGCTCTAAATTGAGCATGAACAATTATTTAATGTTCAAAATGGTCACTAAGAACCATAATGAACAATTGGTAAATGTCTAGAAGAAGAGTAATAAGGGGATGTTAGAATATTTAAAAACTTAATTATGGAAGTTGTGTTGGATTTGAATTGTGGCAGTAAGTTTAATAAGCCGCCATAAATTTTATTAAAAATGGTAGATGATGAATCTTATACCAATGTAAAGATATGGTTGTCTAGTTTCGTTTCCAACAAACGGAAGTTAATTTCAGAATTTCCAAGTTAAAAGATATGGATATAAAATCTATGCCCAAATAAGATATTGATGGGCAGGGTATGGTTGGAATGCTATAGAATATATCGGTTTAGCATTTTGTACAGGTATTACAGTGTTAAAAGTACATTTAGTGTATGGTAAGCACAGCCTTATAAATGTGCGGGCATTATGGTAAGCACAACCTTATAAATGTGCAGGAAGCACTTCGGTGCATAATTATCCAGGATAGCCCTATAGTGTTAGTACTTAACACTTAGAGAGTGGTCAGCACAACCTAATGTGCAGAATGGTTAGCACAACCTAATGTGCAGTATGGCCAGCACAACCTAATGTGTAGAATGGTTAGCACAACCTAATGTGCAGTATGGTTAGCACAACCTAATGTGCAGAATGGTTAGCACAACCTAAAGTGCAGCGTGGTCAGTACAACCTAATGTGCAGTATGGTTAGCACAACCTAATGTGCATAATGGTTAGCACATCCTAATGTGATGTCAGAGGAGGACAACCTTATATTTATTAGCACTTTGATGCAGTTTTATCTCATGTGCTCAAAGTCCTCAAAACTACTTTGGATAATAATTTATAGAATAAATGGTAAATAATTTAGAGAGTATATGAACTCTCGGAGTAAATGGCAAGCATGTTGGTAGGATTTTATATCCGGTTATATTATGTTAATACATGATTAACATAAGGAAATAAGAATATATGTATATAATGATCACAACGCACGGTTATTATTATCTTGACATGAGATTAAATCAGGTTGCATTGCATTAATTGTTATAATTTCTTCACTAAGTATATACTTAGTGTATGATGATTTTCATGCGTAGGTAAGAACAAAGATCGAAGTAAGGAGTAAAAGGCATCATTATCAGGAAGAAAAATAAACAGTATTGGTCATGACATCCTTGAATGTGTTTCGATGTTGCTAGTTGGCGTGTATAGGTTATTAGTAGCTCGTTTTGAACTAATTTAGATATGTTTGTAATAAATTATATCTAGATATGTGGTTAATGGTTGATGGATAGTTTAATTAATCTTGGTGATGGTTTAATAGATTTTCTAGTAATGAAAATCGGGTAAATATTAGAAAATGAATTTTTAGAATAGTTGAAAGAATTTTCTATTTCGGGCGGTTTTTAGGCAGTTATGTTATTTATTGATTGTAGTAATAAACTGCTAAGTTGCTGCCTAGAATCGGAGTTAAATTGATTGGTGAAAAAAATTAGCAATTGTTGTTACGCGTAAAAGGGAAAAATGATAAATCGTCATTTCTATAGCATATAACTATTATGAATAGTGGTTAAGAAATCATGTGACACTCTATACTAGTGTTGGATATTAAATACTAGTAAGGGTGTTACATTTATTGGTATCAGAGCTACAGGTTTAGCCGGTTCTAGGTATGAATTGAGCTTTTGTGGAGTGTCAAAATTATATACATGCCACTAGGATGTCAAAAATACTGATATTTGTATAAAAATGTGATGATGCATGTTATTTAATATGTTACTCCTTACTTATATTAGATGATTGTGACATTAACTGATGTCAGATCATCGGGAATCTCGTCAGGCAATCGAGCGTGATATGCCTGCTCAGAGTGGAAAGTAATGGGGTGAATCAGAATCCACCTCAAGTTCAGTAGAATGTAGTGCTATGAGCTCAAGGACAAAGAAATATGTCTGTGCAAGATCAAGATTTATTTCTTTGGGTGTTGGATGCCATTATAAATTGGCAAGCGCTAGTATTAGTTCTGAAGGAATTAAGGGAAATGAAAGCACCAAAAATTCAGAATGATACTGATAAAGATTTAATGGTTGCTGATAATTGGTTGAATGATATCAAAATTATGTTGACCATAATTCCTTGTGGTGAACAAGGAAAATTAGAGGGAATAGTATATCTATTGGTGGGGCAAACTAGTACGTGTGGTGGAATGCAATCACTACACAAATCCCTCCAAAGCATATTATGTGAGAATTACCCTTCCAAGAGTTTGAAGTTATTTTTAGAATGGATTGGTTATTGGTATATAATGCTATTGTTGAATGCCGATTTAGAAAGGTTAATCTTAAAGAAACAAGATGGCTTAGAAATGATATTTGTGGGCGAAAGGCCAAACAATATGAGCAATGTGATAAGTGCTCAAGAATAAAAAATAAATCATGAAAATATACCAACGGTGCGAAAATTTCCAGATGTCTTTCCAAATGAAATTTTGAGATTACCTCTCAATCGAAAGGTGGAATTAGGTATCGATGTGCTTCCTGGAACAGCACCAATATCGATGGCACTTTACAGGATGGCTCCTACATATCTTAGAGATTTCAAAACTCAGTTAGAAGAATTATTAGACCGACGTTTTATACTGTCTAGTATATCACCTTGGGGAGCTCCAATCCTGTTTGTGAAAAAGAAAGATGGATCATTGAGATTATGTGAGAACTAAGTACATAATGAAAATTAGAGGACGAATTTTCTTAAGGGGGAGGAATTGTAATATCCCAATTTTTGGACTAGTTACCAAAATGTAAATTTTAAAAGTTTAGGGGTTAAAGTATAAACTTTGGAAAAGTTTAGGGACCAAAGTGTAATTTCCAAAAGTTATGTAAGTTAACCCCGTAAATGAATAGTTCACCCCCGAGAGTGACATTTCCATGTTACCCGGATTTTTCATATGAGGCTTATATAATTAGAATTTTTGGATCGAAAGAAATTGTTAAGTGTGCCCAAACTAGAGCAGTTCAGGGATGAGTGACCTAATGGAAAGGTCTCATATTCAATATTTTGACTGATAAAAAGGATTTATTTTAATTCAATAATATTCGATATGGATTGTGGAGATAAGATTTCTAAGAGACATGTATCCGATAAAATTTCCTGGTAATTATCGGTATATCGGATCGAACTGAAATTTTAAAGACAGTTCCAAGAAATTATGGAAAATTCATAAAATATTATTTTATGAATATTTTATTACAGTTGGTTGGATTCTAACTAGATTTAGTTAGATTTTTAAGGAATGGCAAATTTCAAGTCTTGTTAGTAAATAAAGTATAGTTGGAGGGCAAATTGGACATTTTCCATGGATGGCATTTTTGAAATATTTTGAAACTATGTGGGCAATTTTGAAAGGTGAAAAACACATGGAGTTGATCCTGGCCATTGATTTTTTATAAGATTAAATCTTGGTCATTGGATAAACAGGGTAAATTAGTAAATTCACTAATTAAATGAATTTAATATTCATTTAATTATGACATGTGGATTAATTAAAGGAGAGATGAAAAAATTTCATCTTTTCTCATCCTAAGGTTGTTCGAAACTAGAGAAGAAAGTGGGAAAGAAAACTTTCAAGCCAAAAATTGAAGAATCAATGCAAGTTTCAAGCAAAATTAATTAAGGTAAAGTGATCTATGCTTGATTCTCTTCATTTTGACAGTATTTTTGCATGATAAAGGTCAAGTTGGTTCATGTACATGGATGAGGATGAGGATGATTATGATTTTGATAGAATATGATGGAATTGGAGTAGTATTGTGTAGAATTGATGATATAAACATGAAATCAAGCTTGAATTTAGATTAATTTCTTGATTGAAGTTATAAACCCTAACCCTAGGAATTTGGGGATTTTGGTTACGAAATTAAATTGAGGATGGAATTGAATAGAATATGATGTTGTAAGCTTGATTATGATGTTAGATTAAATAATTTCCCAAAGTTGAAATTTTAGTGACTAATTCGAATTCTTAGAGAAAATAGAGGAAATTATTGAATATTTATTGTAGGATTTGAATTGATGAATTATGATCAAAATAACATGAATTGATGATTAGGGACAAATTGGAAAATTTTGGAACTAGAGAGGTCAATTCGGCAATTTGAGAAAAATAAAGGATTGAATTGATGATTATTTGATAGTCATGATGTTTCAAGCATGATAGGAAGTTAAAAGAATTAAAATGACAAGAAAAGAAATATGATGGACCATTTTGAAATAAAAATTTTAGCGAATGACTAAATTAGTCAAAGTTGGAAAGTCAAAGGAAAATTTCTAGAAATGTTAGAACTAAATAAATAGTTAGTTGGTACATGAATTTAATGTACAAATGTGGGGTAGTGACCAGAATGTCACTTTTATAAAGTTTAAGAATTAAATAGATATTAGTCTAAAATGACTTAATAGTAATGGAAATTGCTCTAAATTGAGCTTGAAAAATTATTTAATGTTCAAAATGGTCACTAAGAACCATAATGAACAATTGGTAAATGTCTAGAAGAAAAGTAATAAGGGGATGTTAGAATATTTAAAAAGTTAATCATGGAAGTTGTGTTGGATTCGAATTGTGGCAGTAAGTTTAATAAACTGTCATAAATTTTATTAAAAATGGTAGATGATGAATCTTATACCAATGTGAAGATATGGTTGTCTAGTTTCGTTTCCAACAAACAGAAGTTAATTTCAGAAGTTCCAAGTTAAAAGATATGGATATAAAATATATGCCCAAATAAGTTATTGATGGGCAAGGTACAGTTGGAATGCTATAGAATATATCAGTTTAGCATTTTGTGCAGGTATTATAGTGTTAAAAGTACATTTAGTGTATGGTAAGCACAACCATATAAATATGTGGGCATTATGGTAAGCACAACCTTATAAATGTGCGGGAAGCACTTTGGTGCATAATTATCCAGGATAGCCCTATAGTGTTAGTACTTAACACTTAGAAAATGGTCAGCACAACCTAATGTGCAGTGTGGTCAGCACAGCCTAATGCGTAGAATGGTCAGCACAACCTAATGTGCAGTATGGTCAGCACAACCTAATGTGCAGAATGGTTAGCACAACCTGAAGTGCAGTGTGGTCAGCACAACCTAATGTGCAGTATGGTTAGCATAACCTAATGTGCAGAATGGTTAGCACATCCTAATGTGTTGTGCAAAGGAGGACAACCTTATATTTATTAGCACTTTGATGCAGTTTTATCTCGTGTGCTCAAAGTCCTCAAGACTACTTTGGATAATAATTTATAGAATAAATGGTAAATAATTTAGAGAGTATATGAACTCTCGGAGTAAATGGCAAGCATGTTGGTAGGATTTTATGTCCGGTTATATTATGTTTATACATGATTAACATAAGGAAATAAGAATATATGTATATAATGATCACAACGCACGGTTATTATTATCTTGACATGAGATTAAATCAGGTTGCATTGCATTAATTGTTATAATTGCTTCACTAAGTATATACTTAGCGTATGATGATTTTCAAGCGTAGGTAAGAACAAAGATCGGACTAAGGAGTAACTGACATCATTATCAGGAAGAAAAATAAGCAGTATTGGTCATGACATCCTTGAATGCGTTTTGATGTTGCTAGTTGGCATGTATAGGTTATTAGTAGCTCGTTTTGAACTAATTTAGATATGTTTGTAATAAATTATACCTAGATATGTGGTTAATGGTTGATGGATAGTTTTATTAATCTTGGTGATTGTTTAATAGATTTTCTAGTAATGAAAATCGGGTAAATATTAGAAAATGAATTTTTAGAATAGTCGAAAGAATTTTTTATTTCAGCCGGTTTTTAGGCAGTTATGTTATTTATTGATTGTAGTAATAAATTGCTAAGTTGCTGCCTAGAATCAGAGTTAAATTGATTGGTGAAAAAAATAGTAACTGTTGTTATGCGTAAAAGGGAAAATGATAAATCGTCATTTCTATAGCATATAACTATTATGAATAGTGATTAAGAAATCATGTGACACTCTATACTAGTGTTGGATATTAAATACTAGTAAGGGTGTTACAATTTCTATGTCTTTCCTTCAATTAATTGATCTAGTTGGAAATTTTGGTTTTGATAACAAACGGATATGGGAATTAAGGTCACTTAGAATAGTTGCTCAAATGATTAAATGAATCTAAGTTTACTATACTCAGTTTAAAAGTGTCTTTTGTTTATAAGCAATCTGATAATAAGACTAAGATTGTTATTAATTTAAGTGAAAGCTTAGCCTGATTGAGTCATAGTAATTAAATTGCATCTTTCTTGGTTAGCTTGTGATTCCTTAATTGTATTCTTCCTTGTTTGTTTGAGTTTCTTACCTTTGAATTTTGGCTTCTTGCACTTGTTTGATAGTAATGCTTCTTGGCTCAGTTTATTCTCCTAAACCGATTAAGGGGTGTTACACAAAGATGTGACTCTAATAGGCTTAAAGATGGCTGGATTTGTGCTTGAATGTTTTTTACTTGTTCAATTGATCAATAGTTGTTGTTGTAGCTATGGAGACTTGTTTATATACCCTCTTATTGCTTTCTAACCGTTTGGGTGGTTGTGATCATCAATATAGCCGTTGGGCTGCATTTTTCCCGCAATAATTGCTGTTAGATAGCAAGGTGTATCGGTACACGAAGAGTTGTATCGATACTTCCCATAAGAAGAAATAGCCGTTGTACAAAGGGGTATCGATATGCGGGAAGGCGTATCGGTACAAAGACTGAATTTTACAAAGGCTTGTCGAAACATCTTAGCTCGTATCGGTACGAGTTTTGCTCACTAGAATCTGAGAAATAAGTAAGTGGAAAAAGGTTTCGATACTCCTAAGGGTGTATCGGTACGGTATAACTATTTTTTGAACTTATGGTTACAATAAACTCAAGGACAAAGGTCGAAAATCTATTATCAAAGATTTTGAAAATTTGAACACCCCGTATTGGTACTCAGATAGCCATACCGATACTCAAAGCTTATTTGTTTCCCAAGTATGAATGGCGTACCAATACGGCTTCAAGCGTATCGGTACCCAATAGCTATTTTTTATAAAATGTTTTCCAAGTAGCCAAAATTTGTATCGATACGGTATAAGGTGTATCAATATGCCTGGACCAAATTGAGCTATTTGAGTATAAAACCATTTATAAAATGTTTAAGGTTTTAGTTTTTGACTTAGAAACAATTTTAAGTTCGAATCCTTGTCATTTTGTGAGACTTTTTTAAGTACTTAAATCTTTTCCAATTTTACAAATTGGTCCTTTAAATCCTTTGTTATATCAAAATCAAATATTGGTTTTACAGTAGCCAATCATGGAATCCAAGAATCCATCATTTACGTATCATGTCTTTGTATCTGTCCCATCATTCATACATAGATTCATCATCTCGTTGTGTGAATGGAATAATATTGCTTCGCTTCTAATTGTGCACGTTCGGTGGATCATATTTGTGCAAAAAGTTTATGCACAAGTCATTCCATGATGAAATAGATCTTTAGGAACTAGTCTTCAACCATGCTCTAGCTCGATCTCGCAAAGAGTAGGGGAATAGTTTGAGTCTCAACACATCATCATGAATCCCTGGTTGTTTAAAGCAATCACAAACTTCTAGGAAAGCTTGAATGTGTTCTCTAGCATCTTCTCTTGTTGATCCTCCAAATTGTCCAATGGAGTTGAGCATGTTGGACATAACGGGCTTTAACTCTAAATGAGTTGTCCCTAGATCATGCACAACAATCGATGGATTGAGGTTGTTGATAACATGCTCCATGTTCTCTCTAATGGGCCTTCTAGGTATGACAGGCGGTGGAACCGTCTATCGTATTTGCTCACCATTCTGGGCTGCATTCTCAACAATTCCTCGTGCATCTACCCGTAGTACCTCTACATTACAATTTCTTTTGTTGTCCAAGCTATACTCTCCATCCTCGTTCACCATAATCTTTCTCTTTGTGTGTATATCTCGCAAAGTTTTCTTGATCTCTAGATTAAATGGAAGAGTAGGTTCTGAGTTTGAGCGTCTTGTCATGCACTAGAACACACCTAAAAAATAAAATAAGAAAAAAATTAAATGCAAATAAAAAAAATCTTAAACGCAATTACAACGTAATTATCAATTGTCAATCCTCGACAACGTCACCAAAAACTTGATGCTTGTCAAATAGTGATACACTTTAGAGCAAGTATACTCATCGAATCAAGTAATAAAGTGATAGAGTAGAGTGTCGAACCCACGAGGATTAAATCAATAACTACGAAGTTATCGAACTTAAGAGAGTTTGAGCAAGCATTGATTGTTGTCGGTTTATCAAAACTGATTGCAAATAAAGTAAAGGTAGTTATGATCAACACAAATAGATGTTGCGGCAAATAACAGATAATTGTGGAGGATGGGTTTATTGCCTAGGAATTATGCTTGAATATTTATTTCAATGTTATAGCGACTGACAATACATGTCCGCGTAAACCATTAAGAGCTTTATCTACTCGACAAGATTTTCTAATGAACTTCTAACTCTCTCGATGCCTAGAAGTTAATAACATTGAAGCTAAGGTAATACAAGTCTGCGTGAATCCTAACAACTATATTATTTATTTAAGTTATCCCTTTTAGTCGTTGGAACCCTAAACTTATATCTAAGCCAGATTAAGACTAAGCTAACAGCTTAGCCCCACAGTTCACGTTTGTTTAACCTAACTCTCTCGATATTAAGCCACAAACCAATAGTTAAAAGTCCTCTCTCGCTAGCTCTTACAATAATTATGCATGAAGAACGATGAACAAAATAGATAAAGGGAAAAGAACTATAGCATTAAATAGAATATTCAAAACATAAAAACCTAATAAGCAAAAAACCCAACTAAAGTATTTAGCTCATGTTTGAGCCTAAAACATCCATAATAAAAGAATTAAACATAAGTAGTTTATCAAGCAAGGGATAGAAAAAGGTTAAAGCATCCTCGACGATCTTTCTCCTTGTTGTCCAACTGTTGCTGCAAGTCTCGCACTCTTTCAGCCTCTCTCGATGGCTTTCGTCATGTGGAGACTCTTCTAGAACTTTGACTCCGATGGTTCTCCGATAGCTGAAGACTAAGGACCATCGTCTATGATCGAGCTCTCTTGAATTGTTGTCCAAGTCTTCTTATATAGGCGAGGAAGCTAGGGTTTTGTAACCCTAAAGCACGTGCAACCTCATTTAATAGGGTTATTGCTTTCCCACTATTATTTAATGTTTCGTATCTGGAAGAAAGTCCACAAGGGTCAAAGTAGTTTTGTCTCCAACTGTTCTTACCTTATCAGCTCCAGTCGAGAGATCTGCTACTCTTCCACTCCAGCATTCCTTCAGCATCCACTAAGTTCTTGCATATGCACCACAAAAGCACTACCTTTCCCATTAAAAGAACAAAAATATATACATTTAAGCACAGGCAGTGTAACTCCCTAACTACATGCGAACTATATGCAATCTACTCTAAATGCAACTAAATGAGCTTGAAAACACGCAAAAGCCAAGTAAAAAGGGTATGCAAAATAGGATATCTACACAATCATCAGATATGTAAGTCACATGGATCATATGTGTAATTATATAAACTTTCGTTAACTAGCACATCACCTTATCTGTTAGATTTTAATGACAAATGACTTAATTAATATCATTTAAATAGTTGAATGGTTTGATTAACAAAATTAAAATATCGATGGTCGAAATAAAATCAGACATATCAGTAGATACCATAGATGTAATTTACACTTTATTTTGTCGATACTTTAAACTTATTTTATCAAAAGGATCTCCCAAAAGTTTATTTTATCCTACTTTATCGATTTATTGTTTTTTAGCATTATTAAAAAAATTATCTTTTCTAAGACTTTTCAACGTCTTTACAAAGGCTTAACAACAAAATAGGTGCATAAACTATACTTCTTTTTTGCAATAGGTGCCTAAAGTATTTTTTGGATAGAAATGATATAACATTTCGTTTTTGTCTGAAATAGGTGCCTAAAGTTTCATTTTGTTATTATTTTAAGGTAACACCATTAAAAAAATTTAACACCCAATCAGAATTTGACACATGTTTTTTATTTTATTTTATTATTTTTTTCAAAAGATTGAAAAAAATATTTTTTAAAAATCTAAAACTTCTCAAAATTTTCAACATAGTCCCAAATCCAAACACCCAAATTAAAAGATCTATGATCAAAATAGTAGACATATCATCAGATACCATAGATGTAATTTACACTTTATTTTGTCTATACTTTAGACTTATTTTGTCAAAAGGATCTCCCAAAAGTTTATTTTATCCTACTTTATCGATTTATTGTTTTTTAGCATTATTAAAAAAATTATCTTTTCTAAGACTTTTCAACGTCTTTACAAAGGCTTAACAACAAAATAGGTGCATAAACTATACTTCTTTTTTGCAATAGGTGCCTAAAGTATTTTTTGGCTAGAAATGATATAACATTTCGTTCTTGTCTGAAATAGGTGCCTAAAGTTTCATTTTGTTATTGTTTTAAGGTAGCACCATTAAAAAAAGTTAACACCAATCAGAATTTGCACATGTTTTTTTATTTTATTTTATTATTATTTTCAAAAGATTGAAAAAAATATTTTTTTTAAATCTAAAACTTCTCAAAATTTTCAACATAGTCCCAAACCCAAACACCCAAATTAAAATATCGGTGATCAAAATAGTAGACATATCATCAGATACCATAGATGTAATTTACACTTTATTTTGTCTATACTTTAGACTTATTTTGTCAAAAGGATCTCCCAAAAGTTTATTTTTTCCTACTTTATCGATTTATTATTTTTGAGAATTATTAAAAAAATTATCTTTTTCTAAGACTTTTCAACGTTTTTACAAAGGCTTAACAACAAAATAGGTGCTTAAACTATACTTCTTTTTTGCAATAAATGCTTAAAGTATTTTTTTGGATGAAATATGTGATGAAATATGTGCCTAATGTTTCATTTTTGTCTGAAATAGGTGCTTAATGTTTCATTTTTTGTCTGAAATAGGTGTCTAAAGTTTTATTTTGTTACTGTTTTAAGGTAACGCCGTTAAAAAAATTTAGCACCCAATAAAAACTTGACACATGTTTTTTATTTTATTTTATTAATTTTCTTTCAAAAAATTTGAAAAAAGAAAATATTTTTAAAGATAATCTGAAACTTCTCAAAAAAATTTAAAACAGTCCCAAATCCAAACACCCAAATTAAAATATCGATGGTCAAAATAGTAGACATATCATCATATGCAATAGATGTAATTTACACTTTATTTTGTCTATACTTTAAACTTATTTTGTCAAAAGGATCTCCCAAAAGTTTATTTTATCCTACTTTATTGATTTATTATTTTTGGGCATTATTAAAAAAATTATCTTTTCTAAGACTTTGCAACCTTTTTACAAAGGCTTAACAACAAAATAGGTGCTCAAATTATACCTCTTTTTTTCCAATAAGTGCCTAAAGTATTTTTTGACTGAAATAGGTGTCTAAAGTTTTATTTTATTACTGTTTTGAGGTAATACCGTCAAAAAAATTTAACACTCAATCAGAATTTGACACGTGTTTTTTTTTATTACTTTTTTTCAAAAATTAAAAAAATAAAATATTTTTAAAAAAAATCTAAAACTTCTTAAAATTTTCAAAATAGTCCAAAATCTAAACATCCAAATTAAAAGATTGATGGTGAAAATAGTAGACATGTCATTAGATACCATAGATGTAATTTACACTTTATTTGTCTATAAACTTATTTTGTCAAAAGGGTCTCTGAAAGTTTATTTTATCATACTTTATCGATTTATTATTTTTGAGCATTATTAAAAAATTATCTTTTCTAAGACTTTTCAACGTTTTTACAAAAGCTTAACAACAAAATAGGTGCCCAAACTATACATATTTTTTGCAATAGGTGTCTAAAGTATTTTTTTGCTGAAATAGGTGTCTAGCGTTTCGTTTTTTGTCTGAAATAGGTGTCTAAAATTTCAATTCGTTATTGTTTTAAGGTAATGTCGTTAAAAAAATTTAACACCCAATTAGAATTTGACATGTATTTTTTTATTTTATTATTGTTTTCAAAAAAAAATTGAAAGAAAGAAAATATTTTAAAAAAAATTGTAACTTCTCAAAATTTTCAAAATAGTCCCAAATCCAAACACCCAAATTCAAAAATTGGCATTATTGTCGTCGTCGATAGCCTAGCTGAACCTCACCACCGCCATCTTCGAAGTGCCCCGCACATTTTTTCCAACAACCCATCGCTGGTAACCGGCGGGACGATTGCCAATCGAACGTCAAACGATTGGAGCCTTTCACATTCATCGTTCGATTGACGCCCCTCTCATCGGTTACTTGCGATGGATGGTCGAGGGAAATGGGTAGGGGACTCCGGTGACGACGGTGGTAGGGTCTGGCGAGGCTATCGGCGGCGATAATGACATCAATTTTGGGTTTTGGGCGTTTTAGGGATTTGAAATTGTTTTGTATTTTTTAAAAATTTTGGGATATTTTTAATTTATTTTATTTCCAGTTTGTTTTTTAATATAAAAATAAAAAATAAAATTTACGTGTCAAGCTATAATTGGGTGATGGATTTTTTTGACAGATTGACTTTAAAATGGGCAAAAATAAAACGTTAAGTACCTATTGCTGTCAAAAAATACTTTAGGCACCTATTGCAAAGAAGTAGCAAAATTTGGACACCTATTTTATTGTTAAGCCTTTATAAATGAAAAAAAATAAGGGCAGGTTAGGGTAGTTTGAGAGATCAGATGTGACACGTCTAGAATCGTTGGATCAGGTTAAAGGTGTTATAATTTTTCTTGGATGAAAAAATGGAATATTACCGTGTGCTCGTTGGATCAAGTTAAGAGTGTTATAGTTAACACCGTTGTTGGAACGTATAAAAGAGTACGAGCCCGAGTGTATTTAATGTGAAACATCTTTCAGTTTATGGTAGAGAAGATTAAATAGTTTCAGAATTGAAAAAGTGAAAACCAGAACGAAGGGAAATTGTTTATTTGAAGCTCTACACAAATTGTATAGTATTTATGTGTTAGCCGAGGCCTTCCTGTTAGCATAAAGGAGTCTGTTAGTTGGTTAATATTTTTTGGTTATGTTGTTGAGAATCTGTTGCAGAGCTGGCAAGTCTGTTAATTCTTTCTAAAGAGCTACGTAGTCATGTATATATAGGCCGGAGTGGTGCTCATGTAAAGCAGGGTTTTCTGAATATCATTATAAAGTCTCTTTATCTTTCTTTTGAGATATTCAACATGGTATCTTTCGCTATTTGATTCTGAGGTGCTCTTTCGCTGCTCTCTTTCCGATCATGGCGCCACCTGAGATTCCTTCTTCCCCAGCCAATGTTGATCGGTCTGGAGGATCGTCTGATGTTCCGTTGAAGATGAGCAAAGCATTCACCAACAAAAAGGTGAATATCGTTCTCGATGAGTACAACTTCTTGATGTGGAAGCAGCAGGTTTTGTTGGCCGTTCGAAGCCTCCGCTTGGAAAAGCTGCTGCTCGGTGCACTCAAGCCTCCGTCGGCCACCGTTACTTCTGCCGATGGCGTCTCTATTGACAACGAAGATCACGAGGTGTTTGTAGCACAGGACAGTGCGTTGGCCTCCTGGCTCCTTTCCACGATCAGTTCTCAGCTCTTGTCGCAGTTTGTCAGAGCTGAAACGGCTGCTGAGATCTGGTCCACCATTTTCTGTTTCTTTTCCAGTCGATCAACGACTACGGTAATGAGCCTTCATTACAAGCTCCGGTCAGTCAAGAAAGGAGGCGCGAGCATGCGATCGTATGTGTCACAGATCAAAGAGATCTGCAACGCTCTTGCTTTATGTGGCAGTCCGATCTCCGATCTTGAGACGATAGCTACGATTTTGAACGGTCTTCCCATGGAGTATCAACCGTTTGTTGTAGTAATCACTGCCAGTCGAGAACCGTTCACGCTGGATACAGCCATCTCTGTTCTTTTTGATGCAGAAACACAACTTAACAGTTTTAATCCTCTTTCTGATGTGTCTCCGAGTCTTAATATGGTGCAGGTTTCGGCTTCGAGCTGTCGTGCCAGTCGAGATGGAGGTTCTAATGTTGCCAGACCCTATCGTCCGCCTTCTGGTTCAGGTGGTCGCGGTCGGTATGGTCGTATGAGGATGCAGTGTCAACTGCGTGAGAAATTAGGTCATCTAGTTGACCGCTGCTGGCGCCGTTTCGATGAGAATGCTTTTGTTGGTCTTCAAGGAGCATCCTCAGCTCAGGCCAATCTTGCAACTGCTATCAAGGGACATTGGTTTGCAGATTCTGGTGCTTCGCATCATGTGTCGCCTGATGCATCCAATCTCATTGAGAGCTCCGATTATTCCTGTCCTGGTAAGCTAGCAATTGGTAATGGTGTTCAGCTTGGTATTTCTAAATTGGGTCAATCAGCCTTGCTTTCTTCTTTATTGTCTCGTACTTTGCTTCTGAACAATGTTTTACACGTTCCCAGCATAACTAAGAACTTGGTTTCGGTGTCCAAGCTTGCTAGGGATAACAACATCTTTCTTGAGTTTCATGCTCGTTCGTGTGTGGTGCGTGATGAAGATTCAGGTGCAGTGCTCTTGACTAGAGATGAAGTAGATGGCCTGTATAGGTTCAATTCTTGTTTGCCCATTTCTAATGTTTGTAATAAACGATCTGGTGCTGAGATCAACTTAGTTCATCAGTCTCGTAGTTTGTATGAGTTGTGGCATCGTCGTTTAGGGCATCATTCCCATGAATCGTTGCTAACAGTTTGCAATGGTTGTAATGTTCGCTTTTCCTGCTGATGTTAATAAAAATTTGGCCGTTTGTGTTGCTTGCCAAATGGGAAAAAATCATAAACTTCCATTTGCTCCTTCAGTTTCATCTTATGCTAAACCATTTGAGCTAGTTTATACGGACCTATGGGGGCCGGCTCATGTTTCATCACAAGGGTATCGTTACTATGTTTCCTTTGTAGATGCTCACACGAGACATTGTTGGGTATATTTGTTGAAACAAAAGTCTCAAGCGTTGGCTGCGTTTCAAGCTTTTCACAAGCTTGTTGAGAACCAATTTCAAACGACCATTAAAGCAGTCCAGAGCAATTGGGGTGGGGAGTATCAGAGTCTCACGCCAATCCTGCTTCAGAATGGTATTGTTCATCGCCTTACATGTCCGCACACCTCTCAGCAGAATGGTGTTGTCGAAAGAAAGCATCGACACATCATTGAACTCGCCTTGACTCTCCTCGCTCAGGCTTCTCTCCCTCTCAAGTATTGGTCTTTTGCTATTGTTACTGCTGTTTATCTGATAAACAAACTACCCTCTAGGGTTCTTCATGGTTCTTCTCCTTTTGAGGTGTTATTTGACAGGAAACCAAAATATGACTTGCTTCAAGTATTTGGTTGCAGATGTTTTCTGCACTTGAGACCGTTCAATACACATAAACTCGAATATCGGTCCTTGCCTTCCACTTTTTTGGGCTACATTCCCTTACACAAGGAATATCAGTGTCTTGCTCCAAATGGCAAGGTTTACATTTCTCGGCATATGGTTTTTGACGAAAATGTTTTTCCGTTTGCAGGAAACAAGGGTTCCCACTCATGCACGTCAGCTCAGGGGCGTGCACAGTCTACTACTTCTGCGCCTATTTCTTTAGTTCCAGGCGTCGAACAGCTATGGTGTACCAAAAAATGCAACTGCTTCAAATCCATCTTTGGCTGTAGGTCTCACAAGCGACATAGCAGCAGACGTTGGTACCAGTAGTGCTCCTATTCAGACTGTCAGCTCTTCTTGTGCAGCACGCGAAGAACCAATGACACATGCTGATCCTTGTGATGTTGCTGACTCAAGAACTGGTTCCCCCATTTTAACTGCTGGTAGCTGTGATGTTGCTGCCTCAGGAACTGATTCTCTAGATTTAGCTGCCTCGAGAAGTGTTTCTCCAGGTCTAGTTGTTGGTTCATATGATAATAATTCTCCTTCTGGTCCACATATTGCTAGTTTAGCTCCAATAGTCTCGCAAGGTTTATCACAAGCAGTTGAAGCAATACACCCTTCTTCTCCAAATCTTGAGGATGAAGAGGATTCTGTGGTGCACTTCAACATGCAGCCAATGGTAACTCGTGGCAAGGCAGGCATTCGTAAGCCAAAGGTTTATTTTGCCGAGACTGTTGTTGATGAGAATGTTCCAGAGAACATACATGAAGCACTTAAGTCACCCAGGTGGAAAGAAACTGTCGAGGCAGAATTCGATGCTTTACAAAAGAATGGCACATGGACGTTGGTCACGTTGCCTGAAGGACTGATTCCTGTAGGTTGCAAGTGGATTTTCAAGGTCAAGAAGAATGTTGATGGCACCGTTTCTCGGTATAAAGCTTGCCTAGTAGCGAAAGGATTTTCTCAAATACCAGGTAGGGACTTTCAAGATACTTTTAGTCCCGTGGTTAAGTTTGCTACGATCAATGTTGTGCTTTCCTTGGCTGTTACAAATCAGTGGAGTTTGAGGCAGGTAGATGTGAATAATGCCTTTCTCAATGGTGATTTAGAAGAGGAAGTGTATATGCAACAACCACCTAGGTTTGAATCCAAGGCAAGTGACGGGTCAAAGTTGGTATACAGGCTGGATAAGGCACTATATGGCCTGCGACAGGCACCACGCAATTGGTATTCGAAGCTTCGAGATTGTCTACTTGACATAGGGTTCAGGAGCTCCGGGGCAGATCCCTCTCTCTTTGTTCAGAATACTGATGGAATTTGCACTTATGTGCTAATATATGTTGATGACATAGTCTTCACAAGTAGTTCAGAAGCAAATATGTCAGCAATGGTTCAACTCCTCAGTGATAAGTTTTCACTAAAGGACCTAGGGGAGCTGAATTATTTTCTTGGTATAGAGGTTCGAAGGTGTAATGGTTCATTGTTTCTCAACCAAAAGAAAAATATTCTAGAGTTGCTGGCAAGGTCTAAAATGGAAAAGGCAAAGAGTGCGTCCACACCAATGGTTGCTTTTGAAAAATTGGTACAGGGTGCGGGCAGTCCAATTGAAGATGCGCAGGGCTATCGAAGCATAGTGAAAGCCTTGTTATATTTGTGCCATACGAGGCCGGATATCACCTTCAGTGTTCATAAGGTTGCACAGTACATGCACAACCCTTGCGAAGGACATCTAGGTGCAGTAAAAAGGATATTAAGGTATTTGAGTAGGACTTTGCATTATGTACTGGTGTTTAGACCATCTGACCAGAATCCAGGAGTTGTAGCCTTTGCCGATGCCGATTGGGGAAGCTGCCCTGATGACAGAAGGTTCACGTCTGGAAGTTGTGTGTATCTTGGCAACAGTTTGTTCACGTGGAGCTCCAAGAAACAAAAGGTGGTCTCTCGTTCCACCATGGAAGGCGAATACAGGAGCATAGCCGATACAGCTTTAGAGGTCACTTGGTTATGTACTTTGCTGCAAGATATGGGTGTGGTGCAAAAGGAGATTCCGGTGATATGGAGTGACAGCACCAGTGCGGTTGCTATGAGCGTGAACCCGGTTTATCATGCTCAGTCAAAACACATCGATTTGGATGTTCACTTTCAGGGAGAAAGTTGCAAGCAAAAATCTCCAGGTCAATTACATACCGGCTGCTTTTCAAACCGCAGATGGCTTCACCAAACCACTTACCAATTCTTTTTTCTCTCTGTTTAGACAAAAACTCAATGTTGTAATGTTTAGTGAGTTGTGTCAACAGGAAGAAAAAGTAGGGGAAATGTTAGCATAAAGGAGTCTGTTCGTTGGTTAATATTTTTTGGTTAGGTGTTGAGAATCTGTTGCAGAACTGTGCTGAGCTGGCAAGCCTATTAACTCTTTCTGAAGAGCTACGTAGTCATGTATATATAGGCTGGAGTGGTGCTCATGTAAAGCAGAGTTTTTTGAATATCATTCGAAAGTCTCTTTATCTTTCTTTTGAGATATTCAACACTTCCAATCATTCACAATGCAGCAGGTTACAGTCTAAATCATGTTCCTCATACAATACTTGAGAAAAAAATTACAATAACATGGAAAAAATAAAAAAAAAGGTAAACTACATGATTCAAATTCAAAAGGTCCCAGCTGCTTCAGAGACTTTGGGAGAAAAGAGCAAAATAAGTACTCTATATATCAGCTAATCACCAAATTGATCGTCTCATTAACTTTTGGTGTGGCAGTGGCACATCTAATTGAAGCAGCTTTGCCCTGAAAGCTACCCAAAGGTCTGAATTTTCATTTTCTTAAACCAATAACAATGGCTGCTGAATTTATGTTTTCCTCCTTCCCATTGAAGCAGTGTTTCCGTCAAACAGTTCCTCAATGTAAGTCTCTATATCTTCAGGCTGGAACTTGATGTACTTCTCTGTTTGTCTTCCGGGAGTCAAGTATCCTGAGAACCTTCCCAAGAATGATCTATATGCTGGTATTATCACGCCTACAATTGAAACCCTCAGCTCTGATTGCATCTGCTTATCCGACACCACCCACGAGCTTTGAGTCTTGTGGATTTCTTCGAACATCGCGTTGAAGCTCTTGAACCTCTCTTTCAACACCGGTTTCACCACTTTCCCGTTCACGTTCAGCCCCTCCTGGTTTAAACAACCCAAGAGCTTCATCCATGTCTCTCTTTTGTAGTTCTGATGGTAGTTCCGAAGTTCGTACGACTTTTTTCGATACCAGTTATCGCCCATTGCTTGACGGATCTCCGGAGATCCTTTGATCTTTTGCAATATGTAACGTCCATTGTTCATCATGAAAATGTTGCTCAAGGCAATGTCCTTGTAAAGCTTTGACTTTGCATCCAAAACCGAATCCAATAAGTCCATGATTTTTATCAAATGGATTGAAAATGGGGATTGGCTTTCCTCATCGTTGCTCTGTGAGTTGCCCTGGTAATCCAGGGGCTGGCTCGTTGAATCGGCTCTTTCGATCTGGGAATGGTCCTTGTAAACCTGCTCCAGGGTGTCCTTGTATTCGTCGCACGCATATTTGAGATAATTCATTGTGTAGCGAGTCAAAGGATGAACTGCTCCTCCAGGAACTTGGGTTCTCCCCGTATCGGATTGGATCGAACTCTCGAGATCACGGAAGATGCAAATCGCCGTCTCACCAATCCTACTACAAGCCGTCATTAGCTGTTCATTCAACTCTTTTGCGCATTCTTCCGGAAACAGACTATCAATGGTGGAAATATTATGACGCAAAGTCTCGTAGATATCGAGAAACTTGAAAAGTTTCTCCGTGGAACGCTTGCTGAGGGCAACAGCTTCGGCGAAGTTGACAAGTTGAAGAAACAGGACACGAGTAAGGCTATTGAAGAGGCTCTTAGCTATTGAAGGGTTGTCGGAGAAGACCGTTTCGGCGAGTTTCCGCTCCCCGGCGAAGTAGACATTAGCACATGCTTTGAAGGCCTTGATCCATGAAGGGATCTCCCTTTCCAATGCATCCCATTGCATCTTTTGAACGTCATCGATACTAATCTTCTCGAATCCAAGCTTGTTCAAAGTCTCCTCAATCGCATTCCTCCTTGTCATCATGTAAGCCTCGCAGCATTCGAATTCATATCCCCCGGAGATCATCTCCTTGGCAATTTTATTCAAGGTGGCCAAAGCTTCCTGAGAATACCCTGGAAAGTTGCACAATACCTCATTTGACCCAGCAGCTTGATCCTGACCCTCACCAGGTTCAGCACATTGATCTGCAGCTGGTTCCGGATTAACTTCAGGTTCCACCACCCTTGATTCTTCTAAGAGAGCCCTGAATTCATCCTCCAAATAACACATAACTTGTTGATGAATCCTTCCAATGCGATTCATCAAAGGACCCTGGCTGGAATCCAATTTGAAGATTTTCGAAAGATGTTTATGCAGCTTACACATCTGCTGTGCAACTTTAAGAAACGACCCATCATCGTTAACTTCAGGGAGGGGACACCCTTTGGACTTTTCAGGTAATTCAGGCTTAGATGTTTTGTCTTCAACAAGATCCAAGTACTGGTTAATGGAGTCTGGAATCTCTGAACCTACACCAGCCCCCACATTCAGCAAGAACTGTTCAATATCCTCCCAAGCTTTTTCCATAGTGTATTTGATTTGAGGTGAAGGAGAAGCTTCTTCAACTTCCCCTCCTCTCTCTTTCTCTTTCTCTTCAGCCTCTTCAGCTTCATTTTTCTCAGCTGCAGGTGGGTCTTCTCCCTTGGAACACTTTGGGGTCTCTGCCGGCGGCAATGTAGGGTCGGGGCCCCCGTTTTTAAAGCTTGAAGACTTGTCCTTTTCCATGGCTAAGGCTGAGCCAGAGAAAGAAAAGGTGTAATGTTTGAAGAAAGGAAACAGAAATGGAAAAGCTTGAAGAGAAGTAGATGGAGAAAGATGCAAAAATATCGGAACTAGATTGGAGTTAATGGTTTTTGTTTGAAATGGTTCGAATATGAAGGGAAATTGTGGTGGGATTTTTATCTGTTTTTGGGAGGGTTGACTAATGCCCACCCTTGCCTTTGGTGCTTCCCACGATCTCCTTTGCTCCACTTTCGTCGCTGATTTTGGTCAATTTAGCTACCTCATTACATTAATTTATGAACCAAACTACCATATCCATATCATTATATCTGTGTATCTCGTGAAATCATCCACTCTACTACCTAGCACGTTTTATGAGGGTTTTTTGTTTTTTTTCCTCAACGTTGTATGATTTTATTTAATCGATTATCAGGTAATTAATATAAGTTTGATGATGATAAATTTGTCAATTCAGAAAAATTATATTACAGTGTGTCTCGTTATGTTATTTATGGTCCAAATTAATAAAAACAATCAATTTTAATAATTTTTATCATGTCATCTTTTTATTTAGTGAATATTTATACGATAAAAACTATTTTTTTAATTTGATTTACAGTAAATATAAGTGAACATTCACTTAGTAGAAAATGACATGAAAAATTTATTAAAATGAATAATTTTTATTTGTTAACTATATATGACGCGACAAAAGTGACCTATACGTGACCTATAATATAATTTCTATATGACGCAATTGCAGGTTTGTTTATTATTCTGTAATCGAAATTGGATCGATGAAGAATTTTGAAAAGGTAAGGAAAAGAATCGATGGTGGGTTGCTAATGTATTATTTGATAGATTGCAGGATAAATTATATTGGAGGTCACTTAATTATCAGTAAAATTATGATTTGTTACTCAATTATTAATAAAGTTACAATTGAGCAACTCAATTAAAGTTTTAGTTACAATAGAATCACTAATCAGTTAAAATACAAACGGACATCTAACAATTTAATCTTCAAAACTTATATATTCTACAAATTTAGTCCTAATTCAAAACAATTCAATAAATTTAACCATTCATATTGAATATATATATATATATATATATCAATTTAGTCATTTTTCTCTTTCTAAATTGTTTGTTCTTCACCATTCATCATCATTCTTACTTGGGTACCCTCAGTAATCTGAATTATACCAAACTTGATATTTTCAATTAATCATAAACATGTATATTTTTATATTATTATTATTATTAAGGTAATTTATATTTTATATCACTGAACTTAACTTGTACTTTTATATAGATCACGAATCTTTAATTTTATTGAATTGAATCATGAACGAATTTAATTACTTAGACTAGCACTGTTAAATTATATTAACGGAAAGATGGCTCAACACTCTTACTTGACATCTCTTTTTCACATCATTTTTACATCAGCAAATTAATATTAGTTGGCAATCTTTAATTTTATCGAATTGAATCATCCAACTTTAATCATTAACAAATTTAATTACTTAGACTAACACCTTTAAATCATATTAACGAAAAGCTAGCTCAACACTCTTACTTTACATTTCTTTTTCACATCATTTTCACGTAAGCAAATTAATATTAGTCGGCATTTTAAATATGTTTTGTTTAAACTTTTCTTTCCAATCGCATATCAATACGTTTTTAATAAAGAGCAAAACATTTCCTCCGTTCCTTCTCGTGTTATGGAAAATGCTTCTGATTTTTTTTTTTTTTTTTTTGATGTGGCTGGTACATTGAAAATCAGAAACTTTAGGATCAAACACTATAGTTAAATTGTGGACTGTTCACGATGGCTTAGTATTGAAGTCAACGGTTGATCCTAGTATTAGGGAAGGGACCTAGAGGGGCTGGAGTGATGATAGCCTCAGTTAAAAATTCAAAAATTTTATATAATTTAAATTTTTTTTAAAAGAATTTATATATTTTTTTATTAAAAACATATTTTTGTCCCTTAAAATTTTTTTATAAGTTTTCCGTCCGTCCTTACCTAGTATGCTTTGTAATTTGGATCTTAGAATCCCTTTTCAGAATTATGTTGTCTATCTTGATTATCCTAGCTGCGTGCTTCTTTCATTATGGCTTATATATCTAATTGTCCTATGTACCAAACCTTAATTTAGTTTTATAAAACTTTTCATTTTAACCCAAAAGACAGAGATGATAGCTTCTAATCGTCTTCTTCTCATTCTTCTTTTTGTATTTATTATTCTTTATTTGCTGACGACGATGTTAATTTTAATATTAGTTGCTGATCATTGAGATTTATTGTTTTTTTTTTTGTTTTCATTGTTTGTCTTATTTTTTTATGTTTTTTAGTTTTGAATAAATAATTTTGTTCTTGCAACGGTTGATCCTAGTATTCAGTACGTTTTCTTCTATTTTTGGCACATTTTTCTTTTTCTTTTATCGGCCATGTAATATTCGTTTATTTAATTTTTTATCATAGTTACATTTGACGTTGCACGATTGATCAATATAACTCTTTTTTATTATCTTGCTAATGTCCCTGTGAATATGTCTGAATCATATATTTTTGTTTATCATGATATAAACTTTCCCTTTAATTCTAGATATATCATCGCTGAATAAAATTAGTTATTTCAATTAAAAAAAGCTTGTATTATCCAAAACTGATTTAGAACCGTTGGATCGTTTTGAGGTTCATAGAATAAGTGGGGTGGAAAATCAGCAGCAACGTGGCACACGTGGTGCTTACTGTAGGTTAGCTTGTGTCTTTGACTTTGACCAAAATAGTAAAAAGTTGGAAGTTTTCGTACACGTTTGTTTGTGTAAGAGAAACGACTCGTCAACGCAAAGCAATGGCCAATGGGATGATTAGTCAAGGAAGGAGTCCCGACTTCCAGAGTAAGAGACTTTAGACGAGTCGTTTCAACTTTAGGTATTGTCAATTCCCTTCAAATGCTCTATATAAAAGCAATCTCCATGTCTTCTTCCTCCCTGCAACCCCAGAAAAGTACTCTTCCCTTTGCCTTATACTTTCTTCTCTCTCCGGCCTCCGCACATTCCAACTCCACATGGTTTGCTTGGCCTCAAGGAAAATTTTACAAACTTAAGCTAGGTGGAGTTATTCAGCATGGGAACTCAAAACTTTGTTGTAAGTGGAGGGATCAAGATGCCCATTGGCTTTAGGTTCCACCCTACAGATGAAGAGCTCGTTGTTCATTACTTGAAGAGAAAGGCTTTGAGTCTTCCCTTACCTGCTTCAGTCATTTCTGAGTTTGATGTCCTCCAAACTCATCCTTGGAGCTTGCCAGGTCAGGGTCTCCATAAGCACTCGATATATATGTTGCAGTTTGAGAATTTTGTACACGACATGCTACTGTAGAAACTAGAAATGATATAATATTTGTGGGTTTTGACTTTCAGGTGAGTTGAATGAAAATCGGTATTTCTTTAGCAGCAGATATGACGATGAAAGCCGCAAGAAACGCAAGAGAGTTGCTGCGTGTGGTGGCTACTGGAAGCCTATAGGCAAAGAGAAACCAATTTTAGCGTCTGGAACAAATCAAGTTGTTGGGATGAGAAAAGCTTTGATTTTCTGTCAAAGGAAACGTTCTAATAAGACCAACACTCGGTGGTTCCTGCATCAGTATCGCCTGGTCTCCGTAGCAACTTTTGATCCGAATTCAACTCAGGTAAATATAATCTACAAATATAATAAGTAACACTTATCAGAATTTTTCATTAGAATCATTATTTATCTATGAATTTTGCCATATCTGCAGATGGTGAAGAGGGAACTGGTTGGAGAATGGTCAGTTTTCCGAGTGTTTCAAAGGAAAAGAAAAGCTAAAAAACAAGGCGTGGAGGTGCCTAGTTGTATTGATTTCACAGTGGAAGACAGCTCTATGTTTGGTCCTCCTCAACCTACATCACCAAGTTCAAGTGAAATTACAGAGGTTTCATTCAATGGATTAGATGAGGAAGAAAGCAGTGGTGCTTTGCTTACTTCCTATTCAAACCTTTGTATCAGAAAGTAGTGAAACAGTTTAACTAGGCTTCGTATCAATATCTTCTTCTATGTATTATTGTGCAAGAAATGAGAAATGGGCAAAAAAAGAGAGGCAAATTAATTGTGTTGCGTAAGCAAAGTCCCAAACCTTTTAACCATGATATGAAACAATATATAATTATAGTGGTAGGGAAAGTGGTGGCACAAATTATTGCTCAGTATCTAAGCTTTTATTATCAAAAGGGAATGATTTGTGAGACAGAAAGATGAACAAAATTAGATGCAAATATGTCTAAATATATATGTAAGTTCACTATGACTTAGTTACTAACTCACTTTAATAAAACACATGTACAAAAGAATTCACATTAGTTTATACAAATTTTCTCCCTAATCAAATCATTCCAAATCATCATTTCTACAACAAATGATATGAACACATAACTTTTTATATTACTCGTAAGTAGCTGAAACCATCTAAAATAACTTTCAACAGTTTCATATGAATTATCAATAATCTATATCATCAAACCTTTATCAACTTATTATTATTATTATTATTATTATTATTATACAATTAGTTTTGGGAGAGAAATCTCTCATTTTTACCTTTTGTATAACAATCATTCTTTGCCTGTAAATTAGCGATAAAACCTTTGATTTTTATTGGCTAAAAGAGTTCTTTACTCTTTTTACGAGTGCAGATAAAAGAAGATAGTAAGATATCAAATATTTTTTTATAATTTTCATAATAACAAAACTGGTTAACAATTGGTAAATTTGTAAAAAAGAACAAAAACTTTAAAATTATTGTAAAAATTTATACAACTTTTTTAATGATAGTAAAAGGAAAATAATGAAGTCATTCAAAAATATAAAATTACTAAGAAATTGTATAATAATATGAAAGCCTTAATTTTTGCAGAAATTGCGCGGTAACAATAACTATAACTAAAGACTTTCATAAATAATTTTAAATAGATTTCAATTAGCTTAATTTTAATGTAGATACTAATTAAAAATTCAACATTAAAAATAATTATAAATATATTTACATTTATAAATTTGTGTATTAGATTAATTAATGATTTCAAATGAGTGTTAACTAGGGTATACATGCTATTTGGGAAGAAATAGCTCAATTGATGTCTTTTTTTTAAATATTAAATGTTAAATTTATTGAATTAGAACTAAATTGGTAGAATATATAAACTTTGAGAACTAAAACTATTATTGTAACACCCCCGACACGGATGTTACAATTTGGGCCTCAAGCCCAAATCAAATCATAAAATTGTCAAACTGGGTTTAGCACAAACAAGTTATTTTTTAAAAAGTATTTAAATTCAATAGTTGAAAATATAGATAAATCATTAAATCATTACAAAGGAGCTTCACTTTAATTAAAACGTTTCAGCATTCGACTTAATTAATACAATTTCAAAAGTAAGAAATACAGACTCGACCATGTAAGGTCCTATGAATACATAGCCCACTAAACACAAGTATCGTAATCTGAAAGCCTCCACATGCTGGAATCCCCGTACTGATAGTGCTCTACGAACCCACAAACCAATGATCAACCTACGCAAGGAAACAACGATTTCGAGCGCTAAGCTTACAAAGCTCAGTGGTACACATCTACTCTACTATACTTCATGCTAATCATAAACATAAGCATGCAAGCTAGTACGAGCAATAAGGAGAGATAAACAAACACATGGCGCTACCACTAGTTGCCTAAACACATGCTCTCATCATAGCAATCTCAAACATGACCCACAAGGTCCAACCATACTCGGGATCTCACCAGATCATCCGAGCGAAAGCACACAAGTCATACCACAAACATGGAATAATGTTCACGTCCGCACAGCATCGGGATCGTACATTCTGAGTGAGGCCCGTGTCCACACAACATCGTGATCCTACACTCTGAGTAAGGCTCGCGTCCACAAAGCATCGGGATCCTACATTCAAAAATCTTCAACCATGGTGTTGCAACACACTCAAACTCTTACTTGGTATCCGAATCCTATCAACCAATGGTGACTCAGCCACACAAGTGCCCATACTTGGCACGTCACAACACACGATCCACCAAGGGTCCATATGGTTTACTATTATAAACAAGTCACCTAACATTTACCAGGTTATTACTCATTATCGAAGTGTACATAAATCATCCTCATTTATTATCTTTATTAACCCATATTATCTCATTATCATCCCACGTGAGTTTCCATCTTTTAGTAGCATTATAAATTATTCCGTTCAATGGGTACCGGTACTCGAACATGAGTATCGATACAGTACCCCGGGTACTGGTACTCATACGCATACCGAGATAGATATTACTTACTGGAAATCCTAGATTTCCTCAATTACTGGTACGAGTCAGCTTGTACCGATACAGACCTTAATCGCATATCATTACGGCCAAAGCTCGTACCAATACCCTATTCACGGGTTCATACCATTTCTTTAAATTACGATTTACAACACTTGCTCGATCCCTAAAGCTCATGAAATCATTAAAGTTGGTTTAATAACACATTCACCCAATTATTATTAATTACCGGCTTCATAATCATTTAATATTAATCCCCAACTTAATGATCAATTATTCGAATATTACCAATTATTATTACATTTAGTATAATTCTCGTCAAATCTCATCAATCAATTCAAAAAGCATACAAGCTATTACATTTATTTCAATCAGTCAAACAATCATCAAATAATCATGCGAGCATCTTAAACGACCCTACGCAGTTTCTAAAGCCTCCACGAGCCACATCATATTCACAACATCATCATGCATCTCACCGATATCAAATCTCATACTATCGATACATAAAAATGCGTATTTATCAACAACCTATTTTGTAGACAGTAATACGCAAAGCAATCATGTTTAGGATGCTCATTAAGCAATAGGAGTTCGAGGTGTACTAACCTTAAGCCGATTTCGCTAAAATCCTCATTGGAGTTTCAAGAATATTCCACTTGATTCAATATCTGATCCGGAATAATCCTTGTATAACAACGAATACGAAACTACATTAATTTCATGTATACCATATTCAAACACAAGGTCAAACACATAAAAACAAGTTACCAAGTTTGAATTTGGAAAAACGAACTGCGCCATTAGATTCGAAACATCGAGAAAACCCTGGGTAGGGTCCCCTAGAAGAAGTCAATGCCGGTCAACGGCGGCGCAACTTGCTCAGCTCGGCTTGCTAGACCAGCTTGGCTTGGCAGGCCTGCTCAGCTTGGCCTAACGGCTCAAGTCAAACAACTGATCCTGGTTGTTATAACAGCCTATCCGGTTGGACGTCACCTATGCGCAGGCAGCGGCGCGTATGGCGCATGCAACTACTTTTGGTGGTCGAACGACGGCGGTCGATGCCCAGATCAGCTGTTCTCAAACCTCTGATCATGGTGATGGCCTTTATTTCTCGATTTGAGTACTCTAACCTCCTTAACTGGAAAACCCAAAACTTTGAACTCTTCACCTCCCTTCATGGTGGCTCCGACGGTGACTCTCTGACCATCGACAAACTCGTCTCGGTGAGGGGAACTCAATGGTAGTTTAAGTGTCGATAACAGATGGATCGATTTTCGTAGATCAAAGTTTAAATCTCCACCCCTTAACTTTTCTCCCTTTTTCTCTCATATCTCTCTCACCATCCACTTTCACTTTTCCCTTTTCTCTCTCTTCATCCCCAAAGTTCTCCTATTTTCCCATCAACTACATCTATTCAAAATTTAAACATTCTCTTCCAATTTAATGGGCCCAAACCTAAAAGCCCTTAACTTATTCTTCCAAGATAAAGGCCCATAACTCGGGTCCAAAACCTGAATTACAAACCCAAATTTTGGGTCATTACAACACTCCCCACCTTAAAAGAAATTTTATCCACAAAATTTGTACCCATAAAACAAGGAAGATTCTAGAACCTTTACAACTATTCGAAGCCCTCAAAGATTTTCTTTTGCGCTACTCTAATCTCTCACAACATTTTTCAAATATAACCCTTGTCTTCTAATGATACGAACATAATCTCAATTGATTATTTCTCTTAAAAGGAATCCATCTTTGCCCGGTACATTACAGACAACAAGCAAACTCGACGATACCCAGACAAAACTGTGACACGAATACATCATCAGAGAAACTTAACTTACGTTGTAGAACCCAAAAGATTGTTGCACACAAAAATATTTCTACAACAATGTACGATCTAAAGAGAATAAGATATTAACAACTGTTGCATCCAAAGCGGAACAATTCTTCTCGCGGTGACTCCTTGAAGGAGACTCTAACTATAACAGCATTCCTTATCTCTATCACTACTTGCCCGGTGCAAGACTTCTGAGAGAAAAAGACTTTCATACATACCTCAAGCATAACCTTAGATCTCGGTGCGCTTAAATCAAACGGTAACTAAGCAACTCTCACTAACTTGGTTCACACAAGTGTCTTACACTCCAACCTATAACGTGTTTGAAAAAAGATGCCATCTGTACCATCACTCGAATTTGTCATCGCTTGGAAATCTTACTAAAGAACAAGGTTCCATCACAAACCTCGAATCTCGTGTCAAAGGTAACATGTACACACCACAGTGTCTTACAACCCAAACCCGCAAACAAACCAAGCATACTATCTATCTGGATCTCACCTTTGCCGAAACATCAAACAATACTTACTAAGAATATATCTTTACTCAATAAAATCCCTCAAAACTATGCACTCACTGATCCTTTACAAGTTCTACGGTCATCTGTTTAATTCTATTATGGAACATCAAAGCATCAAAACAACTTTGAAGAACTTAATTTTAGACTCCCAACTGACGGCAAGTCAAACACTTACCACTATCTTAAACACACGACTCCACACTGTCTCTCAAAATACATGGAGAAGCTAGCTACAAACTGTCGTTCCCAAAATTTGCCATGTACTGACCACAATACTACATAAGAAAAATCTCTTGCCGTGATATCTTTTTTTCTCTAAAGCACCTACAACAAGATCTGAAGTCCATCCAAAAATCATCGAACCCAAATTCGATCACAACATTGTATCCTTTTAGTTACAATCAGATGCTACTTTTCACAGCTTCCAAGTTACTCAATCCTCAACTCAGAGCTTAACTAACAAAACACATAGGCATCGATACAGACCAATTAGTCCTAACACCAAATGAAACAAGCACCGATACCACATAGAGCTAGTATTGGTACTCTTACACAACCATTGCTAAAAATCCTTGATCACCCCACATGGACAGCATGATACTCTAACCCGAACTAACTCCGTACAATCCATCACTTAACAAGCTCAGTTTACTTAGGTGGTGGTCAATCATACGATCCACAATTCTCAACTACTCCAACTCACGTCGTTATCCAAATCTCAAATTCCTTAAAGATCAAGTACCCAAAATTCCACACTGTTGGGTAGGCACATCTTTCCTTATTCTAGCACAAAAGTACAACCCTAACAATACCATAAAATATCCTCAAAGATCTCGAAACCTTACTCGAGTTTAATCGAGTTAGCACTACTGTCGCAACAAAATGGTTTCACATAGCTCAAAATTCCACCAATGTTTCTCGGCTCATTCCAAGGAAACTGTGATACAAATCAAAAGCATCTACAAAGTCTCAACTCTTGCTTCCTTAGCTGATTACACGGTAACTAACCTTTCCCATACACAAGGTCATTAAGGTAATTATGTGTTAAGTGTCCAAAAGTGCTATTTTATTCACCTTTTTACTCATAATATTGCTAGACTTAGGCTCATATTAGTTGCATTATTAGCCATTTATGCATGTTTGCATTGTTTCCTTGGTGGTTAAGCTTGATTTCATATTTTGCTTAATTTTATGGAAAAAAGGTGTTGTCGGTAGTTGTTTTTGTATGTGCAAAATCAGTTTCCAAAGCAAGGCTGGAACCAGTCGCCAGGGCAGTGCATGAAGGAGATGCCGACGCAGTTGCCAGGACAGTGCATGAAGAAGATGCCGAGCTAGTTTCCAGGGCAATTGTCGATAAGGGATAAGATGATACGGCAGCCGAAATTGATGACTAGATAAACCCAAGATGACGTGGAGCAAAGTTAAATCCCAAATGAGTTTGATTTCCATGAAGAGGTCAAAGAGAAATTAAATCCCAAGAAGATAGGAGAAGATCTAGAAGGAATTTAAATATAATAAAGAATTATATTCTTTAAAAGTATTTAATTCCAACTTAACTTCCTCCTCAAGAAAGACTTTGACCTAGCCCTATAAATTGAGGACCAAGCCGTCAAACTCGAAAAGGTGCAAGGGGGAGAGAATTCGACAAGAGGCTTCAACCATCTTCATCTTTTTCTTTCTTGTTCGATTAGGTTTATGTTAGGAAAACTTTGTTTTGTGTTTCTTTGGAACCAAGCCATGAACTAAATCTATTTGGCTAAGGTTATTGTGTTTTGTGGTTGTGAGAAACGGTTGGATTTTGTTTAGGTAATAAGAGTTTGCACTTTCAATTCAAGGTTTACTAATTCTAGGTTTTTATTCTTGTTTGCGAGTGAATTGGGAGAGGATCTCGTAATTCTATCCACTTATCTAATATCGGGAGAGTTAGATTCAAGAAACGAATGAGTATGGTTTTTATTCAATCTATTGATGAAGACTAATCCGGCTTAGGAATAAGTTAAGGATTTCAACGGCTAAGAGGAGCACAATATTGGTTGTTGTTCACCCTTGATTTACGCAGGGATGTATTGTCAAGGCATACACAATTAGCTAGAGTTTCGACTTAGGGATAAGAAGAAACCATTGAAGAACGCTCTGCCGAACCTTGAAGTTGCTGCCCAGCCAGTTGCCCAGACAACCGTTCGATTAGTTGCCATGGTAACCTAGATGCGCAAGTTGCCACGACAACTGAGTTTCCCTTGCACTCTTTTACCAAGACGATCCAATTGGCTATCACTCTTCAACTCACGATAACCTGGCCTATTCTCTCTCTTTTGATTACATCTTCTTTTACTTTATTGCTTTCTAGTTTAGTTGTTAGTTTAAACTCCTACAATACTCTACTTGTGTTCTTTTATTTTTACATTGCAAGAGACTAGATTCTTGAAGTGGCACCAATCCCCGTGGAGACGATATCTTGTATACTATAACTTGCGACGTGTACACTTGCACAATTGCGGAGCACTTATTACGCGTAACAAGTTTTTGGCGCCGTTGCTGGGGATTGGCAATAGCGATTTTGTTTTTATTTTCTTGCACTTTTTTATTTTTATTGTTTAAGATTCGAAGGGTTAATAAACTTTGGTTTTGCATTGGTATATGACCAGGGCGAGACCAACTACACCAAAATATCCCTTTGATCCAGAAATCGAACGAACCTTACAAAGACTCAGACAAAGGTTAAGAGTAGAAATGGCTAATTAAGACGGCAATATGAATCATGATGTTCCAGCATGAGGTGGAGTGATTTTTGCACGAAATAGAACTATTCGAGACTATCTAGAGGAAGATCTTGAAGGACTTAATCCAGGAGTTGTTACACCTGAAATTGAAGGCGACCACTTTGAGTTGAAACCGGTGATGTTCAATATGATCAACACAATTGGTCAATTTGGTGGCTCAACAGCTAAAGATGCACGACAACATCTTAAATCTTTCCTCGAGATTTGCAACTCATTCAGAATACAAGGATTCACCCCATATATTTTACGACTAAGATTACTCCCCTATTCACTAAGGGATAGGGCGAAAGCATGGTTGAATAGTATTCTTGCCGGATCAATAGGATCTTGGACCGATCTCTGTCGTGATTTCCTTGCTCGATTTAATCCTACAAATTTGACTGATAAGCTTCGTAATGAAATTACTTCTTTTCGGCAGGCAGATGATGAATCCATGTACGAGGCTTAGGAGCGATATAGAGAACTTTTATAGAAATACCCCTACCCGGATTCTAGTATGGACATAAGTGACAATGTTTTACAATGCTGTAAATACACCAACAAGGATGATGCTAGATGCCTCGGCAAACGACAAACTCCTAGATAAGTCACCGGAAGAGGCAATGCGAATTGTGAATAGGCTTGCCAAGAATGATTATCAGTTCCCATCTGCTAGAAGAGGAGGAGTTAGACGCCAAGCCACAATACATGAACTGGGATCATCAGATTCAATTTCGGCACAATTGGCCACTCTAACCAAGATGGTCCAGAACATGCAGAAACAAAACAACACACATGAGGTAAAGGTAGTAGATTCCTTTTGTGAGTTATGTGGTGGTAACCATGATTCTTCTGAATGCATGCAGAATCTAAAATCCAGCTGTTATGTAGGGAATTACAACTGGAACAACAATGTGATGTCCAACACATATAATCCAGCTTGGAAGAAGCACCCGAATTTTTCATGGAGTAATCCCAACAACGCTTTGAATCAGAATAATCAAAATGCACAAGCATCGGGATTCCAGTAGAATATGCCACGACAATAATTGCCGCAGCAACAACCGACAACATCTAGTTCTTTGGAAAATTCTCTCAATGATTTTATGTTAAAAACTGAATCTTATATGGCTGAGAATAGTAACTTCATGAAAAGAAATGATGCTTTTATTAACAGGACTGAGATGAGGTTGCAGAACCAAGAGGCAACACTCAAATCATTGGAAACTCAAGTTGGAAAATTTGCTCAAAACCTGAATACTAGACCGCAAGGAGGTTTACCCAGGCGATACTGAAGTCGCAAGAGGAACTGGCCACGAGCAATGTAAGGCGATCACCACTAGAAGTGGCCGAAAACTTAAAAAGGCTCAAGTTCGCTCATCAAACAAAACTCCACAAAAAGAACAAGATGAACTCAATGGCAAAGCCTCAGATGCTGAACTAGGAAATGCCACGGCAACCCCAGTTGACGATGCCACGGCAACCAATGATAAGCATGCCCGAGATGAGCATGCCGCGACAACCAATGATAAGCATGCCACGACAACCCCAGTTGATGATGCCTAAGCAACTCCAGTTGCCCTGGTAATGCCATCAATCAGATTCCAGACCAATGAAAGGATCGAAGATATCCGACTTCCACCACCATTCCCACAAAGGTTGAAGCGACAAAAGCAAGAATATCAAATCAAGAAGTTTCTTGATATCCTAAAGCAAGTCCATATCAACTTGCCGTTGGTTGAGGCAATTGAACAAATGCCGAACTATGCCAAGTTTCTTAAAGACATTGTGCCCAAGAGAACAAGGCTAGGAGAGTTTGAAATAGTTGCCACAACAGAGGGATGCATGGCCATGTTGCACAAATCCATGCCACCTAAGTTGAAAGATCCCGAAAGTTTCACAATACCTTATTCCATCGGAAACCACTATGTCAGGAAAGCATTATGTGACCTTGGAGCAAGCGTAAACTTGATGCCTAAATAGGTTTTCCAGAAACAAAGAATCGGGAAGGCAAGACCTACAACAGTTATGCTACAGCTAGCCGACAGATCTTATGTGCATCCAGAGGGAAAAATCGAAGACATACTGGTAAAAGTTGATAAATTTATTTTTCCCGCTGACTTTATTGTTTTGGATTGTGAAGCAGATGAGTATGCACCTATCATCATCAGGAGACCCTTTCTAGTGACAGGGAGAACCTTGATCAATGTTGAAAAGGGAGAACTCACAATGAGGGTGAATGACCAACAAGTTAAACTAAATATGTTCCAAACACTAAGGCATGCCGATGATTCGGAAGAATGCCAACTTCTTCATGCCACGGCAGAGTTTGACTTCGACGAGGAATGTAGTTGCCTCGGTAACTACATTGCCGATTTAGAGAAACCTGAAGAGTATGAAGAACTGATCGATAAAGAACAACAAGAAGAGACAAATTGGTTTGTCAATCGACCAGGTACATACTTTGAACCACTGGACTACTCAGGTAAGGAAGGTAAACTCGAAAAGCCCTTCACTGAACAACCACCGATTCTTGAGTTGAAATAATTGCCAGAGCAACTAAAATATGCTTACTTGGGAACCGATAATACTTTTCCTGTAATTATTTCCTCTAAGTTACATCCTGAGCAGGAAAAGAAGCTAATCAACATGTTAATGCTACACAAGAAGGCAATAGGATGGACAATTGCCGACTTGAAGAAAATTAGCCGGCAGTGTGCATGCATAAGATTTTGTTGGAAGATGATCACAAACCTTTGATTGAGGCCCAGAGGAGACTGAATCATGCCATGGAAGAGTTTGTAATGAAAGAAATCATCAAGTGTCTTGACGCTGGTATCATATACCTTATCTCTGATAGTACATGGGTAAGTCCGGTACAATGTGTACTGAAAAAAATGAGGTATAAAAGTGGTAAGTAATGAAAACAATGAACTCATTCCAACCAGGACTGTGACCGGTTAGAGGGTTTGTATGGATTACTGAAAGCTAAACAAAGCCACTAAGAAAGATCACTTCCCATTACCCTTTATTGATCAAATGCTTGACCGTCTTGCAAGTAAACCCTTTTTATTATTTTCTTAATGGTTATTCAGGTTACAATCAAATTGCCATAGCACCAGAAGATCAAGAAAAGACAACCTTCATATGCCATACGGTACTTATGCTTTTCGAAGAATACTGTTCGGATTGTGTAATGCTCCGACAACCTTCCAAAGATGCATGATGGCACTCTTTTCAGACATGGTCGAAGACTTCCTTGAAATCTTTATGGACAATTTTTTCGTATTTGGTAATGACTTCGACAGTTGTCTCGGCAATTTAGAGAAGGTGTTGACAAGATGTGAAGAATCTGATATAGTCCTTAATTGGGAGAAGTGCAATTTTATGGTAGATGAAGGAATTGTGCTCGGCCACAAGATTTCATCCAAGGGAATCAAAAGTAAACAAAGCCAAGGTGGACGTGATCGAGAGATTACCCCCACCAAGTTCGGTTAAAGGAATCTGAAGCTTTCTTGGACATGCAGGTTTTTACAGGAGGTTCATTCATAATTTTTCTAAGATTACTAAACCCTTGTGTAATTTGCTTGAACATGATAAAGTCTTCAACTTTGATGAATATTGCACCCAAGCATTCGAAACCCTAAAGGAAAAGCTTGCATCGGCACCAATTGTCGTTCCACCTGATTGGACATTACCTTTTGAGCTCATGTGTGATGCAAGTGATTTTGCGGTAGGAGCAGTCCTAGGCCAACGCACAGGTAAGATTTTTCATGTGATATACTACGCTAGTAAAACTCTTAATAGCGCCCAAGTGAATTACACAACAACGGAGAAAGAGTTACTAGCAGTAGTTTTTGCATTTGACAAGTTCTAATCCTATTTGATTGGTACAAAGGTAATTGTTCATACGGACCATTCGGCAATTAAGTATCTATTTGCTAAAAAAGATGCCAAACCTCGTTTGATTCATTGGATATTACTTTTACAAGAGTTTGACATTGAAATTAAGGACATGAAAGGAACAGAAAATCAAGTTGCCGATCACTTATCACGCTTAGAACGCAATAGGGAGGAGGACGCAGATTTAGAGATATGCGATGCATTCCTGGATGAGCAACTGTTAGTTGCCTCGGCAACCCCTGATGCCTCGGCAACCACCGTTACACACGCCTTGGCAACCCTCGACGCCGCAACAACTACAGACACACACACCTCGACAACTCCAGGCGCGCACTCCTCAATAACCAAGAAAGCAGTTGCCACGGCAACACATGCCTCGGCAATACCCTAGTACGTTAATTTAGTTAATTTTTTTGTTTGTGGTATTCTACCTTATGGCCTTACTCATCAAGGAAATAAGCGGTTCTGCCATGATGCTAAGCATTATTTTTGGGATGAGCCTCTTTTGTTTAAACGATGTGCAGATCAGATTATACGTTAATGTGTCCCTGAAGAGGAGCATCAGATTGTACTATGACAATGCCATTCTTCACCCTATGGAGGACATTTTGGAGGAACACGTATCGCGGCCAAAGTTTTGCAATCCAGTTTGTATTGGCCAACACTGTACAAAGATGCCCAAAAGTTTTACAAGCAATGTGATCGTTGCCAGAGGATGGGTAATATCTCTAGACGACATGAGATGCCGCTCCAAAACATCTTTGAGGTGTAATTTTTCGATGTATGGGGGATTGATTTTATGGGACCTTTCCCATCTTCATTCGGGAACCTCTACATTCTACTTGCCGTCAACTACGTGTCTAAATGGGTTGAAGCAGCTGCAGTTCCCGCCAACGATTCCCAGACCGTGCAACAATTCTTGCAGAAAAATATATTTACACGGTTTGGGATGCCGAGAGCAATTATCAGTGATGAAGGCAAGCACTTTGACAACAAACGCATTGCTAAGATGCTGCAACGCTTCGGCGTGTCACATAAAATTGCCACGACATATCATCTACAAATTAATGGGCAAACAGAAATTTCTAACCGTGAATTGAAGAATATCCTTGAGAAGGTTGTCAATCCTTCCCGAAAAGATTGGTCTACAAGACTAGACGAAGCACTTTGGGCTTACCGAATCGCATTCAAAACACCCTTGGGAATGTCCCCGTTTCGCCTTGTCTATGGTAAGACTTGTCACTTATCGGTGGAATTCGAACACAAAGCATATTGGGCAATCAAGACCGTGAATATGGATTGGGAGAGTGCTGGACAAAAGCATTTACTAGATCTCAACGAGATAGAAGAATTCCGTGCACTCGCCTATGACAATGCACGAATCTACAAGGAGAAAACAAAGTAATGGCATGACAAGAAACTATTGTCGCGACAATTCATGCCAGGGCAACTAGTTCTCTTATTCAATTCTCGGTTGAAACTTTTCCTGGGAAAACTAAAATAAAGATGGTCGGGACCATTCGAAGTTGTCAAACCGTTCTCCCATGGTGTCGTGATAATCAAGTCCACCACTGACGAACATGAATTCAAAGTTAATGGACAAAGATTGAAGCACTATAACGGTGCCCATATGGAACGTAACAAAGAAGTGGTCACCTTAGGAGATGCATGATCATGCTCTCCTTTCGATATTTTATTTTTATTTTTTTCAAACTTATTATTTTAGTTTATATTTATTTTATTTTATTTCGGTTATTCTTAGGATAGATTTATTTATTTTTTTAGGTTAAGACTACATCTTTCTTTCATCTTTATTTAATTATTTTGAATTTTAGGTTTAAGAATTACTTTGCACATCTTTATTTCTTTTTATTTTATTTACTAGTTTATTTTTATTTTTAATTCTTATTTATTTATTTTTGAATTATAGGAAAATAGTTCAAGATAAAGAGGAATTTGATTCAAGAAGGAAGTTTCTTCAACAAGGAAACTAATGGGCTAAACCTAAGGCTTATATTAAGCCTCCAATTTACCCTAAATAAACTCTATTAGCCGGCCAAACCCTTCCCCTTCCCTAAATCCCTTTGCCGCCCCCTTCCCCCAATTAAAACCCTTGCTTTCTTTCTTTCCAATCAATTACACCCACAATATTTACTGCCTATCTTTTCTATTTAACCCATCACCCTTAACCTCCAAGAAACCTATTCCTACTTTTAACCTTGCAACTCTTTAGTTTCTTTTGCTTTCTTTTCTTTGTTTCTACCCAACACACAACCAAGATCACCCATGGCATCCAAAATCAAGTTTTTGGCGCACCCAAGCTCTTCCAAAGAACCAAGCTACAAGAAGTTTGCTACACCGACGGTTCAAGAACGATTTCACTCCAAGTTTGAAAGCCAGAAGATTTGCGAAGAACAAGGCTTCGAATACTCCAACTCTCATCAAGATTTCGGCCTTGAACCATTCATTTTCCAAAGGATTGCACATCAAAAGTGGCAAATCTTTTGCCATCAATCAGAATCGGGCAACATCTCATGGGTAAGAGAATTCTATGCTTACTCACCTAACCCGAATAATCCTTATGTTTTTGTTCGCGACAAGGCTATCCTCATAATCCCTGAGAGCATCAATACCTTTTACGGGCTCTACATTGAGAAAGACGAGCATCAAGACTTTGTCGATCAAATCACGCCTAAGCAACTCGACAAGGTGCTTCAAGAACTCACTCTACCGGAAACTCATTGGAACGACGGTAAATATAAGGGCACGGTAAACCGCCTTTGGCTTAAACCCGAGGAAAAATTATGGAATAAATTTGTTAAAACTTCTTTAATGCCCACAACACACAATACCACCGTTGATACACCTCGTCTTTTGCTCATACATTCTATTTTGCATAATCGCATCATTAACATTGGAAAAATTATTTGTGATGAGATTTTTGTGTGTAGCACAAAAGACAAGGGTTCTCTTTTCTTTCCTTGCTTAATTTCCAATCTTTGTAATGAGATGCATGTCCCAAGTGAGTCCACCGATGAAAAGGCCATACCAAAGTCCGGTTAGAATCGAGCACAAATCCGAAAGGTAATGGAAGAGGCATCAATAACATCCAACTCCTGCCGCCTCGAAAACCCCTGACGCCTAGGCAACTGATGCTTGGGCAACTCGGCCAGCAACCCCAGGAGAACTTGAAGCACTCTTACAACCGTTGGTGAACAGCCTAAGGCAAATTGAAGACCGAGAACAAATGTTCATGCGGTACATGAAGGATCACAACAATTCCATCATCCTATCTTTCCTGCCGAAATCCTTGCCACGGCAACCAATGAAGCAGTTGCCATGGAAACCGCAACAGATGATGTTGCGGCAACCTACACAGTGCCTGCTCCAGCAGTTGCCACGACAACCAACACTGAAGATGTCGCGGGAACCAAAACTAAAGACACTCCGGCAACCACTACAAAAGCTAAAGGTAAAGCACCTATGCCCGAATCACCTCATACTGAATCATTGTCCGATTTTTCAGATTCGGACGAGTCCTCCATTACACCAACCAAGACCACACCAGTCAAATCCTCCAAGCCCAAGCGAAAAGCCAATGACATTGAGGAAGAGGATGATGAGGATGATGAGTTCACACTCGTACGAGGATCGATTCCACCATCGGCAACAAGGACGCAACCACCGCATTCAAGCAAAAGAATCAAGACACCGGCTAAAAGAAAACTAATCATCCACGACGACGAGCTCTCGGAGTAAGTTATCGTTTTCATTTTATTTTTTATTTTTCTTTTTATTTTCTTTTTTTTGCATACATTGAGGATAATGCCTCGCTCGAGTTTAGGGGGATTGTTACTAGTTAGTTATCATGTTTAGTTGCATTCATCTTAAGTATTGCATTTAGGATACATAAATTGCTTGCCATGCCTTTAGTGGGAACAAGAATTGCCTAGATTTGATGAATATCCGATGATAACTTTGCCAATGCACTTAATTGATAGAATTTTTATTCTAGGATAACTGTGGAAACACTTAGAATCCTACTATGATGCTAAACTTGATGAAACACTGTTGTGGCTTGATTGATTTAAGGAATTCTAGAGAACTTAGGTTGATAGTTAAAAAATTGGGGGATTAAAATAAAAATTGGATGAATGCTAGAGGTGCCCGAAATTGGCTCTAGTATGTGCTTAAAATTGATCGCTAGAGGTGCCCGAAACCGGCTCTAGTCGAATAAAAAAATAAACTTAAGAAAACTAAAAACAAACACTAGAGGTGCCCGAAACTGGCACCTCTAGTTTGCATAGAGTCTGAAAAATCAACTTGCACACAACTCCGCACACACTCACAAGCATTATAGTTTGCACACAACCCCGATCATACTTTGTGCCACGACTCTGAGGATTGAAATCAAGTTCAAAGCTAAGTTTTGAAAATTGAAGTCTTGGCGGGTAATTATTAGTTTGCATTGCTTGAAGACAAGCAATAGTTCGAGTTTGGGGGCGTGTTAAGTGTCTAAAAGTACTATTTTATTCACCCTTTTTACTCATATTATTGTTAGACTTAGGCTCATATTAGTTGCATTATTATCCATTTATGCATGTTTGCATTGTTTCCTTGGTGGTTAAGCTTGATTTCATATTTTGCTTAATTTTGTGGAAAAAATGTGTTGTCGGTAGTTGTTTTTGTTTGTGCAGAATCAGTTGCCAAAGCAAGGCTGGAACCAGTTGCCAGGGCAGTGCATGAAGGAGATGCCGAGCTAGTTTCCAGGGCAATTGTCGATAAGGGATAAGATGATACGGCAGCCGAAATCGATGACTAGATAAACCCAAGATGACATGGAGCAAAGTTAAATCCCAAAAGAGTTTGATTTCCATGAAGAGGTCAAAGAGAAATTAAATCCCAAGAAGATAGGAGAAGATCTAGAAGGAATTTAAATATAATAAAGAATTATATTCTTTAAAAGTATTTAATTCCAACTTAACTTCCTTCTCAAGAAAGACTTTGACCTAACCCTATAAATTGAGTACGAAGCCGTCAAACTCCAAGAGGTGCAAGGGGGAGAGAATTCGACAAGAGGTTTCAACCATCTTCATCTTTTTCTTTCTTGTTCGATTAGGTTTATGTTAGGAAAACTTTTTTTTGTGTTTCTTTGAAACCTAGCCATGAACTAAATCTATTTGGCTAAGGTTATTGTGTTTTGTGGTTGTGAGAAATGGTTGGATTTTAGTTAGGTAATAAGAGTTTGCACTTTCAATTCAAGGTCTCATTATTGGTTTTTATTCTTGTTTGCGAGTGAATTGGGAGAGGATCTCGTAATTCTTTCTATTTATCTAATATCGGGAGATTTAGATTCAAGAAACGAATGAGTATGATTTTTATTCAATCTATTGATGAAGACTAATCTGGCTTAGGAATAAGTTAAGGATTTCAACGGCTAAGAGGAGCACAAGATTGGTTGTTGTTCACCCTTGATTTACGCAGGGATGTATTGTCAAGGCATGCACAATTAACTAGAGTTTATACTTAGGGATAAGAAGAAACCATTGAAGAATGCTCTGCTGAACCTTGAAGTTACTGCCCAGCCGCCCAAACAGTTGCCCAGCCAGTTGCCCAAGCAACCGTTTGATTAGTTGCCAAGGCAACCCAGCTGCGCAAGTTGCCACAGCAACTGAGTTACCCTTGCACTATTTTACCAAGATGATCCAATTGGCTATTACTCTTCAACTCACGATAACCTGGCCCATTCCCTCTTTTTTGATTACATCTTCTTTTACTTTATTGCTTTCTAGTTTAGTTGTTAGTTTAAACTCCTACAATCCTCTACTTGTGTTATTTTACTTTTACAGTGCAAGAGACTAGATTCTTGAAGTGGCACCAAACCCTGTGGAGACGATATCTTGTATACTATAACTTACGACGTGTACACTTGCACAGTTGCGGAGCACTTATTACGCGCAACAGTTATCTTGCCAATGCTCATCTCTCCATATTCCTTATACATTCACACATGTTACGCAAAGCATCAACTTATATTCAAGAGACAACACGGTGGTCTCCCACCTTATCATCGCTAAAACACCTCAAACATTACTGCCGACATCCCTCGATAAAACTACACGTCCTAAAGGAAGGAATCATCACTCCACAATTCATTTTGAAAATTATTAACCTTCAAAACTTTAACCGTGAACATCTAATTCTCGATCCAATCCCGAAAAACACACATGCACTTCACAAATGATTAAACGAGTCATCCACCTTAGAAGACAAGTAACGGTCTTTCACTGTCACTTAACAAGCTATCAACGGTTTAAGCACCACCTCAACGAACCAACTTCTCACTAGTAAACAAGCCTGGTTCGCCCTTGGGTGAAACACTTCGACAGAAAAAAACTCGTACTAGTTGCACCTTCACAACTGGATCTCTAACTTCCTCAACTGGGTCGATGTCCTTTGACAATAGCGATGGGCACCAACATCCAAATTGATCTTACCTCAACATCTACTCATGTTCTTGATAGGGGGAAGTCCCGACGACTCTTCTAAGAAACATAAACAAACACCCCGACAGTCTGAAAGCTCTTGAGCATTGAATTAAACACATTGACATTTGTCCAAATGTAAAACATGTCTCAAAACCCCGTTGTGCCATTCTTTAAACAACCACTATGAAGATCTTGGTAGAAAGGCAACGTTTAACATTCTCATTACCAAGGGTTGGGTTCCTTCGAGGTCTCGAAGCCTCGAGTACAACTCGACATTACTGGCTAGCATCACGCTTGATTATGCAAAGCAATTTCCAAGGGGCAACAACTCTTTAGAAGGTAGCTCTATCAAACTCGTTGAACGTCTAACTTTGGTCACATCTAACGAACTAGTGGATCCCGAATCTACTATCTCAGAGAAAAGCCCTTGAGGAGGTAATGATACTGCCCAAGTATCAACAAGACTTCTTATTTACATGAACAAAGGGTCCTCCAACCAACGTGCATCCACTGATCGATTTGGAGAGTGAATTATCCAAACCCGTAACACAATAGTTATTCACATAAAACGATGAAGATTCTTTACCACAAACTCTCGTAACACATCCGAAGGCTTCAAAATGTCTACAACACGCAACAAAGAAACCTTTCAGGCAGCGAGAGGGGGACACATCCTCGACTCTGGCATCATTCAACAAACTCCTATCTCAACAATCCGGGGTAACCTAGCCCTTGGAATCGTTTCCATGAGCGGCTCAAACACATAACTCGACCTCGTTGGCCACGATCGTAACCATTTTATTGTTACAACATTGGATGCACCATTAGAATTCCATTCTTAAGGAGTATGAACTTAATTTAAGGGCTTGTATTTACTAGACACCTTACTAAAACACCTATACCACTCGTGGTTTCCTAGAATTGGCTAAACCAAGCTCTGATACCACCGTTGTAATTCCCTAGAACCGGATGTCAGAATTTGGACGTCAAGCCCAAATAAAAAACATAAAATTCTCAAATTGGGTTTAGCCTAAAAAAGTTATTTTCTTCTAAAAGCATTTAAAGTCAATATCTGAAAACATGGATAAATCATTTAAATCATTACCAAGGAGCTTCACTTTAATTAAAACGTTTGAGCATTCGACTTAATTAATACAATTTCAAAAGTAAGAATCACAAACTCAACCATGTAAGGTCCTATGAATACATAGCCCACTAAACACAAGTATCGTACTCTGAAAGCTCCCACATGCTGGAATCCCGTACTGATATTGCTCTACAAACCAATGATCCAACGATCAACCTACGCACAGAAACAATGATTCCGAGCCCTGAGCTTACAAAGCTCAATGGTACACATCAACTCTATTATACTTCATGCTAATTATAAACATAAGTATGTAAGCTAGTACGAGCAATAAGGATAGATAAACAAGCATATAGCGCTACCACTAGTCGCCTAAACACATGCTCTCATCATAGAAATATCAAACATGGCCCACAAGGCCCTACCATACTCGAGACCTCACCATATTATCTGAGCGAAAGCACACAAGTCATACAAAAAATATGGAGTGACGCCTGCGTCCATACATCATCAGGATCATAGACTCCGAGTGAGGCCCGCGTCTACACAACATCAGGATCCTACACTCTGAGTAAGGCTTGCGTCCACACAGCATTGGGATTCTATACTCGTAGGGATACGGCCCGTGTCTGCACAATATCAGGATCCTGCATCCATGCTCGGGATCTCCATCAAGCATCTTTGAATGACGACCGCATCCACACAGCACCAGGATCCTACATTCAGAAGTCTTTACCCATGGTAATGCAACACACTCAAACTCTCACTGGTATCCGAATCCTATCAACCAACAGTGACTCAACACACACGTGCCCATACTTGGCACGTCATAACACACGATCCACCAAGGGTCCCTATGGTTTACTATTACAAACAAGTCACCCAACATTTAACAAGTTATTACTCATTATCGAAGTGTACATTAATCATCCTTATTTATAATCTTTATTAACACATATTATCTTATTATCATCCCACGTAAGTTTCTATCTTTTATTAGCATTATAAATTATTATGTTTAGTGAGTACTAGTACTCGAACACGAGTATCGATGTGGTACCCAGGGTACCGGTACTCATAAGCGTATCAAGACATATATTACTTACTAGAAATCCTAGGTTTCCTCAATTACAGGTACGAGTCAACTCGTGTCGATATAAACCCTAATCGCATACTAGTAAGGCCAAAGCTCGTACTGATACCCTATTCACAGGTTCATACCATTTCCTTGAATTACAATTTACAACACTTTACTCGATCCCTAAAGCTTATGAAAGTCATTAAAGTTGGTTTACTAACACATTCACCCAATTAATATTAATTACCAGTTTCATAATCATTTAATATCAATTCTTGAATTAATGATCAATTATTTGAATATTACCAATTATTAGTCCATCTAGTATAATTCTTGTCAAATCTCATCAATCTATTCAAACAAACATATGAGCCATCAAATTTATTTTAATCAGTCAAACAATCATCGAATAATCATACGAGCATCTTAAACAACCCTACACGGTCTCTAAAGCCTCCACAAGCCACATCATATTCACAACATCATCATGCATCTCATCGATATCAAATGTCATACTACTAGTACACAAACATGTGTATTTATCAACAACCTATTTTGCAGACACTGGCACGCAAAGCAATCATATTTATGATGCTCATAAAGCAATAAGAGTTCGAGGTGTACTAACCTTAAGCTGATATCGCTAAAATCCTCATCTGAGCTTCTCGAATATTCCACTTGATCCGGTATCTGATCCTGAATAATCCTCGTATAACAACGAATATGAAACTACATTAATTTCATGCATCTCCTTTTCAAACACAAGATCAAATGCGTAAAAACATATTACCAAGTTCAAATTTGGTGAAATGAACTACGCCATTGGATCTAAAACATCGAGAATCCCCTAGGTAGGTTCCCTAAAAAAAAGTCAATGCGCGGTCAACGGTAGAGGCGGCAGTCAACGGCGGCTGGCTCAGCTCGGCTCAAAGGCCGACTTGTTGGACCAGCTCAGCCTACGGCTTGGGTTAGCTTGGTAAGCTGGCTCGACTTGGACCAACGATTCAAGCCCAATAGTTTAGCCTGGCTATTATAACAGCCTGGCCGGACGTCACCCACGCGCAAGTGACAGTGCGTGTGGCAGCTTCAGTGGCTGGACAGCGGCAGTCGACGCCTAGATTGGCTGTCTTACAACCTCTGATCATGGTGGTAGCCTCCGTTTCTCGATTTGAGTACTCTAACCTCCTTAACCAAAAAATTTGAAACTTTGAACTTTTCTCCTCCCACCACACTTGCTTTGGCAGCTACTCTTTGACCATCAACGGACTTGTCTCGGTGAGGGGAACTCAATGGCAGTGGAGGTGTTGAAAACGGATGACCCGATCTTCGTAGATCGGAGTTTGAGTCTCCACCCCTTAACTTTTCTCTCATCTCTCTTGTAACACCCCCTACCCAGGCTAGTAGGAACCCAGTTCGGGAGCGTTACTTAACAAGCAAGCAAGAACATGGCAAGCAAGACAATGAACAGGGCAAGAACAATCAAGAAACTTACTTATCATACAAGCAATTCACAACATTCAATCTTTGTTAACTTATCCTATTCAAATGACCTAAATGTGTCTTGAATTCATTTCATTTCTTTTGTTCCTTAGACTTATACATATACATCTTATCCCTAATTTAATAACATGAATCTTGATCATTCATTTTCATGAAACTAGCTCCCATTCAAGTCATTACATATCCAATCATTCGGCCATTACACCAAACACATACACAAGGCATATAACTAGATCAAGTACACAATTTACTACTAGATAAATTCCTTTCATGCTTACATTACAATTTACTACTTTCATGGTTCATATCACAACATTCAATCTTTGTTAACATATCCCATCAAACATTATATACAGGCTTCAAAATGCATGTTCAACTAACCATAAACATTCTAATGCCACCATTCTAGGAGATATACAAAACAAGTATGAAACCATACTTAGAAAAAACTTGTGCGAGTTGCTTCTTGCTCAAGGTAACAGGCTTCAAGATCAAGCAACGATTGAATCCTTTATCCTATAGGTTGGGAAGAATGAAAACAAGAGTGATAAGTACAAGAATGTACTTAGTGAGGTAGTACTAAGTCTAACCAATTGTTATGTCAAGTTTCATGTGTCATTTAATCAAGTATAGACTTAACTAAGGCTTTCAAGCATTAGAGTGATCTTAGCTAGGCTTTCAAGCATAAATATTATCCTAGCTAAGGATATCATACATTCGGCCAACAAGGTACAAGCAACAAGAATTCATACTTCATGAATCAAGCACAACATTGTTGCAAAACAAGAAATCAAGGAGTCATGCTTTCAAGTCAAGTAACATATAAATTCATGGCATTCAAGGGAAGTAACATATGATGTAGGATTGTTATTTCAATTGTTATTCATTAAACAACCCCTTTCGTACTTAGTTTGTATAAGTAATCGAGTCTCTAACCAATTGTCACCACAAGATGCACCGTAGTGCTGGTCAACCCTCCTACTGTCACCAAAAACCACATACGTACCCTCCGTATGTCGCCAAATAGGGGCCTTAGCCCTGGACCGTAGTCCACCCTTACACAGTGAGCTCTAGACTCTAAGGCATGCCCTTCTACCTAGTCCAACTAGCTACCAAGGTTGTTCGATTTACCATTTATTCAAGTGTTTCAATTTCAAGATCATGTCAAGCAAGTTCATTTCATATTAGGCCCTTAGGCCATTGAGCCATAGCTCACATATTAAGTAGTTTCATGTTTCATTTCATCAAGATGAGAATATGTCTCAAGCAAGTCTTTAACATTCAATCACATTGCATCATAGCACATACAAGCATCCATGTTATCATATAATCATACTTAAGCATTCGAATTGATCATGTATACTAGGCTAGGATCAAGTTTCATGTATTACTTAGTCATTCTTCCCTTATTAGGTCAAGTTCATGATTAGATTCATTTAACATTTCAAGAATGTAACAAGAATACATTGGTTAGGACCTAGTCCTAACCCTAGAGGTAACTACACTCACAATACTCCAAGCTAGCTAGTCTTGGATCCACACTCCTTTGTTCTTGGCTTTAGGATGATCCACTCTATCCTTTTCCACCAAGTTTACTCCTGGTTCTATCACATTACAAGTACAAACATATGTCAAAACAAGATCACATGATCATCAAATCAAGACAAAGTTACAAGCACACAACAATCACAAATTTGGCAACATGCTCATATACATTTTCCATTACACTTAACTACACTTTTCTACATTCTAGTTCATGTAAAACAAGGCCTAATCAAAGGCCTAAAACTGTTAACAAGATAGTTTACAAAATGCCACAAAACAATGTGCATTTGCCTATACAGCTGCTGCCAGGCAGCTTGCACCCTAGTCACTTAATCAAGCATAACTTTCATTCCGTACGTTGGAATTTCAATTGGTTTACACCGTTGGAAAGCAAAACAAAATTTTCTTTATGATCATATAAGGCTTGCATTTTTATTTCTTTGCCAATTAATACAGTTTTTAACTTAAAGACATGGCATCTTGCTATACTGGACAGTTTGCACTGTCCCTAGTGTTTCTTCTCTAAATTTTAGTATACAACCCAGAGTTCAGTTCTGTTTTCTCCTAATGAATTTAGACATATCAAGGTATTTTCCATAAAAATTTCAGCCTTAAATTCATTATACACAATTTATAGTAATTTTTCAAAGTTACTGCCCAGAATAGAGCATTCTGGGCAGATTACACTAGGTTGAATTTCTAGATTCTTAACTCATTTTAGCAAGGTCCTAACATGGAAATTCCATTCATGTTCATTTTCATACATGTCTAGGTCATCATAATTCACCTAAAAATGTTCTTAAAACAGGGCATTATCATGTTGAACCTAATTTGATCTATTTGATCACTTTACACACTCAATTCATCAACTAGGCAGTCCATTGCTTAATTATCTAGTTCAATTTGGTGTAGTCATTTTCCAGAAACATATCTATTCAATTCAATCTTAATTTTACCTAGAAAAAAGATCAAAATAGGGTTCTATGTTCATGTGGCATGTTTACACAATTTCTCTATCAAAACAGTCCCTATTCAAGAGTGTTTTCAACCATGTTCATGTTTCTAAATTTTCCAGCAACCACATATATATTTCATTAGCAATTTAATTACTAGCATTCAATTTCTAGGTTCTAATTGAAGCTAGCATAACATGCATAAAAATCATTCAATTCAATTTACACAACAAGAACATCATCAATAACTCATTCAATCAAGTTGCTAGGGAGAAAGGGTTTAGAATCCACTTACAATCTTCCTAGCTATTCAATTTTCATGCAATTGTGATCTCATGCAAGCTTTCTTCCTCTCAACAATGGTTATTTTTTTCTTTTCCTAGATGGATGATAGGATTTTCAGCAAAATGGAGAAGATGATAGCAAGATGGCCACTTGGCCAAGGTGTTATCACATGGCTTAGCTATTTGCCTCCACTTGGCAATTTATGGTCTAATTGCTTCATAAATCCTTAATTACTCATCCTTATTGCATGCAATTCTACATTTACAATTTGTTATTATTTGATCCTTCATGATTAGGCTATTTCTTTAGCAATCCATCTAATTTAGTCACTAGGTTTAATCAATTCTTCTAATTTGTAGATTGTTTGTACAATTAAACTCTAATTAGTTTATAACAAGTCACTAATCCATGATTTGGGGTATTACATCTCTCTTACCATCCACTTTTCACTTTTTCCTTTTTCTCTCTCTTCATCCTAAAACTTCTCTTTTTTTCCACCAACTACATCTATTTAAAATTCAAATGTTCTCCTCCAATTTAATGGACCCAAACCTAAAATCCCTTAACTTATTCTTCCAAGATAAAGGCCCATAACTCGAGTCCAAAACCCGAATTACAAACCCAAATTTCGGGTTGTTACAATTATTAAACCAAATCTTTTTAGATGTCTGTTTTTATTTTAACGAATAAGTGACCCACTGTAACTAAAACTTTAATTGAGTGACCTAATTGTAACTTTTAATAATTGAGTGACCCAATCGTAACTTTATTAATAATTAAATTACTTCTAATGTAGTTTATCTATTTTTTATAGTAGGTCAAGGGACCTACCATGACCTATGGTGGTTTCGCACCTGTCCAATAATGCACTTGGGAAAAAAGCTAATCATCTAGGGTGGCGTTCTAGTAATTAATTTATGACAGATGCATCTTAGGTTTAGGGTTGACACGAGCCTATCCTGAAATTTATTTTTTCTGCTATTAGTTGTCTATTTTATTAATTGTGTTGACTCCAAAATTTTATTTGTCGTATGAGTGGATTTGACAAGAGTTTGGATTCTAATACCAACCTAGGAAGATGGCTCAAAAGCAGTCTTTAGTCACTACTTGCTTTTAAGACGTATGTGGCGAAATGGGAGCTGGAAAGAATATCAAAGTTGAGTGTTTGGAACCAAAACAAGGTTGGATAGGAACCTTAAATCATCTAAAGATTTGAGAGCTAGTGAAAGGAGTATCGAAACAAACTTCTTTGAAATTTCTTTCAGATGCTGAGCCATTTTTTTATCTCGCAATATAACAAACTGAGAGACATGACGTGGCTTAGTCTTGCTCCAAATCTAAAACTTTTTTTTTGTATATGGTTGTTCAGAAATGAAAGAATTAATGAGTGAGGAAAAGGTGAGTGAAGTTGCAGATGTGGCTGGAATTCCATACCCAAACATATTTTCTAAGCTTCAAGAATCAAATGCTAAGTTTACTACAACTACCAGAATTATAGAGCATATGCTGGGACGCCCTACCCTTCCCATGTCTAAAACCAATACATGTGCGGGGGGGGGGGGGGTCAGCTTCAAACTTAAGAAGCTTCCAATTGAAATGGTCTTACATTTGTTTGCTCATTGTTTCCTTATGTATTCTTGCTTGTTTTCAATTTCTGTGGACTGGGTGAATGCCAGTTGATTCAAATAATTTGTGATGACGTTTTCTTTGTTGACTTGTTCCTGATCAGTTTCTCAATCAAATAAGAGTGCTTTAATTCATATCTATATATCATCTGATCTGTTGTTATGATCAGTTGCTCAATCAAATAAGAGTGCTTTAATCAAAATTACATGTGAATCTAAAACATACCTCAAAAGAACATACTTGTGCAAATTATTGTTGGACAAAACAAGGTTAAATTCGAAATAAATGTAAAATAAATTAAAGTAATGAAATTACAATAATCAAAATAGAAGTAAATGAAATATAGATTCGAAATAACCAGACACGGTTGCTGAGGCCTGCTAGAAACACAACTTCCTTAAGACAAGTTCAATTGTTATTCAGTGCTAGAGATCGTCGGTCATCGGTCTCCCAGGATACAACAACGAATGATTATCTTCAGAAGCACGACTGAGTAATCACGAATGAACTCCAACCTTCGACTATCACTAGAGAAACGAATACAATTTGGGAGAAGGAAAACGTTTTGAATTGTGTTTCAAACAACTGAAAAGGATCATGTATTTATAGGAGAGAATTAGGCCAAACGTGAATAAAAAATATTCTGATTTTGCCCTTGATCGAATATATGAGTGGGCTGCAAGCAAAATTCAAATTTCAATCCAAAATTATCCCTTTGATTTTGGGATAATATGCTATGTCAAAAGGAAAATAATTCGAAGTGGTAAAATGTCCGCATGTCCACATAGGGCCCGACCGGTTCGGACATTCGCGTCACTCACATTGCCCGGGTGCACCCCAACCCGAATGAGATTGGATTCGCACCCCCTTGTGCGCGAGGCAGAGTTTCCATTCAAGTCATTCAATGACCACAAAGAGGGTAAGTGTATATAAACACTTCCCATTCCATTTATCCCATCCATGTGGGATATGGGGGTTTTATTTCCTTTACTTAATTTACAATCTCTTTACTTTGAGCATCAATTTCTCATTCATTACTGAACCATTTTGAGCATATGATATGCCGTTGTAAAGGTCTCACGGAGTAGAATAAGATCCAATCGAATCCTTATTCGAATCTCCACCTTTACCCATTCGAAATTATGGCTCAAATTTACCATTTTCTCACGTTTTTCCAACAATCCCTCACATGAATGAAATTGATACATTTTATCAAAACATTTTGACTCGATATGGTGATAGTTTCTACGATTGATAGTTGCATATGATAGGTAGGTGTCCACCCTTGAACCTTCCATTGTGAAAGTATATTTACTTTACTACTATTTAGTAGACGTGATGTCCTTGAACTATTCAGCCATTTGTGTAAACGATGATATACCTCACACAACTACCTCTTTGACACGAGTTTTGTTCTCATGTTTATGTCCATATGGTGGTGGACATTGCCTAGTTCTGCAAGAGTTTGAGAAAACTATGCCCTAATAGTCTCCTTGAAGCGGCCCCACTTTACTCTCACATAGGTGACTTATATTGCTCGGTTCACCGACGCACACAATGGTCATTAAAAGCTTTTGCTTAGCCTATTCCATTTTAGTCACTATTTACATCATAGGAACGGACTTGGGAGAGGAACCCCCACAGTGACCGTACAAGGTGTATGCAATCAGGTTGTCCCTTTGAACCTAGATCTTGAGATCTCCAGTCAACTAGGTAGGGTTTTCCTTCACATAGCACCTTCATTTTCCATGGGCTTTAGTCTCATTCCTTTCGATGTTTTCTCATCTTGATCTCAATTTAACCCTTTGGTTAGCGGATCCACAACGTTATCCTTTGATTTTTCATAATCAATAGAGATAACTCTATTTAAGATCAGTTGTCTAATTGAGTTTTGGCTATACCAGAATCATCATTCTCAAGAATTTGTCCACATAGTGTGACTGAGTCAATATGAGACCTTCAAATGACTGTTTGATTTGGATGCCCAAAATCAATTATGTCATTCTCATATTTTTCGTATAACAATGAGCGTGTTATCAACATAGGATCATATATCCTAATGCACACATTTTCACACTCTAATTTTGCCATCATGACAATGTTTTCGTTTCAACCTTTTGTTGAACGTATGGACAAATGTTACTTTGGTAATGGAAGTATTACCTTTGCAAGACACCCCCACATTTTTATGTAGTTGTAGGAAGGTTTTATTTCCTTCCATTACTCATATGGTGTCCTGTCTCTTTGAGAAGAAGTGAATAGTTGATAGAACAACTCCCCCCATATGTTAGGCATATTTTGAAGTTTCAATTCTTATCTTCAAAATCATTGTACCCTTTGATGTTGCAACGTTACTCACATAGAGTGTCTCCAAATTAACTGATTTATTATGTTTGGGTTTCAACATCTTACTTATAGGGAATAATTTCTCTATACCATCTTTCCTTTTAAGCAAAATTAGTTTGTTCTATCGTTTGAATAAACATCGCTATGATTTAGATCAAACGATTCTGTACTTCTTCGCATGTTTCAAATTTGAAGCGAAAGGGATATGTTCCATGTTAATTAGTCTATGAAAAGAATCATAATTAACATGTCCATGCAAAAATTATGTAACCGAAAAAATAATATTCTTATTCATAATTTTGGGTTTTTTTTACAGAGATTAGAATATATCCCCTACCCACAACCATCCCTTTTGTTAGGCATATAGATCTTCCTCCTCTACAATATTAGCCCCCTTGGCTTTCTTTGCATGTCTACATTTAGAAGATCTGTGCCCCACCTTACCACAGTTGAAGCAGGCTCCATTGAATTTCTCCTTTTTGGAAATTCCACCATAGTGCCCCAACTTTGTCCTGGCCTGGTGTTGTTGAAGATCTGTCCCTGTCTCATCGTTTGTGCAGACGATTTGGGTGATTTGATAAGATCTCCCTTAGTAGTCATTGTTCATGTTACAAAGACAAGAACCAGAATTAATAATAATTCCAATAAACTGAAAATAATTTCGTTTATTTTTATTTTTCACAAAATTCGTAGCCTCAGTTACTCTGAATGACAATTTCTATAAAACAAATTTTTCCTGTTATTTTTTAGATCTAAGCAAAGCCGTTAAAACAACAGGATAATTCCTAAAATAAATTTGTTTGCTTTCTCACAACCGTACTTATTTCGAATCGCCTTGGTTGATTCTGTCTTAATATTATTGGTCAAAACAAGGTTAAATTCAAAATAAATGTAAAATAAATTAAAGTAATGAAATTGCAATAATCAAAATAGAAGTAAACGAAATACAGATTCGAAATAAGCAGACACGGTTGCTGAGGCTTGCTAGAAACACAATTTCCTTAAGACAGATTCGACCGCTCTTCGGTGCTAGAGATTGTCGGTCGTCGATCTCTCAGGATACAACAGCGGATGATTATCTTCAGCAGCACGACTGATTAATCACGAACGAACTCGAGCCTTCGGCTATCACCAGAGAAACGAATGCAATTTGGGAGAAGGAAAACGTTTTGAATTGTTTGTTAAACAACTGAAAAGGATCATGTATTTATAGGGGAGAATTAGGTCAAACGTGAATAAAAAATATTTTGATTTTCCCCTGATCGGATATATGAGTGGGCTGGAAGCAAAATTAGAATTTCAATCCGAAATTATCCCTTTGATTTCGGGATAATATGCTATCTCAAAAGGAAAAATAATTTGAAGTGGTAAAATGTCCGTAGGTCCACGTAGGGCCCGACCGGTCCAGACATTCGCATCGCCCACGTCATGCGGGTGCACCCCAACCCTAATGGGATTGGATTCGCACCCCCTGTGCATGAGGCATAGTTTCCATTCAAGTCTTTCAATGACCACAAAGAGGGTAAGTGTATATAAACACTTCCATTCCATTTATCCCATCTATGTGGGATATAGGGGTTTCATTTCCTTTACTTAATTTACAACCTCCTTACTTTGATCATCAATTTCTCATTCATTACTCAACCATTTTGAGCATATGATGTAACACCCCTTCTCGGCCTGGTCGGGAACCGGGTCGGAGAATGCTACCGGTGAACGATACGGTGATTGGTATGATAAATTCTCAAATAATGGATTCAACATGTTACCTTTAAAATGTTACTCAATGCCAATATTAGCTCAATAATCATATTTAAAATAGTGACTAGCCAATTAGGACCAATTTCTAACTTTCACAAATTTTAGGGACTAAAATGCAAATCTGCTAATTTAGGGGTCCCTTTTCTACAATTAACTATACCATAATTAAAATCAATTCAATAATATAAGCTTGCAAATTTTCATGTCGTTTCGATAACATTTACTTTTCCAATTAAACCATACAATATTCAGTGACTATTCTGTAAGACATTTAAAGCTGTAGTTTAAGTCTTTTAACAGAATTAACTAACCCTGTATTGATACACCTAGAGCCGTATCGATACCATTTAATTCCCAGACCTTACGGCTCAAGTCTGTATCGGTACACCCCCTTCTGTGTATCGATATGCTCTATTTAACCAGGTCCAAATATGCAAGGCCGTATCAATACAGCTTGACCCGTATCGATACGTCTGTCTTGTAATAACATATTTTAGCTGGTTTTTATTCAATTTATCCTGTTGAACGATGTCTGAATGCTATGAAATTTTACCAGAAAATTATTAATACATAACTCTAACAGCATGTCAAATTTCATGTCAATATGAATCCATTTACCATGATTATACCTTTTAAGACAATTATGCCATTTTAACTATTTTTAGCCAAAACAAAGTGTCATTTAGAGCCTTTAAGACTTATACAAAACATAATTAATATACACATACTCGAAAGGTCGGATTCAACTAGTTTAACTACTTTGCCACCATTCTAGGAGTTCATAAGGACAAAACACATTACTCTAAGCTCGTGGTGACTTCCGAACTTCCAGCTAGCTCCGATCTCGATCCGATATACTTTCTTAACCTAAAACGTGGAAGATGAATGCATTATACTTACATAGTCTAAGTGAGATAGCCATAACCAATGAATGAGCATGGTATGCACTTCCAGCATGCTTCGATAACAAGTCTAACCATGCTAACAAAGGCATATGATTCAACATGGCATAATTATCATACTCCACCTTTATCATGGCATCAATAATCATTACAACAATGATAATCAATAGCATATTCATAATTTCATATCATTGAACAATAGTAATACTCAATAGTTCTCTTGGATCGATTTCACGGTACATGGATACACGAATTCCAACTCCGCACCAATATCAATAATGGTATAGTCATATTCCCTCCGCCGCACCAATTTGACCAATACACATCAACATCCCTCCGCCACACCACAATAAAGGTCGTAGCCTACACCCGTACCAATGGGCTCATGATTTCTATGGCATGCCAATTGTATCCAATACTTTCGATCCCAAGGATCGATAATCAATGAAGCAATATCAATGTATCAATAACAATGGTTCAAGAGCAATAATTCATAACAATAAATCAATAGGAATGATTCGATAACAATGTTTCAATGCAGTAACTCGATAGCAATAGACATATATCAATGTTTCAATAGCAATATTCACGTGTCAATATTTCAATAGCTTAACATGGCAATGCTTCAATGCTTTCCAAGGCAACAATGACGATGTTTCGGACATGATTTCAATGCAATACTTACCCATTCTTACCTATGTGACTTTCAATAAGGTTTTATGCAAAAAACTTCAATACAATGATTAGCAATACATTAAGTAATAATCGATGAATCGAGATGGCACCTAGCCAACTCTCGAGACTCTGACTACACTCACCTTGAATTCCGAAGCTCCTAAGGCTCTCAGATCGTAATTCCTTTATTCCTAGCTTGTTTTGGAGATGATGGAGCAGCTTCCTCCGATTCTTGAGCTAGGAGAAATCAATAAGGAAGTGTTACGATTGATATAACAACATCAATATATATTTCTAAGCTTGGAATAGCCATTATCTATTCATTAGATTCATGGATTAAAACTTGAAGAAAAAGGGCTTAGCTTTAAGAATCATAACTTGAAATTGGACATTCAATAGTCAATAAAATCAACAATAGATTTAGGGCTTTCACTTACCCAATCAATAGCTATAGTTTGAAGCTTTCAAAGCAAAGAAGACTTAAGTTTAAGGAATCCAATTGGAGAGGTGTGTGCTTGAGCTTGGTGAAGAAGACAACAATAGAGGTGCTTGCTTATTTTTAGACAAAGGGTGGGATTTGGTTACAATGATGGATAAAACAAAGATGAGAACTCTTTCTTATTCTCTTGAAATGGTTTTAATCATAGCCCACCTCACCAAGGGCCAATGAAAAGCTTTCCCTTGGTGAATGGTCTGCTTAAACTATTCATTTTCTATCATTTCACACAGTTTTACAATTCTAAGGAAATCAATTGCCATCTTTCTAACATTTCAGATGATTCCACGTGATATGGGTGGCAACCAAGTAGGTGAATCATCCCTAACTTTCAATCTTTTCAATTTAGTCCTTAAAATAGTTTTTGACAAAGACCCGTATCGGTACACCCATAGCCTGTATCGATACGGTTGATTCATGTTCGGTATGTTAGCTAGGAGACAGTTGGGCCGTATCGATACAGGCCTTACTGTATCGATACGCCTAGCCAAAAATCAACATTTTCACATTTTTGACGAAGCCCCTAACTATGAATGGACTAAATTAAGGTCCCTTAACAACAAAACTAACACATAGTCAATATCGATGAAATATTTAAACTTCTCAGTGTAGGGTTTTGGATCGTCGGAACTCAATTCCGACTAGGCCAGTTTTAGGGATGTTACATATGAGATACCGTTGTAAAGGTCTTATAGAGTAGAATAAGATCCAATCGAATCCTTATTCGAATCTCCACCTTTACCCATTCGAAATTATGGCTCAAAGTTACCATTTTCTCATTTTTTTCCCAACAATTATCAAATATAAAAACAAAGATACAAAACCCTAAGATGATCAACTAAAAACAACAATACTACTTGATAAGGAGAGAAACCTAAATCCAATCCATAAAACTACATATTCAGTTTTAATAGTAGATTTGCATGATGGGACTTGAACATGAAATTTCAATATTTTAATTTATATAATATATACTAAAATATAAATATCTTAAACATGAACGCAAAAATTCATTATTATTGTTTTAAATTTTATCTAAATGTATTTTTTAAGATATTGGTTTTCAATAATATTAAATCATAATTTATATAAAAATTGAACAAACTTGATTCAAACTCATGATCATATTTTAAAGTTATCAAACCTCATTTACTTGATCCAATAGGTGTTTGAATAAAAAATTGAATTTTTGACTCAATATTTTGGGGTAAATTGACTATAAGGACGGAAGCAAGATTGAACTACGAGGGGCAGATCGATTAACTTTGGAACTAATGATGTCTTAAAAAGTAATTAAACCATACAAATAGGAGTTTAAGTTTAATTTTAAAAATTTTAAAATTAAAAGGTCTTGAAAAGTAATTAAATTAGAAAAATAAGGAGTCAATGTTTAATTTTAGATTATTGAGTCCTAAAAAATAATAAACCGTAAAATTTTGGGAGGGACAAATGAGGGGCAAGAGATTAATTGCAATGGTTTCAAAACTATTAAGACCTAAAATATAATTAACCCATTAGTTTTTTTAGAGAGGACAATTGCTCCTCCCACCTTACATTTCCTTTCATCCCTGCTTCGTTAGACATTAAACATTCATTTTAGTCACCAACATTATCATTTTAATTCAAAATACAGTTAAATTGGATGACTACATCATTAGTTTATCCTAGTTTTTAGTAATCACTTTCAAATACAGAAACTAACTTTTAAATTTCTTTTTAGTTCTTAAAGAAGGTTTATCTTTAGTTTATTTCCCCTTGAGAAAATTTTTAAATTAAATTTAAGGAAAATAGAAAATATGGTAAATGGGTAAATAACAAGATGCCTTAGCTCAATTGGTAGAGTGCATGGCTTTTAACCACGTGGTTGTGGGTTCAATTCCCTCAGATGGTGAAACTTATTATTTTTGTCCATCTAAATTTAACCCTTTGTTCTCTTTGCATTTTCATTTTCTGAAAGTTGGGAATTTTAGTTTGAAAACCACAAGTTGTGATGGTTTCTATGTATGTATGAATATTTTGCTCAAAACCTTTGAAAGGTGTGTTTCTGAGGCTTTTCTCCATCACGTCAAACAAGCTAGCATTGATATGTGATTACCTAGTTGATGATGCTTTTGTTCACTCTGTAGCACCCCCTTCCCCTATCCGTACACCGGATATGAGTCGAAAATGCTATAGCTTCTTTATTCAAAGGTCAGGGTAATTTAAAATTTTTAGAAAACTTCCCGATGGTTACCCATCCTAAAATTTCTCTAGCCCAAGCACGCTTAACTTTACTTAAAATCGACTTAAATTATTTATTCAAGTTCTAATAATGAATCAGTTATCTTAAAACCCATAAAACTTTAAAGGCCAATCTCAACTCGAATAAGTTTAGCAAGCATACATGCCACTATAAAAATCAACCTCAATTAGGATGTCATTACTGTGATTACCTGTTGAGCTTTCCAATATTGATGCAATTCTTTTCTCCCTCTCATCTTGATTTACCTACGTGTGTACAATCAAACACACGCTAAGTACGAACCTAGTGAGGCAATAAAGGAAATTAATAACAATAATTTAAACTTTATTCAAGTCCATGGCTACGTTTATATAGCATGATATATGTCAATGTCATAAGATTTTCATGTATGCCCAGTTATCATAATATGCCTTATATGCATCATGATCACTATATAAATATTACCATCATACCAATCATGTATCAACATAATATAAACCGGATATAAATTTCTTACCGATATACTTGTCATTTGCCCTGAGTGTTCATATAAATATGTTCCGAGAGTTCATATACTCTCTAACCTGTTTACAATTTATTATCCCTTTATTTATAGCCCGATTATCAATGATTTCCCGGTTTCCCAATAGCATAGCCCAAATATAACCTTGAGGACCTTGGGTACGCGAGTCAAATATACACCGAAGTGCTAACCCACACATTTATAAGGTCGTGCTAACCATTATCCTGGACGTTTATAAGGCTGTGCTTACCATACACTAAGTATACTTTTAACACTATATTGTTATCCCGAATTCTCAATTATGCAGCGTGCTGCTGGACTCTATGACATGCCAACTATACCCTGTTCCTCAATGACTCATTTGGGTAAAATTCCTGAATTTATTCCATCCATGGCAATGTATATCAATATAATTTAATATTGGGCAGTCCATCCATGGAAATGACATAAATATCATGCCAACATATAAATCATGTAGACTTATCGCAAGTCTTACCAATGATGTATAAAACAACCATGTATCATGTTATGTATGCGTTGCACGCACCTGGGCCATTTATTAGCACGTCTCACTAAATTCTACTCGATCCTTTCCTTTATAGAACCTCGAACTTTCATTGATTCGTCCTTGACTTCATTATTCACATGAATAAGATAAAATATTTGTTAGATTCAAATCTAACAATACCTTAACCATGCAGTCTAATATAATCATTCGAATATAAAATTTTTAATTATTTTTCCTTTCTTCCTTGTATTTTTCACAAACTCATTATGGTCCCTAGTGACCAATTTGAACTTCTAATAATTCTTCCGAGCTTGCTAACTCACATTTAAAAACCAATTGTTTCAAATTTTATTATCTGACAGCTTGTGCTACCTTTAAATATTTACTTATACTGGGCAGAATACATACCGGATCTTAATTTCTTTTATACTAGAAAAGCTAGATTCGATAATGGCTCTAACGGTATAAGCCACATAAATTAATAAAATCTACAAAATTATGAAAATTCTTCAAACTCCCGTCACATACAGAAACTGCTCTGTAAATTTTCTGACATTCATTCGATTAAAAATTCATATCTTTTGACTCGGAACTCGAAATCAGTTTCGTTTGTTGGATACGAAACTAAACAAAACATCTTTACAACGGTATAAAATTCATCATCTAACCATTTTTGTAGAATTTATGGTGAATTTTCAAAGTCACTGCCAAAATTCAATCTTCATCATAGCCTTCCATAATCAACTTCTAATTTATACTAACTTCTTATTTTTCTACTTATCAATTTAGTCCCATCACTTATTTCAAAACATCAATTTATCATCTTCTTCATCAAATAATTATTCAAATAATTCCCTCTAATTTTATTTCTTTGCCCAAAATAGTCACTAAAATGCAAAGGTAAATATTTAAACTTCTTAACTTTGCAATTTAGTCCTCAAATCAACACTACTACCTTAATTCTATTATTTTAACCAAAAATCAGATTTAATCCCCATCCAAGAATTCATTGCCTATTTGGTCACTTTATTTTGACAATTTGTCAAAATGGTCCCTAATTTAATTCAACATCGGTTTAGCATTCTAACATCAATTTCACATCTCCAACATCATTAATAACACAAATACACTCCAAATTCTAAAAATTCAGATTTGGTCCTTCAACTTTTCAAGTTGCCGAAATGGTCCCTACACAATTTAACTTAGGGTTTTGCTTCCAAACAACAATTCAAGCTTACTAGATCATTATTTCAACATCATAAACCCTAAATTAAACTTAAATCCATAAACCCTAATAATCTTCATAATAATCAAAACATGTAAAACTTAAATCCGAACTCAATATCATGATTTTAACATCCTACTAGCTTGATTTCAACTTGAATTCAATCACGGAATCATATAATCTCAAAAGCCCCAATTTGATCCATAAACCCTAATTTCTTTCTCATGTAAATTCTCATCAATCAAGCATGGATTCCATGAATTATTGGTATCCAAAGATAGAGCTTGAAGAGTAGAACAACTTTGTAGTTGAAGAGATTACCTGAAAATCGAGTTTTAGGGCTTAAATCGAGCTTGGAATTTTTTTCTCTTTCTTTCCCTAGCTCTCATGTTTTTTGCTGGAAAAGAATGTTCATCTTTTCACCATTATTTTACACATATATCCATTAAATGAATATTAAATTTATTTAATAGTGAAATTACAATTTTGCCCTTTTTATCCAATGGTTGAGATTGATTTTATCATCAATTAAGGGCCAAGATTTAATCTTTCATTTTCTCTTTCCAAAATTGGCCTTATAACTTTTTAAATATTTCAAAAATGCTATTGGGTCCAAATGACCAATTGGCCCTTCAACTAGTTTTTATTTACTAGTTTGCCATTCTTGTAAAAATTAAACTAAATTTAGTTGGAATCCAACCAACTATAATAAAATATTCATAAAGTAACATTTTATGAATTTTTCCATATCTTTTGGATTAGTCTCCAAAATTTCCATTCGATTCAATATACTGATAAATAATCCTTAGAAATAAACTGTAGGATTCATCTTGAATCGAACTAAAAATATTTCCAACACTTGGAAATGACTTTTATAACCTTTCTCTGTCATATGGTAAAATTTCAAAATTTTCCAGTTCGATCCAGGTATACGAATTCCACTTAAACTTTAATTGCGATTTTCCCAATAATCGAAGTATCAGATCGAACCAAAAATTTTGCATTCGATTCACACCCTTAGGTGATCTATTTATTTATGAAATAAAAACCCTTAACTTTTGGGAAATTACAACTTTAGTCCCCAAACTTTTCCAGAGTTCATACTTTAGCCATAAAATTTTCAAAATTTACATTTTGGTTACTAAACTTTTAAACTTCAATATCCATTCCAATTTTCCTTGGTATTCAACCAAACTTTAAGAACACCTCATTCAATTCACTATCTATCACATGATACCTTTAAACCTTAGAAATTCCCTTTCCAAAACCCATAATTAAAGAAATCCCAACTTTCGCATTTTTGTCATTTTAGTCACTAAGTTAGCTTTTAAGCTATTATCATAGTACTAAATGACCCTTAATCAACTTAGTAAATTTTGGGGTATTAAAGATGGTGGATGGAACTTTTGAAGGACTATGATTTGGTCATTTATTAGCATCCCGGTAAGGCCAATGCTGTGGCTGACGCCCTTAGTCGGAAGCCCACTCCCTCCCTGAATGTTTGAATGCCTATTTCTGGCTCAAGAAGCATGGCAATTTATTGGCTGAATTGAAAGTTCAGTCAATCATCATGTCTCGAATCAAATTACTTCAAGAGTCTGATGAGGAGTTGCAAACTCTTATTACTAAGATCAAGGATAAGCTGGATCCTAATTTCACTATGAATTTCGAAGGTTTATTGTGTTTTCAAAATTGAATCTGTGTCCCTAACGATGATGATCTTCGGAACTAGATTTTGAGTGAAGCTCATTCGAGTCCTTTCTCTATTCATCCTGGAACTATCAAGAGTTGAAAGAACTATATTGGTGGTCTGGTATGAAAGGTGAGATCACAAACTTTGTGGCTAGGTGTTTTACCTGCCAACGGGTTAAAGCCGAGCACAAGGTGCCTATCGGTCTCTTGCAACCTATTGAGCTTTTATAATGGAAATATGATCGTTTTACGATGAATTTTGTAAGCGGTTCACCAATGACACCAAAGAAAAATGATGTTGTATGGGTCATTGTAGATTGATTCACCAAGTCTACTCATTTTCTTTCGGTAAGAATAGACTTCAGCTTGCCTAGACTCGCTGAGCTGCACATTCGTGAAATCATCCATTTGCATGGAATCCCTATGTTCATTATTTCCGATTGTGATCCATAATTTGCATCCCAGTTTTGGAGGACTTTACATGAGGCCTTAGAAACTCGAGTGCACCTAAGCACTGCCTTCCACCCTCAAACTGATGACCAATCTAAAAGGATTATTCAGGTAACCTTATTTCTCTTTTATCCATATATATAAGTGTTATGTACCAATCTCAGTTCTTCCTTGTAGATTTTGGAAGATATGCTATGAGCGTGTGTTATCGATTTCAGACATATGTGGGAGAAATCCCTACCGTTAGTGGAGTTTGCGTACAACAACAGTTACCAAGATTCGGTTCAAATGGCTCCTTAAAAAGCTCTTTATGGCAGGAGATGTAGAACCCCTCTATGTTGGACTAAGTTAGGTGGAGGCAAAATGTTAGGCCCTGACTTACTTTGGGAAACTAAAGAAAGGGTAACCATCATTCGTAACCGGCTCAAGGCGGCGTTCAACCGGCATAAAGCTTATACTGATTTGAAAAGAAGGGACATTCAGTATGACATTGGTAAGAAGGCCTTCCTTAAGGTATCTTCGTGGAAGAAGATCCTATGTTTTGGCAAGAATGGGAAGCTAAGTCCTCGCTTTATCGGCCCATTCGAGGTGATCGACCGAGTTGGACCTGTTGCCTACCGACTAGCCCTACCTAAGGAGTTAAGTTGAATCCATAAAGCCTTTCATGTATCTATGCTATGGAAGTATTGATCCGATCCTTCCCATGTGATCTAACCAGAATCCATGGAAATCTAGTCTGATTTGATGTACGAAGAAGAACTAGTGCAGATCCTCGCACAAGAAGTCAATAGACTTCGAAACAAGTTAGTGCCTCTAGTAAAAGTTATTTGGAGGAGTCACTCAATGGAGGAAGCAACCTGGAAGTCAGAGGAAACGATGCAGAAACAATATCCTCATCTATTTAGTTAGAGTGAAAATTCGTGGATGAATTTTCTTAAGGGGGAGAGTTGTCACACCCCGAAAACCGACCTAGTCGGAATTAGGCTCCGATGATTGGAAATTTTGTATTGATTAAACTTAAATGATGTAATTGCTTGATCTTGTACCCAATTTTGAAGTAATAAAAGTTATTTGGGCTTAATTGAAGTTGTAGGACCTTTTTGTAAAGACTGGAAGTTAAGGGTTTCTTTGAAAATGCTGAAAATGCTAAATCTGGGCAAGGCGTATCGATACGGCCTAATTGTTTTTAACTAACTTACCCAATTCAATATAGCTGTGTAGATACAACCATAAGGTGTATCGATACAGGTCCCTATCCAAATCGATTTAGTGGCAAAATTGAAAAGATTTGAAGTAGAGGATGACTCACCTACTTGCTACCACCCCTCCACGTGAGAATAATCTGAAAAGGATGACAATTGGCCATCAATTGTCCAAAGTTTGAAAGGATTGATAAAATATATTAATTAATGTGTTAGGCAAGCCCTTGGCTAAGGGAAAATTTCCCATTGGCTAAGGGTGAGGTGGGGAAATAATTATGGCTTGGGCATTCCTTAAAATGGATGGGAAAAAGTCTTCCCCTTTGTTTTTGAATCTCCCGAAACCAAACTAAACCTTTGATTGAAGAAAACCAAGAACACACCTCCATTTCCATCTTCCTCCTCAAGCTCAAGCAAACACCTCGATTCAATCATTAATCTTTGCTAAATTTCCATACACCAATTTAAAGTTTAATTTTAAGATTTAATCCTTGAATGTTCAATCTAAGCCTATGTGTTAGGGAGCCAATTTACCTATTTTGATGTCTACAAGCCTTGGTAGTCTTGGAAGATGCTTATGAATCATTAGTTTTGATTTTAATACAATTCTCTAATTTTTGATTTAGCTCAAGTGGTGGAAGACAAGCCATCTTCACCTTTGACTATTCCTAATCCTTCCAACGGCAAGGGGATCACTATCCGAGAACCTTGAAGTCTCTGAACACTAGGTGAGTGTAGTTGTGTCTCAGGATTGGCTAGGTGTCACATCCCTAAAACCGGCCTAGTCAGAATTTGGTTTCGGTGACCGAAAATTCTGTATCAGACATGCTTGGATAATGTAATCGTTTGATCTTTGTAACCCTTTTGAAGTAATGAAGTTATGTGGGATTTAATTTGAGCTATTGGACCTTCTTGTGAGAAATTTTAATCTGAAATGTGAAATATAAGTCAAGTTATCAATACGGTAATACCAATATCGATACGGCCTAACTGTCCATAACTAAGGTACCTATTTTTGCTCATCTGTATCGATACATCCATAAGGTGTATCGATATAGGTAACTACAGAAATTTGTCTTGGTGACAAAATTGAAAGAAATTGGAACTTGGGGGCTGAATCACCTCCTTGCTTGCCACCCCTCAAGTGAAAATGGTCAGAAATGATGGCAATTAGTCATCAAATGTCTCCAACTTGTTGATGGCTTGAAAAGATGAAAAAATAATTGTTTAAGCTTTCCTTGTTTGAGGGAAATCCTCCTATTAGATATGAGGGAGGTGGGAATTGACCAAAGGATTTTGGATGGTTTAAAAGATTAAGGAAGTCTTCATCCTTGTTTTTTAATCACTCGAAACCAAAAACCTCACCTTTGTCTTGAAAGAAAGCTCACACCACCATTGTCATCTTCAACCTCAAGCTAAGCAAGCACCTCGATACAATCTTCATCCTTTGTTCAATTTCAATATGGCATTTGAAAGCTCATAACCCAGTAAGTAAAACCCTAAATTAATTCGATGATTCCGTCATTTCTCAAGGTTTAATTTTAACATTGGGTTTTGAAGGTTCAATGGAAGCCCATAGATTAGGAAGCTAATTAAATTATTTTGATGTTGTCTACAAGCTTCGGTAAGCTTTAAAAACATTTCCGAATCCTTAGTTTAAATTCTAAAGCAATCCCTAATTTTTTGCTAGCTCAAGAAGTGGAGAAGGACCCCTCGTCACCTCCAACGAAAGCTAGACATCAAGGAGTCGTAATCCGAGATCCTTGAAAGCTTTGGAGTCAAGGTGAGTGTAGTTGTGTCAAGGGATAGGCTAGGTGCCATCCCGTTGCATTTGCTTTATGTTGATTTTGCTTTTTTAGTAAAGGGCTCAAGTAGAGCAAGCATATGTGGATGCTAACGGTAAGCATGGTAAGCCCATATGTGATATTCGAAAAATGCTATATATGTGAAATTGATATGAATATGCTATGAACATGTTATGATATGATATGTGGAGCTAAGGCTCAATTTCGCATTCCGATATGTTATGGTCTATGGGCACAAGGTAAGGTTTATGACAAAATGTGTAATCTTGGACATTTGTGAGTTATGGATACAATTGGCATGCCATAAGGTTATTCGATCTCATTAAGTAAGGGATTGGACTACGGTCCAGGGCTACGACCTATATGTGGTAAGATAAGGTTGGTTTGTGTAAGGGATATATCTTTCGGAGCTACAGCTCAAGGCTACGGCCTATTTCCAATATGTGTGGTGTACAGGGAATCCGTGTATCCATTGGTTACTATGTCCAAGGGAAATGATATGTTTATATGATTTATAATTGTTATATAGAATCATGACTATTGGCTTTGAATATGTTTTTATGTGATTGATGCCATGTAAATTGTTACCCCAAGCATGCCTACATGTTATCCACGTATTTGATAAATTATTGTGCATTTGTTTTAACTACCTCACTAGGCTATGTAAGACTAACATTCGTGTGTCTCATGCATTTTAGGACCTTGAAGTAATTCGAGCCTCGATTGTGTAGTTGAGGTTGCAAGTCACTTCTTCCAATCATATGTATGATTAACTTTTGCTTTGAACTCCTAGTAAGGTGGAATATGGTTCAAACATGTCATGCTTGCATATTTTGATATGTGTGTACTTGCCTAATAGTGCCTAGGTGTTGTATGTGAAAGTCAGAATGTTTTGGGATGGTAAAACTAGCTTTAGGGTACTAAAAGGTAAAAGTGAGGTTAACAGATTCGAATCGCCCTAATATTTTATATGCTATTAGAATTATAGATTAATAACTTGCTGGTAAAATTTCATGGCATTTAGACATCGTTCAACAGGTTAAATTTGCTAAACACCAGATAAAATCTGGCATTACAGGGCAGGTGTATCGATACGAGCTTAGATGTATCGGTACGGACTTGTTATCCTTGAATCTAGAATTTTTGAAATTTGGCTTAGCGTACCAATACGATCTTAAGTGTAGCGGTACGATGTTAGTTAATTATGTTAAAAGACTTAAACTACAGTTTTAGATAGTTTATAGATTGGTCACTAATCTTTATATGGTCTAATTGGATAGGTAAACGACCTCCGTTAATAAAAAAATTTCACAGGTTAATATTTGGTAAGTTTAATTGAAGATTTTTTAAAAGGAATTCTGATAAAGTCCCTTAATTTGTAAAATTTTCAATTTAGTCCCTAAGTTTGAAATTGGTTAAAATTGACCCCAAATTGAATGAGCTATTAATAAGTTAGTTCGATAAGTCTTAAAAGAGATTAACAATACATTCCAAACATGATTTCAAACTCAATTAAACTTCTAATCTCTGAATAAGTTTTCGATAACACTTTTTGACCCGGTTCTCTACCAGGCCGGGAAGGGGGTGTTACATTTGTGGTATCAAAGCCTAGGTTGAATCAGTTCTAGGACTAAACTGAAGTTTGTTATGAGTCTGCATCTGCATATGCCACCTAGGAGTTTATTTGTATATGTTATCTGAGACTTGCAACTTACACGATTAAATCTTTTCTCTATGATTAGACCTGAAAATGTCCGCACATACTGATAGACGTGCCGTAAATGAACTGCACCCCAGCTCTTCCTCAACACAGGGGGATAATTTGAAAGCTGAGGTTAGACCTGAACAAGTGGGGTAGAATGATCCACCTCATCCTCCTCCGATGCCTCTCGCTCAGTAGGAGTATCTAATGTCGATGGCCGACATAATTAAGCAAGTGGTCGTGTCTCTTAGGCAAGAACCACCTTCGCAGCCTGCTAAAGCATCTTCATCTATTTCGAGGGCCTCTATTGACAAGCTTCGTCAGTATCCAGTTTACACCTTCACTGGTCAGGACTTGGATAACCCTGAGATAGTAGAGTATTGGCTAGAGAATACTCTTAAAGTCCTGAATAAGCAGATGAAGTGCCCCGAGGAGCATAAGTTAGAGTGTGCATTGGCCTTGATTTCTGAAGAAGCTCAGAGTTGGTGGGACACCATGACCCTCACAGTACCTGAGCACCAAATCACGTGGGACTTTTTCCTTCAAGAGTTCCGCAAGAAGTATGTTAGTGAACATTATATTGCTGAAAGGCATAAGAAGTTCCTCCATCTGAGACAAGGAGGAAGACCTGTGGAACAGTATATCCACGATTTCTACAAGTATGTGAGGCATGGTGCTGAGATCATACGTACAGAAAAGGAGAAGTACAGAATGTTCATCGACGACCTTTGCGATGGGTTACGTCCTCTCCTCATTGCTTTAGAGTTGGGGGACTTTCAGAACCTGGTCAACCGGACGATTGCTACTGAAGCCTCTCATAAGGCTTATTAGAGAAGAAAAGGGAACCTAGCCAGATCTGACAAGAAGTTCCGAGACAATTCTAGATCTAATATACCTTAGAAGAAAGGTAGACAATGGGAGTAGAAGTCTGCCACCTTCCAACAGCTGCCAAGATCGGGATATGTGTTGCGCGTAATAAGTGCTACGCAATTGTGCAAGTATACACGTCGCAAGTTATAGTATAAAAGATATCGTCTCCACAGGGATTGGTGCTACTTCAAGAATCTAGTCTCTTGCACTGTAAAAAGTAAAAACACAAATAAAGGATTATGGGAGTTTAACTAATAACTAAACTAGAAAGCAACAAAGTAAAAGAAAATATGAGATCAAATGAGAGAGAGATAGGCCAGGTTATCGTGAGTTGAGGTGTGATAGCCGATTGGATCGTTTTGGTAAAAGAGTGCACGGGCAACTCAGTTGCCGTGGAAACTTGCACAACGGGGTTGCCTTGGCAACTAATCGAGGGCTGCCTGGGCGACTAGTTGGGCAACTACTTGGGCTTCTGGGCAGCAACCTTCAAGGTTCGAAAGAGCGTTCTTCAATGGTTTCTTCTTATCCCTAAGTCGAAACTCTAGCTACTTGTACATGCCTTGATAATACATCCCTGCGTGAATCAAGGGTGAACAACAACCAATCTTGCGCTCCTCTTAGCCATTGAAATCCTTAACTTATTCCTAAGCCGGATTAATCTTCACCATCAATAGATTGAATAAAGATCATATTCATTCGTTTCTTGAATCTAACTCTCCCGATATTAGATAAATAGATGAAATCACGAGATCCTCTCCCAATTCACTCGCAAACAAGTATAAGAACCAAGAATGAATAAACCTTGAAATAGAAAAGTGCAAACTCTTATTACCTAAACAAAAACCAATAGTTTCTCACAACCACAAAACACAATAACCATAGCCAAATAGATTTAGTGCATGGCTAGGTTCCAAAGAAACACGAGATAAACAATCCCTAGCATGAACCCAATCGAACAAGAAAGAAAAAGATGAAGAAGGAGGCTTGTCGAAATCCTCCTTGCCGTAGATGCTTGTCGAAAATTCTCTCCTCTTGCCCTCCTTGGACTTGTCGAAATTCCCCTCTATTGCTCTCTTTAAGTTGTCGAAATCTCCATCCTATTTATAGGGCTAGGGAAAAGTCCTTCTTTGAGGAGGAGTTTAAGTTGGAATTAAATTATCTTTAAAGAATATAATTCTTTATTATAATTGTATTCCTACTAGAACTTCTCATATCTTCTTGGAATTTAATTCTTCTTTAATCTCTGCATGGAAATCAAATTCCTTTAGGCTTGGGCTTTGCTCCACGTCATCTTGGGCTTGTTTAGTCATCAATTTCGACTACCATATCACCTTTGCTCTTGTCGACAATTGCCATGGCAACTGGCTCGGCGACTCCTTCATGCATTGCCCTGGCAACTAGCTCGGCGTCTCCTTCATGCATTGCCCTGGCAACTAGCTCTAGCTTTGCTTTGGCAAGTGATCCTGCACATACACACAAAACACACCAAAGCAGCATCTTTTCCACAAAAACTACCAAGTTATGTAATCAAGCTCAACGATGGAAGGAAACATGGATTTATGCATGAATAGCTAATTATACAACTAATATGAGCCTAAGTCTAACAATAATATGAGTAAAAATGGTAAGAAAAATAGTACTTTTGAACACTTATCACACCCCCAAACTCGAACTATTGCTTGTCCTCAAGCAATGCAAACTCATAATTACCTGCCAAGACTTCAATTTTCACAAACTTAGCTTTGAACTTGATTTCAATTCTCTGAACCGGGGCACAAAGTATGATTGGCTTTTTATTTTTTGGAAAACTTAGAAATTACTCGGAATCAAACTATAATGCTTGTGAGTGTGTGAGGAGTTGTGTGCAAGTTGATTTTTCGGATTCTATGCAAACAAGAGGTTTTCAAATTACTTCATTGGGTTATTTTTTACACATTTTAACTAGAGCCAGTTTTGGGCACCTCTAGTGTTTTGTTTTTAGTTTTCTTAAGTTAATTTAATCGACTAGAGCCGTTTTCGGGCACCTCTAGTTAAATTTTTTTTAACACATCCTAGAGTCAGTTTCGGGCACCTCTAGTGATCAATTTTTAGCACATGCTAGAGCCAATTTCGGGCACCTCTAGCATTCATCCAATTTTTATTCTAATCCCCCAATTTGTTAATTATCAGCCTAAGTTCACTAGAATTCCTTAAATCAATCAAACCACAACAGTGTTTCATCAAATTTAGCATCATAGTAAAATTCTAAGTTTTTCCATGGTTATCCTAGAATAAAAATTCTATCAATTAAGTGCATTGGAAAAGTCATCATCGAATATTCATCAAATCTAAGCAATTCTTGTTCCAATTAAAGGCATGGCAAGCAATTTATGTATCCTAAATGTAATACTTAAGATGAATGTAATTAAACATGGTAACTACTAATAACAATCCCCCCCAAACTCGAGTGAGGCATTGTCCTCAATGCATGCATAAAATACCGAAAAATAAAAATAATAATAATAAAAAATGCATACGATGACTTACTCCGGGAGTTCGTCATCGTAGATGATTAGTTTCCTTTTGGTCGGTGTCTTAATTTTCTTGCTTGAACGCGATGATTGTTTTCTTGTTGCCAGTGGTGGAATCGATCCTCGTACGGGGTTGTCCTCATCGTCCTCTTCATCAATGTCATTGGCTTTTCGCTTGGAGGATTCAATTGGTGCGGTCTTTGTTGGTTCAATGGAGGACTCGTCCGAATCTGAAAAATCAGAAAATGATTCTGTAGGAGTTGATTCGGGCATAGGTGCTTTACCTTTGGCTTTTGCAGTGGTTGCCGGGATGTCTTTAGCTTTGGTTGCCGTGGCATCTTTAGGGTTGATTGTCGTGGCGTCAGCTTGTGCATGCACGAAGTAGGTTGCCGTGGCATCATCTGTTGAGGTTGCCATGGCGACTGCTTCATTGGTTGTCGGGGCAAGGATCTCAGCAGGAAAGATTGGGAACGGCACGCGATTGTCCGGGTACTTTTCTAGGATGACTTGGGTGATGGCATTGTTGTGCTCCTTCATGTACCGTATGAACATTAGTTGCTGGTCTTCAATTTGCCTTAGGTGGCTTGCCAATGGGTGCAAAAGTGCTACAAAGTGTCCCGGGGTTGGTGGCCGTGTTGCCCTAGCGTTAGGTGCTTGGGCATTATGGATTGCTGGGGCGGCAGGAGTTGTTGCGGCAATTGGAGGCCTTGAAGAATCTCCCGGTGCCTCTCCCATTAGCTTTCGGATTAGTGCTTGATTCCAACCGGACTTGGGTAGGGCCTTTTCATCGGTGGACTCACTCGGGACATGCATCTCCTTGCAAAGATTAGAAATTAAGCAAGGGAAGAAAAGAGAACCCTTATCTTTTGAGCTGCATACAAAAATCTCATCACAAATAATTTTTCCAATGTTAATGATGCGATTATGCAAAATAGAATGTATGAGCAAAAGACGTGGTATATCAACAGTAGTATTGTGTGTGGTGGGCATTAAAGAATTTTTAACAAACTTATTCCATAGTTTTGCCTTGGTTTTAAGCCGAAGGCGATTTACCGTGCCCTTATATTTACCGTCGTTCCAATGAGTTCCCGGTTGAGTGAGTTCTTGAAGCACCTTGTCGAGTTGCTTGGGAGTGATTTGATCAACGAAGGCTTGATGCTCGTCCTTCTCAATGTAAAGCCCGTAAAAGGTGTTGACGCTTTTGGGACTTATGAGTATGGCCTTGTCACGAACAAAAACATAAGGATTATCCGGGTTAGGTGAGTGAGCATAGAATTCTCTTACCCATGAGATGTTACCCGGTTCCGGTTGATGGCAAAAGATTTGCCACATTTGATGTGTAATCCTCTCGAAGATGAATGGTTCAAGGCCAAAATCTTGATGAGAGTTGGAGTATTCAAAGCCTTGTTCTTCATGAATCTTCCGGCTTTCAAACTTGGATTGAAATCTTTCTTGAACCACTAGTGTAGCAAACTTCTTGTATCTTGGTTCTTTGGAGGAACTTGGATGAACTAAAAGTTTAATCTTGGATGCCATGGATGATCTTGGTTGTGAGTAAAAACAAAGAAAAGAAGAAAAAAAAGAAACTAAAAAAGTTGCAAGATAGAAAGTAGGAATAGGTTAAGGGTGATGGGTTTTATAGAAAAGATAGGAGGGTGGGATTAGGGGAAAACGAAAAAGGGTTTAGGGTGAGGTAGAAGTTGTCGACAAGGGGTTGTGGTTAGGGTGAATTGGAGGCTTTATATAAGCCTTAGATTCAGCCCATTAGTTTCCTTGTTGAAGATGTTTTCCTACTTGGATTAGAATTCCTCTTTATCTTGAACTTCTTTTCCTACAATTCAAAGTCAAATCAAATAAGGATTAAAATTAAAGATAAACTAATAAAGAAAATAAATAAAGATGTGTAATAGGATTCTTAAACATAAATAAAAAAAATCTATCCTAAAAACTACTAATAATCGAAAAAATATATAATAAAAAAAATAAAATAAAAATTTGAGAAAAATAAAATAACTAATTAATCGAAAAATAAAAATAAATAAATAAATAAAAATAAAAATATCAAAAGGGAGAGCATGCTCATTCATCTCCTAAGTTGACCACTTCCTTGTTACGTTCCACATGGGCACCATTATAGTGCTTCAATCTTTGTCCATTAACTTTGAATTCATGGTTGTCAGAGATGGACTTGATTATCACAGCACCATGGGAGAATGGTTTGACGACTTCGAATGGTCTCGACCATCTTGATTTCAGCTTTCCCAGGAAAAGTTTTAGCCGAGAATTGAATAGGAGAACTAGTTGCCCTGGCGTGAATTGCCGCGACAATAGTTTCTTGTCATGCCATCGCTTTGTTTTCTCCTTGTAGATTCGTGCATTGTTATAGGTAAGCGCACATAATTCTTCTATCTCGTTGAGGTCCAACAAACGCTTTTGTCCGGCACTTTCCCAATCCATATTCACGGTCTTGATTGCCAGTATGCCTTGTGTTCGATTTCCACTGGTAGATGACATGTTTTACCATAGACAAGTCGGAAGGGGGACATACCTAAGGGTGTTTTGAATGCAGTGCGATATGCCCAAAGTGCGTCATCTAGTCTTAATGACCAATCCTTCCTAGAGGGATTTACAACTTTCTCGAGTATTCCCTTCAACTCCCGGTTGGAAATTTCTGCTTGCCCGTTGGTTTATGGGTGATATGCCGTGGTGATTTTGTGTGATATGCCGAAGCATTGCAACATCTTGGCAATTAGTCTGTTGTCAAAATGCTTGCCTTCGTCGCTGATAATTGCTCTCGACATTCCAAACCGTATAAATATGTTTTTCTGCAAGAATCCTTGCACGGTCTTGGAATCGTTGTTGGGAACTGCAGCTGCCTCAACCCATTTAGACAGGTAGTCGACGGCAAGTAAGATGTAGAGGTTGCCGAATGAAGATGGGAAAGGTCCCATAAAATCGATCCCCCACACATCGAACAGTTCCACCTCGATGATGTTCTGGAGCGGCATCTCATGTCGTCTAGAGATATTGCCCATCCTCTGGCAACAATCACATTGCTTGTAAAAGTATTGGGCATCTTTGTACAATGTTGGCCAATACAAACCGGATTGCAAAACTTTGGCCGCGGTACGAGTTCCTCCAAAATATCCTCCATAGGGTGAAGAATGGCATTGCCGGAGTACATTCTGTTGCTCTTCTTCAGGGACACATCGGCGTATAACCTGATCTGCACATTGTTTAAACAAAAGAGGCTCATCCCAAAGGTAATGCTTAGCATCATGGCAGAATCGCTTCTTCCCTTGGTGAGTAATGCCATAAGGTAAAATACCACAAACAAGGAAATTAACTAAATCCGCGTACCAGGGTATTGCTGAGGCATGTGCTGCCGTGGCGACTGCTCCCAAAATTGCCGAGGCGTGCACGTCAAAGGCTGTTGCGGCGTCGAGGGTTGCCGTGGCGTGGGCATCCATGGTTGCCGAGGCGTCGAGGGTTGCCGAGGCGTCAAGGGTTGCCGAGGCAACTAAAATTTGTTCATCCGGGAATGCATCGCATATCTCTAGATCTGCGTCCTCCTCCCTATTGCGTTCTAAACGTGATAAGTGATCGTCCACTTGATTTTTTGTTCCTTTCCTGTCCTTGATTTCAATATCAAATTCTTGTAAAAGTAATATCCAACGAATCAAACGAGGTTTAGCATCCTTTTTAGCAAATAAGTATTTGATTGCCGAATGGTCCGTATGAACAATTACCTTTGTACCAATCAAATAGGATCGGAACTTGTCAAATGCGAAAACTACAGCTAGTAACTCTTTCTCCATTGTTGTGTAATTCACTTGAGCACTATTAAGAGTTTTACTAGCGTAGTATATCACATGGAAGGTCTTACCTGTGCGTTGGCCTAGGACTGCTCCTACCGCGAAATCACTTGCATCACACATGAGCTCAAAAGGTAGCGTCCAATCTGGTGGAACGAAAATGGGTGCCGAGGCAAGCTTTTTCTTTAGGGTTTCGAATGCTTGGTTGCAAGAATCATCAAAATCGAAGACTTTATCCTGTTCAAGCAGATTACACAAGGGTTTAGTGATTTTAGAAAAGTTATGAATGAACCTCCTGTAAAAACCTGCATGTCCGAGAAAACTTCAAATTCCTTTAACTGAACTTGGTAGGGTTAATCTTTCGATCACGTCCACCTTGGCTTTGTCTACTTCAATTCCCTTGGATGAAATCTTGTGGCCGAGCACTATTCCTTCATCTACCATAAAATGGCATTTCTCCCAATTGAGGACTAAATCCGTTTCTTCACATCTTACCAACACCCTCTCTAAATTGCCGAGACAGCTGTCGAAGTCATTACCAAAAACTGAAAAATCATCCATGAAGATCTCAAGGAAGTCTTCAACCATGTCTGAAAAAGCGCCATCATGCATCTTTGGAAGGTTGCCGGGGCGTTACACAATCCGAACGGCATCCTTCGTAAGGCATAAGTACCGTATGGGCATGTGAAGGTTGTCTTTTCTTGATCTTCTGGTGCTATGGCAATTTGATTGTAACCTGAATAACCATCAAGAAAACAATAAAAGGGTTTACCTGCAAGACGGTCAAGCATTTGATCAATAAAGGGTAATGGGAAGTGATCTTTCCTAGTGGCTTTGTTTAGCTTTCGATAATCCATACAAACCCTCCAACCAGTCACAGTCCTGGTTGGAATGAGTTCATTGTTTTCATTACTTACCACCGTTATACCTCCCTTTTTCGGTACACATTGTACCGGACTTACCCATGTACTATCAGAGATAGGGTATATAATGCTGGCGTCAAGCCACTTGATGATTTCTTTCATTACAACCCCTTTCATGGCATGGTTCAGTCTCCTCTAGGCCTCAATTGAAGGTTTGTGATCATCTTCCAACAAGATCTTGTGCATGCACACCGCCGGCCTAATTCCCTTCAAGTCGGCAATTGTCCACTCTATTGCCTTTTTGTGTGCTTCAACATCTTGATCAACTTCTTTTCCTACTCAGGTTGTAACTTAGAAGAAATAATTACAGGCAATGTATTATCGGTTCCTAAATGTGCATATTTTAGTTGCTCTGGCAATTGTTTCAACTCAAGAGTCGGTGGTTGTTCAGTAGAGGGTTTTTCGAGTTTACCTTCCTTACCTGAGTAATCCAATGGTTCAAAGTATGTACCTGGTCGATTTACTAGCCAATTTGCCTTTTCTTGTTGTTCCTCATCAACCAGTTCTTCATACTCCTCAGGTTCCTCTTGATCAGCAATGTAGTTACCGAGGCAACTAAATTCCTCGTCGAAGTTAAACTCTGCCGTGGCATAAAGAAGTTGGCATTCTTCTGGATCATCGGCATGCCTTAGTGTTTGGAACACATTTAGTTTAACTTGCTGGTCATTCACCCTCATTGTGAGTTCTCCTTTTTCAACATCGATCAAGGTTCTCCCTGTTGCTAGGAATGGTCTCCCGAGAATGATGGGTGCATGCTCATCTGCTTCACAATCCAAGACAATAAAGTCAGCGGGAAAAATAAATTTATCAACTTTTACCAGTATGTCCTCGATTTTTCCCTCTGGATGCACATAGGATCTCATTCGGCTAGTCTGTAGCATAATCGTTGTAGGTCTTGCCTTCCCGATTCCTAGTTTCGAAAAGCGATTTAGGCATCAAGTTTATGCTAGCCCCAAGGTCGCATAGTGCTTTCCCGACATAGTGATTTCCAATGGAACAGGTATTGTGAAACTTCCGGGATCCTTCAACTTGGGTGGCATACGACGACAGCAACATTGCCAAGCATCCCTCATTGCGCAAATGTTTGAACTCTCCTAACCTTGTTCTCTTGGACACAATGTCTTTACGAAACTTGGCATAGTTTGGCATTTGTTCAATTGCTTCCACCAATGGCAGGTTGATGTGGACTTGCTTTAGGATATCAAGAAACTTCTTGAATTGATACTCTTGCTTTTGTCGCTTCAACCTTTGTGGGAATGGTGATGGAAGTCGGATATCTTTGATTCTTTCATTGGTTTGGAACCTGATTGTCGGCATTGCCGGGACATCTGGAGTTGCCGAGGCGGTATCTACTGGGGTTGCCGAGGCGTGCTTATCGCAAGTTGCCGAGGCATCTTTATCTTCGGTTGCCGAGGCATGCTTATTGCCGGTTGTCGCGGCAATTCCTGGTTCAGCATCTGAGGCTTTGCCGCTAGGTTCGTCTTGATCTTTTTGTGGAGTTTTGTTTGATGAGCGGGTTTGAGCCTCTCTAAGTTGTTGGCCACTTCTAGTGGTGATCGCCTTACATTGCTCATGGCCAGTTCCTCTTGCGACTTCAGTATCGCTAGGTAAACCTCCTTGCGGTCTAGTGTTCAGATTTTGAGCAAACTGTCCGACTTGATTTTCTAATGATTTGATTGTCGCTTCTTGGTTTTGCAATCTCATCTCGGTCCTGTTAATAAAAGCATCAATTCTTTTTATGAAATTACTATTCTCAGCCATATAAGATTCAGTTTTCATCATAAAATCATTTAGAGAATTTTCCAAAGAACTAGATGTTGTCGGTTGTTGTTGCGGCAACTGTTGCCGTGGCATATTCTGCTGGAATCCCGATGCTTGTGCATTCTGATTGTTCTGGTTTAGAGCATTGTTGGGATTACTCCATGAAACATTCGGGTGCTTCTTCCAAGCTGGATTGTATGTATTGGACATAACATTGTTGTTCCGATTGTAATTCCCCACATAGAAGCTGGATTCCGGATTCTGCATACATTCAGAAGAATTATGGTTATCACCACATAACTCACAAAAAGAATCCATTACCTTGACTTCATGTGTGTTGTTTGGTTTTTGCATGTTCTGGACCATCTTGGTTAAAGTGGCCAATTGTGCCGAAATTGAATATGATGATCCTATTTCATGTATTGTGGCTTGGCATCTAACTCCTCCTCTTCTAGTGGATAGGAATTGATAATCATTCTTGGCCAGCCTGTTTAAGATTTGCATTGCTTCTTCCGGCGACTTATCTAGGAGTATGCCGTTTGCCGAGGCATCTAGCATCATCCTTGTTGGTGTATTCACGGTGTTGTAAAACATTGTTACTTGAGTCCACACCGGGAATCTGTGTAGGGGGCATTTGTGTAGAAGTTCTCTATATCTCTCCCAAGCCTCGTACATGGATTCATCATCTGCCTGCCGAAAAGAAGTAATGTCATTACGAAGCTTATCAGTCAAATTTGTAGGATTAAATCTAGCCAGGAAATCACGACAAAGATCAGTCCAAGATGCTATGGATCCGGCAGGAATGCTATTCAACCATGCTTTCGCCCTATCCCTCAGTGAATAGGGGAATAATATTAATCGTAAGACATCGGGGGTGACTCCGTGTATCTTGAACGAGTTGCAAATCTTGAGGAAAGATTTCAGATGTTGCCGTGCATCTTCAGTTGCTGAGCCGCCAAATTGACCTATTGTGTTGATCATATTAAACATTACCGGTTTCAACTCAAAGTGGTCGGCTTCAATTTCAGGTGCGACAACTCCTGGGTTATGTCCATTAAGATCTTCTTCAAGATAGTCTCGAATAGTTCTGTTTCGTGCAAGAATCACTCCTCCTTCTGCTCGAACATCTTGATTCATATTGCCGTCTTGGTTTGCCATTGCTTCTCTTATCCTTCGTCTAAGTCTTTATAAGGTTCGTTCGATTTCTGGATCAAAGGGATATTCTGGTGAAGTCGGTCTCGCCCTGGTCATATACCAATGCAAAACCAAAGTTTGTTAGCCCTTTAAATTTTAAACAAGAAAAATAAAAAGAAAGTGCAAGAAAATAAAAACAAAGTCGCTATTGCCAATCCCGGGCAATGGCGCCAAAAACTTGTTGCCCGTAATAAGTGCTACGCAATTGTGCAAGTATACATGTCGCAAGTTATAGTATAAAAGATATCGTCTCCACAGGGATTGGTGCTACTTCAAGAATCTAGTCTCTTGCACTGTAAAAAGTAAAAACACAAATAAAGGATTATGGGAGTTTAACTAATAGCTAAACTAGAAAGCAACAAAGTAAAAGAAAATATAAGATCAAATGAGAGAGAGATAGGCCAGGTTATCGTGAGTTGAGGTGTGATAGCCGATTGGATGGTTTTGGTAAAAGAGTGCACGGGCAACTCAGTTGCCGTGGCAACTTGCACAACGGGGTTGCCTTGGCAACTAATCGATGGTTGCCTGGGCGACTAGTTGGGCAACTACTTGGGCTTCTGGGCAGCAACCTTTAAGGTTCGGCAGAGCGTTCTTCAATGGTTTCTTCTTATCCCTAAGTCGAAACTCTAGCTACTTGTGCATGCCTTGATAATACATCCCTGCGTGAATCAAGGGTGAACAACAACCAATCTTGCACTCCTCTTAGCCATTGAAATCCTTAACTTATTCCTAAGCCGGATTAATCTTCACCATCAATAGATTGAATAAAGATCATATTCATTCGTTTCTTGAATCTAACTCTCCCGATATTAGATAAATAGATGAAATCACGAGATCCTCTCCCAATTCACTCGCAAACAAGTATAAGAACCAAGAGTGAATAAACCTTGAAATAGAAAAGTGCAAACTCTTATTACCTAAACAAAAACCAATAGTTTCTCACAACCACAAAACACAATAACCATAGCCAAATAGATTTAGTTCATGGCTAGGTTCCAAAGAAACACAAGATAAAGAATCCCTAGCATGAACCCAATCGAACAAGAAAGAGAAAGATGAAGAAGGAGGCTTGTCGAAATCCTCCTTGCCCTAGATGCTTGTCGAAAATTCTCTCCTCTTGCCCTCCTTGGACTTGTCGAAATTCCCCTCTATTGCTCTCTTTAAGTTATCGAAATCTCCATCCTATTTATAGGGCTAGGGCAAAGTCCTTCTTTGAGGAGGAGTTTAAGTTGGAATTAAATTATCTTTAAAGAATATAATTCTTTATTATAATTGTATTCCTACTAGAACTTCTCCTATCTTCTTGGAATTTAATTCTTCTTTAATCTCTGCATGGCAATCAAATTCCTTTGGGTTTGGGCTTTGCTCCACGTCATCTTGGGCTTGTTTAGTCATCAATTTCGACTACCATATCACCTTTGCTCTTGTCGACAATTGCCATGGCAACTGGCTCGGTGTCTCCTTCATGCATTGCCCTGGCAACTAGCTCGGCGTCTCCTTCATGTATTGCCCTGGCAACTAGCTCTAGCTTTGCTTTGGCAAGTGATCCTGCACATACACACAAAACACACCAAAGCAGCATCTTTTCCACAAAAACTACCAAGTTATGTAATCAAGCTCAACGATGGAAGGAAACATGGATTTATGCATGAATAGCTAATTATACAACTAATATGAGCCTAAGTCTAACAATAATATGAGTAAAAAGGGTAAGAAAAATAGTACTTTTGAACACTTATCAATATGTGCCACAGTTCTAATCTCTAGGGATATTTGTAGCTCGTACAACTTATGTTGACAGTACGGATGGTTCTGGGAGAGATTCTCATATTCCCTTATGTAACTTCTGCCAAAAGAGGCACCCTGGGCAGTGCTGCAGACAATCTAGATCTTGTTATCTCTACGGTGAATTGGGTTATTTCATCAGGTAGTGTCTGCAGAACCCAAATGCTCCTACCTCTATGGCTTCTTAGAATAATCTGAACAAGGGAAGGGGAGCACGACAAGAGCCGTTTGGATCAGCGGGGAGACATCACAACACCAATGCTCCTTCAGTTGGATGCGATCCTTAGACCTCAGCCCAGATGTATCATGTTTGAGGCCGAGAGCAAGAGGATGATCCAGATGTGATTGCAGGTATGGTGGAATTTTGTTATGATCTTGTTTATGCTTTGGTAGACCTAGGCTCTATTCATTCTTTTATTAGTGAACCATTGATTGTAAAGTATGCCTTAGAATTCGAGCCAGTCACTTCCGAGATTGTTTTCTCTAACCCACTAGGAGATAGTGTGATTATTCAATCGATCTATAAAGTTTGTCCTTTAAGGATCCAAGGGATCTCTTTTCTGGCTAATTTGATGGCCTTGCCCTTCTAAGAGTTTGATCTTATCCTAGGCCTTGATTGGCTAGCTGAACATAAAGCCTGGGTAGATTGTTCGAAGAAAAAGCTATACCTCCGTGGACTTGGTAAGGAAAGCATAACCTTGATGAAAACTAAACTCAAGCCTAGTGAAGCTATCATATATGCTATGAAGTCTACATGAGATTTAAAGCTCGAAGATGTGCCGGTAGTGAAGGAATTCCCTAATGTATTTCTCAATGAACTTCTGGGACTCCCTTCGATCGAGAAGTGGAATTCAGAATTGAAGTGCAACCAGGAACTACACTAGTCTCTATTACTCCGTACAGGATGTCCCCCAGTTGAATTAAAAGAATTGAAGGCCCAAATCCAAGATCTTTTGGATAAACGACTGAGTTCCTCACCTTGGGGAGCATCGGTTTTGTTTGTTAAGAAGAAGGATGGCTCGATGAGTATGTGCATTAACTATCATTAGTTGAATAGAGTGACAATCAAGAACAAGTATCCATTACCGAGGATCGATGACCTCTTCGACCAGTTGAAGGGTGCTTCTGTCTTTTCTAAGATAGACCTACGATCTGGATACTACCAAATGCTAGTGAAGGAGTCTGATGTTCCAAAGGCTGCCTTCCGAACTAGATACAACCACTACGAGTTCTTGGTAATGCCTTTTGGATGTACCAATGCACCTACAACCTTCATGGACCTGATGAACCGTGTGTTCCGACCTTACCTAGTGGATTCGTGGTTGTGTTCATAGACGACATCTTGCTCTATTCCAAGGACTCTGCCACTCATGAAGAACATCTCTAGATTATGCTTCGCTAAATTTAGCAAATGTGAGTTCTAGCTATTTGAAGTATCCTTTTTGGGTCATGTGGTTTCTTCCGTTGGAATTCAAGTGGACCCAAAGAAGATTCAAGCAATTTTTGACTAGATTTCTCCGAAGAATGTTGGAGAAGTTCGTAGCTTTATGGGCCTTGCAAGCTAATATCGTAGATTTGTCAAAGGGTTCTCAATGATTGCTGCACCCTTGACGAAGCTTCTTCATAAAGAAACTCTCTTTGTGTGGACAGTGGAACAACAAAGGAGTTTTGATCAACTTAAGTAAGTCCTAACACATGCCCCTATTTTGATGCAACCCGAGTCAGGCAAAGACTTCACCGTATACAGTGATGCATCCCACTTGGGATTAGGCTGTGTGCTTATGCAAGAAGGAAGAGTCATTGCTTATGCCTCACGTCAGCTTAAACCCTATGAGCTGAACTAGCCGATGTTAACCCTGTAAAAAGTGCACATTTCATAGCTTTTTACTTAGGTTATTGGTTGTTTTAAAGCTCAATTCATTGCATTTAGGACGTATTTAGTTCATACATTTGCATATGGTGTTGCTTGCTTGTTGCTTTTATTTATTGATGTAATGGATGCTACTTGGGGAAGGTTTGTTTTTGGGTGGTGATGTGCAGGTGAGTCATGGAACATTGCAGGGAAAAGGAAAAATGTCGTGGCATTCTGGATGATATTTTTGGGTGCAGAAAAGACAAAAAGGGAAGATATTTTGAGAGCCCCCACATGTGATTCCTCCAGCCAGCTGTGCCACTCATGTGACATAGAGAATATTCCTTAGGTCACACAGGGAATATTTATGGCACAAAACCTTAGGAGCCCACACTATATAAAGGATAAGATAGTTACATTAAAGAAAGGGAGCGAAAAAACTGACTGGAGTGAGGTAAGAAAGAGAAGACAAAGGCGGCTCATTTTCTTCTTCTTCATCTGGGTGTCCTCCATTGTTGAAGCTCCAATGGAAGAAATTGCTAGCCTTTGAGAGAAGCAGCAAGCCTATGGTGGTTCACGGCAGACTAAGGCAGCTCAGGAGATTTCTTTTCCTTCTGTTGTTTTGCCTTAACATTTTTATTCTGGATATGGGTTGTTTAAGAAAAATGATTATGGATGATTTGTACCCAGCCATGAACTAAGTTTAGGTGGATTGGGTTTATTTTGGATGATTATGTTTTAGTTTCTTTTAATGGATGTGTTTGCATTTTCCAGTTTCATCCATGCCTTGTCTACTGTTTTATTGCCCTAAGTTTGTAAGAGCTCTCAAGAGTTAGCTTTTACTTGAGTGTTTGATTAGCTTAATGGTCGAGAGAGTTAAGTTTAGATCCACATAGACAATGGGGTTGGATGCTGAGAGGCATAACTCTAACTCACCTTAGAGATAAGGGAAGGGTTTCAATGACTAAAAGGGGTCGTGCTTCATCGATAAGTAGCTTGCTAGAGTTCACGCTGAGAGGTATTGCCGTAGCATTCTGGCTGTCAGGATTCTTACTAGAGATAGCTTAGAAAGCTCTGTCGAGCGTGTTATAAGCTCGAAAGTGCAACCTGACTTAAAAACTAGACATAGGATTCCTTAATAAACCCATCATGTTATCCCAATAGAGAGTTTCGTGCACGTGTGAGGACTTTTGAAGCCTATTCAGATCATTATGCATATTGTATTTTGCTACAACAATTCATTTTATTGCTCATATCAACTCTTTCATCTGATCTTTTCATTCTTGTTTTGGCTGCTTAAACTAAATAGTGAAATACCTCCAATCCCTGTGGAGACGATACTCATTTACCACTTTATTACTTGTTTCGACGTTTATACTTGCACCATTGCATATCAATTATAGTACACCTACACACGCAACAAGTTTTTGGCGCCGTTGCCAGGGATTGGCAACTGGTCCTTTTAGGTTTAGTTTTTGGCATCATTTTATTTCTCCTGTTTGTATAGATTCACTTGTTGTTTTTGTTTGTCCATTTTCAAGTGTTGCTCTAGTGCATGACCTGAGGAAAACCCGATGAGCCTGTACTACCGGACATTCCTGAAATTGAACTCCTCTTTTGACAAAGAAGGTGTATACAAGAGGCTCTAAGAATCATGAATAGGCCTTAGAACCAAGGATACCCAACTGATAATCAGGGAAATCTTGATGTTGCGGCAAACTAGGGAGTGGCAGTTCACCCGCGTGCTATTAGAGATCACTTAAATCCTATTTTGGATGATCTTAATCCTGGGATTGTAGCTCCCAAAATTTAGGCAACCCAGTTCGAGCTCAAACCCGTGATGTTCAATATGTTGAACTCGATTGGACTGTTTGGTGGCTAACCTCATGAAGATGCAAGACAACACATCCGTGCATTATTGGAGGTTTGTGATTCATTTAGACAGCAAGGGGTGCATGCATGAAGTTGTGCTGAAGCTGAAGTTGTTCCCTTATTCATTGCGTGATCGAGCAAGAGCTTGGCTGAGTGGAGTTCCTGTTGGTTCGATGGAGACATGGACAGACATTTGCAAGAGTTTTTTGCTGCGGTTTAATCCACCCAACAGGAATACTCAACTAAGGAACGACATTGCTTCCTTTCTTCAAGCTGATGACGAATCGATGTACGAGTGCTGGGATAGATTCAAGGGACTGCTATGCAAGTGCACGAATAATGGCTTTCATGATTGGACACAAGTGGTGATGTTCTATAATGACGTCAAGGCTCCCACAATAATGATGTTAGATGCCTCAGCAAATGGGACTTTGCTGGACAAGTCACCCGATGAAGCGTTTGATATCCTTCATAGGATAGCAAACAACGGCTACCAATACCTTACCTCAAGGCTCAGAACGAGGAGAAAGACTCATGGGATGCAAGAGTATGATGCTGATGACTCGGTTTCAGCTCAATTGTAGGCTATTACCAGCATGCTGAAGAATCTCCAATGCCTAAGTGATGTAAAGGAAGTAAAAGCAGCAACCACTTGTGTTCAATGTAATGGACACCATCATGTGAGTGACTGCCCTGAAATCATGAATCTATCAACTATGTGGGGAACTTCAATAGGAACAACCATAACCCCTACTCAAACACTTACAATCTAGGATGGCGTCAGCATCCTAATCTTGGGGGAATCAAGGAACCCACAATGTTGGAAGCTCGAATAGGCAACACAATCAGACTGAGTCCCAAGCCTTTCAGCAGAATATGCCTTGGCAAAATGACAACAAAGCTGCAACATCTTCATCAACCAGTAACTCTTTGGAAGCTACTTTGCGAGATTTCATTTCAACTACTAAGGCTTTACTCCAAGACCATTCGATGTCTATCAAGAGTCAAGGTGCATTGCTTCAAAGCCATAGCTCTTCCTTAAGATCCCTGGAGACTCAAGTAGGCCAAATCGCACAAGCTTTGCATGCCCGACCTCAAGGGAGTTTTCCTAGTGACATTGAAGTCACTAAACATAATGGCAAGGAGCAGCGTAGTGCACTCACTTTAAGGAGTGGCACATAACTCAACAAAGAAGATAAGTTTGGGGGAAAGAAAAAGGAAGACTCTAACCCCAAAATTGTGCAAGAAGAATCTATTTTACACAAGGATACAGGTTGTGATAAAAACAAGGATGAGGGTTTGACTAGAGAATCTGATGAGGAAAGATCGACTTTTGTTGCGGCAAAAGACAAACCCCCACTAGTAGAGGAAGAAGTCAGACCCGCACCTCCCTTCCTTTAAAGTTTGAAGAGGCACAATGAAGACCTTCAATTTAAGAAATTTGTAGACATTCCCAACCAACTACATATCAAAGTTTCATTTTTGGAGGCTATTGATCAAATGCCCGCTTATGCTAAATTCCTTAATGATATTGTTACAAAGAAAATGAGAGGTGAAAAGTATGAGACAGTTGCCACAACAAAAGAATGTTATTCTGTATGGAGCAAGTTGCCACCTAAACGGCAGGATTCGGGCAGTTTTATCATTCCATGCTCTATTGGTGACAATTATGTGGGGAAAGCCTTATGTGATCTTGGGTCTAATGTCAATCTAATACCCAAGTCTGTTTTTGGGAAGCTCAGTATGGGAGATGCAAGGCCTACAACAGTTATTTTGCAACTAGCTGGCTGATCCCATGTCTGTCTGGAAGAAAGGATTGAAGTTGTTATGGTGAGAGTTGACAAATTTGTCTTCTAGTTGACTTCCTCATTCTCGACTGTGAAGCAGACGACAACACACCCGTAATCTTAGGGCAACTTGTAGCGATGTCCCTTTTTAAATCGCTAAAATAAAAACGTGGGTTTTCGAAGTATTTTTGAAAGGTGTTCGTGATTTTTTTTTGATATAAAATATTTATTCCGTGAGGTTTTAAAAGAAACCGCAATTTAAAAAAAATGGAGTCGCCACCGGCCACTTAGGTAGGCCGGACACCATAAAACCAGAGATTCAAAAAGATTGGGTTCGGGAGTCGATTACGGATGGGGAAGGATTAGCACCCCCACACCGCCCAAAATTGGTACTTTAATAATTACCGCTTTATTAATATTGGATTTTCCGGATTAAAGTGACGATTATTTTAAAATTCGGTCATAATTGTGAATAAATTTTAAGGGCCCCATTATCCGAGAATAAACGCCCAACCACTATCACTACGCCTGATACTGGCCCCGTTTACGCTCGGATAAAAGGGCACCGTATTAACAATTTATATACCATATGCAATCTTAATGACAAAAATATAAGACATAGTAGATAATTTAAAAACAGTAAATATTCACATATCAGAATACTAATCTAACATAAATGAAATACGCAATTAAAATACATATATACATACCAAGCTTAATATCAGATATAAGCAAACTTAACATGCCACAATAACAAGGTAGGAATAAATACATATAGACGAACATATATTTCAAAAAGACATACATACTAGTAATAAAAGCATATTTCAACATATATATGGGACAATATATCATACAAAAAAATAAAATACACTAACATGTAATCTAAAAAAAACCAAGAGAACATACACATATGAAAAAATATAAAACATGTTGTGTACGAACCAACTAGAACATAGCATACTTTAATACGAATAACCGGATAAAAAGATACATAACCATCGTAAGCTTAATACACATATACATTTAAACATAAAATACGAGGCATATACGAGGGATATAAAATAAAACAATAGAATACATCAACATATATGATTATAATACGAACATGAGTATTTACAAAGAAATAGGACTGAAATGAAAGTAAAATAAAAGTCAGTGGCAGAAATTAAAGAACAATAATAGGTAATTTAAGGACTAAAATGCGAAGTAAAATAACTTGACTGGTTACAACTTTCTGTTTTTGTTACAATCTTCTCTGTTACAACTCTCTCATTTTTTTTTGTTACCACCTCTCTGTTCTTGTCTTTTCTTTTTTGTTACAAAATACTTGTTTCGTATATATGCTTGTCTTTGTTTTTGTGCAAGTTGCATGTTATTTGCCTTTTTTAGATCTGGACTGACAAACTTTTCTTGCTATGTTTGACATGTTCTGAGCGCGGTGGTTGAAGATCGGCATGGTGGCGGTGTGGGGGTTCTGTCAGCGGCCAGACGCGTTCTCGGCCGTTAGATCAGATCAGATCTAACGGTCGAGATGGCTTGAAGGACGAACGGCTCAGATGAAGCCTCGATTTGGTGAAACGGCCCTAGATCTTGCCACGTGGAGCTCAGCAGTCGAGGAGTCAGAGCGCGTGGGGTTCACGCACGCGTGGGATATCAAAGCGTCTGCGCGTGGACCGCACGCGCGCATGGCACTCGAACGGTCCATACTTGTGGAACACGCGGCTGGCAGATATTTTGGGTCATTGGTTGGATCGTGGCCGTTGGATCAGATCTTGATCCAACAACCCACAGTCACCTGCACACACAGTTGTAATTAGATAAGGTTTGGGCCAACCGGGCCTTGTAACTATTTGTAACTGGACTTGGACTGTAGTTTACTTATTTGGTTTAATATATAATTTTTTTGGATTTCATTTCATATCAGCCCAATAATATTAATAATAAATTAACTATAGCAGCAATACACATACATAATACAAACGTATACTTATACAAGTACAACATACTGGCATACGTATATATAATCATACACATAATTAACATAACATCTATATACATTAAACAAATATGCTCGTACTCTAGATACATATGTGACACACATACACCATTAATACGTATACATACATAGCTTATAATATACATGCACACCACACCTTATATATATTAGTAATACTCATGCAAACGATAAACATATAATATAATATGTATGCATGCAATACTAATATGTATTTACATGATAAAAATGAGTGATTACAGTTGCCCCTCTTTGCTTGTTCTCATGGAATGGGAAACAAAGCAAAGATTCATAAGCACTTATTTTTATCAGACTTCCCTGTTTGTAGCTTTGGAAAAACGTGTTCTTTTGGACATCTCCGCTCTTCCTTAGCTGAATCTTTGGGCTCGTAAGTTCTTCCTATATAGAGCTTCGTCACCTTCCGATCTTGGAGCTACAGGCTCTTCCTATATAGAACCCTTCGCTCTGAAACCTCGAGTTATGAGTCCTTCCTATATAGAACCTTTCACTTCGAGACTGTAAAGATTGGAGTCCTTCCTATATAGAACTTTTCGCCTTCAACGCTGGTTTCTCCTATATAAAACCTTTTGCGCCGCTGATGGATTCTTCCGACTGGGAGTTCCTCCTATATAGAACTGCTAGTCTTCAAACCCTGGAGCCGTCAGTCTTTCCTATGAAATCTCAGAGCTACAGGTTCTTCCTATATAGAACCTTTCACTCTAAGACAATGAAGCTCGGAGCCTTTCCTATATAAGACTCTTCGCTTTCGACACAACAGGTTTCCTATATAACCCTGTGTCATAGGTGAATTCCTTCGACTGGGAGTTCTTCCTATATAGAACTGCGAGTCTTCACCTTGGAGCCGTCAGTCCTTCCTATATAGAACTTTTGGCGTCTGAAATCTTGGAGCTACGGATTCTTCCTATATAGAATCTTTTACTCTAAGACATTGAAGCTCGGAGCCCTTCCTATATAGAACTCTTCGCTTTCGACATAACAGGATTTCCTATATAGTCTTGCGTGTCATGGGTGAATTCCTTCGATTGGGAGTCCTTCCTATATAGAACTGCTAGTCTTCACTCTGGAGCTGTCAGTCCTTCCTATATAGAACTTTCAGCTTCTGAAGCCTCGGAGCGGAGGATTCTTCCTATATAGAACCTCTATCTGGAGCTTGAAAACATGTGCCTTTTGTATGTAAAAACATTGTCTTCTCATTTGGGATTTACACCACGATGGCCATTGATGTCTCTTTGGATCTGCAGATACATGTCTGAGATAAAAACAAAATGCTATGACAAATGAATTGACATGTTCCTAATCCTAGTGATGTCTGACTATTCATGATGCATGAGTGTCAATATCTTGGTGGGCTTGTTTTGGTCCTTATTTGATCTTGATGTTCGCTTTCTCCTTTCTTACGGGCATCGATACCCCGCTTCACTGTCAGGTTCAACCATCTCAACCTTTCTTTTTCTCCAATTACAACTTGGGATTCTAAAGTGCCCTTTCGGGTTTTCACTTTAAAGAGAGTTTTTTTTAGGGGTGCCCTTCTGGGTTTTCACCCAAGAGATCTCTCTTGTTATCTCGCATACCTTCCTTGAATAGATAGGACGTACGCCATTGGTCATCCTATCCGGTTGTTTGAAGCTTTCCGCCTTCTCTATCAACAGCCATCATGTAGGGAACTAGAAGACGGAGTTAACATCGTTTTCTTTGATCACCTGCATTTTTAAGGTTAAATCACAGTAATGCTCCGAAATCTCTTGTTTCACTATAAGCCTATGTTAACTTATCTGACTAAAATTAACAAGAAGGTAAGGAATGGATGCTCAAAAACACGGTTTTATTACGATTAAGGGCTTGGGATATCTTAAAAAGAAAGGTATGACACACATGAGAAAAAGAATAGTTAAGTATGAAATACAAGATCCCTCATTATCTTCGATATGAATGATACATGATCCTGTCGACCGGCGTAGAATTTTTTGCTTGAAGCCTCCTCTTCATGATGTTCATGGGGATACTCTTCTCTTTGGATATTCAACTTTTCAATTTACCCGAGCCGCCCTTTACGGGTTTTCAACTCGGGTCCTCCCTTTGCTTCAAGATGCCCGGCTTCGGGTTTTCGCCCTGAGCTCTCCATTTTTGTTCTCTTTTTCATCATTTTTTTATTTAATTCAAAGATAGTATTTCTTGACGGCATCAGAATTTACGAGATTTTTTAGCTCGTCCCCATCCATTTCTGTTAGGATCAGGGCTCCTCCTGAGGAGGCCTTTTTTACGACGTACGGTCCTTCCCAGTTGGGCATCCACTTTCCTCGAGAATCTTTCTGGATAGGGAGTATTTTCTTGAGTACCAGATCCCCTTCTTTGAATTCTCTTGGGCGCACTTTTTTGTTGTATGCCTGCACCATCCGCTTTTGGTACATCTGACCATGACAAATGGCCTTTAGTCTCTTTTCGTTAATGAGATTTAGCTGGTCGAGTCTGGCCTGCACCCATTCAGCTTCTTCCAATTTTACTTCGTTTAAGACCTGGAGAGACGGGATCTCTACCTCGATGGGAAGTATTGCTTCGGTACCATACACCAAGGAGTAGGGTGTTGCCCCTGTTGACGTGCGAATGGACGTCCTATAGGCGAAAAGGGCAAATGGCAACTTCTCATGCCAATCCTTGTAGGTATCTGTAGTTTTCGCTATGATCTTCTTTATGTTCTTGTTTGCTGCTTCCACTGCTCCATTCATTTTAGGACGATAGACTGTGGAATTGTGGTGTGTTATCTTGAATTGAGTGCACACGTCCGTCATCATTTTGTTATTCAGATTGGAAGCGTTGTCGGTGATGACCCTTTCTGGCAATCCGTATCGACAAATAATCTCTTTCTTTAAGAACTTACATACTGTAGTCCTTGTGATGTTGGCGTAAGACGCTGCCTCTACCCATTTAGTGAAGTAGTCTATGGCGACCAAAATGAAACGGTGTCCATTGGAAGCTTTCGGATGAATCTGCCCGATGACGTCAATGCCCCATGTTGCGAAAGGCCACGGAGAATTCATGGTGTGTAAAGGAGATGGGGGTGCATGAATTTTATCAGCGTAAATTTGGCATTTGTGGCATTTTCTGGCGTAACCGATGCAATCTCCCTCCATGGTCAGCCAGAAATAACCATATCTCATAATTTTTCGGGCTATAGACAGCCCGTTGGCGTGCGTTCCACAGAGCCCGTCATGTACTTCGGCTAAAATCTCCTTCGCTTCCCGGGCATCCACACATCTCAGCAATGTCTGATCATGACTCCTCCTATATAGGATCTCCCCATCTAGGACATATTTTGTTGCCATTTTTCTGAGCGTTTTTCTGTCATTGTCGTTTGCCCCTTCTGATACTTTCGAAGCTTGACATATTGCAAGATGTCATAGTACCATGGGTTTCCATCAATCTCTTCCTGTACATTACAACAATGAGCCGGCTTTTCAAACGTCTACATCTCAATGGGCTTCATTTCTGCCCCGGTGTTTGTTTTAAACATGGATGCCAAGGTTGCCAATGCGTCTGCCATCTGATTTTCTTCTCGGGGTAGGTAATTGAAGCTGACCTTTTCGAACTTTTTGGTGAGCTCTTGGATCAATTCGTAATATTTGACCAAATTCGGGTCCCTGGTTTCCCATTCTCCGCGCAGTTGGTAAATTACTAAGGATGAATCTCCGAATACTCGAAGTTCTTTAATCTTTCTCTCAATAGCTGAGTTCAGTCCCATAACGCAAGCTTCATATTCAGCTATATTGTTTGTGCAGAAGAATTCCAATATGCTGGTGAAAGGATAATAGACGTCCTCATGAGAAATTAGCACTGCTCATATCCCATGTCCGAGGGCGTTAGAGGCTCCATCGAAGTAAAGTTTCCCTGATTTATCATCTGAAACCTCTTATTCGGTTGTAATGCACATAAAGTCTTCGTCTGGGAAATTAAAGTTCAATGCCTCATAGTCATCCGAAGCACGACTAGCTAGGAAATCTGCTACGGCACCCCCCTTTACAGCTTTCTGGTTAACGTATACGATGTCGAATTCGGATAAGAGCATCTGCCATCGGGCCATCCTTCCCGTTAGTGCTGGCGCTTCCATTAAGAACTTCAATGGATCTAGCTTGGATATCAACCAGGTAGTATGGTACAACATGTACTGTCTAAGCCTCTTGGTAGCCCAAACTAGAGCGCAACACAGCTTCTGCACTGGAGGGTACCGCGTTTCGCAATCACTGAATTTCCTGCTTAGGTAATAGATGGCTTGCTCTTCTTTTCTTGACTCATCATGTTGCCCTAGTACGCATCCCATTGAGTTCTCAAAAACTGTCAAGTAGAGAATTAGTGGTCGACCAGGTACTAGTGCGACTAAAATTGGAGCATTTGTCAGGTACTTTTTGATCTTTTCTAGGGCTCTTTGACATTCTTCATCCCACACGCCAGGATTATTCTTTCTAAGAAGTCTGAAGACCGGGTCACATTGGTCGGTTAATTGGGAAATGAAACGAGAGATATAATTCAGCCTCCCCAGGAAACCGCGAACTTCCTTCTGCGTGCGGGGTGGTGAGAGATCCTGGATGGCTTTCACTTTATCTGGATCAATCTCAATCCCTCTTCTGCTTACCACGAACCCTAGGAGTTTTCCAGAAGTAACGACGAAGGTACACTTGGCAGGATTGAGCCTCAGTTGGTACTTTCGTAGTCTTTGGAATAGTTTTCTCAGGTTTTGTAGGTGCTCTTCCTCTGTTCGGGACTTGGCAATCATATCGTCCACGTATACTTCTATTTCTTTGTGCATCATGTCATAGAAAAGAGTCACCATTGCTCTTTGGTATGTTGCCTCTGCGTTCTTTAACCCAAACGGCATCACTCGATAACAAAAAGTGCCCCACATGGTTATGAATGTGGTCTTCTCCATGTCGTTAGGGTCCATCTTTATCTGGTTGTACCTTGAGAAGCCGTCCATGATGGAAAACCATGAGTGTCCTGCAGTGTTGTCAACCAGCGTGTCAATATGTGGTAAAGGGAAGTTGTCTTTAGGGCTGGCTCGGTTCAGATCCCTATAATCTACACACATACGAACTTTCACGTCTTTCTTTGGTACTGGTACAATGTTTGCAACCCATTCGGGGTATTTGGCTACCTCCAAGAATCCAGCATCAAACTGCTTTTTCACTTCCTCTCGGATCTTTAACAACATATCTGGTCTCATTCTCCGAAGTTTTTGCTGTATTGGTTTGCACTCCGATTTTGTTGGCAGTTTGTGCACCACTATGTCGGTATTCAACCCTGGCATATCTTGATAAGTCCAGGCGAAGACATCCTTGAATTCCTGAAGTAGGGCTATCAGTTCATGCTTGGTTTTTGAGGAAATCGTCGTTCTTACTTTTATTTCTTTTCTCTTTTCTTCAGTCCCCAAGTTTACAACTTCTGTTTCTTCTTGATGGGGCATGATCTACCTTTCTTCGTTGTCCACCATTCTCTTTAACTCTTCCGGGACCTCACTTTCTATCTCATCATATCCTTCCTCAATTTCCTCCGAGACCTCAGGGCATTCGAAATTTACTCCAAGATTGGATCCGGTATCATTCATATTGTCAATCATGAGCGACCTGCATTAAATGAGAAGGAATTGTATTGGGAAAGAGACGACTTTATATGAAGGGAATGAACATGAAGAATGCATGAATGAAATAAATGAAACTTTGGTCATTTTAGGAAATTGGGGATATTTTCATTTCAATCAAAAAGTTAACATAAGTGCCCCGTACAAGAGATCCCCATTGTTTACGGGCAAAAACAAAAGGTTGATTCGGAGTATTACTCTGATCTATTCCTAAAAACTACAGGTAGATCAATGCAGCGCCAGGTATCGAGTTTTTCCCCGGGACGACAAGGGCGAATGTTGGTCAACATTTTGCTGCCTCGGTCCTTTTCAGCTATCATGTTGATGTACATCCCTTCAAATGATTCACTGAGTATCTCCTCCTGGTTGAGTACTTCATTTTTCTTCATTGCCTCTCCAACATCTTGACCTGGCTGGTAGAACCCTCCGGAGACAAAAGTGGTTTTCAAACTAGGAAAGGACATCGGTCTCCACGGAATGTCTTCTCCTTTAGATCTGCCTTTTCTTTGCTCCTCTTTTCTCTTATATTCCTCCTTTCTCTGTTGGACACTTGGTTGGTAACCCAGCCCGAAACGATCCTTCTTGGTTATCATATTCTTAGGTCTTAGGTTTCCTTGTAATTTCTTCCCCAGCCCTTTTCCTACTTTGGCTCCTCGGCCCAGAGTTTCTGCGACGGTCATCTTGGTACAATTAGATAACCTGGGGTAGGGGATCCGACTTCCCTCTGAAACGAATGTGGCATTTACTAGTTCCAATGCTCGGAACGAGCATTCTGCAGCATCTTCATCATTTTGAATGTAGGGGGCGACTGATGTCACTGAAGCAACAAATTCCTGCTCTGCCTCTACTGTGACCAATTTGCCTTGGACTACAAATTTTAATTTCTAATGCAATGATGAGGGGACAACTCTTGCGGAGTGGATCCATGGTCTTCCCAACAAGCAGCTGTAAGATGGTTTTATGTCCATTACCACAAAATCGATCACATATTCAGTTGGTCCGATCAATAGGGGCACCTCAGTTTTTCCCATTGTTCCTCTTTGTGTACCATCAAAGGCTCTTACCGAATTGTGGCAGGGCTTTAGGTGAGAACCATCTATTGGCAGTTTTTGCAGGGTCACCATAGGCAAGATATTCAATGCTGACCCGTTGTCGATTAGTACGCTTGGTACTACATACCCTTTACAGTGGGTAGTGATGTTAAGGGCTTTGGTGGACCCTATTCCTCCCTCAGGGATCTCATCATCACTGAACGTTATATGATTATAGGCAGTGATATGCCCCACTATCATGTCCAGGTTTGTTACAGAAATGTCATGGGGCACAAAAGTTTGATTCAGCACTTTTAATAACGTCTCCCGGTGCTTTTCTGAACTCAAGAGTAATTCTAGTACTGTGATCCTGGCCGGTTGCTTTCGTAGTTGTTCGACTACGCTGTACTCGCTATGTCTCAAGAACTTTAGAAATTCTTTGGCCTGGGCCTCAGTTACCGGCTCATTTATCTTTGGGGGAGGTTCTTCTCCAAATATCTGCGTGGGGCTAACTGCTGTACTCTTCCCCTTATCTTTCTCAGCTGCTTTCAAAGCCTCGGAGGAATAACATCTGCCGCTCCTTGTGAAATGGCCTACCTCACCAACGTTCACATCGTTCTGGCTTTGTTGGTCTTTCAGCGTAGGCTCTTTTACCTGACCGTGTTCTGGTTTTTCTGGCGTGGTCACATTTACAGCATAATTCCAGGGAGTTTGTCGCATATCTTTGAATGGGAATGGAGATGGTGCTGAAATGATGATCTTGGGACTTATCTTGCTGGTTTCTCCTTGGGAGACACCTGCATTCCCTGGCCTGGGAGAGATGATAAAGGGTCTATCCTTCCCGTATTTAGTTTTGGGGCTATCCGTCATGTGTACGTCCGACCCCTTCTTCCCCATGTGCTCCTCGAAGAATTCTATTTGCTTTTCATTCATCAATTGTTGCACCAATTTCTTGAACTCATCGCAATCTTGAATATCATGTCTTTCAGTCTGGTGGAATTCGAAATACACTCCATATCCCTTCTGCCTTGTTATCATGCCTTTGTCGATCATACGGGCCATGCATAACTGTTGAAATACCCACCGTAAAGGAGACTTGATTTCTAACACATCATCCTTAATCCTCCTGGTAAAGTATTCTTCAATAACATTTACCCCTCTGCTCCCATAATTAGGCAGCGGGTTGTTGGCTACACTCGGTTCTTCAAACTTCAATATCCCGGAGTCGATTAAGTTCTGCACAAGTTTTTTGAAGGCAAGGCAGTTCTCAGTGGGATGTCCAGGGGTACCGCCGTGATAGTCGCAATGCGCGTTCAGATTATACCAAGACGGGAAGGGCGGATTGACAGGAGTAACGATGTATGGCCGGACCAGGTCTGCTTCATACAACTGGGAGTAAAGTTCTGAGTACGAAATAGGCAGGGGAGTGAAAGTCCTTCTCTCTTTTTCTTTTTTGGCGATTCTCTCATCTCTTTGATTCGAGTTTTGTGTTTTTCCCACAGGTGCTTGTGGCTGTGAGACTGTGAAGTTCTTCGGGGTGGTATAAGTGCTGGTGGTGCTTACTTCATTTCTCTTGCTATACTTCCAAGACCCTTCTCCACCATCAATTCTACCACTCTTAATTGCCAGTTCAAGGGACTCCCCAGTCCTGATTAAGTCAGCAAAGCACTGTGTTGTGTTATTAATGAGACGATCGAAGAGTGCCCCTTTTAGAGTATTGACAAATAATGGCGTAATTTCATGTTCCAGGATGGGTGGCTGAATTTGGGCGGCCACTTCTCTCCACCTTTGGGCGTATTGCCGCAGACTTTCGTTGGACTTCTGCCCCATGTTTTCCAACATAATTCTGCTGGGGGTCATATCTGTTACATGTTTGTATTGCTCAGTAAATGCTCTTAACAGATCTTTCCACGTCTTAACATTTGCTTTGCTCAACTGGGTGTACCACCGTAACGCCGCTCCAGTTAGACTGTCTTGGAAACAATGGATCAGTAGCTTTTCGTCCTTATGGTAGGCCGCCATCTTTCTACAGTACATTGTTATGTGTGCAGAAGGACATGTGGTTCCATCGTATTTGTCGAACTCTGGCGTTTTAAATTTTGGCGATAGGACAAGATCGGACACCAGACTTAAGTCGCTAGTGTCATTTCCTAATTCTTCATTTGATTGTAACGCTTTAAATTTTTCCTCCATGAGGCGAAATCTTTCCTCCCACTTTTTCTCTACCTCATTCCTGATTTTTTCAATCATGTTCAGGTCCGGCACTTCTTCTTCATAGAGTGCTTCAGCATTGAGGGGTTGAGTTTCAGGTGCCCCCACTTGAAAACTAGATGACATTCCTGCAGGGTCGATATACACCTTCCTAGCCGGGTTTGGTGCAGTTGGTTAAACCTTGTAGTGAGCTGGGGTACCCTCTGGATCTTGAATGGTTTCTCCTTCGACTCTTTTTCCCAGACTTTTAGCCAATAATGCGGTTATGTCGGATACTATAAATGCTTGCGACTGCGCAATCTGTTCACTGAGGCTTCTCTGGGCCTCTTCAAGCCTTGTCTCGAGCTCTTTTTGCCCTCTTTCTAGACTGATTATCCTGTCTTCCATAAGCTTTCTTTGTAACCAGGTAAAGTATGGGTGATGAATGATTGCGGGTTAACTACACACAACGCCACAATATTCATAATGTTAATATGGTTGCAAGAAATAAATGCATGTATAATGATGCGAATGTTATGATGCGAATGTTATGATGCAAATGCAAAAATGTATGCAGATAAGGTACTGATTCCGCTGGTAATCACCCTTTTGAACTACTTCCACGAGAATTAAAGGGTCAAGATTACAACAAAGTTCGTGTTACAAAATAAAGATCCCTAATACAAAAGATCTAATTACAACACAGAGTCCTATAGATAGGCTCTAGCTCTATCTCCTAATTTTCCAATTGCCCTGAGCAGCTTGAGGAACCTGGGAGCTTCTTCCATTCCCGGGGCTATGAAAGGTCGGAGTGTCTCAGCCTCGACAGCTAAATCATTCACATGCCTAGCGACTCGCTGTATATCCACCATTAGGTTTGCGTAATACTGGTCCCTGTCCTGTACCATTCGGGCAGCGTCGCGTAGTCTCTTCTACCAATAGGTGTCCCCTCCGGCTGCAGCCTCCTCGAACACACTAATTCTTTCCTTGTAATCCTCAACAGTTGCTTCGAGGGACTCAATTCGTGCTCGTAACACACCCACTTCGCGCTCTCTTTCTTGCAGCTCAGCGAAGCTATTCTTGCGGCAGTACATTCGAAGTGAGTGTTCAACTTCAGTCACCTTTCCTTTTAACTTGCCATTCTGACTTTGGCTTTGCTCCAGACTTTGAATAGTGTCATTGTACAGTTTTTGCATCTCTAACAGTCTATTTTGGCTACTCATGGACTTTCTTTTCCATATGGCGACGCTTTCTTTCTCATGATGGACAACTTGTTTTCCCTTGCTGATTTTTTGCCTGAGTCTTTCCTTTTCCTGATCAATGGCCTTCTTGGAGGACCGTTTTTCTTCTTCCATAGCCAACCGGTAGCTTTCTATCTCTTTCTCGATTGTCCTCTTGCTAATTTCTCGTTCTTCTTCCACCAAACGGATGCCGCTCATCCTTTCTCTTTCCACGGCTATAAATTGACTCCGGTTGGCCTTCTGTATTTTTGCTTGTAGTAGAAGGGCGTCTTTTTGATAAAGAGTGTTCTTGTCACTCAAATCTGCATTTAATTTCTTCAACTGCCTAATGATCCCGTCCCGCTCGTCAACCTCTAAGCTTGCCTTATAGAGCTCCCTCGCATTTTGAGTCTGTTGGATGTCCATTTTCCTTTTAACTTCTTCGAGTTCATTCCTTAAGTTGTCAGCTTCAGATGGTACCTCCCTTGTAAGCTCTTCGAGTGACACTACTGGTCCTTGATCAGATTCAGGAATCACATTATTAACCCTCAAACGTCTCCAAAGATCGTAATCTGGGGTAGTCATGTGCTCGGTATCTCCTTCCACCCTGATCCGGTAGCAATGGTCCTAGGCCCTCATGATGGTCTGAAATTTTCCTTTGAACTCCCCTTTGAAAAGAAATTCAGTTTGGCTTAATCCGGCGGTATTGGGAATGAACTGTCATGATCCGAACTGTCGAGACACTAAAAGCGGAGCACAGGCGATCCCTCCATGCAATCCCAACATCATCAGCTAGTTGAAGTCACCACAACTGTATAGAAAATAATTAACTTTACCGAGCCATGGGACCCTCCATGCTATGTCTTCATCTTGAATTTTCCTGAAGAAACTGGTCCACATTTTTGTTCTCAAATCCTCTCGCCATTCTTTTGCTAAGTACTCCCATAGAGGCGAAAAACCTTGGAAGGATATCCCCGGCAGGACCCTCGTCGGTGTTTTCCACATGTGACTCTGAATCCGTACTTGTAACAGCTGTGCGCATCCTCGAAAACGTCCTTCTTCATGTTTCCGGCTAGCATTTAAGGAAATGAAAGTCTCGACCAAGATTGCTGGTACTGGTTTGTTTTCCGTTTCACCCGCTCAAACAAATCCAGAATGGCTATGTCAATGTTCTCGAGTACTCTTGGAAAGATCACCAAGCCATATATTCCTAAAGCGAACAAGTCCATTTTCTTTGCCTCGTCTGGATGTGTCAGTATGATGTCCCGAATACTTTCCCATGCAAAGACTGTATTGTCTCTTCGGATCTGAAGGAGGCCATTAACCCAATCATCACTCATTCCGGCAAAGGTTTTGAGTTTCGCAGTGTAATTCTGATTTCTCGGAGGCTTCGCGTAGATCCAATCTTCCTGAATATTTTTCTGGTTAAGTAAAGCAGTGTATTCTTCTACCGTAGGCATCATGTCCTGCCCATTGAAGGTGAAGCAGCAAAAAGCCGGATTCCAGAACTGGACTATAGCTCGGAGTAGGGGTTGGTTAACCCAAACATATAATAATTGTGCAATGTCACCATAACTATCGCAAAACAAGTCCTGTAGTCCTCGGTCCCATCTTTCCCAAATGCTTTGAAGATCCCATAGTTCGTTCTGTTGGAGACTCACATAGGTGTACCCTGCTATTACGCGTTCGTTCGGTAAACTGTCCCCTTGGATTTTCTGGTTGACCTCTGACCAATGTCTGACTGACAAATTAAGCTCTTCTTTCCTAAGACACCTTTTTTCGATGGTGAAAGACTTTCTGATTAGGCAAACCACTTGATCCAGTACCTTTATGTGATGCAAATGCATGATGTATGAAAAAAAACAAAAGCGAAAAGAAAACAAGTCAGTACCAGATAAAATTAATAAATATGTAAATAAAAGGACAAAATTAAACAGAATAAACACACAAAACAACCCTATTTATCCTGTCCGCATGGCTCTAACAGGGTGGGTTTCTATGTTCTCTACATGCAGTGTTGGTGCTAGGAGGTACCCGAATTGTCCTTGTTGTCCTCTACTAAGAGTAGCAAGCCCCCGATCATCACCCATTATAGGCTCCTTTCAACCGGGTTCAATTCAGGGGGACCCATTCGCTTATGCCCGTACGAAGGAACGATATCGTTACGAAAGCATAAGGTACTTGAGCCCCGAAGGTACTTGCTAGGCCCATACGGGAGAACGATATCTCCACGAAAGCATTAGCGTTTTCCCCCACTTAGAAAGACGGGTTTATATGCCATATTTTAAATGCGTTAAAATAAACGCGCAATTATGACCGAATGTTAATTTAATATTCACTTTAATCCAGAACTTCCAATGTTAGTAAAGCGGTAACTATTTTAAAAGCTTGACTCTCATTTGTTTTTGAAAAAAAAAACAAAAAAAAAATTGTCCCCAGCGGAGTCGCCATCTGTAGCGATGTCCCTTTTTAAATCGCTAAAATAAAAACGTGGGTTTTCGAAGTATTTTTGAAAGGTGTTCGGGAGTCGGTTACGGATGGAGAAGGATTAGCACCCCCACACCACCCAAAATTGGTACTTTAATAATTACCGCTTTATTAATATTGGATTTTCCAGATTAAAGTGATGATTATTTTAAAATTCGGTCATAATTGCGAATAAATTTTAAGGGCCCCGTTATCCGAGAATAAACGCCCAACCACTATCACTACGCCTGATACTGGCCCCGTTTACGCTCGGATAAAAGGGCACCGCATTAACAATTTATATACCATATGCAATCTTAATGACAAAAATATAAGACATAGCAGATAATTTAAAAACAGTAAATATTCACATATCAGAATACTAATCTAACATAAATGAAATACGCAATTAAAATACATATATACATACCAAGCTTAATATCATATATAAGCAAACTTAACATGCCACAATAACAAGGTAGGAATAAATACATATAGACGAATATATATTTCAATAAGACATACATACTAGTAATAAAGCATATTTCAACATATATATGGGACAATATATCATACAAAAAAAGAAAATACACTAACATGTAATCTAAAAAAACCAAGAGAACATACACATATGAAAATATATAAAACATGCTGTGTACGAACCAACTAGAACATAGCATACTTTAATACGAATAACCGGATAAAAAGATACATAACTATCGTAAGCTTAATACACATATACATTTAAACATAAAATACGAGGCATATACGAGGGATATAAAATAAAACAATAAAATACATCAACATATACGATTATAATACGAACATGAGTATTTACAAAGAAACAAGACTGAAATGAAAGTAAAATAAAAGTCAGTGGCAGAAATTAAAGAACAATAATAGGTAATTTAAGGACTAAAATGCGAAGTAAACAGAACCTAAAAGGATCAAAACTATAATTAGACCAAGGGGCAGACCCAAAATGAAAAGTTCAAAAACGCGGGATGGCTAAAGGCGTAATTTTACCATTTAAAAACTGATTCGGTGTAATTTAGGGACTGGATTGCAAGATTTTGAAATACAAGAGGGACCAGAGTTGTAAATATACCATGCGGCAAGACAAAAATGAAAATATTGGAAACGCGGGGGGATTTAGTGTGTGATTTTCCCATTTCACGAAATAATAATGACTATAAAAACCCCCTTTTTAGGCTGAATCCAATTTTCCCCCATTTTGTTTCATTTTTCGGTTTTTGTAACCCAGCTTGTGTTCTTCATTTTCTCTCAAATATCCCCATGAAACCCAGAATCTGGCAGCCGGCCGCCGTGTTCTCCGCCGCCGGCCGCCGCTAACCGGCACCGGTGAGCCTCAAAAGTACACCAAAATAACCCTCATCTCACCCTCGACACGAATCCGAGGTTGGATTCAGAGGATACACCTTCATTTGCCCTAGATCTAGGAAATACGAAACGAAAAAAAACATTTTTAAACCCAAAAAGAAACTACAAGGGGTCTTCCCCTCCCTTCAGTTCACCATCTCTGGCTTGGGGAAGCCGAAAGGCTTGTCACTGAGGAAGGGAGACCCACAGACGGCGACGGTAAGATCTCTGACTCTCTCTCTTTTTTTTTGTTTACCTCTTTGTATATGCATGCAAAAAATAAGAAAGGGAAACAAGTAATTACCACTGGACTGACTTTCGATTAAAACTTCACTTGAGCATGCACCCACATTAGAGTTAAAACCTTTTCCATCATACATTAAATATGCTTATTTGAGTAACAACGAGACTTTTCCTGTGATAATCTCTTCTAGTCTGACACCTAAGTAAGAATCTAGCTTGATAAGTATGTTAGCTCAACATAAAAAAGCTCTAGGTTGGACTATGGATGACTTGAAGGGTATAAACCCTACTATTTGTATGCACAAAATTTTGCTTGATGATTGCCACAACAATTCTATTGAACCCCAAAGAAGGCTAAATCCAGTCATGAAGAAGGTAGTGATGAAAGAGATAATCAAGTGGCTCGATGCTGGTGTCATTTACCCAATATCCAATAGTTCGTGGGTCAGGCCGGTGAAATGTGTACCCAAGAAGGGAGTGATGACCGTTGTGAGCAATGATGACAATGAGTTGTTACCAAAAAGGATTGTCACGGGGTGGAGGATATGCATGGACTATTAGAAGCTCAACAAGGCAACCAAGAAGGACCATTTCCCCTCCTATTCATCGATCAAAATCTAGATCGATTGGCGGGGAAGGCCTTTTATTGTTTCCTCGATGGATACTCAAGGTACAACCAGATTGCTATAGCACCAGAAGATCAAGAGAAGACAACTTTCACATGTCCCTATGGCACTAATGCCTTTAGGAGGATGCCCTTTGGACTTTGCAACGCTCCAGCCAATTTTCAGAGATGTATGCTAGCCACTTTCTCGGACAAGGTCGAAGAGTTTTTAGAGATCTTTATAGATGATTTTTCAGTCTTCGGATATACTTTTGACTCGTGTTTAGGTAATTTGGCCAAGGTACTTAAGAGATGTGAAGAAGCAAACTTAGTGTTTAATTGAGAGAAGTGTCATTTATGGTTACCGAAAGAACTGTTTTGGGTTATAAGATCTCGAAGAAGGGCTTAGAGGTGGACAAAGCGAAGGTTGAGGTGATCGAAAAGTTACCTCCTCCCATCACAGTAAAAGGTATAAGGAGTTTCTTAGGTCATGCAGGCTTCTATAGGAGGTTCATTAAGCATTTTTCCAAGATCTCCAAGTCACTATGTACCTTGCTACAACAAAACCACCCCTTCGTGTTTAACGAAGATTGCTACAGCGCATTCAAGGAACTAAAGGAGAAGCTTATCTCAGCACCCATCGTTGTTTCACCGGATTAGAGCGAACCTTTCGAGCTAATATGTCATGCGAGCGACAATGTAGTGGGGGCGACATTTGGGCAACGCCGAGGTAAACTCTTTCATGTTATTTATTATGCTAGATGCACCTTAAATGATGCACAAATCAACTACACCACCACTGAAAAAGAACTATTAGAAGTTGTGTTTGCCTTTGATAAGTTTAGAGCATACTTGATAGCACTAAGGTCATTTTACATACTGATCATTCCTCTATTAAATACTTAGTGACTAAAAATGATGCTAAACCTAGACTTATTAGGTGGATACTTCTGTTGCAAGAATTCGACTTGGAGGTAAAGGATAGAATGGGTTGTGAGAACCAATTTGCCGGTCATCTATCTAGACTAGAAAATAAATCTGAGAATAATGAGAACTTAGAGATTAGGGAGGAATTCCCTGATGAGAAAATATTATATGCTACAGCAATTCCGTGGTATGTTGATATTGTGAACTTTCTTGTTAGTGGTATTTTGCCTCCTGATTTGAATAGCCAGGGTAGAAAGAAGTTCAAGCATGATGTGAGATTTTACTTTTGGGACGAGCCTTATTTGTTCAAGCAATATGTTGACCAAATGATAAGAAGATGTGTCCCTGAAGAGGATCAAAAGCATATTATATTTCATTGCCACTCATCGTCATGTGGAGGCCATTTTGGAGGAGCTAGGATTGTTGCCAAGGTTCTACAATCAAGATTCTATTGGCCCACACTCTTCAAGGATACACATGAATTTTTCAAGGTTTGCGAATGATGTCAAAGAACGAGGAACATATCTCGAAGGCTCGAAATGTCGTTGCAATGCATCTTGGAGGTGGAGCTTTTTGATGTATGGGGAATAGATTTCATGGGACCATTCCTTTCATTATTTGGGGATCTCTACATTTTTTTGGCGGTGGATTATGTGTAAAAATGGGTTGAAGCAGTGTCCACACCAAAGAACGACTCCAATACAGTTTTGAAGTTCCTTCATAAGAACATCTTCACGAGGTTTGGAGCACCACGAGCCATCATCAGTGATGAGGGCACCTACTTTGACAACAAGCTTATTGCCAAGGCATTGCAAAGATATGGAGTGAGGTACAAGATTGCTATGGCATGTCACCCCCAGACCAATGGCCAAGCTAAAATCTCCAATTGAAAGATTGAACAAATTTTAGAGAAAGTGGTAAACCCCAAGTGGAAAGACTGGTCTCCAAGGCTTGATGAGGCTTTATGGGCCTATCGCACAACTTTCAAGACACCCTTGGGAATGTTCCCATTCAAGCTTGTCTATGGTAAGGCATGTCATCTCCATGTGGAGCTTGAACACAAGGCTTATTGGGTCATTAAGAAGCTTAACATGGAAGCCCAACTAGCTGGTGAAAGAAGACTATTGGAGCTTAACAAGATAGAAGAGTTCTGAGCCCATGCTTATGAGAATGCACGATTGTATAAGGAAAAGACAAAGAAGTGGCATGATAGACATCTTTTTCCACGACATTTCTCAGAAGGCCAACAAGTGCTTCTCTACAACTCTAGGCTCAAGCTCTTCCCTGGCAAGTTAAAATCTCGATGGTTAGGCCCCTTCCAAGTGCACAAAGTTTACCCTCATAGTGTTGTGGAAATTAAGAACCTCAAGGATGACACGATCTTCAAGGTCAATGGCCAACGCCTGAAGGTCTACAATGGAGCTCCGATCCTGAGAGACAAGTCATCCCTACTCCTCCATTACCCTTGAGAGTTTGCACCTCCCCGCTCTTTTTATTATGCTATAGCATTTTCATGTTTTTATGTTTGTAAATAATTTAACTTGTCTTTTTATTAGTAATCTTTTAGTTTTCTTTTCTTTTCTTATGTTTGTCTCTATCACCCTATGTTTGAATTGTCCCCAGGTTTGCAGGTGGCACGCTAGGGCTTAATTTAAGGTTGGCAGCTTTTTTTTCTTATTAGGGTTAGAGTTTTGTCTTCATGCCAATAAGGGAAATTAAAAAAGGGCAAAAAATATTTCCAAAAGTTTGGGGGAGGCGGCATTACAGAAGCAAAAAGGGAAATATTTTTTATTTTACTCTAAAAAATCCTAATTCATCATAACCCTACACATTCTCTCTCCACCTTTTCACCTTTTCATTAAATACCCATCATCTCTCTCATCTTACACACGCCGCATAACTGTCAGCCATCATCTTCTCTCTCCAATTACTTGTGGCAGTTGCCAAAACTCTCTAACTCCCCACACCATAACTCTTTCTCTTTCACTCAGACCTCTCTCATCAACTTCATCTTCTCCATTCAGCCGTCCGTTTTTTCCTCTCGACCCCATTAAAATAAAACTTCACCCTCACCAAAATCCCCAAATATTCCTCCCAGAATATTTGCTCTACCACCTAGCAACTATGGTTCACTGCAAGAATGTCACCGGTGCCTCCAGTAGTGCACAAGCTCTGCCCATCATCAAGATTAAGAAGTTCTTTGATGAAGCGTCCCAAGAACAATTTCAGCTTCTCAAGGAGAGAAAGCCATTTGCTAAACAAGGTTTTAAATTTCCCACTGAGGGGGAAGCAGGTGATGGACATCATCACTACACACGACTGGGAAACCTTTGTGAAACACTCAGGCGACATCCCGGTGCCCCTAGTGAGAGAATTCTACGCCCACCTAACAAGCCCTACCCAATCGAGTGTGTATGTAAGAGGGGAGCATATCAAGTTCACCGCCGCAACAATCAACAAATTTTATGGCCTGAAGAATATGGTGGACCAACATACCCCTTTTACGGCAGATGCGGATGCCCAGACGTGTAAAGAAGTCCTTGAGGAATTGTGCTTTAATGGGACTGAGTTGGACATAACTACTAGGCCAGTGGAGCGGGGACGCCTTAAGCCAGAAGCCAAGGTTTGGAACCACTACTTGAAAACCCACCTCATGCCTACCTCCCACTCGTCCACTGTCCACATACCAGGCTGCTCCTTTTACATTCCTTCCTCAATGGCAGACCCATAGATGTGGGCAAAACCATCTTTGATGGAGTCTATGCATGCCTAAAGAGAAAGTCGAGCCCTCTGATTTTTCCAAATCTCATCACGGCACTTTGTCACAAGAAACAAGTTTTTTAGGACCCTGAAAAAGATAAAAAAGAGAAGGGCAAGAATCCGACAACCCCAAAACAAATCCCTGAACTAAGAGGATTTGATGAAGATGCCTCAGCAGAGACTGTTGAGGGAGGAGCCAAAACATTTGTTGCGGTAAGAGTTTCCTCCTTTGTAACCACAAAACGCCTACGAGGTGACATGGAAGAGATGCATGTCAACTTGACATCCTTCTTTAGGTATGTTAAGGAGAGGGATGTTGTCCTTAATGCCTATCTAAAGGAGATGCTGCCACATATGGATATAGACTTTCCCACCTTCCCTGAGGATTTATTTGCTACACCAAAATACCCTCCTACCAGCACGAGAGCTAGCACCTCCCGTTCAACTCTTGTTGCAAAGAAAAGTACTACTCTGCGTTCACCACCTGTCCAAAGAGAGGCAACTCCGCAAGACCCGACACCTATTGCTGCCATAGTATGCCCACGTAAGAAGATAAAGAGAAAAGCGAAAACTCTGATCTCTGCCTCACCCCCTGAGGAACCTACCACTAAACTAGTCACTATTGGGAGTGACAATGAAGAGTTGGTTGAGCCCAACCTACTCCTGAACAAGACAAAACAGGCGAACATACCACGGATGCCACGATAAGGACAATGAAGAGATGGTCGTGTATAGAACACCCCTACTCTAGAGAGTGAGACTGATAATGATGATGACCAGCCGAACCAGCCTACCCAGGATGAAGTAGCCCCACCACTAGAACCAGCAGAGGAAGACCCACCCATTGCTTCATTCAAGAAGACGAGCATCAAGCATAAAACAACAAAAAAAGCAACACCAAAGTAGGACCTTAATGAGGTACCTCTCTTGCATTTCATTTATATTAGTTTCATTTAGTTATCTTTCATGCATTGATGACACTGCATTTTCCAAGTTTGGGGGTGTTAGTGTTCATAGTTAGTCATTTGCATTTGTAGTTAGAAATAGAATTATTGCTATGGCATTTTGTTTAGTTAAAGACAGTTTTATGAATAATTTAAGGATGTTCGATGATGAATTTTTTTTGGCTACGAATGGATTAATTGTTTATGACTGTTGAAATTGGTAGAACTTACTTTAGGGCTTGATGCTTTATGATTTAATTGTTACGTGGTTGCATGTTCTCTATGCTTAAGGGTGTTAGAAAATCATTATGAAAGAACCCTTGCACACCTTAATATGATTGATCTTAATAAACGTGAAAGATAAATGAAAGCATCAAAGGATGTATTAGACTCTCTCGTTCTCAATGAGTTTGTTAAACTATGAATAAATGCTACGACATAACTGTAGATGGACACTCTTCTTTGTGTTGTTTGCCTGGATACCGCGTTTAAATAAATGGCAGCAACATGAAATGGGTGAATGAAAGTAGTCACGGGATTACTCTACTTACTTGCTCAGGGATGAAATGTTTGCTCCATATTCATCTAGAGTTAAGGACAATAGTTATGATGGGCTGACTCCCCTCGTATCAGTTTCAAAAAAAGAAAAAAAAATAAGAAGAAGTTAGAATTATGGGAGTAAACTTGTGCATAATTGATTAACAAAAACTAAGGTGTAAATAGAGAACTTGCCTAGAATTTTTCTAGCTCTGTTAAGCATAGACTGGATACAATTACGCACACACATGCAAAGAATCTGGCCCTAAGGGAAAAGTTCTTAAAATCTTGACTTTGTCTAGCTTGTGAAGCCTACATTCTTCTAAGCACTGAAATTTTGCCATAGCACTGTCTTGAACTAAATTTTTGTCATAGCATTTCTTCTGTTTTTCTCTACTCATTGCTTGAGGACAAGCAATAGCTTAAGTTTGGGGGTGTGTTAACCCTATAAAAAATGCACATTTCAGAGCTTTTTACTTAGGTTATTGGTTGTTTTAAAGCTCAATTCATTGCATTTAGGACGCATTTAGTTCATACATTTGCATATGGTGTTGCTTGCTTGTTGCTTTTATTTATTGATGTAATGGATGCCGCTTGAGGAAGGTTTGTTTTTGGGTGGTGATGCGCAGGTGAGTCAAGGAACATTGCAGGGAAAAGGAAAAATGTCGTGGCATTCTGGATGACATTTCTGGGTACAGAAAAGACAAAAAGCGAAGATATTTTGAGAGCCTTCACATGTGATTCCTCCAGCCAGCTGTGCCACTCATGTGACCTAGAGAATATTTCTTAGGTCAAACAAGGAATATCTAGGGCACAAAACCCTAAGAGCCCCCTCTATATTAAGGACAAGACACCTACATTAAAGAAAAATGGGCGAAAAATGTGATTGGAGTGAGCTAAGAAAGAGAAGACAAAGGCGGCTCAATTCTTTCTTCTTCATTTGGGTGTCCTCCATTGTTGAAGCTCCAAGGGACGAACTTGTTGGCCTTTGAGAGAAGCAGCAAGCCTAGGGTGGTTCATGGCAGACCAAGGCAGCTCGGGAGATTTCTCTTCCTTCTGCTGTTTTGCCTTAACATTTTTATTCTAGATATGGGTTGTTTAAGACAAACGATTATGGATGATTTGTACCCAGTCATGAACTAACTTTAGGTGGCTTGGGTTTGTTTTGGATGATTATGTTTTAGTTTCTTTTAATGGATGTGTTTGCATTTTCCAGTTTCATTCATGCCTTGTCTACTATTTTATTGCCCTAAGTTTGTAAGAGCTCTCGAGAGTTAGCCTTTACTTGGGTGTTTGATTAGCTTAATGGTCGAGAGAGTTAAGTTTAGATCCACGTAGACAATGGGGTTGGATGCTGAGAGGCACAACTCTAACTCACCTAAGAGATAAGGGAAGGGTTTCAACGACTAAAAGGGCTAGAGCTTCATCGATAAGTAGCTTGCTAGAGTTCACGCTGAGAGGTATTGTCGTAGCATTCTGGCTGTCAGGCTTCTTACTAGAGATAGCTTTGAAGCACCTTAGAAAGCTCTGTCGAGCATGTTATAAGCTGGAAAGTGCCAACCTGACTTAAGAACTAGACATAGGATTCCTTAATAAACCAAAATGTTATCCCAATAGAGAGTTTCGTGCACGTGTGAGGACATTTGAAGCCTAATCAGTTCATTCCAATTTTGTATATTATTTTTTGCTACAACAATTCATTTTATTGCTCATATCAACTATTTCATCTAGTTTTTTCGTTCTTCTTTTGGCTGCTTAAACTAAACAGTGAAATACCTCCAATCCCTGTGGAGACGATACTCACTTACCACTTTATTACTTGTTTCGACGTGTATACTTGCACCATTGCGTATCAATTATAGTACACCTATATACGTAACACCCGACTCATGATCTAGAGCTAGCTACCGTTGTTTTTGTCTTGAAGATCTGGCGACACTATCTATACGGTGAGAAGTGTTACTTGTACATTGATCATAAGAGCATGAAGTATCTTCTGACTCAGAAAGAGTTGAATCTTCGTCAATGACGATGGATGGAGCTTTTGAAAGACTATTATTTGGTCATTGATTACCATCCTGGTAAGTCCAATGTTGTGGTTGACGCTCTAAGTCGGAAGCCCACTCACTCCCTTGGATGTTTGAATGCTCACTTTCAGCTCAAGAAGCATGGCAAGTTATTGGCATAATTGAGAGTTCAATCAACCATTGTGTCTCGAATCAAAACACTCCAAGAATCTGACGAGGAATTGTGAATTCTTATTGAAAAGATCAAGGATAAGCCAGATCCTGACTTTGCTGTGAATTCTGAAGGTCTATTGTGTTTCCAAAATTGTATATGTGTGCCTAATAATGACGATCTTCGGGATCAAATACTGAACGAAGCCCATTCAAGTCTTTTTTCCTTTTATCCTGGAGCCATCAAGATGTATAAAGACGTGAAAGAACTGTATTGGTGGCCTGGTATGAAAGGTGAGATCACAGACTTCGTGGCTAGGTGCTTGACTTGCCAACAAGTTAAAGTCGAGCATAAGTTGCCTACTGGCCTTTTGCTACCTATCGAGCTTTCATAGTGGAAATGGGAGCGTATTACGATGGATTTAATAAGTGGCTTGCCAGTGACATCGAAGAAGAATAATGATATTTGGGTCATTATGGACCGATTCACCAAATCTGCTCATTTTATTCCAGTGAGAATGGACTTCGGTTTGCCTAAGCTTGCTGAATTACATTTGAGAAGTTATCTATTTGCATGGAGTTCCTATGTCCATTATCTTCGATCGTGTTCCACGCTTTGCATCCTAGTTTTGGAGGACCCTACAAGAGGCTTTAGGAACTCGAGTGCACCTAAGCACTACCTTCCATCCTCAGACCGATGGCCAATCCGAAAGGGTTATTCAGGTAACCTTATGCCTCCCTTCAAATTCGTGTGTATAAGTAACCAATATCAATCTTTATTCTTCCTTTTAGATTCTAAAAAATAATGCTCCGAGCATGTGTTATTGACTTGAGGAATACGTGGGAGAAATCCATGCCTTTGGTGGAATTTTTTTACAACAATAGCTACCAAGCCTCGATTCAAATGGCACCCTATAAAGCCCTTTACGGGAGGAGATGTAGAACCCCTCTCTGTTGGACCAAGCTTGGTGAAGGCAAGGTATTAGGCCCTGGCTTACTTCAGGATACCGAAGAAAGGGTGACCATCATCTGTGATCGGCTCAAAGCTGTGTTCGATCGGCAAAAAGCTTATGATGATTTGAAAAGGAGGGATATTCAGTATAATGTTGGTGAGAAAGCTTTTCTTAAAGTATCTCCATGGAAGAAGATCCTTCATTTTGGCAAAAAGGGGACGTTGAGTCCCTATTTCACTGGCCCATTCGAGGTGATTGAGAGAGTTGGACCTATTGCGTACCAACTAGCTCTCTCTGAGAAGTTAAGTCAAATTCATAACGTCTTTCACGTGTCTATGCTACAAAAGTACCGGTTCGATCCCTCCCATGTGATCGAGCTAGAGTCTGTGGAGATTCAATCCAATTTGACGTGCGAGGAAGAACCTATGCAGATCCTTGCACGAGAAGTCAAGAGGCTTCGAAACAAATCCGTGCCCCTAGTAAAATTCCTCTGGAGAAGTCATTCAATTGAGGAAGCAAAGTGGGAACTAGACGAGGCAATGCGGAAGCAGTACCCTCATCTATTCAGCTAGAGTGAAAATTCAAGGACGAATTTCCTTAAGGGGGAAGAGTTGTCACATCCCTAAACCCAGCCTAGTCAGAATTTGGTTTTGGTGACCAAAAATTTTATATCAGACATGCTCAGATAATGTAATCATTTGATCTTTGTAACCTTTTTGAAGTAATGAAGTTATGTGGGATTTAATTTGAGTTATTAAACCTTCTTGCGAGAAATTTTAAGCTAAAATGTGAAATCTGAGTCAGGCGTATCGATATGGTAATACAAGTATCAGTACAGCCTAACTGTCTATAACTAACTTACCTGTTTTGGCTCATCAGTATCAATACGGCCATATGGTGTATCGATACAGGTTATTGTAGAAATCTGTCTTGGTGACTAAATTGAAAGAAATTGGAACTTGGGGGCTGACTCACCTCCTTGCTTGCCACCCATCACGTGAAAATGGTCAGAAAGGATGACAATTAGTCATCAAATGTCTCCAACTTGTGTGATGGCTTGAAAAGATGAAAAATAATTGTTTAAGCTTTCCTTGTTTGAGGGAAAGCCGCCTATTGGATATGAGGGAGGTGGGAATTGACCAAAGGATTTATGATGGTTTAAATGATTAAGGAAGTCTTCATCCTTGTTTTTTTGAATCACCTGAAACCAAAAACCTCGCCTTTGTCTTGAAAGAAAACTCACACCACCATTGTCATCTTTAACCTCAAGCTAAGCAAGCACCTCAATGCAATCTTCATCCTTTGTTCGATTTCAATACGTCATTTGAAAGCTCGTAACTTGGTAAGTAAAACCCCTAAGTTAATTCGATGATTCTGTCATTTCTCAAGGTTTAATTTTAAGATTGGGTTTTGAATGTTCAATGGAAGCCTATGGATTAGGATTCTAATTTCATTATTTCGATGTTGTCTACAAGCTTCGGTAAGCTTTAAAAACATTTTTGGATCCTTAGTTTAAATTCTAAAGTAATCCCTAATTTTGTGCTAGCTCAAGAAGTGGAGAATGACCGCTCGTCACCTCCAACAAAAGCTAGACATCAAGGAGTCATAATTCGAGAACCTTGAAAGCTTTGGATTCAAGGTGAGTGTAGTTGTGTCAAGGGATAGGCTAGGTGCCATCCCATTGCATTTGCTTTATGTTGATTTTGCATTTTTAGTAAAGGGCTCAAGTAGAGAAAGCATATGTGGATGCTAATGGTAAGCATGGTAAGTCCGTATGTGATATTCGAAAAATGTTGTATATGTGAAATTGATATGAATATGCTATGATATGATATGATATGAACATGTTATGATATGATAAGTGGAGCTAAGGCTCAATTTCGCATCCCGATATGTTATGGCCTATTGGCACAAGGTAAGGTTTATGACAAAATGTGTAATCTTGGACATTTGTGAGTTATGGATACAATTGACATGTCATAGGGTTATTCGAGCTCATTAAGTAAGGGATTGGATTACGGTCCAGGTCTAGGGCCTATATGTGGTGAGATAAGGTTGTTTGTGTAAGGGATATATCTTCTGGAGCTACAGCTTATTTCCGATATGTGTAGTGTATAGGTAACCTGCGTATCCATTGGTTACTATGTCCAAGGGAAATGATATGTTTATATGATTTATAATTGTTGTATGGAATCATGACTATTGGCTTTGAATATGTTTTTATGTGATTGATGCCATGTAAATTGTTACCCCAAGCATGCCTACATGTTATCCATGTATTTGATAAATTATTGTGCATTTGTTATAACTACCTCACTAGGCTATGTAAGCCTAACATCCGTGTGTCTCATGCATTTCAGAACCTTGTAGCAATTCAAGCCTCGATAGTGTAGTTGCGATTGCAAGTCACTTCTTCCAATCATATGTTGTAACATCCCCAACCCGACTTAGGAGAAAACCGAATTAGGAAGTGTTAAGGAATGAACAAACAAGCAAATGAATGACATCAGAAGACTTCTTAACAAGTTTAACTTGAAATTAGGGGGAAATCAAAAACTTTTTAAACCTTTGGCATGTCTAACTCCAATTTTAATTTCCAAACATGCACAAACATGCATATGCAAGCATAAACAAAATACATCAATCACTAGTTCTTTTAGCATGCTTTTCTTCTATATTCTTCAAAATATAATGTTTATTACAAAGTTCCTACTAACACATAAAATTCTTTTTTCTTCATTTATAAAATATATTCTTATCTCCATTATCATCTTACATACCTCTAAACATTTTAAGACATATCAGTTCGTGGCTATGATCAATCAAGGTGACAAAAACCATTGATTAAGGTTCTTTAAGCTTACATGTTATACCGATTTAAAGCCAACATTTAATTATCCAAAATTTCCAGCTAAACAACACATATCACTATCAAACATATATTCATAGCAACAAGCATTCAAAACTTTTACCTAACATAGCTTAACCTGCAGGCCACCGTTCGGAAGTCATATTTTAATTAGCTCAAGCTATCCCGAGACTTAGCAAATTGTTTACAAAGGATAGAGGTCACATACAGTTAACCAACAACCATCCAAACATACTAACTACTGTAACTTATATAATAAGCAACCACAAAATAATTTGAGGCCCATTACAAACTTAAAACACTTTTTAGAGCATCATATATATATATATATACATATATGATCAAAGATGCTCTTAAATGCATAATGCATACATATCAATTATGTGCCACCATCTAGGAGTACTTAAGAAGTTACAAACATACTTTCTAACTCTTGTGATCCCATCCAATCTCGATAGATATTCAGGGACATGATACCCTGAAAGGTGATGAAAAATTAGAGTAAGCTAATGCTTAGTGAGGTAGTACTATAATTCTCTAAACAATATAGCAGGCCATAAATAACCTATTCCTATTCTTTCATCAAATTTAATCAAAGTCCATGATAGAACCAAAATGATCACCAGATCACACAACATTGCATCAAGAATTCCAATCATAACACATCCATTGATTTATTGTAGTAACTTATAACATCATTGCTTGTCACACAAGATATCATAATAAGCATCAACAAGCATGTCATAGCAAGGCATATCGTATTTTTACTTGAACACATCATAAACATATCATAACATACCATTCGAACATGACATGATTGCTTAGTGGTCAACCAATCAAATATAACCTACCATTCAAGGTTATTCTCGGCTTATAAGACACACACAAGATCACATGTACAATAACATAATGCAACCAATCTAGTACTTTCATATACATGTTATACATGGCAGCAGTACATATGTAATAATGTCATAGTTCTCAAGCAATCTAATATTATCATATATATACTATACATGGATGTTTACACGAATGTATCATACATATCATTTGGTCAAGGCATGAACATATTTTCTTGAATACAAAGTAACATTTCACGTATACAACCATTTGATCATGACATGTACATATATACTTAAATACATGGAAACTTATCTCATAAGCATTCATTCAAGCATGGCATGTACATATATTCACACATAGACTATCAAATTATAGGACATACATGAACATATAGATATCACTCAAGCATGTATACTCATATACTTCACATAGTCATAAGTTACTTATATTGCAAGATATAGAAATGGAACATCTAGTCTAATTTGAGACTTTTCAATGAATTTCCTTTCAACTCAGTCTAGTGAATTAATACTCAGTTTCCTTATAATTCTTTTGTTTTAAACCTTCATAGCACCATTAATTCATGTATACACATTTATATGTATCCCAATCGAAACCAAATATACATGTTTACTTTCCAAACAATCTATCAATCGAAGCATACAATTAGATGGTCCAAAACAGTCCTAATTAAACATGTTTACACAATTTAATACTTCAAAACAGTCCATACAATGATCGTGTATAGCTAAAATAGTCCATATATCATGTTTACAAAATTTAATACTTCAAAACAGTCCATACATTGATCGTGTATAGCTAAAACAGTCCACATATCATGTTTACAAAATTTAATACTTCAAAACAGTCCATACAATGATCGTGTATAGCTAAAACAATCCACATATCATGTTTACACAATTTAATACTTCAAAACAGTCCATACAATGATCTTGTATAGCTAAAACAGTCCACATATCATGTTTACACAATTTAATACTTCAAAATAGTCCATACAATGATTGTGTATAGCTAAAATAGTCCACATATCATGTTTACACAATTTAATACTTCAAAACAGTCCATACAATGATCATGTATAGCTAAAACAGTCCACATATCATGTTTACACAATTTAATACTTCAAAACAGTCCATACAATGATTGTGTATATAACAGTCCATACTATGATAATGTATAGCTAAAACAGTCCACATATCGTGTTTACACAATTTAATACTTCAAAACAGTCCACATATCATGGGATCATAGCATCTCGTATTCTTGTTTTACTTGTCATTTAGAGTGTCAAGCATATGATAATCCTTTAACATAGTTTACTTTCACATACTTTCGAACTTCTCATTTCATAAACATAACTCACTTATTTTATAAGTTAATAACACATAACATATCATATTGTAGCTTACATATTACATAAGCTATTATCATTTAGCATATCATATTTCTTAACAAATAAATATCAAGCTTAACCCATTAATTGGCTTATAAATGTCATTAATTAATCTTTACATAGCCTTGAGAATCGAATTCCCAGTCTAGATACACGAGTCCCAACCAACTACCGCCCGTATAACATAACATAAGGTACTCGCAGTACCGGTCAATCCCTCCTGCTGTCGCCAAGTGACCACAAACACATCCCTCCTACTGTCGCCCATTAGGGACCACTGTCCCGGACCGTAGTCCACCCCGACACTGAGCTCTATGGACTCTATGGCATGCCAACTATATCTACAACTGACTCGAGACCAAGGCTTACAATAATTATCATTCTTATACATCATAGAGCATAGCTCCATTCGAAATGCACCTCAATGTGCCTTTACCCTTTTCACATTTAGCATTCAATCACATATATTTAAAGACCATTGTCTCATAATTTATATTCAAAGGCTCATGGCCAATTCTCTTTATCAAACTTTCATTATCAATAAATGAGCATAGCTCATTCGATATACATAATAGTATATTATTATCTTTCTCCCAATTAGGGCTTAAATATATTCATTATGAGATCTTACATCTCCTTACTTAATCATAGGCCAATAGCCAATTCATTTATCAATCATTCAAAGCTTTGCACATCACAAATCCTTATACATTCATGTGATTATTTATTTCCAGCTTGTACATGTCATTTGATTATCAATCATAATGATAAGCTAATTTACATACACATATATGTGTGTCCATAAACATTTCATGTTACCATAGCCTTCAATCTTAACATGCTTTTCAATCAAATTTTCCATAATTCAGAGTATTTCTCAGAGAAATACTTACCTTGTGTCCAAGCTTTGCGTAAGCACACTCATTATGCATAATTTAGTAACTTTAAGCACAACAAATTATAAAACAATGATCGGAAAGGTTGCAACCCCTTTTCGAGACTCTAAACTATGCTCACCTCTTATCCCAAAGTTACAGGATACCGAAAGTTACGGGATACCCGAATCCTTAACCAAAACTTGATACTTATCCAAATCCTTCCTAGCTCCTTCTTGGTCTAAAATGACAAGAAGTGTAACTATGTATTAGCACAATTCCTAACACTTATTCACCCAAAACATGGTAATTCACGAACACATACATATATAAGCACAAAAATTGTCCAATTTGACATGTAAATACAACCATTCATTCTAGGCAGTCCATTTTCACACATATATTCATTTCTGGGCAGATTCAACAACATATATATAATTATACATTCAAGGCAGTACATTTAATTTCATACTTTGTCAAAACTGTCCAACAACACATGCACACAATTTACACATTGAAAACTGTCCAAAATTAATACATATATGTATGTATATATTTTTCGTTCCTTAAAACAATCCCCAAACATGCTTTTACATATTCTAACAACTTCACTTCCTAAGTACAAACACATATATATACAAATCAAAACAACATTACATGTATATACAAAAATTACATGTCAAAACAGCCCCAATATTTCCAGATTCAAGCAAAACTGCCCAACCAACATATATATACAAAATTATATGTCAAAACAGTTCCAATACTTCCAGATTCAAGCAAAATTGCCCAACCAACATATATATACAAAATTACATGTCAAAACAGTCCAAATACTTCTAGATTCAAGCAAAACTGCCCAGCCAACATATATATACAAAATTACATGTCAAAACAGTCCCAATACTTTCAGATTCAAGCAAAACTGCCCAGCCAACATATATATACAAAATTACATGTCAAAACAGTCCCAATATTTTACATAGGTGCAAGGCAGTCCTCATCATGATTTTCGATTATATTATGATTCAACACACAATCAATCATCAACATAAATTTCCAGAATTAGTAACAAATCAATTTACACCATTACTCAAAACTGTCCAATACAATTAACAAGCAAACCATCAAGGTTACTAGAATCACAAAGCTTGGAATCATGGCACAAGAATCTACTCTTAATATTCTAGCAACTTGAGCATACATTGTCACATTACATGAATTTTACAAGATGAAAATCAAGTTATAATGAAATGAAGGAATGTTCTTACCTTCTCTTAAGCTAGATCGATCAAAGCCCAAGCAAAAAGAAACATAGATTGAATTAGTCTTGAAAACTTTCTCTCAACTCTCTCTCAAAGCTTTTCGGTTCCTTAAGGAAGGAGGAAGATGACACAATTTTTGTTCATCTTTCACTTTTCCATGCCATGAGTCATCACTCACAAACACTTGTTTTCTCTACAAGTGTATATGTGTCTAAATCCTTATTGTTTAATTTAATTTACTTGCAAAACCTAGAACCTTGAATGTTCACATTTTTATCCCTCCAATATAGCCTTCTAAATTAACCTCAAACTCAATTAGGTCCTAATTCTACTTGTCAAGCCGAATGGATGACAAATTGGATTACAAGTACTCTTGGGCAAATTGATGTATACTTTTAAGCTAGGATTTGGGGTATTACATATGTATGCTTAACTTTTGCTTTGAACTCCTAGTAAGGTTGCATATAGCTCTAACATGTCATGCTTGCATATTTTGATATGTGTGTACTTGCCCAATAGCACCTAGGTGTTGTATGTGAAAGTCGGAATGTTTTGGGATGGTAAAACTAGTTAAAACTAGTTTTAGGGTACTAAAAGGTGAAAGTGGTGTTAACGGATTTGAATCGCCCTAATATTTTGTATGCTATTAGAATTCTAGATTAATAACTTTCTGGTAAAATTTCATGGAATTTGGACATCGCTCAACAGGTTAAATTTGCTAAACACCAGAAAAAATCTTTCATTATAGGGCAGGCGTATCGATACGGGTCAAGTTGTATCGATACGGCCTTGCATATTTGGACTTGGTAAGACATGGCGTATCGGTACGCTAGATAGGTACCGATTGGACCTCTGTAGTAAGGTCTGCAAAATTAATTGCATCGGAACGACCTTGGGTGTACCAAAACAAGTCAACGTGTATCGATACGAGCTTAGATGAATAGGTACAAACTTGTTATCCTTGAATTTAGAATTTGTGAAATTTGGATTAGCGTACCGATACGGTCTTAAGTGTATCGGTACGATGTTAGTTAATTCTGTTAAAAGGCTTAAACTACAGTTTTAGATAGTTTACAGATTGGTCACTAATCTTTAAATGGTCTAATTGGATAGGTAAACGACCTCCCTTAATAACGAAATTTTGCAGGTTAATAATTGGTAAGTTTAATTGAAGATTTTTAAAAAGGAAATCTGATAAAGTCCCTTAATTTGTAAAAATTTCAATTTAGTCCCTAAGTTTGAAAAAGGTTAAAATTGACCTCAAACTGAATGATGAGCTATTAATAAGTTAGTTCAATAAGTCTTAAAAGAGATTAATAAGACATTCCAAACAAGATATCGAACCCGATTAAACTTTCGATCTCCGAATAATCTTTCGATAACACTTTCCGACCCGGTTCTCAACCAGGCCGGGAAGGGGTGTTACACTAGGTGCTATCTGTAACACCCCTCCCCGGTCTTGTAGGGAACCGAGTCGAAAAGTGTTATCGAAAAACATATTGGAAATTCAGAAACAAAATCAGAGTTTAGATCTTTATTCAGAATGTCGTAATAGTCAATTAGAAAGTTTAGTGGACATGTTATTACTAATCTTATCAGAATTAAGGCCAATTTTAAACTTTTCAAACTTATGAAACTAAATCGTAAATTTTACAAATTAGCCATTCTAACCCGAATCTTTCATTACCAATTACTAATTAAACTCGCCAATTACTGATCTGTGAAGTTTTGTTATTATCGGATATCGTTAACTTGATCGATTAGACCGTAGAGTTATTAGTGACCAATTTATAAACTGTCCAATTTCTATTTTTAAGCCTTATAACATGTTTAACTAACACCGTATCGATACCCTAAGTTCCGTATCGATATGCTAAGCCTAATTTTAGATTTCTAGATTTCCAGGCTAACAAACTCGTACAGATACAACTAAGCCCGTATCGATACCCATTAAACGCATTGACCTTGTGCCGATACGCTCTAAATTGTATTGATACCATTTTCCAAACCAAATTCCAGTGACCAAAACTCGTATCGATACGCCCTGCTTCATTAAGCCAATTTATGCATACGCCATCAACCGTATCGATACGCATTGACCTGTAATAACAGAATTTTACTGGTTTTTATTTGAATTGCCCAAACAAACGTTAATCAAATTTTATCAAAATTTACCAGCAATCTTAAAAACTGTATCTCTAATTGCATGTCAAATTTTAGGACGTTTCGAATCTGCTTCCTACGACTTTACCAATTAGTGTATTTAAGCTCACTTTAACTAGGTTACCAACCCCAAATCATACCATATTACACATACATCACTTAGGTTCTATTGGGCTATTACAAACATATCAAAATAGGTCATTTCAACACACTTAGACCTTATGTCACCTTACTAGGAGTTCGGAAATGAAAGTAAACATACATATGGTAATGGAGGTGACTTGCAACTGTAGATTACACGATCGAAGCTCAGAATGCTTCAAGGTCCTGAAATGCATGAGACACACACACATGTTAGGCTTATTTAGCCTAGTGAGGTAGTTATAAAAAACGTAAGGTAATCAAGTGACATGAATAGCATACTATGGTTATGAACAACATATCATCATACTTAAATATCATAATTACACTATTAATCACATAAGCATAGAAAAGTTAAACACATATCAATCCCTTGGACATAGTAACAAATGGATACAAGGATTCCCCTTTACACCAACACATATATCGAAAAATAGGCCGTAGCGTTGAGCTGTAGCTCTGGATAAGTCCCTTACACAATCCATGCTTATCTCCCCGCCCCAGACTGTAGTCCACCCTTACTTATACGAGCTTAAATAACCTTATGGCATGCCAATTGTATCAAAAACTCACAAATCTCCAGGGTTCACATATATCATTGTATTTTATTACCTTCGTGCCCGTAGGCTATAACATATCGAAAACGAAAGTGAGTCGTAGCTCCATAACACATCATCGTACATGTGTACAACGAATCATCACATAGCCATATCAATTTCACATAATATAATATATCTGTTCATATTTCAACATACCGTTTTCATAGTTCATTTATATCGGATCATATGTCACATGTATATCCATAACCATATCAAAATGACACAAGGGCTTACCCAACCTTACCATTCGAATTTATAGCCATTTGCTCAACTTGAGCTTTGACACAATGCATAGCAAACCACAATAATACAACGAGATAGCACTAAGCCTATCCCTTGACACGACTACACTCACCTTGGTTACGAGGCTCTCGAATCAAAATTTTGATGTACCTAGCTTTCTTCGGGGATGACAAGGAGTCCTTCTCCAACACTTGAGCTAGCACAAAGTTAGGATTACATTAGGATTCGAATTAAGGATTACCAAACATATTTTGAGCTTACCGAAGCTTAAGGACAACATTGAATTAACAAAATCAAACCCCTAATTCATGGGTTCCCATATGAATCAGGAAAACCTAATTTTGAAATTAAATTTCAACGGAAGATCAAATCATCAATTCAATTGAGGGGTTTTACTCATTGAATAGTGGGCTTTCAAACGGTATATCAAACTTGAACGAAGATCGAAGATTGCATCGAGGTGCTTGCTTAGCTTGAGCTTGAAGATGGAAATAGAGGTGTGTGCTTATTTGGTAACAAGGTGGGTTTAGTTTATCGGGAGGTTTAAAGATAGAAAGATGAAGGGATGAAAGCTTCTCTTTTTATTATTCATATAAAACCACGCCAATTCTTTTAATGATTGCCCACCAAATTTTGGGCCAATGAAAGCATTTCCCTTGGGCAAGGGTTTGCTCAATTCAAGGTCATCATCTAATCACTTCTTTTCACTTTGATATAAATCACTTTTCTGATGATTTCACTTGGGAGTGGTATGGCTAGGAGGTGAGTAACCACCTTGCTTGGTTTTTCCCTCAATTTGGCTTCGAATAGATTCAAAATAGGGAAACCGTATCGCTACGCCCTCGCTAAAATAGGTATGTTAGTTATTAGAAGTTGGGCCGTATCGATACTAGCTTTACCGTATCGATACACCTTGCTTGGATTTAGCATTTTGGGCCTTGACTTTCATACAAGGGAGTTCATTCACTCAAATAGGACCAAACTGAGATTTCATTACAAAAGAGGGGTACAATGGCCATTCATTATGATATTTTACATATCAGATTCGAAAATTCTGATCACCAAAACCTAATTCTGACTAGGCCAATTTTCGGGATGTGACAACTCTCCCTCCTTACGAAAATTCATCCTCGAATTTTCACCATAAGCAAAGAGATAAGGGTATTGCTTTTACATAGTCTCTTCTGGTTCCCACGTTGCCTCTTCAACAGAATGACTTCTCCACAGAAATTTCACTAAGGGCACAAACTTGTTACGGAGTCGTTTGACTTCTCGTGCGAGGTCCGTACGGGTTCTTCCTTGTACTTCAGATTGGATTGAATCTCCACAGACTCTGGCTCGATCACGTAGGAGGGATCTGACCGATACTTGCATAACATAGATACGTGGAAGACATTGTGAATCTGACTTAACTCCTCGGGAAGAGCTAATCGGTATGCTACAGGTCTGACTCTTTCAATCACATCGAACGGGCCAATGAAACGGGGGCTTAGCTTCCCTTTTTTGCCGAAATGAAGGATTTTCTTCCATGGAGATACTTTGAGAAAGGCCTTCTCACAAACCTCGTACTGGATATCTCTTCTTTTCAAATTAGCATATGATTTCTGTTGATAGAAGTAAGCCTTAACCCGATCACGAATAATGGTTGTCCTTTCTTCGGTCTTCCGAAGTAAGTCAAGACCTAGTATCTTGCCTTCACCGAGTTCAGTCCAACAAAGAGGAGTTCTACATCTCCTTCCATACAAAGCTTCGTACGGGGCCATTTGAATTGAGGCTTGATAACTATTGTTGTATGCAAACTCGACCAAAGGTAGGGATTTTTCCCACGTATTCCCAAAGTCGATGACACAAGCTTATAGCATATCTTCCAAAATTTGGATAACTCTCTCGGAGTGGACATCGACTTGAGGATGGAAAGCAGTGCTAAGGTGCACTCACATTCCCAAGGCCTTGTGTAAGGTCCTCTAAAACCGAGCTGCGAATCGAGGGTCACAATCAAAGATAATAGACACAGGGACTCCATGTAACCGAATAACTTCACGGATATACAACTCTATGAGCTTAGGCAAACTGAAATCTATTCTCACCGGAAGGAAATGAGTGGACTTAGTAAATCGGTCCACAATGACCCAAACAACATCATTCTTCTTTAGGGTCATAGGTAGGCCACTTACAAAGTCTATTGTAATACACTCCTATTTCCACTGTGGAAGCTTGATAGGCTGCAGAAGGCCAGTAGGCACCTTGTGCTCAGCTTTGACTTGTTGGCAGGTCAAACACCTAGTCACAAAATATGTGATCTCGTTCTTCATGCCGGACCACCAATATAGCTCCTTTAGATATTTGTACATTTTAATAGCTCCTGGATGAATAGGGAATGGGCTAGAATGAGCTTCTCTGCACACAGATACGGTTGCGGAAACATAACAAGCCTTCGAAATTCATAGCAAAGTCAGGATCTGTGTTATCCTTGGCCTTAGTAATGAGAGGCTGCAACTCCTCATCGTTTTCTTGGAGTGCTTTGACTTGAGATACAATGGTCGGCTGCACTCTTAATTCAGCCAACAACTTGTCACACTTCTTGAGCCAAAAGTGGGCATTCAAACATCTCGAAGAAGGGGTAGGCTTTCGGGTAAGAGCATCAGCCAAAATATTGGCTTTACTAGGATAATAATCAATGAGCAGATCATAGTCTTTCAAAAGCTCTATCCACCAGCGTTGATGAAGGTCCAACTTCTTCTAAGTTATAAGGTATTTTAGGCTCTTATGATCGGTGTATATGTAGCATTTCTCGCCATACAGATAGTGTCGCCAAATCTTCAAATAAAACACAACTACGGCTAACTCCAGATCATGAGTCATATAGTTTAGCTCATATGGATTGAGTTGATATGAAATATAAGCAATGTCTTTTCCTCCTTGCATCAAAACGCAACCTAATCCCAGGTGGGACGCATCGCTGTAAACGGTGAAATCTTTGCACGACTCGGGTTGCACCAAGATAGGGGCATGAGTAAGAACTTGCTTAAGCTGATCGAAACTCCTTTGCTGATCCACAGTCCACACAAAAGGAGTGTCCTTGCGGAGGAGCTTCGTTAAGGGGGCAACAATTAGTGAGAACCCCTTAACGAATCTACGGTAGTAGCCTGCAAGGCCTAGAAAACTATGAACTTCTCCAACATTCTTTGGAGGAATCCAGTCAAGGATGGCTTGAATCTTTTTTGGGTCAACTTGGATTCCCAGAAAAGAGATCACATGGCCTAAGAATGACACTTTGGATAGCCATAATTTATATTTGCTAAACTTGGCATATAATTGTTTATCTCGGAGAGCCTAAAGTATAATCTGGAGATGTTCTTTATGAGTAGCCGCATATTTTGAATAGATCAAGATGTCATCTATAAAGACAACCATGAACTTGTCTAAATAGGGCCGAAACACACGGTTCATCAAATCCATGAAGGTTGCAGGTGCATTTGTAAGCACAAATGGCATTACTAGAAATTCATAGTGGCCATATCAGGTTCGAAAAGCAGTCTTTGGAACATTAAACTCCTTTACTAGCATTTGGTAATATCCTGATCGGAGATCTATCTTAGAAAATACAGAAGCATCTTTCAACTGATCAAAAAGGTCATCGATTCTCAGTAATGGATACTTTTTCTTAATTTTCACCTTGTTCAACTGACGATAGTCAATACATAGGCGCATCGACCCATCCTTCTTCTTAACGAACAACATCGATGCTCCCCAAGGTGAGGAGCTCGGTCGAATGAATCCTTTATCCAAAGGATCTTGGATTTGGGCCTTTAGCTCTCTTAACTCCACCGGAGCCATTCTATACAGAGTGATAGAGACCAAACTAGTCCCAGGTTGCACTTCTATCCTGAATTCCACTTCTCGAGTGGGAGGGAGTCTCGAAAGTTCATCGAGAAACACATTAGAGAATTCTTTCATCTTTCATGGCATACATGAGAGTCTTTTTAGGCTCGGGTTCAGATTTCATCAAGGTTATGCTTTCCTTACCGAGCCCACGGAGATATAACTTCTTCTTCGAACAGTCCACCCATGCTTGGTGCTCGGCGAACTAGTCAAGGCCTAATAGGAGATCGAACTCTCGAAAGGGAAAGGCCATCAAATTAGCCGGGAAATGGATCCCTTGGATCCTTACAGGGCAAGCATTACTAACCCATCGAATGATCACACTATCTCCTAACGGATTAGAGACAACAATCTCGGAAGTGGCCAGTTCTGATTCTAAGGCATACTTTGCAATCAAAGGTTCACTAACAAAAGAATGCGTAGAGCCTAAGTCTACCAAAGCATAAACAAGATCAGAACATAATTCCACCATACCTGCAATCACATCAAGATCATCCTCCTGCTCACGACCTCGAACATGGTATATCTGTACTGAAGTCTAAGGGTCACGATTAGCCGGAGGGGCATTAGTGTTGCAAGGTCTCCCCGCAGATTCAGACAACATTGGCTTTGTTCCTCTCCCCTTATCAGGATTTTTCTGAGAAGCTACTGATGTAGGGGCGTGTGGATTCTGCAGGCACTATCGGATAAAATGGCCAGACTCGCCATAGAGATAGCAGGATCCATACTGTCTGCGACACTGCCCTGGGTGCCTCTTCTAGCAGAAATTACATAGAGGGATCTAGGAACCTTTCACAGAACCACTTGTACTGTCTACTGAAGCCGTGTGAGCAATAAATGTTCCTGCAAACTGGAACTGTGGTACATAACCAGACCGTGGTACCTGTTGAAAGGTAGCAGACTTCTGGTCCCACTACCTACCCTTCTTCTGAGACGTGGGTGGCTTGCAATCATCTCAGAACCTCTTATTAGATTTTGTTCTCTTTCCTTCTTTCGAAAGCCTTATGGGAGGCTTCGGTAGCAATGGCTCGATTAACCAAAGTTTGGAAGTCTTCTAACTCCTGGATGGTGAAAAGAGGACGCAGTTCGACACAAAGGCCATTAACGAACGTTCGGCATTTTTCTTTCTCCGTGCGTATAATCTTAGCACCATATCTTGCATACTTGCAAAAATCCTGGATATACTATTCTACAGGCTTTCTTCCTTGCCTTAGATGGAGGAAACTCTTACGCCTCTCTATGACGTAATGGTCACTGATATACTTTTTACAGAAATCCTAAAGGAAGAAATCCCACGTAACTCTGCATTCAGGCATGGTGGGTGTCACTGTATCCCACCATTTTTGGGCCTCCTCGACAATCAAGGCTAAGGCGCACTCAAGCTTATGTTCTCCGGGGCACTTCATTTGCTCATTCAGCACTTTCAGAGTATTCTCTAGCCAGTATTCTGCAACTTTAGGGTTATCCAGGTCCTGACCGGTAAAGGTATAAACCAGGTATTGTTTGAGCTTGTCAATAGGTGCCCTTAGAGTAGCTGCAGCAGGCTGAAGGGGTGGTTCTTGTCGGAGGGACACAACCACTTGCTTAATCATGTCGACCATGACATTAGATATTTCTTCTGAGCGGCATCGGCGGGGGATGAGGTGGATCATTTTGCCCCACTCGTTCGGGCCTAACTTTTACCCTCAGATTATCTCCTTGAGTAGAGGATGAGCCGAGATTTGGTTCATTAACAGCGCGTCTATCAGTATGCGCCGACATTTTCAGATCTAATCAATAGAAATATTGAATCGTGTAAGATGCAAGTCACAGATAACTTATACAAATAACTCCTAGATGGCATAAGTACACACGGACTCGTAACAGGCTTCAGTTTAGTCCTAGAATCGACTAAACCTAATCTCTGATATCAGAACTGTAACACCCCTCCTCGGTTTAGTAGGGAACCAGGTCAAAAAGTGTTATCGAAAAATAGATTGGAAATTCAAAAACAAAATTGGAGCTCAGATCTTTATTCGAAATGTCTTAATAGTCAATTAAAAAGTTTAGTGGGCCTGTCATTACTAATCTTATCAGAATTAATGTCAATTTTAATCTTTTCAAACTTAAGGAACTAAATCGTAAATTTTACAAATTAGCGATCCTAACCTGAATCCTTTATTATTAATTTGTAATTAAACTTGCCAATTATTGATCTGTGAAGTTTTGTTATTATCAGATATCATTAGCCTGATCGATTAGACCATAGAGTTATCAGTCACCAATTTGTAAACTGTACAAATTCTATTTTTAAGCCTTATAACAGATTTAACTAACACTGTATCGATACCCTAAGTGCCGTATGGATACGCTAAGCCTAATTTCAAATTTTCAGATTTCCAGGTTGACAAACCCATACTGATACAGCTAAGCCCGTATCGATATCGGTTGACCACATTGACCCCGTACTGATACGCTCTAAATCGTATCGATACCATTTTACAAACCAAATTCCAGTGACCAAAATCTATATCGATATGCCCTGACCGTATCGATACGCCCTGCTACATTAAGCCAATTTATGCCTAGTCGTACCGATACGCCATCAACCGTATCAATCCACATTAACCTATAATGACAAAATTTTGCTAGTTTTTATTCTAATTACCCAACCAAACGTTAATCAAATTTTATCAAAATTTACCAGCAATCTTAAAAACCATATCTTTAATTGTGTGTCAAATTTTAGGACGTTTTGAATCCACTTACTACTACTTTACCAATTAGTGTATTTAAGCTCACTTTAACTAGGTTACCAACCCCAAATCATACCATATTACACATACATCACTTAGGTTCTATTGGGCTATTACAAACATATCAAAATAGGTCATTTCAACACGTTTAGACCTTATGCAACCTTACTAGGAGTTCAGAAATGAAAGTAAACATACATATGGTAACGGAGGTGACTTGCAACCTAGATTGCACGATAGGAGCTCGGAATGCTTCAAGGTCCTGAAATGCATGAGATACGCACATGTTAGGCTTATTTAGCCTAGTGAGGTAGTCATAACAAGCATAAGGTAATCAAGTGACATGAATAGCATACTATGATTATGAACAACATATCATCATACTTAAATATCATAATCACACTATTAATCTCATAAGTCTCATGCTTAAGTCATTTGTTCCAATTTCACATAAGCATAGAAAAGTTAAAAACAAATAAATCCCTTGGACATAGTAACAAATGGATACACGGATTCCCCTTTACATCAATACATATATCGAAAAATAGGTTGTAGCCTTGAGTTGTAGCTCTAGATAAATCCCTTACACAATCCATCCTTATCTCCCCCACATATAGGCCGTAGCCCAGGACCGTAGTCCATCTTTACTTATACGAGCTCAAATAGCCCTATGGCATGCTTATTGTATCCAAAACTCACAAATGTCTAGGGTTCACATATATCATTATATTTTCTTACCTTTGTGCCCGTAGGCCATAACATATCAGAAATGAAAGTGAGTCGTAGCTCCATAACATATCATCGTACTTGTGTACATCGAATCATCACATAGCCATATCAATTTCACATAATATAACATAGTTGTTAATATTTCAACATACCATTTTCATAGTTCATTTATATCGGATCATATGTCACATGTATATTTATAAGCATATCAAAAACAAAGGTTAACCCAACCTTCCATACGAATTTATAGATGATTGCTCTATTTGAGCTTTGACACAATGCATAGCAAACTAAAATAATGCAATAGGATGGCACTGAGGCTATCCCTTGACACGACTACACACACCTTGGTTTCGAGGATCTTGAATCGAAATTCTGATGTGCCAAGCTTCCTTCAGGGATAACAAGGAGTCCTTCTGCAACACTTGAGCTAGCACAAAGTTAGAATTACATTAGGATTCAAATTAGGGATTTGTAAACATATTTTGAGCTCACCGAAGCTTAAGGACAACATTGAATTAAGAAAATCAAACCCCTAATTCATGGGTTCCCATATGAATCGGGAAAACCTAATTTTGAAATTAAACTTCAACGGAAGATCAAATCATCAATTCAATTGAGGGGTTTTACTCCTTGAATCGTGGGCTTTCAAACAGTATATCAAACTTGAACGAATATTGAAGATTGCACCGAGGTGCTTGCTTAGCTTGAGCTTGAAGATGGAAATAGAGGTGTGTGCTTATTTGGTAACAAGGTGGGTTTAGTTTACCGGGAGGTTTAAAGATAAAAAAATGAAGGGATGAAAGTTTCTCTCTTCATTATTCATATAAAACCACATCAATTCTTTTAATGATTGCCCACCAAGGTTTGAACCAATGAAAGAATTTCTCTTGGGCAAGGGTTTGCTCAATTCAAGGTCATCATCTAATCACTTCTTTTCACTTTGATATAAATCACTTTTCTGATGATTTCACATGGGAGTGGTCAGGCAAGGAGGTGAGTAAGCACCTTGCTTGGTTTTTCCCTCAATTTGGCTTCAAACAGATTCATAACAGGGGAACCGTATTGATACGCTCTTGGCTGTATCAATACGCCCTCGCTAAAATAGTTAAGTTAGTTATTGGCAGTTGGGTCGTATCAATACTGGCTTGACCGTATCGATACGCATTGCTTGGATTTAGCATTTTTGGCCTTGAGTTTCATACACAGGATTCCATTCACTCAAATAGGATAGCTCAAGTAGAGGTTACGAGGTATGAATCTCATGTGGTAAGTGTGTTAAGGTCACTCCATTACTTTGTTGCCTTACAATTCTTTTGTTATATGATATATGTGAATAATGTTCAAAGTTAACATTTGATATCCATAGAATTAATATGATGCTTGATATATCATGATATGTGAATTGGAACCAAGGCTCAAATGTCATACGATATGATAAGGCCTAAGGGCAAAAAGGTAAGTTTTATGATGAATTATGTAACCTTGGACACTTGTGGACATTGGATACAATTGGCATGCCATAGGGTTATTTGAGCTCACTAGGTAAGGGATTAGACTACGATCCAGGCTATGACCTATATGTGGGGAGAAAAGGTTGGATTGTGTAAAGGATTTTGGAGCTACGGCTTAAGGCTAAGGCTTATTTTCTATATGTGTGACATATAGGGGAATCCGTGTATCCATTGGTTACTATGTCCAAGGAAATGATATGTATTTATTCTTTATATTTGATGTATGAAAATATTACATTTGGCTTTGAGTATGACCTATATATGATTAATGATATATGCACACTACCTACAAGAATGATTCATGTCATTCATGCCACTAATGAGTTATGCTGCATTTGTTATAACTACCTCACTAGGCTATGTAAGCCTAACATCCGTGTGTCTCATGCATTTTAGGATCTTGAAGAATTTCGGGGGTCGATCGTGTGGTTGAAGTTGCAAGTCACTCCCACCAACCATATGTATGTTCACGTTTTGTTCTAAACTCCTAGTAAGGTGGCATAGGGCTTAGACGTGTTATATTGGTCTATTTTGATATGTATGTAATGGCCCTAAAGTGCCTAAGTACTAAAATGGAATATGGTGTGGTTGTAAATTTAAGAAACTAGTTAAATTGGGCTTAGAGGCACTAAAAGGTAAAAAGATAGTAAACATATTCAAATGGACCTAAAAATTGACATGCTAGTAGGTTTTATTGATTAAATATTGCTGCTAAAATTTGATAAAGTTTCGAAGTCGTTTGATCTGTTAATTTGAATAAAAACCAGATAAAATCTGTCATTACAGGTCAAGCGTACCGATACGGGTCAAGTTGTATCGACACGACCTTGCATGTTTGGACTTGGAAAAACAGGGTGTATCGATACGCAAGGGCGTGTACCAAAATGGACATGGGCAGTAAGGTCTGGGAAGTAAATTGTATCGATACAGCCTTAGGTTGTACCAAAACAGGTTAACCTTAGTCGACGCATATCGATATAGGCTTAGATGTATTGATACAAGCTTGTTACCCTTGAATCTGGAATTGAAAATTTTGGCTTAGCGTACCGATATGGCCTTAAGTGTATCAGTGCGGTGTTAGTTAATTCTGTTAAAAGACTTAAACCACGGTTTTAAATGGTTATAGATTGGTCATAAACTTTAAATGGCCTAATCGGATAGGTAAATGACCTCCATTAACAACGAAATTTCACAGGCTAATAATCGGTAAGTCAAATTGAAGATTTGTAAAAATAAATTCTGATAAAGACCCTTAATTTGTAAAATTTACAATTTAGTCCCTAAATTCAAAAAAGTTTGAAATTAACCCCAAATTGAGTAAGCTATTAATAAGTTAGTTCGATAAGTCATAAAATAGATTGATAAGACATCTCGAATAAGATTCTGAACCCCGAATAAGTTTTTGGTAACACTTTCTGACCTGGTTCTCTACTAGTTTGGGAAGGGGGTGTTACAATGCACAATCAAAGGCGAAGTGATATCATCTTGTTCCAACAGTACAATGATGAATCTATGTATGAAACATGGGATAGATATATCGGAAGTGCTCGATTCTTGGATTTACAGATTGGCTACAAGTCACGACGTTTTATATTGGCGTCAATGCACCAACGAGGATGATGATTGACTCATCAACTAATGGTACTTTGCTCAACAGAGAACCTGACGATGCTTTTAGAGTACTTGAAAAGATAGCCAATGCCGACTACCAGTTCCCCTTAGGGAGATTGAGGCCTGGACCTAAAGCAGTTGAAGCCCTCCAATTGGATGATTCTCAGACTGTAGCATCCCAACCGTCACCAACTTGCTAAAGAACATGCAAGGAACATCCAACGTCTAAGGGGCCAAGGTGGTGCAATACACTTGTGAGCACTGTGATGGAGAAAATTTGTCAAGTGAATGCACTCAACAAAAGGAATCTGGATACTATGTAGGGAAAACAAACCGTAACAACAACCCCTACTCCAACACCTACAACCCAAGGTGAAGGCAACATCCAAATTTTGGTTGGGGAGGCAACAAGGGAAATTCAGCAGTGCAACCAGCTACATTGACCCTCATGGATTTCAACAAAAGAATCAGAGGCAGAACCAGGGAGTTTCTAAGTCCAATTCTAATTCTTTTGATAACTCTTATCAAACATATATGGAAATTGCACGTGTCATTATGCAGGATCAAGTAGCCCATTTGAAGAATCAAAGTGATTTGCTCACAACGCAAGCTGTCATGTTGCAAAACTAGCAATCAGTCATGCAAAACAACATCGCCTCAATAAAGTCCCTTAAGACTCAAGTAGGGTAGATTGCCTAGATGCTGAAAACGAGACTACCTGGCGGCTTACCTAGTGATACTAAAGTCACTAAGGCCTTTACTACAAAGCAATGCAATGCTATCACTCCTCGTAGTGGTACACAATTGAGGATAGAAACCAAGTTTGGGGGAAGCTCTCCAGTAGGTCCTACTCCAAGCAAGCTATCCATTGATGCTCCAACACCAAAGAAACCAACTTATGTGTCTGATACAGTGAGTAACCCTACTAATGAAGGCAAGGAAGACAAAGCTAAGGATGCACCTACATCTCGTAAGCTACAAGATGAGCCCAGACCAACACCTTCTTTCCTACAGAGATTGAAAGCGCAAAAACAAGATGTACAAACCAAGATTTTTTAGAGATGCTTAAACCTCTGCACATTAGTGTCCCCTTCTGAAGGCCATTGATTAGATGCCTATATATGAAAAGTTTCTGAAGGAGATCGTGACAAAGAAAAGTAAGGTGAGTGATGTCGAGACTATCACCACCATGGGCGAGTTTGTGGCTATGTTGAGTGGTTTGCCGCCCAAAATGAAGGATCATGGCAGCTTCACCATTCCATGTTCTATAGGCCACAACTACTCTGGTTGTGCCTTATGTGATCTTTGTGCAAGTGTGAACTTGGTGCCGAAATCTATATTCAAAAAATTAGGGATAGGAAAAGCAAGGCAAACATTAGTGATCCTCCAGTTGTTTGATCGATGTCAGATTCAACCCGAGGGTAGAATTGAAGATGTGCTAGTTAGGGTAGATAAATTTGTCTTTCCAGCAAACTTTATCATCCTTGACTGTGAAGTAGATGAGAATGCGCCCATCATCTTGGGGAGACCATTCCTTGTCACTAGACGGGTCATGATAGACTGTGCAAATGGCAACTTCACAATGAAGATGAATGATGAAAAGATCACATTTAATGTCTTCAGCATGCCATGTTACATAGAGGAACATAAGGGTTGCCAGCTCGTGGATAGTAAAGACGGCCCAACATATAAGACTTTGCACATATCCGATGAGGAAGAAGGACTCTCCATAAATTGGCATTTTACCAAATCTAGAAGCCCAATTGTAAAATTGTGCAAATACAAGGCACTGATTGCTGATGAATTTAGAAACTTGGTCAAACCAGGACTTACACCAACTATGGAAACCATGCTCCTACAAGTCATCAAATGGTGTGAGATTGGGAGTCCTCCTCTTATCATAGAATGGCATGTTACAATTCCAAACTCAAGCAATCTGCCAAAGCAGGATACCATTGAACCAATGAACAATGCTGACAGGAGTTTTCATCCCCCATGGACACATCTGGTTGTAATTCCTGAACGATATATTAGCTTCACTGGAATGGCACTCCAATGGCTACGACAATGAGGCACCAGTCATTCAAGACAATTCCACTAACTTTGCATCTGAAAATTAAAATATTCATTCCCCACACATTTTTAATTTTATGCAATTTTACTTTCAGCATTTAGTTTTTATTTAGAGTATACTATTTTTTATGTTTTTGTTTTCCTTTTCCAAGTATCAGGTTAAAGACAGTAAGCAGATCGAGTTACTCACAGACTCTCTAACAAGTGATAAGCCAGAATATCAAGATTTAGTGATACACCAATCGTTCGATAGCTAATTTCTTGCAGCTCAAAAACCCTTCACCCCCTTTCCATAATCTTGCCACACGTAACCCATCTATTCATTAAGCCGTTCACAACTCCACTTCCACACAAAGTCAGGACTCTACATTAATTACCGGTGGACCCTTTATGATTAGCCATATCTTTTCTGCTTTCTACCCTCCTTCTCCACCATAAAGGACAAGGTCTTAAGCTTCCAATTAACCCATCGTATCCTACTATCTAAATCTTAAAATCCTACAACAAGTTCATCTCTCCAACTATCTAAATCATGGACTCACAACTCATCACTGCTCGTCGATCTAGCCAATCATCACAACTAACATAAACACCAGCCCCCCATCCTCTCCATCACCTTTATCTTCTTCGGAGGAAAGCCAGTATTTCATAGCAAACATGACCGACGAGGAGATTGACAAACTTAATAATTGCCTTCATCCATTGGACGATGTCATGGTAAATAGATACAAACATATGACGCACCAGGACTTGATCTTGGAGGAAGGTTTGGAATTTACTCCAAACCATCATTACAAGTTTGAGGCCAATATCCACGCAGTCATAACCACACAAGGGTGGGAAGATTTATCCGGTAGCCAGGACAAGTCAATGCTGACTGGTACATGAGTTTTATGCTCATGTGGGACACCGACCAGTAGGGACGTCTCTCATACGATGAATAAATATTCTCTTCTCAGTAGAGGCCATTACAGACCATTTTAATCACTCAGAGATCGATGGTGGTCATAGGAACTTTTTTGCAGCACCAACAACATATACATATACCAAATTGCTGATAAACCTCTGTCTTCCGGGAACCACCTGGGACCAGGAAGATCTCTATGTCCGGAAGGTACACTGGGCGCAACTTAACCAGGTGTCAAAGTTCTGGATGGACTTCATCAACAGCCGCATCCTTCTAACCCGTAATCGATCTACGGTATCTTGTCACAGAATAATTTTTTTACACTCTGTCCTTCACAACAGAAACAGTAATCCATATGAATAAATTTATGAAACCATCGTAAATCGAGTTGTGTCAACTATAAAGCCTAAGGACCTCCCCTTCTGTAACACCCCATTCCTGGCCTAGTAGGAAATCGGGTCGAAAAGTGTTATCGAAAATAGATTTAGAGAGAGAAAGCTTAATTGGAATTCTAAATATTATTCGAAATGTCTTATTAATCACTTTTAAGACCTATCGAACTAACTTATTAATAGCTTACTCAATTTGGGGTCAATTTTAAACTTTTGTTAACTTAGAGACTAAACTATAAAATTTACAAATTAAGGGTTTTTTATCGAGGTTTCTTTTTACTAATCTTCAAATGCACTCATCAATTATTAGCCTATGAAATTTTGTTATTAACGAAGGTCAATTGCCTGTCCAATTAGATCCTTTAAGATTTGGTGACCAAACTGTAAACTATTTAAAATTGTAGTTTTAGTCTTTTAACAGAATTAACTACCTTTGTATCGATACTCTTTGGGGCCATATCGATACGGGTACACACAAATCACATATTCATTCGACTCTACTCAAATCTTGTATCTATACGCCATCACCTGTATCGGTACAGGTTGACCAAGGTTGACTCGTCTCAATACACCCTGAGGTCGTATGGATGAAATTTATTTCCCATACCTCACTGCCAAGATCTGTATCGATACACCCCCTTTTGTGTATCGATATGCCCTATTTTACCTAGTCCAAACATGCAAGGTCGTATCGATATAGCTTGACCCGTTTTGATACGCCTATCCTATAATTACAAATTTTAGTTGGTTTTTATTTGAATTAACAGATCAAACGATGTCCAAATCTTACAAAATTTTACCAGCAAGTTTATTACTACTTAATCTACTAGTATGTCAAATTTCAGGTTCATTTGGATCCATTTACTATGATTTTACCTTTTTGTGTCCTACTTAATCTACTAGTATGTCAAATTTCAGGTTCATTTGGATCCATTTACTATGATTTTACCTTTTTGTGTCCTTAGGCTCAATTTAACTAGATTTACTACTTTGCAAATACACCATATTCCATATTTAACACTTTGACACTTTAAGGCCTTTATACACATATCAAAATAGACCATTGTAACTTATCTAAGACCTATGCCACCTTACTAGGAGTTTAAAACAAAATGTAAGCATACATGGAGATTGGTGGGAGTGACTTGCAACTTCAACAACATGATTGAGGCTAAGATTGCTTCAAGGTCTTGAAATGCATGAGACACACGGATGTTAGGCTTACATAGCCTAGTGAGGTAGTTATAACAAATGCAACCAAGTTCTTTAATGGCATGTATAACATGTGAGCATGTTTGAATGACATATACATAACATTAACATATACAATTCATGCTTAACATCAACATATAGTAATTCCATATATCAAATGAAAAACACATATTCTTCATTTTTCCCTTGGATATAGCAACCAATAGATACGCGGATTCCCCTGTACGCGACACAAATTGAAATTAGGTCGTAGCCTTGAGTCGTGACTCCGAAGTCCCTTATACAATCCAACCTTTTCTCCCTACATATAGGTCGTAGAGCAGACCGTAGTCTAATTTCCTTACTTAGTGAGCTCAATAACCCTATGACATGCCAATTGTATCCAATGTCCACAAGTGCCCAAGGTTACATATTTCGTCATAAGACTTACCTGTGTGCCCTTGGGCCATATTGGATTGCAAAATGAGCCTTGGCTTGAAATAGCATATCGTAACATGTTCATATCAAATTCCACACATAACATATTCAAATATCACATATAAGTTCACAAACATAGTAAAACAAGTTGAAGGACTTACCACACTTATTATAGAATCCACATACATTTGCTCTACTTGAGCCCTTACCAAGATGCAAGTTTCTAAGCACAAAACAAATGCAATCGAGATAGCACCTAGCCAATCCCCATGACACAACTACACTCACCTAGTACTTGGAGACTTCAAGGTTCACTGATAGCGATCCCCTTGCCGTTGGAAGAGTTCAAAATAGCTGATAATGAAGATGACTTACCATCCACCACTTGAGCTAGTCCAAAATTGGAGGATTACATTAGAATCGAAACTAATGATTCATAAACGTTTTTCAAGCTTACCAAAGCTTGTAGACAACATCAAAATAAGGAAATCAACCATCTAACACATGGGCTTAACTTGAACATTCAAGGCTTAAATCTTGAAATTAAACTCTAAGGATTGATGGAATCATTAAGTTGACATAGGGGTTTTACTTACCCAATTACAAGCTTTCAATTGGTGTATTGAAATCAGACAAAGGTCAAGGATTGGATCGAGGTGCTTGCTCGACCTTGAGGAGGAAGATGACAATGGAGGTGTGTGCTTGCTTTTCAAGCCAAATGTTGGATTTGGTTTTGGGAGATTCAAAAACAAAGAATGAGGCCTCTCCTGTTCATTTTAAGGAAGCCAAGGCCATAATCATTTCCCCACCTCATTAGGAACAAATAGTAAGGTTTCACTTGGCAAATGGAAAGCTTATTTTATTAACTTCCATTAATTCATACCTTTTCAAAAATTTAAGGCAATTGATGACCCCCTCTTTTTCCTTCTTTCTGAGCCATATCACGTGAAGGGGTGGCGAGCAAGTAGGTGAGTCATCCCCAATTCCCAAACTTTACAAATTGACCACTAAATCGATTTGGACAGAGACCCGTATCGATAAACCTTATGCCGTATCAATATGGCTAGGCAAAGTTGGGTAAGTTAGTTAATAATAGTTAGGTCGTAACGATACAGGTCCTACCTTATCGATACGCATTGCCCATATTTAGTATTTTCAGTATTTTCAATGAAACCCCTAACTTCCAATCCTTACAAAAAGGTCCAACAATTTCAATTAAGCCCAAATAACTTTCATTACTTCAAAATGAGGTACAAAGATTTGAGCAATTACACTAGTCAACATAACTGGTACAAGATTTCTTATCACCAGAATCTAATTTTGACTAGATCAGTTTTTAGGGTGTGACAACTCTCCCCTTAAGAAAATTTGAGGATAAATTTTCACTCTAACTGAAAAGAGAGGATACTATTTCTGCATCGTTTCCTCTGGCTCCTACATTGCTTCTTCCACTGAGTGACTTCTCCAAAAGACTTTCACTAAGAGTACAGACTTGCTTCGAAGTCTCTTGACTTCTCATGCGATGATCTACTCTGGTTCCTCCTCGTACGTCAAGTAAGACTGGATTTCCACAAATTCTGGCTCGATCACATAGGAAGGATCGAACCGGTACTCCCGTAGCATAGATACGTGGAAGACATTATGTATATAATTTAACTCTTCAGGAAGAGCTAGTTAGTGGGAAACAAATCCAACTCTCTCAATTACCTCAAATGGGCCGATGAAACAATGGACTGAGCTTCCCCTTCTTGCCAAAACGAAGGATCTTCTTCCACGGAGACACTTTAAGGAAAGCCCTCTCACCTACGTCATACTGAATGTCTTTTTTTTCAGATCCGCATAAGCTTTCTGCTGGTTAAATGCAGATTTCAGTCGGTCATGAATGATGGTTACCCTTTCTTTAGTTTCTCGAAATATGTCAAGGCCTAACACCTTGACCTCACCAAGCTCAGTCCAGCAGAGAGAAGTTCTACATCTTCTTCCATAAAGAGCTTCATAAGTAGCTATTTGAATCGAAGCTTTATAACTATTGTTGTACACGAACGCTACCAATGGTAGGGACTTTTCCCATGTATTCCCAAAATCGATAACACAAGCTTATAGCATATCTTCCAGAATCTACAAGGAAGAATCGAGATTGGTAAGAAATGTTTATACATATGAATAGAAGAGATATAAGGTTACCTGAATAACCCTTTCAGATTGACCATCAGTTTGATGATGTAAAGTAATGCTTAGGTGCACTCGAGTTCCCAAAGCCTCATGTAGGGTTCTCTAAAACCGGGATGCAAAACGTGGGTCACGATCAGAAATAAAGGACACAAGAACTCTGTGCAAACTGATGACTTCACGAATGTACAGCAAAGTAAGTTTAGGCAAGCTGAAATCCATTCTCACCGGAAGAAAATGAGTAGATTTGGTGAATCGATCTACAATGGCCCAAATAGCATCATTTTTCTTCAGTGTCATTGGTAGACCACTTACAAAATCCATCGTAATACGTTCCCATTTCCATTGTGTAAGTTCAGTGGGTTGTAGAAGACCAGTAGGCACCTTGTTCTTGGCTTTAACCCGTTGGCAGGTTAGACATCTAGCCACAAAGTCTGTGATTTTACCTTTCATACCGAACCACCAATACAGCTCCTTCAAGTCTTTATACATCTTGATAGCTTCATGATGAACAAAAAAAAGACTCGAATGAGCTTCACTCAAAATTTGATTATGAAAATCATCATTGTCGGACACACAGATACAGTTTCGAAAGCACATAAACCTTTAGAATTCATAGAGAAATTTGGATTTGACTTATCTTTGATCTTAGCAATAAGGGTTTGTAACTTCTCATAAGATTTCTGGAGTGCTTTGATTCGAGATATGATGGTTGATTGAATTCTCAATTTCGCCAACAATTTGCCATACTTCTTTAGCCAGAAGTGAGCATTCAAAAATCTCGGGGAGGGAGTGGGCTTCCGACTAAAAGCATCAGCCACAACATTGGCCTTATCGGAATGGTAATCAATAACCAAGTCGTAATCCTTCAAAAGTTCCATCCACCGACATTGACAGAGATTTAACTCTTTCTAAGTCAAAAGATATTTCAGGCTCTTGTGATCAGTGCACAAGTAGCACTTCTCACCGTAAATGTAATGCCTCCAAAATTTTAAGGCAAGCACCATAGTAGCTAGCTCCAAATCATGCGTTAGATAGTTTAGCTCGTGCGGTTTAAGCTAACGTGAGGCATAAGCAATGACCTTTCCTTCTTCCATAAGTACACAGCCTAATCCCAAGTGGGATGCATCACTGTAAACGGTGAAGTCTTTACTCGACTCAGGTTGCACCAAAATAGGGGAGTGTGTCAGGACTTGCTTAAGCTGATCAAAACTCATTTGTTGCTCCACTGTCCATACAAAAGGAGTTTCTTTATAGAAAAGCTTCGTCAAGGGTGCAACAATCATCGAGAACCCTTTTACAAATCTATGATAGTAGCCTGCAACGCCTAGAAAGCTACGAACTTCTTCAACATTCTTAGGAGGAATCCAAATCAAGAACTACTTGAATCTTCTTTGGGTCCACCTGAATTCCCGTAGAGGAAATCATGTGTCCCAGAAAGGATACTTCAGATAGCTAGAATTCATATTTGTTGAACTTAGCATACAATTGTTTCTCCCGGAGTGTCTGAAGTATAATCCAGAGATGTTCTTTATGAGTGCCAGTATCCTTGGAATAGATCAAGATGTCATCTATAAACACAACCATGAATCTATCTAGATTGGGTTGGAACACACGATTCATTAAGTCCATAAAGGTTGCAGGTGCATTCGTGATCCCAAAAGGCATTACTAGGAACTCATAGTGGCCATATCTGGTTCGGAAGACAGTCTTTGGAATGTCAGACTCCTTCACCAACATTTGATAGTACCCAAATCGTAGGTCTATCTTAGAAAAGATAGAAGCACCCTTCAACTGATCGAAGAGGTCATTGATCCTTCGTAACAGATACTTATTCTTGATTGTTACCCTATTTAGCTGAAGATAGTCAATGCATAGTTGCATCAACCCATCTTTCTTCTTGACAAACAAAACTGGTGCTCTCTAGGGTGAGAAACTCAGTCAGATAAATCCCTTGTCTGAAAGATCTTAGATTTGGGCATTCGACTCCTTTAATTTAACTGGAGCCATCCTATATGGAGCAATGGAGACTGGTGTAGTCCTCAATTGCACTTCAATTCTGAATTCTGCTTTTTAGATCGGAGGGAGTCCTGGAAGTTCCTCAAGAAACACACCAGGGAATTCCTTTACCATGGTACATCTTCGAGCTTTGTATATTCTTTAGATTTCATAGCACACATGATAGCCTTATTAGGCTCGAATTTGGTTTTCATCAGAGTTATGCTCTCTTTGCCGAGTCCACGGAGATATACCTTCTTCCTTAGATAATCTACCCAGGCTTGATGTTCAGCTAACCAATTAAGGCCTAGGATAAGATCGAACTCATGAAAGGGCAAGACCATTAAATTGGCCAGAAATGGGATCCCTTGGATCCTCAGAGGGCAAGCTTTATAGATCAACCGTATAACCACACTATCTCCTAGTGGGTTAGAGACCACTATCTCAAAAGTGACTAGTTTAGGTTCTAAAGCATACTTCTTGATCAATGGTTCACTAATTAAGGAATGTGTAGAACCGAGATCTACCAAAGCATAAACAAGATCAAAACATAGTTCCACCATACCTGCAATCATGTCAGGATCGTCTTCTTGCTCTCGACCTCGAACATGGTACATCTATGCTAAGGTTAGAGGATCACGTCCAACTGAAAGAGGATTTGAGTTGCGAGGTTTCCTTGTTGATCCATTCTGCACTAGTTTCGTTCCTCTTCCCTTAGCAGAATTATTCTCAGAAGCCACAGAGGTAGGAGCATTCAGGTTTTGCGGGCATTGTCTGATAAATTGACCAGCTTCACCACAAAGGTAACAAGATCTGACATGTCTACGACATTGCAAGAGATGCCTCTTCTGACAAAAGTTACACATGAATTTGAGAACCTCTCCTAGAACCACCCGTACTATCAACCGAAGTAGTACTAGCAACAAATGTTCTAAGAGATTGGGATTGTGGCACATATCCTGTCTTTGGCAACCAATGAAAGGTGACAGACTTCTAGTCCCACTGTCTATTGTTCTTCTAAGGTATGGGAGGTCGAGAATCATCTCAGAATCTCTTGTCGAATCTGGATTGGTTCCCCTTCCTTCTTTTATAAGCCTTTTGGGAGGCTTCAGTAGCGAACGCCCGGTTAACTAGGTTTTGAAAGTCCTCCAACTCCAAAGTAGTGAAGAGAGGATGTAATTCATCACAAAGGCCATCGATAAACATTCTACACTTCTCCTTCTCTGTACGTATGATCTCTGCACCATACCTTGAGTATTTGCAGAAGTCGTGGATATACTGCTCTACGGGACGCCCTCCTTGTCTTAGATGGAGGAACTTCTTGCGCCTTTTAGCAATATAGTGCTCGTTCATGTACTTTTTACGAAACTCCTGAAGAAAGAAGTCCTATGTAATTCTATGCTCAGACACTGTGAGCGTCACGGTGTCCCACCAGCTCTGAGCCTTTTCAGAGATCAACGCCAAAGCGCACTCCAATTTATGTTCATCAGGACAATTTATCTGTTTGTTCAAGACTTTGAGAGTATTTTCTAGCCAATACTCTACTACTTCGGGGTTGTTTTGCTCTTATCCAGTGAAAGTATAGACCAGATATCGACGAAGCTTGTCAATAGGAGTCCTCAAAACAGATGAAGGTGCTTCAACAGGCTACGGGATGTATCGGTGGAGGATTGGGTGGGTGATTTTGTCCCACCTGTTTAGGTCAAACTTCGGCTCTAAGATTGACCCATGTGTTGAGGAGGAGCCGAGATGTGGTCCCATTTCGACACGTTTGTCGTTGGGTGCAGACATTCTTAAATCTAGTCAAACAGAAAGGTTAGATCGTGTTGGTTGCAAATCACGAATATCATATACAAATAAACTCCTAGGTGGCATATGCACGTGCAGACTCATGACAAGCCTCAATTTAGTCCTAGAATCGACTAAACTCTAGCTCTAATACCACAAATGTAACACCCCCTTCTTGGCTCTACCCAAATCCTGTATCGATACACCATCACCCGTATCAGTACAAGTTGACCAAGGTTGACCCGTTTTGATACACCCTGAGGTTGTATGGATGCAATTTATATCCCAAACCTCAGTTCCAAGATCCGTATCGATACACCCCTTTTGTGCATTGATACGCCCTTTTTTACCTAGTCCAAATATGCAAGACCGTATCGATATGCCTATCTCATAATGATAGATTTTAGCTGTTTTTATTCGAATTAATAGATCAAATGATGTCCAAATATTACCAAGTTTTATCGAAAAGTCTATAAATACTTAATCTACTAGTATGTCAAATTTTAGGTTCATTTGGATCCATTTACTATGATTTTACCTTTTTGTGTCCTTGGGCTCAATTTAACTAGTTTGACTATTTTGCAAATACACCATATTCCATATTTAACACTTAGATACTTTAGGGCCTTTATACACATATCAAAATAGACCATTGTAAATTATCTAAGCCCTATGCCACCTTACTAGGAGTTCAAAACAAAATGTAAGCATACATGGAGATTTGTGGGAGTGACTTGCAACTTCAACAACATGATCGAGGCTCGAATTGCTTCAAGGTCTTGAAATGCATGAGACACATGGATGTTAGACTTACATAGCCTAGTGAGGTAGTTATAACAAATGCAACCAAGTTCTTTAATGGCATATATAACATATGAGCATGCTTGAATAACATATACATAACATTAACATATACAATTCATGCTTAACATCAACATATAGTAATTCCATATATCAAATGCAAAACACATATTCTTCATTTTTCTCTTGGACATAGCAACCAATGGATACGTAGATTCCCTTGTACGCCACACATATTGGAATTAGGCCGTAGCCTTGAGCCGTAGCTTCGAAGTCCCTTACACAATCCAACCTTTTCTCCCCACATATAGGTTGTATCCCAGACCGTAGTCCAATTCCCTTACTTAGTGAGCTCAATAACCCTATGACATGCCAATTGTATCTAATGTCCACAAGTGTCCAAGGTTACATATTTCGTCATAAGACTTACCTTTGTGTCCTTGGGCCATATTGGATTGCAAATTGAGCCTTGGCTTCAAATACCATATCATAACATATTCATATCAAATTTCATACATAACATATTCAAATATCACACATAAGTTCACAAACATAGTAAAACAATTTGAAGGACTTACCACACTTACCATAGAATCCACATACATTTGCTCTACTTTAGCCCTTACTACAAGTTTCTAAGCACAAAACAAATGCAATCGAGATTGTACCTAGCCAATCCCCATGACACAACTACACTCACCTAGTACTCGTAGACTTTAAGGTTCACGGGCAGCGATCCCCTTACCGTTGGAAGAGTTCGAAATAGCCGATGGTGAAGATGACTGTTGCGCGTAATAAGTGCTCCGCAATTGTGCAAGTTTACACGTCGCAAGTTATAGTATAAAAGATATCATCTCCACAGGGACTGATGCCACTTCAAGAATCTAATCTCTTGCACTGTAAAAAGTAAAAGAACACAAGTAGAAGATTGTAGGAGTTTTAACTAACAACTAAACTGGAAAGCAAATAAGTAAAAGAAGATGTAATCAAATGAGAGAGAATAGGCCAGGTTATCGTGAGTTGAGGTGTGATAGCCGATCGGATCATCTTGGTAAAAGAGTGCAAGGGCAACTCAGTTGTCGTGCCAACTTGCACAGCGGGGTTGCCTTGGTAACTAATCGATGGTTGCCTGGGCGACTAGCTGGGCAAATACTTAGGCAGCTGGGCAGCAACTTCAAGGTTCAGCAGAGCGTTCTTCAATGGTTACTACTTATCCCTAAGTCGAAACTCTAGCTACTTGTGCATGCCTTGACAATACATTCCTGCGTGAATCAAGGGTGAACAACAACCAATCTTGCGCTCTTCTTAGCCGTTGAAATCCTTAACTTATTCCTAAGCCGGATTAATCTTCACCATCAATAGATTGAATAAAGACCATACTCATTCGTTTCTTGAATCTAACTCTCCCGATATTAGATAAATAGATGAAGTTACGAGATCCTCTCCCAATTCACTCGCAAACAAGAATAAGGACCAAGAATGAGTAAACCTTGAATTGAAAGTGCAAACTCTTATTACCTAAACAAAATCCAATTGTTTCTCACAACCAAAAACACAATAACCTTAGCCAAGTAGATTTAGTTCATGGCTAGGTTCCAAAGAAACACAAGATAAAGAATTCCTAGCATAAACGTAATTGAACAAAGAAGAAAAAGATGAAGAATGGTTGAAGCCTCTTTGTTGAAATCTCCCCCTTTGATCTTGTCAAAATTTCTCTCCTCTCTCCCCCTTTGGAGTTGACGGCATGGTCTTCAATTTATAGGGCTAGGTCAAAGGCTTTTTTGAGGAGGAAGTTAAGTTGGAATTAAATATCTTTAAAAAATATAATTCTTTGTTATATTTAAATTCCTTCTAAAACTTCTCCTATCTTCTTGGGATTTAATTTCTCTTTAACCACTTCATGGAAATCAAACTCCTTTGGGATTTAGCTTTGCTCCACGTCATCTTGGGCTTATCTAGTCATCAATTTTGATTACCATATCATCTTATTCTTTGTCAAAAATTGCCTTGGCAACTAGCTCGACATCTTTTTCATGCATTACCCTGGCAACTAGCTCAGCATTTCCTTCATGCATTGCCCTGGAAACTAGCTCAGCATCTCCTTCATGCATTGCCCTAGGAACTGGTTCCAGCCTTGCTTTGGCAAGTGATTCTGCACACACAAAAAAAAACACACCAAAGCAGTATCTTTTTCCACAAAATTGAGCAAAATATGAAATTAAGCTTGTCCACCAAGGAAACGATGCAAACATGCATGAATGACTAATAATGCAACTAATATGAGCCTAAGTCTAACAATAATATGAGTAAAAAGGGTAACAAAATAGTACTTTTGAACACTTATCACACCCCCAAACTCGAACTATTGCTTGTCCTCAAGCAATGCAAACTAATAATTACCTGCCAAGACTTCAATTTTCACAAACTTAGCTTTGAACTTGATTTCAATTCTCATAACCGAGGCACAAAGTATGATTGGCTTTTCATTTTTCGGACAACTTAGGAGTTACTCGGAATCAAACTATAATGCTTGTGAGTGTGTGCGGAGTTGTGTGCAAGTTGATTTTTCAAATTCTATGCAAACAAGAGGTTTTCAAATTACTTCATTGGGTTCTTTTAACATGTTTTAACTAGAGCCGGTTTCGGGCACCTCTAGTGTTTTGTTTTTAGTTTTCTTAAGTTAATTAATTTATTCGACTAGAGCCAGTTTCGGGCAACTCTAGCGATCAATTTTTAGCACATACTAGAGCCAGTTTCGGGCACCTCTAGTGATCAATTTTTATCACATACTAGAGCCAATTTCGGGCACCTCTAGCATTCATCCAATTTTTATTCTAATCCCCCATTTTTTAACTATCAACCTAAGTTCGCTAGAATTCCTTAAATCAATCAAGCCACACAGTGTTTCATCAAGTTTAGCATCATAGTACGATTCTAAGTGTTTCACGTTTATCCTAGAATAAAAAGTTCTATCAATTAAGTGCATTGGCAAAGTCATCATCGGATATTCATCAAATCTAGGCAATTCTTGTTCCAACTAAAGGCATGGCAAGCAATTTATGTATCCTAAATGCAATACTTAAGATGAATGCAACTAAACATGGTAACTAACTAATAACAATCCCCCCCAAACTCGAGTGAGGCATTATCCTCAATGCATGCAACAAAGAAAAATAAAAATAAAGAAAAGTAAAATGCAAACGAGGACTTACTCTGAGAGTTTGTCGTCCTGGATGACTAGTTTCCTTTTGGTCGGTGTCTTGATTCTTTTGCTTGAACGCGGTGGTTGCTTCCTTGTTGCCGATGGTGGAATCGATCCTCGTACGGGGTTGTCCTCATCGTCCTCTTTATCAAAGTCATTGGCTTTTCGCTTGGGCTTAGAGGATTCGATTGGTGCGATCTTTGTTGGTGCAATGGAGAACTCGTCTGAATTTGAAAAATCAGACAATGATTCAGTACGAGTTGCTTCAGGCATAGGTGTTTTACCTTTGGCTTTCGCAGTGGTTGCCGGGGCATCTTTAGCTTTGGTTACCGCGACATCTTCAGTGTTGGTTGCCGTGGCAACTGGTTGGGTGATTGGTTGTCATGGCAAGGATTTTGGCAGGAAAGATTGGGAACGGTACGCGGCTGTCCGTGTACTTTTCCAGGCTGACTTGGGTGATGGCATTGTTGTGATCCTTCATGTACCACATGAACATTAGTTGCCAGTCTTCAATTTGCCTAAGGCGGTTCGCCAACGGTTGTAAGAGTGCTTCAAGTTGTCCCGGGGCTGTTGTCCGAGTTGCCCGGGCATCAGTTGCTTGGGCATTAGGAGTTGCTGAGGCGGCAAGAGTTGTCGCGGTAATTGAAGGCGTTGGGGATTTTATCAGTGCCTCTCCCATTAGCTTTCAAATTTGTGCTTGATTCCAATCGGACTTTGGTAGGGCCTTTTCATCAGTGGACTCACTTGGGACATGCATCTCCTTGCAAAGATTGGAAATTAAGCAAGGGAAGAAAAGAGAACCCTTGTCTTTTGAGCTACATACAAATATCTCATCACAAATAATTTTTCCAATGTTAATGATGCGATCATGCAAGATAGAATGTATGAGCAAAAGACGAGGTGTATCAATGGTGGTATTGTGTGTTGTGGGCATTAAAGTAGTTTTAACAAACTTATTCCATAATTTTGCCTCGGGTTTAAGCCGAAGGCGATTTACCGTGCCCTTGTATTTACCGTCGTTCCATTGAGTTCTCGGTAGAGTGAGTTCTTGAAGCACCTTGTTGAGTTGCTTGGGCGTGAGTTGATCAACAAAGGCTTGATGCTTGTCCTTCTCAATGTAGAGCTCGTAAAATGTGTTGATGTTTTCGGGGCTTATGAGTATAGCCTTGTCATGAAAAAAAACACAAGGATTATCCAGGTTAGGTGAGTGAGCATAGAGTTCTCTTACCCATGAAATGTTACCCAGTTCTGATTGATGGCAAAAGATTTGCCACTTTTGATGTGCAATCCTTTCGAAGATGAATGGTTCAAGGCCGAAATCTTGATGAAACTTTAAGTATTCAAAGCCTTGTTCTTCGCAAATCCTCCCGCTCTCAAACTTGGAGTGAAATCTTTCTTGAACCACAAGTGTAGCAAACCTCTTGTATCTTGGTTCTTTGGAGGAACTTGGATGAACCAAGAATTCAATTTTGGATGCCATGGATGATCTTGGTTGTGAGTTTGGTAAAAACAGAGAAAGCAAAAGAAACTAAAGAGTTGCAAGATGAAAAGTAGGAATAGGTTTCTTGGAAGTTAAGGGTGATGGGTTAAATAGAAAAGATAGGTAGTAAATATGGTGGGTGGGATAAATTTTGGAATAAAGAATAAAGGGGTTTCGATTTAAGGGAAGGGTGACGGCTATGGGGTTTATTTAGGGTAAATTGGAGGCTTAATATAAGCCTTAGATTCAGCCGATTAATTTCCTTGTTGAAGAAGTTTCCTTCTTGAATCAAAATTCCTCTTTATCTTGAGCTCTTTTCCTACAATTCAAAAACAAATAAAATAAGGATTAAAATTAAAGATAAACTAATAAAAAAATAAATAAAGATGTGCAAAGAAATTCTTAAACTTAAAATTTTAAAAACAATTAGATAAATATGAAAGAAAGATGTAGTCTTAATCTTAAAGAAAATAAATAAATCTATCCTAAAAAGAAAAAAGTAACCGAAATTAAATAATAAAAAAATAGTTCGAAAAAAAAATAAAAAAATAAAAAGAAAATATCGAAAGGAGAGCATGCTCATGCATCTCCTAAGGTGACCACTTCTTTGTTACGTTCCACATGGGCACCGTTGTAGTGCTTCAATCTTTGTCTGTTAACTTTGAATTCATGTTCGTCAGTGATGGACTTGATTATCACGGCACTATAGGAGAATGGTTTGACAACTTCGAATGGTCTCGATCATCTTGATTTCAGTTTTTCTGGGAAAAGTTTTAGCCGAGAATTGAATAAGAGAACTAGTTGCCCTGGCATGAATTGTCGCGGCAATAGTTTCTTGTCATGCCATTGCTTTGTTTTCTCCTTGTAGATTCGTGCATTGTTATAGGCGAGTGCACGTAATTCTTCTATCTCGTTGAGTCCAACAAATGCTTTTGTCCGGCACTTTCCCAATCCATATTCACGGTCTTGATTGCCCAATATGCCTTGTGTTCGATTTCCAGCGGGAGATGGCATGTTTTGCCATAGACAAGTCGGAAGGGGGACATACCTAAGGGTGTTTTGAATGCAGTGCGATATGCCCAAAGTGCGTCATCTATTCTTACTGACCAATCCTTCCTAGAGGGATTTACAGCTTTCTCGAGCATACCCTTCAATTCCCCGTTGGAAATTTCTGCTTGCCCATTGGTTTGTGGGTGATATGTCGTGGCAATCTTGTGTGACACACCGAAGCGTTGCAATATCTTGGCAATAAGTCTGTTGTCAAAGTGCTTGCCTTCATCTCTGATAATTGCTCTCGGTATCCCAAACTGTGTAAATATATTTTTCTACAATAATCGTTGCACGGTCTTGGAATCGTTGTTGGGAACTGCAGCTGCCTCAACCCATTTAGACATGTAGTCGACGGCAAGTAGAATGTAGAGGTTGCCGAATGAATAAGGGAAAGGTCCCATAAAATTAATCCCCCATACATCAAAAAATTCCACCTCAATGATGTTTTGGAGCGGCATCTCATGTCGTCTAGAGATATTGCCAACGATCACATTGCTTGTAAAATTTTTGGGCATCTTTGTACAGTGTTGGCCAATACAAACCGGATTGCAAAACTTTGGCCACGGTGCAAGTTCCTCCAAAATGTCCTCCATAAGGTGAAGAATGGCATTGCCGGAGTACATTTGGCTGCTCCTCTTCAGGGACACATCGGCGTATAACCTGATCTACACATTGTTTAAACAAAAGAGGCTCGTCCCAAAAGTAATGCTTAGCATCATGGCAGAATCGCTTCTTCCCTTGGTGAGTAAGGCCATAAGGTAAAATACCACAAACAAGGAAATTAACTAAATCCGCGTACCAGGTTATTGTCGTGGCATGTTTTGCTGTGGCAACTGCTTCCACGGTTGCCAAGGCGTGCGCGTCTAGAGTTACCACGGCATGCGCGTTAAGGGTTGTTGTGGTGTGCGCATCAGTGGTTGCCGTGGCGTGCGTATCTGGAGTTGCCGAGGCGAGCGCGTCAAGAGTTGCTTAAGCATCGAGGGTTACCGAGGCATGCACATCCATGGTTGCCGAGGTGTCGAGGGTTGCCGAGGAGTGCACATCTATGGTTGTCGAGGCAACTAACAGTTGCTCATCCAGGAATGCATCGTATATCTCTAAATCTGCATCCTTCTCCCTATTGCGTTCTAGGCGTGATAAGTGATCGGCCACTTGATATTCTGTTCCTTTCCTGTCCTTAATTTCATGTCAAACTCTTGTAAAAGTAATATCCAACGAATCAAACGAGGTTTGGCATTGTTTTTAGCAAATAGATACTAATTGTCGAATGGTCCGTATGAACAATTACCTTTGTACCAATCAAATAGGTTCGAAACTTGTCAAATGCGAAAACTACGTCTAGTAACTCTTTCTCCTTTGTTTTATAGTTCACTTGAGCACTATTAAGAGTTTTACTAGCGTAGTATCACATGAAAGGTCTTACCTGTGCGTTGGACTAGGACTGCTCCTACCGCGAAATCACTTGCATCACACATGAGCTCAAAAGGTAGCATCCAATCTGGTGGAACGACAATGGGTGCCGAGGCAAGCTTTACCTTTAGGGTTTCAAATGCTTGGGTGCAAGAATCATCAAAATTGAAGAATTTATCCTGTTCAAGCAAATTGCACAAGGGTTTAGTAATTTTAGAAAAATAATGAATGAATCTCCTGTAAAAACCTGCATGTCCAACAAAGCTTCGGATTCCTTTAACCAAACTTGGTGGGGGTAATCTCTCGATCACGTCCACCTTGGCTTTGTCTACTTCAATTCCCTTGGATGAAATCTTGTGGTCAAGCACTGTTCCTTCATCTACCATAAAATGGCACTTCTCCCAAATAAGTATTAAGTCAGTTTCTTCACATCTTGCCAACACCTTCTCTAAGTTGTCGAGGCAACTATCGAAGTCATTACCAAAAATAGAAAAATCATCCATGAAGATCTCAAGGAAGTCTTTGACCATATCTGAAAAGAGTTCCATCATGCATCTTTGGAAGGTTACCGGGGCGTTACACAATCTGAACGACATCATTCGAAAAGCGTAAGTACCGTATGGGCATGTGAAGGTTGTATTTTCTTGATCTTCTGGTGCTATGGCAATTTGATTGTAACCTGAATAACCATCAAGAAAACAATAAAAGGGTTTACCTACAAGACGGTCAAGCATTTGATCAATAAAGGGTAATGGGAAGTGATCTTTCCTAGTGGCTTTGTTTAGCTTTCGATAATCCATACAAACCCTCCAACCGGTCACAGTCCTGGTTGGAATGAGTTCATTGTTTTCATTACTTACCACCGTTATACCTCCCTTTTTCGGTACACATTGTACCAGACTTACCCATGTACTATCAGAGATAGGGTATATGATGCCGGCGTCAAGCCACTTGATGATTTCTTTCATTACAACCCCTTTCTTGGCATGATTCAGTCTCCTCTGGGCCTCAATCGAAGGTTTGTGATCATCTTCCAACAAAATCTTGTGCATGCACACTACCGGGCTAATTCCCTTCAAGTCGGCAATTGTCCACCCTATTGCCTTCTTGTGTAGCATCAACACTTTGATCAGCTTCTTTTCCTACTCAGGCTATAACTTAGAGGAAATAATTACAGACAATGTATTATCGGTTCCCAAGTAAGCATATTTTAGTTGCTCTGGTAACTGTTTCAACTCAAGAATCGGTGGTTGTTCAATAGAGGGCTTTTCGAGTTTACCTTCCTTAACTGAGTAATCTAGTGGTTCAAAGTATGTACCTGGTCGATTGACTAACCAATTTGCCTCTTATTATTGTTCCTCATCGATCGATTCTTCATACTCCTTAGGTTCCTCTTGATCGGCAATGTAGTTGCTGAGGCAACTAAATTCCTCGTCAAAGTTAAACTTTGCCGTAACATGAAGAAGTTGGCATTCTTCTGGATCATCGGCATGCCTTAGTGTTTGGAACACATTTAGTTTAACTTGCTGGTCATTCACCCTCATTGTGAGTTCTCCCTTTTCAACATCGATCAAGGTTCTCCCTGTTGCTAGGAAGGGTCTCCCGAGAATGATAGGTGCATGTTCATCTGCTTCACAATCCAAAATAATAAAGTCAGTGGGAAAAATAAATTTATCAACTTTTACAAGTATGTCTTCGATTTTTCTCTCTGGATGCACGTAGGATCTGTCAGCTAGCTGTATCATAACTGTTGTAGGTCTTGCCTTCCCGATTCCTAGTTTTTGGAAAATCGATTTAGGCATCAAGTTTATGCTTGCTCCAAGGTCACATAATGCTTTCCTGACATAGTGGCTTTCGATGGAACAGGGTATTGTGAAACTTCTGGGATCCTTCAACTTGGGTGGCATGCGATTGTGCAACATGGCCATGCATCCCTCTATTGCGGCAACTGTTTCAAGCTCTCCTAGCCTTGTTCTCTTGGACACAATGTCTTTTAGAAACTTGGCATAGTTCGGCATCTGTTCAATTGCTTCAACCAATGGCAAGTTGATGTATGCTTGCTTGAGGATACCAAGAAACTTCTTGAATTGATATTCTTGCTTTTGTCGCTTCAACCTTTGTGGGAATGGTGGTGGAAGTTGCTGAGGCATTGTCAACTAGGGTTGTTGTGGCGTGCCTATCGTTGGTTGTCGAGGCATCCTTATCATCAGTTGCCGAGGCATGCTTATCGCTGGTTGCCACGACAATTCTTGGTTCAGCATCTGAAGCTTTGCTGCTGAGTTCGTCTTGATCTTTTTGTGGAGTTTTGTTTGGTGAGAGAGCTTGAGTCTCTTTAAGTTGTTGGCCACTTCTAGTGGTGATCGCCTTACATTGCTCATGGCCAGTTCCTCTTGCGACTTCAGTATCGCTAGGTAAACCTCCTTGCGGTCTAGTATTTAGGTTTTGAGCAAATTGTCCGACTTGATTTTCCAATGATTTGATTGCGCCTCTTGGTTTTGCAATCTCATCTCGGTCCTGTTAATAAAAGCATTAGTTCTTTTTATGAAGTTACTATTCTCAGCCATATAAGATTAAGTTTTCAACATAAAAGCATTGAGAGAATTTTCCAAATAACTAGATGTTGTCGGTTGTTGCTGCGGCAACTGTTGCCGTGGCATATTATGCTAGAATCTCGATGCTTGTGCATTCTGATTGTTCTGGTTTAGAGCATTGTTGGGATTACTTCATGAGAAATTCGGGTGCTTCTTCAAAGCTGGATTGTATGTGTTGGACATCACATTGTTGTTCCGGTTGTAATTCCCCACATAAAAGCTGGATTCTGGATTCTGCATACATTCAGAAGAATCATGGTTACCACCACATAACTCACAAAGGGAATCCATTACCTTGACTTCTTGTGTGTTGTTTGGTTTCTGCATGTTCTGGACCATCTTGGTTAGAGTGGCTAATTGTGCCAAAATTGAGTCTGATGATCCCAGTTCATGTATTGTGGCTTGGCGTCCAACTCCTCCTCTTCTAGCAGAGGGGAATTGATAATCATTCTTGGCAAGCCTGTTTAGAATTTGCATTGCTTCCTCCGGTGACTTATCTAGGAGTATGTCGTTTGCTGAGGCATCTAGCATCATCCTTGTTGGTATATTCACAGCGTTGTAAAACATTGTTACTTGTGTCCACACTGGGAATCCGTGTAGGGGGTATTTGTGTAGAAGTTCTCTATATCGCTCCCAAGCCTCGTACATGGATTCATCATCTGCCTGCCAAAAAGAAGTAATTTCGTTACGAAGCCTATCAGTCAAATTTGTAGGATTAAATCGAGCAAGGAAATCACGACAAAGATCGGTCCAAGATCCTATTGATTCGGAAGGAATACTATTCAACCATGATTTCGCCCTATCCCTCAGTGAATAGGGGAATAATCTTAGTCGTAAAACATCGGGGGTGACTCCTTGTATTTTGAATGAATTGCAAATCTCGATGAAAGATTTAAGATGTTGTTGTGCATCTTCAGTTGTTGAGCCACCAAATTGACCAATTGTATTGATCATATTAAACATCACCGGTTTCAACTCAAAGTGGTCGGCTTCAATTTCAAGCGTGACAACTCCTGGATTAAGTCCTTCAAGATAGTCTCGAATAGTTCTATTTCGTGCAAGAATCACTCCTCCTCCTACTGGAACATCTTAATTCATATTGTTGTCTTGATTAGCCATAGCTACTCTTAACCTTCGTCTAAGTCTTTGCAAGGTTCGTTCGATTTCTAGATCAAAGGGTCTGGTGTAATCGGTTTCGCCCTGGTCATATACCAATGCAAAACCAAAGTTTGTTAGCCCTTTGAATCTTAAACAAGAAAAATAAAAAAAAAAGTGCAAGAAAATAAAAACAAAGTTGCTATTGCCAATCCCCGGCAACGGCGCCAAAAACTTGTTGCGCGTAATAAGTGCTCCGCAATTGTACAAGTGTACACGTCGCAAGTTATAGTATAAAAGATATCGTCTCCACAGGGATTGGTGCCACTTCAAGAATCTAATCTCTTGCACTGTAAAAAGTAAAAGAACACAAGTAGAAGATTGTAGGAGTTTTAACTAACAACTAAACTATAAAGCAAATAAGTAAAAGAAGATGTAATCAAATGAGAGAGAATAGTCCAGGTTATCGTGAGTTGAGGTGTGATAGCCGATTGGATCGTCTTGGTAAAAGAGTGCAAGGGCAACTCAGATGCCGTGGCAACTTGCACAGCGGGGTTGCCTTGGCAACTAATCGATGGTTGCCTGGGCGACTAGCTGGGCAACTACTTGGGCGGCTGGGCAGCAACTTCAAGGTTCGGCGGAGCGTTCTTCAATGGTTTCTTCTTATCCCTAAGTCGAAACTCTAGCTACTTGTGCATGCCTTGACCATACATCCCTGCGTGAATCAAGGATGAACAACAACCAATCTTGCGCTCTTCTTAGCCGTTGAAATCCTTAACTTATTCCTAAGCCAGATTAATCTTCACCATCAATATATTGAATAAAGGCCATACTCATTCGTTTCTTGAATCTAACCCTCTCGATATTAGATAAATAGATGAAGCTGCGAGATCCTCTCTCAATTCACTCGCAAACAAGAACAAGAACCAAGAATGAGTAAACCTTGAATTGAAAGTGCAAACTCTTATTACCTAAACAAAATCCAATTGTTTCTGACAACCACAAAACACAATAACCTTAGCCAAGTAGATTTAGTTCATGACTAGGTTCCAAAGAAACACAAGATAAAGAATTCCTAGCATAAACCTAATTGAACAAAGAAGAAAAAGATGAAGAATGGTTGAAGCCTCTTTGTCGAAATCTCCCCCTTTGATCTTGTCAAAATTTATCTCCTCTCTCCCCCTTTGGAGTTGACGGCATGGTCTTCAATTTATAGGGCTAGGTCAAAGTCTTTTCTGAGGAGGAAGTTAAGTTAGAATTAAATATCTTTATAGAATATAATTCTTTATTATATTTAAATTCCTTCTAGAACTTCTCCTATCTTCTTGGGATTTAATTTCTCTTTAACCTCTTTATGGAAATCAAACTCCTTTGGGATTTAGTTTTGCTCCATGTCATCTTGGGCTTATCTAGTCATCAATTTCGACTACCATATCATCTTATTCTTTGTCGAAAATTGCCTTGGCAACTAGCTTGGCATCTCCTTCATGCATTGCCCTGGCAACTAGCTCAGCATCTCTTTCATGCATTGCCCTGGCAACTGGTTCCAGCCTTGCTTTGGAAAGTGATTCTACACATACACACAAAAACACACCAAAGCAGTATCTTTTTCCACAAAATTGAGCAAAATATGAAATCAAGCTTGTCCACCAAGGAAACAATGCAAACATGCATGAATGACTAATAATGCAACTAATATGAGCCTAAGTCTAACAATAATATAAGTAAAAAGGGTAACAAAAATAATACTTTTGAACACTTATCAATGACTTGCCTTCCACCACTTGAGCTAGTCCAAAAATAGAGGATTACATTAGAATCGAAACTAATGATTCATAAACGTTTTTCAAGCTTACCAAAGCTTGTAGACAACATCAAAATAAGGAAATCAACCATCTAACACATGGGCTTAGCTTGAAAATTCATGGCTTAAATATTGAAATTAAACTCTAAGGATTGATGGAATCATCAAGTTGACATAGGGGTTTTACTTACCCAATTACGAGCTTTCAATTGGTGTATTGAAATCACACAAAGGTCAAGGATTGGATTGAGGTGCTTGCTTGAGCTTGAGGAGGAAGATGACAATGGAGGTGTGTGCTTGTTTTTCAAGCCAAATGTGGGATTTGGTTTTGGGAGATTCAAAAACAAAGAAGGAGGCCTCTCCTATTCATTTTAAGGAATACAAGGCTATAATCATTTCCCTACCTCATTAGGAACCAATAGGAAGGTTTCCCTTGGAAAAGGGAAAGCTTAATTTATTAACTTCCATTAATTCATGCCTTTTCAAAATTTTAAGGCAATTGATGACCCCCTTTTCCTTCCTTTCTGAGCCATCTCACTTGAAGGGTTGGAAAGCAAGTAGGTGAGTCATCCTCAATTCCCAAACTTTACAAATTGGCCACTAAATCGATTTAGACAGAGACCTGTATCAATACACCTTATGGTTGTATCGATACAGCTAGGCTAAGTTAGGTAAGTTAGTTAAAACAATTAGGTAGTATCGATACAAGTCATACCGTATCAATACGCCTTACCCAGAATCAGCATTTTCAATGAAACCTTTAGCCTCCAATCCTTACAAAAAGGTCCAATAATTTCAATTATGCCCAAATAACTTTCATTACTTCAAAATGAGGTACAAGGATTTGAGCAATTACACTAGTCAGCATAACCGGTACAAGATTTCTGATCACCAGAATCTAATTCTGACTATACCAATTTTCAAGGTGTGACACCTTCCCTAATCTCATCACCGCCTTATGTCAAAAGGAAAGAGTTGAAGAATGGGGGATGGATGACATCATTGAGTGCCATACCAATTGGTTGCCTTCCCAAGTTCAATAGATGGAGGGATATAATATGCCGCCCGATCTTGTCGCCACATCGGCGCATGACCTCCGCCAAAGCATCCAGGGGGAGTCGTACCTCAAGTATGCTCATCAACTAGCTTCAATAGAGAATAACTTAATCAATAAACTTGTGCCCAAAGCCTAGGATGAACCCAATAAGCCAGACCCTACACTAGATATCACCACTACAAAAAAAAGGACACATCCAAATACTAAAGCTGGCGCCTCCTCCCGCCCTGCCTAGAAACAAGCGTCTGCCCGGGAAAAAGGCAAGGGCATCATCATTTGGGAAACACCACCTAGTAACTCCCTGGGTTAGAATTTCTTTTCTTTTCTTTTTAATTTAGTTTAGTTTTTCTTATTCTACATTTGCATTTTCTTTTCCTTTAATTTTTCTTTGATTTTCATTCTTTTTTCTTTTTTTTTGCATTGGGGACAATGCTCCTCTCAAGTTTGGGGGAGTACATACCCACATAGACTAGGTTAAATTTAGGATAAAAATTTAATTTTTTTAGAACATATGTCCAATAGGTTCTTTTTTCTATGAATCCTTTGATTTTGAAAATTGATGTTGCATTGATCATGCCTTTCTATGATGATTCTTTGTTGATGCTTTGCAAGGTGTTAAGAGCTTTCTAGTTTTTAACTTAATGATAAATCTGTTGTAGCCCTTAAAACCATAAGTTGCATGCAATCTAACACTTAAGAAATCTTTGGGATGCTCTAGGTCGACTTTTTGATGCTTAAGCATGAATTAAAAAAGAATGAATTTAAATGCTCAATGTAGCAAAACAAAGGCTTAACACTTCCTGAAAAATCAAGAAACTAAAACTTGATAATTTAAACAAAACTGTTGAGGGACACTCTTCTTTGCAGCTTGCTATCTTAGTACACTAGGTGAGTTGTGTTTACTCCATTTAACTTTCCCTATTAGGAATGATAGTACTGGAAATAGAGTGAATGAAAGTCTTCACGAGATGACACTACTCGTAGGGCTCGGGCATGGGTTGTTCGCTCCAATCCATCTTTAAGTACTGAAGGGTTAGTGTGATGAGCTGAAGCCCCAAGGATGCAATTTCAAACTTAAAAAGCATAGGGAGTAAGAATGTGCTGACAAAGGAAAACATATGCAGAGGTAGAAAAAGAAAGCAACCCTTAAGTTTCTCTAAGACTATTAAGTGATGGATGCATGTAACCAAGCACACACTACACTTACAATAGATTTAATCCCTTGAATAAAACTGTAAGCTCTAATATACTTGCTTACCATCAACATAGCTGAGGAATGAATTACTGCTGCAGCATAACTTGGAATCACTCTAACCGTAGCTTAGTGGAACCTTAGGACTTATGGATTGTTTACTGTTCTTATCTTCTGTTTTTATTTTTCTTGTTTCCATTTTGTATCGGTTAAGGACAAGCAATAGTTCAAGTTTGGGGGTATTTGATGAGTGCATATTAGACCTATTTTATATGCCATTAATCCTTGTCTTTTGCATGTTTTTAAGCTCATTTAGGTTGCATTTAGGTTAGGATGTATATATTTGCATGTAGATAGGGAGTTACACCGCCTGTGCTTAAACTATCATATATATTGGTGCTTTTCACGAGAAGGTGGTGCTTTGTGGTGCATGTGCAGGATGCTGGAGGATGTCAGAGGATTGCTAAAGAAGGAGAGGAGCAGATCGCGTGGCTGGAGCTGGCGAGGTATGAAGAGTTAAAGATGAATCTACCTTTGCCTACGTGGACTTTCTCCCAGATACGCAACATTTAATGGAGCGGGAAACAATTAGCTTTCTTTAATGAAGCCACGTAACTTTAGGGTACTGAAGCCCTAGTTTCACCGCCTATATAAAGAGGACTTGGACACTACTCAAGAGGAGACGATCGATAGAGAGCACGATTCAAGCGATAGTCCTAGTCTGAGCTTACGGAGAACCACCGGGGCAAAGCTAGACGATTCTCCTCAATGAAAAACACCATTGAGAGAGGCTGATGGAGAGGAGGCCTGCAACATAGTTGGATAGCTTGGAGGGAGTTTTCTCGATGATGCTCAACTCTTCTTTTTCTGTTGCTCGATAAACTGTCGTACTTTATACTTTTAATTATGGTTGCTTTAGACTCAGACATGAGCTAAACTCTTTTAGTTGGGATTATTGCATCCAGAGATTTTATGTTTTGATTATTTTATTTCAATGCTTTAGTTGTTTTTATCTTCATCTATTCTATTCATGTGCTTAATGCGTAGTTAATTGTAAGATCTATTTGGGAGAGGCCTATTGACAATTGATCAATGGCTTAATATTCAAGAGAGTTAAGTTAAACAAACATGAGCAGTGGGGCTAAGCTGTTAACTTAGTCTTAATCTAGCTTAGACATAAGTTTAGGGTTTCAACAACTAAAAGGAAGTTCTTAACAAATAATAGAGTAGTTAGGGTTAAAGCATACATGTATCACCTTAATTACAAAGTCATTAACTTCTAGGCATCGAGACTTTAGAAAATACTGTCGAGTAGATGAAGAACTAAAGGGTTTACGTAGACATTTATAGTCCATCACTATAGCATTGAGGTAGATAATCAATCATATATCCTTAGCAATAATCCTAACCTCTATAATCAATTGTTAAGTCGATGCAGTTGTTTGTCTTTACCATAGTTATCTATAGATTAGTCAAATTTAGTTTACTTAATTCAACATCCACCTATACTTGCAAACACATTCCTGAGTACGTTAACTTCGTATTTATTAATCCAATCCCTCGTGGGTTTGACACTTACTTCCACTTTATTACTTGATATGACAAGTATACTTGCTCCAAAGTGCATCACTATTCGACAAGCATCAGAAGTCTTGATGCAAAAGGAAATAACAAGACGGTCGAAAGGTTGCCTAGATCGATAGTTACAGTAGTGGTCAGAGTAAGGCTCGGGCGTCCAAGAGGAGTAGAGTAAAGCCCGATAGTGACTTGTTTTTTCTATTGATCATGTGTGATCTTAGAATATGGTGTTTTATGAGCTTATTTCATATTTTATGTTTTGTAGAATTTAATACTTTATTTAATTTAGTTACCCTTGCTTATGTTCTTTGTTATTGGATTGTGTTCCTAACCACGCCCGAATCACATTAGCCACGAGTACGTCAGATGTTACTTGGATCACATAATCCAAAAGTACATCCACTTATACAAATATTGTATAGTACTTACCATAGCACATCCAGATTTCTTCACACACAATCACAAGGCAAGAAATTCTCTCAAGGCATTCAATCTTCTTATTACAAATAAGAGTGTCACTAAGCCCACTGTAACACCCTAAACAAGGGGTCTATGAGAAGATTATAATTTAATTAAATTGAAGAAACATTCTTATTTGATTAAAATAAAATCTTCAAGGACTAGATTGAATGATGGCATAACCGAGTGACCATCCTTGAAAGGACAATATTGTACAAACTATATGTTCATGAGTTTGCATGTAAAAAATTTAGGAAACTAAGGATTAATCTTATGTGTCCCTTGTGTATGGATCGGTCAAAGCATGTTAGACCACCTTCCACCCTCAATTCTTTTACCCGATTGCTAGCTAAAGAGATAGAGCTAGAATTCATAGGGAATCCTTGAAGAAATCGGTGGAATTGAGCTTTGATTGGGAGGAAATTTTAATGCTAGATTGATATCTGTTATATGCCAAGCAAGGTAATACTTATCCTTGTTTCTTGACTGTTGGTTGTAATTTGATTTATGAAATGGTTCGATTGGAATGAACTTAGGCTATAGTTGTTTAAACTTGAGTTAATTAGATGATAAATGAATAGGAATTGATTTGAAGGAATTTATGAAAGCCTGAATTCCTTGTTAATTATACATGTATGAATCGGTAATGTTGCTTGAATATTGAATTGAGATGTTACGATTCTTATGGTTGGCCATGTTGGTCTAAGACATCAAATTGTTATGAGTCTTTGATTGTTCACATGAATTTGAGTCATATGAATGACTATAGGATAGCTTAAAAAAGATGAATGAACAAGATAGAATGTATTAGAAATCACAACAAAACTGCCCTGCTAATTGTAAGCTATAACCGAGACTATTTGTAGTGTTTGAGCCATTGATCAATGCTAGTAGTGAATTGAATTATAAAAACTATTTTGATCCAGTTTTGGTGCAGTTTGGGACTACCCTATTTCGGTTTAAATTATACGAATTCTATAAAGTGAATGTATGGAGTATTAGCTTGACAATAGATTGATAAGTGAGGTTAAACTATAAGAACATTGGTCAAATAGCTAATGGACTTAATTGAGAAAATGGAAGTTGTTTTGATAATAGATTTTGGGGTTGCTTTGTTGTGAATACAAAAGTGCAAGAATAGACTAGTTAAAGTTTAATTTTGAAATGTTTTATTGAATGATTATGTTTGTATATGAGAAAGTATCAAAATAGGGTAGTTGGTCCCTAAATTCAAACCTCGATAGATGTATGAGTAGAACAGATCAAATCATGAGATTAATTAAACATTATAATGTTACATGTTAGAAGATCAAGCGGATACGGGAGACAAGAGGGTTATTGTAGATCCGAACAATGATAGGAAAAGGGAATCGTAATTCGGGAGCATATTTAGCTTTGAAACTACTATAAGTGTAACCTAGATTAGGGGCTACTCTATGCTGTCCCTAAATTCTTTAAAGCGTGAAATTATTGAAATGTGGTGTGTTGATATACTTATTCATGAAAAATTCGAATCATGCTAGTGTATGGTAAGTAATGTTGAGGTATGCATGCTTGAGCTTACTATGTTACACTTTCATGTATGCCTTGAAACTGGATTTGAGTATGAATGGAGTAATCTAGATTAATGAATGAAGCCATAAAGCCTCTTGGTACAAATAAGTAATAAATAAAACAGTCAAGCCTTGATTCGAGTTAGTTTAGACACAATTGGCATGCCATAGAGTCTGTCGAGCTCGATAGTTAGGACTACGGTCTCTTGTTGTTGAGATCTAGAGATCTATTAGTACCCTTGGTACTCTTGTTCAATAATGATATAGAATCGGTGCCTTGAGTACCCTTGTTTTGGTACTACATGTACCCTTGTTAGTGTTACTCTTATTATGGATTCGTGTGTCTAGTAACTTGTCAATCAAGGCTCAAGATAATTGAAATGTTTACATTAATGGATCTTGTTATAAAGACTTGAATAGATGGGCAATATTCTTTGGGGATGGATTAAATGAAATCCCTTGTGGTGATAATGGAGTATATGTCCCTTGTAAAAACTAGAATTATGCTTGATTGTGAAAATGGATCATATGTATGATAGACGTATTAAAATGGAAAGATATGGAAACTTGAATTGGATTAACCTCATGAAAGGAATTGACTAAACTAAGTGAATTGTTATCATGCTTGCATGAAATTGATTAGTAAAATCTACAAGTTGTCTTGAAATCAAGCATGTTCGAACCAATTCTACTTGTTATGGATATCTCGAAACACATTAGGCGACCTAGTCTAACCTTATGTTTTCATATTATTTAAGAATTCTCGTCTTTGATCTCATTTCCTCTCCTTAATGTGTTCCAGGTTAAAATTGATACGTGTAGATCAAATCCAAGGAGGAAAGCAAGATCTCAAGAAGCTAAAATGTATGTTTTGTACCTTATTTTGACTCCTAGGATGGTGGCACTTACTTGCTTGTAAATCTTTGAATAGATCTCCTTGGCATGTAAACCTATTTTGTTATGCTTCCATATCGTGTAAATATTAAATTCAATGGGTTGGTTTGTATGTAAATGTCCTAATGTTTGCTCAACTTGTTTTCTTGTTGCTTGTTTCGAATACCTTAAGGATCAATGCATCTAGTCTTGTTTGTTAAGCCTCTAACTTGAATCCCAAGTTACTTGTTTGCTATTTCTTAACCCTTTAGATCTAGTTTACTACTAAACCGGGTTTGGGGTGTTATAAATTGGTAATTAGAGCTAAGGTTTAGTCGGTACTAGGACTAAACCAGATTTGATTATATTAATTGTCATGTGGTGCCACCTAGGAGTTAATTACAATCTATACTTGTGATCTTGCTTATTAAAGTCTCCTTTGAATTCTATTAATCTTTCAGATGTCTGAGACACATCTGGGTAGGGACAAAGATAGCCCAGCTGCTTCCTCCATTGAAGGAGGAAGTGTGAGGATGAATCAGGAACAGTAGAATCCCCAAAATTCTACTGAACCTCAACCTAAAGCTCCTCAAATTAATCTGACTCAGAAAAAATGCTTCTTGAGCATGACTGAGATGTTCAACCAGTTTGCGGTCTCCTTGAAGCAAAATTCTTTCCCTGCACCTGCAGTGGGACAAAGTAGAGCACCAAATGATAAACTGGCTCAACATCGAGCCTACACCTTCTCGGGAACTGATGATGAAAATTTTGAAGTAGCTGAATATTGGCTAGAGACTACAATCAGAATTCTAACAAAGAAATTGCAATACTCAGATAAGCATAAACTCGAATGTGCCTTCTCCTTGCTAGCCGGTGAAGCCCTTAATTGGTGGCAGACCACAACTTTAATTGCTCTGGCACATGCCATTGATTGGGAATTCTTTCTCAAATAATTCCGTAAAAAGTACATCAGTGAGCAGTACTTGGCTGATCGTAGAAAATGTTTCTTGTACCTTAAGCAATGAGGTAAACCCATTGAGCAGTATGTGAGTGAGTTATGCAAATATTGTAAGTATGGAGCGGATTACATAAAGAAAGAAGAAAAAAATATCGTATGTTCATTGATTGTTTGAATGATGAGCTAAGCCTTATGTTTACGGCTCTTGGGATCACTGATTTTTGAGAATTGGTGAATCAGGTGATTGCCACTGAATCGAAGATGAAATCAGCTGATAAGAGGAAAGAAAGCTACTCCAGAAAGGACAAAAGGCAAAGAAATGATAATAAGCCTTCTTGGTCATCCAAGAAATGAAAATCAAGGGGGAAACTCTTCAGTCATCTTTCTCCTCTAAGGGTTAATTTTATACCTAAGCCCCAAACCGTAATCAAGACTTCTACACCTACAATTTGTCTCGATGAATAGTTCAAGGAGGAACTGGTAAAGAATCTCAATCTCGACTTTGCAAGTTTTGTAGAATTACCATTGGGACTTTGTAGAAAACAAAATAATGATTGCTTTCAATGTGGAGGATTAGACCATTTTGTCAATAATTGCCCGCAAAACACAAATAAGACCCATGCTCGTACACCTTCAAATATCAATTCGAATCAATCATCTCAAGGTAAAGGATCAAAACAAGCCCACTCGGGAATTCGGAAGAAATCAAAACCAAGCCCCACGTCTACTCATCAAGAGTCTCGGCCCCACTCGAGTATATCATGTTTGGGGACATGAGGAAGACGACGCTCCCGATGTCATTGTAGGTACTATCGAACTTTATGATCATCCAGTTTATGCCTTGTTTGATTTGGGTTCAACCCATTCCTTCATTTGTTCCAAGTCCATTGAAAAATTTAATTTGACTCCTGAAATATAGATCGCAATCTTGTAGCAACAAATCCTTTAGGGAATAGAGTCATTGTAAACCAAATGTGTAGAAATTGTCCCCTGTTTATCCAAGGCATTCCTTTCCTTGCAAATTTGTTAGTACTACCCTTTGATGAATTTGATCTAATATTAGGATTAGATTGGTTAGGTGAACACCAGGCTTGGATAGATTGTGGTTGAAATAGACTCTTTTTGTATGGGTTAGGAAATGAATCTATAATTAATAAATTGCAAAATTCGAAATCAATATTTGCCCTTATATTCAAATTGAATAAAGCTTCTCCAAGTCTGGAATCCATTTTAATTATGTCACAATCTCCTGATATTTTTCTTGAGGAACTCTCGGGTCTACCACCAACTCAGGAAGTGAAATTAAAGATCGAAGTTCAACCGGGATCTCATCCAGTGTCCATTACTCCCTATAGAATGGCACCAGTCGATCTAAAGGAACTTCAGAAGTAGTTGCAAGAGCTGCAAGATAGAGGCTTCATTAGATCAAGTTCGTCTCTTTGGGGAGCCCCGGTTTGGTTTGTCAAGAAGAAAGACGGATCGACGAGGCTATGTATTGATTATCGGTAACTAATTAGATTACGGTTAAAAACAAATACCCTTTGCCCAGAATTAAAGATTTATTTGATCAAATTAAAGGTGCAAGTGTATTCTCGAAGATTGATCTCCGGTCCGGTTATTATCAAATGAGAGTGAAAGATTTCGATGTGCCTAAAACCCTATTCAGGACTCGATATGGTCATTTTGAATTCCTTGTTATGCTCTTCGGTTTAACCAATGCCCCAGCAGCATTTATGGACCTTATGATTCGGGTATTCAAACCCTTCTTGGACAAGTTTGTAGTGGTCTTCATCGATGACATCCTTGTTTATTCCAAAAATAAGGACGAACATTTCTAACACCTTCGGATAGTGTCGCAAACTCTTCGGGAACACTGGCTTTATGCAAAGTTAAGGAAGTGTGAATTTAGTTATCGGAGGTGTCCTTTTGGGCCATGTAATCTTGGCCGAAGGAAGTAAAGTATACCCCAAAGAAAACTCAAGCCATTGTGGATTGGCTACCTCCTAAAAAATTCAAAGAAGTTAGAAGTTTTCTTGGTTTAGCCGGGTACTATAAAAGGTTCGTAAAAGGGTTTTCAACCTTGGCTTCGGATCTAACTAAGTTACTTAGGAAGGAAGAAACTTTGTTTGGTTGGAAAACAACAAAGAAGCTTTGATCAACTAAAGCAAGCCCTTACCCATGCCTCGGTTTTAATTCAACTCAAATCGAGAAAAGACTATACTCACAATCTTTAGTGATGCATCTCATTTAGGACTCGGGTGTGTCCTTATGCAAGACTAGAAAGTAGTAGCATAGACATCCCGACAACTTAAACCTCATAAATCAAATTATCCGACACATGATCTTGAACTTGTTGCGGTAGTGTTTGCCCTTAAAATTTGGAGACACTATCTATTTGGGGAAAGATGCTATGTATTTACCGATCACAAAAGTCTCAAATATATCTTGACACAAAAGGAATTAAATTTTAGACAAAGAAAATGGTTTGAATTACTATAGGATTTTGATTTAATCATAGATACCATCTCGGAAAGCAAATGTTGTAGCTGATGCACTCACCGCAAACATTCAAATGTTAGTGGATTACCTTTGACACAAAAGTCTCTATCGAACCCCTTCAACTATTTTTGATTCGAATAGAGCCTGAATCAAGCCAATCTTATATATTGATAAATATCTGATATTTTGTCTTGTAGTCCCGGTTGCCATCAATGCTCATTTTAGACTCGAGAAGAACCAAAAGCTCTTATTTGAGATTCAATTAAATCCAATCTATTGATAGAATCAAGACTTTGCAACAAAATGATTGAGCTTTCAAAAAATCCTAGAAAACATGAAAGCCAAACCCAACAAGATTTTTTACTCTAAAGTCCAATGGGTTATTATACTTTAAAGATAGGGTGTGTGTACCGAATGATGATGACTTGGGAAGAGAAATGTTAGTGAAGCTCACCAAAGTCCATTTTCAATTCATCCTTGGTTCCATTAAGATGTATAAGGATTAAAAGATTTGTATTGGTGGCCGGGAATGAAGAAGGCTATTGTTGAATTTGTATCTCGATGCTTGACTTGCCAAAGAATAAAGGCGGAACACCAAGTCCCTTTAGGACTTCTCCAACCCATCGAAATTCCCAAGTGGAAGTGGGAACAAATCATTATAGACTTTGTTAGTGGATTACTGATTTAACACCAAGAAAGAATGATATTGTGTGGGTAATAGTTGATAGATTGACAAAATCAGCTCACTTCTTACCTGTTAGTACTACTTTAAGTTTGGACCAACTAGCAAGAATCTATATACAAGAAATAATTTGATTGCATGGTGTATCCATATCTATAATTTTTTATAGGGACTCTCGGTTCACTTCCAAGTTCTGGAGTTCCTTACAGAAGGCTTTGGGGACTAAAACCAACCTGAGTACTACCTTCCATCCTCAAACTGATGGCCAATCAGAAATGGTGATCCAAATTCTTGAAGATATGTTACGGGCTTGCATTATGAAATTTGAGGAAGATTGGGAGACATCCTTACCTTTGGCGGAATTTGCCTACAACAATAGCTATCAAACGTCCATTCAAATGGCTCCATTTGAAGCTTTGTATGGAAGAAAATGTAGAACACCAGTGTGCTGGTTAGATTTGGGTGAAAATAAAATTTTAGGACCTGATTTGCTAAAAGAAACCAAAAAATAGGTCTAGATAATTCATGATAGACTAAAAGAAGCTTTTGATAGACAAAAAGCTTATGCTGACTCGAGAAGAAAAGAAATTCATTATTCAGTTGGTGATCAAGTGTTCTTAAAAGTTTCTCCATGGAAAAATCTTTAGATTTGGAAGAAAAGGGAAGCTCAATCCCAGATTTATCGGGCCTTTCGAAATAATTGAGAGAATCGGTCCTATAGCTTATAGATTAGCTCTTCCAAGTGAATTCAGCAAAATTCATAATGTCTTTCATGTTTCTATGCTTCGTAAGTACAGATCTGATCCCCCTCACATACTGGAGCCTGAAGATGTAGAACATGACCCCAATTTATCTTATGAAGAAGAACCAGTTAAAATATTGGATCGTGAAATCAAGAAGCTTCAAAATAAATATGTATCTTTTGTTAAAGTTCTTTTGAGAAATCATCAACTAGAAGAAGCTGCTTAGGAACTTGAGTCTCTAATGAGAGATCAATATCCTCATTTATTTCCCTAAGGTAAATTTGAGGATGAATTTCTTTAAGGGGGAGGGATTTGTAACACCCTAAACAAGGGGTCTAGGAGAAGGTTATAATTTAATTAAATTGAAGAAACATTCCTATTTGATTAAAATAAAATCTTTAAGGACTAGATTTAATGCTGGCAAAACCGAGTGACCATTCTTGAAAGGACCATAATGTACAAACTACATGATCATGAGTTGCATGTAAAATATTTAGGAAACTAAGGATTAGTCTTAGGTGTCCCTTGTCTATGGATCGGTCAAAGCATGTTAGACCACCTTCTTCCCTCAATTCTTTTACCCGATTGCTAGCTAGAGAGAGTTAGAACTCATAGGGAATCCTTGAAGAAATCGGTGGAATTGATCTTTGATTGGGGGGAAATTTTAATGCTAGATTGATTTTTGTTATATCCCAAGCAAGGTAATACTTATCCTTGTTTCTTGATTGTTTGTTGTAATTTGATTTATGAAATGGTTTGATTGGAATGAACTTAGGCTATAGTTGTTTAAACTTGAGTTAATTAGATGATAAATGAATAGGAATTGATTTGAAGGAATGTATGAAAGCCTGAATTCCTTGTTAATTATACATGTATGAATCGGTAATGTTGCTTGAATATTGAATTGAGATGTTACGATTCTTATGGTTGGCCATGTTGGCCTAAGACATCAAATTGTTATAAGTCTTTGATTGTTCACATGAATTTGAGTCATATTAATGACTATAGGATAGCTTAAAAAAGATGAATGAACAAGATAGAATGTATTAGAAATCACAACAAACTAAGCTAATTGTAAGCTATAACCGATACTATTTTTAGTGTTTGAGCCATTGATCAATGCTAGTAGTGAATTGAATTATAAAAACTATTTTGATTAGTTTGGGACTACCCTATTTGGTTTAAATTATACTGAATTCTATAAAGTGAATGTATGGAGTATTAGCTTGACAATAGATTGATAAGTGAGGTTAAACTATAAGAACATTGGTCAAATAGCTAATGGACTTAATTGAGAAAATGGAAGTTGTTTTGATAATAGATTTTGGGGTTGCTTTGTTGTGAATACAAAAGTGCAAGAATAGACTAGTTAAAGTTTAATTTTGAAATGTTTTATTGAATGATTATGTTTGTATATGAGAAAGTATCAAAATAGGGTAGTTGGTCCCTAAATTCAAACCTCGATAGATGTATGAGTAGAAGGGATCAAATCATGAGATTAATTAAACATTATAATGTTACATGTTAGAAGATCAGCGGATATGGGAGACAAGAGGGTTATTGTAGATCCGAACAATGATAGGAAAAGGGAATCGTAATTGGGAGCATATTTAGCTTTGAAACTACTATAAGTGTAACCTAGATTAGGGCTACTCTATGCTGTCCCTAAATTCTTTAAAGCGTGAAATTATTGAAATGTGGTGTGTTGATATACTTATTCATGAAAAATTCGAATCATGCTAGTGTATGGTAAGTAATGTTGAGGTATGCATGCTTGAGCTTACTATGTTACACTTTCATGTATGCCTTGAAACTGGATTTGAGTATGAATGGAGTAATCTAGATTAATGAATGAAGCCATAAAGCCTCTTGGTACAAATAAGTAATAAATAAAAAATCAAGCCTTGATTGAGTTAGTTTAGACACAATTGGCATGCCATAGAGTCCGTCGAGCTCGATAGTTAGGACTATTGGTCTCTTGTTGTTGAGATCTAGAGATCTATTAGTACCCTTGGTACTCTTGTTCAATAATGATATAGAATCGGTGCCTTGAGTACCCTTGTTTTGGTACTACATGTACCCTTGTTAGTGTTACTCTTATTATGGATTCGTGTGTCTAGTAACTTGTCAATCAAGGCTCAAGATAATTGAAATGTTTACATTAATGGATCTTGTTATAAAGACTTGAATAGATGGGCAATATTCTTTGGGGATGGATTAAATGAAATCCCTTGTGGTGATAATGGAGTATATGTCCCTTGTAAAAACTAGAATTATGCTTGATTGTGAAAATGGATCATATGTATGATAGATATTATTAAAATGGAAAGATATGGAAACTTGAATTGGATTAACCTCATGAAAGGAATTGACTAAACTAAGTGAATTGTTATCATGCTTGCATGAAATTGATTAGTAAAATCTACAAGTTGTCTTGAAATCAAGCATGTTAGAACCAATTCTACTTGTTATGGATATCTTAAAACACATTAAATGACCTAGTCTAACCTTATGTTTTCATATTATTTAAGAATTCTCGTCTTTGATCTCATTTCCTCTCCTTAATGTGTTCCAGGTTAAAATTGATACGTGTAGATCAAATCCAAGGAGGAAAGCAAGATCTCAAGAAGCTAAAATGTATGTTTTGTACCTTATTTTGACTCCTAGGATGGTGGCACTTACTTGCTTGTAAATCTTTGAATAGATCTCCTTGGCATGTAAACCTATTTTGTTATGCTTCCATATCGTGTAAATATTAAATTCAATGGGTTGGTTTGTATGTAAATGTCCTAATGTTTGCTCAACTTGTTTTCTTGTTGCTTGTTTCGAATACCTTAAGGATCAATGCATCTAGTCTTGTTTGTTAAGCCTCTAACTTGAATCCCAAGTTACTTGTTTGCTATTTCTTAACCCTTTAGATCTAGTTTACTACTAAACCGGGTTTGGGGTGTTATAAATTGGTAATTAGAGCTAAGGTTTAGTCGGTACTAGGACTAAACCAGATTTGATTATATTAATTGTCATGTGGTGCCACCTAGGAGTTAATTACAATCTATACTTGTGATCTTGCTTATTAAAGTCTCCTTTGAATTTATTAATCTTTCGGATGTCCGAGACACATCCGGGTAGGGACAAAGATAGCCCAGCTGCTTCCTCCATTGAAGGAGGAAGTGTGAGGATGAATCAGAACAGTGAGAATCCCCAAAATCTCTACTGAACCTCAACCTAAAGCTCCTCAAATTAATCTGACTCAGAAAAAATGCTTCTTGAGCATGAGTGAGATGTTCAACCAGTTTGCGGTCTCCTTGAAGCAAAATTCTTTCCCTGCACCTGCAGTGGGACAAAGTAGAGCACCAAATGATAAACTGGCTCAACATCGAGCCTACACCTTCTCGGGAACTGATGATGAAAATTTTGAAGTAGCTGAATATTGGCTAGAGACTACAATCAGAATTCTAACAAAGAAATTGCAATACTCAGATAAGCATAAACTCGAATGTGCCTTCTCCTTGCTAGCCGGTGAAGCCCTTAATTGGTGGCAGACCACAACTTTAATTGCTCTGGCACATGCCATTGATTGGGAATTCTTTCTCAAATAATTCCGTAAAAAGTACATCAGTGAGCAGTACTTGGCTGATCGTAGAAAATGTTTCTTGTACCTTAAGCAATGAGGTAAACCCATTGAGCAGTATGTGAGTGAGTTATGCAAATATTGTAAGTATGGAGCGGATTACATAAAGAAAGAAGAAAAAAATATCGTATGTTCATTGATTGTTTGAATGATGAGCTAAGCCTTATGTTTACGGCTCTTGGGATCACTGATTTTTGAGAATTGGTGAATCAGGTGATTGCCACTGAATCGAAGATGAAATCAGCTGATAAGAGGAAAGAAAGCTACTCCAGAAAGGACAAAAGGCAAAGAAATGATAATAAGCCTTCTTGGTCATCCAAGAAACTGAAACATCAAGGGGGAAACTCTTCGAGTCATCTTTCTCCTCTAAGGGTTAATTTTATACCTAAGCCCCAAACCGTAATCAAGACTTCTACACCTACTGTCTCGATGAATAGTTCAAGGAACTCTGGTAAAGAATCTCAATCTCGACTTTGCAAGTTTTGTCAGAATTACCATACGGGACTTTGTAGAAAACAAAATAATGATTGCTTTCAATGTGGAGGATTAGACCATTTTGTCAATAACTGCCCGCAAAACACAAATAAGACCCATGCTCGTACACCTTCAAATATCAATTCGAATCAATCATCTCAAGGTAAAGGATCAAAACAAGCCCACTCCAGGAATTCTGGAAGAAATCAAAACCAAGCCCCCACGTCTACTCATCAAGAGTCTCGGGCCCCAGCTCGAGTATATCATGTACGGGGACATGAGGAAGACGACGCTCCCGATGTCATTGTAGGTACTATCGAACTTTATGATCATCCAGTTTATGCCTTGTTTGATTTGGGTTCAACCCATTCCTTCATTTGTTCCAAGTCCATTGAAAAATTTAATTTGACTCCTGAAATATCAGACTGCAATCTTGTAGCAACAAATCCTTTAGGGAATAGAGTCATTGTAAACCAAATGTGTAGAAATTGTCCCCTGTTTATCCAAGGCATTCCTTTCCTTGCAAATTTGTTAGTACTACCCTTTGATGAATTTGATCTAATATTAGGATTAGATTGGTTAGGTGAACACCAGGCTTGGATAGATTGTGGTTGAAATAGACTCTTTTTGTATGGGTTAGGAAATGAATCTATAATTAATAAATTGCAAAATTCGAAATCAATATTTGCCCTTATATTCAAATTGAATAAAGCTTCTCCAAGTCTGGAATCCATTTTAATTATGTCACAATCTCCTGATATTTTTCTTGAGGAACTCTCTGGGTCTACCACCAACTCAGAAGTGAAATTAAAGATCAAGTTCAACCGGGATCTCATCCGGTGTCCATTACTCCCTATAGAATGGCACCGGTCGATCTAAAGGAACTTGAAGTAGTTGCAAGAGCTGCAAGATAGAGGCTTCATTAGATCAAGTTCGTCTCTTTGGGGAGCCCCGGTTTGGTTTGTCAAGAAGAAAGACGGATCGACGAGGCTATGTATTGATTATCGGTAACTAATTAGATTACGGTTAAAAACAAATACCCTTTGCCCAGAATTAAAGATTTATTTGATCAAATTAAAGGTGCAAGTGTATTCTCGAAGATTGATCTCCGGTCCGGTTATTATCAAATGAGAGTGAAAGATTTCGATGTGCCTAAAACCCTATTCAGGACTCGATATGGTCATTTTGAATTCCTTGTTATGCTCTTCGGTTTAACCAATGCCCCAGCAGCATTTATGGACCTTATGATTCGGGTATTCAAACCCTTCTTGGACAAGTTTGTAGTGGTCTTCATCGATGACATCCTTGTTTATTCCAAAAATAAGGACGAACATTTCTAACACCTTCGGATAGTGTCGCAAACTCTTCGGGAACACTGGCTTTATGCAAAGTTAAGGAAGTGTGAATTCTAGTTATCGGAGGTGTCCTTTTGGGCCATGTAATCTTGGCCGAGGGAAGTAAAGTATACCCGAAGAAAACTCAAGCCATTGTGGATTGGCTACCTCCTAAAAATGTTCGGGAAGTTAGAAGTTTTCTTGGTTTAGCCGGGTACTATAAAAGGTTCGTAAAAGGGTTTTCAACCTTGGCTTCGGATCTAACTAAGTTACTTAGGAAGGAAGAAACTTTGTTTGGTCAGAAAAAACAACAAAGAAGCTTTGATCAACTCAAGCAAGCCCTTACCCATGCCTCGGTTTTAATTCAACCTGAATCAGGAAAAGACTATACTGTCTTTAGTGATGCATCTCATTTAGGACTCGGGTGTGTCCTTATGCAAGACTAGAAAGTAGTAGCATAGACATCCTGACAACTTAAACCTCATAAATCAAATTATCCGACACATGATCTTGAACTTGCTGCGGTAGTGTTTGCCCTTAAAATTTGGAGACACTATCTATTTGGGGAAAGATGCTACCTGTTTACCGATCACAAAAGTCTCAAATATATCTTGACACAAAAGGAATTAAATTTTCGGTAAAGAAAATGGCTTGAATTACTATAGGATTTTGATTTAATCATAGATACCATCTCGGGAAAGCAAATGTTGTAGCTGATGCACTCAGCCGCAAACATACGCAAATGTTAGTGGATTACCTTTGACACAAAAGTCTCTATACGAACCCCTTCAACTATTTTTGATTCGAATAGAGCCTGAATCAAGCCAATCTTATATATTGATAAATATCTCGATATTTTGTCTTGTAGTCCCGGTTGCCATCAATGCTCATTTTAGACTCCAGAAGAACCAAAAGCTTCTATTTGAGATTCAAGTTAAATCCAATCTATTGGATAGAATCAAGACTTTACTACAGTCTAATTCTGAGCTTCAAAAAATCCTAGAAAACATGAAAGCCAAACCCAACCCTGACTTTACTCTAAAGTCCAATGGGTTATTATACTTCAAGGATCAGGTTTGTGTACCAAATGATGATGACTTGGGAAGAGAAATGTTAGCTGAAGCTCACCAAAGTCCATTTTCAATTCATCCCGGGTCAGTTAAGATGTATAAGGACCTAAAAGATTTGTACTGGTGGCCAGGAATGAAGAAGGCTATTGTTGAATTTGTTTCCCGATGTTTAACTTGCCAAAGAATTAAAGCTGAACACCGAGTCTCCATAGGACTCTTGCAGCCTATCGAACTTCCTAAATGGAAGTGGGAACAAATCATTATAGACTTTGTTAGTGGATTACCTTTAACACCAAGAAAGAATGATATTGTGTGGGTAATAGTAGATAGGCTGGCGAAATCAGCCCATTTCTTGCCTATTCAAATGACTCTAAGCTTGGAGCAATTGGCTCGAATCTATATAAAGGAGATAATTTGATTGCACGGTGTACCAGTTTCTATAATATCTGATATAGACTCTTGATTAACTTCCAAGTTCTAGAAAGCCCTATAGAGAGCCTTGGGATCAAAAATTAATTTGAGCACTGCTTTCCATCCTCAATCTGATCGACAATCAGAACGAGTGATCCAAATTCTTGAAGATATGTTACGGGCTTGCATAGTTGATTTCGAAAAGGACTGGAAGGAATCCTTGCCTCTAGCAGAATTTACGTACAATAACAGCTATCAAACTTCTATTCAAATGGCTCCATTTGAAGCTCTATATGGTAGAAAATGTAGAACACCACTTTGTTGGTCAGAACTGGGAGAAAGCAAAGTTTTGGGACCTGATCTGCTAAAAGAAACCGAAGAGAAAATTCAGATCATTCATAATCAACTCAAAGAATCTTTCGATAGACAAAAAGCTTACGCTAATAAGAGAAGAAGTGAAATTTAGTATAAAGTGGGAGATCGAGTTTTTATAAAAGTCTCCCCATGGAAGAAGGCCCTTAGATTTGGAAAGAAAGGAAAGCCCAGTCCACGTTTTATTGGACCATTTGAAGTAATAGAACGAGTTGGCCCTGTAGCATACAAGCTATCTCTTCCAAGTGAATTTGATAAAATTCATAATGTCTTCCACATATCTATGCTTCATAGATACATATCAGACCCCTCTCATATTCTTGAGCCTAAAGACTTTGAGCTTGATCCTAATTTAACTTATGAAGAAGAACCAGTTCAGATTTTGGATCGTGAAATCAAGAAGCTTCAAAATAAATATGTATCCCTTGTTAAAGTTCTTTTGAGAAATCATCAACTAGAAGAAGCTGCTTAGGAACTTGAGTCTCTAATGAGAGATCAATATCCTCATTTATTTCCCTAAGGTAAATTTGAGGATGAATTTCTTTAAGGGGGAGGGATTTGTAACACCCTAAACAAGGGGTCTAGGAGAAGGTTATAATTTAATTAAATTGAAGAAACATTCCTATTTGATTAAAATAAAATCTTTAAGGACTAGATTTAATGCTGGCAAAACCGAGTGACCATTCTTGAAAGGACCATAATGTACAAACTACATGATCATGAGTTGCATGTAAAATATTTAGGAAACTAAGGATTAGTCTTAGGTGTCCCTTGTCTATGGATCGGTCAAAGCATGTTAGACCACCTTCTTCCCTCAATTCTTTTACCCGATTGCTAGCTAGAGAGAGTTAGAACTCATAGGGAATCCTTGAAGAAATCGGTGGAATTGATCTTTGATTGGGGGGAAATTTTAATGCTAGATTGATTTTTGTTATATCCCAAGCAAGGTAATACTTATCCTTGTTTCTTGATTGTTTGTTGTAATTTGATTTATGAAATGGTTTGATTGGAATGAACTTAGGCTATAGTTGTTTGAACTTGAGTTAATTAGATGATAAATGAATAGGAATTGATTTGAAGGAATGTATGAAAGCCTGAATTCCTTGTTAACTATACATGTATGAATCGGTAATGTTGCTTGAATATGGAATTGAGATGTTACGATTCTTATGGTTGGCCATGTTGGCCTAAGACACCAAATTGTTATAAGTCTTCGATTGTTCACATGAATTTGAGTCATATTAATGACTATAGGATAGCTTAAAAAGATGAATGAACAAGATAGAATGTATTAGAAATCACAACAAAACTGCCCTGCTAATTGTAAGCTATAACCGATACTATTTTTAGTGTTTGAGCCATTGATCAATGCTAGTAGTGAATTGAATTATAAAAACTATTTTGATCCAATTTTGGTGCAGTTTGGGACTATCCTGTTTCGGTTTAAATTATAAGAATTCTCATCTTTGATCTCATTGGCTCTCCTTAATGTGTTCCAGGTTAAAGTTGATACTTGTAGATCAAATCCATGGATGAAAGCAAGATCTCAAGAAGCTAAAATGTATGTTTTGTACCTTATTTTGACTCCTAAGATAGTGGCACTTTTTCCAAGATATTTTTGATAGCCCGATTAGAGATCTCAACTTGTCCATTAGACTGAGGTTGATAAGTTGTAGCGAGTCTATGATTCACTCCATATCTTTTTAGTGCAGCAGCCATTTGACTGCAATGAAAATGCTTTCCTTGGTCACTGATTAATGCCCTTGGTGTCCAAAAATGGGTGAGTATATGTTTGTGGAAGAACTTTATAACCGTCTTGGCATCATCATTCGGCACAACTATAGCTTCTATCCATTTGGAAACGTAGTCCACAACAACTAAAATATAAACATTCCCAAAAAATTAGGAAAGGGACCAATGAAATCCAAGCCCCGGACATCAAATAGCTCAATTTCCATAATTTGGTTGTTGTAGCATCTCATTTCTTTTGGATATTGATCCTGTGCACTGACAACAATCATATAGTTGTGCAAATTCACAGGCATCCTTAAATAATAAAGGCCAATAAAATCTTGACTGAAGGACTTTTGTAGCACTTCTCATACCACATAAATGTCCTTCATACGGAACATCATGACAATGTTGTAAAATTGGTATAATTTCTTCTTCAAGGACGCAATGTCTGATAATATTATCATTTCAAACCTTGAACGAATAAGGTTCATTCCAATGATATTTAGTTACATCATGAAGGAATCTTGCCTTCTTATCCCTAGTGACACCTAAAGGAGTCCTTCTGCGTACTAAATAGTTGACAAATTCTTCATACCAAGGTGTTGCATCCACAACAAAAAGCTTTTCATCTAGGAATACATTGACAATTTGGAGTTTATTTCCATCTTTGCTGCCTAATTCTAATCTTGAAAGATTATCAGTAACTTGATTTTTTGAACCCTTTTGGTCTTTTATCTCGATGTCAAACTCTTGCAGCAAAAAGATCCATCGAATCAATCTTGGTTTTTCATCTTTCTTAGCAAACATGTATCTCAAAACAGAATGATTAGTGAACGTTGTAATCTTTACACCGACAAGATATGAATGAAACTCGTCAAAAGCAAAGATTACTACTAATAACTCTTTCTTTGTAGTTGTGTAATTAATTTGAGCCTCAATTAGAGTCTTACGAGCATAATAGATTGCATGAAATACCTTGTCACGTCTTTGGCCTAAAATGACCGTAACAACAAAATCACTCGCATCATACATGAGTTCAAATGGTTACTCCCAGTTGGGTGCAACGACGATAGGTGCGTTCGCAAGCTGGTTCTTAATTTTATTGAATGCATCCAGACATGCATCATCAAAGACAAATTTCCTGGTTTGCTCCAACGGTAAAGATAATGGCTTTGTGATTTTCAAAAAATCATAAATAAATCTTCTATAGAATTCTGCATGGCCCAGAAAACAGCAAATGCTCTTTACATTACTTCGTGGAGGCAATCTTTCAATAACATCCACCTTAGCTTTATCAACCTCAATTCCTACTTTAGAAATTCGATGGCCTAAAACAATTCTCTCTATGACCATAAAATGAAATTTCTCCCAATTTATAACAAGTTTAATGTCTTCACATCACTGCAAAACTCTCACAAGATTGTCAATGCAATGGTCGAAATCATTCCAATAAACCGAATAATCATCCATAAAAATTTCTAGGGAATTACCAATCATGTTTGAGAATATCACCATCATGCACCTTTGAAATATAGTTGGTGCATTGCATAGACCAAAAGGCATGAGACCAAAAGCAAATCTACCGAATGGGCATGTAAGTGTAGTCTTCTCTTAGTCTTTAGGTGCAATAGTGATTTGATTGTAGCCAAAATACCTATCTAGAAAATCATAATACTCTTTGGCATCAAGTTGATCAAGCATTTGATCAATAAAAGGAAGAGGGAGGTGATCTTTTCTTGTGGCTGCATTGAGTATCATGTAATCCATGCAAATCTGCCACCCCATAGGAATACGAGTTGGAATCAATTCATCAACATCGTTATGGAGACAGTGATAATACCAACGTCCAACCATTTGAGAATTTCTCTCTTGACCACTTCTTTTATCTTCTCACGGAGTTTGCGTTGAGGTTCAATAGAATGTTTGCTATCATCATCTAGCTTGATCTTATGCATGCACAAAGATGGGCTAATGCCTTCAATGTCGACAATAGTCCAAGCAATGGCTCTTTTGTGCTACTTCAGAATATTGATCAACTTAGCCTCTTGAAGTCCACCCAAAGTTGCAGAGACAAACACTAGGAGTGTGTCTGCATCACCAAGGAATATGTACGTGAGATTATCTAGTAATGGTATAGTTCTAGAGTAGGAGCTTCTTCGATATATGGTTTGAAAGTAAGAATTGTACAGTTTGCCAAATCTAAGGATTCAACCTGCTATTGTGTTGAAGAACAACTATAAGAACTTCAACAATGCTGTCACAAGTTGGGAGATCGTCTTCAACAGTTGTCAACGCAACATCCTCAACAATGAGTATACTTTGATGATTCAAGTCTTCTTGGATGAGATCGTCAAGATTATCAAGATGATGACATTCCTCCGTATTTCTCCCTAGATCTATATTAAACATCCCAAAAGTAAATTAATCATTATCAACTCGCATTGTGAGTTCTCCTTTTGAGACATCAATAATAGCCTTCTTAGTTGCTAAGAATGCTCGGCTAAGAATAATAGAAACATCCTTGTCTGCTTTACATTCAAGAATAATAAAATCTACTGGAAATATGAACTTATCTACGCGAACAAGCACGTATTTAATTTGTTCATTCGAATGAGTTAAATATCTGTCTGCTAGTTGCAATGTGACCGTAGTAAGTTTCATTTGTCCAATGCCTAACTTCTAAAATGTTGACAATGACATCATATTAATACTAGCTCCGAGATCACAAAGAGCTTTGTTGAAGTAATGATTTCCAATAGAACATGGAATGATGAAACTACCAGGGTCTTTAATTTTTCTAGGTAAAGGATTAGAGATAAGCGCACTATACTCTTTTGTGAGCATAATGGTCTCTATGGAACTGAACTTTTTCTTCTTAGATAGAATTTCCTTCATGAACTTTGCAAAATTTGGAATCTAGGTAGAGCATCCATCAATCAAATTTGCACTGTGAGTTGTTGCAAAGTATCTTGAAAGAGTTGAAATTAATTATCAGACTCAGTATTCTTGAATCGTTGTAGATAAGGTAGAGATGGAATATCTGCAGACTGCATCGATGGCTGAAATTACGCCGACAACTTAGATTGCAACACAGGTGATAACAGAGTAATAACTGGAGAAGCATCATCCGCCATTCCATCCTTCATTCTATCTTTCAACATTGGGTTAGTTTTCGAGGATTCCCCTCGCTCTTGAATAGAGAGAAAAAGCTTTGCATTGTTCTTTACCCTTGATTACTAGGCTTTTAGCATTGCTAGGAAGTGTGCTCGATTGTCAAGTGTTCATATCAGTAGCTAACTGACTCAGTTAAGCTTCTAAAGTATAGATCGAAGAAGAATGACCTATATTATAGCTTCAGTCCAAGAGAAGTGTTCTCGCATCATTTCTTCAAAGAGAGCAAATGGATCAGATATAGATGACGAAGCATAATGACTAGTCTGTTACTATATTTAAGACGATGCTTCATACTATGATTGTGCGCCATACTGCGATTGTTGAGCCTGTGAAGAATAATATTGTGGTTGCACCTTGTTCTGATGTGACTGCAATGGAGCTTGTGGTGTACATTTTTATTACGGATAATTGAAATTTCCTTGTCGCAAACTAGAGTTTCCTTGAAAAGTATTATTCCTATAGCAGAATATTCCTGAGTTTTGTGCAGAATTAGAGTTGCCCCAAGATTGCCTATTAGATGGGTTCTAAGTAGTACCCATGGTATTTCCCCTAATGTTTCTTACTTAACTCGCATTTTCTACATGTTGGAGGCAATCTTCATAACTATGGTTCCCACCACAAATCTCACAAGAAAACACATGAGTAGTAGTTTGTTGAGCTAGTTGAATATGAGCAACTTCAGTGGTGCCTCCCATATTATTGATTTTGTTATCTAAAGAATAAATTTGAGTCTTTAGAGAAAAAATATCATCCAGCTAAAAAACTCCTAATGTAACCTTGCATGAATCAGCTCTCGAAATAGGATATTGAGAATCATTTTGTGCAAATTGCTCCAACACTCCAACAACAGTAGTGCAAGTGCAATCAAGTAAGGGTTTATTAGATAATCCATCGATAAGATATCTTGTGGATGCATTTAACCCATTGTAGAAGATCTCAATCGAAGTTTCTTGTTGAATGCCATGATTGGGACATCGTCGCAAGAATGACTTGTAGCGTTCCCATGTTAAATGAAGAGTTTCATCATCCAATTGATAGTAAGTAGTGATATCATTCCTTAGACGCGAGTTCATTTTCGATGGATTAAAGCGTAACACAAACTGTGTTGCGAGGTCATTCCATGACGTGACAAATCCAGTAGGAAATCTAAGAAAGCATGTAAGAGATCTTCCTTGCAAAGAATATAGAAATAATTGCATATGTAAGGCATCATCAGGAACACCTTGCTGACTAAAAGAAACACAAATTAATAAAAATGATTGAAGATGCTCTCTATCATCTTCATGTGGCAACCATGCATACTGCCCATTCGAATTTAGCATTTGGAACATGACCGACTTCAACTCAAAATTTCCAACTTGAATAGGTGGTCGAACAACTGCTAGTTGTAAAGTTGTAAATCATCCAATGGAGACTCTACAACCTTTCAGATTATTCTGTTTTGAACTGTGGATTTTCATGATCTTGTGGGGGCACCAACGGGATACCCTCATTGTTGACATGTCTTGTCATTTCACTTTGTTCTCTAAGTCTTCATTTAAGAGTCTGTTCAACTTCTAGATCATAATTGAAAAGTGGTGTGGCGGAACTTTTGGTCATACAACATCAAAGATGCTAATAGAAAGAAAAGGAAATAACAAAAAAATATATTAGTAACAACTACTAACTAAAGAAAGGAAAAATGATTGCAAACAAAAAGATAAACACTAAATAACAACATCCCCGACAAAGGCGCAAAACTTGATCAGTGAATTATCATCACACGGGCTGTGAAAGTGTACATTATCGATGCAAGTATAGTTCAAAGGTAGATCATATTAGATATCAATCCAACGAGGATAGGTATTTAGTTGTAATCTTATGTCACTGCAAGTAGTTCTCAAAATCAACAGATTGTGAGTGTAATTGTGACTATAAAAGAAAATTAAAAGGATTGAATATAAGGTTTATGTGAAAGAAAAAATAACAACTTAACGAGGGTAGAAGAAATATCAATTAAAGATATGGGTCTCCTTGGCTTAACTCGACAGACTACCATGTGCAACAAGGAAACAAAATAAGATTATTCATTTAACAAATAAAATAAAAAACTTTCTTATTGGCTTTCATTCAACTCTCAATCGATGACCCAAATTTGTAGATCAACCACAGCTCTCATTGTTCATCAAAACTACACATCCTCGAAGAAATGGATCAACTCTCGTTGTATCCTCATCTAACTTTCATTCTAATGGCTTGTTAATATGAACTGTCATTGTATCTCTTGATGTCAGTGATTATGCTAAACGTCCTCATGAAAACAAAGCTCAAATTCAACAATTGAAATATGAAGAAAGCTAATAAAGATATATTAAACCTAAAATCTAAGATAAAACAAGTTTGAAATCAAGCTAAAAGGTAAATCATCGACAATCAATACAAAGAAATAGATAAAGTCCAGCGAAACATCTATTCCTAGTGAGCTTCAAAGAGAATCTTCACATTTCCCCTTATTTCGGCACATAGATCTTCATTTCTACAAAGGATTCTGCCTCGTCTCGCCTCAGTTCTCTAGAAAGATCGCTTAAGCCGCCATAGAAGAAGCTTCAAAAGGTGCAAAGATGATAGAGAATGATAATCGCACGAGTGTGTTTCCCTCTCCTCTAAAAATATCCTTTTATAGGCCATTGTGATAAGGACACCTGTCCTTCAGGTGAATTGTAAAAAAAAAAGATTGTCGTGCTAAATCTTTTGTAACAGATTATACAGTTGACATATTCGTCCTTATCTTTAGCGATCTAGACAGTTGGTTGTTGCAATGTCGAACTTGGTTGCAGTGATGAAACTTCCTCTGCAGGGACATTAATAATACATCGATAAAACAACAAAAAGACAGAAAGTTGCATAATAAGAGCAAATATGACTTGAGTTAAACAAAATGCAAATACTAGACAGGAAATGCAGAAATGAATGCATGAAACACTAATGTGGGGACAAATTAATCCATAAATAAAGAGGAAATATGTGCTCTTTAAAGAGCTATCAGTTTTACATGATGTAAGTGGATCCTAATATATATATATATAACTCTTTAAGTTTTACACATTTTTTGGATCGTTGGATGGGAGAAATAGATGGCTGAGATTAACTCCTTATTTCTTTTCCCAAGTGATAATCTTCACATATCCTACTGTTAATCTCATCCATTTCAGTTATCCAACGATCCAAAAAACGTGTAAAACTTAGAGAGTTTTACACTGTGTAACTGGATCCTCTCCCCCCTATATATATATATATTGAACTTTTTATAAATATCCCAAGACAAATCAATATGAATTATCTTAAATTTGACTCTGATCTGAACCAGTATTTTAAAAAATATTTATATATTTGATCCGATCAATCTCAAACTCAATTATATGTATATTGAACTTTTCATAAATATCCCAAGACAAGTCAATATGAATTACCTTAAATTTGACTATGATCCAATCTGATTCTTTTTTAAAATACTTATATATTTGATCTGATCAAACTCGATTATATTTTGAATAAATATTTTTCATAATATTTATAATAACATGTTATAAGATCTATTGGGGCGGGTGGGAATGTACTAACCTTAGCAAGAATCTTGAAATAAGTCTCTTGCACCCATCTTCCTCAATCCTTCTCTTTATCTCAATCTTAAGAAGACTCTCCAAGCACTTCCACTTGTCAAATAAACATGGAAATGAATTAAAAGGTTGATCTAAAGGTTAGGAAGAGATTTACTAAGAATTTACAACCTTTAAATCAAAGGAAAACTCTATAAAACCCCCAAAGCTATAAACCTCCCAAAAACCCATAAATGGAAAACTAACCTTTCAACAAGAGAATATCCTTTTTTAAGCTTATGAGATAAGGATTAAGAATCCGTAAATATTAAATCTTGGATGAGGAACTTGGAGTATAAAATATGTATTTTTAGTGTTTATGAACATGGGTTTAAGGAAGAGAGAAAATGGAAGTGTATGGGGAGAACAAAAAGATGAAGGGGGGATGAGCTAAGCTTATCTCGCCTTCCCATGCGAAAGAAAATAAATAATAAAGGGAGATCAGTCTTTTTCTATAAAAAAAAGGGTGTAATTACAACATAAAACTCTCAAGTTTCACCCTTGTTACAAAAATGTCCCTTTCCAAGCCTACAAGGTCCAATTCTCACCTATTAAAGCTCAAATTCGGTCCAAAGGGTGAGCTAAGCTTGTCTCCACTTCCCACATGAAAGACAAGAAACAATAAAACGAGATCATCTTTTCTTCTTTAAAAAGGGTCGAATTACAACATAAAACTCTCAAGTTTCACCCTTGTTACAAAAAGGCCCATTTCCAAGCCTGCAAGGTCCAATTCTCACTTATTAAAGCCCAAATTTTATCCAAATAGTCCACTTATCTAACCTAACTCGACAAGATAAAACTCGGGTCAATGCTCGTCCGTTGGCTGGGAAACCCGGGTCGTTACAATTTCCATATATTTTTAAAATCTTCTATTTTTGGAATTATTGCTTAGAAATATTAGGAAAAAATACCAAAAATTAAATTTTAATTATAGTTGAAGGACCGAAAAAGATATTTTCTATTATAGCATACCACGTCACCCTTTAACAAGAATTAACGGCACAATATAAATGAAAAATAAATCATGCTTTGAACATAAATGAACGAGAATTAAATGAACAAAATTGCATGAATTAGGGGTGTCATTTCTCGTTCATTTATGTTCATTTAACGAGTATGAAAGAAATGAAAAAAAAATAATGTTTTGAACTAGGGGTGTAAACGAGTATGAACTAGGGGTGTCATTTTTTCTCTCTTTCATGAACAAAATAGGGTTTAGGATGTAAATGAAAAATAAATCCTGATTTTTAACAAGAATTAAGAGGATTTGAACCCTAGACTTATGGGGTGTAAATGAACAGAGTGTTAGATGAATTGTTTGTGAATCGTTCGTTTATTAAGCTAAATAAACGAATATGAACAAAATTTTTATGTTCATTTAATAAACGAACAAACACAAATAGAGGTGTATTTGGTTCATTTATGTTCACGAACAAGCTCGTTTATAAACTCGTTTAACGACTCATTTATAAGCTTGTTTACCCGTTTCTCCTTTTACTTTTATTTTTTACACTTTAAATGTTGGTGAAGGTAGGGACTAAATTAAACACATGACAAACTTTGGAGTTCGAACAGTGAAGCCTAAGAAGCTTAAAGACTAGTGGTGTAATTTCACCATTTTAGCGAACATATAAACGAACACGTTAGCGGACATATAAATGAATATGGTCACAAACATTAAATGAACATGGTAGCAAACATTAAAAGAACATGTTCGCAAACATATAAAAGATTGAACATGTGACAAACTTTGGAGTTCGAACAGTGAAGCCTAAGAAGCTTAAGGACTAGGGGTGTAATTTCACCATTTTGGCGAACATATGAATGAACACTTTAGCGGACATATAAATGAATATGGCCGCAAACACTAAAAGAACATGGTCGCAAACATATAAAAGAACATGTTTACGAACGCTAAACAAACGAATACAAACACCTTCAAAAATAAAAATTACATATTTGAATTGGTGTAAAAATCCTTGATTAAATATTTGAAATACAAATCTTAACAAGTAGATATTTTTTAATTATATATAAATATTTTAATATCATTTTAAATTGTACGAAACAATAGTCATGGACCGAATTGCATATAAAAGCCAAAGTCGAGGCTAAACTGCATATTAAAGTGAAAGTCCGGGTCAAATTACACTCCAAAAATGCCAGGGGCCAAATTGCATAAAAACAATGAGGCGAAATTACATATCAAAACAAAATCAAGGGCAAAAAGGTACATTAACCCCTTTTATTATTAAAATAATTCCAATTAATCCCACCAAAATTACTAATTACTTATTGAATCGAACGAATAACCAATAACCCGATGTTTGGACGATTATGCATTTAAGCTAACTGAAATTCCAATTAATATGTTAATTTGCATGACCCAAAATAATGGGTGTGCTTGATTCGCATGAACTACAAATTCAATTGCTTTAAACAAGTAAAATAAAATTACCAATTGAAATTCAAACTCTATTTTTTATTATATACTAACCATTAGCTACTGTTTTCATTTATATTTTTAAATATTTATGTTCATGCTTTCTTCACGGGAGAGAGAGAGTCATAAATATTTATATCAATAATATTAAAGTATTAGTAGTCATCTTATTTTAACCTCGTCGAATATTGTCATTTTTTTTTTATAAAAATAGCCTAACTTTAAACATTGGAATGAATTTGGTTTTAAAATATATATTTGAAATCAAAGGTTTTTAAATATTTATATCAACAATAAACATAAATAAAAGGAGTATGAAAATAAAAAAAATAAAAATTGAATGAAAGGAGAAATTATATATTTCAGTTGTTGTTTTATTAATAAACGAAAGAAAAATAAGAATATGACCTTTAGGGGCTGTCATATTTGCAATAACTGGTTTTTATCCTAGTGAGATTAAGAGATAACGGTGCTCATTTCAAAGAAAACTTGAAAAGTATTGTAATTATATTGTATCTGTTCATGCCTATACTATTATTTGACAATGAGTATATACTTTGTAAATAAAGCGATTTAGATTTGTGTTTCTTAGGATGAGCATCATCATCTTTTTCACTTGAACACTTGTTTGGTTCAACTATATAGTTAAATTAAAACGATACATGCCTTGAATTATTTTTATTATTAATTATCAACTGTTGAAGTGATAAGATTATTATATATGACACGAAAACTAATGTCTCTAGATCATAAACAGGACCATACAAAGAAAATGTTTTAACCTTAACTCAAAGGCTCGAAATAAAATAGATACAAACATCACCAAAGCCCGACGATGAAAGGTAAAAACTAACAACAAACAATATTAAAAATGAATATTACAATAATAAGGCACGTTGACAACACAATAATTACCACAACTCAATTGTGAACAAGAGCGGTGACTGTGAGCTCGTATCCAAATCCAGTTCGAGGTCCAAAACAGTGAGAGCAACAGGATAATCAAAAGAGTATCGTCTGATCAGTCGTGACGACGTTAAATTCAACCCTAAAATTAAATTAAAAAACTGTCAAACGACCGATTAAGAGAAGAAAAGACAGAGGATGCATATAAAAAACTAGAAAAATCGTGTCACAAGAAAATAATTATTGAATTTAAAAATTAAAAAATAATAAAATAATAAAATAAAATTATTAACAATCGACAACTAGCACTAAAATTGATAGTGATGTCGCGGTCGGCTATATGAAATTGAAAATGAATAAAAAAAATTAAGCGGGCATACAGGAAAAGAGGATGTGGGTAGGTTTTTGGAAAATTCCTTTCTCATACTAAAAATGATTAAAAATTTAATAATATAAAGGAAAAACTATATAAATGGTCCCCTGACTATGACCTAATTCTTTGTTGAGTCTCCTAACTATGAGAAATTATAAATAGATCTTTCGACTAATCACGACTAAAAAAGCGGTCCAATTCTGTTAAAAAATAAATGTTGATGACGTGGCAGATTAATAAAATCTTTATAATAACATATTTAACTCTCAACTTTTACATTTTATTTTAATTTGGCCCTAAATTTAAATTTTTATCTCTCAATATTTAAATATTACAACACTTTAGTCCCTTAAATATTAAATTTCATCTTCTTCCCCTTCTAAAAAAACCTCTATTTATGTTTATGGTAGCCATCTACAACCTCATTTGTATGAGAAATGAAAAACCGTTGGAGAATCAAAACCTCCATTGATATTTACGATACTCATCTACGATGAGCTACCCACAACAGGAGATGTATACCTTTTGTTTTTAGAAGGGAAGAAGACGAAGTTTAAGATTTTTAAGGGACTAAAATGTTGTAATATTTAAATGTTGAGAGCTAAAATTTTAAATTTAGGACCAAATTAAAATAAAATGTAAAGGTTAAGGATTAAATTTGTTATTATACAGATTTTATTAACTGCCACGTCAGTGGCCGTTTATTTTTAACGGAATTGGACCATTTTTTTAGTCGCAATTAGTCGGGAACCTAATTGTAATTTCTCATAGTCAGGGGACTCAATACAAAATTGGGTCATAGTTGGGGGACCATTTATGTAGTTTAACCTAATATAAAAAATTACTCTAAACATTATAATGATGCGGGGAAAAAAAAAACATAAACAGGATATTTAGATACACAGAGTGACAGGATATCGTAAAGCAACTAATTCCTATATAAATCTATCAATCTTCAAGCCCCTGGAATCCTAGCCTGAAAAACAAACTCTTCCTTACCATTTTATATCATGAGAAATTCAAAGCTCATGGCACCTCATTTTTCTCTTGTTTTATTTGCATTGGCTTCCCTTTTGTTGGTTGGTGAAGGTAAGTGAACCAAACTAATCATTTTCATTATTTATTTAAAATTGTGTTGTGTTTTAAAGTGTATTGAAAATTTTCATATATTTTTTAGTGTGTTTAGTTTTCGCAATCACCTATATTTGATCTGCTGGTCAATTAATTTGGATTGAGTATTGCAGAGACTCGCTATGGAAGCGATCCTCCCAACTCAATTTGCTCCATTCACAATTTCAAGATTCAAACTTTGGACGTTGTTTATAAAATTTAACATCTTATCATGCTAGACTAACTAGTTTGTTGATTTTAATGTGTTTAATTACTTATTTAATAAAAATCATAATTAAAAGTGATAAGTAGATATGAAGTTAATTACTAATTAAGATAAAATATGCTTAGATAGTTTTACTTATATATATAAAAACTATCACTATTTTATTATAGAAAAAATAAAAATTATCATTTTTTAATCCAAAATCATTTTCAGTAAGATAAAATATTATGATAATAAGAATGAAATATAAAATAAAGAATTTCAAATGCTACAATTATAAAATATATATAACTATAGTCAATAATTATTTTTGATTTTTAATAATAATAAATATTTCTTAGTGAACAAACCCAATACTTTAAATTTGCATCTGAAATTTTAATATTTAATTTTCAACACGTAATCCTTTTTATTTATCATATGTTTTAATTTTTAAAATTATTAAAAAACATCCTGATTTATTTTATTTTGTGTAAAAATAGGTAGTAGATTGATTAATGGGAACATTAAGCTTGGACCATGTCTGTTGCACTTTGAATGTCGGCCCCAGGTTAATTGTTGGTGCTGCATGGGCGACCCCAAAAGGCAATGCTGGTTGTATAAATCCGACTGCCTTACCTATTGCTAAGCTATAGATTCAACATTCAATATCCAATATACAATATAAAGTATGTACTCCATATAAATAATGTGAAGAATTTATATCTATAAATCGTTTTAATTAATTTATGTTTATTTGAAGGAAATGGTTGACCTGAATTCGAATAATTAATCATTCCTAAAATAAAACATTATGTCGATTCAAATGATTAAATCATTTTATCTCATTAGTTTCAAGTTTGAGAATCGATGATCTCTTTTTCACGTTTTTGATAATGTAAATTCCAACATGGCACTTAGAATTTGCACATATGCATTAGGATTTGGTAATTTTAGATACAATATTATGTTTAATAATTATGAAGGCACTATAAGAAATACAATACTACATGTCTAAACTCCGGTATAGATGTATGCTTTTTGAATTCACACGGTGGTCTTATGTAGGGATGGTATAATGACCGGACTTTATATAGTTCGAGTCTGATTCGATTAACAATCGGACATCTAGGTTAATCCAAGCATGAGAATTGTCAAATAGCTTCTTTGAATAAAGGTTTGTGGCAGCAGTCGAATGGTTGACGACAGCTGACGGCTCACTGAATGGGGAGGAAGACAGATCGGGGATGATGTAGAGTATGGTGAACGGTGCAATAGTGAACAAGGGTTTTGGGGTTGCATAGAGAGCAGAATACGGGATTAAATTTAAAGGGGACTATATACTCTTAATAAAAAGAAAAAATTGCTAGGGAGGCCCAAAACTTAGTAAGGTTTATACAAAAAGCACTCAACTTCCCATCTACTCGACTTTTGACCCCTAAATTTTGAAAAATTACTCAACCCTTGAACATTTACAAGACATAAACTTTGTTTTAAGACTCAAAAGTTTTAAATGTTTTGATTCGGACTCGGATCGGACATGGACTTAGATTGAATTCGAATCGGACCCTGGTAGGGTATATATCCGACACGCCTCCTATTAGGAATAGGCCTTGTTTGGTAAATAGCGGTTTGAACCAAAATTAGAGTTTTGAGCTAATATTAGAGGTTTGACCGGTCAAATTTGCTAATTTGGATGTTTGGTGAATAGCGGATTGGAGTAGCGGATTGGCGTGAAACCTCTAATTTTGAAAAAGCTGCTAATATAAGCTTTTTGAAATTAACGGTTTGACATAATAGTTATAAATACCCTTTTACCCTTAACAATTATCAAAAATTCTCCAAATAACCTAAATGTAACCCTTTTATTTTAATTTTTTACCCTCATACATTTATATTTTGACATTTGTAAAGTAATACTTTTTGTTTTTTTATTCTCACACATTTATATTTTTATTTAAATTTAATAATTAATTAAATTATATTAAAAATAATTATATAAATAATAAATTAATATATAGATCTTTTAAATATTCTTATTATTGTTATATTAAAAAATATTTTTCATAATTTGATTAATATTAATAGATACAAAATATTTTTTTGAACGGTAGACACAAAATATTGATAACTAATAAACTATTCAAACAAACATTGAATATAATCATGTCCTTATATGTCATTTTACTTTTTTAAATAATCAAACAGCTATAAGCTATCAGTTAACTTTACCAAACACTTTTATACAATCAGCTAATGCAATTAGGTATCAGCTAATGTAATCCGCTATCAGCTATCCGCTAATTGTCAAACATGGCCTATTAAACTTTTTTTGGATTCGGATTTAAACTTTTACAATCGACTTTGAATTGAATTTTTTTCTTCGGATCAGATCGTATTTGGATTAAATTGTCATTCTTAATCTAATGATAGGGTTCACTTTTTTTATTAAGTAGAGAAATATTATATTCCTAAGACAAATGTCGGGATTCAAACTCATACAAGATGAGACAACATGAGTATCTTTGGCCATAGCCAATTTGTGGATCTCAGGGATCACATTTTTCTTTTTCGTGTATTAGATTGATACCCAATGTATTAATATTATATATATGAGATAGGATCCATTTACACAGCGTAAAAGTTTTAAGTTTTATATATTTTTTGAATCGTTGGATAGGTGAAACGTGTAAAACTTAAAAACTTTTACACTGTGTAAACGGGTCTTACCTCATATATATATTTGAAATACAAATTGAATTGGTCGACTGAATCATTTTAATAATAAAAGTATAATATTTTTACGTTCGAAAAAATATAAGTATAATATCTTAATAAAAATTAGATATGTCACACTCGCAATGGGATAAAAAAATATTTTATATAAAAGATATTTATAAAATTTATCCCGCGAATGATCATATGTGAGTATTAAAGAATTTGCATATAAATTTACTAATCTCGTGCTTGTTCTTTTTTGGTATAATCACCAATATCTCATCTATTGCTTGAGTAATCTCGATTAGATACTATAGAGGCTCGTTATGAGAAATACCCTCTCAACTTTATTATCTTCATTCACAATGTCATAATTTGAATACATAATTTTATTTAAGGATTTAGTAACTCATTTTATTAGACTAATTGATTGTTAGTAATCTTGTACTCATTCTTTAATAGAAAATTTTAATTATTTTATTTAATGATTATATAAAAAGCATGAAATAACAAAAATACCACTATAACAATATTTAGACTTGTATATTAAAAAGGCCCTTAAACTATAACAACTTATGCTCTTTATTTTGTACCTAAATAAAACACTCATATTTACTTCTTATTCATAGAAGCCTAATCAAAACTAAGGGATTATATTAATATATATTAAAAATGAGAGGTTTATTTAGTTAAAAGAAAATATTATTAAAGCTTATTTAAATAAGTGATTGTAGTTTGAAGCGTTTTTTTGACAAAGCTTAATTCTAATTTTAATCTTACTTAGAGGGGAAGAGCAAGGGGACTCTAGGTGAAGGAAAATGTACTCCTAGTGAGTCTAGAATTCATAACCTAAAAAAATACGAGGAAACAAAGATGAGCAGGTTAGCCAAGTTTAAAACGTTTCCTTAGTATATAAATTACTAAATACTTAATTAAGTCATAATATCAACTCAGTTAATAACATAAAATAAATAAAAATAAACACTTAAAATTGATTGAAGCTCAACATCGTATAGCCTCGGACAAAAAAAAAACTTAAAGAGTGCGATTCAATAACCCAAAAGCCTACTAATCAATGTCAACGTAGCTGGGAAAATGGAAGGCAAAGAAACGCGTGAAAGGCAGCGCTTTAAAATGGCGCGTGCCAAGAAAGATAGAGGTCCAGGTAGTTGACAGTTTTTAGTCAAAGTATTTCTTTCCCTCGTCGTCTCCGTTGCTTCCTAATTACGGAAATATACATCGTAACTTTTTCTCCTTTTAGCAAATTTCCACTTTCCAAAGGAAAAAAAAAACTGTTTTCGTGAATTTCTGAGTTGGATCTTTTACTTTCAATGGAAGAATCTTGGTATTCGATGCTTGCTACCAGTCCTTTCCTTGTTGACGAAGAAAAGGATGCCTCGTATGGCAGCGCTGGAGGTTATCAAAATCTTGGAGCTCCAACTGGTATATTCATCAATCTTTCATTATGATTCTCTTTTTTCTTTTTGCTATATTTGAAATGATTAAAGTCTTGCTTGTTTAGTGAGTAAAGTTTGTTATTTCCCAAACGGATAATCGTTTTGACATCTAGAGTTTGGGATATTGACGATGCGGTTTTTCTTATATTTCCCATTACTTGATGCTTATATATCCCTGTGGTGGTTCTGTTTGTATTTTCTTACTTTTTATTTGGTTGTGTATGTCTCCGAACTAAGGGGTTTAGAGTTGAGATACTGATTTTGCTTTCATGTTCTAACACTCCATGGGTATAGAAGCTGAAGCACTACCTTACTAGTGTCATGCAATGCTACTCTTTTATTTAGTAAAGATTAATGAATTATGGTCCCTTTGTCTATCATATGAAGAAGGATTTGGACAACCACGGCCACCTCCGTACAACTGGAAGGGAGTGTTTAGTATCTCATCATACAAACGGTATTTTGATGTGGACACAGATGTTGTCATGTACAGAGTGATAAGTTCCTTTAATCCTACCCGTGGAGACTTTTTCAACAAGATCGATGTTAAACCTGATCTGTGAGTGCCACTTTTTCCCCTTTAATTCTTTTGTATGGATGTAAAACCTGCTTTTGAAGCTTCATCATTCTATTCTGGAATGACAAGTTATCCTCTGTACTAAGTAGGGAAATTAGACAGAAGCACCAAAGGAAGCGTGCATGTGATGTGGTTGTTATCTAAAGGTAATAATGATTGAAGTAATATAAAAGTTATCAGCACACGTCGATGCATGTTTCTTGCATCATTAACTCTTACCATAATTCCGCCCTTTGTATATCCAGTCATCTTTGCAATGAAAAGAATACAGCAAGACAGCTAAAAAAGAGAGAGTATCCTTCCATCTAATTGGTTTTATGCAAGTTGTGAAATCTTGAGAATGTAACAGCTATGAATGACAATATGCAGTAGTAATGTTCCTGCTAAATCTGTTTTTTCCCCCATGTGTTAGGTATGGGTATAACTGGATCACAACTACATTGGTCTTCATGCTTGCTGTCTTTGGAAACTGCGCCACATACCTTATGCAAAAGCACACGACTTGGAGCTTTGATGTTGCCTATGTAAATGCAGCATCTTTTGGAATCTATGGTTATGCACTTGTGGTTCCGATGGCATTTTACTTCTTGCTTCAATACACGGGTTCAAATCCTAGCCTTATTCGATTTTGGTGCATGTGGGGTTATTCACTCTCCATTTTTGTTCCAACTGCGGTAAGTTTTTCACCCTGGTTTTAACTCTTTCTATTCTAATTTATTACGTATCGTTTCTTTTACAATCATGTGAGCTTCTTGGTATGGCATATTTGCAGCTTCTACTGCTTATTCCAGTTGAGATTGTCCGATGGATCATCATACTCATTGCTGGTTCGGTTTCATCGTGCTTTGTTGCCTTGAATTTAAGATCGTATTTTGGTGACAGTAACGATGTTACAATGATGAGTGTTGCCGCATTCTTGTTGCAAATGGGACGTGCAATCTTCATCAAAGTTGGCTTCTTTCCATAAACCTAAAATCCAAACTCTGTTTCTGGCAAGTATGAAAAAAGAAGAAAAGGTTGCGTTTTTGAATTCCTGACTGAGTTGTAGTTTAGAGGTAAATTTGAAACATGAAACTGATTTTGTTTTTGGTGTCGATTGAGCAAATTGACACATGGTGTTCATGTTTTTTTTGTCAAATCTGTAAATTTTACATCTTAAGCAAACTTTTGTATGAAAATTTAGGTTCTCGTTAAAACATAAAATCGTATTCCACTTGACTATTATCAAGTTTGCAGCTAGCTTAATCTCAAGCTTCTTAATGTTCGGTTCAAATATCTCACAGACCTAATCAAATTGAACTTAAACTGAATTTTAATCCATGGACTTTAGATGAGCTTCGGGGGGGGGGGGGTGTTTACCACTTGAGTCCGGCTTAACTCAGTTTGATTGAACCAAATGTCGCAAATGGCAGCAAATCATAAAATACCACCTGTAATTTTAACAAAACATAACTTTATTATTGTTTTATTTCACTTTTATTTTCAAAACTCTTCAAAGCAAATTAACTTTCGAAACCCTTCAAAGTATTAACCCCCTCCTTCTGACCTATTAACTCATTTTGCATCTCCCTCAAGCATCCTCTAAGAAAATTTTCGATGTTTATATAGAGATTATTGTTTATATTTTAATTATAATTTATCTAATAAAATTTAAAATAAACAATAATAACAAGTAGTTTTTTTTTTCTTTTCTGAATTACAGTCTTTTATGGTTGACTCCATTAGAAATTTTAATGTCTCTAGCTTGAAGAGCCCATGTGTGTTATAGAACTTGACATGAACCTGGGTGTAGCTTGGGTAGGCTTTGTATTCCAGGAGTACCTAGAGGTGACAAACTGACCTTAACCGATTTTACTAGATTCGAGATCTAATATCGATCTGAACAGGATGATCCGAAACTCGAAACAAATCGAATCGAATTGGAACCGACCTAATTTTTAGTTGAACCGATATGGACCCGATCTGATTTTTCAACCGAATAGAACGGACTCGATATGATTTTTCAACCGAACCGAATGGACCCGAACCGATTTTATCCAAACTGAAAGTAACTCAAACCAAAGGCAACCCGAAATAATGAAAGATTTGATGTGAATCGTTGCACAACTCACCAAAAAGTTAAATATATTGGCTTTTTAAAGCCAAAAAATTGATACGGCCTGAAAATCCGACTGAAACATATTGATCTCCTATTGAACCGATCTTGACCCGACCCGAAAATCAACCGAACCGATGTGACTCAATCCAGACTGATACCCGACCCGAATCACTATATACTCGAATTAAAACTGGATCAGACCAGATTCGACCTGAACTGAACCAAAACAGAATTTGGTCAAAACCGAACCTGACCCGAATCGAAATAACCCGAACCGAACGCGATCCTATTGACTTGTTTGCCACCTCTAGGAGTACCTTCCCTCTTTCTGTAAATTCCACAAAGACGATTAGTCTTGATAGAGCGGGTGTTGGGTTTGGTTTCAGTTTAGTTTAGTGTTATTTTTCGGGTTTTTATTTAGGAGCCATTTTAGGGTTGGTGGTTGAATTTTGTTTGGGGTTTGTTTAGGGTTGACGGTGGTGGCGGCAAAATGGATGACGGTTGATGGAGGCGGCAGTAGCTGTTGTTGTTTGAGTTTATGGATGCGGCGGCTAGGGTTAATGTCTGTAGAGAGCAGTTGGGGTTGATGGGTTTGGGTATTGTATTAGTTTAAAAGGGTTTGGGTTTTAATTTGAATATTTGAGTAAGGCCTGGATGAAATTAGCTACTACAGGAATTAATTTCTCTGACGGTCTATCGGCATTCTAGTTTGGCAGATAGGTAGACACACTAGGTCTAGCGTTATAATGGCTTTTGAAGGGTGGACAGAGTAGGTTTGGCCATCAAATAATTGGTTGGACTAGTGGACTTAACAGTTATGACACGTGTTGTTCTGGGGTAAGTTCCAAAAGCTTTAAATTTAGTGACGAGTCTATAAGAAAAACGAATTTCAGAATATAACACCACATGACTTGAATCCGGAAGTGTGACAATATTATTTACTATTTATTATCTCCCCTGTGAAGTCCACTATTACAATTAACTTAATATAAAATTAAGTGTTTTCCTGATACACTATTAAAGTTAAAATTAATATATTATTTATAATACATTACTTTATAAATGCAATAGTTGATAACAATTTATTTGTTTTCAATGCATTAGATAAAAAAATAACGTTAAAGAATGATCTTTTGTTAATAAAGTTCATAAACTGATAATATAAAAACAGAAGAAAGCTTTAGTGGCAAAACAAAGATCTTGGGGTTGTCTTTTTCACGTGTATAGCTTATTCTTTCTTTTGGTTTTACATAAGGTTAAATTATAATTTTGATCTCTCTACAATGTTAGAATTTAAACTTTAATCCTTGTAAATTTATTTAAATAATGAGGAAATATTTTATGTATTACTGATGAAAAACTTGTTTTTCTCCAGCGGGTATAATTTAAGGTTCAAAAATTTAATTTAGGGTTAGAGGTTTATATTTAAGTGACCACATTGCAAGAGTCTTAGTCTTGAAAGTTCAGGAACTAGCAGTTGAGTTTACCGTTTTTTTTATATGAAGTGACAAATGATCATCGTTCAGAGTTTTAAAAATTCCTCTAACAAAGGAGAATTCAGTCCAACCAGTAACGAAATCAAGATTGATTTACGAGAAAACAACTTGTTTAATTTTGAAATGAATAATGTCTTATAAAGTAATTAAATCATAATAATTAAATTAAAAAATTAAGAGAAATAAAAAATTAATTTTTTGGTTGCCCTCCTAGTTTGCCAGAGCTTTGCCTTGACTAATTCGGACTGACTCGCGTCGCACACTTGGTTTTGATGGGTGAGTCTCCTAGCAGAGATTTTCTACATACACAAGAACTCGAACTTGTGACTTGCTTAAGCAATATCAAACTTCTTACCAATTAGACCAATCTCTATTGTTAATAAGAAATTAATTTTAATAATTTAAAACCATCATTATTTTAAAATACAATTGTATCATCAAAGTTGGAAGACATTGTCTCTCCCACCTACCGTCCTAAGGCCTAACCTTTCAAGCAGCAAGCCCAATTGCAAGCCGTTGGGCCCGAGAATCCACTTCCATGAGACTCATCTTCATATAAACGTTGAACTGATTTGTAAAAAAAAATCAACTCAAATTTTTGTTTGGATTTCAAGTTCAAGTCGAGTTTGAATTTCCAAAGTTCAAATATTCAGAAAACTAAAAATTAAAACGATTTCATTTTAGACTTTAGCTAAGTAATTTGATTAATGTGTGGTTTGTTTGCTCCTTGAGTTCCTTATTTTTTTTCAATTCCTTTCTTTTTTTCATTTTAAGTTTATTTTTGCACAATTTGAATCACATGTTCCTGAATCACTGTAGAATATCTATGTAGCTTTGTAATGACCCTAATTTCGGAATCCATGTGTCATTTTAACCCGAGTCACGGGCTTGGTGTAGTGGGCCTTGTGAGAGTGGGCTCAAGGGAGCCTTAGTAGACCCTTTCTAAGTAGATGGGCTTTGTTTTGGGTTGGTTATGTGTGGGAAAATGAGGATAAGGTCAGGGAAGTAAATTCCCTTGCTTTTGAAAGGAGAGTGAGGGATGGCTCTTTAATTTCCTACAGAAAAGCAAAGGGGATGAGCTCACCCTTGTCTCCCAACCCCTTCTCATCCTTTCTACCATTTTCCTTCGGAGATTCAAAAGTAAAGGTCAAATCTTTGTCCTTTAGAGTTGAAATTTTGGAGTGCAAGTGAAGGGAAAGGTTATCAACATCAAGGGATCTATCTAGCAAGGTAAATTTCATTGAGTTTGGTGGGGTTGAGAAATTTGGGTTTTGGTGGGGGCTTGGAGAATATGAACATGAATAAGAGATTCAATCACGTTTTTGTTGTCAGAATCTCCCTTAGCCACCCTTATTTCCTTTTAGCAGTGTTGTAACTCGTTTTAAAATATTAGATTGTAGTTAAGAAGGTTGAAAAGCACTCCAAGGACCAAGGGAAGAAGAAAGCTTGAGCTTGAGCTTGAGAAAATGGGCTTGTTTTTTAACTTTTGAAGAAAGATTAGTACACTACTAACTCCCTTGTGTTCATAGAAATCATCAATTTGATTGTTTGTTGCTTGTGTGATATTTTGGTTATATGAATACTTGAGACCTCTTTAATGGCAATTCTTAAGATTTATGTTAAAATGGCTTAAAATGGTAGGAAATCACTTAAATCACTCCCCAAAACTTGTAGGCATGTTTTGAGGCCTAAAATTAGGTTTTTGAGGGTTGGTGAGGTGATCTGTAAACTCTAAAATACGAATTCGTGGATCGAGTATCGATACGGGTTGAACGCGTGTCGGTACCTAGTGTTAAAACTGATGAAATCAAGCTAAGTTATAAAGGTGTATTGGTATGCCTAAGGAGCGGTATCGGTAACCATATATTTCACCAAATTCTAGTAGCCAAAATAGGTATCAGTACGCTTAAGAGTGTATCAGTACAGTGAGGGTATCGGTACATGGCTCCGTGTATCGATACGAGGTTTTGGTTAAACCCCTCTAGAAGACAAATGAGTATCGATACACATATATGGGTATTAGTACCCACAAGAGCATATTGGTACTCTTAAGTAGGTATCGGTACTCGATAAGCAATTTTCCTGAAAATTTCAATTTGAATCCGAGGGACTTATAATTTGAGGACTAGGGCTTAATGGGCCTCTAATATGGTAAAATGGATAGTAAAACTGAGAAACTGAGAAACCAACCTCATATACGAGCATAATGAGTAATAAGTCGATAAACGTTGGGTGAGTTGTTTATAATAGCAACCATATGGATCCTTGGAGGATCATGTATGGTTACGTGCCAAGTAAGGGCACTTATATGGTTGGATTACTTGATTTACTGGGATCTGGATACCCAGTGGGAGTGTTGCAACACTAAGAGATAAGCTCACGAATGTATGTTCTTGAGACTGTATGACATCGGGCCTCATCTGAAGATACTCGATAAGAGATTCTGAGTACGAGTGTACGTTCCCGAGGTTGTGTGACACTGGACTTTACTCTGAGTGTACGTTCTCAAGACTGTTTGACACTGGGCCTCACTCTAGATTTGTTGGTACGATGCATATATGATGTGTGAGATTATTGTATCTTTTGTTTGCTATATGTTTAGGCAGCTAGAGGTAGCGCCATATGTTTTATACTGCCATGTATCATTCTTTAGCTACACGCTCTTATTTATGATTTGCATGAAGCATGGTTGAGTGGAAGTGTACCCACTAAGCTCCGTTAGCTCAACGTTCAAAATTGTTGTTTTTGTTCGTAGGTTATTAGGTTGGCTTCATCATTGGGGCACCATCGGAGTAGGACCTCAACATCGACTTATTGTCCGAGTACAATACTTAGATTATTTGGGCTATGTATTCGTAGAACCCTATGTTTGTATTGTAACTCTTATTTTAGATTTTAAATTAAGAGTCAAATGTTTTTAATTATATATTTTAAATGGATCTCTCATGTAACGTTTTAACTATTTCGTTTATGTCAAATATTTGAATTTAGTGGATTTTAAGAAATGAATGTGTTGGGCTAAATCTAGTTGCAAATTTTATGGTTTCAGGTTTGGGCTTGAGGCCCAATTGTGACATCCAGGTTGAGGGTGTTACAATAGTGGCATTAGAGCCTAGGTTTAGCCGGTTCGAGGAAGCCCCGAGGGTGTTTAGAGTGTTGTATAGGTGTCTAGCGAATATGTTACCCATAAGTCGAAGTTGTACTTGTTTGAGATGAATATTTGATGATGTAAGCTTATTTGTTTGCTTGTGCAGAAAGTGGTCACGCCAAGGACTACACGTGAATGTGAGGAGATCTAGGGATCTTGAGAAGAGAGTTATGATGAGGACTACGACCCGGTTCGGGGGAGATGTCAGAGGATGATATGGTTCGAGAGGCCAATTATTTCTCCCATCTGCACCATGCCTTTCACCGGATTGTGAGGGTTATACCTAGGCCTTCGGCCACCTTCGTGAGGCACCAATCGAGAGGGTGCGTCGCCATGGTGTTACAGACTTTCTTGGATCGGCACAAGACAATCTAGTTAAGGCAAATCTATGGTTGAGTGACACTCGTTTGATCATGCGATATATGAGGTTGAAACTTGAGGACATGTTGGCATGTGTTCTCTCACTGTTGAAGGAGAATGCTCGAGAGTGGTGGGTGTAACACCCTAATTTTTTCACCCAAAATAAAATCCCTAATTGTGTAAATCCCTAATTTGTAACCCTAAATTTTGGGAATAATTTCTCAAAAACCCTAAGTGAAGTTGGTGACCTAATTGTTAAGTTCAGAATTGTGGGTGTTTATCTGGAAGGCGAGTTACTCTTGGAACCCCTATTGTGTATTTTACCCATTAATTTGGATATATATATACTTTTTATCCCTAGTTGGCTTTTCAACTTCCATTTTCCCACTTTGCTGTCGTGCTCTCTCACTCTCCCTCAACTATATTGTCACTGAATTTTCACCTAAACTTTTATTTGTTTACTTTGTTTTTATTGATGTATTGTATCACCGGGTATAATTGTATTGTTTTAGTTATCATGTATTATATTTTTAGTGTTAGTATTGAATCATAGTTTGTAAGTTAGTATAATTATAAAACCCAAAAAATATAAAAAATAGTCCATAGTATTTAAATAAGAGCCAATTATATTTTAAAAAAGAAAGGTCTATTAGATTAAAAAGTCCATTATACATAAATAAAAATTCAAACAGTCCATTTACAAGTAGGCCTGGTTGGCCCATAAATAATAAAACCTAAAACCCTAATGCCCCTTGTTTATCCTTGCGCAGCCAACGGGGAGCCGTTGGATAAGGAGCTGATCTAACGGCGCAGATCGCACGCGAAGAACCCTAGCTGAGGATGATATAGTGCCGCACTCTTCCAGCCGTTAGATCTAGGAGTGATCTAACGGCCCAGATCACTCTGAAGCAGTCCACACAGATTGTCACTCGTGCGTGGCAACCATGTGTTCCTCGCTTCATCTTCTAGCAGCCGATTCACCTTCTCCGACGAATGACCAAGCTGATTCCGTCACCGATTGCTCCTCACCGGCATCTCCCCCATTGCTTGTAGCCATCAGAAACATGAAAAGGAAACAAACATAGGTCAAATCCCAAAATAAAAGCTGATCAAGACATGGGTTAATCCCTAAAATAAAGCTCGGTAAGAATCAAGCTAGAGTCAACACAAAATCCGTCCGAATTCAAATCAAAGGGAAAGAAATTTAGGATTCATACTTGTAACTCAAGCACATTTGTAACTATATAAGGACACTGTAATTTCATGTAATACAACAACGATACACAAAATAGAACACACAACAATTACACACACGAAAGTATACACACAAAATAACATTAAGATTTTGTAGGAAATAAGCACTTGTATTTAACATTTTCAGAGGAATGAAGCAAGCCTTTTCTGGTAATTTCTTCTTTCTTTTTATATCGATGTTTAAAATAAGGAAAAGAGATGTTTTTTACCTTTAGGGGAAAATGCCGCCGTGCATGTTGTTTTGGTCGCGGGCCCGATGATAGATATGTGATTTGGGGCTCACTGGAATTTGGAAAGGGGAACTTTTGGAAAATTTTTGCCGCCAAAAACGGCGGCCGGCACCGGTGGATGGCGGCCAGCATAGCGGTTTTTTACCGTGTTCTTCAATCCATGAAGAACATGAAGAACAGTTTCAGAGAATTTTAGGGAGCCAATTTTGATCTATTTAATAAAAAGGGAGGAAAATGAAACTTATTTTTAATTCTTCACTTTTATACCAACCCAATGACCCGACCCATACCCGCTTTAGACCCGCGCCCTTGTTTTATGGGTCTTCGACCGCGACTCTTCAAATTTAATCTGTTTCAATTTCGTACATTTGGTTTTAATTTGACCTCCAAATTTCAATTTTCTTTTAGATCGGTCCATAATTCATTTTTTATATTTTAAATAAGATTTACCTTATCTCATTTCCTTATTAGATTTCAATTGTATTTACACTTTGTTATTTGATTATTTAAATGTTCGTTGAAAACTTTAAGAATAGGTCCTTAAGAGCTTAGATAGTACCTTTGTGTTTCGATAATACTTTCTTCATATATTTAAAATAAAATACACTTAAGTACTCTTTAACCATAATAAGTAAAATTAATGTAGATATTTTTAGGATAATAATCACTAATTAGATTTAACTAAAGCCCTCAACACATTTAATTTCTTTGATGTATTGTTTAAAAAGTGAAAATGAATTAATGCGGTGTTTTACCAAACGGAAATGGCGGGTTAGCGCCTGAAGTGTTGGCAGTGATTAGAGTTCATTTTCCAGGTGGTAAGGCCGTTAAAATAGATTTATATTCATAAAATAGACGAATAAGTCAATTTTTTTCGTGAACTTGCAAATTCCAACATTAAAATATTTTTGTAATCGACCAGGTACCAATTTTTGGGCGATGTAGGGGTGCTAACCCTTCCCCATGCGTAACCGACTCCCGAACCCATTTTTTGTTTTTACAGACCAAAATGTTGTTTTAATAAATAAAATATTTTATTAAAATAACCCATTTTTTAAAAAGAAAAGTAATCCTATCACACTTTCAAAAAATATTGGTGGCGACTCCATTGATTTTGTTTTCTAAAAATGTCGAGCTCGAGAGGGTTGCGACAGCTTGGTGACTCCACTAGGAAAAATATTTTTCTAAAAAAACAAGAGGGTCGGGTCACAAATTGATTTCAAAAAATGTTTTAAAAAAATGGAATTTACAAGATCACAAAATCTTCAATTTATCCGTCCGTTAATGAATATAATTCTATTTTACGCATTCTAAAATTGGTTTAAAAAGCTCTACACCCGAGCTTCGTCCCGTTTGTTTAAGTGAGGGGAAAATGCTTTGCTCATGTCAGAATATTAATTTTCCGTATGAGCCTAGCAAGTACCTTTGGGAATCATATACTCTTTGTCTTTGTAAGGATACTGGTCCTTCAAGAAGGCATAGGAAATGAGTCTTCCTGAGCTGAACTTGATTCGTTTAAAGCCTATAATGGGTGAGAATCAAGGGCTTTGCCACCCTTAGTAGGGGACAACAAGAACAGCTCGGGTACCCTTTTAGAACCAAACTATGAGTGAGAATCTAGAGCCTACCCCAATAGAGCCATGTGGAAAACTTTAGGTCTTTAGTTTGGTCAAAATTATTTCGTAGGGATAATCCGTGGAGACATGTCTTGGAGTGTTGGAATGTGCTGCCCAGAATTATTCATGCAATGAAATTATTTTGGACTCCTATTTTTCTTTCACTAATCTTTTTCCTTTCCTTCTTATTATTTTGCATGCTCATACTTGCAACATCATTCCATATATAAAAGGGGTTGGTTCTCAAAACTTTTGCTTAATTAGAAAAGCCTTTACCATGGATGGAAGGTACTTGAAGAAGGAGGATGAAAATGCGAAGGTGCAACACTAGTATGAGGTTAACCAACGAGCGTTTGGGGATAGTCTGACAACTGATCACGAGACAAAGACGTCGAAGTATGCCCTTATCAGTGTCAAGCAGAATGGTATGCATGAGCTGCGAGAAATTTGGGATCATTTTGACTACGAAACTAAATAGTTGTTCTACGAAACCTATGGTGATATAGCCTATCTACTATATGTGAAGGTAGATGAGCCATTTCTGAAAGCCTTGGTTCAGTTCTGGAACCCAGGATACTGTTGCTTTACATTCAATGGAGAAGATATGATGCCCACGTTTGAGGAGTACTTGGCTTTGTTCAATTTGCACAGAGTGAAGAAGAACTGGGTCTATGCTAAGCCTCCTAAAAACAAAAACCCACACTCAAGGCTTCAAGCTTTCGCTGGCATGAGTGAAGGTTGGGTCAAAGGGCTGATACGGAAGAGAGAGGGTAGTTTTAATTTCCCTTAGTCAAGCATCCAAAAAATAATCCCTGTTCACCCAAATAAAGAAAAGAGAGTGGACCTCCTAGCAATTGTAATGCACGGCCTGGTTATTTTTCTGAAGGTTCTAAGAAATATTGATGTGGCCTTGTTAGATTTCTTTGAGCATCTAAAGAGGGAAGTCAATCCAGTGCCTGTTGTGTTAGCAGAAACATTTCTCCTTGAATGAATGCCGAAAGGTAAAAGGTGTGCGCTTTGGAAGGTGTGCTCTTTTGCTCCAGGTTTTGGCTCTTAGTCACTCTTGGAAGTGCCTGACTCTGACTTTGTCAAATGTGTTCTCTCCAAACTTTTCTCTTCTTCGAGAATTTCTGGCAAAAGACTGGCCAGTTGTTAAGAAGAGTAAATGGTTGGACATTTTTAGAGATTGTCGTGATCAAGACATCAGGTGAAGGGTACCGTGGATGGGTGGAATTGGGTGTGCTCCTTTGTTGGTATCATGACAATATGGCTCCCGATAGTTTGTTCCTTTTACTACTGATCTCAGTTCATTCGAGTTTGAGTTTCAAAGAGAATTCAAACAGAAAGTACAAACTATCAGTGATTCGTGGAACAGTTGCTATTATATGAAGTTAGAGTTTGACAGTCATTGCATGTCCACCCCTCACTATGATGCTTGGAGGAACACAAGAATGAATGACAAGGTCATATCACCTACACTTGGACATGCCAAGTCTTTGGAAGAACACCTAAAGCTGGTCCCTTCAGAAGTTGATATTCTGCGAGAGAGTTGAGAAGAGACAAGTTAGAAATAGAAGCACTGCGAGAACAGAACCAGCAGGACAAGTTCGAATCGAGCCTTGATAGAGAAAAGTGCAAGGGGAAACAAACCGGGTAATAAATCTGTATCAAGATTTGGAGAAGAAGTATGAAATTCAGAGGGTTGATTTTCTCAAGATCCATACCACAGTTCGAAATATTGATTTAAGGAAAAGCCCATAATAGTATAAGTAAGAAATAGAATATACCGTGGAAAAGAGAGAGAGCATGGCAAACGAGAGATTGAAAGATACAGACGGGCGCTTTCTGAAGAAAGAAAGAAAGGTAAACAAGCAATTGAAAGTGGAAAAAGCAAACGAACTATTGAGAAAGAAAAGGACAATGTAACTGCATGGAAAAAGAATGACCACGACAACAAATTCTGTTTGATGGAGCTGTAAGCAGCATATGATGAGACCAGTGAAAAGTGGAAACAAAGCCAGGATTTCGTTGCTGAGTTGCAGGCCAAGGTGGCCAACCTAAACCATTCTTTACACAGGTTTCAGAATCATCATACGTACATTGAACTACAGGCCAGTTTGAGTGAGAATGACACCCTGAAGGAACAAGTGGAAGAAATGGATGGTGTTATTCAGGAATATCGAACGAAGATCCTAGTCCTCGAGGACATCATTGACGGAGGTAATGACTACCTGTTCACTTGTCTCAAAGACAATGCTAGAAGATTCCAAGAGTGAGATGAGTTTGACAAGACTGTTATGGCTCATATTCAAGATGTGGCCAGGCACGTGATGATGCTAGCGACTGAAGCTAAAGCCCTTCGCCAGTACGTCAAGCCAATGGGAGAAGTGGGACCAAGGCTCATATGGTTGATTGAGGAAATCAAGGAATTGGGTACTCGAGTTGAGATGTACTCGTGAAAGTTTAAAGGTTTTTGTAATAAAGACCTTTAACATTCAATAAAGAGCTATTTCTAGAGCAAAATTTCATGGAATCAATGTCCCTTCGTTCGTATTCAGACATTGTTTAGTTGCATTCATTTTTTATTCTCTTGGTTTGACAGAATTGCCAAAATAGCAAAAACAACTCACAAGTACGATACTCGTTCACAAACCAGAGCAATGGAAGATAGAGTGACCACCCTAGAGAACAACCATAAAATCACCCAAGACAGGCTGGACAAGATAGAAACTGACCTAAAGCAATAAATTGAGATAGCTCACTGGAAAATAGTTAGCTCGATCGCGGCCATGCTGGGGTTCAAGGACCCAAATACAATAGAAGCTGATGGAGAAACTAATACATTGCTCAGGTTTTAGGGGATGGCTTTCGTCCATCCGAGAATGCAAACAGAAGATGCTTCTCTCAAAGTCAAAATTTCACCCCACTTTGCTAAATCCTCTGCCCGAAATGAGTTGAAGGTTAACACTGAAGAGGTTCAAAACTACGAGGTACCTGACCTCGAAGAAATTGTTGATAAAGCTAGAGCCGAGAATAAGTAGGAGGATCGTTATGAGAAGCTGGAGGGAATGATCAAATCTTTTTAGGAGGGAAGTATCCACGGTGGAATGGATGCCAAAGATCTGAGCCTGGTGACGGATCTTGTGGTTCCCTCGAAGTTCAAAATTCCAGATTTTGAGAAATACAATAGAACCACGCGCCCTTCAGCGCACCTGACCATGTATTGTAGAAAAATGTCGATGTACCTGGATAACAAGAAATTACTTATTCACTGCTTCCAGGACAACTTAGTAGGGTCAGCATCACGCTGGTACACATAGTTGAGCCGGGCCAACATCCGATCATGGAAGGATTTATCTCAGGTTTTCAACGAACAATATAAACATGTTACATACATGGTTCCAAACATGTTGGTTCTACAAGGGATGGAACAGAAACATCATAAGAGTTTCTGTCAGTACGTACAAAGGTGAAGGGATGTGGTTGCCCAAGTTCAGCCGCTATTGCTGGAGAATGAGATCACCCCGATGTTCGTGGAAACCTTGAAAGGCTCATTCTATGACCGCATGATACATCATGCAACTAAGAGCTTCACAAACATGTTGATGAATGAGGAACTGATCTTAGCAGCAATCAAGAGTGGAAAGATAGATGGAGGAGAGACAAAGAAGCCCTAAAAGAATAGGGAAAATGAAGTCAATGCAACCAATGTCTACAACCCTAGTCATTCAAAGGGCATGGTTTTCAATAAGCCCAATGTCCCAACCATGACTCCTGCTGCAGCAAATTCTCTAAAGGAAGAATGGAGATATTAATGGAGCTCTAAACCTTACTTCCCCCATATCCTAATGACATATGCGAATTGTTCGTGGAATTATTCAAATCCCAAATGGTGCTACCCCGTCATGTTCCTCATTTCTCGTCTTCAAACCCCGCATGGTATGATGAGAAGGCACAATGTGAATACCACGCAGTAATCATGAGGCACACTATAGAGAACTGCACCGTGTTTAAAAGAGTGGTGGATGATTTGAAAAAGTTAGGCATGTTATCTTTTGACACATTTGAAGAGAAAGGGAACCCTTTGCCAATCCACCAGAAGGCAGGAGTGAATGCAGTCATTGATGAGGAAGACAGAATGATCAAGGAATGTGTTGCAGAGGTCAGGACACCCATGAAGTGGGTGTGGGCCCAAATGGTTGCATCTCAAATGTTGGAAGGGGAAACCTAGAAGATGAAGGTTAAAGATGAACTATACTGTGAGTACCACAGAGTAGAAGGACATGAGATCGAATGTTTCTTGGAGTTTAAACAGTTGGTCCAAGCTAAAATGGATAACAAATAACTTGTATTCTTTGAGAAAGGAAGCATGAAGCTCATGATGGACGCATGTGCGTTAGAGGAGTCTTTCTCTATAAAGGATTATGCAGGAATGAAGCCTTTGGTGATCAAGGCCAAAGCAAAAAGTGAACCCGCGAGGGGTGTAACCCCACGATTAATCATCAAAACATCGACCCCTTTTCCATACAAGGACAACAAGCAGTTCCCCTAGAATTATGCTTGCATGGTATCAACCCAGGAGAACTATCAGCTAGAGATAAGACAAGAGAAGAACCAGTTAATGAAGTACGACACTTCACAAGAAGTGGAAGATTGTATTCACTATCGACAGCGGAGGATAGAGATGCAGCACAGAGAAAGGCTGCTGTTAAAGAGCTAGAGAAAGAAGTTGAAAAAGATTTCTTCCAAGAAAAGTCACCAGTATACCATAAGCCCATGAAGGAGTCAGAGGCTCAAGAGTTTCTGAAGATACTCAAACACAATGAGTATAGTGTGGTGGAGCAGCTCTATAAGCTCCCGGCCTGAATTTCTATGATGTCTCTATTATTGAGTTTCGAGGGCCACCGGATGCCCTGTTGAAGATTCTAAACTGAACATTTGTATCAAAGGAAATCACGACCAAAAAGATGGACATGTTAATTAGTAACATTGCTATTAACAACTTTATTTCCTTTAATGATAAGGAAATACCAGAAGGAGGGATGGGATCTTGCAAATATCTACACATTTCAACAAGGTGCAAGGGATATATGTTACCAGGTGTCCTTATCGACAACAGGTCAGCTCTGAACGTCCTCCCGTTAGCAACAATGAAGAAGTTACCTATTGATAGCTCACACATTAGAGCTTATCAAAACACCGTGAGAGTGTTTGATGAGACCCAGAGAGATGTGTTAGGAAAGATTGAAGTGCCTTTGCAAATTGGACCATCAACTTTTGATGTGGAATTCGTGGTCATGGATATAAAGCCCAGCTACAGCTGTTTGTTGGGGCCCCATGGATCCATGTAGCAGTTGCGGTCCTTTCCATCTTTCACCAGAAGTTAAAATTTGTGATTGAATGACAGCTAGTAACAATTGGTGCGGAAGAGTAAATCATTGCATCAGTAACTACTAATGCACCCTCCATCGAGATCGATGAGGGTGCGCTCAAATGTCACTTCAGGATGTTGGAGCTAGTCAATGCGACCTTTGTCATCAAAGGGAGTAAATTACCAGAGCAAGAACTATCCATTTGTGCAAAGATGCAAGTGAAGCAAACTCTCGGAAAAGAAGCTAAAGCTGGAAAGGGATTCGGGAAAGAACACCAAAGGAGGCTGTATCCCATGGTTATCATGGCAAAAAAGGATCGGTTTGGGTTAGGCTTTAAACCCAATAATTGGCAGAGAAAGTCAGAAATTAGGAAGCATCAAGAAAAAAGAAGGGCAAGATTGAAAGGGGAGGAAATTGAGTGGGAGCAAATGACATTTCTACCCTTGAGCCATAATTTCAGATCCAGAGGCCTTCTAAACACAAATGCCCAAATTAACGAGGAGGAGAAAGGGAAGAATGACTTGTGTGAAGCCTTTGAGAAGCTGAGTATCAATGCTGTGACGGACGAGGAAGGAGAGAACAAGTACTTTTCCATGATTCGCCCCTACTCTGAATTTGACAACTGGACTGTTGAAGAAATTCTTGTAGTCTTTGAGACAATTACAGAGTAATTCTCAAAACCAACCCTTTTGCCTTAGGCCCGGAGGCAATTAGGGATCTTATGTAAAGGGCCTATGTCAAACTTATGATTTAAAATTCAATAAAGATACATTTTTCTATAAACCTTGTGTGGTAAGCTCTTCTCGTAAATTATAATAATCTCAGAAAACCCAAAGCCAAAATAAAAACCAAAAAAATCATTCCATTCATTTTTTCATCTTTTTTCTTTGTACACATTCCTTGCCTTTCTCTTTGCAGGTCTTCAAATATTAGTGGCTTAAATGATTCCGATTCTAACCCCGAGATTGATTTTGAACTACCTCTATGCTTAGAAGAATTTGAAAATGTTGATGATAAGGAAGAATGCGACTTGCCCAATAATCTTCTCAGAATGGTAGAAAGAGAAAAGGAACAAATTTTACCTCGCAAAGAGGAATTGGAAATCTTGAATCTGGCACTGAAGAAGAGAAGCGCGAGATAAAGATTGGTACCACTATTACAGCCAAGACGCGACAAAGTCTGATTGAGCTTCTGAAGGAATTCGAAGATATCTTGGCCTGGTCGTATCAAGACATGTCTGGTCTCAACACAGACATCATTGTACATCGGCTTCCTATAAAGGCAAGATGCGGAACTATAAAGCAAAAACTTAGAAGGATGACGGCCGAGACACTTCTAAAGATTAGAGATGAAGTGAGGAAGTAATTTGACGCAGGGTTCCTTGAAGTAGCTAAGTATCCTAAATGGGTGGCGAACATCGTCCCGGTCCCAAAGAAAGATGGAAAGGTACGCATGTGCGTTGACTACATGGATCTCAATAGGGCAAGCCCTAAAGACAACTTCTCCTACCATATATTGATACCTTAGTGGAAACACAACTGAACATTCTCTTTTCTCTTTCATGGATGGATTCTCTGGGTATAACCAGATCAAGATGTGTCCAGAATATATGGAAAAGACCACCTTCATAACACTTTGGGGAACTTTCTGCTATAAGGTAATGCCTTTTGGCCTAAAGAATGCAAGGGAAACCTACCAAAGAACCGTGGTCACTTTTTTTCATGATATGATGCATCAAGAAATATAAGTGTATGTTGATGATATGATTGCTAAATCCTGATCTGAAGATGAGCATCTAGTGAACTTAGAATTTTTTTTCAAAGGTTGAGGAAATTCCAATTGAAACTTAACCCTAACAAGTGTACATTTGGGGTTACATCTGGAAAGTTGTTAGGATTTGTAGTGAGTAGGAGAGGAATTGAGATCGATCCTGATAAGGTTAAGGCCATACAAGAGCTCCCACCACCTCGAACATAGAAAGAGGTCCGGGGTTTCTTTGGAAGATTAAATTACATTGCTCGTTTCCTCTCCCAGTTAACTGATAAGTGAGATCTAATATTTAGGCTACTTCAAAAGAATAACCCCGGGACATAGAATGAAGAATGTCAACCAGCCTTGGAAAATATCAAGGAGTAGTTAACCAATCCTCCCGTATTGGTATCACCCATTTCGGGAAAACCATTGATTCTTTACCTGACGGTACATGAAAACTCTATGGGTTGCATATTGGGGCAACATGATGAAATCGGAAGGAAAGAGAGGGCAATATATTACTTAAGCAAGAAATTTACCGACTGTGAAAACAGATATTCTTCAATTGAAAAGTTATGTTGCACTTTGGTATGGGCTGTTAAAAGGCTCAAACAGTATATGTTGTACCACACTACGTGGCTAATTTCGAAGCTAGACCCACTAAAGTTTATGATGGAAGCTTCAGCCTTACCAGGAAGATTAGCACGTTGGCAGATGTTACTATTAGAATTTGACATCCAGTACGTAAGCCAGAAAACAATAAAGGGGTGCCATAGCTAACTTTTTGGCAAGTCGCGCCTGTGAGGACGATGAAGCACTAAATTTTAATTTCCCTGATGAGGAGCTGATGTGTATCTCAGTGGTCGACGAGGCCCCAACAGAATCATGGGTCATGAACTTTGACAGAGCTGCAAATGTTTTAGGGCGGGGTATTGGGGCAGTCTTGGTTTCACCATAAGGGAATTATTACCCTTTCACTAGCCGTTTGAAATTTTTCTGCACCAATAATATGGCAGAATATGAGGCTTGTATATTGGGTCTAAGAGAAGCCATCAAGAGGAAAATCTGTACCTTAAAGGTTTTGGGGGATTCTGCATTGGTAATCCATCAAATACGAGGCGAATAGAGAGAAAAGATGCAAAGTTGATAGAATATTACAAGTTAGTCCTTGAATTAACTAAAGAATTCGATGAGATCACCTTTAAGTATCTTCCCAGAGAGGATAACCAGATGGTTGGTTCCTTGGCCACTTTAGTCGCCATGTTTAAAGCAAGTAAATGCGCTAAGATGATGCCTATCAAATTGCAAGTGCTAGATTCCCCAGCCCATTGTTTTGACGTGGAAGAAGAAGCGGATGGCATACCATGGTACTATGATATTCTACAATACATAAAATCTCAGTAGTACCCGCGTCAAGTGACTAAGAACGAAAAGAAAATGATCAAGAAAATAGCATCGGGATATGTTCTCAATGGAGAGATCCTGTACAAAAGAAGTCGAGATCAGGTGATTTTCAGATGTGTGGACGCAAAATAAGCTTAGTTGATTCTATGGGAGGTTCATGAGGGAGTTTGTGGAACCCACCCTAATGGTTTCACTATGGCCCGAATGATCATGCGTTTTGGGTATTATTGGTTAACCATGGAAAGGGACCGTATCAATTACTCTCCAAATGCCACAAGTGTCAAATTTATGCTAATAAGGTTCATACACTTCCTAATCTCTCCATTTCATGTCTACTTCTTGGCCATTTTCTATGTAGGGCATAGATGTTATCGGCCAAATTCATCCAAGAGCATCAAACGGGCATCGGTTTATCCTGTTAGCTATTGACTATTTCACCAAGTGGGTAGAAGCTACCTCATATGCAAATGTCACTAGATCAACAGTCTGCAAATTCTTAAAGAAGGAAATCATTTGCTGGTATGGCATTCTTGAAAGTATCATCACTGATAATGCCTCCAACCTGAACAATAGGATGATAGTCGGGGTCTGTGAGCATTTCAACATTAAGCACCATAATTTAGTGTTTTATCATCTAAAGATGAATGGGGCAGTAGAGGCCGCCAATAAAAACATCAAGAAGATAGTTGCAAAAATGACTAACACTTATAAAGACTGTCATGAGAAGTTACCATTCGCCTTATACGCTTACTGAACTGCAGTGCGAACATCCACTGGGGCAATGCCGTTTTCATTGGTGTATGGAGTAGAGGTTGTATTGCCGATTGAAGTAGAGATTTCGTCGCTTCGTGTCTTAATGAAGGCAAAATTGGATGAGGTAGAATGGGTCCAAGCAAGATATGACCAGTTGAATTTAATTGATGAAAAAAGGCTGAAAGCTCTATGTCATGGCCAAATGTATCAAAGGGGAATGATAAAGGCTCATGAAAAGAAAGTTCGCCCGAGGGAATTCCAAGAAGAGGATTTGGTGCTGAAGAAAAAGTTACCGATCCAAAGTGATTCTCGAGGAAAATGGGCGCCAAACTGGGAGGGGCCTTACATTGTAACAAAGGTTTTCTCGGGGGGAGCATTGATTTTGGCTAAAATAGACGGGGATGAATTTTAGAACCCGGTAAACTCAAATTTAGTCAAGAGGTACTATGGCTGAAAAGAAAAAGAAGAAAACGAAAAAGAAGAAAAAAAGAAAAAAGAGAAGAAAGAGGGGTTCAAAATGAAAACCCGTAAATGGCGTTTGAAATTGAATGAGGATCTGAGATGAAAATCTGCAAAGGGCGGCTCAGATAATTTGCAAGATAGGCATTGATTCTCTCAGGACTTGACATTTGGGAAGCTTCATATCTTCATACGTTGTCATCATTTTTGAAATCTGCTCAGCATGGGCAGCATTCAAGACATCTCACGGCGTTTCAACTGGAAGAGTTTTGGTCACTAATATTTAAATGCTTGTTTTTGTAACCTTTTTTCTGCTTGCCATAGTATTAATAAATTTTGTTTCATAGTCCTTCTTTCTTGATACCCTTCCCTTTCACATAAACATCTTGCGTTAAAATAAGAATTAATAAGTTTAACATCATTTAAAACATGCAAAAGATTTTTAAGCATTACTCTGAAAATTGTTTAAAAGGTTATTGGAACTATGAGACGTCCCGCGGTTAAGTTTTGAACTAGGGGCATGAGGTTCGAAAAGAAGCTTTAATACCTAAAGACATTCAAGGTGGAAATAAGTTTCGTTACAAAGGTTCCCATACAAGCAGTTCAAAGTGCTATACGCAGGCAAAAAATATGGGAGCTCGCCAGAGGTCTTGAGGGTTGTTAACATTATTTTAAGGAAGCATGCTACAAAACAGAGATGCCTACTTGTTCGCCAGTCATTCTTCCACGACAATGAGAACAATTTTACAGACATTGAAGGAAATGCCCTAAGATGATATGGTTTTCATCAAGTTTTAGAGCTACTCAAGGAGGCCTATCACAGAATATTGATATATCAACTACAATGATAGTTCGACTTATGCTACAGGCCTCCATCCTTTTGACTGCGCAAAGGCTAAAAGAGTGTTGAAGAATCCAAGGATAAAAGTCAGTCCTTCAAGGCAGAAGTACAAGATAAATGGATTGAGCGAGCAAATATGCAAAGAACAAATGTTTTCTATGAATCAAGAAAATAAAATAGCAAAGCACAGTTGCCTATCTGGACTGAGTGAGCAAACATGCAAAGGAAAAAAGGGAAAAAAACTAATTCCGATAAAAAGATTTTAGAAAGCAAAAGAGAAAAAGTATGCATTCATGTGTTAGGCATCTCTAAGAGCATGTCCATCATAATCATAACATTTATTAATTTTTTACAGGTTTGGTACCAGCTCATCTATTCGGGCTTGAGGAGAATAGAACCCACTTATCCATTCAAGCATAAGGAGAATGGAAACCGCCTACCTATTCGGGCTTGAGGTGAATAGAACTCACTTATCTATTCGAGCACGAGGAGAATAGAACTTGTTTATCCATTCAAGCATAAGGAGAATGGAACTCGCCTATCTATTCAGGCTTGAAGTGAATAGAAACTGCTTATCTATTCGAGCATGAGGAGAATAGAACCCTCTTATCCATTCAAGAATAAAGAGAATGAAACCAACCTATCTATATTCAGGCTTGAAGTGAATAGTATATCAATTCGGGCTGGAGGAGAATAGAACCTACTTATCCATTCAAACATAAGGAGAATGGAACCCGCCAGTCTGTTTGAGCAGAAAATCTCGTCTCGGTTTGGTAATTGGTGAATATCAGTGTCTTTTCGTTCTTTGTTCTATTCCTTTTTCACCGGAATGACCAAAGAGGGGCAGTTGTTGTCACTAAATTTTCACCTAAACTTTTATTTGTTTACTTTGTTTTTATTGGTGTATTGTATCACCGGGTATAATAGTATTGTTTTTGTTATCATGCATTATATTTTTACTGTTAGTATTGAATCATAGTTAGTAAGTTAGTTGATAACTCCTCAAAAGTACTACATTTTGCATCTATTTTACAATGCTTTTTGCTAGTTTTCGAGTACGCATGTTTGCATTTAGTATTATTTTCATGCATTTTGCATAAAAAGGAGTTTAGCAGGTGCCCTTTTACGGTTTGAAGGGTTTTTATTGTTTTTGGCGCAGATTCTATGCCAGATGGCCTGGTAAAGGAATAAAGGAAAGCAAAAGTCACAATGCTAGGGAAGATTGTTGAGGCACGGCTAGCAGTGCAATACAGATGGACTAGCAGTTGTATGCCAAGCCCCTTGACAATAATGGACAGCCCAAAAATATAGGAAGGGATAAGGTTCCGAAAAACATACGAATGGACCTAATCTGGAAAATCAAGAGCGGCTAGTCGGCAGGAGTTTTCTGCCATGACCTTTGGCATCATAGCGGTGACTAATGACGTCAACCCTAGACCATCACATGTCAGCCCTACTCGGTGATAAGCTGATAATGAGATTGAGCACTTATCAAGGAGCCTTAGCCAAAATTTAAAATTTGAATTTCACCTATGGTTTTTCTCCTCACTCATCTATATAAAGAGATCATTTCCAAGCATGGGAGATGGGGTGCACATTGAGCGAACTAGCTTAGGATCATCTCTGATCACTCCTACCATCAGCTGGAGTAGCCATATCGAGGAAGGCTGGAGTAAGAGAGGCTGAATCGACCGACCCTTTTCTTCCTTTTTTCTTTCAGTTTATTTTAATTTTGAAGATGATGTTTGCAAATGATGAAGTTTATTTTGTAGTTAACCCCCTCATCATGAACTAATTTAATAGTTGGTGAGGGGTGGATGGATGAAACGTTGTTTGTTTTGCTTGCTTTTATTAATTAGGAATGCTTCGGCATAAAGTTTTATTCATTTGTCAATGTCTTTACTTTTCCAAAACTTTTATGCCAAGTGACGGCTGGCGTAACTTGCTTATTGAAACTCAATATCATAACTGACTTGAGAGGCGATGATTACATGTCGAATTCTAAGGTGAGAAGCTTCAACAGAAGATGTTCAAGTAGATGAAATTACTTCGGGAGTGAGTCTACCCCTTAGAGAGTAAAGATTGGAACTAAACTAAATTAATTAACGGGAATCATGCACTATAGACATATAGAGGTTTTTACAAGATTAATTTAAAGGCGTTGCTATCTATGGAGGCAATGACCATCTTTTGAATCTGCTCAATAAAACATTGCCAAAGCATGACATTATTAAAGGCCAACATGGCATAAACAACGTGAAAACCATGCATTCCTTGCCAACGCTCATCATCCACTTTTTCAAGCTCTCATTGCCAATGTTGTTTTATTTTCTTTTCTTTTAAATTCACTTTCCAAAACATTCATTTTTCACCCCAAAGGAAAGTAACAATTGAACAATTAAATTCCAAGACAATCCATGTGGGATCGATACTCAGCTTAACTGCTGTATTACTTGCACGAAAAAGGACTCGACTTGGCATTGTTTTATACTTTCCCACTACTCATTTTCATACCTTTTGTCAAGCACACTTCGGTCGCACCAACAAGTTTTTAGCGTCGTTGCCGAGGATTACAACGAAGTTGATTGTTTTAAAATTTTTATTTGTTCGTTCTTTTACTTTTCTTTTGTTTATACCGGTGTATGACCAGAAGCTGCCTTGTGGTGGACGAGTGGCCTTACGATCCAGAAATGGAGAAAACCTTGAGGAGGTTAAAGAAAAAAATTTGAGAAGTGAATAATCAAGGTAATCTAGGGAATGGTGTGGTGAATAATGAAGGAAATTTACCAAACAATAATCCACCAGCACCACCTGTTGCCCCAAATGAAGAAGAGAGAGCTATTAGAGAACATTCGACACCCAATATTGACAATTTGATGCCATGATTCATTGGCACAGAGGTAAATGCTGTCAATTTTGAACTTAAGCCGGTGATAATTTCTACTCTTTTAAATGTAGGTCAATTCAATGGAGCAATCACTGGAGATCCAACACAACATTTGAATCAGTTCATAGAGATTTGCCAATTATTCCAACAAGCTGGAGTGCCTGATGATATTGTGAAATTGAGGTTATTCACGTTTTCCTTGAGAGATAGAGCCAAGACATGGATTAACTCTTTGGCACTAGGTTTGGTAAACTCATGGACAGACTTATGCCAAAAGTTCTTGACAAGATTTCAGCCGCTTACACTCACTGCCAAGTTGAGGGGTGAGATCATTACATTCAAGAAGGCTGATGATGAAACATTATATGATGCCCGAGAGAGATTTAAAGACTTGTTGAGAAGGTGTCCTATGCATGGATTTCCAAACTGGACCCAAATAAAACCTTTTATAATGGGTTGAATACACAAACACGTAATGTTGTCGATGCTTCAACAGCCGGTTCATTGCTCGATAAGAAATACTCAGAGGCTGTAGAAATCCTTGAGAGAATCTCAATCAATGATTTTGAGTACCTTGTTGCCAGACTTGGGATTAGAACCAAAACCAGTGGAATATTGAAAGTAGATGAGCTAACATCCCTTCATGTTGAAATTGCAAATCTCACCAACATTGTGAAGTCTTTGCAAAAGAACAAAGAGTACCATGAAGTTCAAATGTTAGATACATTTTGCACAATCTGTGGAGAAAATCATCGTTCAGAAGATTGCCCTGCCAACCGTTAGTCGGTAAATTATGTTGGCAATTATAATCAAAATTACAATTCTAATTCTACCACTTATAATGCAGGTTGGCGACAACACCCTAATTTGGCTTGGGGTAATCAAGGAGGCAATCAATACAATACTCAGCACCAGAACAATAATGCTCAACAACAGAACAACAATGCTCAGCGGCAGAACAACCAGAGGTAAAATAATAATGCAATGTCAGCATTCTTCCAGAATGCAATGCCAGCAAGAGCCCAGAATAATTTCCAGCAAGGACAAAACCAAGAGAACTCTCTTACTAATTATATGGAGAGAAATTATGTCAATGTTCAGAGTTTGGCAGCATCAATGCGTAACTTGGAGGTTCAACTTGGACAAATTGCCAATGCTCTTAGCAATCAACCTAAGGGAATTTTGCCAAGTGAAAGATGCTAGGCGAAAAGGCAATGAGCAATGTAAAGTAGTAGCTCTTCGGAGTGGAAAGCAATGTGAAGCAGAGATGGCTATCAAACCATCAGTTCAATGCCAAACTAACAGAACAATGCCAGCAGAGGATGCCAATGAAGCAGAACAAGGAATAAATAATGCCAGACCATATTCAGATCCTAGCCTATCTACAAAAGCCAGAGCACATGTTGATGTCGAGCAGCAGAACGATGTCAGGCAGAAATCTAATGTCAGCACTTCTTTGGAAAAGCCAGCTCAGCCAGTAGTAGTTTATCTGCCACCATCTTTTCCTGCTCGCCTTCAAAAACATAAGCAAGATCAACAATTTAAGCGTTTCTTAGAAGTGCTTAAGCATCTGCAAATCAACCTTCCCCTAGTGGATGCTCTTGAGCAGATGCCCAATTATGCGAAGTTCATGAAAGACATCTTAACTAAAAAGCAGAAGTTGGGAGATTTTGAGACAGTAGCCCTTATAGAAGGATGCAGTGCCTTGATTCGCAGCCGCTTACCACCAAGGCTAAAAGATCTAGAGAGTTTTACTATTCCTTGTACCATTGGCAATAAATTTGTTGGAAAGGCATTATGCAATTTACGTGCCAGTATTAACTTGATGCCACTTTCTGTTTTCAGGAAACTTGGCATTGAAGCGAGGCCGACAATGGTAACACTTCAGCTGGCAGATCGATCATATGCACACCCTAAGGGGAAAATTGAGGATATGCTGGTAAAGGTAGACAAATTTATTTTTCCTACTAATTTTATCATATTGGATTATGAAGCTGATTTAAATGTACCAATCATCTTAGGCAGACCTTTTCTTGCCACGGTTAGAACTCTTATCGATGTTCATAAAGGGGAATTAACAATACGTGTGAATGACCAACATGTTACATTTAACGTGTTTCAAGCTTTGAAATGTGTAGATGAACCTGAGGAATATCAAACGGAGGAAATAATGGAGTCTATCTATAAGTTGGATTTTCCATAAATATGCCAGCATTAGTCTGATGCCATCATGATTGAAGGCATTGCCGAACTATTTGAAGAACCTGATGAAACAGCCTTGGAGGCTAAAACGTGAATTATTTTGAACAACCAGAGCCACTTGAGTTAGCTGGAAGAGAGATTGTGGCACCCAAACGATCCATTGAGGAGCCACCAACATTGGAGCTAAAAACATTGCCAGAGCACCTAAAGTACGTTTATTTAGGTAAACACTCGACTCTACCTATAATCATTGTTGTTGATCTCACTAATGATCAAGAGGAAAGATTATTGGGAATACTATCAACCTATAAGCAAGCTTTGGGGTGGACCTTGGCAAACATCTAAAGTATCAGCCCAACTATTTGCATGCACAAGATCATACTTGAGGAATATCATGGTAAGACTGTTGAAGGACAAAGACGGCTAAACCCTAGTATGAAAGAGGTAGTAAAGAAAGAAATCATTAAATGGTTAGTGTTGAGATCATATATCCCATTTCTGACAGCTCATGGGTTAGCCCAGTACAATGTGTGCCAAAGAAGGGTGGCATGAATGTAGTCCAGAACAACAACGATGAATTGATTCCCTCCAGGACTATCCCAGGATGGAGGGTGTGCATGGATTACCGAAGACTAAATAGTGTCACAAGGAATGACCATTTCCCACTGCCTTTCATCGACCAGATGTTAGATAGGCTAGCATGTAAAGCCTTTTATTGTTTTTTAGATGGCTATTCTAGATATAACCATATTGCCATTGCTCCTAATGATCAAGAGAAGACCATATTTACCTGCCTTTACGGGATGTTTGCCTTCAGAAGGATGCCATTTGGGCTGTGTAATGCACCGACAACGTTTCAACGGTGCATGATGTCTACTTTTTTTGACATGATTGAGCATAACCTAGAAGTGTTTATGGATGATTTCTCGGTGTTTGGCAAAACATTTGAGGAATGTCTTCTGAGTTTAGAGAAGGTCCTGAAAAGATGCATAGAGATGAACCTAGTGTTGAACTGGGAGAAATGCCACTTCATGGTAAATGAGGGCATTGTTCTCGGCCACAAGGTTACCAAGAGAGGTTTGGAAGTCGATCAAGCAAAAGTTGAGGTAATTAAGCAGTTGCCCCCACCTACCAACGTGAAAGGTATAAGAATTTTTTTAGGTCATGCTAGCTTTTATCGCCGATTCATTAAAGACTTTTAAAAAATTTCTAAGCCTTTGTGTTCACTTTTAGAGAATAATACGACTTTTGCTTTTGACGATTCTTGTTTAAGAGCTTTTCAGGAACTGAAGGAGAGATTAATTAATACCCCTATAGTCGTGGCCCCTAATGGGAATGAGCCATTTGAGCTCATGTGCGATGCCAGTGACTATGCCGTAGTAGCAGTCATAGGGCAACATCATCGCAAGGTTTTTCATGCGATCTATTATGCCAGCCAAACACTGAATGAAGAGCAACTTAACTATTCCACAACTAAGAAATAGTTTCTTGTTATCTTTGCCTTTGAAAAATTTAGATCTTATCTTTTTGGTAACTAAGTTGTGGTTTTTACAGATCATTCAGCTCTGAAATACCTCTTGGCAAAAAAGAATGCCAAACCAAGACTGATATGATGGACACTCTTACTACAAGAATTTGATCTTGAAATTGGAGATAAGAATGGAAGGGAAAATGCAGTAGTCGACCACTTATTACACCTAGAACATCATTTGGAAGATGGTAAGTATGATGCCATAAGGGATGAATTTCCTGACGAGTCCCTACATGCAGTCAGTGCTATGCCATGGTACGCTGACATTGTCAACTACTTGGTAAGCAATTTGATACCACTAGACTTGGCATATAACTCGCGGAAGCGTTTTCTGAGAGAAGCTCGGCATTACTATTGGGATGAACCCATACTATTTAAGCAATGTGCCGACCACGTAATTCGCTGGTGTGTACCAGAGGAGGAACAACATAGTATTTTGTAACTATGCCACGTAACACCATACGGAGGCCATTTTGATGGGATTAAGACTGCTACCAAGGTGTTGCAGTCTAGTTTCTTTTGGCCTACACTATACCAAGATGCTCACAATTTTTCCAAGGCGTGTGATCGATGCCAACGGACATGGAACATTTCTGGCAGATACCAAATGTCACTTCAAAACATAATGCCTGTAGATTTATTTAATGTTTAAGGGATAGACTTCATGAGCCCATTCACCCCTTCATTTGGTAAATTGTATATATTAGTGGAGGTTGACTATGTTTCTAAATGGGTTGAGGTCGTGGCCTTGCCAACCAACGATGCCAAGGATGTTGCTAAACTTTTGCACAAAAATATTTTTACTAGATTTGGTGCCCTAAGAGCTATATACATGATGAGGGAACTCATTTTAAATGTCGTTTAATATCTAGAGCTTTGTGCAGGTACAAAATTCAGTAACGAATTGCTACAGCATACCACCCTCAAACGAATGGTCAAGCTGAGATATCGAATAGGAAGATCAGAAACATTCTGGAAAAAACTGTGAACCCCACAAGGAAGGATTGGTCCCAACAGCTAGATGAATCTTTGTGGGCATACAAGACTGCCTTTAAAACTCCTCTAGGATGTTCTCCTTTTTGACTCGTTTTTGGGAAATCATGCCATTTGTCAGTAGAAATGGAACATAAAGCCTATTGGGCAATTCGAAAACTTGACATGGCATGGAGAAATGCTGGAGAGAATAGGTTGTTAGACCTCAATGAGTTGGAGGAATTCAGATTGCAAGCTTATGAGAATGCCAGAATCTACAAGGAAAGGACAAAGCGCTGGCATGACAGAAGAATTCTGCCAAGGCAGTTTATGGTAGGTCAACATGTTCTTATGTTTAACTCACGGCTTAAAATTTTTCCAGGGAAGCTCAAGTCAAGATGGTCAGGACCATTTGAAGTTGTTCAACCTTATGCTCATGGAGTAGTTGATATTCGAGATTTGAAGAATGAGACAATTTTCAAAGTAAATGGTCAGAGACTTAAGCATTATGTGGAAGGTACTCCAAAGGATGCCAAGGAGGTTATCCTTTTGGCAGAAATTTAGCAATTTCCACAATGGTTTGACTTATTTATAAATATTAGGATTAGTGTTTTTCTTACAGTATTTTTATGTTTTGTTTATTTTCTTTATTTTCTTTATGTTTTCCATCTTGAAAGGGTTTTTTGAGTGAATGCAGGATTTTTACCGCCAACAAAATTTTAGATCGCCAGCAGCATTCTTATGCCAGAACAAACCAAATGGGGATTCACACAGTTGACAAAAAAAAGAGAGAAGAATTTTTGGTTTGATAAAACCCTAACTGCCCTAGGGTAAATCAAATTTCAAATTTTCCCTCCTTATCCTTTAACCTTCCCTGCTGATTTGAATTCCATCATCATTATCTTTTCACATATCCCATCCAATTCAAAACCTTTCATCATTATCCCCCATTAAATCGGCTAAACTCATTAAAACACTCCACTTTTTTTCTTTCTTTCCTACTTAAACACTCTAGCCGATTTCTTTTCCTCCTTTACTTAACACTTTCTCCCTTTTGCTCAAAAGAACCAAGAACCCTAAAAACCGTCCTCACTCATCATCTTTTCACTTTCTTTCTTTCGAGAATCAATGGCGTCTTCATCCCTTCCATTCAAATGTTTCTTTACTGTTTAAATCGAGAAGAGGCATGATGAAAATTTTGCTTCGAGAAACTTCTGCTACGAGAAGAGATTCGAGTTGAAGGATGAGCCAAAATTTGGCTATACCATGGAGTTTGCCAAGATTGTAAAGAAACATGGTTAGGAAAATTTTTTCCAACAAACCGGTGACATCAATAGCACGATTGTCCGAGAATTTTATGCCTACTTGACCACCAAAGATTCTCCTTTTCTTATGATTCGTGGTAAGTGTGTTCGATTTGATGCCAAATATATTAATGACTTGTTTTCTTTGGATGGCGAGCAGGAACAACACTTAGCGTTTGCTGACTCACTCGATGATTCAAAGAGGAGACTGATTTTGAATGACCTATGTCAAGCTGGTACAGAATGGAACATCTCCACCAAGAGAGCCAAATGGTGAAGCGCTTGGCTTTGAAGGTACAGCCGCGAGGATGAAACCACTTCCTCAAAGCCAACTTGATGCCCACGACACACAATAAAACTATTTCTGAGGAAAGAATGGTGCTTCTTCACTCCATTATGACCAGAAGAAAAATTGATGTTGGCAGAACTATAGTGGACGAGACATATAAGTGCACAGGTAAACCAATGGGTAGTTTGATTTTTCCATTATTGATCTCAAATATTTGTGCGTAGCACGATGTCCCTACCCTAGATACCGATAGCATCCAGCACAACAAGGGATCCACCAGCATTCCTATTTTGTGGAGACAATTAACAACCATTGAAACTAAAGAGAAGGGAAAGCAATCGACCGCAACACCAAAGGCTAAACCATCCAAGGTTGCCGCTGCAACTTCTGTGCCTGCAACAGTCGTGGCCATACTATCCCCGATAAGCAAACAACTTGAGTTGATCATTGCAAAAATTGAGGATGCAGAGAAGAAAAATGCTTTGTTTTGGCAATATATTCAGACCAAGGACAAGGTGTTGAAACATGCCCTTGATGAAGTAGCTACGCTCTTAGTACCCGCTTTTTCTGAGTTCCCTGCCAGTCTCCTTGGCAAGGGGACAGTGCTGGCAAGCCTCCATTCTTCTCGATCAAAAACTCCATAATCAGAGGATACGGTCTCGATTTCCCCTACTCCAATCTCTCCAGTCCCAACATTGATGGTACATGTTGAAACCGCTAGCACTAATTCCCCCATGGAATCTAAAGATGAAGGAAACCAAGCCACCACCACATATGCTACGCCAAAATCATCTCCTGAAATGTCAAGCATTGACAAGTTGATCGAAGAAGTCCTACAGACTTTACAAGTCGCTACAGCAGAACCAAAGAAGAGCCTCAAGCGCAAGAAGCATGTGGCCCCCAATAGGGGCAATTTTGTCAAGAGAAAGACGCCTATTTCTAGGCCAAAACCTTTAACCGAAGGGGAGTCTTCTTCCCTTTAAACTCCTTTACTGAATTTTATTTTGTTTTTCATAATCACGCATTATTTGTTTTTGTATATATATGTTGTTTCTCATGCATCGAGGACTATGCACCTTTTTAGGTTTGGGGTGTGTAGTGTTCTCCATTTTTGTCATGCATTCATAACCATGCATTATTCATGTTTAATTTGCAATTTGTTTGCTATGCATACCAAACCCTAAAAAAATTGTTTTTGTATCTCAACTGATTTATGAATAAATTGCCAGCATGTTGTTAGTATGCCTGAACTGGTAACTAGTTAACATGTCCGATGATGAACTTGTCTTATGAAATTGTATACCAACATGACTTCAATGCTCAGGTTGCTTTGGCAGTAAACTCTAGTCTTTAGTCTCACTTTACATGTGGCATGTATCTAGTGTACTAAAATAAACTTAGGACTTCTTGAAGATGAACTCAGTTTAAATAAATGAAAAAAATCAGTGTCAGGGTATTCAAAAAAAGAAGAAAGAAAGAAAAAGATGAATAAGGCAGCAATGTTCTGCCAATGGCTGAAAAAAATTAGGCACTCCTCTGCCTTAGGGATAATAGGTTACTTGGGGCTTCGTGGTATGCTCCCTCTTAGTACTCAAGTCAAAAACCCTAGGGTACGAGTGTAAATGGGTTAGCTTAGTGATGTAGTTTGGACTAACGCGGGCATTCGTGGTATGCTCCCTCTTATGACTCACACCAAACAGTGCATGAGGCGACCCTACTTTTAGCCAGAATCAGAATACCCTTGGCAGTAAATATATATATATATAATAAAAATCTGAGTTTGGGCAGTAATGAACCTTAAGGGAATTAATGTAAACTTGATGCATGTTGCCCGGACCTATGCACACTTTAGAACTTTTGATTAGGCCTTTATTTGTTGTACTTGAATTATTGAAATGTTAGCATTGATATACTGGATTCTGAGGACAGACCTAGAGTCAATTACAGCTTGTTGGCATGTGCTGGGAAGTCATTCATTTCTGCTGAGGTACCTTTTTGTTTTACTGTTTTCTTTTGCTTTACTTGAGGACAAGCAATGAGCTAGGTTTGCGGGAGTGAAAACTCCTCAAAAGTTCTACATTTTGCATCTATTTTACAATGCTTTTTGCTAGTTTTCGAGTACGCATGTTTGCATTTAGTATTTAGTTTCATGCATTTTGCATAAAAATGAGTTTAGCAGGTGCCCTTTTACGGTTTTTATTATTTTTGGCGCAAGTTCTATGCCAGATGGCGTGGCAAAGGAATAAGGGAAAGCAAAAGTCACAATGCTAGGGAAGATTGTTGAGGCGCGGCTAGCAGTGCAATACAGATGGACTAACAGTTGTATGCCAAGCCCCTTGACAATGATGGAAAGCCTGGAAAAATAGGAAAGGATAAGGTTCCGAAAAACATGCGAATGGACCTAATTCAAAAAATCAAGAGCGGCTAGTCGATAGGAGTTTTCTACCACAACCTTTGGCATCACATCGGTAACTGATGACGTCAGGCCTAGACCATCACATGTCATCCTTACTTGGTGATAAGCTGATAAGGAGATCGAGTACTTATCAAGGAGCCTTAGCCTAAATTTAAATTTTGAATTTCTCCTAGGGTTTTTCTCCTCACTCATCTATATAAAGAGATCATTTCCAAGCATGGGAGAGGGGGCACACATTAAGCGAACTAGCTTAGGATCATCTCCAATCACTTCTACCACCGGCTGGAGTAGCCACACTGAGGAAGGATGGATCAAGAGAGGCTGAATCGACTGACCATTTTCTTCCCTTTTTCCTTTAGTTTATTTTAATTTTGAAGATGATGTTTGCAAGCGATGAAGTTTATTTTGTGGTTAACCCCCTCATCATGAACTAATTTAATAGTTGGTGTGGGGTGGATGGATGAAACATTGTTTGTTTTGCTTGATTTTATTAATTAAGAATGCTTCAGCATAAAGTTTTATTCATTTGGCAATGTCTTTACTTTTTCCAAAACTTCTATGCCAAGCGACGGCTGGCGTAGCTTGCTTATTGCAGCTCAATATCATAACTGACTTAAGAGGCGACGATTACTTGTCGAATTCTAAGGTAAGAAGCTTCGACAAAAAATGTTCAAGTAGATAAACTTACTTCGGGAGTGAGTCTACCCCTTAGAGAGTAAATATTGGAACTAAACTAAATTAATTAATGGGAAACATGCACTATAGACATATAGGGGTTTTTACATGATTAATTTAAAGGCGTTGCTATCGACGGAGGCAATGACCATCTTTTGAATATGCTCAATAAAACATTGCCAAAGCATGAAATTATTAAAGGCCAGCATGGCATAAACAACGTGAAAATCATACATTCCTTGACAACCTCATCATCCACCTTTTCAAGCTCTCTTTGCCAACATTGTTTTATTTTCTTTTCTTTTAAATTCACTTTCCAAAACAATCATTTTCACCCCAAAGGCAAGTAACAATTGAACAATTAAAGTCCAAGACAATCCCTGTGGGATCAATACTCAGCTTAACTGTTGTATTACTTGTCGACCATGTATACTTGCAAGAAAAAAGACTCGACTTGGCATTATTTTATACTTTCCCACTACTCATTTTCATACCTTTTTGTCAAGCACACTTCGGTCGCACCAACATTAGTACAATTATAAAACCCAAAAAATATAAAAAAACAATCCATAGTATTTAAATAGGAGCCCATTCTATTTCAAAAAAGAAAGGTCTATTAGATTAAAAAGTCCATTATACATAAATAAAAATTCAAACAGTCCATTTACAAATAGGCCTGGTTGGAACAAACATAATAAAACCTAAAACCCTAATGCCCCTTGTTTATCCTTGTGCAGCCAATAGAAAGCCGTTGGATCAAGAGCTGATCCAACAACGCAGATCGCGCGCGAAGAAACCTAGCTGAGGATGATATAGCGCCACACTCTCCCAACTGTTACATCAAGGAGTGATATAACGGCTCATATCACTCTAAAGAAGCCCACGTGAATCGTCACTCGCGCGTGGCAACCACACGCTCGTCGCTTCACCTTCCAAAAGCCGATACACCTTCTCCGACGAATGACCAAGCTGACTCTGTCACTGATTGCTCCTCGCTGGCATCTCTCTTGTAGCTTGTAGCCATCGGAAACATGAAAAAGAAACAAAAAGAGGTCAAATCCCAAAATAAAAGCTGGTCAAGACATGGGTTAATCCCTAAAATGAAGCTCGGCAAGAATCAAGCTAGAGTCAACACGAAATCCGTCCGAATTCAAATTAAATGGGAAGAAATTTGGGATTCATACTTGTAACTCAAGCACATTTGTAACTATAAAAGGACACTGTAATTTCATGTAATACAACAACGATACACAAGATAGAACACACAATAATTACACACACGAAATTATACACACAAAATAGCATTCAAATTTTGGAGGAAATAAGCATTTGTATTCAACATTTTTAGAGGAATAAAACAAGCCTTTTTCTGGTAATTTCTTCTTTATTTTTATATTCAAAGTTTAAAATAAGGAAAAGGGATGTTTTTTACCTTTAGGGGGAAAACGCCATCGTGCATGTTGTTTTGGCCGTGGGTCCGATGACGGATATGTGATTTGAGGCTCACCAAAATCTGGATAGGGGAATTTTTGGAAATTTTCTGCCACTGACAATGGTGGCCTGCGCTAATGGATGGCGACCGGTATAGCTGTTGTTCACCGTGTTCTTCAATCCATGAAGAACAGGTTTAAAGAATTTTAGGGAGCCAGTTTTGATCTATTTGATAAGAAGGGAGAAAATGAAACTTGTTTTTAATTCTTAACTTTTATACCAACCCGGTGACCCGACCCATACCCGCTTTAGACTTGCGCCCTTGTTTTACGGGTCTTCGACCGCGGCTCTTCAATTTTAATCTTTTTCAATTTCGTCTATTTGATTTTAATTTGACCTCCAAATTTCAATTTTCTTTTAGAACTGCCCTTAATTCATTTTTTTATAATTTAAATAAGACTTACTTTATCATGTTTCCTTATTAGATTTCAATTGTATTTATGCTTTGTTGTTTGTTTATTTATATGTTCGTTGAAAACTTTAAGAATAGGTCCTTAAGAGCTTAGATAGTACCTTTGTGTTTCAATAATACTTTCTTCATATATTTAAAATAAAATACACTTAAGTATTCTTTAACCATAATAAGTAAAATTAATGTAGATATTTTTAGGATAATAATCACTAGTTAGATTTAAATAAAGCCCTCAACACATTTAATTTCTTTGATGGCTTGTTTAAAAAGTGAAAATTAATTAATGCGATGTCTTACCAAACGAAAATGACGGGTTAGCGCCAGGAGTGTTGGCGGTGATTAGAGTTTATTTTCCAGGGGAAGGATCGTTAAAATAGATTTATATTCATAAAACTGACGAATAAGTCAAATTTTTTCATGAACTTGCAAATTCCAACATTAGAATATTTTGTAATCGATCAGGTACCAATTTTTGGGCGTTGTGGGGGTGCTAACCCTTCCGCACGCGTAACCGACTCCCGAACCCATTCTTTGTTTTTGCAGACCAAAATGTTGTTTTAATAAATAAAATAATTTATTAAAATAAACCGTTTTTTAAAAAGAAAAGTGAACCAATCACACTTTCAAAAAAGATTGGTGGCGACTCCGTTGATTTTATTTTCTAAAAATGTCGAGCTCGAGAGGGTTGCGACAAACTCCCTTTTCGATAACCATTTCCCTCAACCCCTTAATTTTCGATCTTGGTCCTTTCGTCGATCATTCAGAAATTTGACATTATCACTCGATTCCCCTTTTCATTCTGACCAAGAACCATCCGCCCCTTCATCCTTGTAGTTGGCCATTTGCTCAAAACCGGCGAGGAATCCGTTCAGAATCACGAGCACCGTCGTTCCCTCATTTCCACATTGTTTCTTTTTGGGTAGGTTTCAAACAGGTTTTTCCTTTCTTTTTGGGTTGTGTTGATCGGCCTTGCAGCCACCGTTGTGTAGTTCTGGCGAGCCACCGCCATCGTTGACGTTGGCCACCATTGTCGTGTTGTTGGCTGCCACTACTCGTTGTTCCGCCGCCACCATTTTGAGGGTTTTTGAAACCCTAATTTTTTATATATGATAAAAGGGGAAAAAGGGGAGTTGGGCTTTGTGTGTTGTTGGCTCGTGTATATGGGGGTGTTGGGCCAACAGATATGACTTGCAAGAGCCCTAACCTTTGTTTTCTTGCTCAGTCAGTTGAACCGAAAGAGAAAAAACCCAAGCAGTGAGCCCATGTATGTGGCCCATTAATTTGAGTGGATAGACCGAATTTGTGAACCTATGTGTGAATCGAACCAAATTGAACCTCTGTTGTGAACCTAATTGCTCTTGTCAGCAAATCAGAGTTGATGTCAGCATAGACAATGGCAGAAATTTGCCAGTGGTGACGTCAGCGATAATGTCAGCAAATGACGTCAGTGGTGACGTCAATGTTGACTTTTGGGCGTTTACTTTTCCGATCAAAGTCAACTTTACATTTTTTGACGTCCTGAGTCTAAATCTACTGCATGTTTTTCCCAATTTGAACCCAAAAAGCCATTTTTCTATTTACATTTATTTTTACTTAGTAATTTTGAAAAGTATGTATTAGAATCTGATTCGCATAATTTTTGTGTTCAGGTGACGTTGATTCGGAGACTGAGATTTTTCCTCCTCCTCCACTTGGGCGACCTCTTGTTGCGCAATCTGCGAGATACGCACGTATGTTTAGGTTGGGTAATGTTCCAGTAGTGTTATGGCATAGTGGTAGTAGATTCTTACATAATGTTCTTCTCATAGGTGCTGACTTTGTCCGAACCTAGTGTTAGGGCTGAGCATGGGAGATGTCACTCTCGATGTTGATTTATTAGCTGGTTAAGGTGTGTTCTCTTCTTGTGCGCCATGTTTCAGTGCCATGTGTATGTATGCATGATTATTGGAATGACTTGTGATATATGACATATTTGAATGACTTGTGATTATGACGTGATTTGAGTGACTTGTGATTTGTGACATGCTTTGTATGATGACATGTCGTGCATCATATATCAAAATTGGACTAATTAATATTGAACATTTATACATGCATCTGCGTTTATTAAAAAGAAATGCATTCAAGATCAGAAATCGATTTATCATGTCATATTATATGGGTGAAAAATCTATATGGGAAGATCAATGGATTCACCTTCGGGCTGAACTCCACTTCGGACATGGTGACGATGTAGAGAGTGGTTCTGGGGAACCTTACTCTTCGGATGGTGATGTAGATGGGTGCATGTCATTGTGTTTCATGTAACATCTTTTTTTACATACTTGTATATCGGATTACCTATTTGAGTTTGAGCATATTGATCAGTTTTTCATTGAGATATATTTTATTTTGCACTCTAGAGACACACTAAGCTTTACGGCTGACTCCCCCTTATTTTCCATTTCAGATACTCAGACTTAGGCTTACGGTACTTGGAGGACCTCGTTTTCATTAGACTATATATATTTATCAGTATGGTTTATTTAATTGAACTTAGTTTCATTATTTTCGAATTATTATGTAATTTTTGGACATTGGACATTATTATTTCGAATTTATTGTTTTAGCATGCATACCGAAATATTTTTGGACACTTTATCAAATAAATGAACTATGTTTATATGATGTCGTTTTAATAATGATAAGGTTAACTACTTTTAATATTATTTTATAATACCATCGCTTTCTTAAGGGGCCAGTTTTCAAAAGCAAAAAACTAAATTTAGCCTTTTCTTTTAAGTCAGATTTAGGGGGTTACATTTAGTGGTATCAGAGCCAGGTTCAACCCTCAGACTGTGGGGCTCAAGCAATTTTAAAACCGGAAATGATTTTTGCATGTATAATAAATGTTTTTGAATAAGAATTTATGGAAATTTGTTATTTTTAAAGAAATTAATATATTTTGAATAGAAACTCCAAGTATTGAATCTAATCTTAGGACTTTTTCCTTTTGTAGATAGACTACTATGCCACCTTGTAGGAGCTCTAGATTAGCGTCCGATCATGGCCGAGGTTGAGGTCGTACCGTTTCCGCAGAGAGTGATGCTCCACCTCATGTAGATCTGCCACAGAATCATGATGGTATTCAAGATGCTAATGTGGAGGGGCAACCAGGGGATCAGACTGGAACGCAGTAGACTAGAGTACACTAGAATGATGGTAGGGATCCACATGTTCAGCAAACTCAGAGTGGTGGTCTACATGATTCTGGGGATAGTGAGACTGTGGGCATGGATACTGCTATAGTGCATAGAGAGCTGCTTCATTATCTTTGTCAATTTGAGGGTGTTAGGAAACCCATATCTACTGAGTTCTTGGCTGCCGGGATGACTATGTTTGATGGGAAGATTGGTACGAATCTTGCTAATACAGAGTATTGGCGGGAGAAGCTTCAGCGTCTGTTTGTTGAGATGGGTTATCCTACCGATCGAAAGCTTAGGGTTGTTGTATCATTGTTGTAGGGCGAAACCCATAATTGGTGGGAGGCTGAGGAAAATGTTATTCCAGCTAGTTAGACCTCTTGGGACCATTTTCGACAGGCATTCCAAGACCGTTATGTCAGGCCAGAGTATTTAGCCCGTAAATGATTATGAGATAGAGTTCATGAGGCTGATTCAATATATTTCGGGGTTAGTCACCATAGAGAAAAAATGTGGTTGGTTCCTAAAAGGGTTACGCCCAACAATTAAGACGGGTGTCACTTTGTATATGGATAAAGAGTATAAGAATATTACTCAACGAGCTAGGACTGATGAGCGGAATAAGGTAGGGATGAAGCAACTTCAATCTCAGGGTACCAAACAAGGTAGCAGGCAACCGACCGTATCGATTTAGCACAGTCAGGGGAATCAGTCTAGGAAGAGGGCCAGAGATAAGTCTGACCATCAGAGTTATTCTAGAGCTGACTAGTGACTTCTATTGTTCCGACCACTAGGGCTGGAGGTTCGACTAGTACTCGTGGTAGGGATGGCAATTTAATCTGAATCCGATCTGAATTCGATTCGATCCAAAGGAATTTATCCAATGCACATTTGATTGAAAAAAAATTTGAATTCGAAAAAAATATTTGAGTCCTAATAGGAGATGGATTGGATATGGATCATGTGAAGATCCGATCCGATCCAAATCCGAATCCATGTTCGATCCGAACTCGACACATCCTATCCATATCTGAGTCTGAATCAAAACATTTATTACTTTTAATTCCTTAAAACAAAATATCATGTATAATATTTACCTTAAAAAATAAGACAACATAAATAAAGTAAAAAAAGTTAAACTAAATACATTAAAAGAAAAATATATATAAATATATATGTTAGGATCGCCGGTACACCCCATGGCGCAGCGGAAAAATAATCTGACAATCTCATACAGGAATCCATGTACGATCAATCGAATTCGAGAGGAAAGGATGCGTGATTTACCTTGGGTTCCTAGAAAAACAGCAAATCAGTAGTGCAGTCACGATCAGTTCGAATCCCAACCCTCCACGATAACATCTTGGCCTCTACTCAGTTCACCCAGTTGAGAGCAAATATTTATTTTCTCAAAAACTATTCTTTAGAATATCTTATCTAAGCTAGAAGAACGGCTGCTAGACCACACTTCTCCTTTTATATGCAGTTACCCTAACCTTAGGGTAATTTAATCTAAATTTTATATCTATTAAAAGAATTATAATCATAATTACATTCTTTTAATATATATTTAACATATCCGGGATAATTAAAATTACACATATATCAAATATATATTAACTTTAATTATATATTTCATCCATGTACAATAAAATTGTACAATTATAACTCGTTTGATATTTGCTCAACTCAACCCTTTGGTGTAACCCTGTAGGTTCATGTAACATTAGTAGCAATTATTAGAAACATTCTAATATTACAAACCATGAGTGACATCTAGCAATATATCATGGTCATCTAAGTTACAAGAAGTCATGATTCGACATAACATCATTGTGAGTAGCTTTTTTATGTATTATATCCCTTTGTCGTTTATATCTAGAATACGCCCAAGTCTTGGAACAGTCACACTTATATAGCTCATCTAATATTTCTTTATATCTAGAGTAGACTACAATAAACGAACAACTTATGATATCTCATATCAAATTGTTCGAGCATGGCCATGCATTTCTAATCTCACTCAATCAAGTGGCTTGTGATATAACTCCTATTATGTAGGAGGGACAAATCTTATCTTGATCATTCACACCCTACTACATATATCGTGATATGTTCAACATCAGTCTTTATAGTGTAACCAGTCACGGAGCATGTTTAACTGTATCAAAGCATACGACAATATATGTTGAGATAGTAACGATCTCAAGTCTAAGGATCACACATGTAGTCACCACCATGAGCAATATTGTGACCATCACATAATAATCCAAGACATATGCTCATAGCGAGTCAATCCAATATGATGTTCTCTAACAACGTACTCATATATCGATTTTGACATCTCTATGTCAATGACACCTTATTGTCATCAATAAACTATATGTTAGCCTCGAACGTATTATTATTGTCCAAGTCTATAATAATACTCAGCTAAGGATCTTTTAATAACAATTATATTATTATATAGACTTCATTATATTTCAGTTTATTTAAGACACAGAAATATGACTGAAAAATAATAATGGCAATGCCTTTATTCAAAAACATGGTAAAGAAAGTATATCAATACAATCATCTCATGACTGGTCTTTGGGCATACTCTAACAATATATATATATATATATATATATTGGACGACAACATAAATGTATATATTAGGTAATTTGAAATAATGGTGAAAAAAAATTAACTTATATATATTCATATTAAAAGTGATAATAAAAATATAAATGTCTTAAAAATACAAGTTAAATAATAATAGTAATATTTACTATGATTTATATATATTAATTAACCTTAATATAGTGTAATATATCTATTTATACCACATGCATATATACATAAATATGAAAAAAATAAATGTAAGATAAAATTATAGATAATCTAACAATAAAATAAATACAATGGAGAAAAAAATAAATGTAAATATCAATGAATTACCCAAGATTTAAGAAATTAGTGAATAAAGTAGTAAATGACGTGAAATTACAATATAAAGTTATGATATATTAGGCTAAAATTATGAATTAAAATAGAAAGCAAATTAAAAGCATAAATAATAAACACAAATTTAAATGTAGTCAACAAACAAGAGACAAAAAATGACTAAGTGCATAATTAAATGACAAATTAAAAACGCAAGAAATTAAATACACAAAATTATGGACTAATTTGCATTAAAATAAAATTATTAGAATGCCAAAACACAATATACCCTAAAGACGCTAAAATTCACGGATCTACGCCTCAAACTTGGGTCAACATTAAGGATGACAATTTAATCTGAATCCGATCCAAAAAAATCTGATCCAAAAATGATCCAATCCAAATTCGGTTGAAAAAAATATGAATCCAAATCCGAAAAAATATCAGAGTCCGATTGTAATGGATTCAGACTTAGATTTTATACAGTCCAATCCAAGTCCGATCTATTGCCATCTCTAACTCGTGGGGTGTCACAGCGTTCTTTTTGCAAGAAATGGCATCTGGGAGAGTGTAGAAGGCACACTAGGGCTTGTTTCATATGTGGTTCTTTTGAGCATTTTTTCAGAGATTGTCCACTTTCACCTTCACCTGCTTATGTTCCAAGCCAGTCTCAGGCATTTGTACAGACTCTTGCTATGGGAGAGGATAGGGTAGATCTGTTACTTTGGGTTCTGCTAGTAAGGGTAAGCCTACTCAAACTAGAGGATTAGTTGGATTAGGAGTGAGATAGCCAGGGTTAGTTTTTTCTACCAAGAGGCATGAGGACCGTGATGAGCTATACGTTATTGCTAATACCTTTTCTATATATTCTATCTCTTATTTTTCATTGCTTGATAATGGTTCGACCCATTCGTATGTTGCGAGTTCTGTATATGGGGGACTAGAAATTTCTATTGAGGATATTGTTAATGTTGTTACCATACACAACCCGGTAGGTAATTTTGTTGAGGTTAGCAAAGTGTACAGAAATTGTCCTCTTGAGATTCAAGGGGAAGTCTTTCCAACTAATTTAATAGAGTTACCTTTTGGGAAATTTGATCTTATTCTCGGCACGGGCTGGTTGTCTACTCATCGAGTCAATTTTGACTATGAAAAGAATAGGCACCCCTAAAAAATCCTGATGATCATGAGGTAGTTCTTATTAGAGAGCGTAGAGGTTTTTTGTCTAATGTAATATCGGCTCTCAAAGCCGAGAAGATTATCAAGAAAGGTTCTATTACCTATCTTGCTTACATTCTTGATCCGAGACAGTCGGATTTTGGGATGGATAAGATTTGGGTTGCGAGAGACTTTCCAGATGTATTCCCAAAAGAATTGCCTAGTGTACCGCAAAAACGTGATGAGATTGAGTTTAGCATCAAGGTTTATCTGGGCAGAGCTCTTGTGTCTATGGCACCATACCAGATGGCACCGAAAGAACTTAAAGAATTGAAGGTCCAGTTGAAAGAATTGCTAGACGGGGGTTTTATCCGACCCAATGTTTCTTCGTGGGGAGCCCCTATTCTTTTTGTTAAGAAGAATGATAGGACACTTCAGTTGTGTATTGATTATCGAAAGCTGAACAAGCTAACGATCAAGAATAAGTATCATTTTCCTCGTATTGATGATCTTTTTTATTAGTTTCAGGGAGCTACGATATTCTCTAAGATAGACCTGAGATCGGGTTATTACCAACTCAAGGTTAAGGATTCTAATGTGTTCAAGACAAATTTTTGGACACGCTATAGGCATTATAAGTTTCTTGTTATGCCTTCCAGATTGACTAACGCTCTTGCCATATTTATGGACATGATGAATAGGGTGTTTCAACCCTATCTTGACCAGTTTGTTGTGGTCTTTAGAGATGATATTCTGGTTTATTCTAAGTTTGAGGCTGAACGTGAGGAATATCTTTGGATTGTTTTGCAAACTCTAAGGGAGAGATAATTATATGCAAAATTCAGAAAGTGTGAGGTCTGGCTCTCGGAGGTTATGTTTTTGGGGCATATCATTTCTGCTGAGGGTATTCAGGTCGATCCAAAAAAGTTGAGGTTATAATAAGCTAGAAGTAGCCCAAGAATGTTCCTAAGATCTGAAGTTTTTTGGGTTTAGCCGGCTATTATCAGAGATTTGTTGAGGGTTTCTCTATCATCGTAGCTCCCTTGACTAAACTTCTGAGGAAGAATATTCCCTTTTTCTATAATGAGGCCCAACGGTCTAGTTTTGAGAAGCTTAACTGAAGCACCGATCTTGATTCAACCTGAGCCAGGGAAAGCTTACACCGTCTATAGTGATGCTCATATTGGATTGAGATGTTTTCTAATGCAGGAAGGTAAGGTAGTAGCCTATGTATCTCGACAGCTAAAACCACATGAATGTAACTACCCTACCCATGACCTTGAGCTTGTTACTGTGATCGTTGCTCTCAAAATCTAGAGAAACTACCTCTACGGAGAGAAGTGTTATATCTACACAGACCATAAGAGCTTGAAATATCTCCTCACCAGAAAGGAGCTTAAATCTAAGGCAGCGATGTTGGTTGGAACTTCTCAAGGACTATGACTATGAGATAGAGTACCATCCAGACAAGGCGAATATGGTTGTCGATGCCTTGAGTCGTAATGCCATTCCTGACTTGAGAGCTTTTTTTGCCCATATAAGTTTGTATGAGGATGGTAGTCTTCTGGCAGAACTTTGAGTTATTCCTACTTTGGTTTCCGATATTCGAGCTGAGCAGCCTAGTGATCCGTTCTTGATGCACCGTTTGAGAGAGGTTGAAGAAGGTACATCTCAAGATTTCTCTATTGATCAAGATAGTGTATCGTGTTTTCAGGGTCGTTATTGTGTTATGAGGAATTCTGAGCTGAAGCAGGTTATTCTTCGTGAGGCCCATGACAGTCCTTATTCTATGTATCTTGGTGGGGACAAAATGTATAAAAATCTTTGTGAAAGGTACTGGTGGAAGGGTCTCAAGTGTGATGTTGTCGGATTTGTATCGAAGTGTTTGACCTGTTAGAAGGTTAAGGTAGAGCATCAAAGTCCATCTGGGTTACTTCAACATATTAGAAGGTTAAGGCAGAGCATCAGCGTCCATCTAGGTTACTTCAGTATATTGATCAAGATAGTGTACTATGTTTTCGAGGTCGTTATTGTGTTCCGAGGAATTCTGAGCTAAAGTAAGTTATTCTTCGTGAGGCCCATGACAGTCCTTATTCTATGCATTATAGTGGGGACAAAATGTATAAAAATCTTCCTGAAAGGTACTGGTGAAAGGGTCTCAAGTGTTATGTTGTCAGATTTATATCGAAGTGTTTGCCTGTTAAAAGGTTAAGGCAGAGCATCCGCGTCCATCTGGGTTACTTCGGCATATTGAGATCCCTCAGTGGAAATGGGAACGGGTGACTATGGATTTTGTTAGTGGTCTCCCTTTGACTTCATCAAAGAAGGACTCCATCTGGGTTATTGTTGATCGTCTGACTAAGTATGTGCATTTCATTCCTGTTCGAGTTGACAATTCTCTAAACAAGTTGGCTCCGCTCTATATTTTAGAGATTGTTCGACTTCATGGGGTACCGTTGTCTATCATTTCTGACCGGGATCCGAGGTTTACAACAAAGTTCTAAGGGTCTCTTCATACCACTTTGGGTACTTGATTGAACTTCAATACTTCCTATCATCCGCAGACTGTGGTCAGTCTGAGGTAATCCAGATTCTTGAGGGTACGTTGAGAGGTTGTGTTCTAGATTATAGAGGCAGCTGGGATGACTTTTTACCACTGGCAGAGTTTGCTTACAATAACAGTTACCATGCCAGTATTAAGGTAGCGTATGAGGCTCTATATAGGCAGAAGTGTCGTATACCTATTGGCTTGACCGAGCTTAGTAAGCACAAATTGTTGGGACCTGATATCGTACATGAGGCTGAGCAGACTGTCAGATTGATTTGAGACTGACTTAAGGCTGCTTTTGACCGACAAAAACTTATGTCGATTTGAGACGTTGGGATCTTGAGTTTGATATGGAGATGAGGTTTCCTTGAAAGTATATCCATGGAGAAAGGTGCTTCGTTTTGGTCGGAAAGGCAAATTGAGTCCTCGTTACATTGGCCCTTATCGGATTATTCATCGACTCAGACCAGTTGCTTCTTAGCTTGAGTTACCACCAAAGCTTCAGCGTATCCATGATGTCTTTCATGTCTCCGTGTTGAGATGTTATCGAGTTGATCCATCTCATGTTATTTCGGTGGAGGATTTTGAGATTTTTCCTGATTTGTGTTTTGAGGAAGACAATAAAGATGGTTAAGGTCTTGTGGTGTAATCGTGGTCATGATGAGGCTACATGGGAGCCCAAAGCCATTCTCAAAGCTCAATATATGTATCTCTTTGTGTAACATCCCTCACCCGGCCTAGTAGGGACCCAGGTCGGAGAACGTCACCGATGAACTATACGATGAACAGAGAAATGAATTTGAATTATAATTCAATCATTAACCAATACTATGATTATGAAATATTCTAAAATCAATATAATAGCCTTACCGATTCAATTCTATATTAGGGTTATTGATCGGGGATCAATTTTAAGCTTTTTCAAGTTTAAGGGACCAAACTATAATTTCTGTAATTCAGGGGTCCTTGCTTATAATTAACTATACTATAATGAAATTTAATCATTGATCAATATTCATGCAAACTTTCAGTTTAATCGGAGTTACTCGTTCAATTAAACCATGCAATACTTAGTGATCAATCTATAAACTATTTAAAACAATGTTCATAGCCCATTAATAAAACTAACTGTCACCGTATCGAAACACCAAGGGGATGTATCGATACGGGTATGCACGATTTAAGCCTTAATTTGAAGTTGTCAGATTTTGTTTCAATACAGCTTAACCAGTATCGGTACAAGATAACGGAATTAATAGACAACGTATCGAAACACCTAAGGAGTGTATCAATACGTGTTGACCTAATTTGACTTGACCATTGACCCCTATTTTTATACGCTTAGGGTCGTATCGATACTGATGTGCACAATTTCAAGTTTCATATACCAAAATCCTTACCTATTTTGATACACCCGCAGCTGTATCGATATGAATTGACCATGGTTAACCTATTTCAATACGCCCAAAGGTCGTATCGATACAAATAAATTCCCCAACCTTACTGTCAACTTCGTACCGAAACGTCCTAGCTCGTATCGGTACGCCCTAGTTGACTTAAGCTTTGACCGACCAAATATGCAAGGCCATACCGAAACAGTTTGACCTGTACCGATACGCCTACACTGTAATGACAGATTTCTTCTAGTTTTTAATCAATTTAACCTATTGAACGATGTCCAAATGCAATGATTTTTTACTAGCAACTTTTAAACACTAAAATCTATTTGCATGCAAAGTTTAGTCATCAAATGAATCCATTTACCATGTTTTCACTAGTTAGGCCAAATATGCTTATTTAGTGCTTTTAACCAAAACACTAACATGACCAAAATGGGCATTTTAACCCTTTTAACATAGTGGACCACATATACATGCAAAATGGGACTAAACCAACTTGTCTAGACCTTACGCCACCATTCTAGGAGCTCAAAGACTAGATTAACATTACATAGAGGAAAGTGACTTGCTTCAAAACACTCTTTGCTCCGATCCTCGATCCAACTATGCTTTAACCTGAAAATGCAAGGAAATGAGATGCATTAGGCTTACTTAGCCTAGTGGGGTAGTCACAAACATTAACATGAATAACTGTGAAGATCATGGCATGTATATATCAATGTAATGCATCTCAAAATATATTTTAACAATACTTGCAATACTTGTTCACATATTTTCCTTGGATCGACATGTATTATTGATACGTGAATTCCCAACCAACATCGCCAATAAGACCAGTACAACCACGTCCCGCCAGCATCACTAATAAGAGCCTTAGCTCAAGGACCGTAGTCTACTCCTTACCATTGAGCTCGTGAATTCTATGGCATGCCAATTGTATCCCATGTTCATTCGTATCCAAGGAATCAATACTTACCAATATCAATAACAATAACTATAGCAATAACAAGAACAGTAACCATATCAATAACGGTAGCAATAACAATAGCGATGGCAACGATGGTAGCCATGTCAATGTCAATGTACCTTTGTGTCTTGTCAAATTCTTTAATCAGTTGAAGAACTAGTTTATGATACTTCACCAGTTTTGTGTCTTTTATTTCCCATTCTCCTCGAATCTGATATATAACTAGTGCTGAATCACCAAAGACTCTTACGGTTTTAATTTTCTTTTCAATGGGCGCTTGTAGACTGAGTATACAAGCCTCGTATTCAGCCATGTTGTTAGTGCAGAAGAATTCCAGACTACTTGTGAATAGGTAATGGTTTCCTTCTAGCGAAACCAAGATTGCCCTAATACCTCGTCCTAAAGCGTTTGCAGCACCATCAAAATTCATTACCCAGGATTCTTCTGAGCCATCATTTTCCTCAGTCGAAATGCACATCAGATCTTCATCTGGGAAGTTGAAGTTCAATGCCTCATAATCTTCGAAGGCACGACTTGCAAAGAAATCTGCTATTGCACTCCCTTTTATAGCCTTCTAGCTTACATACTGAATGTTGAATTCTGATAATAACATTTACCAACGAGCCATTTTTCCTGACAAAGCGGCCGCTTCCATCATGAACTTTAGAGGATCTAGCTTCGATATTAACCACGTGGTATGGTATAGCATGTACTGTCTTAGCCTCTTTGCCGCCCAAACTAAGGCATAACAGAATTTCTCAATTGAGGAATATATGGTTTCACAATCGTGAATTTCTTACTCAGGTAGTAGATTACTCTTTCTTTCCTTCCCGTCTCGTCATGCTATCCTAATACACATCCCATCGAATCTTTATGGATGGTTAAGTACAGAATCAAGGGTTTCTCTAGAACGGGCAGTACCAGAATAAGGGGATTCGTCAACTGCTTCTTGATTTCCTCTAGCGCAGCTTGGCACACTTTATTCCATGTCCCTGGATTATTCTTTCGAAGTAGCCTAAATACAGGACTGCATTTCTATGTTAACTGAGAGATGAAACGAGCAATGTAATTTAACCTTCCAAGGAATCCTCGAACCTCTTTTTGCGTTTGAGGTGGTGGGAGTTCCTGAATGGCTTTGACTTTATCCGGGTCAATCTCAATTCCTCTTTCACTTACGACGAACCCCAGTAATTTTCCTGAACGAACTCCATAAGTGCATTTGGTCGGGTTGAGTTTTAACTGAAACTTTCTCAACCTTTTGAAGAGTTTTTCCAGATTCTCTATATGTTCTTATTCTAAACGGGATTTGGCAATCATATCATCGACATAAAATTCTATCTCTTTGTGCATCATGTCATGGAATAGAGTTACCATGGCTCGCTGATACGTTGCTCATGCATTTTTGAGGCAAAAAGGTATGACTTTGTAGCAAAAGGTTCCCCACAGAGTTATAAATGTGGTCTTATTCATATCCTTTGGGCACATCTTAATCTGGTTGTACCCTAAGAAGCCGTCCATAAAGGAGAAGAAAGAATGCCCCACTGTGTTGTCCACTAGGGTGTCAATGTGCGGCAGTGGGAAGTTATCTTTAGGACTCGCCCTATTAAGATCTCGATAATCGACGTACATGCACACTTTTCCACCTTTCTTTGAAACTGGGACAATGTTTGCTACCCATTCTGAATATTTTACAACTTCTAGGAATCCGGCATCATACTGCTTCTTGACTTCATCCCTAATTTTCAAAAGCATTTCTGACTTCATTCTTCTTAACTTCTGCTGTACGGGCTTGCATTCTGGCCTAATAGGGAGTCTGTGCACAACAATGTTTGTATCCAGTCCAGGCATATCTTCGTATGACCAAGCAAAAATGTCTTTATATTCCTGTAGAAGCTTGACCAAACTCTGTCAAGTTTTAGCAGTGATAGAGATACCGATCTTTACATCGTGTTTTTCTTCTTTAGTCCCAAGATTTAAGGTTTCCAACTCTTCTTTGTGGGGCAGAATCTGTTGTCCTTCGTTTTCTATTATCCTGAGCATATCATTGGGAAAATCATATTCTTCCTCGTCTTCATAGTTTCTGACCTCTTCTAAACACATGGCCAGCTCGAAGTCAATTTTCGGGTCAGATTCAGAGTTATGAGTACCATTGATATCTGAATATCTACAAGGGAAAGGATCGAATATACAACAGGAAATGAATAAAATGATTTGTTTTGTTTTTATTTTGGTATTTTTAACGTTTTTACTTTGTTTTATGGTTTGTTTTTGGTATTCAAGTATTTAGGGAAAGAACGTTTGCCACACGAAGTTTATTGAAGAAAACATCATTTTATTGATAAGTAGAACCATAATGGTTAAACATGAGCCCTTAACAAGAGATCTCAAATTGCCCCCGGGCCAAAGGTAAATGAGTTGGTTTCGGGTATTACTCTGTGGATGACCTAAAAGCTATAGGGATGTCTTCTACAATCCAGTTGTTTACTTCTGAGCAAGGGCGAATCATAGAGAGGTATTTGTTTCCCTCGTCCTCCTCTGATATTGCGTTAATGTTCAGCTCCCCAAAAGTCTTCTCTAAACTGTTCTTTCCTTTCTCCTCCTCCTTGTTTGAAGTGTCGGGATTCATAATTCCTCCTGATACAAAGGTTTGACTCAATGGCGAGAAGGTAATTGGTTTCCACTTCAGTTCTTCTCCACTTAATCAGGCTTTCCTCTTTTCTTGTTTTTCTCTAATTGCAGCTCTCCTTTCTATTGGGCTGGGTTTGTAACCTAACCCAAATCTATCTCGTTTGTCAGGGATCATAACTGAATATGGCCTCCCTTGAAGCTGCTTGCCAAGGCCTTTTCTGACTTTCGCCCCTTTTCCTAGGGTCTGCTTTACTTGCACCTTAGCGTTGTTCGACAATTCTGGCTCTAGGACCTTACTTCCTTCAGACAAGAATGTGGCATTGACAAGTTCGAGGGTCCTTAAGTGACACTCAAGTGCGCCTTCATCCATTTGAATGTATGGAGCATATGCTGATACCAAGGCTACGATCTCTTCTTCAGCTCTTACGACCACCAGCTGGCCTCCAACTATGAACTTCAATTTTTGGTGGAGAGTAGAAGGGACAGCCCCTGTTGTGTGAATCCAAGGGCGTCCTAGCAGACAGTTGTTAGTAGGTCATATGTCCATTACTATGAAATCCACCTTAAAGGTTGAAGGTCCAATCTGCATGGGGAATTCAATTTTGCCTAGAAAATCTCTTTGGGTTCCATCAAATGCCCTCACTGAGTTCTGGTAGGCAGTCATATGAGAACTATCGACTGGTAACTTCTTTAAGGCGGCTAGGGGCAGGACGTTTAATACTGACCCATTATCAATTATGACCCTTGGCAACATGTATCCTTTGTAGCGCGTAGAGATATGGAGAGCTTTGTATGACCCTCTCCCAACAGCCGAAATCTCTTCACCACTGAATGTGATGAAGTTGTTAACATCAATATTACTGACCAACCCTTCTATCTTGTTAGTCGATATCTCATTTGGTACGAAAGTCTGGTTCAAAATTTTCAAGAGGGCATCTCTATGACCCTCAGAACTCAGCAGCAGCGAGAGCATTGAAATTCGAGCTGGGAGCCTGTGAAGTTGCTCCACTACACTATATACGTTGTGCTTCAAAATTTTCAAAAATTCTTGAGCCTCTGACTCCTTTACCAGCTCAAGTTGTGCTTTAGGTTTCTCCATAAAGAAATCATTTTCTCCTTCTGGTTCTTTATCTGCTGCCCTTCTCTGAGCAGTATCTCTATCTTCTAGTTTAGGTGGCGAATAGCATCGTCCACTTCTTATAAAATTTCCTACATAATTCACTGGCTCTTCTTTCGTTTCTTCTTTTGGTTTTTCCTTTGATTCTTCCTTTGATGATGTGCTCCCCAGAGTTGTCACCGAGCAGCATAATTCCAGGGTACTTGTTTGCTATCCTTATATGGAAAGAAAGCATGTGTCTTTATAATAATCCGGGGAGTCGTGTTCTTCTGTGGCTCTTTAGCCTTTTCTTTGGCTTTGATCACCAAAGGCTTCATTCCTGCATAATTCCCTCTAGCATGAGTCTCGTCTATTGTGCACACACATGGTGTATGATCTTCTTTTGTCTTTTCGGAGAATTCCAATTCTTCACTGTACATTTTGGCCTGGACAAGCCGTTTAAAATCCTCGTAGTGTTGATTCTCGTGTCCTTTTTCTTAATGATACTCATAGTAGAGCTCATCATCATCCTTCACTTTTGAATTTGGCCTTTCTATCATCTCGGCTTCCACCATCTGAGCCCATACCCAAGCCATGGATGCTTTAATATCTGCAACATGTTTCTTTATCTGTCTATCACCCCATTCTTTTGGTGATTGGGTAGCGGGTTCTCCTTTTCATTAGACTAGTCAAGCGATAGCATTCCTGACTTCCTAAAATCTTTAACCACTCACTTGAAAGCCGTGCAATTTTCAATAATATGCCCTTTATTCTCGGTGTGGTACTCACACTGGACTTTCTCATCATACCATGGTGGGTATGGGGGAGAGAAAGGTGGAACATGTCGTGGCAGCACCATCTGTGTTTGAACTTAACTCCGAAAAAAGTTTAGCATACGTCATGGGGATGGGCGAAAAATAGGGTTTCGTACTTCCCTGGTACCTTCGTTCATCTTTTTATGGATTTGAGGCCACCTAGTTGGTTACCTGAGCAGCGGGCTTATTTACCTTTTTTGAATAATTGGGGTTGTAGGCGCTCGTCATATTCACGTCATTGTCTTTTTTCCTGTAAGGCTTCTTGGCCTCTTCTCTATCTAGCATCCGCTTTTAATCGCAGCTAAGATCATTTTGTCGTTTATCAGTATATTTGCGAAACTTTTGGTCGCATGGTTGATCATTCTATCGTAGAATGCACCCTTGAAGGTTTCGACGAACATTGGGGTAATCTTACTCTATAATAGCGGTGGTTGAACCTGTGCAACGACATCCCACCACCTTTGGGCGTACTAACGGAAGCTTTCATTGTGTCTTTGTTCCATCCCCTATAGGACTAGTCTACTTAGAGTCATGTCAGTGACATGCTTGTACTGCTCATTGAACGCCCTTGACAGATCCTTCCACGTTCGGATGTTCTCTCGACTCAGCTGGGTATACCAGCGAGATACAGATCCAATCAAACTGTCCTGAAAGCAGTGAATCAGGAGTTTCTCATTGTTCAGGTACATCGACATCTTCCTGTAGTACATGGCTAGATGAGCATTTGGACAAGTGGTTCTGTCATATTTGTTAAAGTCAAGGCTCTTGTTTGCATTGACTCTGGGTTCTACCGGTTCCCGGACAGATGATTCAGCAAAATGAAAAGGGAGCTTGACTTGAGGTGGATTAGCCCATTTTCTGGTTTCTAAGAGCTTCCTCAGGAAACTGTGGTATAACATCCACGTCTTCTCCTTCTTTTGGGTTTTTGAAACCTAATAACATCGTGATCTGGGTGGCTGTCTTCTTGCTTGACACATCCATTTCCTATTTCAGATCACTTTCTAGCTTCTCCAGCTTTTCCTGGGTGCTTTTACAGGTAGCTTTCAGTGATGTTAATCACTCTTCGATATTCATGACCTTGGTTCTGGAACGGGTACGGTAGCTATGAGTCGGGTTTGCTATTTTGATTTTCTATCACATGTTTTGATTAAGTTAATTTCTTATGATGTTATGGAATGTTATGTACTAAACTAATGCAAAGAAAACATAACAAACAAACAAACAACAAAAAAAAATGCAAATGTATGCAAACGAAGGGCCATTGATTCCGTGAAGCTTTGCTCATCAAACAACTTTTTATTAGAATAAGAAAGATTCTTTATTACAAAGTTTTAAACATGTTTACAGATATTTCTCTGCCCTAACACCTAGTTCCTTTATCTCCTCGATCAACCACATAAGCCTGGGGCCAACTTCCCCGACTAGCCTAAAGTATTGTCGTAGAGCAGTAGCTTCTGTAGCCAGCATCTTCACATGTTTATCCACATCCTAGATTTGAGTCATAACTGTCTTATCAAACTCTTCCCATTCTTGGAATTTTCTAGCGTTGTCCCGAACACGGTTGAACTAGTAGTCATTTCCTCCATCAATAGCATCTTCAAAAACTAGGGTCCTCATTCTGTACTCTTGAATAATGCCATCCAACTCATCAACTCGTTATTTCAGAGAGTCAATTTCATTCAAGCTAGCCTGAATCTTAGTGTAGGTGTCATCATTTTGAAACTCATATAGTGAATGATTCAAGTCAGCTACCTTGGATTGCAACTCAGTCACAAAAGCCTGGCTTTGCTTCAACTTCTTGTTGGTCTCATCGTATGCAGCTTGCGACTCTAATAAACGGGTTTTGTTAACGTGGGCTTTTCTCTTCCATGAGGCCACGCTATCTTTTTCTTTCTAAAGGACCCGTTTGCCATTTTCGTTTTCAGGTGACTGTTTACCCCTCTTTCTTTCTTCAGCTAGAGCCCGCCTGTATTTCTCTATTTCTCGTTTTACATATTCCCTTTCCTTGTTCACTGCTTGTTCTATTTCCTGCTTCCACTATTCCGGGCTCTTCCTCAAATCTGCATTTCTGACTGTAGTCTAGAATTTTAGAAAGATGACCCTTTGAATTTTGAACTTTCGCTCTATGTCCTTGTACATCTTTATCACACGGTCCGTCTCTCCCTTGTATTTCTCAACATCCAGACTCACCTCATATAATTTTGCCTCTTGTTGCTCCTAGAAGGAGTTTGTTTTAACCTTGGTCTTTTTGAGCTCTTCCCTCAAGATATCAGCTTCGGATGGAAACACTTTTAGATGCTCATATATGGGCTTGACCTGGTCAGTGGGAGGTAGAACCTTGTTATTCATTCTCATGCATCTCCAGACATCGTAATCAGGGGTAACCATACATCTGCTGTCATGCTACACTTTCACCCGATAGCATTGTTTCGAGGATTCATTGATGGCGTGGACCTTTTCTTTGAACTCTCCATGAAACTCAAACTCTGTGGAATTAAGACCTGCAATGAAATGAACAAACTGCCGCAAACCATATTACCGTGAAACCAACAGTGGAGCATAGCCAATTCCGGCCCAGATTCCAATCAACATAAGATGGTTAAAGTCTCCACATTTATACAGGATCTTGGTGTGACCTAGCCACGAAACCCTCCAGACAATGTCCTGATCCCGACGATCTCTAAAGATGTCGGTCCATTTCTTCCTCTTCAAAACTGGCCAATTTTTTTCTTGAAACTCATAAAGTGGAGAGAAATTTGGGGAGAGCGTGTTGGGAAGGACCAGAGTTGGAAATTTCCAAAAATGACTAAGGGCCCAAACCTGAAGCAATTGAGCACAACCTCTAAAACGCACGCCTTCCAGCTTTCGGCATGCATTTAAAGAGATGAAGGTCTCGGCAAGCACCGTTGGTACTGGATTAGTCTCTCTTTTCAACTGCTCGAAAATATCCAACATAGCCACATCAATGTTACCCAAAACTCTTGGAAAGATGACCAAACCAAAGATTGCAATGGCTAACAGATCCACCCTCTTTTCTCTATCAGGGTGAGTAGAGATGATGTTTCGGATGCTCCAACACGGAAAGGAAAAGCTACCATCTCTTTTATGAATCAGCCCCTTGACCCATTCATCTCCCATCCCAGCAAAGGTTTTAAGTCTCAAGTGTGCATTCTTGTTCTTGGGCGGCTTAGCATAGACTCGGTCTCTCCTTACCCCATGCAGGTTAAAATGTGCAGCATACTCTTCAAAGGTAGGAATCATATCTTCACCATTGAATGTGAAGCAACAGTACCTGGGATTCCAGAATTGGATCAGAGCTTTTAGAAACGGGTCATCTACTTGTACATTCAGCAAATAAGCTATGTCGCCATATGCATCAAGGAACAATTTCTTGGTTGAGTAGTCAAAACGCTCCTAGATATCCCGTAATTCTTGCACAATGTTCTGCTTAACACTGATGTGGGTATACTCGGAAGTTTCAGTCACATGTTCACTCGTCAGACTATCCCCATATGCATGCTGGTTGACTTTAGACCAGTGAAACACATCTGCATTGTCTTCTTCTTTCTGAAGAAGTCTCCTATCCATGATCACAGAGCTATCTTTTAACCGAGCAAGTGTTTTAAGAAACAACCCCTTCTTTATTATAGAATGATAATGCATAAAACATGCAAAATAAAAAATAAGGAAATGATTAGAACACATTTTAAGAACAGGATTAGACATAAGGGTCCAAAATAATTCCATTGCATGAATAGTAACTGGGCAGCGCATTCCAACACTTCTGGACATGTCTCCATGAACTATCCCTACGAAATAATCTTGACCAAACTCTAAAACCTAGGTTTTCCCGTATGGCTCTAGAGGGGTGGGCTTTTAGATTCTCAAACAGGTTTAGTTCTAAAAGGTTCCCAAATTGTCCTCGTTGTCCCCTACTAAAGGGTAGCAAGGCCCCTGATTCTCGCCCATTATAGGGTTCAAACGAAACAGGTTCAACTTAGGGAGACCCACTCCTATGCCCATACAAAGGATCAGTATCCACACGAAGACATAGGGCATGAGCCCCGGAGGTACTTACTAGGCCCATACAGAGAATCATTATTCCCACGAGAGCAATAGCATTTTCCCCCACTTAAACGAACGGGATAAAGCTCGGGTCTAGAGCTTGAAACCAAGTTTTAAATGCGTAAAGTGGAATTAAATCTATAAACAGACAATAATTTTAAGCTCTATATTAATTTGCAAATTCTGACTTTTTAAACAAAGTGTAGTCGACTTGTGGCCTAACTCTCTTTTTTGTAAAAACAAAAAGTATCCCCGGTGGAGTCGCAAAGCTGTCGCAACCCTTTCGAGCTTCGACATTTCGGCAAAAACATTAAAATCAACAGAGTCGCCACCAATTTTTTTTTTAAAAAAAAGGTGTGATTGGATCACCTAAATTAGGTTATTTTAACAAAAATATTTTTATTTTCATTAAAATAACATTTTTTTGGTCTGCAAAAACACAAAATCGAGTTCGGGGGTCGGTTACGTGTGGGGAAGGGTTAGCACCCCCACAACGCCCAAAATTGGTACCTTGTCGATTACAAAAGGCTTAAAAAGTCAGATTTTGCGAATTCTTATAGAGCTTTAAATTATTGTCTGTTTATGAATTAAATTCCATTTTAACGGCCTTACCACTCGAAAATGAACTCCAATCACGGCCAGCACTTCTGGCGATAACCTGTCATTTCCGTTTAGTAAGGCACCACATTAATTAAATTCCACTTTTTTACAGGCAAACAAAGAAACGATTAATTTGTTGAGAATTTTATTAATTCTAAATTAATATTTTCAAACCTATAGAACTCTAAATGTTTTAACCTATTTTGGGGGTTTTAAATTTAATTAAGTGTGTTTTATTTTTTGTGAAAGAAATTTTATTACAAAGAGATCTCTATCTAAGCTTTGAAGGACCTATTCCTAAAGTCAACTTAATTCTAAGACAACAAGATAAGAAGATAGAATTTACAAAGCTTAAAACATTTTTTATTTTATGTTTTCCATGTTTTTAGTTTTTTTTTAAGAAAAGAAACTAAACTTTTTATATCATTGTTTTATCCAAAAACCTTTATTGCTTTTTATTTGAAAAAGTTGTCATTTCTTTATATGTTTTAAAAGTCTTTTTACCTTTTTTATATTTGAAAACCCTTTTTGTTTTTTTAAAAAACCTCTATTGTTTTTATGTTTATTTTTAAAAAAGATTTTAAATTGTTTCAAAACATTGTTTTTGTTTCTTTTAAAATACATTCTTTTTTAAAAAAAAGAAAATTTTAAGCTTTTTGAGTATTTTAAAAAAATCATCTACGATTCTTTATTATTTTTTAAAAAAATTGTTTATTTTTATGGTTCTAAATATGTTTATTTTTTAAAATAAAAAAGGAAGGTGATCAAATTAAAACAAAGTTGTAAGTGAGATTTTTATTAATTTTCGCAATTTTAAATAAAATATAAAAAAAGAAATGGGTGATTTAAATGGTCCAATAAGGAGTTGGGCTTAAAGCTCAAAAACAACATCTTGTTATTTTCTAGAAAACAAACGGATCTAACATCATGCTTTAAAAAAGTTCCTGGCGTTCATCAAAGGGGATGAACAAGGAGGTGGACCACCGTGCCGGCCGCCATCCACCGGCGTCGCCCGCCGGCGGTGGTTTTCTCCCTTTTATTATTTTTTTAAATATAATTAGACAATAAAACAACACAATAAAAGATTAAATTGAACAAACCCAGATTAACATAAAATTATACGAACAAAATATAAAGAAAGTAAGAACAGTAGAATGAACAAATAAAAAACAGAATTAAAATTAAAAAAGAAAAAAGGAGAAATTATACCGATAAAGCGGCAAAACGCTTGTTTTTCCTCCTCGAAAATTCGAAAAATGCTGCTCCAAAATCGAACAAATTCCAGCGACCTCTCAACAATTTTCAGAGTATTTTACTGGGTATTTTCGGACGAATTTGAGTGTGTTGAACAATGCAAATTGGGCACTATTTATAGGGTTTGGGGGGATTGGTATTCAAGGCAAATTAGGGACAAAATCTCTATTTTCGTCCCATAAAATCATCAATCTGATCAGCCCAGCTTTAATTTGTTGAAATTCATCCTGAAGTTCATCTGATTCGGCTCCAATTTGGGAGATTTTGCCACAACTAAATTAGGGTTCGAAACTTTTTCCCCTTCAATTGGCGAGCTACCGGAGAAGGCAAGGGACAGGGTCGGCGGCATTGGACTCAGTCGGCCGAGACGAGTCGACCGGCACCAACCACGGCGGCCGTCGTGACCCAGGGACGGCGCAATCGGCACCGGCAGCCGGCCAAGGCGTTCGAAGTAGGGGATTTGGGGGAGGTGATCTTGCGCGCGTGCAGCACAGGCGCTGGTGCATGGCTGGGCGAGATCCTCCCCATTTTCCTTTTTTTTTCTTTATTCGATCCAAGCCATCCGTATTTTTACCCCCGAATCCAACGATCTCGAATAAACCTGGAAAAAAAAAAGATAAGTGGGTTAGTTTGGGCCTCTTAAAAAAATTAAATGGGTTCCTCATTTATAATTTTTCTAGTGTTTTTTATTTAAATGGATTTATTTTGGGTTATTATTTTTTTAAAAAATGGGCTTTATGAACCTTATTTTCCTCCCTTTTTATTTTAAATGGGCTCACTATTATTTCTCTTTTTTGTATTTTATTTAAAATTGGCTTATTATTATTTTTTATATTATGTATTAGTTTTTATTTTTAAATAGGTAGAAATCAAGTGACAACACAAGGATTTCAATACCGATAATAGGTTCATAGCAACTCAATAGCTATGAAAAACAATAAGAATAAAGCTATGATATCCCTAGAGAATTTATAGGGTCCATCGATTCTTAAACTTGATATTAAACATGATTTTGGCCTTGGAATCAATAAACCAATTGAGGGATTTTGCTTACTCGATCGATCGCTACAATATAGGATTGAGAAATGGAAGAAAACTGAGCTTGGATAATCCCTCCAATGGAGGAGCTTGCTTGATGTAAGGAGGAAGAAGAAGATGACTAAGCTACTTGACTTAAATTTTGGTAACTGATAAGCTTCATATTCCTTTCTTTTCTTTTACTATTTTCTTAATTGAGCTTTCCTTCAATTTAATGGAAATGTTTGCTTGATGTAAGGAGGAAGAAGAAGATGACTAAGCTACTTGGCTTAAATTTTGGTAACCGGTAAGCTTCATATTCCTTTTTTTTCTTTTACTATTTTTTTAATTGAGCTTTCCTTCAATTTAAGGAAGCTAACTCAAGCATCCCACGTGTGTGGTGATTAAGCTTGAGAAGAGGCTAATCACAAGATTAGTCCTTCAATTTTCTATTTTTTACATCTTTACCCCCAAACTACTAATTTCCACAATTAAGTCACTAAAACAAATTTAAAGCTTACAATGGGTTCCTTAAACAATATCAATGCTCAATTGGGATTCCATAATCCAACAATTGACCAATTGGTCAAAGGTCAATTATATAATTTTGACTTTTCAGTGTAAGATTTTCGGTTGCCGAAATTAAATTTTGACTAGGCCCGGTTTTGGGATGTTACAGTTTGATCCAGGTAAATTTCGAGGCCGAAATTTCTTTTAAGGAGGGGAGAGTTGTAACACCCTAATTTTCCCTCAAATTAAAAACCCTAATTATATAAATCCCTAATTCATAACCCTAAATTTTGGGAATTAATTTCTTAAAAACCCTAAGTGAAGTTAGTAACCTAATTGTTAAGTTCAGAATTGTGGGTGCTTATTTGGAAGGTGGGTTACTCCTGGAATCCCTATTATGTATTTTATCCATTAATTTGGATATATATACATACTTTTCATCCCTAGTTGGCTTTTCAACTTCCATTTTTCCCACTATGATATCGTTCTCTCTCACTCTCCCTCAACTCTCTTTTTGATAACCATCTGCCCTTTCAACTCTCTTTTCGATAACTATCTGCCCTTTCATCTTTGTCGTCATCCATTTGCTCAAAACTGGTGAGGAATCCGTTCGAAATCACGAGCGCCATCGTTCCCTCATTTCCTCGTTGTTTCTTTTTGGATAGGTTTCGGATAGGTTTTTCCTTTCTTTTTGGGTTGTGTTGATTGGCCTTGTAGCAACCGTTGTGTAGTTCCGGTGAGCCACCGCCATCGTTGACGTTGGCCACCGCTACCGTGTTGTTGGCCAAAACTACCGCGTTGTTGCACCGCCATCGTTTTGAGGGTTTTTGAAACCCTAATTTTTTGTATCTGCTAAAAGGGGGAAAGGGGGAGTTGGGCTTTGTGTGTTGTTGGCTTGTGTGGGGGGTGTTGGGCCAGCAGATCTGACTTGCAAGAGCCCTAACCTTTGGTTCCTTACTCAGTTGGTTGAGCTGAAAGAGAAGAAGCCCAAGCAGTGAGCCTATGTATGTGGCCCATTAATTTGAGTAGACATACCGGATTTGTGAACACATGTGTGAATCAGACATAACTGAACCTCAGTTGTGAACTGAATTGCTCTTGTTGACCAAATCGAACCGGATGGCATCAGCGTTGATGTCAGCGTAGACAATGGTAGAAAGATGTCAATGGTGACATCAGTGATAACGTTAGCAAATGACGTCAGGGATGATGTCAGTGATGAAGTCAGCATTGACTTTTTTGGTCAAAGTCAACTTTACATTTTCTATGTCCTAAGTCTAAATCGGTTGCCTAATTTTCCAAATTCGAACCTGAAAGACCGTTTTGCTATTTACATTTATTTTTACTTAGTAATTTTGAAAAGCATGTATTAGAATTTGATTTGGATAATTTTTGTGTTCAAGTGACGTTGATTCGACGACTGAGATTCTTTCTCCTCCTCCACCTAGGCGACCTCATGTTGTACAATCTGCGAGTTCTGCACGTATGTTTAGTTCGGATTAATGTTCCATTAGTGTTATGGCATAGTGGTAGTAGATTCTTACAAAATGTTCATCTCATAAGTGTTGACTCTGTTCGACCTAGTGTTAGGGCTAAGCGTGGGAGACGTCACTCTCAAAGTTGATTTATTAGTTGCTTAAGGTGTATTATCTTCTTGTGCGGCATGTTTCAGTGCCATGTGTATGTATGCGTGATTATTGGAATGACTTGCGATATATGACATGTTTGAACGACTTGTGATTATGACATGATATGAGTGACTTGCGATTTGTGACATGCTTTGTATGATGACATGTCGTGCATCATATATCGGAATTGGACTAATTAATATTGGACATTTGTACATGCATCTACACTTATTAAACAGAAATGCATTCAGAATCAAAAATCAAATTATTATGTCATATCATATGGGTGGGAATCTGTACGGGGAAGACCAGTGGATTCATCTTTGGGCTGAACTCTACTTTGGACATGGTGATGATGTAGAGAGTGGTTCTGGAGAACCTTACTCTTCGTACGGTAATGTAGATGGGTACATGTCATTTTGTCTCGTGTAACATCTTTTTTTACATACTTGTATATCAGATTGTCTGTTTGAGTTTGAGCATATTGATCGGTTTTTCATTGAGATATGTTTTATTTTGCACTCTAGAGACACAATGAGCTTTACATCTGACTCCCCCTTAGTTCCTATTTCAGATACTCAGACTTAGGCTTACAATACTTGGAGGACCTTGTTTTCATCAGACTATATATATTTATCAACATGGTTTATTTAATTGAACTTAGTTTCATTATTTTCGAATTATTATGTAATTTTCGGACATTGGACATTATTATTTCGGATTTATTGTTTTAGCATGCATTTCAGAATATTTTCGGACACTTTATCAAATAAATGAAGTATGTTTATTCGACGACGTTTTAATAATGATAAGGTTAACTACTTTTAATATTATTTTATAATATCATCGTTTTCTTGAGGGGCAAGTTTTTGAAAGAAAAACCTAAATTCAACATTTTCTTCTAAGTCGGATTTAGGGCATTACAGTGGGAAACCGGAGAGTTGGGATGGTATCCTAACCAACCTTTATGGGATGACTTCTTGGATGAGTTTGAGAATAAGTATGTGGGAGAGGCCCACATTGATAGCTTGAGGGATTGGTTCAACCACTTGGTCCAGGGAAACTGATCGTTCTTTGAATATGGGCAAGAGTTTCTACAATTGAGTATGTATGCCCCTAAGTTGGTTGCTACCGAGAAGATGAGATGCAAGAAGTTTCTAAAGCGCTTGAAGAAGGAAATTCAAACTTACTTGAATACTACCCCATCGAAAGTGTTTTTAAAGTTGACTGCTAGTGCCAAGTCGCTTGAGCAAGTGTAAGGTTTGACCTATAGCCCGTCTGATGGGCAAGAGAGCTCGAGTGGGACAAATTAGAACTTCTTCAACAACTCGCAGCCTTATTCTAGGAGGAATGGGAACCATTGAAACCAAAGTAGAGGAGCTTCGAACCAGAATTCGAGATCTGACCGTAGATTATAGTTTTCTAGCCGTATGAGGCCTTTATTGTCTTTAGCCATGATGAGTTCAGAGGGTGCACCAGTTTGCGATCTGCGTGGGCTTCGGCATAGAGGCGAGTGTTGGGGGAGTCTAGAGTTTGCTTTGAGTGTGGATCACATAAACATTTTGTGAGGGATTGTTTGACAGCTGCTAACACCACCCCAGTTCAGACTCAAAAGACCTCTTATCTAGCTCTAAGGGGTCGGGGCTTTGCCAGAGGATGAGCGAGCCACATGTTCGGACATCAGAGTGAGGGCACGATTCAGTCCACAACTAGGGCACCAACGAGGCAGTACGCAGTCAAGACCTGTGAGGATTGTGAGGCTACCGACATTATTTTATCATGTTTACTAATATAAAGTTATTATTATTATTTCAGTCATTATTCTGTGCATATGCAATTAAACTGAATTATAATAAATTCCTTAGAATAATATAGTTATTCTTGAATATCCTTAGTCAAATATTATTGTGGGCAAGGACAAAAATAATATATTAAGACTAATATGTATTTGATTGATGACAAAGTGTTGTCATTGACATGAAGATGTCAAAATCAATACATAAGCATGTGTTAGAGAACGACATACTGGACTGACCCGCTATGAGCATGTTTCTTGGATTATTATGTGAGAGTCACAATAGTGCTCATAGTGATAACTACATGTATGATCCTCAGACTTACGATCATCATTATTTCAACATTGTGAGTGACATATTTTGATATAGTCAAATGTGTATCATAACTGATTACACTATAAAGACTGATATTGGATATGTCACAATCTACGCAACGAGATATAGTTGATCAAGATAGAATTTATCCCTCATACATAATAAGAGTAATATCATAGGCCACTTGATTGAGTGAGACAAGAAATGCATGGTCATGCTCGAATAAGTTGATATAAGATATCATAGTTATTCATTTATAATAGTCTACTCAAGATATCAAAAACTATTAGATGGACTATACAAGTGTGACTATTCCATGACTTATGTCCAGTTTAGATATAAGGACAAAAGGATGTAATACATGAAAAGAGTTAATCACAAAAATGTTATGTCGAACCATGACTTCATGTAACTTAGGTAGCAATGATGTATTGCTAGATACCACTCATTGCTTGTAATATTAGAATTGTTCTAGATATTACTGCTAACGTTACATGAACCTACAATGGTCACACCCTATGATTGAAACAAACAAATATCGACTATATAGTATATGTGTAAACTTGTTGTACACGAAATTAGTTAGAACCAAAATTATTATAATTATTGTAATTATATAGATATTTTTGTTTATATATTTTTAATACTAGATAATTATTGTAATTATCAAATACTATTAAAATATATATCCTTAAAGAAACCTAATTAATGTACAATTAGATTCTACATGTTTAATTATATTCAGTTAAATATATTGTATATTTAATGAATTCGAATTTAATTAGGATTAGGGTTTTGAAAGCTATATAAAGGCATAAGGTCTAGTAGGCAAATATATGCCTTTTGCGAAAAACCTCTCTAACAATTAGAGAAGTGAAATATTGTTTGTTTTGTTCCGGTGGACTGCATAGAGGTCGAAACGTTGTGTGACGACTTGGACTCAACATTGTACTGGAAGAATTGGAACCTCCTACGTCCCTGAAGTTATCAAATTTAATTGAGGTAATGTTTCCTCCCTTTTCACCCAAGATTAGTTCCTTGTACACTAGAATTCGCCGAATAATTTTTCCATTGCGCCATGGGATGTACCAGCGTTTCTCTACAGTCCGAACATCAGAGTGGGGTGCACGGTTTAGTCCAATACTAGGGCACCAGCGAGGCAGTACGTAGTCAAGACCCATGAAGATTGTGAGGCTATCAGCGTTATCTCAGGTATGTTTACCCAATTTTAAGTTCTTATAATTGCTCTTGTAGATTCGAGGTCTACCCATTCCTGCATCCGTGGTGCAATATCCCAACAGTAGGGTATTCTTACCAAGGATCTTGAGATTGGGGTGCATGTGACTAGTCCTTTGGGGTATGATGTTCAAGTGGATAAGGTGTATCGGAGGTGTCTGATTGAGGTACAGAGTTCGATCTTCTCAGTCGATCTGATGCTGTTGTTGTTCCAAAAGTTTGATGCTATCCTAGGGATGGATTGGTTGTTTGAGCATGGATGCGCTTTTGGGTTGTAGAGAAAAGAGACTTAAGCTTCATGGTTTGGACGGGGAGAAGTTGGTAGTGAAGGGTGAGAGGAATCCTTGCCTTCCCAAAGTAGTGTCAGCCTTGGCGGCGCAAAGGATGATCCAGCAAGGTTGTGAGGCCTACTTGGCTCGCATGGTTGACACAAGTATTGAGAGTCCAATGCTTGAGAGTCTTCGGACGGTTAGAGAATTTGCCACTGTGTTCTCAAAAGAATTGCCCGAACTTCCTCTATGTCGTGAGTTAAAGTTTCAGATAAAGGTGATTCCTGGCACGACAACAATGTCCATTGCACCGTATCGCATGGCACTGATAGAACTGAAGGAGTTAAAAAATCAGATCCAAGAGTTATTGGAAATAGGTTTCATTCAACCGAGTATCTCACCTTGGAATACATCGGTCTTGTTTGCCAAGAAGAATGATGGGTCGATGAGAATGTGCATAGGTTACCGCCAACTCGACAAGGTAACAGTGAAGAACCGTTATCCCCTACCAAGGATAGATGACCTATTTGACCAATTGGGAGGTGCTTGTATGTTCTCAAATATCGACTTGAGGTTGGGTTACTACCAGTTAAAGGTAATAGAAGAGGATTTTTAGAAAACTCTTTTTAGGACTTGGTATGGACATTATGAGTTTTTGGTAATGTCTTTTGGGCTTACCAATGCACCAGCAGCTTTCATGGACTTGATGAACCAGATTTTCCAGCCTTATCTGGATCAGTTTTTGGTGGTATTCATTGATGACATCTTGGTTTATCCGAGTTCAGAGGAGGAGCATGATTATCATCTTTGTATTGTTCTTTAGACCTTACGGGAGAGGCATCTTTTGCTAAATTCAGTAAGTGTGAGTTTTGGCTCTCCAAGGTGGCATTCTTGGGCCACATTGTTGCAGCAGATGCTATCCGAGTTGATCTATAAAAAGTTTAGGCTATGGTGGAGTGGAAACCACCTAGGAATATCGCGAAAGTCTATAGTTTCCTTAGGTTTATCAGGTATTACCGCCGTTTTGTCAAGGGCTTTTCCATCATAGCGGCACTTATAACCAAGTTGTTACAAAAATGAGTTTTTTTAGTGGAACGAGAAAAGACAACAAAGCTTTAAATAGTTGAAGACTTATCTTACGGAGTCTCTAGTTTTGACACGACCCGAACTGATAAAGGATTATGTTGTGTTTAGTAATGCTTCATTGAATGAGCTTGGTTGTGTCCTCATGCAAGAGGGTAAATTGGTTGCTTATGTATCTAGACAACTTAAGCCTCATGAATGGAATTATCCTACGCATGATTTTAAGCTTGTTGCGATTATCTTTGCTTTAAAGATTTGGAGACATTATCTGTATAGAGAAAAGTGTTACATCTACACTAATCATAAGAGTTTGAAGTACTTCCTTACCCAAAAAGAGTTTAATTTGAGGCAACGACGATGGATTGAGTTGTTAAAAGACTATGTTTGCATCATAGAATATCATCCCGGTAAAGCTAATATGGTAGCCGACGCCATGAGTAGGAAGTTTATATCAGATTTGATGGTGTTCTTTTCCCAATTAAGGATGACTGAGGATGGTAGGTTGTTAGCCGAGCTTTGTGTGGAACCTACCATGGTGCAAGAGATTAAAAGAATGCAAGTTTTAGACGAAGAGTTGGTGGTGAAGATTGAAATGGTTCAGAGAGGTGAGGCATCCGATTTTAAAGTGCAAGATGGTGGGCTCTTGTAATTCAAGGATCAGTTATGTGTTCCAGCTTTAGAGGGTTTGAGAGACCGTATCCTGTGGTAGACACACAGTAGTCCATTGTTGTGTATCCGGGCAACAACAAAATGTATCAAGACCTTCGTCCTTTTTATTGATGGCCTAGTATGAAAAGAGATGTATCCGAGTTTATGACAAGATGCTTAGCTTGTAAGCATGTTAAGGCCGAGCACTAGGTTCCTCCAGGTTTGCTTTAGCCCATCCAGATTCCATAATAGAAGTGGGATCTTGTGACCATGGATTTTGTGACAGGTTTACCGTTGACTCAAAAGAAGCATGATGCCATATGGGTACTATTAGATAGTTTGACCAAGTATGCTCATTTATTGCATGTGTGTATGGATTTTAAGCTTGAAAGGTTGGACCGACTGTATATCCAAGAGATAGTAAGGTTACATAGAGTGGCATCATTGATCATATCGGATAAGGATCCGTGTTTCAAAGAAAGGTTGTGGAAGAAGATACATGAGGCTTTGGATACCAAGTTTCACTTCAGTACAACTTTCCACCCTCAGACCGGTGGTCAGTCCGAATAAGTATCTAGATCTTGGAGGATATGTTTTGGTGTTGTATCATTGACTTTGAGAAAAGTTCGGAAGAGCAGCTACCACTTGTTGAGTTTGCCTACAACAACAGTTTCCAATCGAGCATCAAGATGGCTCATTTTGAGGCATTGTATGGGTGTAAGTGTAGGACGCCCTTGTATTGGACCGAGCTTAATGAGAGAAGGATTGTGGGGTCAGATTTGATCAGACAAATTGTTACCTCTCCAAAAGTATTGTTTTTAATGCCAATTTGACATTACTCTTGCTTGTTTTTAGGTACATTTAGTTGCATTAGGTTGTTAGAATCATGCATTTGCATAAGGAGTTTAGTTTTTTGTCTATGCCAGTGTGAAGGGTTGTTTTTGTGGCTATTTTGTAGGTCTGGCATAGGATTAGGCGCAGGAAAGCAACACAGTTAGGATTGCCAAGGAGAATGCCAAGCAATGTTGGCGCAAAAGGACTAGTAGTGCCAAGAACTTGTTGGAAAAGAAGTAAATTTGATGCCATGCCAAGAGGCTATTGAACCCCAAAAAAATAGGACATGATCAGGCTCCTAAAAGATCGCAAATGGACCAACCTCGTAGAAAATAGCTTGTGTGTCAAGGCAACATTGGCATGATGACATCAGCCCTAGCTTGATAAGCTATCACACTGATCGGATAAGAATCTATCTCTTATCCTTAGAGCATTTGAAATTCAAATGAATAAGCTATTCTATTCCCTTCCCTTGCACGCCTATATAAACACCAATTGATTAAGCATTTTAGGGCATGTCGTGAGAGGAGGTCGAGAAGAGTGAGGAGTGATCGGAGTAAGGTATTGGAGTGCTTGATGAGTGATGGTCGGTGTAATCACTCAATTTTATCTAGTTTGTAAATATTGTTAACATATTAGTATAATAATTAATAAGGTATTATTATTGCATATATACATGTTATATTATATGTGATTAATGTGTATAAAATATGTGTGTAATATGTGTAAGCGCATGCATATTATACATACTATGTACGGTGTATGTGTGTCACATGTCACGTACGTTTTAATAGTTTATATATGTACTAGGGTGTATTTGGTTATATTTATTTTGTGTGTATAAGATGCATATATATATGTGCTTTGGTGTATGTGATATATATGTGGTTTGCATGTGCATGTACTATGTATGTTTGTAGTATGTATAATGTGTATATTAATTAGGTGTGTGAGCAAATATATGTATATGTGTATTTGAATGTTATATGATAAATACGTTAATTTGCATTTATGATTGTATGTACATAAAGTATATGTGTATATGTTATTATTATTATTACTATTACTATTGGTTTAAATTAAAAAAAACACAGATCTAAAATATAAAACCCATTTATAATAACAGTCCAAGTCTACATGATGTTATAAAAACCCAAAAAATATAACATGGTTTACAAGGTCCATCTAGCCCAAAACCCTGAGCCCTATCAGACATCTAACCCTAATTATTTTGGGTATTTTTGCGCAGCTGATCAAGAACCGTTGGATCAACGCTTGATCCAACGGTCGTGATTGAAGGGAGATGCCCATCCAGATGCCGCGTGAAGGCCACGCTTGGGCTTGCCAACTCCCCACGCGTGCGTATGCCACACGCGCGAGACTCCTCGGATTCCCCAAAGGCCACGTGTCATCATCTCGCAAGGTCTCCCACCCCAAGATCCGATCCTGGCCCTCCATACAGCAAAGCATCGCAGCCGTTGGATCAGATCAAATCCAACGGCCGAGAATGGATCTGGGCGAATGGTCACCTATACCATGTCGGCCCTCAACCACCATGCCAGGGATATCACCAAAAACAAAGAAAACCAGATTTGTCAGTTACCAAATCGGACAAGAGAATATATGTGTATTTTTTGTACTTTATTTTCTACCAAATATGATCAGAAAACAAATATATATGGAAATCAACCAAAAATTGTAAAGACGGGGGGTTTATCTATCAGTCGATTTCAAAAAAAACACAAAAAGGAATACAAAGAGTTTCAGTGGTAACTTCTTGTTTTCTTGCTCTCTTTCATTTCATGCATGTAAAATAAATGATCTGAAAAAGCCAAAAGGGAAGTTCTTTTACCTTTTTCGTGTGTGTTTCGCCGGCGATGAACCCATGGGTGAGCCATGTTTTTTTTCATTCGATATAATAGCGGAGGTTTTTGTGGAGTTCTCAAAGGGGTCTCTGTTTTTTTAGTATTACATTGTTGAACCACCGTGGTCTATGATGGCTTGAGGTGGCAAAACGGCTGAACCTCGCCTGAGACCGACGGAGTGCGGTGGTTCCAGTTTCCCGGGGTGGTTATTTTCTAGAAACGGGGAAAGGAGAGAGCTCTCTCTCCCTTTAGGATTTTGAAAAATGAAAAAAATGAAGTGGGGGCTGATATGTTGGTTTTATAGACAAAAAAAACCTTTAGGGTAAATAACGTCATAAGTCCCCCCGCATTCTGGGAATTTTTGTTTCTGTCTTTCCGCATGGGATATTTGCAGCCCCATTCCCTCTCCTTTCTTAAAATCTTTCAATTTAGCCCCCAATTTTAACCGAATCAGTTTCAAAGAGGTAAAATTACGCCTCCAGTCATCCCGTGTTTTGGAGTTTTGGGTTTTGGGCTTGCCCCTTAGTCATTTTACATACCTGGTCCTTTTAATTTTTGTTTAGTTTATAATTTTATCCCCAAATCGTGTTTCTAGCTGTTTTTAATTTCAGCTTTAGTTTTAATTCTATTTCAGTCTCACTTTGTATTTTAAGTATTTGTGTCTTTTTTCTTTATTTATTTATTTATGTTTTCTGCATATTTACGTGGTTAATTATTTGTGTGTCGTTTATAGCGTATTTATTTATGTTTTTGAGTATGTTATCGTGATTTTATGTTCTAATTTAGTTTGATAGTATACATGCCTATTTTATGTATTTTGGTTTAATTTATCATGTCCACACGTTAGCATGCTCGTGTTTGTCTCGTTTTTGTGATATCATGTTTTTTGGTCTTTTAATTCTTTTGCTCATCGTATATATGTTTATTTTAGGTGTTGTCCTAGTTCCTTAGCATGTAGCAAGTTTGTGTATGCTAACATAAATTTCCGTATACTTATTGTTTTCTTTTAGGTTACATATTAGTGTATTTTTTATGTTTTTATTTTATTTTGAAGTGTGCAAATTTGTCATATGTTAAGTTTTGATGTGTCATATGTTAAGTTTTGATGTGTTATCATGACATTAGTGTTTTATTAATTAGGCACGTTTAGTTTAGCTATTTATCATGTCTAGGTGCTCCTTTATGTTTTTTATTTTGCATCTTAGGTTGCATGTTAGTGTGATGCTTTGTTATGTATAATGCTATGTTTTTAATTTATGTATGCTTGGTGTCACATGTTTAATATCTAGTTAGTCTTTTGCGTTAACTTGTATATTATGTGTTGTTTTCTTTTGCACTATAGGTTGCTCTTTAAGGTGATCTGATTTATCATGTATGTTTTTTTTTATTTTAAGTTGTGTCATATGTCAAATATTGCTTTTTTTGAAGCATGTTGCTTAGATTTAAATAGTTTAATATCATGTTACATGTATGTCATGCATTTGGAGCGTTTGTGATTGTATAGGTTCAAGCATGTTAAGGTTAATTAATTTAGTCTTGAAAGTATATTTTTTGTTCATGCTCATATTTTTGTTGTTATTACGATATGTTAGGATTTATGTCCCTTTGTTTTTTATTTTATTTAGTTTGTAATGTTCACATTTTATGTTTTAATATCATGTCAATGTAAATTGTATGTTTTATATTTTGCTTTCTAAGATTGCATATCGAGATATATAAACTGCCAATGCGGTGCCCTTTTATCCGAGTGTAAACGGGGCCAGTATAAGGCGTAGTGATGGTGGTTGGGCGTTTATTCTCGGATAACGGGGCCTTTAAAATCTACTCGCACTTATAACCGAATATTAACTTAATCGTCACTTTAATCCGAAAAATTTAATATTAATAAAGAGGTAATTATTAAAGTACCAATTTTGTGCGGTGTGGGGGTGCTAATCCTTCCGTAACCGACTCCCGAACCCAATAGTTTTCAAATCTCGCTGGTTTTATGGTGTCCAACCTACCTAAGTGGCCGGTGGCGACTCCAATTTCTTAAATAAAATACGGTATTTTTAAAACCCCACGGAATAAATATTTTTATCCGAAAGACAACCAATACCTCGAAAAATACACTTCGTTTTTTTTAGCGAGCGAGACATCGCTACAGATGGCGACTCCGCTGGGGACATTTTTTGTTTTTCAAAAACAAAAAAGAGAGTCAAGCTTTTTCAAATAATTACCACTTTACTAATATTAGAAGTTCCGGATTAAAGTGACTATTAAATTAACATTCGGTTATAATTGCGCGTTTATTTTAACGCATTTAAAATATGGCATATAAACCTGTTTTTTAAGTGGGGGAAAACGCTAATGCTTTCGTGGAGATATCGTTCTCCCATGTAAGCCTAGCAAGTACCTTCGGGGCTCGAGTACCTTATGCTTTCGTAAGGATATCGTTCCTTCGTGCAGGCATAAGCGAATGGGTCCCCCTGAATTGAACCCGGTTGAAAGGAGCCTATAATGGGTGATGATCGGGGGCCTTGCTACTCTTAGTAGAGGACAGCAAGGACAATTCGGGTACCGGTACCTCTTAGAACCAAAACTGTATGTAGAGAACACATAGAAACCCACCCTGTTAGAGCCATGCGGATAACCTAGGTGTCTTAGATGGAATGTAAATAGGATTGCCTTGTTTGTTTATCGCATTTAATTTGCCCTTTTATTCTGTATTTATCATTTTTGTTTGGTACTGACTTGTTTTTTTTGTTTTGTTTTTGCATATCATCGCATTCGCATTACATAAGGCATTGATTCCTGAATGGTTTCTCCCATAATAGAAGATTGTTCAGGATGGACCAAAGGTTCTTTGACCTGAAAGATGGGGGTCCAGTTCCAGAGTTCCATCCCGAGACTAGGCCAGGGACAACCGAAGAAGAATCGTTCAAGGACTCCAGAAAAGATTCGGTAAGCAGTGTCAGTTCTGGTAACAAGCAAGATGAAATACAAAAACTAAAGAAGTAGATGTCTGAGATGATGGACCAGATGAATGCTATGATGAAAGGCAAGCAGCATGTCGAACTCAGAAAATATTCGATCGAGGATCAGAATGTGGAACATAATGGTCAGAATGTCGAGACAGACAACATCGTTAAATACGACAAATTGAATCCCTTTGTGATCAATCTCAAGAAGCAGACAAGCAGCATATTTAGGGTAGATACCAAGGGAACAGAGGCTAGACCAGGGGAATTTCAAGAATCCAATGACATTAGAAGGCATTATCCTATACCCATGAGACACACCGAGTTACTTCCGTTGCTTGTCGAAATGAGCCTTATCATACCAGTGAAGTATGTACCAAGGAAATCTCCTTATCTAAATGGTCACAACGGTCGTGTCGGGTGCAGCTACCACATAGACGATTCGAGTCATCACACTGAGAATTGTAGAGCCCAGAAGGACAGAATTCAAGATCTTATCAAAATGGGAGTTTTGGGTTTCGAAGACGGACAACCCCGATTCTACAGCGAACCAGTTGTTTCCTGAAGGGCAAAGTCGAAGGAGGGTCAACGCCCAGCCCAAGGTTCAGGCAACACAAAAGTGGGTCACTCAAGCGGGATAAATTCAAGAGTCAAGAATAGAAGCGTCTCAGAAGATGAATTTGCACGCAAGTACGACCAGCTCGAGTATGAGAGGCATGATCTGAGAATGAAATTGAAGAGTATACAAGACGAGTACCATAAGCTGCACTTTGGATTCAAGAATGTTGGTCTGGGTGACATCGCTGAAGAGTGGATCAAAGGTATGATTTGGTTGCGGAACGATTCAGAATGCTGGAAGCAGAAATGGAAGAATAGTAAGAATAAAGTCAAATCATTATCACAGAAGCTGAAAGAAGCTGAGAGCCAACGCGACATCCTCCAAAATGAGTTGGAAAGCAGTCTGGCCATGGACGATATCCTGAAATCAAGTCTGCAGCAGGAAAGGAATGCATCACAAGCCTTTCAAATGGAAAATGCAGCACTCAAAGAACAAATAGTGGGCTCTAGACTTCTTTACGTACCAGCGAGATCCGTGCTGGGGCAGTGACCGTCAAGCTACAAAAGGCCGAGCAAACAATACAGGAGAAAGACTGAGACATGAAGATCGTTACGACTCAAGCCCGACAAGTAGCTCAACAGGTAGCAGATTTAGCTGATACAGTAGCACCGATAAGCCAGAATATGGATCCAGCATTGGATCACGAAGGAAAGTTGACAGGACTATTGAATGGGATCAAGAAATTAGGTGCCAGGGCTCACCGCTATCTGTAAACCCCTAATATCGGATGTAATGAAACCTTTTGGTCTGAATGAAAGATGTCCTATAGGGACAAATCACTTGCGAAATTAATGCCTTATTGCATTCATGCCTTGCATTTGCATCACGTCATTTGCATTGTTTAATAATTTTATTATCGCATGGCACTTCATTATTTAATACTTGGGGTTCGATGGCAGAATTAGTTGGAAAATGGAACGAACCGAAGAGTCGAGGCTTGACCAGCTAGAAGAAAGAATCGAGGAAGAGCTGAAGAAGAAGAAAGAAAAGATAAATGTTTTCAATACGAGGGAACTCTACCTAGTCCCTAATTTGGTTATTCTTCTAGATTTCAAGGTTCCCAGATTTGCACAGTATGACAGAACCAGCTGCCCGAAGATTCACTTAGCCATGTTCTGTAGAAAAATGGAGGGATACGTGAAGAATAAAGAGTTGTTGATCCACCACTTCCACGATAGCCTGACGGGACCTGCAACAGTGTGGTATAACTGTTTGAACAGAAACCAAATTAGTTCATGGGGTGACCTCGCTAATGCCTTCTTGAGTCAATACATTCTTCAGAATGAGAAAATGAGACCAAATGAAAACTTCAGGGAATATGCACTAAGGTGGCGATGTTTGGCGACCCAAGCCCAGCCTCCTATAGCGGAAGAAGAGTTGACTCCCTTGTTCTATGCAACGCTTCCATCCCTTTTCTTCGATGTGATGTTAGAGAAATTGAGAAACAAATTTGAAGATTTCATGACGATTGGAGAGAGGATAGAATACGCAATCAAATAAGGAAAATTGGGGTCTAAGTCTAAGGATCGAATCGAAAATAAGATAGATAAAGACGGAGAGGTAAATGAGTGTCATCTTCAGGGTTCGCGTGGCCGTAAAAGAAGAAGACAGACTGACACATCGGGGTCATCAAGGAAAATTCCTCGGACGAGCGCAAATTTGGAAGTGTTCGAAACGTCTATCTCAGACATATGGCCTCATTTGATAGGGTCACTATCTTGCTCCTAGACCGATGAAGGTGGCACCTGATCTGTCTGCCCATAGTTTTGACTCGAGTAGCACATGCGAATTCCATATGGGGCACCGGGGCATCCCACTAGAAAATATAGACCTTTATAGGAGGAAATCAAGAAGCTGATCAATGATGGAACCGTGACACAAGAGCTAATCTAGCAGTGGAAGACCAAGGATGAGGGGCAAGTCTGCATAGTGCTAAGGAAGCCAGAGATATCTCTACATTAAAGGACTTCCCTAAAGTAATACAAGGAATCAACTTTACCACCTGTAGCCCACATGTGGTAAAGATCTTTTGTGAATGTGCATGTTTGTTGATTTTTGTTCCAATGAAGAACACATTTCGCTTAACATATAATGTTCTTGAAAGCACATAGATGTATATTTTCTCGTCGTTGAAGGACACTGGATATCAATTGCAAGATGTGACATTAGATGGATGTTGTGACAATGATGAGGTGTGATCTTCCCTACCAGACTCTGGTCAGGAAACCAAGATTACTACTCTTTTGATGATGTTCAAGGACGAAAGAGCTCCGAATGTCAAACATGTAGAGTTGCTTAAATTGAAACTCTAGGCATAATCTTCTAGGTAGTAAAAAAATAAGAATTAAAAAAGAAATAATTGAAGAAAAAGAAGAAAAAAGAAAAAGAAAAGAGAGAAAAGAATAATAAAAAGCACTTCTATGTTCGAAACCTGGTAATAGGCTTGTTCGGATAAGAGTGTGAAATTTTTGGGGCACTCCACTGAAGCAATAACGTGGCGATACATCATCCAATTCAAGAAACCTTAGCTTCATGAGTGATGGTAATATTTTCAAATCGTGACTACGCCGAGTAACTTGGGGCAATGTTGTTTGCTCCACTGTTGTCCTCAAGACAAAGGACTGTGATGAATTGATTTCCTCAAATAATGATAAAAGCGTAAAAAATAAAAAAGGAAAAAAAAGAAAAAAAAGAAAAAAAAAGAAAAAAAAAGAAAAAGAGAAAAGAAAGAAAAAAGGAAAAAGAAAGAGGAGGAGAAAGGAAGAGAAAAGAAAAGAAAAAAATAAATGGTAGCATGGGTAAAATTAAAACTCGCACCACCCAAAACTCTATTCCTAGAGTAATATTTATGCGCTTGAGTGGTCACACAAGCCCACCCTTTTTGGGGGCAGAGCATGTAATGAGAATTGAGAAATAGTAGTATTCTACAGTAACGCGGTAATCATGAGGATGAACCAAGTCACCTAGGAAGATGTCACAGCCTTAAATTACTAAATGGTTGAATCTAAGCCGCTCTTGCACTTGATATCCAGAGCTCCTATGCTGTGTTTTCAAGATCCTATATGTTAATCTAAATGATACCCTTCAGTGGAATACCAATCAACAAATTGACAAGTTAAAGCAACAAAGATTTCCATGTATTACTTCAGAGATAAGATCCAGAACACAAGGTTGCGGATATTATTGGAGCACCTAACCAGAAACGACCCCACAATGTATAGGATGAAGATGATGATAAGAGCATATGTGTCAGGCAGCTCAAAAACAAGAAGCGGGTTTCAGCTATGATGCCTTGGTTGGTTCAAGAAAATGAAGGACGAACTAGGGCGAGAATGAGATTATAAAATACGGGGGACGGTAAGAGGTAAACATAGAGTCTCCAAAGAATTAAAGCACAGAGATCGACAAATGGTTCCCGTCAAGAGGCAACAAGAAGATTGAGGTTAAGTTCAGAATATAGAAGCATTTTGCTCACCCCGATGACGAAACTAACAAATACTCAGAATGTTGGGTCAAAGGAGTTGGAAGGTAGCCGAGCTCATGATCGAGTGGGGCAATGTAGAGCAGAAAGAATGGTAAGAATCTCTGCACATGCATGACATAGAGTTTGTTGGTGAAGCGGGCAGAGACCTCAAAGAAGAAAGGCAAGTGCTCATGCAAAAGAACGAGAGAGAGTACTCATTTAACAAAAAATTGACAGAAATGGAGATCAAAACTGAGCATACTGCAAAAAGAAAGGAAACAGAGAAATCTAAAGAATGACTTTTCTGGGCATAGGATTTTAAAACAGGTCTAAAAATAAAAAGAAAAAAAAAGAAAAGAGAGTGAGAGAAAAATGATGATAAAAAGAAAAGAAAGAAAGAAGAAAAAGAAGAAAAAAGAGAAAAAAATAAAAAAAAGAAAAAAAAGAAAAAGGAAAAGGGAAAGGAAAAAAAAGAAAAGAAAAAAGAAACAAGCAAAAAGAGAAGAAGAAGAAGAAGAAAGCACGACATTGCATGCATCATATAGATAGAGGCATGTCAATTTTTGCTTGTTCCTAGACAGGTATTTGAATAATTGTCAAAGAATTTACAAAAGAAAAGAAAAATCGGCAGCCATAGTGGCGTGAGGCCCAGACGTTAAATCCTTCGAGTCGTCGGTAAGTCCTTCGAGCACGATGTTAAGTCCTTCGGCCACCAATAAGTCTTTCGAGCATGGTGATAAGTCCTTCGGGCCATCAGTAAGTCCTTCGGGCATGATGCGGCAGCATTAGTAGCGTGAGTCCAGAAAGATCGGCAGCCATAGCGGCGTGAGGCCCAAACGTTAAATTCTTCGGGTCATCGGTAAGTCCTTCGGGCACGATGTTAAGTCCTTCGGGCCACCAATAAGTCTTTCGAGCATGGTGATAAGTCCTTCGGGCCATCATTAAGTCCTTCAGGCATGATGCGGCAGCATTAGTAGCGTGAGTCCAGAAATATCGGCAGCCATAGCTGTGTGAGGCCCAGACGTTAAATTCTTCAGGTCATCGGTAAGTACTTCGGGCATGATGTTAAGTCCTTCAGGCCACCAATAAGTCTTTCGAGCATGGTGATAAGTCCTTCGGGCATGATGCGGCAGCATTAGTAGCGTGAGTCTAGAAAGATCGGCAGCCATAGCTGCGTGAGGCCCAGATGTTAAATCCTTTGGGTCATCAGTAAGTCCTTCAAGCACGGTATTAAGTCCTTCGAGCCACCATTAAGTCTTTCAAGCATGATGATAAGTCATTCGGGCCATCAATAAGTTCTTCGGGCATGAGATAGCGGCTTTAGTAGCGTAAGTCCAAAGATATCAACAGCCTCGTAAAAAAATAGAAAAGAGAGAGAAGAGAAAAAAGAAAAAGGACAAAAAGAACAGAGAAAAAAGGAAAAAGAAAAAGAAAAAGAAAAAGAAGAAAAAGGAAAAGGAAAAGAGAAAAGAAAAATCGAAGACAAAGGTTATATAAAGGAAAAGCCTACGTTTTCAAGCCCCAGTGAAAGGCTCCATATAGGAAGAGCCCTAACTCCAGAATTTCAAAAAAAAGGTGAAGAAGTTCTATATAGGAAGAACTTACGAGCCTGAAGATTAGGCCAAGAAAAAACGGAGAGTTCCAAAAGAACACGTGATTCCGAAGTCGTGAGCAGGGAAGTCGGATAAAAATGAGTGCTTTTGGTCTTTGCTTTGTTCTCGCAACTGTAATCACTCACTTTTATCCGGTTTTTAAATATTGTTAACATATTAGTATAATAATTAATAAGGTATTATTATTGCATGTATACATGTTATATTATATGTTTACTATATATGTGATTAATGTGTATAAAATATGTGTGTAATATGTGTAAGCGCATGCATATTATACATACTATGTACGGTGTATGTGTGTCACATGTCACATACGTTTTAATAGTTTATATATGTACTAGGGTGTATTTGGTTATATTTATTTTGTGTGTATAAGATGCATGTATATATGTGCTTGGGTGTATGTGATATATATGTGGTTTGCATATGCATGTACTATGTATGTTTGTAGTATGTATAATGTGTATATTAATTAGGTGTATGAGCAAATATATGTATATGTGTATTTGAATGTTATATGATAAATACGTTAATTTGCATGTATGATTGTATGTACATAAAATATATGTGTATATGTTATTATTATTATTATTATTACTATTACTATTGGGTTTAAATTAAAAAAAACAAAAACAGATCTAAAATATAAAACCTGTTTATAATAACAGTCCAAGTCTACATGATGTTACAAAAACCCAAAAAATATAACATGGTTTATAAGGCCCATCTAGCCCAAAACCCTGAGCCCTATCAGACATCTAACCCTAATTATTTTGGGTATTTTTGCGCAGCTGATCCAGAACCGTTGGATCAAGCGTTGATCCAACGGTCGTGATTGAAGGGAGATGCCCATCCAGATGTTGCATGAAGGCCACGCTCGGGCTTGCCAGCTCCCCACGCGTGCGTATGCCACACGCGCGAGACTCCTCAGATTCCCCAGAGGCCACGTGTCGTCATCTCGCAAGGTCTCCCACCCCAAGATCAGATCCTGGCCCTCTATACAGCAAAGCATCATAGCCGTTGGATCAGATCAGATCCAACGGCCGAGAACAGATCTGGGCGAACGGTCACCTCTACCATGCTGGCCCTCAACCACCATGCCAGGGATATCACCAAAAACAAAGAAAACCAAATCTTTTAGTTATCAAATCGGACAAGAGAATATATGTGTATTTTTTGTACTTTATTTTCTACCAAATATGATCAGAAAACAAAGATATATAGAAATCAACCAAAAATTGTAAAGACGGGGGGTTATCTATCAGTCGATTTAAAAAAAACACAAAATGGATACAAAGAGTTTCAGTGGTAACTTCTTGTTTTCTTGCTCTCCTTAATTTCATGCATGTAAAATAAATGATCTGAAAAAGCAAAAAGGGAAGTTATTTTACCTTTGTCGTGTGTGTTTCGCCGGCGATGAACCCATGGGTGAGCCATGTTTTTTTTCATTCGAAATAATAGTGGAGGTTTTTGTGGAGTTGTAAAAGGGGTCTGTTTTTTTTAGTATTACGTTGTTGAACCACCGCGATCTAGGATGGCTTGAGGTGGCCAAACGGCTGAACCTCGCTTGAGACCGGCGGAGTGCGGCGGTTCCAGTTTCTCGGGGTTGTTATTTTTTGGAAACGGGGAAAGGAAAGAGCTCTCTCTCCCTTTAGGATTTTGAAAAATGAAAAAAAAAAATGAAGTGGGGGCTGATATGTTGGTTTTATAGACCAAAAAATAAAACCTTTAGGGTAAATAACGTCATAAGTCCCCCCGTATTCTGGGAATTTTCGTTTCTGTCGTGCCGCATGGGATATTTGCAGCCCCAGTCCCTCTCATTTCCTGAAATCTTTCAATTTAGCCCCCAATTTTAACCGGATCAGTTTCAAAGAGGTAAAATTACGCCTCCAGTCATCCCGCGTTTTTTGAGTTTTGCGTTTTGGGCTTGCCCCTTGGTCATTTTACATACCTGGTCCTTTTAATTTTTGTTCAGTTTATAATTTTATCCCCAAATCGTGTTTCTAGCTATTTTTAATTTCATCTTCAATTTTAAGTCTATTTCATTTCAGTCTCACTTTGTATTTTAAGTATTCGTGTCTTTTTTCTTTATTTATTTATTTATGTTTTCTACATATTTACGTGGTTAATTATTTGTGTGTCGTTTATAGCGTATTTATTTATGTTTTTGAGTATGTTATCGTGATTTTACGTTCTAATTTAGTTTGATAGTATACATGCCTATTTTATGTGTTTTGGTTTAATTTGTATATCATGTCCACACGTTAGCATGCTTGTGTTTGTCTCGTTTTTGTGATATCATGTTTTTTGGTCTTTTAATTCTTTTGCTCATCGTATATATGTTTATTTTAGGTGTTGTCCTAGTTCCTTAGCATGTAGCAAGTTTGTGTATGCTAACATAAATTTCCTATACTTGTTGTTTTCTTTTAGGTTACATATTAGTGTATTTTTTATGTTTTTATTTTATTTTGAAGTGTGCAAATTTGTCATATGTTAAGTTTTGATGTGTTACCATGACATTAATGTTTTATTAATTAGGCACGTTTAGTTTAGCTATTTATCATGTCTAGGTGCTCTTTTATGTTTTTTATTTTGCATCTTAGGTTGCATGTTAGTGTGATGCTTTGTTATGTATAATGCTATGTTTTTAATTTATGTATGCTTGGTGTCACATGTTTAATATCTAGTTAGTCTTTTGCGTTAACTTATATATTATGTGTTGTTTTCTTTTGCACTATAGGTTGCTCTTTAAGGTGATCTGATTTATCATGTATGTTTTTTTTATTTTAAGTTGTGTCATATGTCAAATATTGCTTTTTTCGAAGCATGTTGCTTAGATTTAAATAGTTTAATATCATGTTACATGTATGTCATGCATTTGGAGCGTTTGTGATTGTATAGGTTCAAGCATGTTAAGGTTAATTAATTTAGTCTTGAAAGTATATTTTTTGTTCATGCTCATATTTTTGTTGTTATTATGATATATTAGGTTTTATGTCCCTGTGTTTTTTATTTTATTTACTTTGTAATGTTCACATTTTATGTTTTAATATCATGTCAATGTAAATTGTATGTTTTATATTTTGCTTTCTAAGATTGCATATCGAGATATATAAACTGCCAATGCGGTGCCCTTTTATCCGAGTGTAAACGGGGCCAGTATCAGGCGTAGTGATGGTGGTTGGGCATTTATTCTCGCATAACGGGGCCTTTAAAATCTACTCGCACTTATAACCGAATCTTAACTTAATCGTCACTTTAATCTGGAAAGTTTAATATTAATAAAGCGGTAATTGTTAAAGTACCAATTTTGGGCGGTGTAGGGGTGCTAATCCTTCCCCATCCGTAGCCTACTCTCGAACCCAATAGTTTTCAAATCTCTGGTTTTATGTTGTCCGACCTACCTAAGTGGTCGATGGCGACTCCAATTTCTTAAATAAAATACGGTATTTTTAAAACCCCACGGAATAAACATTTTTATTCGAAAGACAACCAACACCTCGAAAAACACTTCGTTTTTTTAGCGAGCGGGACATCGCTATAGTCGGCTGCACCAAGAAAGGATGGTTCAACCACTTAGCCGAGAGCCTGGATTTGAGGGTTGCATCGAGAGACCTCTCTCGCCCATTCTCTTGTTTTAAGTGTTTTTGATTTCATTTTTATGATGATGTATTTGAAAACGGTTATAGTTTTGATGGTTAAATCCCTCACCATGAACCAATTTCATAGTTGGTGGAGGATGTTTGGTTTAAACGTTGATTTCATGCCTTAGTTTCTTTAATGACAATTCTATTTTGGCAAAAGTTTTTCTATTCGGCATACTTAAATTTTTCCTAAGTACTCTGCCAAGTGAGAGCTGGCATAGTTAGCCTATTGTCCCTCAATATCTTAACAGGCTTGGGGTGGCAACGACTAAGTTTTTGAATACTAGAGAGAGAAGTCGTTCAAGTAGATGAACTTACTTCGGAAGTGATATCTACCCTCTAGGAGTATAGATTGGTTCTTAATCAACTCGGTGCATGTAAAAACATTCACTATAGAGATATAGGGGTTTTTACATAGTCGACTTAGGGAAATGACCATCGAGAGAGGCATTGCTAATGTTGAATATGGTCGGCAAACAATGCCAAGACAGTTTGCCAACAAAGGCTGGCATGGACAGCATTAAACCTAGGCATTCCCTACCAACACTCATCATTCATTAAGAACACCTTCATTGCCAATGTTTCAGTTCATTTTTATTTCTCTTCTTTTTATTAGTTCCAAAACAATCTTCAAAATAAACATCTTTTCTTCTAAGGCAAGTAACAATCAAACAATCGAATTCCAAGTCAATCTTTGTGGGATCGATACTCAGCTTAACTGTTGTATTACTTACAGACCGTGTATATTTGCACGCGAAAGACTCTTGGCACTGTTTTACTAATACATACATTTTTCCCCTTTTGCCAGCATTCATAACACACTTCTTCTAGAGAGTATACACAAACCGAGGAGAAAGTTTAGATAATCAAGGAAAGATTGCAAGCGGCCTCTGATCATCAAAAAGCTTATGAAGACTACAAGCGTAAGCACATCGAGTATGATGTTGGTGACAAAGTCTTCCTCGAGGTGTCACCATGGAAAAGAGTGATCCGTTTTAGGTGGAAGGGGAAGTTGAGCCCGAGGTTTATTCGGCCTTTTGAGATCCTTGAGAGTGTTGGACTTGTGGCATACCAGCTAGCTTTGCCTCCGGAGATGGCATACATCCACAATGTGATACATGTTTCCAAGGTGAGGCATTATCAATCTGACCCTTCGCATGTTATCCCGTTAGAGGAAATTAAGATCAACACTGACTTGAGCTATGAAGAAGAGCCAATAAGAGTATTAGACAAAAGAGTCAAAGAGTGGCGCAAAAAGTGTATACCTCTGGTTAAGATGTTGTGGAGGAACCACGGAGTCGAAGCTACGTGGGAAGTTAAGAAGGACATGAAGTTTCTTTATCCGCATTTGTTTCCAAAAGGTAAATTTTGAGGACAAAATTTCTTTAAGGGGGGAGTTGTAATAACCCAAATTTCTAAATCTATGAGTTGTTTTAACCTGAGCCATGGGCTTGGTGTAGTGGGCCTTGTGAGAGTGGGCTCGATGGAGCCTTAGTGGACCCTTTCTTAGTAGATGGGCATTGGTTTGGCTAGGTGTAGGAAGATAAGGATAAGGGTATAGAAGTAAATTCCCTTGCTTTTGAAGGGAGAGTAAGGGGTGGCTCTTTAATTTTCTACAAAAAAACAAAGGGGGTGAGCTCACCCTTATCTCCCAACCCCTTCTTACCCTTTCCACCATTTTCCTTTGGAGATTCAAAAGTAAAGGTCCAATATTTTTCCTTTAAAGTTAAAATTTCAGGGTGTAAGTGAAGGGAAAGGTTATCAGCATCAAAGGATCTAGCTAGCAAGGTAAATTTCATTGAGTTTGGTGGAGGTTAAGAAATTCGGGTTTTGGTGGGGGCTTGGAAAAATGAACGTGAATGGAAGATTCAATCACATTTTTGTTGTTAAAATCCCCCTTAGCCATCCTTATTTCCTTTTAGCAATTTGTGACTCGTTTTAAGAGGTTGGAGAGTACTCTAACGACCAAGGAAAGAAGAGGGCTTGAGCTTGAGGAAGGGGCTTATTTTTCTAGCTTTGGAAGAAAGGTTGGTACACTACTAACTCCCTTGTGTTCCTAGAAATCATCAATTTGATTGCTTGTTGCTTGTGTTGGATTTTGGTTATATGAATGATTGAGACCTTTCTAATGGCAATTCTTAAGATTTATGTTAAAATGGCATAAAATGGTAGGAAATCACTTAAATCACTACTCATAACTTGTAGGCATGTTTTGAGGACTTAACTTGGGGTTTTGGGGGCTGGTGAGGTGATATGTGAACTCTAGAATACGAATTCTGGGTTTGAGTTTCGATACGGGTTGAACACATATATGTACCGCGTGTTAAAACTGATAAAATCAAGCTAAGTTGTAAAGGCGTATCGGTACGCCTAAGGGGGGGTATCGGTACCCCTGTTTCACCAAATTCTAGTAGCTAAATAGGTATTGGTACGTTTGAGAGTGTATCGATATAGTGGGGGTATCGCTACACGGCCCCGTGTATTGGTACGGGGTTTTGGTTAAACCCCTCCAAAAGGCAAACGAGTATCGATACGCATATATGGGTATCGGTACCCAAAGGATCGTATCGGTACTCTTAAGTGAGTACCGGTACTCGTTGGGTAATTTGCCCGAAAATTTCAATATAAGTTAAATGGACCTATAATTCAAGTACCAGGGCTCAATGAGCCTCTAATATGGTAAAATGGATAGTAAAACTAAGAAACTAACCTCATATGCAAGTATAATGAGTAATAATTGGTAAATATTGGGTGATTTGTTTATAATAGCAACCATAGGGATCCTCGGTGGATTATGTGTGGTTACGTGCCAAGTAAGGGCATTTATATGGTTGGATTACTTTTGGTGAGATTCGGATACCAAGTGAGTGTTGCAACACCAAGAGATAAGCTTACGGATGTACATTCTTGAGGTTTTGTAACATCGGGCCTCATCCGATGATACCCGATAAGAGATTCTGAGTACGAGTGTACGTTCCTGAGGCTGTGTGACACTGGGCCTTACTCTAGGTTTGTTGGTATGGTGTATACATGCTGTATGAGATTATTGCATCTTTTGTTTGCTATGTGTTTAGGCGGATAGAGGTAGTGCCACATGTTTTATATTTTCATGTATCATTCTTTAGCTATAGGCTCTTATTTCTGATTTGCTTGAAGCATGTTTGAGTGGAAGTGTATCCACTGAGCTTCATTAGCTCAACGTTCAGAATTATTATTTTCGTTCGCAGGTTATTAGTTTGACATGCATCGTTAGGGCACCATCGGAGTAGGACCTCAACATCAACTTGTTGTCCGAGTACAATACTTAGATTATGTGGGCTATGTATTCATAGGACCCTATGTTTGTATTGTAACTCTTATTTTGGATTTTAAATTAAGATTCAAAAGCTTTTAATTATGTAATTTAAATGGAGCTCTCATGTAACGTTTTAACTATTCCATTTATGTCAAGGCAAAATGACAAAAGATGCCCCCAACGTTTGCATGTTTTGTCATTTGGCCCCCTATTCTTTTTTTTGGAGCAAACAACCCCGCAACGTTTCAATTTGGTCCAAATATTCACCCGTTAGATGAAAACAGTTAGTCAACTGACGATCAACAGTTGATTTGACTGGACTTGCCACATGTTAAGTTCTGCTGACGTGTCAGCATCATATTCGCCATGTGTCATCATCAGGTTCGGCCACGTGTCAACGGTTGATTCTAACGCTGGCAGCTCTTAACACGTGGCAAGTCCAGTCAACATCAGCCACTGACCTTTAGTTGACTAACGATTTCCATCCAACTATGGCATATTTGGACTAAATTGAAACGTTGGGGGGTTGTTTGCTCCAAAAAAGAATAGAGGCCAAATGACAAAACATGCAAACGTTGGGGGGTTGTTTGCTCCAAAAAAAAGAATAGGGGGCCAAATGACAAAACATGCAAACATTGGGGGTTGTTTGCTCCAAAAAAAAGAATAGGAAGCCAAATGACAAAACATGCAAATGTTGGGAGCATTTTTTGTCATTTTGCCTTATGTCAAATATTTGAACTTAATGGATTTTATGAAATGAATGTGTTGGGCTAAATCTAGTTGCGAATTTTATGGTTTCGAGTTTGGGCTTGAAGCTCAATTGTGACATCCGGGTTGAGGGTGTTACAAGCTTCCAATCCTCTTTATGACAATAAGTTTCATCTTTTTTTCCAATTTAGTCCGTTAACTTTGCATGATTTCCTTATTTCTTAAATTTATCCTTTATTTTAAGTTCATTTTGATCAAATATGAACCACACGCTCTTCTACAATTGTAGCATAACTATGTAGCTTTAGTTTCTCTTTTTTGACAATAAATTTTCTTTTTTTCAATTTAGATCCTTAATTTTATATTTTATTCAATTTAATCCTCTAACTGTATTGTTTTACAAATTCTTTTTTCTCATCAATTCCTTAATTCCTTTATAACCAGTATTTTTTTCCTCAAAATACATTCTTTTAAAAAATAACATCATAGATATATTTTATAATTTTAGATGATATTTGATTTATTAAATAAAGTTACAAATCTTACTTGCACAAGTGAAAAAGAATATGAAGAAATGCATGTGTGTGCCTGCATGTCATACATGGGTAGAGAAATGAGTTTAACTTGGAACCAATACTATCATAACATTATAAACAACTACATTTGAATTCGAACAAAAACTCTAACAAATATATCCAATTCAACACGACTCAAATTTTATAAACTTGACTTGGTTAAAAAATAAAGTTTAAATGATAAAATTGTATTTAAAAACTTGACTAACTCGAATTTTTTTCACTCGGCTTGATTAAATACTCACCCCTAATTCTAATGACAATGTGAGCTCGATTGTTGCGGAGCTGTTGGGGGTTAAAAAAGTGTCTTATGTTGCATCTAAATGAAAAGAAGGCAAATTTCTTATTGAATGTGACAACACTAACATTGTCCATTGGATCAACCACAATACGATTGCTTTAGTTTCTTTAAACTCCATGATATCTCGTATCAACGAACCTGTTGCTGCTGATAAACTAGCAAACGAAGCTGTTGCTAGAGCTACGCCCGTTTTGAGTGCCTAAATTCTCTCCTTTGAATAATATTACTCAAAATAGGAATAGTCTAGACCAGAGGCGGATCCTATAATGGACTAAGGGTTATGGCCCCAAAATTTTTAAAAATTCTAATTTCGCTCTTAAAAATTTTAAAATATTCAATTTGGTCCCTCAAAATTTTTAAAAATTCATAATAAACTTCAAATTTTTGAATATTTTTAATTAAATTTCCTCTCGGATCTTTTTAAAAGTTCTTATTAAATATCTCAAAACTATTAAAAAATTAGTTAAACCCTCAAATTTTTTTAAAATTTAAATTGGCCCCCAAAACTCTTACCCCAAGTTCTGCCACTGGTCTAGACCAACAACGATACTAATCGCAAACGAAACGACGTCCAATCTAAAACTCAAACTCTACAATTACATATGTTGGTAAGAATACTGCAAATCAAATTGTTAGCACTGACAAGATAATATAAACAAAAATCAAAGGTAGATTAATAAATTGTGTCGTGGTATAAACCACTACCTTGGAAACGATTTCGCCTCGATGTGTGTAATCGTTGCAGCAGACGGTCGTCCCCCGAGGTTAACATGGTAGCTCCGATAATTGTACACTCAAAGATCGGAGTGGACAAAGGTGGAATTGCTCCTCTTAATGAAAAGAATAAAATAGAACTAAAAATCAAGAATTCAAGATGCCTAGAATTCTGAAAAATCATCTCTATTTATAGGCTATATACGCAAGCTAAATACGGAAAATAGAATCAGTCTTAAACACTGATTTCCGTATTTCAAGCTTGGTCAACTGCTAAATTTAAGCCAGTCGTTTAATTAGGGGATAATAATCAAGAATTAAACTAAAGCTTAATTAAAAAAAGGTGTGCAAACTATACCTCTTGTTTACTTTAGATGTCTAAATTTTTTTTTATCAAAATAGATGTCTAATGTTTCACTCTGTTATATTTTAGGCGTCTGATGTTTCATTCCGTTAATATTTTAAGGTTGATTGATTAAAAAGAGATTCATCATCCAATCATTGCTTGACACATGGTTGGGTTTTTAAATTCTTTTATTTTTTAAAAAACTAAAAGCCTAATTTCTGAAGAAAAAAATTCGAGAACTCTCATTTTTTAAAAATAACCTCAAATCCTCTACCACCGTCGAACACTATGTCGTCGTGGTAATGAAATATCATCATCTCGCCACAAGAGCCACAAAGCTCAGTCGTCCATTCATCACATTTGTCGTTAGTGGAACTCATTTCACTTTTGGCGTTTAATTGGAATCTCGTTAGTCTATTTGCGGTGACAGAAGAGTGAAATAATCGGTAGTGAGGTTCCAACGACGAAGGGGTGGTCGGTGGTTGTTGATTTGGCGGCGGTATAGTATAGATTGAAAATATTTGAGGATTTGGAGTTGATGAAAAAATGAGAATTTTGGGCTACTTTTGAAAAAATTAAAATTTTTATAATCTTTTTAAAAAATTAAATGAAATTAAAAAATAGTTCATGTGTATTGCATTCATTGGATGATGAATTTTTTTTAACTATAATTAAAGGATAAACCTTAATATATAAGGTAACTAAACATTAGTTACGTATTTTAGTCCAAAACTATAGACACCTAAAATAAAATGATGTATAAATTAGACATTTTTTCAATTAAGCATGTAACTAATAACATTATAAAAGTAAGGGATTAAATTATGTGAAATTAAAGTACAATGATGAAATCTCAAGTTTCAACACAGTAGAGGGACTAAAAATGTAGTTTTACATTTTGCATTAACTTTTAACTTAATAAGGTGATTAAACAATTGACGAACAGATAAATATGAATGAAAAAAATGACCTATTTTTTGTGTCATTTTCTATGTCTCAATACTAAAAAATTAAATTCTAAGCTCTAGCCTTAATTTTAAATCTTAAACTATAAACTTAAATCTTAAAAAATATATCACACTCTATTTCCCTAAACTCTAACCTTAAACATTAACCCTAAACTTAAGGGCAGATCTTGGTAACCCAATTTGAGAGGCTTATTTAAAATTTTTAAATATTTTAGATGTTTAATTTAATTTTTATAAAATGAGATTTAATTATAAATTTTAAAATTTTAGGAGGAGATTTAATTAATAATATTAAAAAAACTTTAAAATATAATAATATTTTTAAATTTTTGAATGGGCTAAATTTAAAAATTTTTAAGAAATTAAAAAATAGTTTATCAAATTTGAGGGAGAGAAGAGACAGGCCTCTATAGGCTTCAATATAGGTCCGCCTCAACTTAAACTTTAAATTTAATTTGTTAATATGCACACATAAATAAGGAATAAAAAGATAAAAAAAAAATCTATTCCATTGAGGTAAACAATAAAAAGATCTTCTCCAACAAGAAAACAGACATCCCCTAATGACAAAATTGTGGAAACACACAGTTGAGACATAAACACCGTCAGATCCCGACATCCATAAACCAACCACAAAGCTTTCCAAACTTACTTTATTTATCTGAAATTACAAAAAACTTAGTCTAGAAAAGAACACAGAGTCTCAACGTCAGCCACAGCCAGCCCAGCTGCTTCAGCAGAGGAACAAAAGCTGAGAAAAGCCGTCATGTCGTGTTTGCTTTAACTACGGGTCAAACACAAAGTGATAATAAAGTAAGATTGGTCTCATTTTTAAAAGCTGTGTTTTTGCTTTTCACAACCAAAACATAAAAGACCATTCAAATTAAGGGCAGCATGCCCTAACTCTAAACCTAATAAAAAAAACTCAAGGGTTCAAGTGGGAGACCATAGGACACCAACCCCAATCCTGTCCATGCTTCTATGAACGCTTCTTTTTACTATTTTATTCTTGGCTTATATTAATTTGGATGAAATCTTAAAACTCAAATTGAATATTTCTTTTTTTTGAATTGTCTGCTCAAATTGAATATTTCAGTATGCTAAAAAAGGAATGTTTTTGATTATATACATTAATAAAAACTATATCAAATAATAAATTATGAGAAAATATTTCATGCACGGTGCTGAAAAACTTATTTTCCAAAGGCGTGTCTAATTTAGAGATTAAATGTTTAGTTTATGATTTTAAATTTAGGGCTTAAGGTTAGAATTTAAGATTTAGAGTTTAGAGGTTGATGTTTTGAGTTTTAGTTTAGGGTTAGATATTTAGATTTTATGTTGTGGAGTTTAAATATTGATAAACTCGAATTCCTCAATCGATTTACTTGTCAAGTTGGTGGAGAAGTCCAATTTTGGCTGATGGTAGTGGAAGCAATGAAAAGAAATGAACACAATGATTTAAAGTGGTTTGAGCTTCTCAACCAAGCTCTACATTCACTACCTTAGTTTCTCACTAGGATTTTCTCAAATTCACTATTAAATTTCTTCCTATTTTCTAGGTTAAGGAGGCAACCCTTACACACTCAAATCTTTCTATCTCAAAGCTTGAGCAAATCCTCTTTTACAAAGAGAAATACAAAGTAAACTAGGAAAACCTCTCAAAGGTAATGTGTTTGCAATATTTAAGCACTCACCCAATTCTAAAACACTTGAGCAAATATTACAATGAAAGCTCACAAGTGTTGTCTAATAAAAATGTGGAAATTTGAGCACTAAGACATTTTAAAATCAATCAAATGTTGGCTTGTTGATCATTAGTTGATTTTGGTGCTTGAAGGTCCATTTTATCCTCTCAAATAAGATTTTAGTCGTTGGCGACCGTTAGGGATGAATTGGAGCCGTTGTGGATGATTTCCATGCTAAATTTCCCAATTTGATGCTATCGGTACTGGTACGCGGGTACCCGTATCGATACGGCACTGTTTTGGGAAATAGCCGTTGGAGACTGAATCCTAGGGAGGTACCAGTACGGCAAATGTTGTATTGGTACATGGTTTGGTTTCTGGAAAAGGTTTGCATATTCGTATCAGTACAAACCAGAGGTGTACAGGTACGGGCCTTAAAAAATTGACGTTTTGGCCATTTAAAAGCTTTTTAGATCATGTTAAAAACTTATGAAACCATTTCAAACATATTTTCAAGTTGCTTGGACTTAGAGTCATTTTTGAAATCTTTTCAAATTTGTCTAAAACTAATTTTCAATTATTATATCAAAACAAATATCCTAACAAATATGTAAAATAAAATCTATACTGACAATGTATCAAATATTAATTTAGATTATTTATTAAAATAGATTAAAAGGAACCGTGTTAAGATGAAAGTGTTGGGTAGATATAGCGTTTTGAAAAATATGATACTTTCTCCCTTAACCATGAGGTTGGGAGTTCGATTCCTACCATTGGGAATGGAGCACATTTCGTGGTCAGTCGTTTACCTCTTAGTGAGAGCACCCGCGGCGAGGAGATTAGTCACTGCTATCGGCGGTGGATACCTTAGTTCTAACTAAAAAAGAATATGACACTTTTAAGGTTAAAAAAAGAGAGAATGTGCAAAAATTAAGTTGAAAACACGGTGTGAGTACACATTTTTTTAAAATATTAAGGTGATTATAAGGTAGTATTTGTTTATATATATTTTTAATTCTTAAAAATACACACATATTTTACAGACAAAACGATTTAAACTCGGATCTAACATCACCTCACATACCCATTTTATTTCATACTTGTTATTTGAACTTCCTTCTTATACATGTACGATTGTACGCGTGTATATATATACAAATTTCCTTTTATCTTTTACGCTCATTTTAAATTTATATTTAAAGTTTATGATTATTTTTCTCAATAATAATATTTTTAGAATTTTGAAATTGTTTTTGAGACTATGTTTTATATGATTTTCTAACTTGATATACACGGAAAAACCAATATTTCATGTAAATAATAATAAAATAATTTTCTTATTATTTGAATAACTTCAATTCTAACTGTACCAAACAGACGAATAAAATCATTTTTTTTTACAAATTTTAATCTTAATCCTACCTAAAATGAGGGAAACTGGAGATTCAAAGTATTTCTATTAAGTCTATAACCCATAACTTAAGGAAATGTGAGAAAACAAAAACAAGCAACCAACCGGTTAAATTTTTTTGCTCACGAATAAAATTGTCTGAATTTATTATAAACTTTAATAGTAAGTTACCAAAGTGATTAATCAGCATCAAATTTTGCATCATTGCTAATAGGGGGGTTATCCCCAAGAAAGATGATCAGCTTGGGTAGATTGATTGACATCATAAAACACCGTCATTTTTAAAGTAATTACATAATGTGTGGAAACCGAAGTTAATGTCGAAAACTTTGGTTTTCCCTGTCTGCATCAGTTACCAAGAACAATAACTAATTAATCAGCTCACATTTTGCATTTTAGTATTAACACAAATCTCGTGGCAGCACGTTTAGCAAATCCAAATCCCAAATTAATTACTCACTACATAGATTCATGTCTAAAGTAATAAAAATCGACCGACATCCAATGTATCGAGGAATCGTTTTTTCTAACGGTTGTCGTGAGCACACCACGACACATGTTTTTTGGGTTTTTTTTTATTACCTTCTCCACCACACTACATTACCACTCCTTCAACCATTCAAATCCCCTTTTGCATTCAATATCTTATTCATTGCCTTTGATCACATTGCTTACACTTAGTTTGGTCTTAGCTGATAAATCATTGGAATATTTTAAGAATTATTATCAAAAATACTGGTAATACAATTTTTTAACTTCACAATTGAAATTAATGAAGTATTATGTATTCTCAAACATTTGATTGTTTTCATTTTGATACAAGTTATTATCCTATTAATTGGCGGTTGAAAAGAATTTCTACAAGTGCATTAGTTTTAGAAGTGCATTAGTTTTAGAGTTTAAGTGGTTGGAAATTAGGGTTCATGGTTAGAATTTAAGGTTTATAGGTTAAAACATAACCCTAAACTATATTACCTTAACCAGTAAACCCTAAATTCTAGCCCTAAAACTTAAATTTAACCAAAAATCCTACATTCTAAACCATAAAATGAATCACTAAACTCTAAAATTAAAGCGCTTATTAAATTTTTTTCTACCGTCAATGTATTGAATATAAATCATTGATACAATGTCTATCATCTCTGCCCGTAAATTGGATGATCTTGAACGTTTAAACAAACTCAATCAAACTAAACTAAACTCCATTAACATGTTTGTAGAATTTTAAATATACAATATAAGTTTTTTAATTAAATTATCATATAAAGTATACATTTTTTTTGTAAAGAAAAAGTGAAATGATTAAATATGAGTATGAGGTGAGGCTTTGGGAATGATTGTTCCAAAATAATGTTTATTTGAAAGCACACTTGAAATCTGTGTTTGGGCATTGTTTCACCATAAAAGGTAAAAAAAGGAAAAGCAAAGGGATGAAACGTAGAACTGAACATAAAAATAGAAAAGCTGACAGAGGGATCACGCCCCATTTATATTTTGATTGTAAAGCTACCATGTGGTACATATATATACATATATTTAAGTTTGTTCTGATTCTTGAAATATACTATTACATGCCTGCATGAAACCCCCACCGTTTGATAAACTTTTGTTGAGCCATCAAACGGCTATAATTCATCATCAGTCCCGATCCTGGAGTCGACTTCTTTTGACCATTAATTTGTTGTGTGAACTGTGAAAGTAGGGTTAGGGTTGAAGGAAGAAAAGAGAGTGGGTTTTGGTGACATAGGCATAGGCAGAGAGCAGAGAGAGGAACAGCTACTTGAATGTTATGGCATTTCAATCTTTCAATCTTTTTAAGCCTTTCAGCAGTTCATATTATATATAATATATAGTAATAGTTGTCGATAAAGTTACTACTTGAATGTGGCTTCAGAATTGGTTGGAAAGGGAACTTCAAGCCTTAATGCAGGTCTTTCTAATTGTCATATGCCTATCCATGCTTGCTTGGAAATTCCAAAACAGTTATATTCTTTGTTTATATTGACGTGCTGCATGAGTTAACACTGACATGACAAATAAAATAATAAACACAACAATGGAGTATCCAAATTGTGTTGCAGTAAGATCACTCTCTTAAAAGTAAATTCGTTCAGATTAGTGTAATCAATGCAATAAACGTCCCAAAAGTTAACAGAGTCTCTTCGGAAATGCAACACATATGCATTATCCAGTCCAGGTAGTACAACCAACTGCGCCTGCAACCACTTTTACTTCAGAAGCATGCACTTTTACATCTCCAAAAGCTTCAAAGTTGATTCATCAAATCACCTCTTTCGTATCATATCATACCACTACACATTAGTTTTATATACTCACCGCCATATGCAGTTGCACCCCTTCCCTTTTCGAAAGGTACAAAAAAAATACCCTTTGCTTTCGGTGTCTCTCTCGCTAGCAATGGGCTAAGATACACATTAACGTACTATATGCCTCTCATTTGTTTAAAAATTAACAAAATTATTCAATATGCAACTCATATGGTGAAACAGAGATATATCAATTTTGATACGTGTGATAATTTCCCTCAAATAATTTTGTTTATCATTCTTCATATAGTGAAAGCAGATATTATGATTAAAAAATGTGTAGAGGTAGGGAGTACAAAAAAGAAGCCGACAAGCACAATCCAAGAATAAGGTTTTCTTGTTTTTTTTTCCTCAACGTTTTAACCTAAAAAGTTTGTGCTTGTTTTTTTTCCTCTTTTTCCCCACTACTTTAAGGATTTCACCATTCTTATTTTAATTAACTCCATAATCATGAGTAAAAACTTGAAAATAAAATAAAAAAAAAATGCAGGTATTGTTCCATAAATGTTATACAAGGCTGCATATGTATACGCCGAGGCATGCGTGCATGCTTCATGTGAACCATGGAAGCAACATCGCATGTGCTTCTGTACTAGTTGGAAATAATTAAATTAAATTAATCAGATAATTTAAGAGGGATAAAATCCAAACAAACCAAATCGTATATATTTATTCTATATGTTTTTGTAGAAAACAAATTCATTTAGGCTTTTTTTTTTGTAGAAAACAAATTAAAGAAAACATTAATCATTTAGGCTTTATTAATAATAAGTCTAGCAAGAATAAAGATCAAATTCTTCCATAGTTGATGATATATAAGATGCTAAACAGATAATATTGATTATGTGTCCGAAATGTAACAAATATTTGCAATATTCTGATTTTTATTTATACATGTTGACCATATTCTTTGTTTCTGTTTATTTTATTTTACAAAAAAATATATATTTTCTGAACCCAATAAGTGTTCCAGTAAAAAAAAAATGATGTTCATCATAGGAGACACGAGTTCAAATCACTCTGTCTACAATGTGTATGCGCATTATCAAAGGATTAAGAATATATATATGAACATATACTGCTTTGTAATCACTTTTAGACTACTAAAAATATTTTTTTCTTTTTTCTAGAAAAAAAAAGTGAAAGAAACCGTCCAATCCACATTATTTATTGAATAAGAGCCCTTTAGAATATTCACATTCGAGCTCATCATCTCATGTCCATCACTTGATCATGATTTTAATTAATAATACAAATAAACTTTATTTAAGAAGAAGATGTTAAAGGTCAAAACACCATTCGGTGCATTAATGCACAATTCGGTGCCAAAGAAACAAAATTCAAAGGTGCAGAAGCAATCAACTTTGGTTGAAAAAAGGGCATGGTCTAATTACTTGTTTTAGTCCTAAAGTTTAGGTTATTTATAAGTTAATCCCTTAAATTCAACTATAAATAGCCTAGGCATTTGTCATTTCTTATCATCCCAAAAGTCATCTTACAACTAGAGAAATTAGAGAGTTTTCATATAGAGTTGTTTTCTCCTTTTTATCAAGAGAGAATTGTCATTGTTTTCTCCTAGTTAGATTGAGAGAAGTTGTAATTCCTATTTTTTCATGGTGAAATTCTTCTTCCTTTTGTCCGTGGTTTTTACCCTATATTATTTAGGGGTTTTCCACGTAAAATTTGTGCCTCCTTTATCTTCATTGTTGTTTTCTCAAATTATCAGTTGCGTTTTTGCTCTATCCGACGATCGTATTTCATAACAATTGGTATCAGAGCCTAATTTGGGTGTGTATATCTACTTACCGTATTCTCTGTTGGTTGCCACTGAAAAGTGGATCCTCCGTCATAAGAAAGTAAGTTAGAGATTACTCATTCATTGAAGGTGGTGGGCACTATTCACGTCAAATAGTGAAATAGTGGGAGCTATCTGAAATAGAAGCTATGGCAATGAAATTTGATGTTGAAAGTTCAACGGGAGAAATTTCTCACTGTGGAAATTGAAGATAAAGGCTATCCTAAGGAAAAACGGATGTCTAGCGACTATCAGTGAAAGGCCATTAGATTTTACAAATAACAAGAAAATGGAGCGAGATGGACGAGAATGCTATTGCAGACCTTTATTTAACTTTAGTAGATGAAGTACTGTCGAGCACTAAGGAGAAGAAGACAGCCAAGGAGATTTGGGATCACCTCACAAAATTGTATGGGGCCAAATCGTTGCATAATAAAATTTTCCTTAAGAGGAAATTGTATACTCTACGGATGTCGGAATCTACTTCAGTGACAGAGCACTTAAATACGTTGAATACTCTATTTTCTCAGCTTATATCTTTAAGCTATAAAATAGAGTCACAAAACGTGCTGAATTTCTGCTTCAAAGTCTACCTGATTCGTATGATCAACTCATCATCAACTTGACAAACAACAACCTTACCAATGATCTAGTCTTCGATGATGTTGCAGTCGCTGTTCTAGAAGAAGAAAATCGGCGCAAGAACAAGGAAGACAGACAAGGAAATCTACAACAAGCAGTGGCCTTAACGGTGATGAGAGAAAGATCAACGGAACGTGGCCAAAGTAGCAGTCACGATCATGGTAGATCAAAGTCAATGAGTAAGAAGAATTTAAAGTGCTACAACTTTGGAAAGAAGGGTCACTTGAAGAAAGATTGTTGGAGTTTACCTAAAAACTCCAATCCTCAAGGAAATATGGCGAACACTTCAAATGATGGAGATGCTCTCTGTTGTGAAGCATCAACTACCATGGAAGGTAGAAAAAGATTTGCAGATATATGGCTTATTGACTTGGGAGCCACGTATCATATGACCTCAAGAAGAGAATGGTTCCATAATTATGAACCTATCTCAAGAGGTTATGTGTACAACTGCAATGATCATGCCTTAGAGATTGTTGGCATTGAAACCATCAAATTGAAGATGCATGATGGAACAATCAAAGTTGTTCGAGATGTACGACACGTGAAAGGCTTGAAAAAAACTTATTATCATACGGATTGGTAGATAATAATGCAAGCAAGATTGAAACACGGAAATGAATCATGAAGGTGTTCTATGGAGCGCTTATGGTGATGAAAGGTAAAAAGATATCGGTAAATTTGTACATGCTGAAAGGAGAGACTTTACTAGAAGCAGAAGCTTCTGTTGTGTCATGTAGTTCAGATTCTATAATGTTATGGCATCAGAAACTTGGACACATGTCAGAACAAGGAATGAAAGTCCTTGTAGATCAAAAGCTACTTTAGGTTTAACAAAGGTATCACTTCCTTTGTGTGAACATTGTATTACAAGTAAGCAGCATCGTTTAAAATTCAACACATCAAATTCTAGAGGCAAGGCTGTTCCAGAATTGGTTATGGCATCATAAACTTGGACACATGTCAGAACAAGGAATGAAAGTCCTTGTAGATCAAAAGCTACTTCCAGGTTTAACAAATGTATCACTTCATTTGTGTGAACATTGTATTACAAGTAAGCAGCATCGCTTAAAATTTAACACATCAAATTCTAGAGGTAGGCTGTTCCAGAATTGGTTCATTCTGATGTATGGCAAGCACCAGTTACATCCCTAGGCGGAGCAAAATATTTTGTCTCATTCATTGATGACTATTCTAGGAGATGTTGGGTGTATCCTATCAAGAGGAAGGCATATGTGTTTTCAACCTTCAAAGTTTTCAAAGCGCGGGTGGAACTTGATTCTGGAAATAAGTTCAAGTGTTTCAAATCAGATAATGGAGGTGAATATACAAGTGATGAATTTGATGACTTCTGTAAAAAAAGAAGGCATCAAAAGACAATTCACATCAATATACACTCCTCAACAAAATAGAGTGCCAGAGCGGATGAACAGAACTCTATTAAAAAGAACAAAAATAATGTTGAGAGCTGCAGGACTAGAAAAAGCTTTCTGGGCAGAAGCAGTCAATACCGACTGTTATTTGGTGAATCGGGTTCCATCAACTGCAATTGAGTTGAAGACACTGATGGAGATGTGGACTTGTAAACCAGTTGATTATTCAAACCTCCATATATTTGGAAGTATTAATGCCCAAGAAATTTCAAAGTTGGATCCAAAATCCAGAAAATATAAATTCTTGGGGTATGCTGATGGAGTAAAGGGGTATCGCTTGTGGGATCCCAATGCCCGCAAAGTGATTATCATCAGAGATGTTATCTTTGTAGAAAATAAGATACAAAAAAAGAAGAAAATGATAGCACTGAAAAAGAAAAGCCACGGACTACACAGATTAATGTTGAAAATGAGTCTGAATAGAGAGATTGTCCTGAAGCAGAACCAGAGCATGAGGAACTAGAACCAGAGAATTCTGAAGCTCCAACAACTTGTCAATCAGATCGTGTGAGAAGACGTCCCAATTAGCACTCAGATTATGTTATAGAAGATAATGTTGCATATTGTCTTTTAACAGAGAATGGTGAGCCATTAACATTCGAGGAGGCAATAAACAACACGGATGCTTCACAATGAATGGCGACAATGCAAGAAGAAATTGAAGCCCTTCATAAAAGTAATACATGGAACCTTGTGCCACTACCACAATGAAAGAAGCCAATTGGTAACAAATGGGTCTTCAAAATCAAGAGAAATGGTGATGATCAAATTGAGAGGTGTCATGCAAGATTGGTGGTCAAAGGATATGCTCAGAAAGAAGGTATTAATTTCAATGAAATCTTTTCTCATGTGGTTCGACTAACAGCGGTTTGAGTTGTTCTGGCAATGTGTGCTACATTGAATTTACATATAGACTAGCTAGATGTTAAAACAACTTTTCTTCATGGAGATCTTGAAGAAGATATTTATATGCTCTAGCATGAAGGTTTTGAAGAAAAAGAAAAGAACTTGGTTTGCAGGTTGAACAAATCTTTGTACGGTCTAAAGCAGGCGCCGAGGTGTTGGTACAAGAGATTTGACTCCTTCATCATGAGCCTTGGATACAATAGACTTAATGCGGACCCTTGTGCTTACTTAAAGAGGTTTGGTGAGAATAATTTTGTTATATTGTTGTTGTATGTAGATGACATGTTGGTTACAGGCCCCAACAAAGATTATATTGAATAATTAAAGGCACGATTGGCTAGGGAATTTGAAATGAAGGACTTGGGACCAGCAAACAAGATTCTAGGGATGCAAATTCACCGAGATAGAAGTAATAGAAAGATTTGGTTTTCACAAAAGAATTACTTGAAGAAGATCTTGTCACGATTTAGCATGCAAGATTGTAAGCCAATTTCTACCCCTCTTCCTATTAACTTCAAATTATCCTCCAATATGAGTCCTAGCAGTGAAGAAGAGAGGATAGAGATGTCTCGAGTACCGTATGCATCAGCGGTGGGAAGCTTAATGTTCACTATGATTTGTACAAGACCAGACATTGCACAAGCAGTAGGAGTGGTTAGTCGATACATGGCAAATCCAGGCAAAGAGCATTGGAATGCTATGAAAAGGATCCTAAGATACATCAAAAGGGACCTTAAATGTTGCATTATGTTACAGAGGATTAGACACTCTTATCAACGGTTATGTTGATTCTGATTCTGACTATGCGGGAGATTTGGATAAAAGTAAATCTACAATAAGGTATGTGTTTACAGTTGCTGTAGAGCTGTAAGTTGGGTTTCAAAACTACAGTCAGTTGTGGCTACATCAACAGCTGAGGCAGAATATGTAGCAGTTACACAAGCTAGTAAAGAAGCAATATGGTTGAAAATGCTATTGGAGGAGCTCGGGCACAAACAAAAGAATGTCTCTTTGTTTTGTGACAGTTAGAGCGCATTGCATCTTGCAAGGAATCCCGTTTTTCACTCAAGAACAAAACACATTCGGGTCCAATACCACTTCATCCGAGCGAAAGTGGAATAAGGGACGGTAGATATGCAGAAGATTCATACCAATGACAACATAGCAGATTTCATGACAAAGGTAATCAATACTGATAAGTTTGCTTGGTGTTGATCCTCTTGTGGTCTGTTAGAAACGTAAGCAACATAGATGGTACAAGGTAGAAAGAATGGTGTGAAGATATGATTGTTCCAATCAAATCTTCAAGTGGGAGATTGTTAAAGGTCAAAACACCATTCGGTGCATTAATGCACAATTCAGTGCCAAAGAAACAAAATTCAAAGGCTGCAGAAGCAACCAACTTTGGTTGAAAAAAGGGCATGGTCTAATTACTTGTTTTAGTCCTAAAGTTTAGGTTATTTATAAGTTAGTCCCTTAAGTTCAACTATAAATAGCCTAGCCATTTATCATTTCTTATCATCCCAAAAATCATCCTACAACTAGAGAAATTAGAGAGTTTTCATATAAAGTTGTTTTCTCCTTTTTATCAAGAGAGTTGTCATTGTTTTCTCCTTGTTAGATTGAGAGAAGTTACAATTCCTATTTTCTTATAGTGAAATTCTTCTACCTTTGTCCGTGATTTTTACCCTATATTATTTAGGGGTTTTCCACGTAAAATCTGTGTTTCTTTTATCTTCATTGTTATTTTCTCAGATTATCAGTTGCATTTTTTCTCTATCTGACGACTGTATTTCGCAACAAAAGAAAGCTAGAATAAAATTAAGATGTGATCTAGGGTTGGTTTTGATTTAAATTCAGTTATCTGGTAAGTAGCCAGATGGGGATATATACAAAAATAAAATAAAATAAAAGATTGAAAGTGAATAAAAATATTCACTAAAAACGGATTAAGGATACCTTTTTTATGAAAATATATAATCTCTCGATTGTATTTTCTAAAACCAACAAGGATTGGTTCAAGTGGTAAGCAGCTTAGTATCGCTTAAGCAGGTCTCGAGTTTAAGGCATAGTGTATGCAAAAAATCTCTGCTGGGAGACTCACCCACCAAACTAACTGTACGAAGCGGGTCGGTCCGGATTTGTCAGAGCGAAGCCCTAAAAACCTGAAGGATATATATATATATATATATATATATATATATATATATATATATATAATCTTCTAATTTCTAAATTAAAAGTTAAGGTGTATATAAACGTGCTCGAATACACGATCTTCTATATGTTGAAATTAATACACACTTAATATGTTTAAATCCACACCTTACGTATTATAACAATAACAATATAAACTAAATCAAGATTTAATTATCTCACAATTATAACTTTTGATGAATATATTTTAAAGCATAAACATTGTCTAAAAATGCAAGTGATACTTAACGGTCAACATATTTTTTCTCTAAATGAAAAACCATACTGCTAACTCTAGCCTAGGCCAGCATGTGAGTCCTAGTGGTCGGCCACCGGAGGTTGTTCCTCAGGTGATTGTATCACCAATTTTGGAATACTCGGGGTCGCCTTTGGTGGCTTGGGGGAGGTTGTGGCTAAGGGAGGTGATGGGCGAGTGATCTGCGTACGGATGATGGTCTGAAGACCGATCAAGACATGAGGAACTCTGAGGCAAATAGTGAGTCACTTGGGAACCATGAAGGGATGAAAGACGGTAACAAACCTTCCTATGCAAGCAAGGTGGCTGGTTTATCCCAATCAAATAAAGGGTTGGGGGCAACAGATGGTGCGACGGAAGTAGAAGTTCTTGAAACTGACTTTATTATTGACCGATCGGGAACATTCCCAACTATTAGGTTTTGGATCGAGTTCATGATCAAATTGATCATAGCACGCGACATGTGATAATAGTGAGGCTCCTCGTGCTATAGGATATAAGACATTATGGTCTCAGATTAACACTATGTGGCATTCGGTAGGTGAGGTACAGCTCATTGATCTGGATAAAAATTATTTTTTAGTCAAGTTTGTGAATGAGCAAGATTATGCGAACGTTATAACGAAAGGACCGTGAAAAATCTATGGAATCTACTTAATTATTCAACCATGAAGCCAGTCCTTCCTAACGTTTGAAAAGCACCCCTCTCATGTCATTGTTTGAGTTTGTCTCCCTTGATTGCCATATAGGTATTATTCCAAGGCTTTATTTTGTCTTACTGTTATGGTTATTGTGTTAGAGTATGCCTAAAGACCAATCATAAGATGATTGTAAATGATATTTGTTTTACCTTGTTTATTAATACAGATGCATTGCCATTATTATTTTCAATTACTATTATGCGTGCATAAATAAATTATATTATAATAAAATCCTTAGGATAATATGGTTATTCTTAAATGTCCCTAGTCAAGTATTATTGTGGGCATGAACAACAATAACGCATTAAGACTAATATGTAGTTGATTAATGACAAAGTGTTGTCATTGACATGGAGATGTCAAAATCAATACATAAGTATGTGTTAGAGAACGACATACTGGACTGACCCGCTATGAGCATGTTTCTTGGATCATTATGTGACGATCACAACATTGCTCATAGCGATAACTACATGTATGATCCTCAGACTTGAGATCATCATTATGTCAACATCATGAGTGATATATTTTGATACAGTCAAACGTATATCATAACTGACTACGCTATAAATATTGATATTGGATATATATGTCACAATCTATGTAGTAGGATATGGTTGATCAAGATAAGATTTGTCCCTCCTACATTATATGAGTAATATCGAAGGCCACTTGATTGAGTGAGACTAGAAATGCATGGCCACGCTCAAATAAGTTGATATGAGATATCATATTTATTCGTTTATAATAGTTTACTCAAGATATCAAGAAATATTAGATGGACTATACAAGTGTGACTATTCCATGACTTGTGTTCAATCTAGATATAAAGGACAAAAGGATTGTAATTCATGAAAAGAGTTAATCACGAAAAGGGTATGTCGACTCATGATTTCTTGTAACTTAGGTGACAATGTCATATTGCTATATGTCACTCATTGTTTTTAATATTTGAAATGTTCTAATATTTACTAATAACATTATAAGATCCTACAAGGTCACACCCACAGTTGAACTGAGTATATATTAAACGAATTATATATGAACAAATTTGTTGCACACAAATTTAGTTAAATTAATATATATTTGATATATATATATATATAATTTAACTATTGGATAAATATTAAAACAAAATAATTATTGTTATTATAGCTCTTTTAATATATAAATAATATATTTCGATTTAAATTAATATATATTGAAATCCTAATTAAAGTTGAATTGAGATTATACATATATTGAAATCCTAATTAAGTTGAATTGAGATTATATATATATATATTGAAATCTCAATTAAAGTTGAATTAGGATTACATATATTAATATATATATTTGAAATCCTAATATGCGTTGAATTAGGATTACAAAGGTTATATAAAGGCATGAGAGATCTATCAATCATTAATGCTTTTCGCAAAATCCTCTAAATAGTTTAGAGAATTCTATATGCTCGTTTCAACTAGGTGAACTAAGTAGAGGTTGGAGCGTTATCGTTGCGACGTAGGAATCAACATCGTGTAATCGTGATCAGATATCTATTTTCTCCAAATTCAGAATTCCAGGTTATAAACAGGTAATTCTTCACCCTTATTTACCACAATTTGTTCCTCGTACATGGATATCTAGAGGTGATCGCCGGATAATTTTTCCGTTGCGTTATGAGTGTATCGGCATTACCTGACATATTGGTCGAGTTGTAAAGGTTGATTACAACACGTTAGAGGATGGAAAGGGGGCGATTTGCGCGTTTAGCTATCTTGGTGGACTTGAATTAACCTTTGATGCCTTGTATTGGGATTGGTGGCTTTTTTCAAATTTTAGCATATGAAGGATTGAGTCAAATGTTATTAGATTCTTGATTGAAAATTATTTGGAAGAAAAGATAGATCGAAAACTTTAAGAAATCAAGAAATTGTTGGGAAGAGCTTTGAGAGAAAATGGAGAGAAAATTTGATGAATAATATTTTTAGAAAAAAAACTTATTAACCGTTGTTAATTTCTTTTTGAAATAAGAGAGAAATGTTAATAAAAAAACTAAATGGAATGATTGTTCTTTAAATATTCTTAGTTTGTGTCCTCTTTCAATTTAGTCACTTAAAAGCACTTTAAAAGTCTTTAAAAATAGTCATTAGTTTAATTAAAACTAAATCAACTCATTTAAAAGTCATTCGAAACTCAATTTTATCATTTAATAAATTAATTAAAAAACCGCAAAAATACTTACCACCTCATATTCATCAAAATTGATTTAAACAAACAAAATTGTTAACCTGTAATTAATTAGCTAATCTTTAAAAAAATCCTAACCTGAACTATTAACCCGTTCGATTCTTTTTAACCCGGTTTCAAACATTTAGTAAAACTTTGACTTACTTTTGTGAGATTGAATATTTTTCTAGTGAAATATAAATTGATAGAGGGTGAATGAGAAAAAAAGGAAATTAATAGGTTCTAATTAAAAATTAAAAAATAAAACATTTTTGGACTAATTGGTCAGAGGTCCTCAATTTACTAAATTTTTTGTCTTGCGAAAATAATTGGTAAAAAAATTTAGATGCTTTGCATTTGCATTTCTCTTACTTTTTTATTCAAAATATCGATTGACAATATATGAAAATGTTACACGTCTTACCGCAACAGTAATTAACGACGTAATTCTCAAGGGTATAATAAAACACAAAGACACAATATAAAATACACATTAAATAATTAAAAAAATAAAACACCATATTAATAAATTGGCTTAACTACAAAATAAATGTTTAAACTATATTTTTTTTACAGTGCTTAAATATTTTTTAATTGAAATAGATACTTAAAGTTTTATTTTGACTAAAATATGTGCCTAAAATATTTTTTAGCTGTAATAAATGTTTAAAGTTTCATTTTTGCTTGAAATAAATACTTAAGTAGGTGCATCAATTGATTTTAAAACAAGTCAAAAATAAAACTTTAGATACCAATTCCAGCCAAAAAATACTTTAAGCACCTATTTCAGCTAAAAATTAAAATTTAGACACCTATTCTAGGCAAAAAAATATTTTAAACACTTATTATAAAAAATATAATTTGAACACTTATTTTATAATTTAGCCCGACAAATTTTAAATACACTAGATATTAATACCATTATTAATTTTTTACATAAACAACTCGTTTTAGTTTTTTATTACCATTTCTTTCTCTCACCATCACACTGGAGTGAGGACTGTAGAGATGAAAGAGACCAACTCTGTTTACTTTCAATTTACAAAGCTACGCTTTCACATTAAAATAACAATAAAACGTAATTCGCCTCAAAAACTTGCCCATGTTTTGGATTCCTCTCTCTCTATAAATACCTACCGAAACCTTCACCAGTTCTCACCAGCACCAAGCTCTCAAACATTTGATCTTTTTTCTTTCTCTATTAATCTCCTACTTCATCAGTTTTTACTTGAAAAATGCATTGCCAAACAGGTTCACGGGGGACATACGTGCCGACCACCAGGACTATTGCCGGGGACCCGCTGGAGAGGATAGAGAGGTTGGCGTCGGAGAATGCGGTAGTTATCTTTAGTTTTAGCAGTTGCTGCATGTGCCATGCCATTAAGAGGCTGTTTTGTGGGATGGGAGTTAACCCGACTGTGTATGAGCTGGACGAAGATCCTCGTGGGAAAGATATGGAGAAGGCTTTGATGAGGCTGCTCGGAAACTCTCATGCTGTTCCCGTTGTGTTCATCGGCGGCAAACTCGTGGGTGCAATGGACAGAGTCATGGCCTCTCACATCAATGGCACCCTTGTTCCTCTTCTCAAACAAGCTGGTGCCCTCTGGCTTTGACCATCTTGGCTTCACTCCCCAAAAAAAACACTGATAATATAGGAAGGTATGGCAGAGGAAGAGGAGCAGTAGTTTTGGATATTCTATTTTGGATACAGCAATGGCTGTGATATGTCTTAGTTTCAATTCAAGCTTTTCCTCTTCTTTTTTTTTTTTTTTGCTGCTTCTGGTTGATGTTTTACTTACAAGTGGGTCTTTGTGGTTTGCTCAAGTTTGTTTTTTTTAACGAGTGAAATGTAATGGCTGATGGCTCCCTCCTCTGTACAAGGGAAAGAAATTAAAAATAGTTATTTGCAATGAGTTTTCTTTTCTCTCAAGGTTAAAGCCTTTTGACTGCACCTTAATGATTTCATCATTTATCATAATTCATAACGTATGAAATGTTAAGAGTTTGCCTTTTTTGACCGGGCAATCAAATTTGGGGGGACTTGGACCAGAAACCCGCTTCTTTTGCAGCCTTGAAAACAGTAAAACAAAGAAAACAGCCATACTGAAACCTAAACACAACCGGGAATTGTTCCTTTGAGTTCGATATAGCCTCCGACTACTTGAGGGGCATCGGTTCATGATCAGATTTAACTTCAACTTGACATATTTGGTCGGGTCTATGAGATGTGAAGGGGGTAGTAGCTAGGAAGACTGGTGGAGAAGGGCAGGGGATGTTTCAATGTCCGTACCACCATTTTAATTTATTATTTTGTGTTTTACCACGTGTGATGCGAATGGTATTGACGTGGATGATTTTGTGGGACTATATATGAAGATTAGTATGTATGGGAGATGGATAGTGAGGGGCGGGAAAGGGCAGGGGCAGGGGCAGGGGCAGGGGGTTCGTAGGAGCTATTGATTTTTGTGGGCTTATTCTTCTTTTATGGGCGTCAGATTCATGATTTGATTCGTTTCACCATAAACAATTACAATTTTTTTATACTAATTTAGATGGATCAATTTTTTTGAGTTCAAAATTTCGTTCGGCAAAGCTGTTGAAATATAGAATTGGATAAAAAAGCTATGTTTGAAGAGATTTTTTTTTATTTCTTTAAAAGCAGCATTTGAGACTAAAAATAATAGAAAAACTGAACAAAAATTAGAGAGAAGCGAGGTATACGGCAAAACTTCTCCAAAAATTGAGTGCAAAAACAACAAAAACTAAGTCTAACTTGGATTTTGAGATCCACCAACCTATAGTCTTTGGATTGTATAATAATAATGAACATAATTCATAAATATTTAGGGTTATTTTTACTTCTTCGATTTTAATGAAATAGTACTACAATATATTTTACAAAACGTTTATGTCCTTCCAAATAATTTTACCATATGATAGAGCTATTCCATAACAATTTTCTCCTTAATAGAATATGTTTTGAAATAAGTTTATAAAAAATTAATTGTTTTTGAACAAAAGTTAGTTCTCCCCTGTTTTCCGTAAAGGATTTGTATATATGATAGTTAATAATGTTTATAATTGACCTATATATAGGCTTACAATTGACCTATATATAGGCTTACAATTGACCTATATAATGCTTCATACGAGAATGAAAAACTGGATTTTTACAAACATATGTGACACTGAGATTGTCGTAGAAGAGAGATGATGGTTTTGGTAATGCCACGACAATTTCTTGAAGAAGATGTTGGATCCAAAGCACTTCGGCAGTTGCACATTTGCCACGGCACGATATTCAGCTTCTGTGGAAGAATGAGAAACGGTTTTCTGACAAGCTGACTTCTAAGAAATAAGATTAGATCCAAGATAAATAGCAAAACCAGTAGTGGATCGATCGTCCGTAGAGGATCCTCCTCAGTCTACATCGGCAAAGGCGGTGAGATGAAGGAAAGATGCCGAACAAAAAAGAACGTCATGGCATAATGTTCCTTTGAGATAACGCAGGATGCGCTTAGCTGCTATCCAATGTGCAAGTGAAGGACCATGCATGTACTGCGACATATGATTCACGGCAAAAGAAATATTCGGACGAGTAAGTGAAAGATACTAAAGGAGACCAAGTAATCAACGATACCCAGAAATATTAAGTGTTGTGGATGGCTCCGGCGGAGGTAGCTTGTCATAAGAGGACATAGGTGTGGAAATTGCCTTGGCATTTTCCATCTGAAACTGAGTCAAGATGTTAAAGATATATTGCGCATGAGATAAAAACAACCCAGTAGGAGTAGAAATAACCTCAATCCCAAGAAAATGGCTAAGCAAGCCCATATCCTTTAAAGCAAACTTCTTAGATAATATATTGGTGAAATGAGCAATAAAATTAGTGTTATTACTAGTAAGCACAATATCATCCAGACTAGAAAGTATAAAATAACTTCCTTTGCATTATAGATGAAGATAGAGACATCAACCTTTGATTTCGTAAAACCAAAGTGAATTGAGAAATTGAGAGAGTTCAACATACCATGCCCTCGGGGCTTGCTTGAGTCCATACAAGGCTTTACGCAACTGACAAATATGAGATGTGTGAGTAGAATCAACATACCCCGGAGGTTGTTCTAGATAGACTTCCTCATATAAGGTGCCATTTAAGAAGGCATTATTAATGTCAAGTTGCTTGATAGGCCATGCATAATGGAGGGCAAGAGTGAAAATAATACGCATCGTAACAAGTTTCATCACATGACTAAAGGTCTCAAAGTAGTCACGACCAGCTTCTTGAGAGTACCCTTTCGCTACCAGTCGAGCCTTGTATCGATCAACCGAGCCATCAACACGCCGTTTCACACGGAATACCTATTTGTACCCTACGATAGATTGTGTAAATCGTGGAACAAGATCCAATGTTTGGTTTCGTAGCAAGACATTAAACTCATCATCCATGGCTTGTCTCCATAGTGGGTATTTGAGAGCTCGAGTAATAGTCTTTGACTCTATTGTGGAAGACAAAGGATGATATGTAGTAGTATTAACAAGTGAAGGACCAAAGTACCTCGAATTTGGCCGACGAATCTACTATTTGCGGAGGATCATGTTGTGGTAAGTTAGGGGAAACGGCTTGTTGTGGCAATTTAGGGGCAACATCTTGCTATGGTAGATCAACCAAGGGAACTGATGTGGCAGTGGAATCATCAGGTTGTTGTGGCAGGTTACCTAACGAAACTGGTGTGGCAATGTAATCATCAGGTTGTCGTGGCATATTAGACAATAAAATATTAGGTTGCCGTGGCATATGAGGCAATGAAGCATTAGGTTGTCGCGGCATAGTAGGAAATAAAGCATCCAATTGTCGTGGCATAGAGAGGACACAACGTGTAGCAAAAGGGAAGATGTGAGGAACAAACTGAACATGTCGAGAAACATAGATTCTGTTAGTGGTCTGCTTCAGGCATTTATAAGCAGACTGCGTCACAGAGTATCCAAGAAAAACACATTTAACGAACCGTGGCTCAAGTTTATGTGTCGTGTATAGTCTCAGCCAAAGAAAGCACAAGCATCTGAATGGTTGAAGTTTGTCATAGTTCGTTGCTTGTTGATGAAGGAGAAGGTAAGGCGATACATTACCTAGTATCGGTGTTGGCATCTAATTAATAAGATAAGAAGCTACCTGAAAAGCATGAGGCCAATACTCTGTTAGGAGGGATGCAAAGTAAAATAGAGAGAGTCTAGTCTCCACTATGTGACGATGTCTCCGTTCAGCAGTCCCGTTGTGTTCTAGAGTATGAGGAGGTGAAGTAAAGTGAGAAATACCGCCCAAATTTAAAATGGGCAAGAGCTTAACAAACTCACCTCCATTATCAAAGAATAGAGACACAATGGTTTGATGAAAAAAACTTTCAACAAGCCTTTTAAACTGAGGAAATATTGTTGCAACATCAGATTTTTTCTTCACCTGGTATAGCCAGATATACTTGGTAAAATGATCAACAAACACTACATAGTATGAATATCCATCATAAGACACATGTTTAGTGTTCCAAACATCAGAGTAAAACAATTCAAGAGGACGAGAGCTTGACATAGTGTTTTGACCAAATGGCAGTTTATGACTCTTATTAATAAGATAGGAAGTACAATGATAGTTCGTTAAACTAGTTGGGTCATAAGATATATTACAAGTGCGTAATATAGAGGCTAAGAATTTATCGGAGAGATGACCAAATTTGTGATGCAACTAATGTACGGACAAGCAATTGACTGAGTTGACTTGATAAAAGGATCGCGGAACATAGTAGACACCGCCAATTTTAATACCTCGAAGAAGGAAAATTTTTGTGGGTCGATCATTAACAAGAAAATAAGAGTCAAAGAATTCAACAAACACATGATAAGTTTGACACAATTTAGAAACCGACACCAAATTTGTATTTAACTGAGGAACACACAAGACATTTGTAAAAGAAAGAGGCTTGGTAGCCGTGAGAATACTGCATCGGCCAATATAAGATATAGGTAGAGAGTTACCATTACCCAGATGAACTGTATTAGGACCATCATAAAAGGAGATATCCTAAAAAGACGTAGTAGTCATTGTGGTGTGATGCGAGGCATCACTATCAAACATTCAAGGAGCTGGATCAGATGATGAAAGATCAGTAGTAGTGTTAACAATCGGTGAATCAGACGATGGTTGTTGATAAAATTTGTTGTTGTGAAGGAACCGAACAAGCTTACGACAATCCCGAACAACATGTCCTGCCAAATTATAGAACTTGCACACAATATCTTGTTTGATTAAAATGACTAGAATGAGGAACATGACTACGTCCTCACCAGAAAACGAATGGCCAGAGCGACCACCCACCATTCCCTCGAGAACGGTTGATGGAATAGCCATGACTTAAATTAGCCCACTACGCAGAATATACCATGGCAAGAGGTGTAGCTTGGTCAGATTCTTGAAGTAGTCTCTCATGATCAGCTAAGATCTCAAACAACTTAAGCATGGTTGTCGATGTGTTATGCACACGAAGGGTAGCAACAATTGGATGATAATCATCACCCAATTGATTGACAATAGAAATCAAGAGATCTGCATCAAAGATATGATAGTTTTCCAAGGCAATATCAGAGGCAATATTCTGCACGTCTTTCATGTAGCCGGAGATAGACCTGGAACCACGTGAATTGCAATTTGGACTTGAAAGCAAGGATACAACCGATAGATGCTCGAACATAACTCGCAATTAGAGTATCACATGCAATTTTGGCGGTGAAAGCGGATGAAATAAGTGGTTGAACTTGATCAACACAACTGCCAATGAGCGCACTAATAAGAATTTGATCTTGACGATACCATTGTAGATATTCAAGATTAGCAATTGTTGTTACGGAATCGGTAAACTTAGATGGGGAAGGCTGTGAACCATCAATATAACCAAGTAGCCCAAAACCAATAAGAGTAGCCTCCACTTGGTGATGCCAAACATGAAAATTGGCAGACATAAGTTTGAATGGAAAGTTGGTCGGCGCACTAAGATGCACAAGATCATTGGAAGCAAAAGACGGAGCCATAAAAGGAGATCTGGTTTAAAGAATAGCGAAAAAAGAGAGGGAAAAATGAGTAGAGAAATTCTACTTGGCTCTAATTACCATGTAAAGGATTTGTATATATGATAGTTAATAATATTTATCATTGACCTATATATATAGGGTTACAAATGAATATACAAGAATAAGGGAAATCAAATATTAAATACAATATAAGATTGAGATAGAGATAGGATAAGATAGGAGTTAAATGAGATTTGACTAAGAGTTATCCCATGAATTTGAATGAGATAAAAGTTATCTCATCTTATCTTTATACTTAATATTTTCAACATCAACTATTATTTACATAGTTGTTCTAAACAGGCTATTATCAACATAATTGTTTTACATAAACTCAATAAAAGGTTGTTATGAAACAAATCAAGAGTTGTTCTGAATAAGAGTTGTTTTATACCTGAGTTGTTTTTAACTTGGGTATTATTTCAAGGAAAAAATTGATATACAAACTTCTTAATTTTAGGGTTTATGGTGTTAGTTTAGAGTTTGAAGGTTTAGATTATAGTGTTTAGAATTTAGGATTTATGGTTTAAGGTTTACGTTTTAGGGTTTATATATTCTTTATTAATTTAGATTTTAGATTTTGAAGAAGGGTTGTGTAATATTTTTTTTACACAGTTTGTATATCAAAATATAACTTTTATTTTAATTCACAATAATTGTTTCAAGTAACTGCTTCTCTAACAAGTGTTATTCTCCTGAAGGAGAGATTAAATTAAAGAAAATATTTCATGCATTAGCGATGAATAAATGAGTCTAATTAAGGGTTTAGGAGTTTAGTTTAGGGTTTAAGTTTTAAGAGTTTAGGTTGTATGGTTTAGAATTTATGGTGTATGATTTCAATTTAGGTTTTAGAGTTTAGGATTTGTGGTTTTAGTACAAAGGTTTAGGATTTTAATTTCTAGAGTGAAAATTAGACACGCTTGTAAGAAGAAAAAAATCACTATTAGTGTATGATATAACTTTTTTTAAATTAAATAACAATAGTACTTGTTCTAGAAGAGATGAATTTTGTTATTGAAAAGATATTTCTTGAAACATATATAATTTTATTTCTCTACAAAAAGAAATAAAAAGAACATGAAGGTGAAATGAGCAACTAAAATAAGCATGTACAAATGATAAGTTAGCAACAGGAACAAATCATGAATTTGTGAATGATTCGCAACTTAAGATCAAGTTGACCTACATGCCTTTGGATCTTTCGGAATAGAGAATCAATTACCAATATAAAATTTCAGCCGCTTATTGATTTGAGTTGTTTCTACATTCCATGTATATTAAAGAATAAGCACTTGAACTCGTTGAACGATTCTAGTAGTAGACGAGATGTTTTCTCATATGATTTGAGTTCGAGTTATGTAAACTATAATTATAAATGTGTGAGTTTATTCAGATATAAAATCAAACTAAGATACTATCTTATAATCTGATTAAATTGTTAAAAACAATAAACTTATTTAAGTACAAAAACACTAAAAATTTATTCAAATAAGTTACGGTAGTTTAAGGAGTGAAGCAAGCACATTTAATTGGTTGACCAAGCTGTTCATCTTTGTTGTCTCATATTCCCTCGGGTCATGTGTTCTAGACCCATTGGGAGCACTCTTCTTCCTTCCTCCAGAGTCTCCCTTCCCATTCCCTCTAAGTAGAATTATAATTAGATTTAAGACGTGTCAAAAAAAAGTAGTGATGGGAATCCAATAAATGGTCTCATAGAAAAGCGAATGATGTTCATCTTAAAAGACTTGAGTTTAATCATTTTGTCCGCAAAGTGTGCGTGGATTGTCAAAGAGTTAAAAATATGTATGAACATATATTATCTTGTAATCACCTTTAGACTATTAAAAAGGGAAAAATGACAAAAGATGCCCCTAACGTTTGCATGTTTTCTTATTTGTCCCCTATTCTTTTTTTTTTGGAGCAAACAACTCCCAACGTTTCAATTTGGTCCAAATATGCCCATGTTGGATGGAAACTGCCAGTCAACTAACGGTCAATGACTGATGTTAACTGGACTTGTCATATGTTAAGATCTGCTGACGTGTCAGCATCATATTCGCCATGTGTCAACATCATATTTGCCACGTGTCACCATCCGTTTCTGCTACGTTTCAGCATGATAGTCAGCCACGTGTCACCATAAAGAAGGGTATAACAAAATAATTTTTTTAAATAAATCTGACGTAGCATATACCACGTCAGCAGATCTTAATGCGTGGCAAGTCTAGTCAAAATCAGCCGTTGATCGTCAGTTTCCATCCAACAGGGGCATATTTGGACCAAATTGAAACGTCAGGGGTTGTTTGCTCCAAGAAAAGAATAGGGGGCAAATGACAAAACATGCAAACGTTGCAGGCAACTTTTGTCATTTTGCCATTAAAAAAAAGTAGTGATGACACAAGTTAGGTCGGGTTGATTTTTGTCCAACTCGGGTTATTTTTTGGTCGACTCGAACTCGAACCAAAAATATAAACTTTTTACCAAAATCCAACCCGACATTTTCACCTGACCCGAACTCTACCCGAATTTTAAGATTAAAACCCTTATCTGTCCCTACCCGACCCGAAATAAATAAATAAAATATTTTCCCATTTTTATTAAAAATAAAGGGAATAATAGAAAATATTAAAAAGGGGTATTTATACTAATTATACGTATTCTCTTTTTTTATTTGATAAAATTAAAGATATAATTGAAAAATATATATAAAGGGACAATATATCAATTACTCCTAAATATAAAGAAAAAATATACAAATATCTCGAGTCGGATATTTTACACTTTAAACCCGAACTTCAAAAGTCGACATTCATTAATTTTTCACCTGGCTCAACCCGAACTCATTTTTTTTTAAAAAAAACCCAGCCATATAAGATTAGGTCAGGTCAAAATCCATCAAATCCGAGTCTCATACCTATCCCTAAGTTTATGTGCTTCTTTAATACATAAACCTAATATTTGTCTAACCTTTCATGCAAGCAAACCACAAATCAGATCATTTATAGGATTGTTTCTTTTGTAAAACACCAATTTTTCTACTATGTTGTCTCTGTATTTTCGCCTTTTATTTTTGGATGGACATAAACATTTGTGATCGTATGTTAAAAAAATAAGTCAAAATGTAATACGTAAAAGTTAAATTTTTATACATTAATATTTAATGCACTGGAAATATATATTTTATGTGTTATAAGTAAATTTACTAAGTATTGATATATCATCATATAATTTTAAAACTAAACTCGTTTAAATTTATTTTCAATGATATATCATATAAAAAAAATTAAGTTAATTAAGCCCTCAAACCATTAACTATTAAAGAAATTCATCTTTATCGAAAACTTATATTTTTTCTCTCAATTTTAGAAGCTCGTAATTCTTTTTTTTTTGGTTGGCCGGCACTGGCGTACGTTTTAATGAGGATCGTCGGTCGTCAGTATTTCATTCTCTTTTGTTTTTATATATTTAGTTCTTTTCTTTTTTGATGTTTTTATTTTCTTTTAGTTTTTATCTATCTTTGTTGCACGTTTTCTTTATCTTATGGCACATTATACTTTATCATAGTGGTAGATCTATGTTCGAAAATATGTTTTTCACAACGCTCGGCTCTGATTTGTGGTTTGTCGGTGGTCTTTAGTAGTTTAATTCCTTTTTGTGGTTCATTTTTCGATGCAGTTATATCTGTTTTGCGAAGCAGCCTCCAAGATTGTTGGTTTTACTCACCGCTCCTACTTCAATCTTGAAGCGTGTAGGTGGATAGAGACAAGAAGTCTTGCTCCATGCTTTTATTTGTCTAGTGTTTCATCTTTATCATTGTTTTACAGCCCTCTGAACGTGTTTTGCTGGACTGATGTTTCATTTTTTTTATTATAGATTTATTGGATTTTTTATTTTTCTGCTACAATTTCAATTTTTTGCTCAACAAATATGATTTTATTAAGATTATCGAACAAGCCAAACTCAAACGTTATGTGCCTCTTTAAAAATCTCCTTAATCCTAATTAGAAGAAAACCTCCCTAATCTTAATTACAAGAAAATAGTACACGGACCGAAAACAAAACACAAGCTCCCGAAAAACACCGGGTTTACACATCTCGAAAGAGTGCAACAATTTCTTTCACGTAAACTCAAAATTACCTGAATAGAAAATTACCGGTCCAGAGAAATCCAAAGAAAATTGACCCTAAGATTCCTACCAACATGCGATCGAATCCAATATAACTATCCATAATGAGATCACTTCTGACTCCTATTAATAAACGGTACAATTCTGCCCAAGAAACAGTAGACTTAGATACCCCTTACACCAAAAACCACCAAGTGTCCAAGCAAAGAACGGCCATCACTAACAATTTTCCCCATCAACTAAGTCGATACAAAACAAACAAGACAGCTCTAACCTGCAGATTCCCAAGCGAACTCTCCATGACCATTCTTCTAAAAATGAGGCCAGATCCTTAATCTAGTTCGGGCTTACCGAAGCAATCTGTCATCTCATTAAATTCTCTAGGAGACATGACTGAATCTGTGGTCTTTACCTCAGTCTTTCACACGAACTTAAACATCTGCAACTCGACAATGCCCTTTGTAGAAAAACAAAACATCCATCGCATAAATTAAATCAGGAAACATGGTAATAGCAGAACAAAAAACAAAGACGTTGCTCAGGCTTTCGGTCCACACAAAAGCACTACTCCTGAACAAAACTTCACACTTCCAATCCTGCCAAACCTTTTTCAATGATAAATCCAACTCAGATATAATTCCTAACAGACTATAATGCCGAAGAAACTGAGATTAGAGAGTTCCTCAAGTAACCGAAAGAACTCTTTAACCCAAACTACCAGAAGGACATCAGGCCTGCCCTCGACCACAACCACTCAAAATCGAACTCGACAACAAACCTAATTTTTCCACAAAACTCTTCAAATATTTATTCTTCTACGATAGTAGCCAAAACAAACATCTCAAACTGCAAATCCCGAATCAGACTTCTAGCTTCAAAAGAAAACACTAAATGTTCGCACCCAGACCTCGCAAATAATTAAATTAAAAAACACATCACAGATAGTACAACAAAGACCACATACCTTGCTTAGCTTCCATCACCGTTAATTCCCTGACGACCTCTTGTTCACTACCCACAATTTGCATCCCTAGTTTTTTTACCTAACTTTAGAGTTTTTCTTGCCTCCTTGGTAGCATTTTCCCACCTGACCGCAAGATCGGAATCCGATAACGAACGTCCAGATAAGATCGATGAATTTAGATTCTCCTTATTCAGCTTGTTTCTACGAAAAGCCCTATCCCTCTTCTTCCTTTCTGCCTCTGACAGAGCCTTATCCTGATAATCCAAAAGCGATCTGTAGCGTTTATCTTTCTTGACCTTCTTACCACAGAGCGAAGAGTCCATTTCAGGGAAGAAATCTCTAGCATTATTCACATTGGCACCAACATCCGTCTGATTTCCTGCAGCCTCACAAGGAATGGCATTCTTCTTTCGTCAACTGAAGTGGCTACAATTTTAATTTCTTTTAGACTGTTTTACTATTTTCATTTCTAATAAAATACAATCTCTATATTGTCAAAAAAAAAGTTTTTAACCGGCTCTGAACTCTTATTGTACCCAATTCAGTTAAGTTCTTATATTTCAAAATTCCACCAATCTCCTTATTTACCGACATTAACCGATAAATTTAATAATTTTAACTAATTAATATTATTTGTTGTGTCATAGTATTGTTATTTAATATTTTTAAATTTTTTTAGTTTTTTTTAGTTTTTGAAACTTCTAAAATAATAAAAAATGATTTTATAAAAAATTTATAAATGTCAAATAACAAAATTATAGTGTGTTACGTAATAGTAATATCTAAAGAAAAAATAGTAGTTAAAATTGATCAAAGTGCTTAATTGATTTAATTTATCGGTTCAGATGCTTAATTTGGTGCATAAAATATTTAGAGATTTAATTAATTTTTTTTCTCAAAAGTTCAAGGACTTTAAGCATCTTTAAGCCTTTAATTAAAGAACAATATATAAAATATGATTGAATTAAATGTAACTATTTGAATAAAACTCTCATTGGTTAAGTAAACATGTCACATCACTCAACCAATTGAGTGGTCCATGTGATAAATGGTGACGTTGTTTTTCTTGAGTGACTCAAGTTTGAGAACTGTAATATGAATAAAGTATGAATTTTAACATGTAATCACACTAGAATATTAAAAAAACATATCACATCACCTAAAAACAATATACTCTGTTTTTTTGAATAGTTTAAAGGTAATTACAATATACTATATTTTAAACTAACGTAAATATTTAATTAAGTTAACAGTATAAAATGAACGGTTTTTAGTAGGATCAAAATACAGTGCATGAAGCAGTATTTTTACCATATTATTCGCATGAAAATTGAACAACCATACATAATCTCTCATTTACAGGAGGTATATATACAATCAATTACTACAGATTTAGAGGGCTGCTTTCACTTAAAAAAACATAAATGGAGAGACAAGGATTTCTAACTAGTAAATAAAGGTACACTGCCTCGGAACATATCAAATACAAGAGAAGCATGCATTACTAATACTGATGATCCAGAAGCCCTCAGCATAAAACTCTTTTTTATCTTCTATGAGCAAAATAACAAGTTATGCAGCAGGGTAGAAGAGAACATGAAGATGTTTAAGGAAGAAATAAGAATCCAATTTTTAAGGAAATTTAATAATCAAATATTACACATAAAATATAATTTATATTTTATGTGATATTATATGATTGGATGAGACTATGACCCTGTTTGGCAATTAACGGATAACTGATTGAGGACAACATATTACATTACCTGATAGCATTAGCTGATTTGACTAGCGGATAGTATTAGCTGATTGTATAAAAGTGTTTGGTAAAATTAATTGATATTCGATAACTGTTTGATTATTTGAACAAGAAAAAAATGACATATAAAAATGATTATATTCAATATTTGTTTGAATAATTTCTTACTTTGTATCTATTAATATTAATTAGATTATGATTTTTTATATCGTTACTAAGAATATATGAATGATGTATATATTAATTTCTTATTTGTGAAATTGTATTTTTAATATAATTTTAATAATTATTTAATTTAGATGTATATATTAATTTCTTATTTATGAAATTATATTTTGAATATAATTTTATTAATTATTAAATTTAGATGTATATATTAATTTCTTATTTACAAAATTATCTTTTTAATTTTATTAATTATTCACATTTATGTTATTTAGAAAAAAATTATAATCGTCAAGGAAAAAAGAGTTTATAATTCTTTTATCCAAACTTCTAGCTCAAAAAAAATTTAAAAGGAGTTTTTCAAATTGAGAAATTTCACCCAATTTGCTATTATAATTTTGAGTTTACCAAATATTTAAATTAGTGAATTTGACTGATTAAACCCCTAAAAATAGTTAAAATTTTTAATTTTAAATCAAAAAATTATTTACCAAACTAGACTTATGCCTAATGGAAAGAGCCTATCTATAATTTATCTCTAAATTGACTGCTCACTATTTAGTGACGGATTCCACCCAAAATTAATGTGTTATACTGATATGCATCAACAGACTAAATTACCGTAAAAAACAAAACAAAGAGGGGAAGGGTTACACTATATATTTTGGTACTTCACTAGTTGAGCTTGCTTTTAATACTCAATTTAGTATTTAAGTTTTTTTCCCTTCAATTTGGTACATGTATATGATTTCACGCTCAATTTAGTACCCAAATCAAACAATCAGTGAATATATGATACATGTACTCTGTAACACCCATTTCTCGACTCCGATCATCAGAGTCGAGTCGGGAATGTCACAAAACCAATACAATATAAACAATGAAATTTTTCGAAAATACTATAAAATTTAAAACTTTTGAAAATATATATTGACTTGCACACAAAATCGGAGCTCCTTTACTTTTCTAAATATAAACTAACTGTTTGATAAATAACAGACTTTGAACAAAAAATAAACAAATTTATCTCATTTATACATGACACTAAGATTAATTAAAACCTCAAGTAGGATGTCATTACTGTGGTAGCTTGATGAAATTTTTTTGAACTTGATACAACGTCTTGCTTACAATAATGTTTTGAACCATCTACATGTGCACAATCAAACACACTAAGTACAAACTTAATGAAGCATTAATTGTATTTATAAAATAAGTAAACAAGTAACTTAAAATAAACATAGTTTAGTCAATTATTGCTCAATTTTCCTAAAAATCAATACCACTATATGGCATGATTAAAATAATGCTAAAAAAATTTATAAATCATTTCCATGTTCAACCCAAGATATAAGAAAAGAGAGAACTAAGTATGCGAGTCATGTACACCCAAAGTACTAAGTATCCCATGGATACTGATGATAACTATGACGAGCTCGATGTACTCGCAGAGTACTAAGCACCAAAGTGCTATGTAGTCCTAGACTACTAGGCCATAAAGACCAATAAACTCTCAAAATTTTAGACACGTAAAGTGTCAGGCGCATCTTCTAGACTCTATGACATGCCACTATACTGTAACTCTCAATAATAAACTTGAGCATTAAAGCATCATCTTTATACTTGTAGTATAGCATTCTATAAATGATAAATAAACTATTATCGATAGAACAAAAAAATAAAGCAGTTCATATTCCATTATACCATAAATCATTTTATAATGTATCATCGATATATGATAATAAGATTGTCATAAACAAAATATAATAAGACAGTTTATACCCTATCATGTACAAAACCAATTCTTTTTGCATGTAAAAATATTATATTTCATATAAAAGCCAATATTACCAATTTGGTAAAATCGTATAGATCGACTTATCGCAAGTCTTCCTAAATACATTTTAAAACAAATAAATGCATTCGACACTTCTTATCCCAAACTATATGGTGTGAATTAATAGAACTTCAAGCTTGGTCCTTGATCTATCTTCTAAATTACCAAATCTTTCTGCTTACTTGTGTGCTTCACATTTATATCCTCACATGAACAATTAACAACACCAATAAAACCCTCACTTTTATAATATGTCAGCCCGAGCTACCTTCAAAGAAATATTTCTATAAAATACTCTACAACTCGGAATTCGATTCAGTTTGTTATGGAAGAAACTAGATTCGAAAAGCTTTTCAACGATATAAACTAATAGCCCGAATTCAACTCGTACAATTTATGACAAATTTTCAAAGTCAAATTAAAGTTCTGAATTTCGAAACAGACTGCTACTCTGTTTTCTCACCTTTTATCACTTAAAAATTTATATATTTTAATACAAAACTTGAAACCGCTCATCGTTTATGCCAAACGAAACTAGACAAACTCACGATTACAACGATATATGAATCACTTTCTAATTATTTTTATGAAATTTTGGTGAATTTCCGAACTCACTGCCAAAAATTAATTTCTGGGAAGATTTCATAATTCTAATTTTTAACATCCTTTAACTATTCCAAGTCTAAATTAACCTTTAATTATATTATTCTAACAATTTTCTTTCATTACAAGCTCAAAAACAATTCGGATCCATAAACCCTAAGCTAGAATACTTCAAATTCATGAATATATCTCTTGCAAAACCATGAAATATTCATACCACATGAAAGAGAATTTCATGTAGAACAATTTTGTATTTCACAAGCCAACCCTAAATCCAAGTATTTGTGGACGAAAATCACAAAAATAAAATAAAATTCTTACCTTTGTTCTTGAGACATGTCTTGGAGGAGAAATGGCAGAACAATTTTTTATTTAATTCCATGCCACTTGTCATCTTTATTTGCCATACATGATAAAAATCTTCCTAATAGTTAAATGATCATTTTGTCCTCAAATTTAAAGCTCCAAAATAAGCCACATGTCACTAATTTTAAATCCAATGGCCAAGATTAAATACAGAGTTTGTAGTTTACAGCTTTCTCTATGTAAGAAACTTTAATACCAATCTTGTCCTTTTTAAATCCAATGGTTTATACTCAACATGGAATTCAACTTAAATCTAATGGTTCATAATATTCCAAGTAACCAACATCATCATCCAAGGGCTAAACTAAAATGAAAGTATAAAACTTTTTCATTCTATCTGCAACCACCTAAATCGAACCCTTCTGACTCGAGTTAATTTTACTCTCTCTTATTTCCATAGAGGAATGGAAATCGGTTGCAACAATCCAAAAGACACTTGATGTTTTGCTTTTATTTGCTAGCATGTTAAGTACTTAGCAACAAATTTAGTGACAACTATTTTCATACCTAGCCACCAATAATAATATTTCAGATCTTAATATATCTTATTACCTCTTAGATGTGTCATCACTGAACTGCAATCTTCTTTAATAAAAAGTTATCATTTCTATTCATTACCATCAAGGACATACCTATCACTCGACAGTACAAACTTCCATCAAACTTAACTTCAAAGTTTTTGGTTTCACCATTTTTAATTTGCTTAATTCTATCCGATATTTCTCATCTTTTTATTGGTGATCTTTAGTCCTACCTAACTGAGTAGGTTTAAGCTAAAGTTTGGTAATTAACATACCATTATTTTCAATTACAATTGCACGTTCATTGCTCTTAAAGTAGAGAATATCTTCCAACTAAGTGCATTGGCTACTATGTTGATCTTTCCAAGATAGTAGTCAATCGCAAGATCATAATTCTTGAAGAGTTCTATCTACCTCCTCTACCACGTGTTTTGATCTTTTTGGGTCATCAAGCATTTTTTGAACTTTTATAACCATGAAGACATAACATTGATCACCATACAAATGATGCCACCAAATTTTCAAAGCAAATATTATTGTGTCTAACTTCAGATCATTAGTCAAGTAATTTCTCTCATGAGTCTTGATTTTCCATGATGCACATGTCACTAATTTACCCTTTTGAACTTATATGTATCCCAATTCATTATAGAAAGCATTATTGTAGAGTGTCAAATCTTTTTGTACTAACACTGGAGCTTCTGTCATATTCTTTTTTAGAATCCAATTGAGTTCCATAGGTCCATGCAATATAGCCTAATAACATTGATCACCATACAAATGATGCCACCAAAATTTTAAAGCAAATATTATTGTGTCTAACTTCAGATCACGAGTCAAGTAATTTCTCTCATGAGTCTTGATTTTCCATGATGCATAATCCACTAATTTACCCATTTGAACTTATATGTATCCCAATTGATTATAGAAATCATTATTGTAGAGTGTCAAATTTTTTTTGTACTAACACTGGAGCTTCTGTCATATTCTTTTTTAGAATCCAATCGAGTTCCACAGGCCCATGCAATATAGCCTAATAAAATAACTTCAAATATCAAAAATTCATATTTGGACAAACTTTCATACAATTTATTTTTCGCTGAATCTGAATTACTACCGGAAGGTGTAAACTATAATATTTTCTAGTCTTTGGTGTACATTAGAATATCATCAATGGATACTACAATAAATTGATCCAAGTACAGTAGAGAACTCTCTATCTATCAGATCCGTATATGTTATTAGACCATTAGTAAGATCAAAAAACACTACCGCAACTCATATTGTCCATACTATATCCTGAATACAATTTTAAGAATATTCTTCTCCTTAACCTTTAATTGGTTCATCCTAATCGAAGATCAATTTTAGGAAACATTGTTGATCCATTCAACTGATCGAAGAGATCATCAATATGTGACTTCACTGTCATCTGTTCAACTAACAATATGCATTACATAATCTCGTCAAACCATCTTTCTTTCTCTTACAATATTAGGCCTCCCCAAAGTAATATATTAGGTCGTATAAAACCCTGATTCAATAGTTCATGTAACTAAACCTTTAACTCTCTTAGCTTTGTGGGAGCCATTTTGTACAATACCATTGATATAAGTTTAGTGCCAAAGATAACCTAATTCGAAATTTAACTTGACAATTAGATGATAATCCTGGCAGTTCCAAAGCGAACACATCCTGATATCCACCAACAATTCCGATATTTTCCAAATTCACCTTTGAATACTTCTATGTTCATAATATAAGGTAGAAAGTTCTACACCCTTGCAAAAGAAGTTTCCTTAATAATACTGCTAAATCGCATTGATTAGAAAAATTTAATCTTTCTCGTCACTATAATCTCAAACTTTTCATTCTTTTTTAGAAATAATTGTTTGAACAAAAATTTAAAATATGATAAACGAATAACAAATCCATGCTAAGAATAATATCAATTCATAAAAAGATAGCTTTGTTAGACTTACAAAAAATTCAATTCCTTGAATTACTATCGAGTAATTCTCACGGTTATGACTTACTCTCGTGTTATGTCCCAAGGGATAAATCACTCTCACATCTCGCATTCCCTAATTATCGCAATGAAGCCCTTCTAGCCTAATTCTTATATCATTAAGCCAAATAGTCTATCATCATTGGCTCTCTAACAAAATCTCACTTGAAATCTGACACTTCAAGGCTTTTCAGTTTATCATTAGTAAAAGTTCAAAGAGATTAAGACTAAATCTATTTAGAATCAAATCTAAGGTTGAAAGAATAAACCTCCGTTTTGCACATGCATTTTTGGTTGCACTAGCACCTTATTATTACACTGAGTTGGTGGAGGGTTATGATTAACATCATCAATCCTATTACAAGCTTTACCATAGCCCAGTCAATCGAGTGCTTAACATGATTCTCCCGTCTGTAATATTTATGACCTATAACAGTCAATTAAAATCAATAAGTTGTTGCATCTATTCATACAAGCATTGATACAGTAACTATGACATCCTAGTGGCATGTATACAATTACTAACTCATATCAGACTCGGTTTAGATCCAGAACTGGTTAAACCTGTTACTCTGATACCACTAAATTTAACACTATATTCTCGACTCCGATCATTAGAGTCGGGTTGGGAATGTCACAAAACCAATATAGTACAGACAATGAAATTTATTCGAAAATACTATAAAATTTAAAACCATTGAAAATATTTATATTGACTTGCACACAAAATCGAAGCTCCTTTGTTTTTCTAAATATAAATTAACTGTTTGATAAATAATAGACTCTGAACTAAAATATAGAAATTTATCTCATTTATACATGCCACTAAGATTAATTAAAACCTCAAGTAGGATTTCATTACTGTGGTAGCTTGATGAAATATTTTTGAACTTGATGCAACATCTTGCTTACAACAATGTCTTGAACCACCTACGTGTGCACATCAAACACACGCTAAGTATGAACTTAATTTTTTTTAAAGCTCCACAGTTTTAAAGTTCCACAATAAGCCACATGTAACTATTTTAAATTCAATGGCCAAGATTAGATATGGAGTTTGTAGTTTACAACTTTGTCCTTGAAAGAAACTTTAATACCAGTCTTGTCCTTTTTAATCCAATGGTTAATACTCAACATGGAATTCAACTTAAATCCAATAGTTCATAATCGTTCATTCTATCTGCAACCACCTGAATCGAACCCTTCTAACTCGGGTTAATGTTACTCTTTCTTATTTCTATAGAGGAATGGAAATCGGTTGTAACAATCCAAAAGGCACTTGATGTTTTGCTTTTATTTGCTAGCATGTTAAGCACTTAGCAACAAATTTAGTGACAACTGTTTTCATACCTAGCCACCAATAATAATATTTCAGATCTTAATATATCTTATTACCTCCTAGATTTATCATCACTGAACTACAGGCTGCTTCAATAAGAAGTTATCATTTCCATTCATTACCATCAAGGACATAACTATCACTCAACAGTTCAAACTTCCATCAAAATTAACTTCAAAGTCTTTAGTTTCACCATTTTTAATTTGCTTAATTCTATCTCGACATTTCTCATCTTTCGATTGGTGATCTTTAATATAACCTAACTGAGTATGTTCAAGCTAAAGTTCGATAATTAACATACCATTCTTTTTCAATTACAATTGCACTTTCATTGCTCATAAAGTAGAGAATATCTTCCAACTAAGTGCATTGACTACTATATTGGCCTTAGTCAATCGCAAGATTATAATTCTTCAGGGGTTTTATCTACCTCCTCTACCACATGTTTTTGATCTTTTTGGGTCAGCAAGCATTTTGGACTTTTATAATTGTGAAGACATAATATTGGTCACCATACAAATGATGCCACCAAATTTTCAAAGCAAATATTATTGTGTCTAACTTCAGATCACGAGTCAAGTAATTTCGCTCGTATGTCCTGATTTGCCATGATGCATAGGCTATTAATTTACCCTTTTGCATTTATATGTATCCCAATTCATTATAGAAAGCATTATTGTAGAGTGTCAAATCTTTTTGTATTAACACTTGAGCTTCTATCATATTTTGTTTTAGAATCCAATTGAGTTCCATAGGCCCATGCAATATAGCCTAATAAAACCACTTCATATATCAAAAATTCATATTTGGACAACCTTTCATACAATTTATTTCCCCTGAATCTGAATTACTACCCGAGGGTGTAAACCATAATCTTTTCTAGTCTTTGCGTACATTAGAATATCACCAATTGGTGCTACAATAAATTGATCAAAGTACGGTAGAGAAGTTTTTTTATAATATTAGCCTTCCCCAAAGTAATATATTAGGTTGTATAAAACCCTAATTCAATAATTCATATAACTAAACCTTTAACTCTCTTAGCTCTGTGTGACCTATTTTGTACAGTACCATTGATATAAGTTTAGTGCCAAAGATAACCTAAATCCGAAAATTAACTTGACAATTAGATGGTAATTTTGGCATCTCCAAAGGGAACACATCCTGATATCTACTAACAATTGCGATATTTCCCAAGTTCATCTTTGAATCTTCTATGTTTACAATATAAGGTAGAAAGTTCTACACCCCTGTAAAATAAGTTTCCTTAAAAATACTGCTAAATCGCATTGATTAGAAAAATCTAATCTTTCTCGTCACTATAATCTCAAACTTTTCATTCCTTTTTAGAAATAACCGTTTGAAGAAAAATTCAGAATATCACGATAAACGAAAAACCAATCCATGCTAAGAATAATATCAATTCATAAAAGACAGCTTCATTAGACTTACCAAGAATTTAATTCCTTGAATTGTTATCAAGTAGTTCTCACAATTATAAATTACTCTCGTGTTATGTCCCAAAGGATAAATCACTCTCACATCCAGCATTCCCTAATCATCACAACGAAGACCTTCTAGGATAAATCAATCTCATATCCAACATTCCCTAATCATCACAACGAAGCCCTTCTAACATAATTCTTATATCATTAAGCCAAATAGTCTATCATCATTGACTTTCCAAAAAAATCTCACTTGAAATCTGACACTTCAAGGCTTTTCAGCTCATTATCAGTAAAAGTCCGAAGAGATTAATATTAAATCTATTTAGAATCAAATCTAAGGTTGAAAGAATAAACCTTGGTTTTGCACATGCATTTCCGGTTGCACTGGCACCTTATTATTACACTGAGTTGGCGGAGAGTTATGATTAACCTCATCAATCCTATCACGAGCCTTACCATAACCCACTCAATCGATCACTTAACGTGATTCTCCAGTCTGTAATATTTATGTCCTAAAAGAGTCAATTAAAATCAATAAGTTTTTGCATCTATTCATATAAGCATTGATACAGTAAATATGACATCCTAGTGGCATGTATACTCTTACTAACTCATATCAGACTCGGTTTAGATCCATAACCAGCTAAACTTGTAGCCCTAATTCCACTAAATTTAACACCCCATTCTCGACTCTAATCATCAGAGTCGAGTCGGGAATGTCACAAAACCAATACATAACATAAAATGAAATTTATTCGAAAATACTAGAAAATTTTAAACCTTTGAAAACATTTATATTGACTTGTACACAAAATCAGAGCTCCTTTACTTTTCTAAATATAAATTAATCATTTGATAAATAATAGACTCTGAACCATAATAGACAAATTTATCTCATTTATACATGCCACTAAAATTAATAAAACCTCAAGTATGATGTCATTATTGTGGTAGCTTGATGAATTTTTTTGAACCTAATGCAACGTCTTGCTTACACCAATGTCTTGAACCATCTACGTGTGCACAATCAAACACACGCTAAGTACAAACTTAATGAGGCAATAATTGTATTCATAAAATATGTAAATCAATAACTTAAAATAAACATAGTTTAGTCAATTATTGCCTAATTTTCCTGAAAATCAATACCATTATATAGAATGATTAAAATTATGCTAAAAATATCTTATAAATCATTTCCATGTTCAGCCTAAGATATAAGTAAAGAGAAAACTAAGTATGCAAGTCGTGTACTCCCAAAGTACTAAGTATCCCATGGATACTAACGATAACTATGACGAGCTCGATGTACTCCCAGAGTACTAAGCACCAAAGTGATATGTAGTCCCAGACTACTAGGCCATAAAGACCGATGAACTCCCAGAGTTCTAGATACATAAAGTGTTGGACGCAACTTCTAGACTCTATGGCATGCCATTATAGTGTAATTCTCAATAATAAACTTGGGCATTAAAATATCATCTTTATACTTGTAGTATATCATTCTTTAAATGATAAATAAACTATCATCGATATAACAACATAATAAAGCAGTTCATAGTCCATTATACCATAAATCATTCTCTAACATATATCGATATATGATAATTATATTATCATAAAAAATAATAAACCATTTCATACCCTATCATGTACAAAATCGTTTCTTTTTGCTTGTTAAAATATTATATTTCACATAAAAGCCAATATTACCAATTCAGTAAAATCGTATAGGTTAACTTATTGCAAGTCTTCCTAAATACATTTTAAAACAGATAAATGCATTCACCTTGACACTTCTTATCACAAACTAAATTGTGTGAATTAAGAGAACTTCAAGCTTGGTCCTTGATCTATCTTCTAAATTACCAAATCTTTTTGCTTACTTGTGTGCTTCACATTCATCTCCTCACATGCACTCTTAACAACACCAATAAGACCTTCACTTTTATAGTCTGTCATCCTGAGCTTCCTTCAAAGAAATATTTCTATAAATATTCTACTACTCGGAATTCGATTCGGTTTGTTAAAGAAAAAACTAGATTTGATAATCTTTTCAACCATATAAACTAATAGCACAAATTCAACTCATACAATTTATGACAAATTTTCAAAGTCAAATTTTAGTGCTGAATTTCGGAGCATGCTGCTACTCTATTTTCTGACCTTCCATCACTTAAAAATTCATATCTTTTAATAAAGAACTCAAAATCGGTCACCGTTTATGCCAAACGAAACTAGGCGAACTCACGATTACAACGATATATGGATCACTTTCTAATTATTTTTTATGGAATTTGATGAATTTCCAAACTCACTACCAAAAACTAATTACTGGGTAGATTTTATAATTCTAATCTTTAACATCCTTTAACCATTCCAACACTCTAAATTAACCTTCAATTGCATTATTCTAACATTTTCTTTTATTTCAAGCCCAAAAATTAATTTGGATCCATAAACCTTAAATTGGAATACTTCAAAATTTTGAATATATTGTTGGAAATATGGCGTTAGTGATCAAAAAAAATAATAAATAGTAAAATAAAATACTAAATTTATTATTAGATCGAACAAAATAAAATAACAACAACTAAAGTTGAAGCTAAAAAATAGAATAATCGAATAAAACCATGCATTCTAATAATCTCTTTCACTACTGTTATACTTGGATCTATTTGTACGACTTCTTCCACATGATCCACTAAATACCAACACGCAACTTCTCTCATATTTCCTTTACTACAAGTAATAGTAGATTACCAAGGAAAGTTAAAAATAATGGAATCAAATAAAAGAAACAGATAAATAAATCGTAATTCGATTGAGTAGAAACAGTTGAGGCCTGTGAGAACACAGTTTCCTTAAGATAGATTTTCGGCCACTCATATGGTGCTTGAGATACGCTGGATGTCTGTCTCCCAGGATACAACAACTAGATGATCAATTTTAGTAGCACATCTGCAGAGATCACGAACTGTAACCTTGCCTTCCTCTATCACCGAAAATACTTTAGAAAATCACAGAGTAAAAATAGCGGAAAACTTTATGTTTTTACTGTTGTAAAACCTAGTAGGTTGCATGCTATTTATAGGGGTAGGAGTTTCATTGGGAATAAAACTTGTGAATTATTTGAATTTTATTTAAAATAAAATTCATTAATTAAATAGGATTATCACAATAGTATATGAATTAAAAGATAATTTCTTATCATATATATATCCTTTTAATTCCAGAATATAAAAAAAATAACATCCAATTTTAAGGATAATCTCTTATCATTTATCCTTTTATTTGAGATATTAAAATGCTATATTTAGGAAAAAATATTGCGTAATAGGTTAAAATATTCACAAGCCTATGGAGGGCCTGGCCGGTCTGGACATTCATATTACCCATATTATATAAGCTTAATTTATTCGATAATTACCAAGTAGAGTCTTGTATATAAACATATCCCACGCTTAGTAACCCATCAATATGGGATATAAGCTTTTCCCTTTTTCTTAACTCAATTCAAAGCCTACTTTGAGCATCAATTTCTCATTCATTGCTCACTCGTTTTAAACGTATGAGATATCGTTAAAAATGTCTCATGGAGTAGAATATGAAGAAGTAATTTCATTTATTCGAATATCCACGTTTTAGCATTGAAAATATGTCTCAAAGTTTCAACATTATCATATTTTTTCCAACATATATCTCTTACAAAACCATGAAATACTCGTACCACATGAAAGAGAATTTCATGTAGAAGAATTTTGTATTTCACAAGCCAACCCTAAATCCAAGTATTTATGGATAAAAATCACAAAAAAATATTACCTTTGTTTTGGAGAACTCGCGTCTTAGAGGAGAAATGGAAGAACAATTTCTTTTTTAATTCCATGCCACTTGTCCTCTTTATTTGCTATACATGATAAAAATCTTCCTAATAGTTAAATGACCATTTTTTCCTCAAATCTAAAGCTCCACAATAAGCTACATGTCACTACTTTAAATCCAATAGCCAAGATTAAATATGGAGTTTGTAGTTTACAACTTTGTCCTTGTAAGAAACTTTACTACCAATCTTGTATTTTTTAAATCCAATGGTTAATACTCAACATGGAACTCAAATTAAATCCAATGGTTCATAATCTTCCAAGTATCCAACATCATTATCCAAGGGCTCATATTAATCTAAGCACTAATAGAAGACATTTTTGCCCCTAAATTCAATGGCTAGAAATAAATTCTTGAATTTTCTATTCGATATGATTATCTAAAAAAATTCTGAAACTTTAACTATTAATTCCTTTCAATATAAATCCCAGATCAGCCTCATAATTTCATTTCCAACTCACTTCTCATATGTAAACTATCTATTTACAGGATAAAAATTATTTATGGGAAAATTACCATTTAAAGGCCCAATCTTTTTCAAAGTTTTCACTTTAGACGCCAAACTTTCATTTTTATCCATTTAGCCACTTCACTCTAGACATCAAACTTTAACTTTAGTCATTTTGTTCACTTACCAAATTTTGGGGTATTACATACATTCTATATAAAAACATATATACTTAAGTTGGCTTTTAATATATATTTTTGAAAGGAAGATGTATGATTTTATTAATAAGAATCATGCAACACAAGGCAAGGACACGAGTCTCATTAAAAACCTCCATAATCCTAAAATAAAGGAAAAAGTGCAATATGTCAGTGCCAATACAACTTCAGACTAACCACAATCCGAAAGGCAACCATGGTGACCCATCCAAGCTACACACTAATGTCAGACTTGGGTCTAGAGATACAAAAAACATTTTGTTAGAAAATTGTTAGTCCAAGACGAAAATAAAAAATAAATATTGTATTAAAATATTAAATCGAACAGAACAAAATTATGGATAATACATATCTAAAACCAAACCGATTGGGAACGAGTTGTGGTATGTAGCTACACAATTTCCTTAAGACAAATTTTCGGCCACTCCTTGGTGCTTGAGATTTTTGTTCATTTGTCTCCCAAGATACAACTACTAGATGATCAACTACAGTAGCATAACTGCAGAGATCACGAACTATAACCTTACCTTCTCATATCACCAAAAACTACTTTTGAAATCACAGAGTAAAATAATAGAAAATTCTATGAGTTTTTTGAGTTGTGTCAAACCTAGAAGGTTTACAACCTATTTATAGGAGTTTCATGAGGGGTATAAGTGGAAACTTTTGACCTAATGGAGCATTTATGATTTTAAGAATTACTAAGCTTTTAATGTGCAGTTCCAATACTATTGTTTGAATTAAAGGAAACTTTAATATTTATCCTTTTAATTAGAAACATAATTTAGCAAGTATATGCTCTTATTTAAGGAAAAGTTATTTTAAATTTGGGTTAAAAAATCCACAGGCCCACTAAGGACCAGACTAGTTTGGAAATTTGTATTACCCATGTCGTGCACGTCTGCACATTCACGAACCAATAATTGGTTCCACATTTCCTCAACAAATTTTGGATCAATTTCTCATTCAAAGCTCTAAAATTATCGATTTTTTCCAACAATCCCCACATGAATAAAACTGGTCATTTAATCGAAAACATTTTGACTCAATGTGGTGATATGATCTACGATCGATAGCTGCATAAGATAGGTAGGTGTTCTCCTTTGATCCTTCCCTTATGAAAGTATACTTACTTTACTAGCTAACCAGTAGACGTGATGTCCTTGAACTGTTCAGTCGTTTGTGTAAACGCTGACATGCTTCACACAACTACCTCTGGAGAGATTTTTTGTTCCCATGGTTATGTTCATATGGCTATGAATATCTCTATGATTCTACAAGAGTTTGAGAGAACTATGCCCCAATAGTCTCCTTGAAGCGGCCCCACTTCACTCTCACATAGGGTGATTTATGTTGCTCGGCTCACCGAAGCACACAATGGTCATAAAAGATTTGCTTAGCCTATACCATTTTTATCACTGTTTACATCATAGGAACAGACTTGGAAGAAGAACCCCCATAGTGACCGTACAGGTCTATGCAATTATTTTTTCCCTTTGAACCTAGATCTTGGGATCTCCAGTCAACTAGGTAGGGTTTTCCTTCACATAGTGCCTTAAATTTTCTTGGGCTTTAGTCTCATTCCTTTCGATGTTTTCTCAACTTGATCTCGATTTAACCCTTTGATTAGTGGATCCATAATGTTATCCTTTGATTTTAAAAACTCAATAGAGATAACTCCATTTGAGATCAATTGTTTAATGGTATTATGTCGACGACACATATGTTTCGACTGACCAATATACATAAAGCTCTATGCTCTACCAAATTTTGTTTGATTTTCACAATATATGAATATTGTAGACATAGACTTTGGCCATTCATGAATATCCTCCAAGATATTATAAAGTCATTTGATTTCTTCTCTAGACTTGTCTAGACCTAAAGCCTCATATTCCATTATAGATTTGGTTGTAAACATTTGTCTTGAGAAATCCCATGACATAGCTTCTCTTTCCGATGTGAAATATATGCACTTGTGCCTTTGATATCTTGAATATTAGATATCCTACTAGCATCGAAGAATCCTTCTAAACAGTAGGTTCTTTGGAATAATGCAATTCATGGTCTTGAGTATATCTAAGATATCTCAGTACTCTCACAATCGCTTCCTAGAGGTTTGTCCCTAGATTATTTGTGAATCTGCTTAAATTGCTCACAGTGAAAGCAATACTTTGCATACTACAGTTTATTTAGACTGTCTACAACACTTGCATATTCCATTTGAACAAGTATTGGCTCGTATTTATTGGAGTTCTAGCTATGCAAGAAACATCTTTGTCAAACTTCTCTTGTCCACGTAGTGTGACTGTGTCAATAAGAGACCTTCAAGTGTCTGTTTGATTTGGATGCCTAAAATCAAATATGTCAATCTCATATTTTTCATGTCAATCTTGAATTTGACAAGTCTTTGATACGTTTACCATTTCATTGTTACTTATAACAATAAGTATGTCATCAAATAGGATCATATATCCTAATGTCGGTAGGTTTGACATAAACACATTTGTCACACTTATTTGTCATCATGACAATATTTTAGTTTCAACCTTTTGTTGAACATCTGGACTGTCTTTATTGATAGTCTATAAAGTTCGTTCGTTGAACTTGGATCAACTTCCTTAATTATACAAGGAAGTATATTTTCAAAGTGTGAGACATCATTATCATATTCTTTTGAATCTTAGGGTTCTTTGATTCGCACACAAGTTACTGATATATGTTCCTATGATCTGCATAGCTAATGAAAATACAGTCCACAAATTAAATACTTAATTGTATTTACTTTGTTAATGAGCTCATTACCTTTGTAAGACACCTCACATTTTTAAGTAGTTATAGGAGGGTTTAATTACCTTCCATAACTCATATGATGTCTTTCCTCTTTTATTGTGTGAAACCTTATTTAAAAGGTAATTAGTTGGTTTAACAACTTCCCCCACATGTTAGGGACATTATATTACCAATATTACTCATATAGAGCTTCTCCCCATCATAATCCATTAATTAAGTTTGGGTTTCAACATCATTCTCATAGAGAATAATTTTCTCTATAGCTTCATATTTGCTTTTAAGCAAATGCACATAATATTATTTTTGTGCTATCATTAATGAAGGTAATAAATGTATTCCTTCTAACAATATTTTTTCATGCCAATTGTTACGCCAATAACATTGACCTTGTTTAGAAGTCTATAGTCCGAATACTTGTTACCCATCTTATGGAAATTGAAGCATTTCCCATTAAATTTTACTTCTTGAACACACCTCCATTTTTGTCTCATATAAGACCTTATCTATGGTTTGTTTTCTTGAAGTCTTTTTTGACTTCCACTACATTTGCCTTGACAATATTTGTCACAACAATATTTACCTTGACAACATTTGAAGGTGGTAACAACATTTACCTTATCCTCTCTAATAATAGGAAGATCATCATTTAGATCTTTAATCAAGTTTAAAATGGTCAAATAAACAACATTCTTTGTTGCCATGTTCTGAAATTCTGTAACACTCCCTTCCAGGCCTGGTCGAGAACCGAGTCAAAAAATGCTACCGGTGAATAGAACGACGATCGATGCGATAAAATTTTAGCAATGCATAACACTTAATCATTATTATACATTTCAAACATTATCAAATATACACATTAGCTCAATTTATCCAATGGGAACCAATAATTCATTAATTATGGCCAATTTATAACTTTTACAACTTATAGGGACTAAATTGTAAATATGATAATTTAGGTGTTATTTTCTGTAATTGATAATACCAAAATGAAATTCAATGCAATAATAGGGTTCTCATAAAATTTCATGACATTCCGATAATATTTACCCATCCTATTGAACCATACAATATTTAGTGACCATTTTGTAAACTATTTAAAATTGTAGTTTAAGTCTTTTAATAGAATTAACTAACACCGTACTGATACACTTAAGACCGTATCAGTACGCTAAGCAAAATTTATTAATTCCATATTCAAGGGTAACAAGCCCGTATCGATACATCTAAGCCTGTATCGATACGCGTTGACCAAGGTTGACCCATTTCGATACAACCCAAGACTGTATCGATGCAATTTATTTCCCAGAATTTATTGCCAAGTTCCATATCGATACACCCCTTACTGTATTGATACACTCTGTTTTACTAAGTTCAAATATGCAAGGCTGTATCGATACAGCTTACCCCGTATCGATACGTATGTCATGTAATGATAGATTTTATATGGTTTTTAGTCGAATTAACCTGTCAAATGATGTCTGATTGCGATGAAATTTTACCAGCAAGTTTTTATCCATTTAATACACTAGAATGCTAAATATCATGACAATATGAATCCATTTACTATAATTTCACCTTTTAGTGCCAAGTATGCATATTTTAACCATTTAAAGCCAAAACCAAGGTGACATTTAGGGCCTCTATGGCCTATACAAAACATAACCGGTATACACATACCCGAAAGACTAGATTCAACTAGTTTAACTACTTTTCCACCATTCTAGGAGTTCATAAGGGCAAAACACATTACTCTAAGCTTGTGGTGACTTGCCGAACTTCCAACTAGCTCCGATCTCGATCTGATATACTTTTTAACCTGAAATGTGGAAGATGAATGCATTAGACTTACATAGTCTAAGTGAGGTAGCCATGATGATGAATGTACATGATATGTATTCCAACATGCTACAATAACAAGTCTAACCACACTAACAATATGCATAAGCTTCAACATAACATATTTATCATACTCAACATTTAAACATAACATCATTAATCATCATAACATCAATAATCAATAGCATATTCATACTTTCATATTAATGATCAACAGAAATACTCAATGGTTCTCTTGGGTCGATTTCACGGTATATGGATACACGAATTTCACCTTCGTACCAATATCAACAATGGTCTAGTCCTATTCCCTCCGCCGCACCGATTTGACCAATACACATCAACATCCCTCTGCCGCACCACAATAAAGGTCGTAGCCTATACCCGTACCAATGAGATCATGAATTCTATGTTATGCCAATTGTATCCAATACTCTCGATCCCAAGGTTCAATAATCAATAATTCAACATCAATGTATCAATAGAAATGATTCAATAACAATAGTTCAATAGCAATGATTTGGTAACAATGATTCAATACGGTAATTCAATAGCAATAAGCATATATCAACATTTCAATAGCAACAAGTAATATTCATCATTCAATACTCAATAACTCCATGTGACAATGATTCAATGGTAATAACAACAATGCTTCGGACATGAATTCAATGCAATACTTACCCCTACTTACCAATATGGCCTTTCGACAATGTTTTATACAAAATTCCTTCAATAACATGGTTAGCAATGTAATAATCAATATTCAATGATTCGAGTTAGGCACCTAGCCTACTCTCGAGACTCCAACTACACTCACCTTGAATTCCAATGTTATCAAGGCTCACAAATCGTAATTCCTTTGTTCCTAGCTTTCATTGTAGACGATGGACTAGGTTCCTCCAATCCTTGAGTTAGGAAATTCATGAAAGAATTGTTATAACCAATATAACAACATCAATAATTGATTTTAAGCTTAAAATAGCCATTATCTATTCTATAAGTTCATAGGTTAATACTTGAAGAACAAGAGCTTGGCTTGAGAATCATGACTTGAAATTAATCATCCAATAATACATGGAATTAACAATAAATTGAGGGATTTTTACTTACCCAAACAATAGCTACACAATGGAACTATTGAAGCAAAGAAAGCTTGAGTTTAAGGGGATCAATAAGAGAGGTGTTTGTTTGAGCTTGGTGGAGAAGACAACAATGGAGGTGCTTGCTTGTTCTTAAGAAAATAAAGAAAGATGGAAAAAGGAGGGGTTCCCAATGAAACTCAAAGGCTTTTCTTTATCCATTTAAGGTGACTTCAACCTTAATCATTCCACATCTCACCAAGGAACAATGACAAGGTTTCCCTTAGGCTAAGGAAAGCTTAAATTATTATTTCCATTAATTCATATATTCTATGTATTTGATGACTAATTGTCATATTTTTTGAACTATCCCACGTGGGGGGTGGCAAGCAAGTAGGTGAATCATCCCCCTAATTCCAATTCTTTCATTTTGGTCACTAAAATAGATTTTAACAGGGACATGTATTGATACATCTCTAACCATATCGATACGGTTGGCTCAAGTTCGGTAAGTTAGTTAGGAAACAGTTAGACCGTATCGATACAGGTCTTACTGTATCGATACACTTAGCCAAAAATTAACATTTTCACATTTTCAACGAAATTCCTAACTATGAGTGGACTCAATTAAGACCTCTTAACAACAAAATTAATATATATCAATGACAATGCAATATTTAAACTTCTCGGTGTAGGGTTTCTGATCGCTGGAACCTAATTCCGACTATGCCAGTTTTCAGGGTGTTACAAATTCTTCAATTGAATCTCACTCGTTTTCCATTGCGACTCTTAGTCACAAACTAGAAGCATAGATTATGAATCTATTAAATTCAATAATGAACAATGCACCAGGTAGGTAACTTATGAAAAGAAAGGTGGTGCACTAGGCACGATTAAATACTAGGTCTTTCAAAGAACCAATCCTAGACATGCACTTCCATATTGTTTTTCAATCATCCGTTTATGGATCTTATTCTCTTATGCTTAAGGAAGTTCTTGAAGTCATTCCAAGTAGAGGTTAGCTTTTCAAATAACTAATGCCTGAACGTATTCACTTATCAATATTCCTTCTGCGAGAATATCGTGAGTAATCAATTGAAGTCACTACCTTTGATTTACAATAATTTGGAATAAATCATTAAGGATTTGGTAACTAAGAATTTTTTAGCACCAATATCTTCCATTTGTATTTATGGTCCAACGTCCCTCAAAATTCTTTAGCCATTTTTATACATTGTACACATCATAAAGTGCATCAGATAAGGCTTTCGACATAGAAAACAAATATTTTCCATGCTTTGATTCAAGACCTTGGTCGGAATCAACTCTTTGGATTCAGTAACCAATGTTACTTCCAATAACAATTCTGTTAGAATAATTTGTCCATTTTGTTTGAAAGGAGATCAGTAAACCCGTTAAAACGACAAGAATTAAATTCCCCAAAAAAAGTATTTACAAGATCTTAATTTGCAAACAAGGCCAGATTCTCAATAAATAAATTCAACAATTTATTTATTTTATAAGGTAGAATCATACTAGATACCCAAGAAAATAAATTCAACGATTTATTTTCTTCTCCAAAGTAGAATCATACAAGATTCCCAAGAAAATAAATTTCCCAAGAAAATAAATTCAATGATTTATTTACTTTTACAAAGTAGAATCATACAAGATTCTCAAGAAAATAAATTTAATAATTTATTTTCTTTTTTAATCATACAACATACTCTAGAAAATAAATTCAACTATTTATTTTTCTTACAGAGTTAGAATCATACAAGATTCCCTCGAAAATAAATTCAACAATTTATTTTCCTTAACGAGTTAGAGTCGACGCAAGATTCTAACGTAGAAATAAATTCAATGATTTATTTCCCCTTTTTTGTTATATCTTCTGCTAAATGTCAGGATTAGAAGCACAAAAACCCGCAACAGAGATATTAAAGCAACCTGATCAAGAGCAAATAATCATTTGATTTTAATTTCGTTGATGCTTGTTTGGAAAGAAGCTCAAGTAAACCCGTTAAAATGACATGAATAAAATCCCAAAATAAATTATTTGCGAGATCTTAGTTTCCAAAAACAGATCCATATTTCATCTGGATATCTTGTTTGTCTCTATAAAATTTTTCAAAAATATTATTAGTATGAAAATAAAATCCACAATGTTTTCAAAAAACACAAACAAAATAATTATTACAAGACATAAGATATTACTTTTCATGCCATATTTAATATTCAATATTAAAGGGTCAACATTATAAAGAATAATTACCTTAAAATACATGTCATAATAATACTATGATTTAAGGATTTACCTTAATAATATATTCCAAGTTTAGAACTTGGCAAGTCAAAGATTTGCCACCACGATCCATCTCTTTTTTGGATAGCATTTTCCTTGTATGAAAATATTATACCAACTATCACAAGGAAATATTTACGTTAGGAAACAATTCATGTATAAAATCATGTTACAATATAAGCTTAAAGCATCAAGTCACGGATCTACTTCGTGAATAACTCATTAAATATTCGTGAATGGAGCTTTCAAATTAGAAGGAAAAACCTGCCTCCCATAATTGAATCACACATTAAAGTGTTTCAATAATTTTTAGTAACTCACGTGAATATGCATGGTATTTAAATCATGTTTCCAAATATATTAATGAAAAGCAACACATATAAAAATATACACATCAAACCTTTAGTTTCTTATGATAAGAATCCATAAAGCTGCACCTCAAGTGTTTATGTTTCTTCAGGATTATGTTGTTTACATTCCTGATTTGTAGCAATTTGTATCCCTTAAGAATAGGAACACATCTATTACATTTTGGTTGTATTATATCAGCTTTTCTAGTAGATTTCTTAGCATGTATCTTGTATATAAACTCATTCAATCAATGGAAATGATGAGTGAAAACATTCCAAAACCCAATCGGTTCTTTATAGTGTTAGAGCCATTCTCATACGAGATTTAGGCTCCAATTTTATTTTCAAACAAAAACTTCCTTCACCCCTTCCTCTATTTTTGATCAAAACTTTACCCATGGCCATTGGAAACACTCAGGTTGCCCTCCCAAACACTCAAGACCCAGAATACCCTCTTACCTTGGTCACCTTCCACAACTCCATAAAGCTTAACTCTAGCAATTATCTCTCCTGGAAAACTTAGATAGAATCCATCGTTATTAGTTATGATCTCTACAAATTTATTGATGGTTCCTTCCATCCCCTCCTACCACCATCACCGCCAATAATACAACCTCTTGCAATCCTGCATATCAAACGTGGCCAAGGTGGGACAAGCTTTTACTTGGAGCACTTGTCGGCACGATCTCAACTAATCTTGTGCCGCTTATTACCCAATCCACAACATCTTGTGATGCTCGGCGTAGCCTCACCAACACCTATGCTCGTCCCTCCCATGGTTATATCAAACAGATCAAAGACAACTTGAAGAACATCACAAAAGGGTCACAATCTTTCACTGACTATATGCAAGCCATCAAAACCAAAGTCGATGAACTTTCTGCTCTTGGAAAGCCCATTGATCATGAAGATTTAATTGAAAAAGTCTTTGAAGGCCTTGATGACACCTACCAATCTGTCATTGATGCAGTCAACAACAGAGATACTCCAATCACCTTTGGTGAACTCCATGAAAAGCTTATTCATAAGGAGCTATCCCTGTGCAACATCTCACCCTCCCTAACATTACCAGCTTTTGCCCACCTCGCTAATACCTGCTCCAACCCACGAACTCCAACTTTTTGACCATCCGGGCCAGCTCATATTAGGCCATATCAATCACTTCCTAATCCATCCAATCGATCTGCTTCTCAACCCCGCTGACCTTTTCTTGGAAAGTGTCAGTGGTGTCGTGCTCAAGGACATGTTGTTTCTGAGTGTTCCACCTTCTGTTACCAATTTCCCCATGCTTCTCTACTATCGCCACCTAGCAATATTTATCCTCTTCGTGTGCATCCTCCTTGGCAAGCTCAAGCACATATTGACACATCTTCCCCTGCACATGACTCTTGGCTACTGGACAGTGGTGCCACTTATCATATTACAACTGATATTCAAAATCTTACCCTTCACGAACCTTACAGCACAACTGATGAAATCATGATTGGTGATGGCTCTAGTATTCCTATCACACACATGGGTTCCATATCTCTCAAAACTCACTCCCATTCTTTTACTCTCTCTGATGTTTTTGTGTACCAACTATGAAACGAAATTTAATTTCCATTTCTTAGTTTTGCAAATCAAATAATGCCTATATTGAGTTCTTACCCTCCTCTTTCTATGTGAAGGAACTTCAAACGAGCTTGATTCTCCTCCAAGGCAAAACTAAGAATAGCATCTGTGAGTGGCCTAGTTCTTCCACATCACCCCCTGCTTGTTTTCTCGACAATAAAGACCACATCCAATAATTGGCATCGCAGACTTGGTCACCCATCAATGTTGACATTCAAGAAAATGGTCTCCTCCTTTAATCTACATGTCTCTGGTTCTTCTCATTTTAATTTCAATTGTAATTCATGTCATTGCAACAAGAATCACAAATTATCATTTTCTATGTCTACTTTATCCACCTCGTCTCCTCTTGAAATTGTCTTTACAGATGTTTAGACTTCACTAGTTTATTTAATTGACAGTTTCAAATATTATATTATCTTTGTTGACCACTTTACAAAATATACATAGTCGTATCCACTAAAATACAAATCAGATGCCCGTGGTGTCTTCATTCATTTCATTGCCCTAGTGGAAAATTTCTTCAATTGCACCATCAAAACTCTTTACTCTGACAATGGAGGAGAATATCAAGCCCTTTCCTCTCTCCCCATGGTAAATGGCATTTCACATCTTACTATTCCTCCTCATACCCCTAAACATAATGGCTATTCCGAATGTTGACATTGTCACATTGTTGAAATGGCCCTTTCTCTTATTTCTCATGCCTCTATGCCAATTTCCTATTGGTCTTTTGCAGTCAAACCGTTGTTTACCTCATAAATCGCCTTCCTACACCTACTCTCAACAATGAGTCTTTGTTCCTTAAACTCTTTGACACTGCCCCTAATTACAACAAACTTCGGTGCTTTGGTTGTTTATACTATCCCTGGCTTCGACCTTACACATCTCACAAACTTGAACCTCGTTCAATGCCTTGTCTCTTTGTTGGGTATTCCTCTACTCAAAGTTCTTATCTGTGTCTAGACACATCTAACAATCGTTTGTACACTTATCGCCGTGTCCGCTTTGTGGAATTTGTGTTTCCCTTTGCTAATTCTCATCATAGTCTCCCCGTGTCACTTCATCCACCACCTCGGAGTGGTGTTCCATGACATTACCTGTTACTTCTGATGTGTCACCATCAACATCACATGCTCCATCCTACTCACCCATTGTACCTCCCACATCTGCTCCCCCACCTGCAGAAGTCCACATACCTACATCCCAACCCACTATTGTACCTAGCACATCTTCCCCCACCTGAACAAGCCATCATACCAACATCCCAACCCACCATTGTTCCTCCCACATCTACACCTACACCTCAACAAGTCATCATACCAATTTCCATACACCAAACCACGAACCAACATCCTCCAACCAATCCCCCTTCTCCTCAAGGCATCATCACTCACTCCAAACACAACATCCACAAACCAATTCAAATACTCAACCTCAATATCGAACTTCACCATTCCACTTTTGAACCCACCACCGTCGCTCAAGCTTTAAAAGATCCCAAGTGTCAACAAGCTATGTCTGCTAAATTTGATGCTCTCATTCGTAATGGCACATGGGAACTTGTTCCTTCTCTTCCCACCTAAAACTTGGTCAGATGTAAATGGATTTTTCGCACCAAATATTTACCAGATGGGTCTGTTGAAAGGTACAAAGCGTGTCTGGTAGCCAAAGGTTTTCATCAACGTCCTGGGGTGGATTACAATAAAACCTTCAGTCCAGTCGTCAAGCCTACCATTGTAGGCCTGGTCCTCAATCTTACAGTAAGTCAAGGATGAAAACTTTGCCAACTGGATGTTAACAATGCATTCCTTCAAGGCACTCTTTTTGAAGAAGTGTATATGGCTCAACCTCCAGGTTTCGTTGATCATGATCATCCTCATCATGTATGCAAGCTTCGCAAAGCCATCTACGGGCTCAAACAAGCTCCTCGTGCTTGGTATCATAAATTACGTCAATTTCTCCTTGCCTCTGCCTTTCGTAACTCTGTCGCTGATACTTTACTATTCATACTCAACACTCAAAGAATATTTTTATTATTGTCTATGTTGATGACATTATAATAACTGGCAACACAGATCATGCTGTACATGACTTTCTTCATCAACTCTCTACCCGTTTCTCTCTAAAGGACCTTGGAGACTTGCACTACTTTTTGAGCGTAAAAGTCTGATCTCATGTTGATGGCTTGTTTCTCAGTCAGTGAGAATATATTAATAACCTCCTTCATAAGACTTATATGGTCAATGCCAAACCCGTTTCCACCCCTCTTGCAACAACTCCGCCTCTCACCTTGCATGCAGGTACTCTATTGTCTGATCCTATAGAGTATCGTACCACTGTTGGGAGTCTTCAGTATCTTTCCCTCACTCGCCCAGAAATCTCTTATGTAGTTAACAAACTGTCTCAATTCATGCATTATCCAACAACAAAGCATTGGGTAGCCACCAAACGTTTACTTTGTTATCTCTGTGGCACCTTGGATCATGGCATCACACTTTGTCGCACCTCCTCTTTTAGCCTTCATGCATTCCCGGATGCTGATTGGGCTGGCAACAAGGATGATTTCACTTCCACAAGTGCTAACATTGTTTATCTTGGTCACAACCCCATTTCTTGGAGTTCTAAAAAATAACGGATTGTTGCACGTTCCTCTACCGAAGCTGAGTATCGCTCTATTGCAGCTACTGCTACCGAATTACGATGAATTTGTTCTCTTCTAACTGAACTTGGAATTCATATTCCCAATCAGCCTATGGTCTACTGTGATAATGTTAGGGCGATAAATCTGTGTGCTAATCATGTCTTTCACTCTCACATGATGCACGTTGCTCTAGACTATCATTTCATATGAGAACAGGTGCAAAATGGTCTTCTTCGCGTCTCCCATGTCTCATCATCAAATCAACTTACCGACATTCTCACAAAGCCGCTACTCGTCACCAATTCACCACGATTACTTCCAAGATTGGACTAACTCTACCTCCGTCCATCTTGCGGGGGCATGATAAGAATCTATAAAGCTGCACCTCAAGTGTTTATGTTTCTTTAGGATTCTATTGTTTACATTCTTGATTTGTAGCAATTTGTATCCCTTAAGAATAGGTACACATCTGTTACTTTTTGGTTGTATTATATATGCTTTTCTAATAGATTTCTTAGCATGTATCTTGTATATAAACTTATTCAACCAATGAAAAATGATGAGTGAAAACATTCCAAAACCCAATATGTTCTTTATCTTACTTTGAACCAATAAAAATAATATTCGACTGCTAAAATAATTCCCTAAAGTCAGGAGTTTTCTAATAGTATGAAATTTTGTCCACCAACACGTACGATAGTCTCATCGTGGCTACCAATAGATACTCTGTTCGTCTTGGATTAAAACTTAGAATCTGTTTTAAGATTATTAGAAGAGCGTTAATCCAAGAACAATATAAACAATAAAACATAAATCTTGTATTAAAATATTGAATCGAACAGAACAAAATTATAGATACAACATATCTAAAACCAAACCGATTGGAAACGAGTTGAGGCTTGTAGCTACACAGTTTCTTTAAGACAGATTTTCGGCCACTCATTGGTGCTTGAGATTTTGGGTCATCTGTCTCCCAAGATACAACAACTAGATAATCAACTACAGTAGCACAACTACAGATATCACGAACTATAACCTTGCCTTCTCCTAGCACCAAAAATTACTTTTGAAATCACAGAGTAAAACAATAGAAAATTTTATGTGTTTTTTGATTTGTGTCAAACCTAGAAAGGTTCACACCCTAATTATAGGAGTTTCATGAGGGGTATAAGTGGAAACTTTTGACCTAATAGAGCATTTATGATTTTTAGAATTAATGAGCCTTTAACGCGTAGTTTCTAATATTATTTTCTGAATTAAAGGAAATTTTAATTTTTATCCTTTTAATTCTAAAATAGAATTTGGCAAATATATGCTCTTATTTGAGGAAAAATTATTTCAAATTTGGGTTAAAATATCTGCAGGCCCACGAAGACCAGACCAACTCAGATATTTGCGTTACTCATGCCGTGCACGTTTGCACATTTATGAACTAACAATTGATTTCACATTTTCCTCAACAACGTTTAGATCAATTTCTCATTCTAAGCTCCAAAATTATCGAATTTTTTCAACACATTTTTCCCGCACCCACACTTACACCACAACTCCCACAGCAAGCAAGCATTCACATAGCCAACCAAATACATCAAGCCCATACTACAACCCACCTTTCAACGCACTTCAAGCGAACCTCTGCCCAGCACCTCACGAGAGAGACCAGAAGCAATATCTAGCGGATTAGAACTATCCAAGAGACAACGTTGAATCTCAGGAATCTTTCGCAGGCACGACAAAGACTAGATCGATGACACGATTAATACCCCTTTTAGCTAGATTATCCACTACCTCATTTGCTTCTCTAGGGATGAGCATAATCTCCCAAACACAGTTTGCAGAACTATTTTTGCAAGATTGAATAGATTGCAAAAAACAACTAGGAGCTTTTTGAGGGCTAAGAAGCCAACTTACTACATTGCGGCAATCACACTCGACCACCAAGATCGCGAGAAGTTTAGCTGTAGGTGCATCAACGCAGCCCACAGATTTTGAAAAATAAATCAATGATTTGCCATTCTCATCTCTCAACATTCCACTAATACCAGCAGCCCCGAAGCTCCCAATGACTGCCCCAGCAACATTCGACTGAGGAGGACTCCAAAGAATGGGAGGACTGCGAGGAGTAACCCTACAAATCCTTTAGAACATGCGGCAGATCAGCTTTTAATATTTTGAATTTTACTTCAATGTTCAATTTAGTATCTATAGATCAAACAACCAATGAATATTTGACAAATGTACTCTATGTAAAAACATATGTACTTAATAAGGAAAAAAACTCGTAACAAGTTAGCATTGAAGTCAAACCTAGGTATTTAATTAGGACAAAAAAAATTCTCGAATCCTAAATTAAAAAAAAAGGTGTGAAATTGAATATTGAAATCAAATTCAAGTACAAAAAAAAAAAAATCAGGTATCAAATTGAACATTAAAGCCAAACTCAGGTGCCAAATGATATATTAACCCAAAGAGAGAGAAAAAAAAGGAAGCGTAAAGATCGGGTCTGATTCTGGGTTGAGGGTTCTTTTGTAGATTTAACCAAAATTTTGAATCTGCAAAGTCACGCTCCTATAAAACCCTCTACAAGAAAAGAGCATGAAATCTCATCTACTTTCCGGAGGTATTTTGATTTTTATATAATTAGTTGAATAGGCTCATTTGCAAAATTTCGATGATTCTTCTGAATTTTTAATTAAAAAAAAAGCTAGAGTGTTGTGTGATTTTAGAATCTGCTACTGTTCTTTCAGTTTCCAGGTAGCCCAAACAGGGTGTTGTGTTTATTTAAGTTTCTCTTGCTATTTAAATTTTCAAGGTAACCAGCAACAGGGCATTTATTTCATTCCTTTGGTTTTTGGTGTGGGAGGTGAAAACATTGTATATTTACTATTTTGCGTTGAACTGAAGAGTGGTTATTAACCTTTCCAAGGAAGAGTTTTTTATTTGTTTTGAATTTGGTGAAAAAACTTGAATATTCAAATGCCGAAGGAGGACCTAGTACAACTCAAGTTCCGATTATACGATGGATCGGATATCGGCCCGTTTCAATGCTCAAGGAAAGAATTGTTACCGAGTGGCCTAAAGGCCAGTTCTTTTACTTTCTATACAAACGTTTATTTATTTCTTTTGTTTCTCGGAAAATAAATTTAGAAAAATGAATTGTATTTTTAAAAAAGAGACTACAAAAGATTATAATTCATTTTCCATTGATAAATTTTTCTAAAAACATTTATAGAATCTGTTTTCAATGAAACAAACAAATGTATTTAGTTTTTCAATCAAAGATGAAAACTACTTAAATTTTGAATGGGTTTAATTTATACAACTCAAGTGAGTTCGTATCTGGGTGCATTGAAAAACTCTTATTCGACAATTGTAATTCAAACATAAATTACAAAAGAAGGGAACAACATAGACACTGAACACATATTACAATAGAAAGGCCAACATAACATCCAGACATATGTCCCTCTTTTAAACCAAATCCAAATACATAGAGCAAATTTATCCAAGGAACAATGACTTTATTACCAGTTGAATCAGGGAAACTAATACATCTGTAGAGAAAAGCTGAGTCTTATTTCCTTGTTAATTCCAACTATAGAGATAAACCAGAGTCGAAAAAAGAAAAAGAAAAGAAAAACTCACCATATCCACAAAAATAATCAAAGAAACCCCCTCAAGATTTTTGAGCTTGTAACTCCAAACATAATAACCTTTACATATTTTTAATACAATGGAAAGAAACAATTAAGCTAAGAGCTCAAACTTCAGTTGTACTTGCAAAATCATGCTGCATGAGACCAATAACCTCCACAGGGGGATTTGTGAACAACCGTTGGCCGAACAGTAGTGTCCATGCCAATTTTGCCATTACATCGACAACCATATTCCCTTGTCGACAAACAAAACTATATGTAATTAACCAATCTCGACTAGTCAGATCAGAAACATATGGCAGGATTGATGAACCAACCTCATCCGAATTCCCTTGCTGCAACAAATTATAAGCCTCCTTATTATCCGTTTTCACGATAGCACATCGGATACCCAAAAATCCCAAACAATCCTTAACCCCTCATAGAAATCAAATCCATGAAACACTAGCTAAGTTTTCCCCCTTCAAGAATTTGACATAAAAATCTAGTTTAGAACAACTTTCTTAAATTAAAAAAAAAAACAACCAAAGAAAACAATTATAAAAAAACGTAAGGTGTTTAAGGTTTGATCCTATAGTTTTTTCACCGGTAACACATGTTGAGGCATATCAACAACAATTTACAGCTAAAACCATTAACTTTATAAAATATAAACTATTATTAATTAACACTATTCTTACAAGAACGAAACAAGAGTTGATTCATACACTACTTAAAACTAAAAGAATCTACAAAATAAAGATGAAACAAAAATACTTGCATCTCAATTAATTCAATTAAACTTAGACAGAGAGGTTCTCATGCTCATGCTCCTAATTTTCTAATCCTCTAAAATTTTGACTTTAGTTTTACTAACAAAAAATTAGAAAATCCCACATCAAACGACAAAGTAAGAAATAAATATTAACATTTAACACTAAAAGTTGAAATTATATATAAAAAAAGGTACTGCCAAGAGAACATTGGGTGAGTCTGTACAAATTTTTTATTACAAAGTCGAATTTTTTCAAGGGGTAAAAGAGAATGGAAAAAGAATAAATTGAGGTACGAGACATAGTTTATAAGTTCCAGTTAGATTTTGAAGGTAGGTTCCAATCTCTATTCAAATATCTAATTACACAGTGGTATAAATTCTTATTATAGCTTGAAAAAGTTTCAATCTTCGAGTTTGATTTTGAAGTTGGGTTTCAAATCTCAATTAATACCTGATTTCATTGATTTCGGGTCATTAATAAAAGGAAAGAAAACACACAGAGGAGTCGAACGGAAGTTGCTCACCAGAGTTAGTGTCACTTGCGAGGGAGAGGTGCCGGTGCCGACGAGGGAGAGGTGCCGACCAAGGAGAAAGACTGTTTCTGGGTGTTATCACTGTGAAAGGGAGATAGGAAAGTGTACTACCGAGTTTACAACGGTAGTACAAATTACGAAAAACATAGAGTTTTCCCTCCCCTTTAAAATGAATTACATTTTGGAATTCAAATTACATGAACCAAACGCCGTAAAATACAAAAAATGAATTCCTGAAAATGATTTACACCAATCAAACATACCCTGAATTTGCTGTTTTTGCACAGCAGATGTAGAATTAACTACAAATCTAAGTTTGTTCAATGCCAGTTTATAATGTGAACTTTGTTGTTACACATGTTTTCTATAGTTATGGTTTCAGCAACTGGTGCTTTGTCTTTTGAGAAGTTTCTACCTTTACATCTGTTCATTTTCATTGAAACTGAATTTGGATGAAAGTGCCATATTTGTGTTTAAAAGTTGGTTGAAGTTATTTTCGACATGTTGCATTAAGTTGGGATAGTTTAGAAGTTCTTAAATGGCATTTATGACCTGGTTGTTCCTCTTAATCCTACAGCTATTTTCCCTTCTCGCAACAAAGGCTTAAGGTCATATATAGGATCTTTAGTTGTTCCTCTTAATCCTACAGCTATTTTCCTCCAGTCGATTCGGCTACCGAGAGAGGTAACTGATAAGTGTTCAAAAGTACTATTTTTATTACTTTTTTACTCATATTATTGTTAGACTTAGGCTCATATTAGTTGTATTATTAGCCATTCATGCATGTTTGCATTGTTTCCTTGGTGGACAAGCTTGATTTCATATTTTGCTTAATTTTGTGGAAAAAGATACTGCTTTGGTGTGTTTTGTGTGTGTGTGCGAATCACTTGCCAAAGCAAGGCTGGAACCAGTTGGCCAGGGCAATGCATGAAGGAGATGCCGAGCTAGTTGTCAGGGCAATTTTCGACAAGGAATAAGATGATATGGTAGTCAAAATCGATGACTAGATAAGCCCAAGATGACGTGGAGCAAAGCTAAATCCCAAAGGAGTTTGATTTCCATGAAGAGGTTAAAGAGAAATTAAATCCCAAGAAGATAGGAGAAGTTCTAGAAGGAATTTAAATATAATAAAGAATTATATTCTTTAAAGATAATTTAATTCCAACTTAACTTCCTCCTCAAAAAAGACTTTGACCTAGCCCTATAAATTCAAGACCATGCCGTCAACTCCAAAGAGAGAGGAGAGAATTTTCGACAAGGTTCAACCATTCTGCATCTTTTTTCTTTCTTGTTCCATTAGGTTTATGCTAGGAATTCTTTGTTTTGTGTTTCTTTGGAACCTAGCCATGAACTAAATCTATTTGGCTAAGGTTATTGTGTTTTGTGGTTGTGAGAAACAATTGGATTTTGTTTAGGTAATAAAGAGTTTGCACTTTCAATTCAAGGTTTACTCATTCTTGGTTCTTATTCTTGTTTGCGAGTGAATTGGGAGATGATCTCGTAACTTTATCTATTTATCTAATATCGGGAGAGTTAGATTCAAGAAACGAATGAGTATGGTCTTTATTCAATCTATTGATGGTGAAGAGTAATCCGGCTTAGGAATAAGTTAAGGATTTCAACGGCTAAGAGGAGCGCAAGATTGGTTGTTGTTCACCCTTGATTCACGCAGGGATGTATTATCAAGGCATGCACAAATAGCTAGAGTTTCGACTTAGGGATAAGAAGAAACCATTGAAGAACGCTCCGCCGAACCTTGAAGTTGCTGCCCTTTCGCCCAAGTAGTCGCCCAGGCAACCATCGATTAGTTGCCAAGGCAACCCCGCTGTGCAAGTTGCCACGGCAACTGAGTTGCCCTTGCACTCTTTTACCAAGACGATCCAATCGGCTATCACTCCTCAACTCACAATAACCTGGCCTATTCTCTCTCATTTAATTACATATTCTTTTACTTATTTGCTTTCTAGTTTAGTTGTTAGTTAAACTCCTACAATCTTCTACTTGTGTTTCTTTTACTTTTTACAGTGCAAGATATTAAATTCTTGAAGTGGCACCAATCTCTGTGGAGACGATATCTTTTATACTATAACTTGCGACATGTACACTTGCACAATTGCGGAGCACTTATTACGCGCAACAAGTTTTTGGCGCCGTTGCCGGGGATTGGCAATAGCAACTTTGTTTTTATTTTCTCGCACTTTTTTATTTTTCTTGTTTAAGATTCAAAGGGTTAACAAACTTTGGTTTTGCATTGGTATATGACCAGGGCGAGACCGATTACACCAGAATATCCTTTTGATCCAGAAATCGAACGAACCTTGCAAAGACTTAGATGAAGGTTAAGAGTAGCAATGGTTAATCAAGACGGCAATATGAATCAAGATGTTCCAGCAGGAGGATGAGTGATTCTTGCACGAAACAGAACTATTCGAGACTATCTTGAAGAAGATCTTGATGGACTTAATCCAGGAGTTGTCATGCCTGAAATTGAGGCCGACCACTTTGAGTTGAAACCGGTGATGTTTAATATGATCAACACAATTGGTCAATTTGGCAGCTTAGCAACTGAAGATGCACGACAACATCTTAAATCTTTCCTCGAGATTTGCAATTCTTTCAAAATACAAGGAGTCACCCCCGATGTTTTACGACTAAGATTATTCCCCTATTCACTGAGGGATAGGGTGAAAGCATGGTTGAATAGTATTCCTGCCGGATTAATAGGATCTTGGACCGATCTTTGTCATGATTTCCTTGCTCGATTTAATCCTACAAATTTGACTGATAGGCTTCGTAACGAAATTACTTCTTTTCGGCAGGCAGATATGAATCCATATACGAGGCTTAGGAGCGATATAGAGAACTTCTACACAAATGCCCCCTACACGGATTCCCAGTGTGGACACAAGTAACAATGTTTTACAACGCTGTTAATACACCAACAAGGATGATGCTAGACGTCTCGGCAAACGGCATACTCCTAGATAAGTCACCGGAGGAAGCAATGCAAATTCTAAACAGGATTGCCAAGAATGATTATCAATTCCCATCTGCTAGAAAAGAAGAAGTTAGATGCCAAGCCACAATACATGAACTGGGATCATCAGACTCAATTTTGGCACAATTGGCCACTCTAACCAAGATGGTCCAGAATATGCATAAACCAAACAACACACAGGAAATCAAGGCAATAGATTCGTTTTGTTAGTTATGTGGTGGTAACCATGATTCTTTTGAATGTATGCAGAATCTGGAATCCAGCTTTTATGTGAGGAATTACACCCGGAACAACAACGTGATGTCCAATACATACAATCCAGCTTGGAAGAAGCACCCGAATTTTTCATGGAGTAATCCCAACAATGCTCTAAACCAGAACAATCAGAATGCACAAGCATCGAGATTCCAACAGAATATGTCATGGCAACAGTTACCGCAGCAACAACCGACAACATCTAGTTCTTTGGAAAATTCTCTCAATGCTTTTATGTTGAAAATTGAATCTTATATGACTGAGAATAGTAACTTCATAAAAAGAACTGATGTTTTTATTAACAGGACCGAGATGAGATTACAAAACCAAGAGGCGGCAATCAAATCATTGGAAAATCAAGTCAGACAATTTGCTCAAAACCTGAATACTAGACCGCAAGGAGGTTTACCTAGCGATACCGAAGTCGCAAGAGGAATCGGCCATGAACAATGTAAGGCGATCACCACTAGAAGTGGCCAACAACTTAAAGAGGCTCAAGCTCGCTCATCAAACAAAACTTCACAAAAAGATCAAGACGAACTCAGCGGCAAAGCCTCAGATGTTGAACCAGGAATTGCATGCCTCGGCAACCGACGATAAGGATGCCTCGACAACCAACGATAGGCACGCCACGAAAACCCCAGTTGACAATGCCTCGGCAACTCCAGTTGCCCCATCAATGCCATCAATCAGGTTCTAGACCAATGAAATGATCGAAGATATCCGACTTCTACCACCATTCCCACAAAGGTTGAAGCGACAAAAGCAAGAATATCAATTCAAGAAGTTTCTTGATATCCTCAAGCAAGTATAGATCAACTTGACATTGGTTGAAGCAATTGAACAAATGCCGAACTATGCCAAGTTTCTTAAAGACATTGTGTCCAAGAGAACATGACTAGGAGAGTTTGAAACAGTTGCCGCAACAGAGGGATGCATGGCCATGTTGCACAATCGCATGCCACCCAAGTTGAAGGATCCCAGAAGTTTCACAATACCCTGTTCCATCGAAAACCACTATGTCGGGAAAGCATTATGTGACCTTGGAGCAAGCATAAACTTGATGCCTAAATCGGTTTTCCAAAAACTAGGAATCGGGAAGGCAAGACTTACAACAGTTATGCTACAGCTAGCTGACAGATCCTATGTGCATCCAGAGGGGAAAATCGAAGACATACTGGTAAAAGTTGATAAATTTATTTTTCCAGCTGACTTTATTGTTTTGGATTGTGAAGCAGATTAACATGCACCTATCATTCTCGGGAGACCCTTCCTAGCAACGGGGAGAACTCAAAATGAGAGTGAATGACCAGCAAGTTAAACTAAATGTGTTCCAAACACTAAGGCATGCCGATGATCCGGAAGAATGCCAACTCCTCAATGCCACGATAGAGTTTAACTTCGACGAGGAATTTAGTTGCCTCGGCCACTACATTGCCGATCAAGAGGATCTTGAAGAGTACACAGAACCGATCGATGAGGAACAACAAGAAGAGGTAAATTGGTTAGTCAATCGACTAGGTACATACTTTGAACCACTAGATTACTCAGGTAAGGAAGGTAAAATCGAAAAGCCCTCTATTGAACAACCACCGATTCTTGAATTGAAACAGTTGCCAGAGCAACTAAAATATGCTTACTTGGGAACCGATAAAACATTGCCTGTAATTATTTCCTCTAAGTTACAGCCTGAGCAGGAAAAGAAGCTGATCAAAATGTTGATGCTACACAAGAAGGCAATAGGGTGGACAATTGCCGACTTGAAGGGAATTAGCCCGGCAGTGTGCATGCACAAGATTTTGCTGGAAGATGATCACAAACCTTCGATTAAGGCCCAGAGGAGACTGAATCATGCCATGAAAAGGGTTGTAATGGAAGAAATCATCAAGTGGCTTGACGCTGGTATTATATACCCTATCTCTGATAGTACATGGGTAAGTCCGGTACAATGTGTACCGAAAAAGTGAGGTATAACAGTGGTAAGTAATGAAAACAATGAACTCATTCCAACCAGGACTGTGACCGGTTGAAGCGTTTGTATGGATTATCGAAAGTTAAACAAAGCCACTAGGAAAGACCGATTCCCATTACCCTTTATTGATCAAATGCTTGACCGTCTTGCAGATAAACCCTTTTATTATTTTCTTGATGGTTATTCAGGCTACAATCAAATTGCCATAGCACCAGAAGATCAAGAAAAGACAACCTTCACATGCCCATACGGTACTTATACTTTCTAAAGGATGCCGTTCGGATTGTGTAACGCCCTGACAACCTTCCAAAGATGCATGATGACACTCTTTTCAGACATGGTCGAAGACTTCCTTGAGATCTTCATGGATGTTTTTTTCCATTTTTGGTAATGACTTCGATAGTTTCCTCGGCAATTTAGAGAAGGTGTTGGCAAGATGTGAAGAAACTGACTTAGTCCTTAATTGAGAGAAGTGCCATTTTATGGTAGATGAAGGAACAGTGCTCGGCCACAAGATTTCATCCAAGGGAATTGAAGTAGACAAAGCCAAGGTGGACGTGATCGAGAGATTACCCCCACCAGGTTCAGTTAAAGGAATCTGAAGCTTTCTTGGACATGCAGGTTTTTATAGGAGGTTTATTCATAATTTTTCTAAGATTACTAAACCCTTGTGCAATTTGCTTGAACAGGATAAAGCCTTCAATTTTGACGATTCTTGCACCCAAGCATTTGAAACCCTAAAGGAAAAGATTGCCTCAACACCCATTGTCGTTCCACCAGATTGGACGCTACCTTTTGAGCTCATGTGTGATGCAAGTGATTTCGCGGTAGGAGCAGTCCTAGGCCAACGCACATGTAAGACCTTTCATGTGATATACTACGCTAGTAAAACTCTTAATAGTGCTTAAGTGAATTACACAACAACGAAGAAAGAATTACTAGCCGTAGTTTTCGCATTTGACAAGTTTCGATCCTATTTGATTGGTACAAAGGTAATTGTTTATACGGATCATTCGGCAATTAAGTATCTATTTGCTAAAAAGGATGCCAAACCTCGTTTGATTCGTTGGATATTACTTTTACAAGAGTTTGACATTGAAATTAAGGACAGGAAAGGAACAGAAAATCAAGTGGCCGATCACTTATCACGCCTAGAACGCAATAGGGAGGAGGACACAGATTTAGAGATATGTGATGCATTCTCGGATGAGCAACTGTTAGTTGCCACAGCAACCATGGATGCGCACATCTCGGTAACCCTCGATGCCTCGGCATCCCTCGATGCCTCGGCATCCCTCGACGTCTCAGCAACTCTTGACGCGCACTCCTCAACAACTCCAGATACGCATGCCGCGACAACCACTGATGCGCACGCCTTGGCAACCCTTGACGCGCATGCCGCGACAACTCTAGATGCGCACACCTCGGCAATCTTGGGAGTAGTCGCCACGGCAACACATGCCTCGGCAATACCCTGGTATGCGGATTTAGTTAATTTTCTTGTTTGTGGTATTTTACCTTATGGCCTTACTCACCAAGGGAAAAAATGATTCCGCCATGATGCTAAGCATTACTTTTGGGACGAGCCTATTTTGTTTAAACAATATGCAGATCAGGTTATACGCCAATGTGTCCCTGAAGAGGAGCAGCAGAATGTACTCAGGCAATGCCATTCTTCACCCTATGAAGGACATTTTGGAGGAACTCGCACCGCGGCCAAAGTTTTGCAATCCGGTTTGTATTGGCCAACATTGTACAAAGATGCCCAAGAATTTTACAAGCAATGTGATCGTTGCCAGAGGACGGGCAATATCTCTAGAGGACATGAGATGCCGCTCCAAAACATCATCGAGGTGGAATTGTTCGATGTATGGGGGATTGATTTTATGGGACCTTTCCTATCTTCATTCGGCAACCTCTACATTCTACTTACCGTTGACTACGTGTCTAAATGGGTTGAGGCAGCTGCAGTTCCCACCAACGATTCTAAGACCGTGCAACGATTTTTGTAGAAAAACATATTTACACGGTTTGGGATGCCAAGAGCAATTATCAGTGATGAAGGCAAGCACTTCGACAAAAAACTCATCGCCAAGATGTTACAAAGCTTTGGTGTATCTCACAAGATTGCCATGACATATCACCCACAAACCAATGGGCAAGCAGAAATTTCCAACCAGGAATTGAAGGGTATACTCGAGAAAGTTGTAAATCCCTCTAGGAAGGATTGGTCAGTAAGAATAGATAACACACTTTGGGTATATCGCACTGCATTCAAAACACCCTTAGGTATGTCTCCCTTCCGACTTGTCTATGGCAAAACATGCCATCTACAGGTGGAAATTGAACACAAGGCATATTGGGCAATCAAGACCGTGAATATGGATTGGGAAAGTGTCGGGCAAAAGCGTTTGTTGGACCTCAACGAGATAGAAGAATTCCTTGCACTCGCCTATAACAATGCACGAATCTACGAGGAGAAAACAAAGCAATGGCCTGACAAGAACCTATTGCTGCGGCAATTCATGCCAGGTCAACTAGTTCTCTTATTCAATTTTCGGCTAAAACTTTTCCCGAGAAAACTAAAATCAAGATGGTCGGGACCATTCGAAGTTGTCAAACCATTCTCCCATGGTGCCGTGATAATCAAGTCCATCACTGACGAACATGAATTTAAAGTTAATGGACAAAGATTGAAGCACTACAACGGTGCCCATGTGGAACGTAACAAAGAAGTGGTCACCTTATGAGATGCATGAGCATGCTCTCTTTTCAATATTTTCTTTTTCTTTTTCTTTTTATTTTCATTTTCATTTTTAGGAGATATTTTATTTATTTTTCTTCATTATCTTTAGTTTCCAGGTTTTCTTTGTTTTCTTTTCTTTTCCACAACAAGACTCACAACCACCATGCTAAGGAAATTCACTACCGACTACTTGCCACGACAACCACAACAGAGAATGCCCCGGCAACTACCTCAGCAGTTGCCACGGCAACAGAAACTGGTGATGCCCAGGCAACAACAATGGCTTTGGCAACTACTGATGCCCAGGAAAATGAACCTGCATCGGCAAACATGGATCAAATCAAAGCAATGCTATTCACGCGGTACCAGCCAGAAGCATTCAACCACCGACCGGAATATGAATCAAGGAAACAACACAAAGAAAACTTATCACTCGAGGTGACGACCTCTACGACTAACTCATTTCATTTAGTTTCTTTTAAATTTTGTTTCACTTTTACATGCATTGAGGGCAATGCTTCTCTCGAGTTTGGGGGGGGGGGTGTTGGTTTCTAGTTAGTTTCATGTTTAGTTGTATTCATCTTTAGCAATCACATATAGGTTTCATATGTTAATTGCCATGCCTTTAATTGGATTTAATTGCTTAAGACTTGTTGAATATCCAATGATGAATTTTTGCCACTGCACTTAATTGAAAAAACCTTTAATTTTAGGATTGCATGGAAAGAACTTAGAATTTTACTATGACGCTGATTCTTTTTACACGGTTGTGGCTTGTTGATTGAAAGAAACTTAGTGAACTCATGTTGCTTAAAATTTGGGTAAATTTAAAATTGAAAATTAAAAGTTAATTTCTTGTCAGAGGTGCTCGAAATTGGCTCTAGTAGTAAATGCACTTTCTTGCTAGAGGTGCCCGAAAATGGCTCTAGTAGTTAATGCACATTAAAGAATCGCTAGAGGTGCCCAAAATTGGCTCTAGTCGACTAAAATAAAATGAGAAATTGCTTACTTTGCTAGAGGTGCCCGAAATTGGCTCTAGTAAAAATAAAAATAAATGCCCGATAATTAATTGATAAAAGCCTATTGTTCACATAGAATCTTGAAAATCAACTTGTACACAACTATGCACATACATTGTCACAAGCATTATAGTTCGATTCTGGGTAATTTTTGTGCTATTCGAAAAATTAAAAGGTGATCATACTTTGTGCCACGGTTCTGAGGTTTGAATTCATGTTTGAAGCTTGTCTTTGATGATTAAAGTCTTGGCAGGTAATTGTTAGTTTGCATTGCTTGAGGACAAGCAATAGTTCAAGTTTTTGAGGTGTGATAAGTGTTCAAAAGTACTATTTTTATTACCCTTTTTGCTCATATTATTGTTAGACTTAGGCTCATATTAGTTGCATTATTAGCCATTCATGCATGTTTGCATTGTTTCCTTGGTGGACAAGCTTGATTTCATATTTTTCTTAATTTTGTGGAAAAAGATACTGCTTTGGTGTGTTTTGTGTGTGTGTGTGCATAATCACTTGCCAAAGCAAGGCTGGAACCAGTTGCCAGTGTAATGCATGAAGGATATGCCGAGCTAGTTGTTAGGGTAATGCATGAAGGAGATGCCGAGCTAGTTGTCAGGGCAATTTTCGACAAGGAATAAGATGATATGGTAGTCAAAATCGATGACTAGATAAGACCAAGATGACGTGGAGCAAAGCTAAATCCCAAAGGAGTTTTATTTCCATGAAGAGGTTAAAGAGAAATTAAATCCCAAGAAGATAGGAGAAGTTTTAGAAGGAATTTAAATATAATAAAGAATTATATTCTTTAAAGATAATTTAATTCCAACTTAACTTCCTCCTCAAAAAAGACTTTGACCTAGCCCTATAAATTCAAGACCATGCTATCAACTCCAAAGAGAGAGGAAATAATTTTCGACAAGAGCAAGAGGGAGATATCGACAAGGCTCAACCATTCTTTATCTTTTTTTCTTTCATGTTCCATTAGGTTTATGCTAGGAATTCTTTGTTTTGTGTTTCTTTGGAACCTAGCCATGAACTAAATCTTTTTGGATAAAGTTATTGTGTTTTGTGGTTGTGAGAAACAATTGGATTTTGTTTAGGTAATAAAGAGTTTGCACTTTGAATTCAAGGTTTACTCATTCTTGGTTCTTATTCTTGTTTGCGAGTGAATTGGGAGAGGATCTCGTAACTTCATCTATTTATCTAATATCGGGAGAGTTAGATTCAAGAAACGAATGAGTATGGTCTTTATTCAATCTATTGATGGTGAAGAGTAATCCGGCTTAGGAATAAGTTAAGGATTTCAACGGCTAAGAGGAGCGCAAGATTGGTTGTTGTTCACCCTTGATTCACGCAGGGATGTATTATCAAGGCATGCACAAATAGCTAGAGTTTCGACTTAGGGATAAGAAGAAACCATTGAAGAACGCTCCGCCGAACCTTAAAGTTGCTGCCCAGCCGCCCAAGTAGTTGCCCACCTAGTCGCCCAGGCAACCATCGATTAGTTGCCAAGGCAACCCCGCTGTGCAAGTTGCCACGGCAACTGAGTTGCCCTTGCACTATTTTACCAAGACAATCCAATCGGCTATCACTCCTCAACTCATGATAACCTGGCCTATTCTCTCTCATTTAATTACATATTCTTTTACTTATTTGCTTTCTAGTTTAGTTGTTAGTTAAACTCCTACAATCTTCTACTTGTGTTTCTTTTACTTTTTACAGTACAAGAGATTAGATTCTTGAAGTGGCACCAACCCCTGTGGAGACGATATCTTTTTTTACTATAACTTGCGATGTGTACACTTGCATAATTGCGGAGCACTTATTACGCACAACAGTAACTTTCTATCTCTTTCATTATTAGTATTAGTTTTAATGATTAGTAATTATTATGGTCATTAGTCCGACATTCTCTCTATTATAGGTATTTATAGTAAGTGGAGCATGATGCAATAGATAACGTCAAATGGTTGACGTCATCAAGCCAGCTGTGTTTAAAGAAACATAGCTCCGAGTGATATTCATCTGGTCAAATGAGAGGCTGCCACGTGTAATATTTTAGGTGTAAAAATTTGAGTTATTTGACTTTTGTGCTTGTTAGGTATTGAAATGGGCAGAAATAACCAGAATTGGATTTTATAGATTGTAAAAGACATGTTTTTGGGCTTTTCTTGAATAATGGGACGTGTATATGATAAATGGACTATATGGACATTTGGGTTGAAAATTTGGACTATTAGATTATTTGTTTATTATTATTTTTTGGGCTTTACTTATATTGAATTACTAATATAATACCAACCCCAGACAAAATGCGGGTATTATAGCTGCCCCTCTTTGCTCATAGTTGTGGAAACAAGAATAGGGGAAAGGCTGAAAAGACACAAATTTTTTTGATCTGGTTGACTTTTGCTTTGTGCTGCAAGGCCTTCTTATTGTAAACTTTCACTCCCTCTTCCTCTTTAGAAAGCTTGAGCAAGTTCTTCTTATTATGAACTTCCCAATCCTTTTGCCAAGGTTGAACTAAAGTCTAGACTAGTTCTTCTGAAAAATGCTAACCCACTTTTCTCTACAAAAATTTGACCCTCATCCACTGTTGAAATTGTTGATCCACCTTTCTGTAAAGGTGTCGAACAAACAAACTATTCCTCAATCTTTCTTGGAAATATTGATCCACTTTTCTCTGTAAAAAAGTTGATCCTCGTTCCCTGTTGAAAATGTTGATCCACCTCTTTGTAAAGGTGTCGAACAAACAAACTCTTCTCATTATAAACTCCTCAATCTTTATTGGAAATGTTGATCTGCCTCTCTGCAAAGGCATTGAACATGCAAGTTTTTCTGTAATGTTGATCTAATTTTCTCTACAGAAAAGTTGATCCTCATGCTGATGAAGTCTGAAAAAGTTGAACTATCCATTCTTTTGAAATATTTATCCACCTCTCTGTAAAGGTGTTGAACAAGTGAACTATTCTCATTTTGAACTCTGGATTCTTTGTTCGGTGAACTCTTCATATTAGGAGCTCGGTATTCTTTGATGGGTGAACTCTTTATATTAGGAGCTCTATATTATTTGTTGTGCAAACTCTTCACATTATGAGCTAGGTATTCTTTGCTGGGTGAACTCTTCATATTAGAAGCTCAGTCTTTGTTGGGCAATCTCTTCACATTAGGAGTCTTATCTTTGCTGGGCGAACTCTTCACATTAGGAGCTTTGTCTTTACTGAGCGAACTCTTCACATTAGGAGTTATGTCTTTGCTGAGCAAACTCTTCATATTAGGAACTCTTCGTTCTTTGTTAGGAATGTTGATTCACCTCATCCTCTAGGGAAAATTGAACCTGCAAAAACAAATATCATCAACTAAAAAGATTTCAAGTTGAAGTGGTATGAAATATCCTCAATTTTCAGCATGAAGCATTTGAGGTCTTTAGATTCACTACTTTTTTGACTAAAGTGTTTTGATCCTTCATTTTTGATCTTTCATTCTGAAGCTCGCACAAGATCTTTTATTTCTCTTCATTTTTTGATTAATCTATTTCTATGCTTGAAATATATGTGACCTGCAAAAATCGAATATGTCATTTATCTTTCAACATCAATTGTAAAGAAAATGTACAATTTGGATGTATCATTAAGGAACTTCAAGTGCTTCAATGAGAGAAGCTGGAATTTTGGCCAATTAAACTGTGAATCTTCCTCATTTGAGCCCGAAGTTGATCAATCTTACTTTCCGACCTGGTAAGCTGAACTTCCTTCTTTTTCTTGAGACTGATAGTACAAAAGGTTGATATCTTTGTCGATAAAATGCCCCTACTGTCTTACTGTGACAGTAAGACCATACCCGAAGGACTTAAAACCATACCCGAAGGACTTTCTGATGACCTGAAGGCTTCAGACTTGCAATGCACTTTTTGTCTTGTGCAAACAATTAGAAAGTCTTTGTTGAGATCTTCTTCTTCAAACAAGTTGATATCTTTGCTTCACAAACATTGTGATTGGAATCTTTGCCAGTCTTTGCTGGATCTACTTCTGCAATCTCGAAGTTGTAGATTGAAATCTTTACTTTTTCTTTGCTGATCTTGTAAATTCCTGCAAAAACACACAAAAACACTTTGAATGCATGATTTAGCATGCTTCTATCTTACGGATTCCTAGCTATATATAATGCATGAATGTTGTCAATTTAGGACCCATTGGGTGAGCTTTCATCTTCAAGGAAGCTCAAATTTCCTTGCTTCATTTTTCAAAAACTCTTTTTGCTGCCAAAGTAACCTATCTCACACTCAGGTTCAATCTTCAGGATCTCTGCATTTTTGCTCTAAAGTGTCTTTTCAGGTTTTCACTTTAGATTTCTTTTCTCAAAGTGCCCTTTCAGGTTTTCACTTTGGTTTTTTTTTCCCTTTTTCTCTTTTTCTCATGCGACCTTTTGGGTTTTCACCTCAGTTTTTCTTTTTTCTTTCTTTTTTTCTTAAGGTGCCATTTCAGGTTTTCACATTGGTTTTTCTTTTTCTCTTTTTCTTTCTTTTTTGGAATGTCCTTGCGGTCTTTCACCTTGTTTCTTTCTTTTCCTCTTTCTTTGCAATAATGTTTTTCCTCGAATTCTAATGGAACATTAATGTTTTTCACTTTGGTTTTGCCATTTCATTTCTAATGGAACTCGTACTTGCTTTTCTCGGATTCATCACATAAATTGTTCTCTCTCCATATCTCAACATGAACTCTATGTTAGAAAAACTCGAGTGTAATCACCCATTTTTATCCGGTGTATAAACATCGCGTTAATTTACGTTACTTTAATTATTTACATATCACTGTTGCATGTATACCTATTATATTATTTGTTTGTTTACTATACGTGTGATTAATGTGTACGTAGATCATGTGTGTATGAGTATATATGCATGTATGTTTGTATATTATATTAATGTGGTATGTATGTATGTTTATGTGTGTGTACGTATGCAGTATTATTATATTTATTATTATTATTATTATAAATAAACAAGTTTGAAAATAAAAACCCACTATTAAATTAAATGCCCAGTCCATTATATATTACATGAAACCCAAAATTAATGTTTACATTAGGCCCAATCTGGCCCAAACCCTAACCCACATCCTAAAAAACCCTAACCCACATCAGATAATAGAGCCCTAATGCCCTCCATTTTTTGCGCAGTTGCACGAGGGCTGTTGGATCAGATCTAGATCCAACGGCCATGATTGAAGCATGAAGACCCCTCATCTGCCACGTGAAGTCTACGCACGGGCTGTTGGATTCTCCACGCGCGCGTGTGAGACATGTGCAAGGCCGGTCATCTTCTCCAGGCCACGTGGCACAATCCCAGACTGCTACATCATTTCTGAGGTTTCATCTCAGCCGTCTGATCTTCGAGCAATCCTAGCCGTTGGATCAGATCTGATCCAACGACCAGGGACGCGTCTGCCAAGGCATCACCTCCACCATGCCTCTGCCGCACCACCAGCCCCAACCACCGTACTCAGATACACCAGAAAACATAAGAAACAAAGGCTATGTCAGTATCATTTCAAATCCAAAAAATATGTATTTTTGTAGTACTTTCTACCAAACGATCAGAGTAGGATATATATATGAAAAAGTTGTAAGAACAAAATGTTATCAAGTTACCAATTTTATCAGTCTTTACAGAAATACAAACAAAAAAAGGTTTCAGGGTAATCCTCTTTTTTCTTTTCTCATGCATGCGTAAATCAAGAACCATATAGCAAAAAATAAAAATTTCTTTACCTGAGTAAGTTCGAATCTTGTCGGCGCTGAACCCTCGGGGGTAAGTCATTTCAAGGAGTGTTTATTTTGGTTTTAAAACAAAGGTTTCGGGTAAAAGGGGAGTGTGTTCAGAGGGGATTTTTGGTTCAAATGAGTGGCCTGGATGGCCTGAAGTGCTGGTCTGGGAAGGCTCGAGGCGGACGTTAAGGCCGAGCCTCGCTTGAGACCGCCTGAGCACGACGACGTTGAAGGGTTTTAGATTTTGGGGGGGATTGTTTCCTAAAAAAATAGAGAACATGAGAGCTCTCTCTATTTAGCTAAAAAAATGAGAAAAGAAGGAAAAAGGGGGCCAGCTATCGGTTTTATAGAGGGGAAATAAAAAGAAAATGGGTAAATAACGTCATAAATCCCCCTGTGTTCTTGAGATTTTCAGTTCTGTCTCACCGTATGAGATATTTGTGATCCCGGTCCTCATAGCTTTTCAAAACATTTCAATTTAGCCTACACTTAAACCGAATTCAGATTTTAAATGGTGAAATTACCTCCCCAGTCCCACCGCGTTTTTGAAATTTTCACACCGAGCTCACCCCTTGGTTCAATTACATGATTAGTCCTTTTAAGTTTCGTCTGATTTTTAATTTCGTCCCTAAATCATGTCTTTATTGCTCCAATTTCCTCATCTCTGTTTCATTTTATTTCATTTTAGTCCTCTGTTGTAATCATTTATGTCTCTTGGTTTTGTTATTTTATTGTTTTATGTCCTTCCTGATATATTTATTTTGTTCATCACCTTAATATATGTTATTATATCATCTTTGTTTTTGTTTTAGAGATGTTTTTTATGTTTTAATTTGTTCATCCATATGATACACATATGTTCGTTTTAGATAGTTTGTTTTAGTTTGGTTATCATGTTATACTTATGCCATGTTTTTATGTATATAAGTATGTCATTTATGTGTTTGTTTGATCTGGAAGCATGGTAGGAAATTAAGTAACTTATTACATGTTTGATTTAGTTTCGTGCAAAATTATGGTGTCTAGATTTTAGTTTTTATTTGATGTTTTTTATTCTAGTATCATGTCTAGGTTTGTTGCCTTATTCCATTAGTTTAACATTGTATCTCATCCATGTCATGTATGTGATATAGTTGTGGATCATTTTAATATGTTTAAGCATGATAGGGTTATTTTTTAGTTAAAAGTTTTATTTTTTTTCTTGTTCATATATTTTATTAGTATTGTTTAATTTTGTGATGTTCCTTGTATGTTTTAAAACCATGTTGATGTATACGTATGTTTTAAAATTATTTGCTAAGATTGCATAAGAGATATATAAAATCTCAATGCGGTGTCCTTTCATCCGAGCGTAAACAGGGCCAGTATCAGACATAATGATGGTGGTTAGGCTTTTACTCTCAGATAACGGGACCTTTAAAATCTACTCGCACCTACGACCAAATTTTAAATTAATCATCACTTTAATCTGGAAAATTTAATATTAATAAAGCAGTAATTATTAAAGTACCAATTTTGGGCGGTATAGGGGGTGCTAATCCTTCCCCATCCGTAACCGACTCCCGAACCCAACAGTTTCCAAATCTCTGGTTTTATGGTGTCCGACCTACCTAAGTGGCCGGTGGCGACTCCATTTTAAAAAGAATAAAATATGGCTTTTTTAAAACCCCCACAGAAGACATCTTCAAAACAAAACAATAGATAAAATAGATGAAACTCGTTTTTTAGCGAATCGGATATCGCTACAGATGGCGACTCCGCTGGGAACCAATTTTTGTTTTTTTCAAGAACAAAATGTGAGTCGAGCTTTTTAAATAATTATCGCTTTATTAATATTAGAAATTCCAGATTAAAGTGACTATTAAACTAACATTCGGTTATAAGTGCGCGTTTATTTTAACGTATTTAAAATATGGCATATAAACCCGTTTTTTAAGTGGGGGGAAAATGCTAATGCTTTCGTGGAGATATCGTTCTCCCTTGTAGGCCTAGCAAGTACCTTCGGGGCTCGAGTACCCTATGATTTCGTAAGGATATCTTTCCTTCGTGCAGGCATAAGCGAATGGGTCCCCCTGAATTGAACCTGGTTGAAAGGAGGCTACAATGGGTGATGATCGGGGGCCCTGCTACTCTTAGTAGAGGACAACAAGGACAATTCGTGTACCTCATAGCACCAACACTGCATGTAGAGAACATATATAAACCCACCCCTTTAGAGCCATGCGGATAACCTTAGGTGTTTTAGACGGGATAAATAGGGTTGTTTTGTTTGTTTACCTTATTTAATTTGTCCTTTTATTTATGTATTTACTATTTTTATCCGGTACTGACTTGTTTTCTTTTTTGCTTTTGCTTTTTTGCATACATTATTGCATTTGCATTACATAAAGGTACTGGATCAAGTGGTTTACTCGATCAGAAAGTCTTTCACCATGGAAAAAAGGTATCTTAGGAAAGAAGAGCTTAACTTGTTAGTCAGGCATTGGTCAGAGGTCAATCAGAAGGCCCAAGGGGACAGTTTGCTGATCGAGCGCATAGTAGCAGGGTACGCCTACGTGAGTCTTCAACAGAACGACTTATGGGATCTTCAAAGCATCTAGGAAGGATGGGATCAAAGACTACAAGACATGTTCTGTGATAGTTATGGCGACATTGCACAGCTGTTATACGTTCGAGTCAATCCGCCCTTACTCCGAGCTATTTTTCAGTTCTGGAATCCTGCTTTTTGCTGCTTCACCTTCAATGGATATGACATGATGCCTACAGTAGAAGAGTACACTACCTTACTTAATCAGAAGAACGTTCAGGAAGATTGGATCTATGCAAAACCGTCGAGGAATCAGAATTACACTTCGATGCTCAAAACATTTGCCGGGATGAATGACTATTGGGTTAATGGCCTGATTCGACTTCGAGGAGACAATACAGTCTTTGCATGGGAGAGTATTCGAGACATCATACCCGCACATCCAGGCGATGGGAAGAAGATAGACCTATTTGCCTTGGGAATATATGGTTTGGTAATCTTTCCGAGAACTCTTGGAAACATTGATGTAGCCATTCTAGATCTGTTTGAGCGTATGAAACGGAGGGCGAACCCAGTACCAGCAATCTTGACCGAGACCTTCATTTTTTTAAATGTCAGTCGAAAGCACGAAGAAGGACGTTTTCGAGGATGTGCTCAGCTATTACAGGTATTGATTCAGAGCCACATGTGGAAGACACCGACAAGGGTCCTATCGGGGATATCCTTTCAATGCTTTTCGCCCTTACAAGAATACTTAGCAAAAGAGTGGCGAGAAAACTTGAAGACGAAGAAATGGTCCAGTTTATTCAGGAACATTCAAGATGAAGACATAGTATGGAGGGTTCCGTGGCTCGGTAGAGTTAATTACTTCTGTACAGTTGCGGTGATTATGACTGGTTGATGATGTTGGGGCTGCATGGTGGGATTGCCTGTGCTCCGCTTCTGGTGTCCTGACAGTTCGGATCACGACAGTTTGTTCCCAATACCGCCGGATTGAGCCAAAGTGAATTTTCTTTCAAAGGGGAGTTCAAGGAAAAAGTTCATAATATCATGAGGGCTTGGGACCATTATTGCCGAATCAGAGTGGAAGGAGACACCCAGCGTATGATCACCCTGGACTACGATCTTTGGAGACGGTTGAGGATTAATGATAAGATTCCAGAACCCGATCAGGGACCAGCCGTGTCACTTGAGGAGCTTATGACAGTAGTACCGTCTGAAGCTAATATTTTACGAAATGAACTCGAAGAAATCAAGAGGAAGATGGAAACCCAACAGACTCAGCATGCGGGCGAGCTTTATAAAGCGAGTTTAGAGGTCGACAAACGGGACGAGATCATTAGGCAATTGAAGAAATTGAATGCTGATTTGAACTAGAAGAACACTCTTTACCAGAAGGACACCCTCCTACTCCAAGAGAAAGTACAGAAGGCCAGCCGAAGTTAGTTCATAGCCGTGGAAAAGGAAAGGATGAATGGTATCAGTTTGGTGGAAGAAGAGCGAGAGATCAACAAGCGAGCGAGCAAGAAAGAGATAGAAAGCTGTAGGTTAGATACCGAGGAGGAAAAACGATCTTTCAAGGAGGCCATCGGTCAAGAGAAGGAAAGAACTAGGCAAGAGATCAGCAAAGGAAAACAAGCAGTCAGCTACGAAAGAGAAAACACCGCCACTTAGAAAAGATGGTCCATGGGTAGCAGGAATAGGCTGTTAGAGATTCAAAGATTGTACGACGACACCATCCAAAGCTTGAATCAGAGCCAAAGTCAGAATATCGAGTTAGAGGGAAGGTTGGCAGGATTAGAACACTCATTTCAGACTTACCGTCAAAGGAATGGCATCATCGAACTACAAGAAAGGGAACGTGAAGTCAGCACATTGCGAGACCGGATTGAGTCGCTTTAAACAACTGTTCAGGATTATAGGGAAAGAATCAGAGTATTCGAAGAAGCTGCAGCCGGAGAAGAAAATTATTGGCAAAAAAGACTGCTGATGCTGCCCAGATGGTGCAGGATAGAGACCAGTATTACGCAAACCTAATGGTGGACATACAGCAAGTTGCAAGGCATGTGAGTGACTTAGCTGCCGAAGTCGAAACTCTCCGACCTTTCGTAGCCGCAGGCATAGAAGAAGCACCCGGTTCATTAAGCTGCTCAGGGCTATTGGAAAGTTAGGGGATAGAGCTAGGGCTTATCTGTAAGACTCCATGTTGTAATTAGGACTATTTTGTATTAGGAGCCCTCATTTTGAAATGAGAACTCTATTGTAATCTAGATCCTTTAATTCCAGTGAAAGTAGTTCAAAAGGGTGATTACCAACGGAATCAATACCTTTATTTGCATACATTCCTGCATTACATCATGACATTTGCATCATTATACATGCATTTATTTCCTTTGCAATCATATTAATATTGTAAATATTGTGGCAGTGTGAAATTAGAAGTTAAGACACAATCATTCATCATCCATACCTCACCCGACTACAAAGCAAGGTCATGGAAGATAGGATAATCACTCTAGAGAAAGGACAGAGAGATCTGGAAGCAAGATTTGATGAGGCCCAGAGAAGCCTCAATGACCAGATTGCTCATTCACAAGCGTCCATAGTGTCCGACATAACCGCGTTGTTGGCTAAGAGCCTCAGAAAAAGAGTCGAAGGTGAATTTGCTCAAGAGCCGAAAGGTACTCCAGCTCACAGTAAGGTTCAATTGGCTACGCCAAATCTGGCCAGAAGGGTATATATTGACCCTACTAGGATGTCTACTAATCTTCAGGTAGGGGCATCGAGAATCAAGCCATTGACATAGAAGCACTCTACGAGGAGGGGGTGCCAGACATGAACTTGGTCGAAAGAATCAGGACAGAGGTAGAAAAGAAATGGGAGGAGAGGTTTCGCCTCATGGGAGAAAGATTTAAAGCCCTGCAAGCTACAGAAGAATCAGGAAGCGATGCTAGTGACTTGTTTCTAGTATCCGACCTTGTCCTGCCTCCAAAATTTAAAACACCGGAGTTCGACAAATACAAATGGAACCATGTGTCCTTCCGCACACGTAACAACGTATTGCCGAAAGATGGGGGCCTACCTCAAGGATGAGAAACTTTTAATTTGTTGTTTCCAGGACAGCCTGACTGGGGCGGCGCTGCGGTGGTATACCCAGTTGAGTCGAGTAAACATTAAAACCTGGAAAGTTTTTTCAAGAGCATTCATCGAGTAATACAAGAACGTGACGAACATGACGCCCAGCAGAATTATGCTAGAAAATATGGGGCAGAAATCCAACGAAAGTCTGTGACAGTATGCCCAGAGGTGGCGAGAAATGGCAGCCCAGATTCTGCCACCCATCCCCGAACACGCAATTACGCCCTTATTTGTTAATACTCTGAAGGGGACATTGTTTGATCGCCTCATTAATAACACAACTCAAAGTTTTGTTGATTTAATTAGGAACGGAGAGTCCCTTCAATTGGCAATCAAGAGCGGTAGGATTGATAGCGGGGAAGGTTCTCGAAAGTACAACAAGAAGAATGAGGTGAACACTGCTAGTACTTACACCGCCCCAAAGAATTTCACAGTCTCATAGCCACAGACGTCTATTGGTAAAGAAAAAAACTCAAACAAAAGGGATGAGAGAACCTCGAGAGAGGAGAAAGAAAGGTAAACTTTTACTCCATTACCCGTTTCATACTCTGAGCTTTACTCTCAGTTGTACAAAGCAGATTTGGTCCGTCCATACTATGTTACTCCTTTCAAACCGCCATTCCCATCCTGGTATGACCCGAACGTGCATTACAATTATTACGGTGGTGCCCTTGGTCATCCTACAGAGAACTGCCTTGCTTTCAAGAAGCTTGTGCAGAGTCTAATCGATTTTGGGATACTGAAGTTTGAAGAACCAAGTGTAGCTGCTAACCCATTACCTAATCACGGGAACAGGGGAGTGAATGCTATTGAGGAGTACTCTACCAGGAAGGTTAAGGAGAATGTGTCAGAAATCAAGTCTTCTTTGCGGTGGATATTTAAGCAATTGTGCATGGCCCACTTGATCGACAGGGGCATGGTAGTAGTGCAGAAGGGATGTGGAGTGTACTGTGAATTCCATCAGGACGGAGGACATGACATCCAACAGTGCGACGAGTTTAAGAGATTGGTGCAACAATTGATGAACGACAAGCAAATAGAGTTCTTTGAAGAGCCTACGGGAAGGAAGGGGTGAGACGTACATATGACAGACAACCCCAACATTAAATACGGGAGAGACAGACCTTTTGTCATCTCCTCCAGGCCAGAGGGTGCAAGTTCCTCCCAAGGAGAAGCTACAAAGGTGACTCTCAAGATCATCATCTCAGCACCATCCCCGTTCCCATTTAAGGATATGCGGCAAACTCGCTGGAACTATGCTGCGAATGTGACCCTAACGGAAAAGCCAGAATTTGGTGAAGTAAAAGAACAGAAAGTTGAAGAAGAGCCTACACCGAAAGACGAGCAAGCCAAGAGTTATGAGAATGTCAGTGAGGCGGGCCACTTCACGAGGAGCGAAAAATGTTACTCCTAAAAAACCTTGAAGGCCGCTGAAGTTGCCAAAGATAAAGGAAAGGATACATCGGTTACCCCGTGCAGATATTCGGTGAGGAACCACCTCCAAAGATAAATGAACCAAAAACCGAGGCTCAGGCCAAAGAATTTCTGAAATTCATGAGACATAGTGAATACAGCATAGTGGAACAACTACGAAAGCAACCGGCAAGGATCACCGTGCTAGAGTTGATCCTGAGTTCATAAAAACACCGTGAAGCACTCCTAAAAGTGCTAAACCAGACTTTTGTACCCCATGACATTTCTGTATCGAAGCTGGACATGATAGTAGGGCATATCGCCGCCTATAACCATATAACATTCAGTGATGACGAGATCCCTGAAGGAGGAATGGGGTCCACCAAGGCTCTTAACATCACAGCCTACTGCAAGGGGTATCTGTTACCAGGGGTATTGATTGGCAATGGGTCAGCAATGAACGTACTACCTATGGTGACTCTATAAAAGCTACCAATCGATGATTCTCACCTAAAGACCTATCATAACTCCATGAGAGCCTTCGACGGCACACAAAGAGGAACACTTGGAAAGATTGACGTGCCTCTATTGATTGGACCGACTGAGTACGTGATCGACTTCGTGGTGATGGACATAAAACCATCCTGCAACTGTTTATTGGGGAGGCCATGGATCCACTTTGTAGGAGCTATCCCCTCATCACTGTATCAGAAATTAAAATTTGTGACCGAATGCAAGTTGGTCACGGTGGATGCTGAGCAAGAGATCATTGCTTCAGTGACATCCGATGCCCCCAACATTGAAAATGATGAGGATGCTCCAGAATGCTCTTTTCGAGCATTAGAGATGGTGAATGCCACATTCGTCGCAGAAGGTAATTAGATCCTCTGCCCAAGATTATCTAATTGCACCAAGATGACCGTTGTTGAAACTTTGGGCCGAGGAGCCAAAGCAGGAAGAAAGCTAGGGAGAAGGCTGCAAGGGAGCCTACGAGCTAGGAGTGTAATGACCAAGAAGGATCGTTTTAGGCTGGGTTACAAACCAAGTGTCCAGCAGAGAAATGAATAGTACAAGAGAAAAGAAGAACAAAGAAGAGCCAGATTTAAGGGATAGGGCGTTCCATGGAGACCAATGTCCTTCCCTCATTTGAGAAATACTTTTGTCTCCGGAGGATTCAGCCAACCAAGACAGGAGGTCGAAGAAACAATTAAGGAAAATGACATACTCAATAAGAAAGAAATGTTTAGTGAATCACTCGAGGGGATGTCCATCAACATGATAGCTGGAAATGACCATGACAGCAGTGTGTTGGCCAGCATCCACCCCTGCCACCCCAGGGAGACTCTTGATAATTGGAGCTACGTTGATCTACCTGTGGTTTCTAGGGCTAGATCAGAGTAATGCTCCGAATCAACCTCTTTTGTTTTTGCCCATAAGCAATGTGGATCTTTTGTATAGGGCACCTATGTTAACTTTTTGTTTGAAATGAAAAGATATCTTCCCTGTTTTCCCAAATGGCAAACATCTCATTTCATTCATTCATTCTTTATTCATATTCATTCACTTCATATAAAATTATTATCTTCCCAATACATTCGCTCTCATTTAATGCAGGGCTCCAATAATTAACTGTATGAATGATGCTGAGTCCAATCCCGAAGTAGATTTTGAATGCCCTGAGATCTCAGCAGAAATTGAAGAAGAGGATGATGAGATAGAATGCGAGGTCCCTGCAGAGCTGATGAGGATGATGGCCAACGAAGAGAGGCAAATCATGCCCCACCAAGAAGAAACAGAAGTTGTAATCTTGGGGACTGAAGAAGAGAGAAAAGAAGTAAAGATTGGGACTACATTTTCCTCAAAAACCAGGCACGAATTGATAGCCCTACTCTAGGAATTCAAGGATGTTTTTGCCTGGACTTATCAAGATATGCCAGGTTTGAATATTGACATAGTGGTACACAAACTGCCGACGAAGCTAGAATGCAAACCAATACAGCAAAAACTCAGGAGAATGAGACCAGACATGTTGTTAAAGATCAGAGAAGAGGTGAAAAGGCAGTTTGATGCTGGCTTCTTGGAAGTGGCCGAGTACCCTGAATGGGTTGCAAACATTGTACCAGTACCAAAAAAAGATGGGAAGGTTCACATGTGTGTAGATTATAGGGATCTCAACCGAGCTAGCCCTAAAGACAACTTCCCTCTGCCATATATTGACACGCTAGTTGACAACATTGCGGGACACTTATGGTTCTCGTTCATGGACGGCTTCTCGGAGTACAACCAGATAAAGATGGACTCGGATGACATGGAGAAAACCATATTCGTGACCATGTGGGGCACTTTCTGTTACAGGGTGATGCCTTTCAGACTCAAGATCGCAGGGGTGACTTATCAAAGAGCGATGGTGACTCTTTTCCACGACATAATGCACAAAGAAATAGAGGTATACATGGATGATATGATCGCTAAGTCTCGAACATAAGAAGAGCACCTGCAGAACTTGAGAAAACTATTCCAAAGACTGCGAAAATACCAGCTGAAGCTTAACCCGGCCAAATGCACCTTTGCCGTTATATCTGGAAAACTCTTGGAGTTTGTAGTGAGCAGAAGAGGGATTGAGATCGATCCAGATAAGGTGAAAGCCATCCAGGATCTCCCATCACCCCATACTCAGTAGGAAGTTCGAGGTTTCCTGGGGAGGCTAAATTACATCTCCCGTTTCATCTCCCAGTTAACAGATAGGTGTGACCCCGTCCTCAGACTACTTAGAAAGAATAATCTTAGTGTTTGGGATGATGAATGTCAAGAAGCCCTGGAGAAGATCAAAAGGTACTTGACGAATGCTCTGATTTTAGTCGCGCCAGTCCCAGGCAGGCTTTTAATCCTCTATCTAACAGTCTTTGAGAATTCAATGGGTTGTATATTGGGGCAACACTATAAGTCCAGGAAGAAGGAAAGATCCATCTACTACCTAAGCAAAAAGTTCAATGATTGCGAAAGACGGTACCCGCCAATTCAGAAGCTATGTTGTACTTTGGTTTGGGCCACCAAATGGCTTAGGCAGTACATGCTATACCATACCACATGGTTGATATCCAAGCTAGACCCCTTGAAGTTTCTAATAGAAGCACCGACATTAACAGGGAGGATGGCCCGCTGGCATATGCTCTTATCCGAGTTCGACATTGTGTATGTAAGTCAAAAAGCCGTAAAGGGAAGTGCCATAGCGGATTTCTCAGCTAGTCGTGCTACGGATGATTATGAATCATTGAACTTTAATTTCCCGGATGAGGACTTGATATGCATTACAACTGAGGAAAATGTTCCAGACAACAATTCATGGAAGCTTTACTTTGATGGAGCCTCCAACGGCCTCGGACACGGGATAAGGGCCGTGTTAATTTCTCCGGAGAATGTCTACTATCCCTTCACCAGCAGACTAGAATTCTTCTGCACCAACAATATAGCCGAATACGAGGCATGTGTTATGGGACTGAACACAGCTATTAAAAAAATATTAAGGAACTTCGAGTATTCAGAGATTTATCCTTAGTGATTTACCAATTGCGCGGAGAATGGGAAACCAGGGATCCGAAGTTGGTCAAATATTACGAATTGATCCAGGAGCTCACCAAGGAGTTTGAAAAGATCAGTTTCGCTTACATTCCCAGAGAAGAAAATCAGATGGCAGACGCCTTGGCAACCTTGGCTTCTATGTTCAAGGCAAACACGGGGGCAGAAATGAAGCCCATTGAGATGAAGAATTTTGAAGGGCCGACTCATTGTTGTAATGTGGAAGAAGAGATAGATGGTAACCCTTGGTATTATGACATCTTGCAATATGTCAAGTTTCAAAAGTATCCCAAAGGGGCAAACGACAATGACAGAAAAACACTCAGAAAATGGCAACGTGATACGTTCTGGATGGGGAGATTCTATATAAAAGAAGCCATGATCAGACATTATTGAGGTGTATGGATGCTCGGTAGGCAAAGGATATTTTGGCAGAGGTACACGATGGTCTATGTGGGACGCACGCCAATGGCCTGTCGATAGCCCGAAAAATTATAAGATATGTCTATTTCTTGTTGACCATGGAGGGAGATTGCATCGATTACGCCAGGAAATGCCACAAATGCCAAATTTATGTTGACAAGGTTTACGCTCCTCTGTTACCTTTACACACCATGAATTCTCCGTGGCCTTTTGCAGCGTGGGGCATGGACGTCATTGGGCAGATTCACCCTAAAGCTTCCAACGGGCACCGCTTTATTTTGGTCGCTATAGACTACTTCAATAGATGGGTGGAGGCAGCATCTTATGCCAACATCACAAGAACGACGGTATGCAAATTCCTAAAGAATGAGATCGTTTGTCGATAAAATTTGCCGGAAAGGATTATCACCGACAATGCTTCCAATCTAAATAACAAATTGATGACAGGGTGTGCAACTAGTTCAAGATAATGCACCATAACTCCACAACCTATTGCCCTAAGATGAATGGGGCAGTGGAAGCAGCAAACAAGAACATAAAGAAGATCATCGCGAAGACGATGGATACCTACAAGGATTGGCATGAGAAGCTGTAATTCGCTCTTTTCACATATAGAAAATCTATTCACACATCGACGAGGGCAACGCCCTATTCCTTAGTGTATGGCACAGAAGCAGTACTCCCCATTGAGGTTGAGATTCCGTCGCTCTGGGTCCTAAATGAAGTAAAGTTGGAGGAGTCTGAATGGGTGCAAGCCGGGTTCGACCAGTTGAATCTCATCAAAGAAAAGAGGCTAAAGGCCATCTGCTATGGTCAAATGTACCAAAAACGGATGATGCGAGCATACGACAAGAAGGTGCGCCTGAGAGAATTCAGAGAGGGAGATCTGGTACTTAAGAGGATCCTCCCGATTCAGAAAGATTCTCGGGGAAAGTGGATGCCCAATTGGGAAGGACCATACGTTGTCAAGAAGGCATTTTCAGGAGGAGCATTAATCTTAACCAAAATGGATGGAGACGAGTTGAAAAATCCTGTGAATTCTGATGCAGTTAAGAAATACTATGTTTAAAACAAGAAAAATAGAGAAAAAGAAAAAGAGAAAAAAAGAAAAAAGAAAAAAGAAAAGAAAAAAGAAAAAGAAAAAAGAAGAGAGGTGGAGCGAAAACCAGAGAGGGCGTTCCACCAAAAAAAAGTGGAGAGCTTAAGGCGAAAACCTGAAAAAGGGCGTCTTAAAGCAAATGAAGGATCTCAGTCGAAAACTCGTAAAGGACGACTTAGAGAAATATTGAGGTTGGACCTCTGGAGAGAAGAATCATCTCCATGAGTACCAGAAGGAGAAGCTTCAGGCAAAGATTCTACTCTGGTTGACGAGATCATGCATCATTCATACTGTGGACACTTAGAGGTTTTGCATTTCATGTTTTGCTTTTCCTTTTCCTCATGTTTGCCATGACCATCTCAAAATTGTTCCAAATCCTTAATCATAATAAAATCACATTTTTGAGCTCCCGTTCCTTGTTTTCTTGTTATTTGCCATAAACATCATGCAAATAAGTTAACATAGGCTTATGATAGATTTCTGAGCATTTATGTGATCTAACCCTGAAGATGCATGTTATTGGAAAACAATATTAACCTTGCCCTCCAGCTGCCTACATGATGTTTGTGGAAGTGGGACGAACAGAAAGCTTCGAGCACCAGGGCAAGGTGACCAATGTCACATGCTCCGCTTGTTTAAAGAAAGCATTCGAGACAACAAGAGAGATTTCCCATGTGAAAACCCAGAAGGGCACCTAAAAAAAGCCTCTAAAGTGAAAACCCAAAAGGGCAATTTAGAACCCTGAACCAAAAATTCAAAAAAGAAAGTTTGAAATGGTTGAACCCGACAGTGAAATAGGGTATCGCCACTAGAAGAAGGAAAAAGCAAGCAGTGGAGAGTTGAGATTGACTGATGGCCGAAGCAGGCGTACCAAGATATTGACACTCATGCATCATGTATAGTTAGACATCCCTAGGATTAGGAGCATGCTAACTCATTTGTCATAGCATTTGGTCTATTCTAGACATGTATATGCAGATTTAAAGAAGCATGGGCAGCCTTAGTAGCGTGATTCCAGAGATAATGGCAGCCTAGGTAGCGTAAGGCCAGATCGGTAGCCATTTTGGCGTGAATCCCAAATGTGAGGATAAAGGTTCTATATAGGAAGGGCCTATATTTTCAAGTGTCCGCAACAAGGGGTTCTATGTAGGAAGAATCCGCCGCTCCGAGGCTTCAAGAGCTGAAAGTTTTATATATGAAGGGCTTGCGGCTCTAGGGTGAAGACTAGCAATTCTATATAGGAGGAACTCCCAGCCGAAAGAATTCACCCATGACACAGAAGGTTTTATATAAGGGAAAATCTGCTGTGTTAGAGGCGAAGAGTCCTATATAGGAAAGACTCAAAGCTTTACTGTCTTAGAGTGAGAGGTTCTATGTAGGAAGAACCCGCAGCTCTGAGATTTCAGAAGCTAAAAGTTCTGTATAGGAAGGACTTGCAGTTTCAAGGTTTGAAGACTAGAAGCTCTATATAGAAAGAACTCCCAGTCGAAAAATCCATCCGTGACACAAAAGATTTTATATAGGAAAAATCCGCGTTGAAGGTGAAGAGTTCCATATAGGAAGGACTCCGAGCTCTACCATTTCAGAGTGAAAAGTTCTATATATGAGGGACTCGTAACTCAAGACTCCAGAATGAAAGGTTCTATATAGGAAGGACCTGTAGTTCCAGGATCAGAAGGTGAAGAAGTTCTATGTAGGAAGAACTTACGAGCCTGAAGATTCAGCTGAGGAAAAGCGGAGAGTTCCAGAAGAACACATGATTCCAAAGCCACAGACAGCGAAGTCGGATAAAAATAGGTGCTTATGATCTTTTCTTTGTTCTTGTTCCACAAAAATAAGCAAAGAGGGGCAACTGTAATCACTCATTTTTATCCGGTGTATAAACATCGCGTTAATTTACGTTAGTTTAATGATTTACATATCACTGTTGCATGTATACCTATTATATTATTTGTTTGTTTACTATACGTGTGATTAATGTGTACGTAGACCATGTGTGTATGAGCATATATACATGTATGTTTGTATATTATATTAATGTGGTACGTATGTGTAGTTTGCATGTATGTTTATGTGTGTGTACCTATGCAGTATTATTATATTTATTATTATTATTATAAATAAAGAAGTCTAAAAATAAAAACCCACTATTAAATTAAATGCCCAGTCCATTATATATTACATGAAACCCAAAATTAATGTTTACATTGGGCCCAATCCGGCCCAAACCCTAACCCACATCCTAAAATACCCTAACCCACATCAGATAACGGTATTTTATTAAATTTGAGAAAATGGTATAATTTGATAAGACATGGAAAACATGATAAATTCAATGCAATGCCCTAGGTACCAACTGTATGAAGGAAACGAGATCCCATCACCCAAAATAGAGCTTCCAATCTCAGAATTCCTCAAAATAGCAGATTTCGAGAAGGTTTCTTGCCGGATGCCTAATCTTAAAATGCTTTTGAACTGCCCTTTTAGGTTTTTAGCTTTCATCCTCTTTTGGTTTCAAGACGTCATTTGCGGATTTTCATCTTGATCCCCCCTTTTATTTTGATTTTTTGTTTTTCTTATATTTTTTGATTCCTCTTTTTTCTTTTCTCCTTTTTTGATATCTAAGGCTCCCTTTTGGGTTTTCACTATAGATCTTTTCATTTTGCGAAACGCCCTTTTTGGGTTTTCACTATGCTTTTTTTTCTTTATTTTCCTTTTCAATCTCTTTTTTAATTCTTCGAGTGTAATACTTCTTGACCAAGTCTGAGTCCATTAGATTGCTTAACTCATCTCTGATTATCATCGTTAAAATCAGCGCTCCTCCAGAAAGAGGTCTCCTTGATGTATAACCCTTTCCAATTAGGCATCCATTTCCCACAGAAATCTTTATGAACTGATAAGATCTTTTCAAGCACTAGATCCCATTCTCAGAATTCTTTTGGACAAAATTTCATTACTGTGAGCTCGCATCGTTCTTTCTTGGTACATCTAACCATGTCAAATTATTTTTAGTCTCCTCTCTTCAATGAAATTCATCTCACCTTATCGAGCTTATACTCATTCTATGTCGTCCATTCCCACACCTGTCAATACTCGAAGATGAAATCTGTACCTCACTTGGTCATACTGCTTCCATCCCATAGACCAAAGAATACAATGTTGCCCCTATTAAAGTGCACCTTGTGGATTGATATGCAAGCAAGGCCAATAGTAGATTCTCATATCAGCCTTGCAAGTCTTGGAGATAATTTTTTTGATGTTCATGTTCGCCGACTCTATTGCCCCATTCATCTCTGAATGATAAATTGAAAAATCATAGTGTTTTATCCTAAACTACTCACAACTTCTGATATCATGTTATTTTATCCTAAATTAGAGGCATTATAAATGATGATTCTCTTTGGCAAGTCATATCGACAAATAATCTCTCTTCAACATCTTGCAAGCTGTTACTCTTGTAATACTGCCATAGGAAGCAGCTTCCATCCACTTGGTAAAGTAATCAACCACGACCAAGATAAAGTGGTGTCTATCAGAGGCTTTCAGATAAGTCTACCTTATACAGCAAAAGGCATTGTATGCTTTCAAATACAAGCTTTTAGGGGTTTGTTTCTTTTTACCTTCTGTTATGCATATTGGATCATCATTTGGGAGATTAAAGTTCAAGGACTCATGGTGATCTGAAGCACGTCTTGCCAAGAAACCTTTCATTGCCTTCTGGTTATTTGATAACAACATTTGCCAACGAGCCATTCTCTAGTCAACACTAGTGTTTCCATCAAGAATTTCAACCATTCTTGAAATCATATAAATGGAATGATACAACATATTTTGTCTGAGCCTTCAAACTAAAGGACAACAAAGCTTTTGAATTGGTGGATTCCGTAGTTCGTAATTGGTGAATCTTTTCTCAGATAATGAATGGCTCTTTCCTCCTTGTTTCATCATGTTGGCCTAATACATCCCATTGAGTTTTCATAAACCATCCAATCTGAACTGGTGCTATCAGAATTGGGTACTTTGATAACTATTTCTTGATCTTTCTTGGGTTTCCTAGCATTTGTCATCTCATACTCTTGGATCAATCTTTGTCAGCAACTTGAACACTGAATCACATTTTGTCTCTCTATCGTAATGTAATTCAACCTCTCTGGGCTTCTTCTTCTTCTTCTTTTTTATTCTTTTCTTTTATTTTCTTCTTTTTTTGCTTTGCTTTTTTCTCCTTTTTTGCCTAGAGGGAGAAAATTCTAAATAACTTCCACTTTGCTGACCCATTAGTTTCTCAAATGTGGCTCCAAAAGTATACTTTGACGAATTGGACCTCAACTGATACTTTATCAATCCTTGGGGAATAGTTTTTGAATTTTGCATCCATTTTTATTTCGGCTACTATTGCCCTCTAATATGTTGCCCCATGGCATGAGTCTCACATTATTGTAAATGTTTTTTTCTCTACCTTGTTCGGATCAAAAGAAGATTGTCTATTGGGCCCACTTTATTAGGATCCGGTTATCTTGAGGAATTCATCATCAAATTGATTTTACAACATTTTTGGTCCTATTCTTCTAAGCTTTTACTAAATAGTCTTGCACTCAAGTCTCCTGAGCAACTTGTGCATAGTACTGTCTGTATCTAACCCCTAGTATATCCTGGTACGGCCATGCAAAGTTGTCTTTGAATTCCGGCAGCAATTCAATCAGATTGTAAAACCAAAGTTTGATTTTGATATAACAAATTGTTTAAGGACCTATTTGTAAAAGAAAATAAATTTTTAAGTATCTCAAAGACTTACAATTGACAAGGATTTTTCAAGTACAAAATTATTCAATGTCAAAAACTTAAACCCTATAAATTTTTCTAAGTGTTTTAAAGCTAAATTCAACTTTTACACCTAGGCGTATCGATACGCCCTCAAGCGTTTCGATACGGGCTTAAAATAAAAGGCCAAAATATAAGAATATGTTTCGATACGATTCCATCCGTATCGATATAGCCTTCATATGGGCTAAGGATTTTACTCAGGCGTTTCGATACGGTGTCATTCGTTTCGATACGACCTTCATACTAGTTTAATATTTAAGAACAACGTACTGATACGGATACTAGCGTATCAATACGGTTGTTAAGATTTTTCATTTATGATTCAAACGTTGCCTTGTTAGTTATTAGGAACATGCAATTTTGAAAATCAGTTAACCCGTATTGATACACCTTAAAGGCGTACCGATACAGGTTTAAATAGTAGCCTAAGTGAGCAAAATTGCATCGATACAACCTTGCCCGTTTCGATACGCCCCTTGTTTTACACTAAGATCGTACTGATACGCTTACCCATGGATCGATACGCCCTTTGTTTTACCTACACAATGACTCTTTTTATTTTTAGGCCTATACCGATACGGCCTCCCGCATATCGATACGGGTAGTTGCAGAAGTGCATTTATGGTGAGAAGAAGAGGGCCCAATGGCTATATTAATGACTTCAACCACCCAAACGGCTTAAGCTTAAAGAATCAAATTATAGTACCCCACTTGTTGTTGTTGTCACTGAATTTTCACCTAACTTCTTTAACTATGTCATTTTTGTTTAGATAGTCTTGTATTGCATTGTTAGTAATTAGTAGCAATTAATATTAGGATTATCTAAATGTCATGTAACATTGCTAATATACTTAGGGTATATAATAAGTACTATATGCTAATATTGCAAAGATTAATGTGGTAGTTAGAATTATTTAGGTAACATATAACGTGTTATAATTAGTTAGTATATTAGGGTAGTTAGAATTAACATAGGTTATATACATTAAATATTAAAACCCCAAAAAATATTAAATACACAGCCTAATTGTAATTAAAAATAAATAAAAGGTCAATTGAATTTAATTTAGATCAGAATCCATTTAAAAAATACATAGAAGGTCCATTACACAAAGGCCCATTTGGCCTGATTATTATTTCCTAAAGGGCTTGACTCTTATATGCGCAGGTAATGAAGAACCGTTGGATCAAGGGAGAATAGATCCAAAGGCTTGGGATCGCACATAGGGTCTACACACGGATTACCAAGAGTCGCGCTTCTCGTCCATTTGATCAGGACGCAATTCAATGGCTTAGATCGTTTCGGGGTGTTCACGCGGATCATCACTAGCGCGTGGCAGTCATGCGCACGACGTTTCAGCTCCGGCCGATCACTTCGTCTTCTCCAACGCTCCACTCGCTCTGATTGTTCCTCGCTGGCGTCATTTGAGTCATCAGAAACATACAAACAAAAGAACAAAAATGGTTAAATCCCTAAATTGGGACAGAGCAATTCAAGAAAAAACCAACAGGGATTAAATCCCTAATTCAAAGCCCCAACTGGAAGAATCAAAAGCAAAACGGGAAGGGGTAATCCCTAATTCAAAGCCCTAGCAAGAATCAAGCTATAATCTGATATGCAAAAGGCAAAATCAGAACCAAAAGGGAAAAGTTAATCCCTAAATTGAAGCATCTGGAAAAGATCAAGCAATTCGAGATAATCCAGGGAAGAAATTAGGGATTCAAGCTTAAAATTCAAGCAATTCTTGTACTATATAAACCCCTTTGTAATTCATGTAACAACAACAATTCCACAAGAATTACACACAGCAATTACAGTAAACATACTAGGATTCGGAAGTTGTAGGAGCAAATAGTTGTAATCAACATTCAAGAGCAATAAAAGAAGCAAGTTTCTGGTAACATCTCTTATCTTTTTCCTTTCTATTTTGATTTAAATAAATAAAATGAGTTGTTTTTACCTTTGTTTTCGTTTGAAATGCTGTTGTGATTCGATTTCGATGTAACTCCATTGAAAAAAATGCAAATTTGAAGTTGTCAGAATCTAGAAAATCTAGGTTTTCTGGGAAATTCGCCGCCGGCAACGGCGGCTGACGCTAGTGGAAGGCGGCCAGTACGACGGACCACTACCGTGTTCTTCAATTCATGAAGAACACGATGAATGTCTTCAGAGAATTATTAAGAGTTGGTTTTGATATGTTTTTGGGAGGAAAAGAATAATGAAATCTGTTTGTTATAATTGACATATATACTAACCCGTTTGACCCGATCCGAAACCGGTTATGACCCGCGCCCTTCTTTTCTGGTTCTTATACCGCAACTCCTTTGTTTTCAATAATTTCAATTTCGTCCTTTTTCCTTTCAATTCGACACCAAATTTTTAATTATTTTTGAATTAACCATCATATTTTGGTTTTCTTTTAATTTAGTCCATAATACAAATTTTAAAAAAAATAAAATTAATTGCCTTTTCTTATTTTAATTGCTTTGACAATTAATTTAATTTAAGTAATTTGTTTCTTATTTCTTGTATGTATATGTATGTGTGTTAAACCTTAGGATTAGAGACTTAAAACATAGATTAGAGACATGTATATAAAATATTCATCATTTTCAATAAAATACACTTAATTATATTTTAACCTTAATAATTAAAAGGAATATAGACATTTCTTTAGGATTATTCACTACTTAGATTTTAATTAAAATACTTTAACACATTTAATTTCTTGTTGATTTACTAAAAAAATGAAAACTTAATTGATGCGGTGTCTTATCAAACGGGAATGGCGAGTTAGCGCCAAGAGTGTTGGCAGTGATTAAAGTTCATTTCCCGGGCGATAAGGCCGTTAAAATAGATTTACATTCATTTTGCGGATAAATAAATCAAAATTTTGTGAACTTGCAAATTCCAGTTTTAAAAATGCTTTTTGAAATCAATTATGTACCAATTTTTGGGTGTTGTGGGGGTTCTAATCCTTCCCCACACGTAATTGACCCCCGAACCCATTTTCTCATTTTTCGTGGACCAAAAAAATGTTATTTTAATAAATAAAAAAGTTTTTATTAAAATAACCCTTGTTTCAAAAGTGATCAAATCACATATTCTTCAAAAACGATTGGTGGCGACTATGTGATTTTATAAAGTTTTCCAAAACGTCAAAACCTTCCTAAAATGGGTTGCGACAGCTTGGCGACTCTGCTGGGGATATTTGATTTAAAAAAAACAAAAGAGGGTCAGGCCACAAATTGTTTTAAAAATATTTTTAGAAAAAAGGGATTTGCAAGTTCACAAAGGTTTTAATGTATTCGTCCGCTTAATGAGTGTAATTCTACGCATTTAAAAAATATTGCAAAAGCTCTATTCCCGAGCTCCACCCAATTGTTAAGTGAGGGGAAAACGCTTTGCTCATGTCAGAATACATATTCTCCATATGAGCCTAGCAAGTACCTTCAGGACTCATATGCCTCATGTCTTCATAAGGATATTGATTCTTCGAGAAGACATAGAAAGTGGGTCCTCTTGAGTTGAACTTGGTTCGTTTGAAGCTTATAATGGGTGAGAACCAGGGGTCTTGCTACCCTTAGTAGGGGAGAGCAAGGACAACTCGGGTACCTTTTAGAACCCAACTGTTTGATAACTTAGAGCCCACCCCAATAGAGCCATGCGAAAAACTTAGGGTTTTAGGTAATAAAGGGGGACATATCCCAGAGTATTGGAATGTACTGCCTAGAATTGTTTGTGAATACTCTGTGTTTTCTTGATTCTAATCTTTTTCCCCTTGTCTTGTTGTTTTGCATAACCATTCATGCCACATCATTACATATTTATAAGGGGTTGATTCTCAAAATCATTGCTCAAATTTGAAAGCTCTTGTTATGGACGGAAGAATTTTGAAAAGTGAAGATGAGAATGCAAAGGTTCAACATTGGTCCGAGATGAATCAATGAACATTTGGAGACAGTCTAGTAGCTGATCATGAGACAGAGACTTCAGAATATGCCTACATCAGCATTAGACAGAACAATGTGCAAGAATTGCGAGAAATCTGGGAACACTTTGATTATGAGAATAAGCAGTTGTTCCATGAAGTCTACGGTGACATAGCCTATCTCTTGTACGTGAAGGTCGATGAACATCTTCCAAAAGCCTTGGTTCAATTCTGGAATCCAGGATATTACTACTTCACTTTTAATAAAGAAGATATGATGCCTACATTCGAGGAGTACTTAGTCCTTTTCAACTTGTGCAAAGTGAAGAAGAACTGGGTTTATGCCAAGCCTCCTAAAAACAAAAACCCACATGCAAAGCTTCAGGATTTCACTGGTATGAGTGATGGTTGGGTTAAGGTGTTGATACAAAAGAGGGGAGGCACTTTTAATTTCCCTTGGTTAAGCATCAGAAGTATAATTTCAATCCACCCTGACAGGGAAAAGAGGGTTGATCTCCTAGCCATTGCAATTTATGGTTTAGTCATCTTTCTGAGGGTTCTAGGAAACATTGATATGTTGCTACTTGATTTCCTAGAACAACTAAAGAGAGGAGTCAATCTGGTACCAGCTGTACTTGCTGAAACCTTCATTTCCTTTAATGCCTGCCGAAAAGTTGAAGGTGTTCGCTTTGGAGGATGTTCTCCGATTATGCAAATTTGGACCCTCAGTTATTTCTGGAAGTGCCCGACATTAGCTTTATCAAATGCGTTTTCCCTGAACTTGTCACCTCTTCAGGAATTTTTGGCAAAGGAGTGGCCTGTTATTAAGAAAAACAAATGGATTGATATATTCAGGGATCGTCGTGACAAAGACATCAGATGGAGGGTTCCTTGGATGGGTCACACCAAGCTTTTGTACAAATGTGGAGATTTCAACTTCCTAATGCTGCTAGGTTTGTGGGGAGGAATTGGATGTGCTCCTTTGCTAGTGTCTCATCAGTTTGGGTCTAAGCAGTTCATCCCATTCACTACCGGTCTTGGCTCATCAGAGTTTAAGTTCCAAGGAGAGTTCAGAAAATCAGTGATGCATGGAACCACTGTTATCATATGAAACTAGAATATGATAGTCACTGCATGTACACCCTGGACTATGACATTTGGAGGCATACGAGAATGACTGACAAAAGTAGCACCTACATCTGGGCAAGCTAAGTCCCTAGAATAACACTTAAAGGTAGTCCCTATAGAAGCTGATATCTTAAGAGAAGAGTTAAGAAGGGCTAAGATGGAAATAGAACACTTACAAGAACAGAACCAAAGAGACAAGTTTGAGTCAGGCCTCGATGTTGAAAAGTATAAAGGGGAGACGAAGCGAGTAGTGAAGATGTATGAAGACATAGAAAAGAATTTTGAGATCCAAAGGGTTGACTTCCTTAAGCTCTAGACTACTGTTCGAAATGCTGATCTGAGAAAGACCTCAGAGCAGTGGAAGCAATAAATTGAGCATGCTATAGGAAAAGAAAAGAAACGAGGAAAGCGCGAAGTTGAGAAATATAGACGGGCCCTTGTTGAAGGGAAGAAGAAAGGTAAGCTAGCAGCTGAGAATGGAAGTAGCGAACAGGTTCATGAAAGCGATAAAGAAAGTGTGGCTGCATGGAAAAGGAAGGCCCACGACAAAATGATCCACTTATTTGAGTTGTAGAAGGCATATGATCAGACTAGTGTGAAGCTAAAGCAGAGTCAGGCTTGTGTTGCTAAGTAACAAGCTAAGATAGATGATCTGAACCACTCATTGCACAAACTTCATAACCATCACACCTATATTGTGCTTCAGGCCTGTCTAAGTGAGAATGATACGTTGAAGAAATAGGTTGAAGGAATGGATAATATCATCCAGGAATATAGGACAAAGATCTTGGTCCTTGAAGACATCGCTGAAGGAGGTAATGACTACTGGTTCACTCGTCTTAGGGACATGGCTAGAAGATTCCAATAACAAGATGAGTTTGATAGGACTGTTATGACCCAAGTACAAGACGTAGCTTGACACGTGATAATGCTAGCCACTGAAGCTGTAGCTCTTCGTCAGTATGTCAAGCCAGCAGGAGAAGTGGGACCGAGGCTTATGTGGCTCATTGAAGAAATCAAGGAATTAGGAATTGAAGCTAAAAAATATTTGTAAACAAAACTTGATGTAATAAGGACTATTTTATATCCAATAAAAGAGTTGTTTCTTGAGCAGTTGTTTCATGGAATTGATGGCCCTTTCGCTTGCATCCATGCATTTGCATTTCATTCTTTTGTGTTTAATAGTTTTTCTTTGCATTAGTGCTTACATTTGTGAATGCATACATGACATAATAAGAATCTAACTTATATAAAAATGATAGAAAATCAAAATACCAAAAACAAATCACAAGTACAGTACTCGGTCTCAAGTCAAAGCAATGGAAGATAGAGTGATGGCTTTAGAAAGCAACCACAAGAGTACCCAAGATAGGTTAGACAAGCTGGAGATAGATCTAAAGCAACAGATGGAGTTGGTTCACCAAAAGACAGTTGGTTCAATTGCAGCCATGATAGGCTTTAAGGACCCAGACGAAGTAGAAGCTGTTGAGGAAGCTAATGTTGTTCCAAAATTTCAAGGGAGGGCCTTTTTTTATCCGAGCATACAAAGGGAAGATCAATCGCCTAAGGTCAAAATTTCCACACATGTTGCTGAGGCGTCGGTGTTGAATGATAGGAAAATAAGCTCTGAGGAAGTCATTGAGGTGCCTGATCTCGATGAAATTGTCGACAAGGTGAAAGATGAGAAGAAATTAGAGGATCGCTATGAGAAATTGGAAGAAATGATTAAGTCCTTCCAATAAGGAAGTATATATGGAGGAATGGATGCCAAGGATTTAAGCTTAGTGACTGATCTGATAGTACCACCAAAGTTCAAAGTTCCTGACTTTGAAAAATACAATGAAACGACATGCCCTGTAGCACATCTGACTATGTATTGCAGGAAGATGTCAATGTATCTGGAGAACGAAAAGCTGCTTATCCATTGCTTCCAAGATAGTCTAGTAGGGTCAGTTGCACGCTGGTACACGCAGCTAAGTCGAATTAACATCAGATCATAGAAAGATTTATCCAAAGCCTTCAGTGAGCAGTACAAGCATATTTCTGACATGGTCCCAACTTGTAACACCCCATCCCTGGGTTAGCCGTAACCCGCTTCTAGAGCGTCATTAGAATGAAAACAAAGCAATTGATAGGTTACTTGTCGAACAAGTAACCTCATGATACTTGCCTTGATGCGCAAGTAACCCAATCTAAACCTTTCAAGACATACAATTATACATCAATTTACATTAGGCAAAACTGCATCATACATAGCATACCACATTAAGCAACCAAACAACATTCATAACATACAATTTTAGGTACCATTTTGTTTCCTTCTTACTTATAACTTAAGTTACTATATCATATTACCATTACAATCAATTCACATACATCATACAAACAACAAGGTCAAGTGTGGCATAATTTACTTAAAGCTACCATTCAACATGTTTCAACTTTCATTCTTTCTTTAATTCCATGTGCTTATTCGAATTACACTAAGGAATTCACTAAACATGCTTTAAACTAGCTTACTTGTATCTTAAGAAACTACTTATTCAATCATTCATCAAGATCATAACCAAACATTCAACTTACATTCTTTACAAGTTTAAGCATCCTATTCGAACAACATGAATTCCCTAACTCATTTCAATTGTTTCTTTACAGCCAAGACATCTCATTTCATAGCATAATTGGTTATTACTTTGTTAATGCATGATTGAACATACATTGGCCTTAATCTCCATGTTGTAGAATCATGCTAACATACATAGATCAAATTCATGAACATACAACATAGGTTTAACATTCAAATTAGATAAGATTTCATCACACATTGGTTCTACATTAGAATCATACATGGTTTCATTCAACAATGCATTCTTTCACAAATTTGCGTAGCTAATTCTTCATATATATACATAATATCATGGTTCAAACATAGTTTAAGTCATCCAAATAGATTACATAGTAGGCCCATTCAAAACATTACAAAGCTAGTCTTAAACATATACTCAAATGCATGATCTAGGCTAACTATTACAAAATCTAGTGCCACCAAACTAGGAGTATACAAAGAGTATGGATTCACACTTTTAAGCTTGCCTCAAGTGTTGCTTCAAACCCAAGATATCCTCTTGAAGTATTCTTTAATCTGTTATGGGAAGAATGAAGAGTAGAGTGGTAAGTACAAGATATGTACTTAGAGAGGTAACACTAAGTCTAGTCAATTTTCTCAAAGCATATAAATTCAAGTAGTCATGTGTTTCAAAGGATCAAACCCATCTTTACATCTTTCATGCTTATTCGAATTGCATAGGGTAATTTAGACAAGTCTTACATATCATACAATCAACATAACAACAATCCTTTATGACACTCAAGGCCATTCGAACAACATGCTTGGAAGACAAGCAATCAATCATTCAATTCATCAAGTAAGCATTTATACATATAGCCATCATCCATACATTTCTTTCATGATAAGAAACAAGTTTAGCAACCATTCATGTGTCATCTTTCAGAGCAAGAAAGTTCATTCATGTTTCTTATAATACAAGCAATGTTCATTAAGTCATCTTTCAACATTCCTTGGTAAGTAGCTTACTAGATAATCAAATCTTATCAATATGCACCGAAGTGCCAATATGCACCGTAGTGCCAATATGAGCTCAAGATTCTAAGGCATGCCCTCCTATCTATCAAACTAGCTACCAAGGTTGTTGATTATCCATTTCATTTAAGTTTCATTCATTTCATGATTCAATACATCAATATGCCATTCAAGGCCAAGCACTTAGGCTTATGGAGTCTTAACTCCCAATACATAACTATCCATAGCATTCGTTTCAATCAGCCATGTATACATTCACAAACACAAGCATATGTATGCATTGTGCGTACCTTATTCTCCAAGCAAGCATGCCAATTCATACCTTAGGCATAAGCAATGCACATGACAAGCATTTGATCATAATTGCTTAACACCCAAGTAAACACAAAGATCATGGCATCAATCATGTTATCATACATTTCATTCTTCCCTTAATTTGCCAAATATACTTTAAGTCATGTTACATGGCATTGACATTTAATTTAAGCAATAACAAGGTTGGTTAGGACCTAAGTCCCAACCCTAAGGGTAGTTACACTCACAATACTCCTAGCAATTCAACTATCTTGAATCCAAATCCCTTTGCCTCTAGCTTTGGGATGTCCACTCCTATCCTCTTCTTCCCCAATCTGCTGCCCTTGGTCTAGCAAGCAAAGCACATACACGTATCATCAAAACAAACACAATATCACACAATCATAGTAGCAATGTTATCACAATTTACCTAACATTTAGCTACTATTTTTATGCTTGTTTTTAATCATTTCTTACCAATTCAATTCCATATTGTTATTACTTCATTTTAAAGCATAATTGGACAGATTACAATGTCCCAAAACTGTTTTGGAAACAGTTTCTTACTAGGTGCAAAAACGGTCCCAAACTGCCCAGGACACTGCTGCCTGGCAGTTTGCACACTGTCCCTTAAAATGGCCATATCTTTTAATACATACGTCGGAATTTAAATTTCTATACACCGTTGGAAATCGTACAAAATTTCCTATAAGACCATGTAAGACTTGCATTTTAGTTCTTAGCCAATCAATACAGTTTATTGTTCAAAGACGCCCTGTCTTTAGTTCTGGACAGTTTGCAGTGTCCAGTAATTCCTATTTACAGTTTTCAGTATAAGACCCAGTTTTTAGTTCTGTTTTCACATAAATAAAATAGACATTCCAAGGATCATGTCATTAAAATTTCATCCCTGAATTCAAACTATACAATTTTTGGTGAATTTTCAAAGTGACTGCCCAGAACAGAGCAATTCTGGGCAGATTACATCTATTCACATTTTAATGCCTTTAATCCATTTTAACCAATGTCTTGGCCCTATAATTCATTTCATATGACATTCTAAACATGTGAGGTCCATGTTAGTTCATTAAACAAGGCTGTAAAAACAAGGCAAGTTGATTACAAAGCCTAATCTTGCATTTTTACTCAATTTCAATACCACAAAACAGTTTCTATGATACTTAACTATGTTCATGCTTTTATCTTCAATTTCCAGCATTGTTTGCATCTAATTCAATTTGTTCAACCTCTTATTTACATTACCTATTCATGATCATCATCAATTCATTATTTTCTTAGCTCAATTTCATATTCAAATCATTCAATTTCCACTTTAACAACACAATACAATTTCCAGCAACATAGGTTTGTTATACTAGCATGAACACATAATTTCCAGCCTTGTACCTAGTTTCATTATTCAAATTAGCATAATTCAACAACTATATAATCACCTAATCACATATTCCATAAACAATTCCATCTATAATAATAAAAAACAATCTAATTTCAACAAGATAATTGTCTATTCAATTTAACACAAGAAGAACTATACTTACTTTGCTTCTTGCTTAATTTCAATGAAAATTTCCTACACATGCAAGCTAAAATCTTTACTTCAATGGCTGAATTTCAAGCTTTCTCTCACTCTACCTTTCTCTCTAGGACATTCAGCCAACATAGGATAATGAGAAAGATGACAACAACACATCCATGTTATTGGAATTGTGTTTTGTCTAAATTGTCCCTTGATTAGTTACTAATCATGTGATTAGCCAAGGGCAAATAAGAGATTCATGATATTTATCATGCAATCTCAATCTTTCTCTTTTAATTCATTATAGTCACTTTTAAATTGATCACTTGTTTTATGCATTCTTTCAATTGGGCCATTAATTAAACAATTTAGCTTAATTCTTAATTCAATTAAGCTATCAACTTAATCAATTTAATTCCAATACTTCTAGACTAGAATTTGGGGTGTTACACAACTCGTTTAGTTCTGCAAGGATTGGAGAAAAAGCATCATGAGAGCTTCTGTCAGTACGCGCAGGGATGGAGGGATGTAGCTACCCAAGTCCAGCCACCATTGTTGGAAAGTGAGATCACCCCGATGTTTGTGGAGACATTAAAAGGATCTTTCTATGATCGTATGCTCAATCATGCCACAAAGAGTTTTGCGGACATGCTTATAGATGGAGAATTGATACTTGCGACCATGAAAAATGGAAGGTTGGATAGTGGGGAAACTAAGAAACCCTTCAAAAAGGGAGACAATGAAGTTAATGCTGCTAATGTCTATAATCCCAGTTACTCGAAGGGGGTAGTCTTCAACAAACCCAATGTCTCGACCACAACTCCAGCAGTCACAAATCCTCCGAAAGAAGAACGAAGATATCAAGGGAGCTCAAAACCATATTTCCCACCAATTCCAATGACATATGTAGAATTGTTTGCTGAACTAGTCAAATCCAAATGGTGCTACCAAGACATGTTCCCCTATTTTCACCGCCATACCCACCATGGTATGATGAGAAGGCGCAATGTGAATATCGTGCAGGAGTTAGGGGGCATACCATTGAAAATTGCACTGCATTCAAAAGGGTGGTAAATGATTTAAGAAAATCAGGGATGTTATCATTCGATACGTCGGAAGATAAGGGAAATCCTCTGCCAAATCATCAAAAGGCAGGTGTGAATGTAATCATAGAGGAGGAGGATAAGGTGGCTAAAGAATGTGTTGCTGTAGTTAGAGCTCCCATGAAGTGGGTATGGGCTCAAATGGTGGCAGTAGGGATGTTGGAAGAAGGAGCCCAAAAATTGAAGATTGAGAATGAATTGTACTGTGAATACCACATGAAGGAAGGACATAAGATTGATTGTTGTTTAGAGTTTAGGCAACTAGTTCAAAACAAGATGAATGAAAAAGAACTTGAGTTCTTTGAGAAAGAGGACAAAGAATATTTGCTGGATGTATGTGCATCAGAGGAGTCATCCTCTAGAAGAGACTACACCAAAATGAAGCCTTTAGTTATTAAGGCTAAAACGAGAGTTGGTGAGCCTGCAAGGAGTGTAACCCCACGGCTTATAATTAAGACACCAACGCCGTTTCCATATAAGGATAGCAAGCATGTCCCTTGGAATTACACTTGTGATGTGACAGCCCTAGGAGAAACCTTTGTCCAAGAGAAAGGAGAACTAGTCAATGAGGTGAGCCGTTTCACAAGGAGTGGAAGGCTCTATCCCCAACCAATAGCAGAGGATAGAGATGCGGCACAAAGAAAGGCTGCTGCTGAAGAGCCTGAAAAAGAAGATGATAGAGATTTCTTCAAGGAAAAACTGACAACATATCACGGGCCTATAAAGGAATCAGAGGCTCAAGAGTTCTTGAAGATCTTAAAACACAGTGAATACAGCGTTGTGGAGCAGCTCCACAAGATTCCAGCTTGAATTTCTATGCTTTCGTTGCTACTAAGTTCTGAGGGCCACCGTGAGGCATTGTTAAAGATTTTGAACCGGACATTTGTGCCAAAAGAAATCACAACTGATAAGATGGATATGTTAGTCGGTAACATTGCTGTCAACAACTTCATCTTATTCAATGATGAAGAGATACCCGGTGAAGGAACGAGATCTTGCAAAGCTTTACACATCACTACTAGATGTAAAGGACATATGTTACCAGGTGTCCTTATTGACAATGGGTCGGCACTAAATGTTATACCATTAGCCACACTGAAGAAGCTGCCAATAGATAGTTCTCATATGAGAACTTATCAAAACATAGTAAGAGCATTTGATGGAATTCAGAAGGATGTGTTGGGGAAAATCGAGGTGCCTTTTCCAATTGGACCAACGACCTTCGATGTTGAATTTGTGGTTATGGGTATAAGACCAACTATAGTTGCCTTTTTGGGCTTCTGTGGATCCACGCAGCAGGAGCGGTCCCATCTACTTTACATCAGAAGTTGAAGTTTGTGATCGATGGACAACTAATAACTATCGGTGCAGAGGAAGAAATCATTGCATCAGTAATCACTGGTGCACCATTTATCGAAATCGATGAGGGTGCGCTTGAGTTTCATTTCAGGACATTAGAGTTAGTCAATGCATCCTTTTTCACTGAAGGGAGTAAGGTGTCAGAACCTGAATTATCAAGCTGTGCAAAGATGAAGGTAAAACAAACGCTTGGGAAATGAGCTGAAATTGGAAAAGGATTCAGAAAGAGACATCAAGAAAGATTGTATCTCGTAGTAATCTCGGTGAAAAAGGATCAGTTCAGTTTGGATTTCAAGCCCAATAAATGGCAAAGCAGAGTTGAAATCAGAAAGCATCAAGAGAGGATAAGAGCTAGATTGAAGGGGGAGGAAATTGAATGGGAACCGATGACTTTACTTCCCCTGAACCATAACTTTATATATGGAGGCATGCTGGATCCAAGTGCCCCAATTAGTAATGAAGGAAAAGGAGAAAGTGCTCCATGTGAAGCGTTTGAAAAGCTGAGTATCAATGCTGTGACTGAAAAAGAGGAAGAGAGCTAGTACCTGTCAATGACCTGCCCTTTCTCTGAGCTTAACAATTGGATTGCTGAAGAAATTCCTGTAGTCTTTAAGACATGTTCAGAGTAATTCTCAAAACCAACCTCTTTGCTCTAGGCCCGGAGACAATAGGGGATCTTATGTAAATGGCCTATGTCAAAATTTTAATTTGAAATTCAATAAAATATACATTTCCTTAAATTTTGCGTGGAGAACTTTTTCATAAATAAACCAAAACCAAATGAAAACCATAAAGTTAAAAGCATAAAAAACGTTCCATTCATTTTGTTTCTTCCCTTTGTATATATCTTTTGCCTATTCCTTTTTCAGGTCTTCAGATATCATTGACATAAATGAATCCGAGTCTGACTTCAAGGTTGACTTTGAATTGCCTCTACGCTTAGAAGAGGTTAGAAATATTGACGACGAGGAAGAATATGATGTACCCAGTGATATGCTCAAAATGGTAGAAGGAGAGAAAAAGCAGATTCTACCACATAAAGAGGAACTAGAAATATTAAACCTTGGAATCGCAGAAGAGAAGCAGGAGGTGAAGATTGGTACTACCATTACAACCAAAACTAGACAAAGTTTGATCGAGCTCTTGAAAGAATTTAAAGATATTTTCGCGTGGTCGTATCAAGATATGCCCGGTTTGGACATTGACATTGTCATGCATAGGCTCCATATAAAAGAAGGATGTGAACCTGTAAAACAAAAGCTTAGAAGAATGAAGGCTGAAACACTCGTCAAGATTAGGGCTAAGGTAAAGAAACAATACGATGCAGCATTCCTTGAGGTAGCCAAGTATCCGGAATGGGTGGCGAATATTGTCCTAGTACCGAAGATGGATGGAAAAATACGAATGTGTGTTGACTACAGAGACCTCAATAAGGCAAGCCCTAAAGATAATTTCCCGCTCCCACATATTGATGCTTTAGTCGACAATATAACTGGTCATTCACTCTTCTCTTTCATAGACGGTTTATCTGGGTACAACCAGATCAAGATGTGCCCAGAAGACATGGAAAAGATGACTTTTGTGAAGCTATGGGCGACTTTTTGCTATAAAGTGATGCCCTTTGGACTTAAGAATGCAGGGGCAACCTATCAAAGGGCCATGGACATCCTTTTCCACGATATGATGCATAGAGAAATAGAGGTATATGTTGATGATATGATCGCTAAATCTTGATCCAAGGAAGAACATTTGGTCAATTTAAAAAAACTCTTCCTCAGACTGAGAAAGTTCCAGTTGAAGCTCAACCTGACCAAATGCACATTTAGAGTCACATCTGGCAAGTTATTGGGTTTTGTTGTGAGCATAAGAGGAATTGAGATCGATCAAGATAAGATAAAAGCCATACAGGAGCTTCCCCTACCTCAAACACAAAAGGAAGTTTGAGGTTTTTTGGGACGATTAAATTACATCGCACGTTTCATTTCTCAGTTAATAGATAAGTGTGATCTAATGTTTAGGTTACTCAGGAAGAATAACCCGGGGACTTGGGATGAAGAATGTCAAATGGATTTGGAAAAGATCAAAGAACACTGAGCAATCCTCCAGTTTTAGTACCACCTATTTCAAGGAGACCATTAATCTTGTACCTAATGGTCTATGAAAATTCCATGGGCTGTGTGTTAGCACAACATGATGATACTGGAAGAAAAGAAAAGGCGATATATTACTTGAGCAAGAAATTCACTAATTGTGAAACCAGATATTCGTCAATCGAAAAACTATGTTGTGCTTTGGTGTGGACAGCTAGAAGGCTAAGGCAATACATGCTTTATCACGTTACGTGGTTAATCTCGAAGTTAGACGCAATGAAGTTCATGATGGAAACTTCAGCCTTGTTAGGAAGATTAGCACGATGGCAGATGTTACTATCAAAGTTTGATATCCAGTATGTGAGCCGAAAAGCGATAAAAGGAAGTGTCGTAGCAAACTTTTTGGCAATTCGCGCCTGTGATGACTATGAATCATTAAACTTCAATTTTCCTAATGAAGACTTGATGTGTATCTTAGAAGATGAGGAGGCTCCCACAGTATCTTGGGTTATGAACTTTGATGGTGCAGCAAATGTATTAGGAAGAGGTATATGGGCAGTTCTGGTCTCACCGGAGGGAGATTACTACCATTTTACCAATCGTTTGAAGTTTTTCTGCACTAATAACATGGCGGAGTATGAGGCTTGTATAATGGGACTAAGAGAAGCTATAAGGAGGAAAATTCGTACTTTAAGAGTTTTGGGGGACTCTACGTTAGTCATTTATCATATACGTGGTGAATGAGAGACAAAAGATGCAAAGTTTATGGGATACCACAAGCTAGTCCTTGAGTTGACCAAGGAATTCGATGAGATCATTTTCAAATATCTCCATAGAGAAGACAACCAAATGGCTGATGCTTTAGCCACCTTAGCCGCCATGTTTAAGGTAAATGAAGGTTCTAAGATGATGCCCATCAGGTTATATATGCTTGACTCTCCAGCTCATTATTATGACATGGAAGAAGAAATGGATGGATTGCCATGGTATCATGACATATTACAACATGTAAAATCCCAGTAATACCCGCCTCAAGCTACAGAGAATGAAAAGAAAATGATTAGGAAGATGGCATTAGCATATGTGCTTGATGGAGAGATTTTATACAAGAGAAGTCATGATCAAGTGCTTCTAAGATGTGTAGGGGCAAAAAAGGCACAATTAATTGTGGAAGAAGTTCATGATGGAGTTTGCAAAGCTCATCATAGTGGTTTCACAATGGCCAGGAGAATCATGCGTCATAGATATTATTAGTCAACCATGGAAGGTGATTGCATCAACTATTCTCGTAATGCCACAAGTTCCAAATCTATGCTGACAAGGTTCATACGCCACCTCAGTCCCTTCATGTTATGGTAGCCCCTTGGCCATTTTTCATGTGGGACATTGATGTCATTGGTCAAATTTACCCTAAGATGTCAAATGGGCATCGTTTTATCCTGGTAGCCATTGATTATTTCACGAAATGGGTAGAAGCAGCCTCGTATGCGAATGTCACAAGATCTACGGTTTGCAAATTTTTGAAAAATGAAATCATTTGTTGATACAGCTTTCCTGAAAGGATCATCACCGGCAATGCTTCAAATTTGAACAACAAGATGATAAGTGGAGTCTGTGAGCAGTTCAATGTTAAACATCATAACTCTGTGGTATATCGCCTGAAGATGAATGGGCCAGTGGAAGTTGCAGATAAGAATATTAAGAAGATAATTGCAAAAATGACTGATACTTATAAAGATTGGCATGACAAGCTACCGTTTGCCTTATACGCTTATCAAACCACGGTAAGAACTTCCACTGGGGCAACACCTTTTTCATTGGTATATGGAGTAGAAGCAGTGCTACCCATTGAAGTTGAAATATCGTCGCTCCGTGTCTTAATGGAAGCAAAGTTGGAAGAAGCAGAATGGGTTCAAGCAAGATATGATAAGCTGAACTTAATTGAAGAGAAAAGACTAAAATCATTATGTCATAGGCAAATATATCAGAGAAGGATGATAAGGTCTCATGTCAAGAAAGTCCGCCCAAGAGAATTCAAAGAGGGGGATTTGGTGTTGAGGAATAAGCCGCCAATCCAAAGTGATGCTCGAGGAAAATGGGCACCGAATTGGGAAGGACCTTACATTGTAACTAAGGTTTTCTCAGGAAGAGCGTTAATTTTAGCCGAAATGGATGGAGACAAACTCCAAAGCCCGATAAATTCAGATTCGGTTAAGAAGTATTATGTTTGAAGAAGAAAAAAAAGAAGAAAAGGAAAAAAAAGAAAAAAGAAAAAGAGGAAAAAAGAAAAGAAAAATAAAGAAAAAAGAGTAAAGAAGAAGAAAAAGAAAAAGAAAGAAGAGAAATGGAGGTTCAAAATGAAAACCCGAAAATGGCGTTTTGAAACCAAAGGAGAATCTGAGTTGAAAACCCGTAAAGGGCGGCTCAGACAATTTGCGAATAAGACCTTCCTCAGGGATTGTCTTGGGAGCTTCATATCTTTCCGCATAATCATTATCTCCAAAGTCTACTCAGCATAGTTGACTTCAAAGCACCTTATAAAGTCATGACAAGAGAAGTTTTGGTTTTTGATATCTAAATGCCTATTCCTTTCCTTGTAATTTCTTTTTGTGTTTGCCACAATACCAATAAAATTTTGTTGTGTAGACCTTTTCTCCTTTGACATCCTTCCATAAAGCATCTTGCATTGAAATTAGAATTAAAATTTGACATCACTTGAAATATACAAAAGATTTTTTAGCATTACTTTGAAATTTGTCTAGAAGGGTATTGGAACTATGAGGTATTCAATGGTCAAATTTAGAGCTTTGGGCGTAAAAAGAAGCAAAGGAAATTCAAGATGGAAATAAGGTTTTGCTACAAACCTTTGCGGAAAAACCTCAAGAGATGCTTTGAGGTAGCATGTTGCAAAACATAGATGCTTACATGAGATATTTTGTTTTCTACAACAATGAGAACAATTTTACAGACATTGGAGGAAATAGCTAAGGATATGAGACATTGGGAGAGCAACAAGATTCTAGAAAGCTTGTCATTGAACATTGATGTATAACTTGACAAAGGCTAAAGGAGTGTTGAAGAATATGAGGATGAAATCAGTCCTTCCAACCAGGAGTACAAGATAACTAGATTGAGTGAGCAAATATACAAAGAGAAAATAAAGCAAAGAAGTACTAAGAATGAGAATGGTGAAGCAGAGATGATGGAGATGACTATCAATGATTATTTTGTTAATCATCGTAGCGTGGGGTTGTAACTTTCAGACAATTTCCCATGCATTAATGATGACAAACCAATGCATTCCCCATATCCCCATGAAGTTTCGCTCTTATTTGTCCTCGCAACAAAGAGCTTCCCTGTTTGAAAAATCAAGGCAGAAGTCGCAGGAAAGGATGAATGTATTGTCTAAAGTAATGTTGAATCCATGATGTGGCATGGCCGATGAAGGGGTTAAGAGTGGACAATGGTGAAGATTATTTTCCAAGGAATAGACAATGGAATTTTAACAACAAGAAATTGGTGAAGCTAACTAGTATTGAAGGATGAGCTATTGCAAACTTTCTTAGTGCAAAGCCATTCGATGTAGAGAAATGAAAAGAAGTCATACTGTTTTTTCTGATGGATGGCCCAAAACTGACACTCACCATCTGTTTCCAGAGTTGATAAAATGTTTGAGATGATATAATTCGAGTTTCATGGAACTTCACAGTTTTCTTCTGTGTTTATTAGAAATATTGTTAAGAAAAAGAGCAAAAGAAATAGGACATGCATTCATGACTAGGCATCCCTAGGGCCATATGCATCTTGATTGGATCATTTGCAATTGTTTTGACAGGTTTTAGAACACGCTTATTCATTTAAGCGTATGGAGGATGAAGTCATCTTTTGAACCTGCTTATCTATTCAAGCATGAGGAGAACAGAACCTGCCAATCCGTTCGGGCATTTGGAGAATGGAACTTGCTTATCTATTCAAGCATTTGGAGAATGGATTCTGTTTAACTATTCGAGCATGAGGAGAATAGAACCCGCCCATCTATTCAAGCACGAGGAGAATAGAACCTGCCTATCCCTTCGGGCATTTGGAGAATGGAACCTGCTTATCTATTCAAGCATGAGGAGAATAGAATCTACTTATCTATTCAAGCATGAGGAGAATAGAACTTGCCTATCTATTCAGGCATGAGGAGAATAAAACTTGCCTATCCGTTCGGGCATTTAGAGAACGAAACCTACTTATATATTCAAACATTTGGAGAATGGAATATGCATTTCTATTTGAGTATGAGGAGAATAGAACCCGCCTATCTATTTAGGCATGAGGAGAATAAAACCCGCTTATCCGTTTGGGCATTTGGAGAATGGAACCTACTTATCTATTTAAGCAAGAGGAGAATAGAATCTGCTTATCTATTCGAGCATGAGGAGAATAGAACCCGCCTATCTATTCAGGCATGAAGAGAATAGAACTCGCCTATCCGTTCAGGCATTTGGAGAATAGATTCTGCTTATCTATTCAAGCATGAGGAGAATAGAACCTGCTCATCCGTTCGGGCATATGGAGAATGGAACCCGCTTATCTATTCAAGCGCAAGGAGAATAAAACCCACCTATCTTTTCAGGCATCTACGGTTTGGTATTTGGTGAAAATTAGTGTCTTTTTTTCATTGTTCTATTCCTGTTTCACCGGAATGACCAAAGAGGGGCAGCTGTTGTCACTAATTTTTTACCTAACTTTTTTAACTATGTCATTTTTGTTTAGATAGTCTTATATTGCATTGTTAGTATTTAGTAGCAATTAGTATTAGGATTATCTGAATGTCATGTAACATTGCTAATATACTTAGGGTATTATAATAAGTACTATATGCTAGTATTGTAAAGAATAATATGGTAGTTAGAATTATTTAGGTAACATATAACGTGTTATAATTAGTTAGTATATTAGGGTAGTTAGAATTAACATAGGTTATATACATTAAATATTAAAACCCCAAAAAATATAAAATACATAGCCTAATTATAATTAAAAAATAAATAAAAGGTCCATTGAATTTAATTTAGATCAGAATCCATTTAAAAAGTACATAGAAGTTCCATTACACAAAGGCCCGTTTGGCTTGATTATTATTTCCTAAAGGTCTTGACTCTTATATGCGCAGGTGATGAAGAACCATTGGATCAAGGGAGAATAGATCCAACGGCACGGGATCGCACACAGGGTCTATACATGGATTACCAAGAGTTGGGCTTCTCGTCCATTCGATCAGGACGTAATTCAACGGCTCAGATCGCTTTGGGGTGTTCACGCAGATCATCACTCGCGCGTGGTAGTCACGCGCACGACATTTCACCTCTGGCCGATCACTTCGTCTTCTCTGACGCTCCACTCACTCCGATTGCTCCTCACCAACGTCATTCGAGTCATCAGAAACATACAAACAGAAGAACAAAAAAGGTTAAATCCCTAAATTGGGGCAGAGCAATTCAAGATAAAACCAACAGGGATTAAATCCCTAATTCAAAGCCCCAACTGGAAAGATCAGAAGCAAAACGAGAAGGGATAATCCCTAATTCGAAGCCCTAGCAAGAATCAAGCTACAATCGGATATGCAAAAGGCAAAATCAAAAGCAAAAGGGTTAATCCCTTAATTGAAGCCTCTGGCAAAGATCAAGCAATTCGAGATAATCCAGGGAATAAATTAGGGATTCAGGCTTAAAATTCAAGCAATTCTTGTACTATATAAACCCCTTTGTAATTCATGTAACAACAACAATTCCACAAGAATTACACACATTAATTACAGTAAACATACTAGCATTCGGAAGTTGTAGGAGCAAATAGTTGTAATCGGCATTCAAGAGCAATAAAATAAGCAAGTTTCTAGTAACATCTCTTATCTTTTTCCTTCCTGTTTCGATTTAAATAAAGAAAAGGAGTTGTTTTTACCTTTGTTTTCATTTGAAATGTTGTTGTGATTCGATTTCGATGTAACTCCGGTGAAAAAAATGCAAATTTGAAGTCGTCGGAATCTGGAAAATCTGAGCTTTTCTGGGAAATTCACTGTCGGCAACAACGACCGACTCCGATGGAAGGCGGCCGGCACGACGGACCACACCGTGTTCTTCAATTCATGAAGAACACGATGAATGTCTTCAGAGAATTATTAAGAGTTGGTTTCGATCTGTTTTTGGGAGGAAAAGAATAATGAAATCTGTTTGTTATAATTGCATATATACTAACCCGTTTGACCCGACCCAAAACCGGTTATGACCCGCGCCCTTCTTTTTCGGTTCTTGTACCTCAGTTCCTTTGTTTTCAATTGTTTCAATTTCGTCCTTTTTCCTTTTAATTCAGCACCAATTTTTTAATTAATTTTGAATTAACCCTCACATTTTGGTTTTATTTTAATTTAGTCCATAATACAGCTTTTTTTAAAAATAAAACTAATTGCCTTTTCTTATTTTAATTGCTTTGATATTTAATTTATTTTAAGTAATTTGTTTCTTATTTCTTGTATGTATATGTATGCATGTTAAACCTTAGGATTAGAGACTTAAAACATAGATTAGATACATGTATGTAAAATATTTTTCATTTTCAATAAAACACACTTAATTGTATTATAACCTTAATAATTAAAAGGAATATAAACATTTCTTTAGGATTATTCACTACTTAGATTTTAATTAAAAGACTTTAACAGATTTAATTTTCTTGTTGATTTACTAAAAAGTGAAAACTTAATTGATGCGGTGTCTTATCAAACGGAAATGACGGGTTAACGCCAGGAGTGTTGGCGGTGATTAAAGTTCATTTCCCGGGCGATAAGGTCGTTAAAATAGATTTACATTCATTTTACGGATAAATAAATCGAAATTTTGTGAACTTGCAAATTCCAATTTAAAAATGCTTTTTGAAATCAATTAGGTACCAATTTTTGGGCATTGTGGGGGTGCTAATCCTTCCCCACACGTAATCGACCCTCGAACCTATTTTCTCGTTTTCTATGGACCAAAAAAATGTTATTTTGATAAATAAAAAGTTTTTATTAAAATAACCCTTGTTTTAAAAGTGATCGAATCACACTTTCTTCAAAAAAGATTAGTGGTGACTCCGTGATTTTATAAAGTTTTCCAAAACGCCAAAACCTTCATAAAAAGGGTTGCGACAGTTGTAATTTTCATTGTATACATTTCTTTCAAGTTTGGGCAGAGTTTGTTTGTAATTTGGGTAACAAATAAATCTTGTGAGAGATACTTTTAAGTTTGCCATTTCTTCTTTGTAAATAGAGAAACTTGGTTAATCTTTATACCCAAAGATTAACTGATTTATAAAGGTTTCCTCTTAAGCCTAGAAAAGGGGAAGAATATCTAGTGTATATTGGTTCAAAATCCTTAGTGGGAGCTAAGGTAGTGGATGCAGAGCTTGTTCGAAGCTTGAACCACTACAAATTGCCTTGTCTTCAATTTTTATCTTTTCAATTTGCTCATTCTAATTTAAAAAATCCAATTCACCCCATCTTGGCCAATTACACATCGATTGATCCACTCAACAATTGGTATCAAAGTCAAAATCTTTGATGGACTTACATCCACAAGAGGAGATCCTAGAAGAAGATTAATCGACTACAAATCAAAGCCATAGCGTCTACCTCTGGGCTGAACTTGTATGAGTCAAAATCTATCACCAGACCACCATTCTTCAATGAAGATAACTACCCCTATTGGAAGAATAGAATGAGGCTCTTCATCAAGTCCAATGACTACACCATTTGGGATATAGTAGAAGATGGTCCAATCATTCCCATGAAGAGAGATGAAGAAGGAAGACTCATTCCGAAGACAAAGATGGAGATGACGGATGAAGATAGAAGAAGACTACAAGTGAATGACAAGGCCCTACACTTCATCTTTTGTGCACATGGACCCGACATGTACACGAAGATGTCATCTTGTACAAGTGCGAAAGAGGTGTGGGACAAGCTAGAGACCACCTACGAAGGAACCAACGATGTAAAGGAGACCAAGATTGGAATCCTTAATTTGAGCTACAAGAACTTCAAGATGGAGCCCGATGAGAGCGTCTCCAAAATGTTTGATCAGTTCTCCGTCATAGTAAATGGTCTCAAGGGCTTCAATGAGATCATTCTTGAAGATAAGATAGTTTGAAAGCTTCTCTATTATCTTCCCGAATCATGGGATGGAAAGAGAACCGTAATCATTGAGGTTAAGAGTTTGAAGACATTGAAGCTCGATGAATTGGTGGGATCTCTCCTTACTCATGAGATCATGAGGCAAGGAAGAGAAGAAGAAAAAAACAGAGAAGAGAGAAGAGAAAAGAGTGGAGAAGCAAGAGGTAGAGAAGAAGAAGTAAGGAATAGATCTTAAGGCTTCTCAAGAGGAAAGCAACTCTAGCAAGGATGAGTTTGAAGAATTAGCTATGATAGCCAAGAGATTCTCTCGGTTCATGAAGTCCAACCGAGGAAGAAAATTTCAAAGAAGAAGAGACTTCAAAAACAAGAACAAAGAAGAGGAGAAGGATCAACTCATTTGTTGTAAGTGCAAGAAGCCAGGGCATATTAGATCCGATTGCCCTCAATTCAAGAAGAAGAAGAAGCTCAAGGCCCATGTTGCTACTTGGAGCGGTGAGGAATCATTATCTGATGAAGAGGAGCGAGAAGTGGCCAACCTTTGCCTCATGTCTCTTGATGATGATCCCAATGTAAACCCTAACTCATCTACTTTTGATTTCACTTTTGATGAGATTCAAGAAGCATATGATGAGTTACAAGAGGTTTACAATGAGTTGGTTGAGAAGTATAAGGAGTCGGTTTTGAAAAACAAGAAAATGATTTCTGATTTAAAAACCCAAAATGATTCCCTTTCCAAAACCAACTCGAAACTTGAAAAGAAGATTTTGGTTTTACAAGATGACCTAAAATATTTTCAAAATGAAAATATTGATTTAAACAATCTTATTTCCAAAGTTCATGATGATCACAACAAAGTGGTGAATGAACTCAAAGCTTCTTTGAGCAAAGTTGGTAATACTACTTTTGAAAAGGGTCAATCTTCAAAAACCAACTATGTGAAAAGAAACTTCGTGAATTATAAACAAAGAAGCTCTCAAAGGTACCCTAAAGGTAAAAGAGTTAGAAGTGTATGGGTTCCTAAGGAACTTGTAGCTTCTAATAACATTCATGCAATTGCATCTTGGATTCTTAATGGAACCAAATATTTGGGAGCTAATTCACATGGACCCAAAATGATTTGGGTACTAAAAACCAAGATTTATTTCTTTGTTTGTAGGGGGAGCATTGCTACAAGGCCAAAGCTTCGAGTCAAAACACATGGTACCTTGATTGTGGATGCTCAAGGCACATGACCAGAGACAAGAGTAGATTCAGGGAGCTAAAGCCAAAGAGTGGTGGAGTGGTGACATTTGGTGACAACTCCAAAGGCCTCATTGAGGGTATTGGTTCCATTGGTAATCTCTCTTCTATACTCGTTGAAGATGTTTTATATGTCAATGGTCTAAAACATAACTTGTTGAGCATTAGTCAACTATGTGATACGAGTTTTAATTTTCTTTTTTATGTTAATGGTTGTAAGATTTTGGACATTAAAACAAATAAGATAATGCTCATTGGTCATCTCATAGGTAACATTTACATGTTGCATTTAGATGACATTCATACATCCCAAGCATGTTTGGTTGCTAAAGATGAAAATGATGCATGGTTATGGCATAGAAAACTAGGGCATGCTAGCATAAGTGTTTTAGAGAAATTAGTTTCCCAAAATCTAGTAAGAGGTTTACCTAAGCTAAAATTTTCTTTAGATAAAATTTGTGATGCTTGTGCTAAGGGTAAACAAAAACGTCTCTTTTAAATCCATTAATGATGTTTCAACTAGTAGGGTATTACAATTGATCCATATGGATCTTTTTAGGCCAATTAGAACTAATAGCTTGGGTGGAAAATCATATGCATATGCCTTAATAGATGACTTCTCTAGATACACTTGGGTTCTCTTTTTAAGTATTAAAGATGAGGCTTTAGAAAAATTCATCACATTTTCAAAAATCACTCAAAATGACCTTGGTCAAAACATTTCACATATTAGAAGTGACCATGGAACAAAATTTCAAAATCTTGGTTTTGAGGATTTTTGTAACTCTTATGGTATTATCCATAATTTTTCCGCACCTCGCACTCCTCAACAAAATGGGGTAGTTCAGAGGAAAAAACGTACTTTAGAAGAAATGGTTAGAACCATGCTTTGTGAAAACAATTTACCTAAGTATTTTTCGGCGAAAGCCACAAACACTGCTTGTTACATTATTAACCGAGTAATGATTAGGCCATTTTTAAAGAAAACTCCTTATGATATTTTAAAATCAAAGAAGCCTAACATTAGCTATTTTCATCCTTTTGGATGCAAGTGTTTTGTTTTAAATAATGGAAAAGATCATTTAGGTAAATTTGATGCAAAAAGTGATGAAGCTATTTTCTTAGGTCACTCCTTAAATTCTAAAGCCTATCGAGTTTTTAACAAAAGAACCTTAGTTGTAGAAGAGTCTATACATGTGGTTTTCGATGATAACCTTATTTCGAGGAAGGATTCTTGTGATGATGATGATGTAGGGATCATTGAAGCCAATGATGGTGGACAATCATCAAAGGTGAACGAGGTTCCAACCAAAGGAGAAGAAGCACAAGATCCTCCCATAAAAGCCTTGAAGGACATGAATCTTGAGGAAAAGGAAGTGAGCTCCCCAAGGGAACTCAACTATGTCAAAGGTGGTGAAATCTTGGGTGATACATCCAAGGGGGTAACTACTAGATCATCTCTTAGATTAATGAATAATACTACAACGACATTGCCAACTTCTTCATGCCAAGGTAGAGTTTAACTTCGATGAGGAATTTAGTTGCCTCGACAACTACATTGCCGATCAAGAGGAACCTGAGGACTGTGAAGAACCGGTCGATGAGGAACAACAAGAAGAGGCAAATTGGCTAGTCAATCGACCAGGTACATACTTTGAACCACTGGATTACTCAGGTAAGGAAGGTAAACTCGAAAAACCCTCTATTGAACAACCACTGATTCTTGAGTTGAAACAATTGCCAGAGCAACTAAAATATGCATACTTAGGAACCGATAATACATTGCCTGTAATTATTTCTTCTAAGTTATAGCCTGAGCAGGAAAAGAAGCTGATCAAGATGTTGAATTTACACAAAAAGGCAATAGGGTGGACAATTGCCGACTTGAAGGGAATTAGCCCGGCAGTGTGCATGCACAAGATTTTGTTGGAAGATGATCACAAACCTTCAATTGAGGCCCAGAGGAGACTGAATCATGCCATGAAAGGGGTTGTAATGAAAGAAATCATCAAGTGGCTTGACGCCGGCATTATATACCCTATCTCTGATAGTACATGGGTAAGTCCGGTACAATGCGTACCGAAAAAGAGAGGTATAACAGTGGTAAGTAATGAAAACAATGAACTCATTCCAACCAGGACTGTGACCGGTTGGAGGGTTTGTAGGGATTATCGAAAGCTAAACAAAGCCACCAGGAAAGATCACTTCCCATTACCCTTTATTGATCAAATGCTTGACCGTCTTGCAGGTAAACCCTTTTATTGTTTTCTTGATGGTTATTCAGGTTACAATCAAATTGCCATAGCACCAGAAGATCAAGAAAAGACAACCTTCACATGCCCATACGGTACTTATGCCTTCCGAAGGACGTTCAGATTATGTAACGCCCCGGTAACCTTCCAAAGATGCATGATGGCACTCTTTCCAGACATGGTCGAAGACTTCCTTGAGATCTTCATGGATGATTTTTCTATTTTTGGTAACGACTTCGACAGCTGTCTCGGCAATTTAGAGAGGGTGTTGGCAAGATGTGAAGAAACTGATTTAGTCCTCAATTGGGAGAAATGCCATTTTATGGTAGATGAAGGAATAGTGCTCGGCCACAAGATTTCATCCAAGGGAATTGACGTAGACAAAGCCAAGGTGGACGTGATCGAGAGATTACCCCCACCAAGTTCGGTTAAAGGAATTCGAAGTTTTCTTGGACATGCAGGTTTTTACAAGAGGTTCATTCATAATTTTTCTAAAATCACTAAACCCTTGTGCAATTTGCTTGAACAGGATAAAGTCTTCGATTTTGATGATTCTTGCACCCAAGCATTCGAAACCCTAAAGAAAAATCTTGCCTCGGCACCCATTGTCGTTCCACCAGATTGGACGTTACCTTTTGAGCTCATGTGTGATGCAAGTGATTTCGCGGTAGTAAAACTCTTAATAGTGCTCAAGTGAATTACACAACAACGGAGAAAGAGTTACTAGCTGTAGTTTTTGCATTTGACAAGTTCCGATCCTATTTGATTGGTACAAAGGTAATTGTTCATACGGACCATTTGGCAATCAAATATCTATTTGCTAAAAAGGATGCCAAACCTCGTTTGATTCGTTGGATATTACTTTTACAAGAATTTGATATTGAAATTAAGGACAGGAAAGGAACAGAAAATCAAGTGGCCGATCACTTATCACGTTTAGAACGCAACAGGGAGGAGGACGTGGATCTAGAGATATGTGATGTATTCTCGGATGAACAAATTTTAGTTGCCTTAGCAACCATGGACGCGCATGCCTCGACAACCCTCGACACCTTGGCAACCATGGATGCACACGCCTCGGCAACTCTCGAAGCCGCAGTAGCCTTTGACGCGCATGCCTCAGCAATTTTGGGAGCAGTCGCCATGGGAGTACATGCCTCGGCAATATCCTGGTACGCGGATTTAGTTAATTTCCTTGTTTGTGGTATTTTACCTTATGGCATTACTCACCAAGGGAAGAAGCAATTCTGCCATGATGCGAAGCGTTACTTTTGGGACGAGCCTCTTTTGTTTGAACAATGTGCATATCAGGTTATACGTCGATGTGTCCCTGAAGAAGAGCAACAGAATGTACTCCGGCAATGCCATTCTTCACCCTATGGAGGACATTTTGGAGGAACTCGTACCACGGCCAAAGTTTTGCAATCCGGTTTGTATTGGCCAACATTGTACAAAGATGCCCAAGACTTTTACAAGCAATGTGATCGTTGCCAGAGGACGGGCAATATCTCTAGACGACATGAGATGCCGCTCCAGAACATCATCGAGGTGGAATTGTTCGATGTATGGGGGATCGATTTTATGGGACCTTTCCCATCTTCATTCGGCAACCTCTACATTCTACTTGTCGTCGACTACGTGTCTAAATGGGTTGAGGCAGCTGCAGTTCCCAACAACGATTCCAAGACCGTGCAACGATTCTTTCAGAAAAACATTTTTACACGGTTTGGGATGCCGAGACCAATTATCAGTGACGAAGGCAAGCATTTTGACAACAGATTTATTGCCAAGATGTTGCAACGATTCGGCATATCACACAAGATCGCCATGGCATATCACCCACAAACCAACGGGCAAGCAGAAATTTCCAACCGGGAATTGAAGGATATACTCGAGAAAGTTGTAAATCCCTCTATGAAGGATTGGTCATTAAGACTAGATGGCGCACTTTGGGCATATCGCACTGCATTCAAAATGCCCTTAGGTATGTCCCCCTTCTGACTTGTCTATGGCAAAACATGCCATCTACCAGTGGAAATCGAACACAAGGCATACTGGGCAATCAAGACCGTGAATATGGATTGGGAGAGTGCCAGACAACAGCGTTTGTTGGACCTCAATGAGATAGAAGAATTCCGTGCACTCGCCTATAACAATGCACGAATCTACAAGGAGAAAACAAAGCAATGGCATGACAAGAAACTATTGCCGCGGCAATTCATGCCAGGGCAACTAGTTATCTTATTCAATTCTCGGCTAAAACTTTTCCCGGGAAAGCTGAAATCAAGATGGTCGGGACCATTGGAAGTTGTCAAACCATTCTCCCATGGTGCCGTGATAATCAAGTCCATCACTGACAAACATGAATTCAAAGTTAATGGACAAAGATTGAAACACTACAATGGTGCTCATGTGGAACGGAACAAAGAAGTGGTTAACCTAGGAGATGCATGAGCATGCTCTCCCTTTGATATTTTTTTTTTATTTTTTTTCTTATTTTATTTTTTATTATTTTCAATTATTTTTTTATTTTATTTTTAACTATTTTTTTATTTTTATTATTTCTGATTATTATTATATATATTTTTAGGATATATTTTCTTTTTTTAATCTTTTTAAGTTTAAGAATCCCTTTATACATCTTTATTTATTTTCTTTTATTAGTTTATCTTTAATTTTAATCCTTATTTGATTTGTCTTTGAATTGTAGGAAAAGAGTTCAAGATAAAGAGGAATTTTAATCCAAGAAGGAAGACATCTTCAACAAGGAAACTAATGGGCTGAATCTAAGGCTTATATAAAGCCTCCAATTTACCCTAATCAAACCCCCCTTGCCGTCACCCTCTCCCTAAACCAAAACCCTTTTTTGTTTTCCCCTAATCCCACCCACCATATTTACCACCTATCTTTTCTATAAAACCCATCAACCTTAACCTATTCCTACTTTTTATCTTGCAACTTTTTAGTTTCTTTTCTTTTCTTTTATTTGTTTTTACAAAACTCACAACCAAGATCATCCATGGCATCCAAAATTAAATTTTTAGTTCATCCAAGTTCCTCCAAAGAACCAAGATACAAGAAGTTTGCTACACCGGTGGTTCAAGAAAGATTTCACTACAAGTTTGAAAGCCAAAAGATTCATGAAGAACAAGGCTTTGAATACTCCAACTCTCATTAAGATTTCGGCCTTGAACCATTCATCTTCGAGAGGATTGCACATCAAAAGTGGCAAATCTTTTGCCATCAACCGGAACCGGGTAACATCTCATGGGTAAGAGAATTCTATGCTCACTCACCTAACCCGGACAATCCTTATGTTTTTGTTCGTGACAAGGCCATACTCATAAGTCCCGAAAACGTCAACACCTTTTACGGGCTTTACATTGAGAAGGATGAGCATCAAGCCTTCGTTGATCAAATCACGGCCAAGCAACTCGACAAGGTGCTTCAAGAACTCACTCAACCGGGAACTCATTGGAACGACGGTAAATACAAGGGCACGGTAAATCACCTTCGGCTTAAACCCGAGGCAAAACTATGGAATAAGTTTGTTAAAACTTCTTTAATGCCCACCACACACAATACTACCGTTGATATACCACGTCTTTTGCTCATACATTATATTTTGCATAATCGCATCATTAACATTGGAAAAATTATTTGTGATGAGATTTTTATATGTAGCTCAAAAGATAAAGGTTCTCTTTTCTTCCCTTGCTTAATTTCTAATCTTTGCAAGGAGATGCATGTCCCAAGTGAGTCCACCGATGAAAAGGCCCTACCAAAGTCCGGTTGGAATCAAGCACAAATCCAAAACCTAATGGGAGAGGCACCGGGAAAATCTTCAAGGCCTCCAATTGCCACGGCAACTCTTGCCGCCCCGGCAATCCCTAATTCCCAAGCACCTAACACCCAGGCAACTCGGCCATCAACCCCGGGACACTTTGAAGCACTCTTGCAACCATTGGTGAGCCACCTAAGGCAAATTGAAGACCGATAACTAATGTTCATGCAGTACATGAAGGAGCACAACAATGCCATCACCTAAGTCATCCTAGAAAAGTACCCGGACAGTTGCATGCCGTTCCCAATCTTTCCTGCCGAGATCCTTGCCCCAGCACCCAATGAAGTAGATGCCGCGACAACCTACATCATGCCTGCACAAGCTGATGCCACGGCAACCAACCCTGAAGATGCCACGACAACCAAAGCTAAAGACATCCCGACAACCACTGCAAAAGCCAAAGGTAAAGCACCTATGCCCGAATCAACTCCTACGGAATCATTTTCTGATTTTTCAGATTCAGACGAGTCCTCCATTGCACCAACAAATACCGCACCAATTGAATCCTCCAAGCGAAAAACCAATGACACTGATGAAGAGGACGATGAGGACAACCCCGTACGAGGATCGATTCCACCACCGGCAACAAGAAAACAACCATCGCGTTCAAGCAAGAGAATCAAGACACCAACCAAAAGGAAACTAATCATCTACGATGACGAACTCTCAAAGTAAGTCCTCGTATGCATTTTATTTTTCGTTATTTTTATTTTTCTTTAATGCATGCATTGAGGACAATGCCTCACTCGAGTTTGGGGGGGATTGTTATTAGTAGTTACCATGTTTAGTTACATTTATCTTAAGTATTACATTTAGGATACAAATTGCTTGCCATGCCTTTAGTTGGAACAAGAATTGCTTAGATTTGATGAATATCCGATGATGACTTTGCCAATGCACTTAATTGATAGAATTTTTATTCTAGGATAACCATGGAAAAACTTAGAATTTTACTATGATGCTAAAGTTGATGAAACACTGTGGTGGTTTGATTGATTTAAGGAATTCTAGTGAACTTAGGTTGATAATTAACAAATTGGGGGACTAGAATAAAAATTGGATGAATGCTAGAGGTGCCCAAAATTGGCTCTAGCATGTGCTAAAAAAATCAATCACTAGAGGTGCCTGAAACTGGCTCTAGTATGTGTTAAAAAAATTGATCGCTAGAGGTTCCCGAAACTGGCTCTAGTCGAATAAATTAACTTAAGAAAACTAAAAACAAACACTAGAGGTGCCCAAAACTGGCTCTAGTTAAAACATGTTAAAAAGAACCCAATAAAGCAAATTGAAAACCTATTGTTTGCATAGAATCCGAAAAATCAACTTGCACACAACTTCGCACACACTCACAAGCATTATAGTTTGATTCCGAGTAACTCCTAAGTTTTCCAAAAAATGAAAAGCCAATCATACTTTGTGCCCCGGTTCAGAGAATTGAAATCAAGTTCAAAGCTAAGTTTGTGAAAATTGAAGTCTTGGCAGGTAATTATTAGTTTGCATTGCTTGAGGACAAGCAATAGTTCGAGTTTAGGGGTGTGATAAGTGTTCAAAAGTACTATTTTTCTTACCGTTTTTACTCATATTATTGTTAGACTTAGGCTCATATTAGTTGCATAATTAGCCATTCATGCATTAATCCATGTTTCCTTCCATCGTTGAGCTTGATTACATAACTTGGTAGTTTTGTGGGAAAAGATGATGCTTTGGTGTGTTTTGTGTGTATGTACAGGATCACTTGCCAAAGCAAGACTAGAGCTAGTTGCTAGGGCAATACATGAAGGAGATGCCGAGCTAGTTGCCAGGGCAATACATGAAGGAGATGCCGAGCTAGTTGCCAGGGCAATGCATGAAGGAGACGCCGAGCCAGTTGCTAGGGCAATTTTCGACAAAGCACAAGGTGATATGGTAGTCGAAATTGATGGCTAGACAAGCCCAAGATGACGTGGAGCAAAGGGAGAGGAATTTCGACAACTCCAAGAGAGCAAGAGAGGGGAATTTTGACAACTCCAAGGAGAGCAAGAGGAGAGAATTTTCGTCAAGCTTCCTTCTTCATCTTTTTCTTTCTTGTTCAATTGGGTTCATGCTAGGGATTATTTATCTTGTGTTTCTTTGGAACCTAGCCATGAACTAAATCTATTTGGCTATGGTTATTGTGTTTTGTGGTTGTGAGAAACTATTGGTTTTTGTTTAGGTAATAAGAGTTTGCACTTTTCTATTCAAGGTTTATTCATTCTTGGTTCTTATTCTTGTTTGAGAGTGAATTGGGAAATGATCTCGTGATTTCATCTATTTATCTAATATCGGGAGAGTTAGATTCAAGAAACAAATGAATATGATCTTTATTCAATCTATTGATGGTGAAGATTAATCCAGCTTAGGAATAAGTCAAGGATTTCAAAGGCTAAGAGGAGCGCAAGATTGGTTGTTGTTCACCCTTGATTCACGTAGGGATGTATTATCAAGGCATGCACAAGTAGCTAGAGTTTCGACTTAGGGATAAGAAGAAACCATTGAAGAACGCTCTGCCGAACCTTGAAGGTTGCTGCCCAGACACCCAAGTAATTGCCCAACTAGTCGCCCAGGCAACCATCGATTAGTTGCCAAGGCAACCCCTTGTGAAGTTGCCACGGCAACTGAGTTGCCCGTGCACTCTTTTACCAAGACGATCCAATCGGCTATCACACCTCAACTCACGATAACCTGGCCTATCTGTCTCATTTGATTTCATCTATTTTTTTTACTTTATTGCTTTCTAGTTTAGTTATTAGTTAAACTCATGTAATCCTTTATTTGTGTTTTTACTTTTCACAGTGCAAGAGACTAGATTCTTGAAGTGGCACCAATCCCTGTGGAGACGATATCTTTTATACTATAACTTGCAACGTGTATACTTGCACAATTGCGTAGCACTTATTACGTGCAACAGAAGCATTAAAAGATGATTTTTGGATATTGGTCATGCAAGAAGAACTTAATCAATTTGAGAGGAGTAAAGTATGGACATTACTTGATAAGCCTAGTAATAAATCTACTATAGGAACTAAATGGGTTTTTAGAAACAAGCTAGATGAGAGTGGTAACATAGTGAGAAACAAGGCTAGACTTGTTGCTCAAGGTTACACTCAAGAAGAGGGAATTGATTTTGATGAAACATATGCACTTGTAGCTAGAATGGAAGCTATTAGGACGCTTCTTGCATTTGCTTGTTATCATGAATTCAAGCTTTTTCAAATAGATGTAAAAAGTGAATTTTTAAATGGTTTTATTGATGAAGAAGTGTATGTTGAACAACCACCGGTTTTGAAGATCTAAATTTTCCAAATCATGTTTTTAAATTAACTAAAGCTTTGTATGGTTTGAAACAAGCTCCTAGAGCTTGGTATGAAAAGCTTTCAAACTTTTTGATTGAAAAGGTTTTGAAAAAAGCAAGGTGGACACTACACTTTTCATTAAAAGAAATGACAATGACATCTTAGTAGTACAAATTTATGTTGATGATATAATTTTTGGTTCTACTAATGAGTTGTATTGTCAAGAGTTTGCTAAGTTAATGCAAGGTGAGTTTGAGATGAGCATGATAGGGGAGCTCTCATTCTTCTTGGGACTCCGAATCAAGCAAAGAAAGAACGATGTCTTCATCAATCAAGCTAAGTACATCAAGGATATGCTCAAGAAGTTTGGCTTGGAGAATGTGAAGCCTCAAGCCAAACCAATGAGCTTATCTATAAAGCTTGACAAAGATGAAGGAGGTAAGTGTGTTGATCCTAAAATTTATTGCTCTATGATTGGTTCTTTGCTTTACCTTACCGCAAGTAGACCTGGAATTATGTTTAGTGTTTGCTTGTATGCTAGGTTCCAAGCTAGTCCTAGAGAATCACACCTTATAGCCATTAAGAGAATCTTTAGATACCTTAGAGACACACCATGTTTAGGTCTTTGGTATCTTAGAGACTCATCCTTTGACCTTTATACTTATTCCGATGCATATTATAGGGGTTGTAAGATAGAAAGAAAAAATACCTCCGATACTTGCCAATTCCTAGGTAGTATGCTCATATCTTGGTTCTTTAAGAAACAAAATAGTGTAGCTCTATCTACCACCGAAGCGGAATATATATTGGCCGGAAGTTGTTGTGCTCAAGTCGTTTTGATGAAGCAACAACTTCTAGACTATGGAATTGATATAGGTACCATGTGACAACACTAGTGCCATATGTCTCACTAAGAATCCCATCCAACATTCTAGAACCAAGCATATAGAGATAAGACATCATTTTATTAGGGATCATGTCTTAAAGAATGATGTTGTTCTAGAGTATGTTGATACCTCAAACCAACTAGCGGACATTTTTACCAAACCATTAAACAAAGAGCATTTTTGGACTCTTAGGAGAGAGTTAGGTTTAACCAGCCTCTCTTGACCCTTTAGAGCCCTTTAAGGTCAAAAATTTGCTTGAATCAAATTGATTGATATGGATTTGTGATTTTGCTTCTTGATGCATCTATTCTTGTTTCTAAGGGGAGTATGTATCCATGTTAGACCATACATGTTGTTCACATATCATCCGCATGCATTTTGGTTCGAATAAAATCAAACTTCTGAACAACTTGTGGCCCAAAATGCATTTTCTAGGTTATTCGTATAGAAATGGGTGAAGGTGTTTCGATACACCATTCTTGACTCAACCCAGATTGCATTTCTCAGTACAAGTGTATCGATACGGGTCCAACCGTATCCATACATGTTCAAGAATAGATTTCGATACATGCAAGTCCGTATCAAAACAATACGAGTGTTTTGATATACCTGTATCGATACGCCACTTGGAGTATCGATACGCACAGATGTAGTTCCTTAAATGAGTCTTTAAATGGGTTTAACTTTTATTTAAACTCTTCTTCTCAAAACCCTAGCCGTTTTTCTCTTCGAATACACACCCAAATCTAATTTTTTTCACATCTTTTCATCAAATCTTTTGAGGGTTTTTGTTCTTTAAAACAAGTCTAAGCTCTCTCTCATCAAATTGGTGCATCTTCATCCTTTATTCATCCAATTCCATAATTCAAGGTATATTTTCCTTTTCTTTTTTTAAATTTCGTTTTTTACATACTGGTTTTAGTTAGTTTTTGTCTAAAAAGTATACATATAGTATGGGTTTTGAAGTTTTTGCAATAATTTTTTAAAATTTGAATTTTTTTTCTTCGAATATAAAAAATTATACCGTATATTTTTATAATTTGTTTTTCAAAATTCTTTTACCAAAATTTCTTTTTTATATTTGTATATGTTTTTTAAACTATATTGTATATTTTTTAACAAAAACCTTGAGCATTGAATTATTTATTGGATCAAATATGATGATTTATGCATATGCTATTTTTGTGTCTAAATTATTTTTCAAATTATCTATGGCACCAAGAAAAAGAGCTAGAACAAGCGAGGTTGGCGAGTCTTCAACCGAAGACAATTCGGCACATCCCAACCTTAGTGTCATTTATCAAAAGAGTTTTCCAACCCCGACGGCTTTAAATAACTTCAAGCAATACCAAAACTACAAAATTCATCGTGAAAGAGTAGCATCTCTTCTTTTTTTAGACTCTGAACGTTTCAAGTTCAAATATCTTCATCTTTTGAGACGTTGGAATTTTATTCAATTTTTGGCTATCCATGGGTTTTTGTACCGTAATCTTGTTTTGATTTTCTTTGCTAATGCCCGGTGCATCCCCAACCAAGACCGTTCTAAGGTCATTGCTATTGACTCGTTCTTAATAGGGAAGAAATTCCGTATTGATGTTCAAAATCTAGTGAATGTTTTTAGGATAGAAGATGAGGGAATAGCTTATGAGGACTCCATGGGACATGTTCTTGGCGGTTCTGTCACTGTTCTTGATGCTCACGATCGCATCTTACACTTAATGATCACTTGGTGGTTTCGGTCATCCGGTGGAAAGTTTTCCACTATCCAACAAGTGGGCGATTTTTGGATTAGATGTTTTCGTGAAGAGAAGCAGCCCAATCTTGCTCAAATAATGTTCGCGAAGCTAGTTTACCTCATCCAACATTGACATACCTCTCTAGTTTCATCCTTCACTTATGGGACAACATTGAGTTACTTGTTTACTCAATTAGAGATTGATTGCTTGCAAGACTTTCCCGAGCCTCTTACCAATCCCATTGATGGGCGCTCTCTTATTTGTACAAAGTTTCACTATTTTAGTGGTTAGTCGCTACGTCTCGTTGAGCTTCCACATGATGCAATCCCCGAAGTATCGGAAGCTCCTCCACAAGTCGCCCTTCAAGCTCCGGTAGCTCCACCAACTATGGATACTTCTATGGCTTATCTCAATGAGAAATTCACTTCCTTAGAGGACCGAGTTCAAGAAATTGAAAGCCAACAAGGTTCGATGGACATATCTCTTACAGCTTTCCATGGAGAATGGAGACAATCTCAGGCTACTCAAATCCATGACGAAGATGAAGATCAAGAGGATGAGGATGATGAGGATGCTCCATAGACATACATTACATTGCATACATGTCATATTAGGCTTTTTATTTTTATGCACCTATGATATTTACTCTATGAACCTATGCTTTGATTTTGGTTTGTTTTTTAAGATTTAAGTTGTATTTGGATTATGTTGCTTTGAACTTTCAATGACAATTATGTTGCTTAGATTATGCTTTGAATTATGCTTCATTGTTATGTTTCTTGTTTCTATCCTTTAATATCATTGATTTAGATCTAACAAAAAGAGGGAGAAGAAAGAGCTTAAATTTTCAAAAACATTTTAAAACCTATCTTAAAGTAAGGGGGAGTTTTTATGAGTTTTTCACAAAGACTTAAAAATTTAACTTGGTTTTGTTATATCAAAAAGGGGGAGATTGTAAAACCAAAGTTTGATTTTGATATAACAAATTGTTTAAGGACCTATTTGTAAAAGAAAATAAATTTTTAAGTATCTAAAAGACTCATAATTGACAAGGATTTTTCAAGTACAAAATTCTTCAAAGTCAAAAACTTAAACCCTATAAATTTTTCTAAGTATTTTTAAAGCTAAATTCAACTTTTACGCCCAGGAGTATAGATACGCCCTCAAGCGTTTCGATACAGGATTAAAATAAAAGCCTATTGTATGAATCTGTTTTGATATGATTCCATCTATATTGATACAACCTTCATATGGGCTAAGGATTTTACTCAAGCATTTCGATCTGGTACCATCCGTTTTGATATAGCCTTCATACTGGGTTTACCGATACGACTACTAGCGTATCGATACGGTTGTTAAGGTTTTTTATTTATGAATCGAACATTGCCTTGTCAGTTATTGGGAACATGCAATTTTGAAAATTAGTTAACATGTATCGATACACCTTCAAGGCGTACCGATACAGGTTCAGACAATAGCCCAAGTGAGCAAAATTGCATCGATACGGCCTTGCCCATTTTGATACACCCCTTGTTTTACACTAAGCTCGTACCGATATGCTTACCCGTATCAATACGCCCTTTGTTTTACCTACACAACAACTCTTTCTATTTTCAGGTCTGTACTGATACGGCCTCCCTGTACCGATACGAGTAGTTGCAAAAGTGCATTTATAGTGGGAAGAAGAGGGCCCAACGGCTATATTGATGACTTCAACCATCCAAATAGCTAGAAAATAGTGAGAAGGTATAAAAGCAAGTCTTCAAAGCCTCATCAAAAACTATTGAACTTATTTTCAACATCCAAGCATATATCCAAACCCTTGAGCTTAAAGAGTCAAATTATTGTACCCCACTTCTTGTAATTTTCATTGTATACATTTCTTTCAAGTTTGGGGAGAGATTGTTTGTAATTTGGGCAACAAATCAATCTTGTGAGAGATACTTTTGATTTTGCCATTTCTTCTTTGTAAAGAGAGAGCCTTGGTTAATCTTTGGGTACAAAGATTAACCGATTTGTAAAGGTTTCCTCCTAAGCCTAGAAAAGGGGAAGAATATCTAGTGGATATTGGTTCAAAATCCTTAGTGGGAGCTAAGGTAGTGGATGTAGAGCTTGTTCGAAGCTTGAACCACTATAAATCGCCTTGTCTTCAATTTTTATCTTTTCAATTTGCTCTTTCCAATTTCAAAAAGCCAATTCACCCCATCTTGGCCGATTACACATCGATTGATCCACTCAATACAGATCACACTTGGTTTTTTCTAAAGAAGTCGAACATGTCTTCATTTCTCAATTTTCAAGTCTGGTCCCAAATTCAGAATCTCAATTTCTTGCTTGTGTGGCAGAACCTGTTTTCCTTATTTCTTACCATCATATAGATTGGTTTATTTCGGAATTACAGTTTGAATCTTTCATACAATGAATTTCCTCATTTCAGCATCAACAATTCTTCAATTTTCCTTTGCCAGCATAGATACATGCACCCTTCTTGCTTATATTCTGATGTCCTCATCGAACCTTGAAGTAAGATCATTTTGCTTATGAGTTTCCTTGTTTCTTAAATTAATTGCTTGCTCTTTTCCGAAAAATGTCCAATCATTTACATGTGGAAATTAACAACTTCTTCTAACCGACGTCTAAAGGAGCTTTTCTTCTTAAGATGTTGGCTAGATGTGTTTAAGGCCTAAACGGGAATGTCCATTCAAGGTTTCTAAGTTACCAGCTGCTGATTCTCAACTTGTTTCACCTTGCTCTTCTTGCTCTTTCTTTTCTTGACGCCTTTTAGCAATTGATTTCCGAACAATCCAGTTGTACTGGCTCTAATCAAGTGATCACCTCTTGAGTTATAAATCTTAATAGACTGACTTTCAGTGTCGACTTCCAAAATCCCCTGGTTCAGAAAGTTTTGAACTTGTCGCTTGAAAGTGTAACAATCTTCAATGTCATGATCATGAAATCCATTATGATATTCACAACTATTCATGATGTTGTAACAACTTGGATGATATGGCTTTGAAGGTTTCACATGATGCGGTGAAGCTTCGAGCAACTTGAAGTACAACTCACGATAAGAGACATGAATGAGATCTAGTTTAGTCTTTGATTTCCCACTAACAAGAGAACCTTAAGCATCTAACTTTGGGGTATTCTTCAATGAAGGAAACTTTGAGGAGGTAGATGTCCAAACATTACTCCGATTCTAGTAGACCCTGAATTGTAGCGCATTACCCACAAAAGCTTGTTATAGGTTCTGCCATTTTCTCTTATATCTCAATTCTTCTAGAAAATAATGGTCTTTTGTAGAACCGGGGTTCTCCGTTCATAAATGCTCAATTTTGATGAGATCACTGCTTTTGTTTCAAAACTATGCCATGAAAAGGACTTACAAAACTTTGGGGCATCATCATCAAAAGGTTATTCTGCTCGAGATAGGGCAACGAATCTGAGTATGGAATTGAGATAAGACTAATCATCTTCCTTTTCTTACTAAACTCTTTAGCTTCTATGTCTTGAGTTTCTGTGCTCTTTGCTCCTCTTTTCTTTAACAGAGGCAATTTCACTGCGAGAAAATTTCTAGCATTATTTGAATCCTTAGCTTTCATCACTTCGGAGAAACATTCTAAAAACATATGCGGTTCTGTAACTCTGTTGGAATCATCTTGTTCTTCAACAATCCTATGAAACATTGATCAATAATTTTGGAAGAAACACTAGAATTTAGCCTTCATTTAGTCTTTCTATGCATATCTACTAGACTGCCATCATCTCAGCATTTTCGAAATCCACTAGTGCATCAAGGTCAAACACTTCATTATTCCTTTCAAATCTATTGAATTTCTCGCAGATGCCCTGGCTATAATGATATGAACTTTCTCCTTTTTTTATTTTTTCCTTTTTTTGACTTTTGTCTTTGTGACCTTCTTTTTTGACTTTTGACTTTTGATTTTTTGTCTTTTTTTCTCTTTTTTGTAGGAAGAATCATTTCAGGTTGAACCCTTATGTGAGATGTGATACCTCACCGCTCATCAAAACCGGTACTTCCATTTGAAACATTCTTTTTCCGGCTTTCTTAATTCAAAACAAAGTGGTAGCTCGAACTAATTCTAGGACTGATCAATCCTTTTCTCCATGCTACCCAAGCGGTCCTCAATAACCTTCTGAGATTGCTCAATCTTAATGGGCCTATTGCCCATGTTTCTCAAAATATTGGTTTTCAAAAAATACAAAAAATGTAATGTTATTTGGAAAAAAAGAAATGAAATGTTATTTGAAAAACAATGCAATGCTATTTTAAAATGCAATATTATTTGAAAAATGTAAAGTTATTTGAAGGAAAATATAAATATTTTATTTTATTTTTTTAAAATGCAATGTTTAAACAATGCAATGCATGAATACGGAAATGCAAAACAAAACAAAAATGAAATGTGTTAGTATTTGTGAAATGATATTTAAGGCAACAAAAATTTTAATTAAATACAAACAACAAGACAGATTATATTGAACAGAGAAAATAACCAGAGAAGTGTATTTAAATCAGCAACACCTTGTCCTAGGTCCCTGTCTGGCTCTAGTGGGGTAGGCTTCTATATTACAGCATGTGGTTTTTGTTCTAGACTCTGGGTACCCGAACTTTTGTTACTGTCTACTACGATAGTAAGACATCGATTCGGGAGTATACGACCCCTTATAGCGGAAGCACAACCTCACGGTGTATAAGGTTAGTATACAAAAAGAAAGACAAAAATCCTGTCACAGAGCTGGATAACTCAACATAGGATAATGTCTCGCTCCAACTTAAGGGTGAAAGCCCAGGTAGAAGGCTATCCATGAATGATAATTTATATCACACAAGAAAAAACTACCTTCATTCTTTCTAAAAATCCATCCAATAATTATTGGAAAAATTAAATTCAAATTATCATTCTTTAATGCCAAACCACGTAAACTTATTTAGGCCTGACTCTCAAATATCTCCAGCGGAGTCGCCAAACTGTCATGACTATTTTTTAACCGAGTGTGAAAAGAGCTCGATGATTAGGGTTTAAAAATTTGGGTTTTTCCTTTTATTCATTTAATCTTGAAAAATTAGGTTTTTCATGTTAAATTAGATTTTTCCTTAATTTAATCTTGAAAAACAATTTGGAGTCGCCACCAGACCCTTTGGTAGACCGGACACCATAAAAACAACAAGATATTCTTTTCTTTAAAATTTGGGTTCGGGAGTCGGTTACGTGCGGGGAAGGATTATCACCCCTTACAAACGCTCGTTGTTGATACATTTTAATTTTACGTGCCATTTTGGCATTTTGAGAATAATAATTTCAATTTAATTTAACCATAATTATTAACTGGATTTAAATTCTAAATTGAGATATCTTTTTATAAGGAAATATATTTTACCCGAATACGAGATTAAAAGCGCCCAAATACGTTAAGACACTCCTACTCGTATTCAAAAATATATTTCCAACATAAAAGGTTTTTAATGCATGGACAATTATTATCTTGTTAATTTTAAGTTCTAACTTATAAGAGACTCTAATTAATTAAATTATTTAAGACTATGCATATTATTAAATTTGAAGGCTTTTATGAGACAATACCAATTGCTTGAATACCATCCATATTAAAAGCCCTAAATTTTAGACAATATTCACTAATTAATTTATTATTCTAATTATTTAAAGTTCTAGTCATAATCAAGGCTCTAATTAACTAACTAAATTATTTATCCAATTATAAGGTTATAGTGAATATTAAATGTTCTTCTTTAGAGCCATTTTGGAATAACAACCCATTGCATTGGGACACTGCCCAAATTTGAACTCCAAAGCTTTCTATTTAATATCCACTAATTTACTACAATTATCTCACCTAATTAATTATTTATTCTTAATTTGAGAACCTAAAGAACTAAAGGCTCTAACAATTAATTAATACTACGCGATTAAATTATCTAACTTACAATCCTATATCCAATATTTAAAACTTGCATCCAAACTTATAATTTAAAGCAATTAAATTAAATTAAAACAATTAATTAATTTAAAAGACTAAATTGAAAAGAAATCAAACTTTGGAGCTGATTTTATTTGAAAAGGTCCAAATTACAACAATTTAAAACCTTGAGCCAAAACCCAAAGAAAACCCAGAAAAGAAATTTGCTGGTTAAGATCTGACCCGATAACAATTCGCGGGTTGAGTCAACCCAACACTAAAATGCTATCGTTTGACTCGGGCTATAAAAAGCCCTAATCCGAGCTCACTTGGTTATAACCTCTGATCACTCTTTCTCTACCTTCCCTCTTCCATTAATATCCTCTCAACCCAAACACTCTTTTTCCAGATAACCTAGCCTTAACTCGATCACAATGCCCAGTTCATCATTGATTAAAACCATGTTCATCCACTTTTTGACCTTTCAGTCCACCACAAACACCTAAATTCATTCATTTCATGTTTTTTAGAATCAAACTCAGAAATAAACTTGGTGTTCATCTAAGTTCATAGTGAGCATGATGGACACCATAACTCCGGTATATCACTGCCTTCAACACCATCATCCCAATCTACAACGACCGCCTCCGATCACCATCATTTATTCACCAACCACCGGGACTTGAATCCCGGCTGCTACAGGCGATGGCGGTTACTACCGGCAACCCACTGGTCATCTTTGTCCTCACTTCGACCGTCATTTTGCAACTTTCGACCACCGTCTGCCATCGTACAAAAACCATAAATTCACCAAAAATTAGATTTTTTGATCCTAAACCCTAAGCTAAGCCCGAATTCGACTGAATCCTCCCTTATTCCCCTTCTAAAACCTAAATCTACTCGTACTCGAGCCTTCTTCAACTCCAACCATGACAATAACCTCTCTGGCCGACGGGATAAGTAAATCAGCCATCTCTATTATTATTTCCTTTTCTAATATGTTTTTTTTTATAAAACTAATGTGTTTTGCATTTTTTACAAGAAATGAAGAGATCAAAGGGAAATTTACCTTTCAGAGGTTGTTACAGCGATGCCGACCAATGAGCTTCCTGGTGACTGATGAGCTTTCCTGTAGTTGTTCGTGTTCCAGGTGATTCAGCTACCGAGAGAGGTAACTCTCTCTCTTTCATTATTATTATTATTATTAGTTTTAATGATTAGTAATTATTATGGCATTAGTTTAACATTCTCTCTCTTGCAGGTATTTATAGTAAGTGGAGCATGATGCAATAGATGACGTCAAATTACTGACGTCATCAAGCAAGTTGTGTTTAAAGAAACACAGATCCGAGTGATATTCATCTGGTTAAATAGGAGGCTGCCACATGTAATATTTTGGGCGGGAAAATTCGAGTTATCTGACTTTTATGCTTGTCGGGTACTGAAATGGGCGGGAATAACCAGAATTGGATTTTATAGATTGTAAAAGACATGTTTTTTGGGCTTTTCTTGAATAATGGGTTGTGTATATGATAAATGGACTATATGGACATTTGGGTTGAAAATTTGGACTATTGGATTATTTGTTTATTATTATTTTTTGGGCTTTAATTATATTGAATTACTAATATAATACCAATCACGAAAAAATACGGGTATTATAGTACGTTAATGGTAGTCAAAGTTGTTAGAATAATGAGGTAAATTTTGTCTCCCTACCGTAACAAGCTGAAAAAGATAATTGAGGATGATTTGTACCAAATAACATTTCAAATAAATAAAGAATGGTAAAATGCAATGTTGCACATACTTAGAACATAAGACGAAACACCTCGCATAAAACATGAAACTACAATGATTTGAGCAGTGGAAGGTTAATCAGATTCTGGCTCGGTATCATCGTAGTCAGTTGAGATGTTTGAAGTTAAGTTAAGTTCTTCGATTAGCTGTTGTTTCTCTTGTCTATGCCTATACATAAAAGATGCAATGCATCAGTAGCTGCATCAACATATGGTGAAGATAGAGCTTGTTCAATGGTCGATGCGAGTGCGGACGAATCAGCTTCTTTGGGTGCAGATGAACTACCTTCGTCGGCATCAACCTCATGGAACCTAACATTTAAGTGCATGTATTTAGCTCTTGCAGAATTGAGTTGGTCATATATTTTACGTATGTTGCTTTCATTGGTAAGCCTCATAATATAGTGCGGTTCAACTATCGTCGGTGTTGGGATTTTACATTCTAAGTAAGAAATTTGCTTGTCTATACTTTTACTAACCTGGATTGATATCAACTGCAACAAATCGTAGAGTGACATATTGCCGGTGATTGTTGAGTCGAAATAGGTTCCATGAAAATAAAATGTTGGAAAAAACTTAACCATGAGGGGAGCAAATTGTTGGATGTATTGGTGAAATAGATACAATTGGAGCATGGGGTTTTATAGCAAAGGAAAATGGCGCGAAACTCGCCAAGTATTAGAGGTGAGTTTCAAAATAGATCATATTTATTTTTATTGCAGAAGAATTAGCACAACATGCGTTAAATAGTAAATACAACCGAATGACAAACATAAACTTCAAATGAAGAAACAAAAAAATTAGAAATGTTAAACATAATGTATTCATTACAATTATCTCAATGTCGTTGCGATTTGATGTTGGATTTTTTTGATCGCCCGTGTTTGTAAATATACCGCTATGTCATGCTTGGTAAACCCATAAATTCTAAATGAATCAAGACCATAAATTTGGACTCATTACACAAAGTTTTCCTTACAACATTAAGTTTCGCAATACCTTCAATAAAAATGGAATAGTGATACGTCATGGTGTAAGGAAAACTTTGTGTAACTTGTTCGAACCCATGGTGCGTACAATATTCTTGGTTCATTTGGAATTGATGGGAATAACAAGCTTATCTCCTTGGAATGATGTTGCTCCAAATAAATTTTAAGATGGTGGGTTTAGGGTGAAATAGAGTAAAGGTAAGAACTTGGTTTTATAGGTATTTGAACAAATCTTTTACTTGAAAAAACATGCGCGAGTTCCACTTATCATGTCGTCCCCCTCTGCATGTTTTTGCAGGCTATAGATTCTTCAAAAAAAAAGTTGAAGGGTTCAGGCACAAGACGTTTGTAACTCAGTTTACATGTAAAGCGAGTTTTGAGTTAAAAGAACTACTATAAATAGCCTACAAACATGATGTTCGATTGCATAAAACAAAAGTATAAAAAGTTAAAATTTTGTTGTATCGTAATGCATTCAATCAAAACAATGCTCTTCTTATGTGTTGGTGAAGCTTAGTTTGATGCACGGAGTTTTCCTTTCAACATTATATGCGCACAGAGCAAATGCAGCTGTTAAGGCTTAAAATGTATTACGTTGACGAACCCAGAGCACAACTCGAACTTTATAGCTGCATATCTCATGTTGGCTGACTCTGTGTAGCACACAATTTACAAGATCGATATTCTCTACCGGTGAAGGGAAGATGGTCGGAGGCAATTGAATCTCTCTAGATTCTGAGGTACAGAAGGAGGGTGTGCATTGCTCATAATAGGCCAACCATAAGTCATATTGTCTGCCCAAATTGTATGCCGATTTACATCACTCTCTCAAGTGATGAAGGGTTAGACAGTTGCATATGCATCATTTGGGGCTTCTCTACTGGTATAGTAAAGTGGATCAAGGTGATTTTTATTGTAGATCTCCAACTAATGAACATGAGAAAGCGGTGTGTTGCTCGTAATGGGGCTGCCAAAATTCATATTGCCAGCCCCAATAGTAATCGAAGTTCTTCTTACAACATTATTGTTCCGTGAAATCGCATTGTTAGAAGTATATATCATTTATTTGTAACCGTTTTGTAATATAAGAAATGTATTAAGTTTTGTAATACAATAACGCAAATTTATATCTATGGTATGACATGTCCATCGTTCATTCACGCATTTGAAAAACGCTCCGAATCTTGTATGGAAATAAAGCATGCATTTATTTTGTAGCGACCTTTTCCTTCATTTAAAAAGGAATGAATTGGCGTTAAGGGTGTTTGTTTAGAAAAGAAGTCGACTACTAATTATCCCCTTAAATCATTAATGAAAATCTTTTGGAGGATTGGGGATTTCTTTTGAAAACTTTAAATTTTTGAAAATGATGAAAACTTGGAGTCGCCACCGGCCACTTGGGTAAGGTAGGTCGGACACCATAAGAAACTAGAGATTCGATATGAAAGGGTCCGAGAGTTGGTTACACATGGGGAAGGATTAGCACACCCATCACGCCCGAAACTCGGTACCAAATATTTGTTGCTCTTAAAAGGATGAAAATCATTAAAATTTACATTGAATTTAATTTGGAGTTCTTAGATGAAAATTAACCTTGATTGCACAGGCTTTATCGAATTGGTGGATTCAAATTAATTGGACACTTAATTAATAAGGTTGATGATTTTTCGGACCACAAATTAAATCGACATTAAATACGCCCGATTGTCGTGTTCATTTATGGTTCAGCTTCCATACGTCACCTTTATGCATGATGCAAACATTTAAGTATGATGTGATGATTTTGTTAATTTTAATTGACATTTCCCGGACCGATAAGAATTAATCCAAATATTCGGTCAACATTCTTTGAGATAAGACTGTTATGACACGGATATCGGAACTAATAAATACCTTATGTTCCATGATTTAGATTAATTAATGCAAGATTAATAGGTCACATGTATGACAATTAAGGGATGACAAACAAAGGTTTGAAAATAAACACATAAGGCCCACCCTAGAGTCTTAACCTAGAAGGCCCAAATTATGGAAAGCCCAATTAGTGATCTAATTATTGGCTAAGTGATTCTAATATTTAATCCTGAATTAATTATCCTAAAAAACTAGAAACCCTAACAAATTAAGAGAATTAATATGTGATTTTAATGTCAATCTAAATTTGAAATTTATTTTATCCTAAAATTAATTAAAAAATGTTTGTTTAATTTAATGAATTTGACATTTATTTGAATGAGCCCATTGAAAATTTAAATTCACTAAATTAATTCAAACCCTAATCTAACTAAGGCTCTAAAGAAACTAATCATAAAATTAACTCAATTAATTTGGAGATCGTGCCCCTATGAGACGAGCACACGATCTAATTAACTGAATTAACTTGCCTAATCTAAAGACTTAAGGCCCACCCAAGCTATGCAAGCCCAAAAACATCAAAGGCCCAAACTAAACCAAAATTAAACAAAACAAACCTAAAGCTACTAGGCCCAAAACACATTTATACAAATATTACAAAAATATGATTTAAAATTATATTACAAACTTTAAAACTACAAATATTATAGCCTTTTTAAAAACTATATATATATATATATTATATACCTTCAAAAACTATATATTATATTAAAGAAAATTATATATATACGTTATGATCTTTTTATAAAATTATATAAAAACTTACATTTAAAGAAAAACATGTTTATAAAAAATAAAAAATTATTTTTAAACCATGTATCATTTTAAAAGTATATTATATTATATTATAGAAAACTATACATTTAAAAATTTTATGTGATATATATTACATAAAAAGGAACCTATATTATGTAAAACGTAAATCATGTTTTATAAAGATTTCATGTGATATGTTTTATAAATATTACATATATGTACATCGTATATTACACCAATAAACTGTATATTATATGTTTTACAACAAAAACTCTATATTACGTACATAAGGACTTTATAATGTGTACATACCATAATCTTTATAAAACATATACGTTAATATTAAAATGATCACATATTTGATGAGAAACATATATTAACACATATGTTACATAATCTAAATATTAAATCTTTATGCATAATCTAAACATCGTGTAAGATATATAAGGTGCATGTATTATACGGTATTTAATAAAAAAATATCACAAAAAAGGATATGAAACATGTTATACTAAAAAAATACCATATATGGGCTAATATTAAATAAGGAGGATAAGGGTGTACCAAGCTCACTAGTTTGGGCTGATTGAATTGGATCTGAGACGGGTCGGGTCACGGGTCTAGTGGAAGAACCAATTATAACCAGTTCTGATGGATAAAAGAAAGGGTTTTAACCCTAACTTCATTTCACCCTTTATTTCTTCCTTAAGTCGCAGCACAGAGAGGTGGAGAGCTCTTGAAACTTGGCCGCCGTCAGTCCTCCATTTGGTGCGTCGCCACTACCAGTCGTACCCTCTCAACCCCTTCTTCCTTTCTACCATCGTTGATTTTCCAGAAAGCCGGCCGTTCCTCACGAAACTAGCCAGAAACCTTTTGGCTTCCTCTCACCAAATCTCCGCCGACAACTGTTGGATCACCGGAAAACCGGAGTATGTTGCTTCCCATATCAGGGGCTAGCTATCCACCGTTCAGAGCTTCTGTCAGAGGTCCCGGTCACCGGCAATCATCGAAGACTGAACGGTAAAACTCTTCCCATTCTCTTTTGTTTTTACTTTTTGATTCGAATTTAAATAAATAGAAAAAAAAACACAGAAAATCTCTAATTTTTCATTGATGGTTGAAATCTATTTGCTTGCTTTGTTGTGGTTGGATTCGAAAGGAAAGATAGAAAGGGGAAAATCTCAAAATGTTTCTTTCCCATTCATTCTTGAATCTGAAATTTCAAAATTACAATCTGATTACACCATTTATATCTCAATTCTTTGTTTACATTCTCAAGCAACCATTAATTGAATTATCGTGGATGATTGTTTCTGATGACAAAGCCTAGGATTAGCCTCTGATAACCCTTTTTTATTATTTATTTTTCTGTATGGTGGTTAGGAGCCGGTGCTGATAGTACGGGATCGTCGGTGATGAGGCCACATGGCCGGAAGATGAATTGGCAGAGGCGCATGGAAGGTGAAGCGTCTGCGCTATACTTCATGCGCTCGTGGAAGGTGGGGCACCGACACGTGGTGCGAGTGGCAGATCTGGATGGTCGGTTTTGGTTTAATCTCAACCGTTGGATCAAATCTGATCCAACGGTTAGATTCAGGGTGGCTGTAAAAGAGAAGAAGAGTTATCAGATTACTTTTAGGGTTTTTGTTTGTATTGGGTTTCGGCCGAACATGCCTATATAGTGTTATTTATTTTTTGGGTTCTAAATGCGTAATGGACTCGAACTTTTAATAGAAACATTGGGCTTTAATTTTAATTTATGATCTATTTTTCCTTGTTCTTAGATAACAATAATATATAATAATAATACTAACATATAATGTACATATCAACTTATGTACACATACACATACGTAACCAAATGTACATACACATAGGACACAAACATTAATACATACTACATATATACATAAAACATGCAATACATACTCACATTCACATTTAAACATTAGTGACATTAAAATAATAGTAAATTCATACCTACATGCTAGCAAGCAACACATACGTGTAATATAAACATACACATATGCCTTATATATTTATACACCATGTATATATATATATAAACATGCATTTGTAAACATATATACATAGAAAACACATACTAATGACATATACATAACATACACATAATAACACACGTCATCACATAATAGTATATATATATGTAAGCCCATTATTGCAAATATAAAGAACGAATCAACCCCAAACAAGATTAGTGATTATAGCTGCCCATCATTGCATATACTTGTGGAACAAGAATAAAGCAAAGACCATAAGCACTAATTTTTTCCTACTTCCCTGTCAGACGATTTGCTATTCCGAAATAGCAGTGAGCAAATCCAAACAACTTGTCTCCCCGAAATGGCAAAAAACAAACGAGTAGCATTGGCATGCCTTTTCTGAATGGCAACAGACAAACCAGTTACTAAACGACTCATTCCTTTGGAGCGGCAGCGAATGAATCCAAATATCCTTCAAACGACTCATTCTTCCGAAGCAGTACTGAATGAATTCAAATAACTGGTTTCATAAATGTGGCAGAAAGCAATCTTGGTAACGTTGGGACGTCCTTCCGAAATGGCAGCAAACATAACCAAACAAAGATGGCATGTTCTTCCAAAGCGGCAACGAACAAATAACAGTTATTCAAATGAGGGTTCCATGAAGGCTTCCGCTCTTTGTGAGCTTAAATGGATAGGCTAATTTTCTTCACCAGAAAGTGGTGTGCTTGAAATCCTTTACTTGGAAATTCGCCCCTAACCTAGGGATGTCAAACTAAGTGTGATGCATGAATGGCACTAATTCACTCGGACACTTTTTCTTCTCCGTCCCTTAATTTTGATATTCTTTTGCTTTCTTCCTCTCTTCTTGGCAACGGCGGTGCCTCCTCTGTCACTCGGGTTCACCTTTTATACCCCTTTTTGAACTTTTGATTTTTTATTCTAAAGTGTCTTTTAAGGTTTTCACTTTAGGCTCGTACTTCCCCAAAGTGCCCTTTACAGGTTTTCACTTCAGGGTTTTTCTTTCTTTCTTTCTTCTTTTCTTTATTCTTTTTTCTTTCTTTCTTTTCTTTTCTTTTTTCCTTTTTCTTTTTCCTTTTCTTTTTTTTCTTTTTTTCTTTTTTTTTTCTTTTTCTTTTTTTCTTTTTTCTTTCTTTCTTCTTTTTTTCTTTTCTTCTTTTTTTTTCTCTTTTTCCCTGACACCTTTTGTTGCGCGTAATAAGTACTCCGCAATTCTGCAAGTGTACACATCACAAGTTATAGTATAAAAGATATTGTCTCCACAGGGATTGGTGCCACTTCAAGAATCTAATCTCTTGCACTGTAAAAAGTAAAAGAGCACAAGTAGAAGATTGTAGGAGTTTAACTAACAACTAAACTAGAAAGAAAATAAGTAAAAGAAGATGTAATCAAATGAGAGAGAATAGGCCAAGTTATAGTGAGTTGAGGTGCGATAGCCGATTGGATCGTCTTGGTAAAAGAGTGCAAGGGCAACTCAGTTGCCGTGGCAACTTGCGCAGCGGGGTTACCTTGGTAACTAATCAACGGTTGCCTGGGCAATTGGCTGGGCAATTGTTTGGGCGGCTGGGCGATAACTGATAAGTGTTCAAAAGTACTATTTTTCTTACCCTTTGTACTCATATTATTGTTAGACTTAGGCTCATATTAGTTGCATAGTTAGCCATTCATGCATTAATCCATGTTTCCTTCAATCGTTGAGCTTGATTACATAACTTGGTGATTTTTGTGGAAATAGATGCTGCTTTGGTGTGTTTTTGTATGTGTATGTGCAGGATCACTTGCCAAAGCAATGCCGAGCTAGTTGCCAGGGCAATGCATGAAGGAGACGCCGAGCCAGTTGCCATGGCATTTGTCGACAAAGACAAAATACAATAGGGATGTCAAAATTCATGATTTTACAAGCCCAAGATGACATGGAGCAAGGCCCAAGCCCAAAGGAATTTGATTGCCATGCAGAGATTAAAGAAGAATTAAATTCCAAGAGGATAGGAGAAGTTCTAATAGGAATAAAATTATAATAAAGAATTATATTCTTTAAAGATAATTTAATTCAACTCAAACTCCTCCTCAAAGAAGGACTTTGGCCTAGCCCTATAAATATCAAGGAGATTTCGACAATTCCATAAGGAGAACAAGAGGGAATTTCGACAACTCCAAGAGAGGAAGCAAGGGGAATTTTCGGCAAGCATCTAGGGCAAGGAATTTTCGACAAGCTTCATCTTTTCTTCCTTGTTCGATTGGGTTCATGCTAGGGATTGTTTATCTTGTGTTTCTTTGGAACCTAGCCATGAACTAAATTTACTTGGCTATGGTTATTGTGTTTTGTGGTTGTGAGAAACTATTGGTTTTTGTTTAGGTAATAAGAGTTTGCACTTTTCTATTTCAAGGTTTATTCATTCTTGATTCTTATTATTGTTTGCGAGTGAATTGGGAGAGAATCTCGTGATTTCATCCATTTATCTAATATCGGGAGAGTTAGATTCAAGAAACGAATGAATATGATCTTTATGCAATCCAATGATGGTGAAGATTAATCCGGCTTAGGAATAAGTTAAGGATTTCAACGGCTAAGAGGAGCGCAAGATTGGTTGTTGTTCACCCTTGATTCACGCAGGATGTATTATCAAGGCATGCACAAGTAGCTAGAGTTTCGACTTAGGGATAAGAAGAAACCATTGAAGAACGCTCCGCCGAACCTTGAAGTTGCTGCCCGATCGCCCAAGTAGTTGCCCAACTAGTCGCCCAAGCAACCATCAATTAGTTGCCAAGGCAACCCCATTGTGCAAGTCGCCACGGCAACCGAGTTGCCCGTGCACTCTTTTTACCAAGACAATCCAATCGGCTATCACACCTCAACTCACGATAACCTAGCCTATCTCTCTCATTCAATTCATCTTTTCTTTTACTTAATTGCTTTCTAGATTAGTTATTAGTTAAAACTTCTATAATCCTTCACTTGTGTTTTTACTTTTTACAAGTGCAAGAGACTAGATTCTTGAAGTGGCACCAATCCCCGTGGAGACGATATCTTTTATACTATAACTTGCGACGTGTATACTTGCACAATTGCGTAGCACTTATTACGCGCAACAAGTTTTTTGGCGCGATTGTCGAGGGATTGGCAATAGCGTCTTTGTTTTTACTTTCTTGCACTTTCTTTTTATTTTTCTTGTTTAAAATTCAAAGGGCTAACAAACTTTGGTTTTGCATTGGTATATGACAGGCGAGACCGACTTCACCAGAATATCCCTTTGATCCGTAAATCGAACGAACCTTACAAAGACTTAGACGAAGGATAAGAGAAGCAATGGCAAATCAAGACGGCAATATTAATCAAGATGTTCGAGCGGGAGGAGGAGTGATTCTTGCAAAACAGAACTATTCGAGACTATCTTGAAAAAGATCTTGATGGACTTAACCCAGGAGTTGTCGCACCGAAATTGAAGCTGACCACTTTGAGTTGAAACGGTAATGTTTAATATGATCAACACAATAGGTCAATTTGGCGGCTCAAAGAATCGAAGATGCACGACAACATCTGAAATCTTTCCTCGAGATTTGCAACTCGTTCAAGATACACTGAGTCACCCCGATGTCTTACGATTAAGATTATTCCCTATTCACCGAGGGATAGGCGAAAGCATGGCTGAATAGCATTCTGCCGGATCCATAGCATCTTGGACTGATCTTTGTCGAGATTTCCTTGCTAGATTTAATCCTACAAATTTGACTAATAAGCTTCAGAACGACATTACTTCTTTTTTCGGCAGCGGATGATGAATCCATGTACGAGGCTTGGGAGCGATATAGAGAACTTCTACACAAATGCCTCTACACGGATTTCTGGTGTGGACTCAAGTAACAATGTTTTACAACGCCGTGAATACACCAACAAGGATGATGCTAGATGCCTCGGCAAACGACATACTCCTAGATAAGTCGCCGGAAGAAGCAATGCAAATCTTAAACAGGCTGGCCAAGAATGACTATCAATTCCCATCTACTAGAAGAGGAGGAGTTAGGCGCCAAGCCACAATACATGAACTAGGATCATCGATTCAATTTCGGCACAATTGGCCGCTTTAACCAAGATGGTCCGAACATGCAAAAACCAAACAACACACATGAAGTCAAGGTAATGGATTCTTTTTGTGAGTTATGTGGCGATAACCATAATTCTTCGAATGTATGCGAGAATCAGGAATCTAGCTTCTATGTGGGGAATTACAATCGGGGCAACAACATGATGTCCAATACATACAATCCAGCTTGGAAGAAGCACCGAATTTTTTTCATGGAGTAATCCCAACAATGCTCTAAACCGAATAATCAGAATGTACAAGCATCGGGATTCTAGCGAGAATATGCCACGGCAAATGATGCCGCAAGCAACAACCGACAACATCTAGTTCTTTGGAAAATTCTCTAAATGCTTTTATGATGAAAACTGAATCTTATATGGCGAGAATAGTAATTTCATAAAAGAAACTGATGCTTTTATTAACAGGACCGAGATGAGATTGCAAAACCAAGAGGCGGCAATCAAATCATTGGAAAATCAAGTCGGACAATTTGCTCAAAATCAACACTAGACCACAAGGAGGTTTACCTAGCGATACATGAAGTCGCAAGAGGGCGGCCATGAGCAATGTAAGGCAATCACCACCAGAAGTGGCCAACAACTTAGAGAGGTTCAAACCTGCTCGTCAAACAAAACTCCACAAAAAGATCAAGACGAACCTAGCGGCAAAGTCTCAGATGCTGAACCAGGAATTGCTGCGGCAACCGGCAATAAGCATGCCTCGGCAACCGATGACGCCTCGGCTTCTTGTGATAAGCATGCATCGGCAACTCCAGATGTCCCGACAATGCCGTCAATCAGGTTTCAAACCAATGAAAGGATAGAAGATATCCGACTTCCACCACCATTCCCACAAAGGTTGAAGCGACAAAAGCAAGAATACCAATTCAAGAAGTTTCTTGATATCCTAAAGCAAGTCCACATCAACTTGCCATTGGTGGAAGCAATTGAACAAATGCCAAACTATGCCAAGTTTCTTAAAGACATCGTGTCCAAGAGAACAAGGCTAGGAGAGTTTGAAGCGATTGCGCTGACAGAGGGATGCATGGCAATGTTGCACAATCGCATGCCGCCCAAGTTGAAGGATCCCGGAAGTTTCACAATACCCTGTTCTATTGGAAATCACTATGTCGGGAAAGCACTATGCGACCTAGGGGCTAGCATAAACTTGATGCCTAAATCGGTTTCCGTAAACTAGGAATCGGGAAGGCAAGACCTACTGATTATTATCTGCGGCTAGCTAATGGCCAGATCCTATGTGCATCCGAGAGGAAAAATCGAGGACATACTGGTAAAAGTTGATAAATTTATTTTTCCCGCTGACTTTATTGTTTTGGATTGTGAAGCAGATGAGCATGCGCCTATCATTCTCGGGAGACCATTCCTAGCGACAGGGAGAACTTTGATTGATGTTGAAAAGGAGAACTCACAATGAGGGTGAATGACCAGCAGGTAAAACTAAATGTGTTCCAAACACTAAGGCATGCCGATGATCCGAAGAATGCCAACTACTTCATGCCACGGCAGAGTTTAACCGATGAGGAATTTAGTTGCCTCGGCAACTACATTGCCGATCAAGAGGAACCCGAGGAGTATGAAGAACCGGTCGATGAGGAACAACCAGAAGAGGCAAATTGGCTAGTCAATCGACCAGGTACATACTTTGAACCACTGGACTACTCGGGTAAGGAAGGTAAGATCGAAAAACCCTCTATCGAAAATCCACCAATTCTTGAGTTGAAACAATTGCGAGCAATGAAATATGTATACTTAGGGACCGATAATACATTACCGTAATTATTTCCTCTAAGTTACAGCCTGAGCAGAAAAGAAGCTGATCAACATGTTGAAGCTACATAAAAAGGCAATAGGGTGGACAATTGCCGACTTGAAGGGAATTAGCCCGGCGGTGTGCATGCACAAGATCTTGTTGGAAGATGATCACAAACCTTCAATTGAGGCCCAGAGGAGACTGAATCATGCCATGAAAGGGGTTGTAATGAAAGAAATCATCAAGTGGCTTGACGCCCGGCATTATATACCCTATCTCCGATAGTACGTGGGTAAGTCCGGTACAATGTGTGCCAAAAAAAGGGAGGTATAACAAAGTGGTAAGCAATGAAAATAATGAACTTATCCCAACCAGGGTGTGACCGGTTGGAGGGTTTGTATGGACTATCGAAAGCTAAACAAAGCCACTAGGAAAGATCACTTCCCATTACCCTTTATTGATCAAATGCTTGACCGTCTTGCGGGTAAACCCTTTTTCTTGTTTTCTTGATGGTTATTCAGGTTACAATCAGATTGCCATAGCACGGAAGATCAAGAAAAGACAACCTTCACATGCCCATACGGTACTTATGCCTTCCGAAGGATGCCGTTCGGATTATGTAACGCCCGGCAACCTTCCAAAGATGCATGATGGCACTCTTTTCAGACATGGTCGAAGACTTCCTTGAGATCTTCATGGATGATTTTTCAGTTTTTTTGGTAATGACTTCGACGGCTGTCTCGGCAAATTTAGAGAGGGTGTTAGCAAGATGTGAAGAAACGGATTTAGTCCTCAATTGGGAGAAATGCCACTTTATGGTAGATGAAGGAATAGTGCTCGGCCATAAGATTTCATCCAAGGGAATTGAAGTAGACAAAGCCAAGGTGGATGTGATCGAGAGATTACCCCACCAAATTCGGTTAAAGGAATTGAAGTTTTCTCGGACATGCGAGGTTTTTACAGGAGGTTCATTCATAATTTTTCTAAAATCACTAAACCTTTGTGTAATCTGCTTGAACAGGATAAAGTCTTCGATTTTGATGATTCTTGCAATCAAGCATTCGAAACCCTAAAGAAAAAGCTTGCCTCGGCACCCATTGTCGTTCCACCAGATTGGACGCTACCTTTTGAGCTCATGTGTGATGCAAGTGATTTCGCGGTAGGAGCAGTCCTAGGCCAACGCACAGGTAAGACCTTCCATGTGATATACTACGCTAGTAAAACTCTTAATGATGCTCAAGTGAATTACACAACAACGGAGAAAGAGTTACTAGTTGTAGTTTTCGCATTTGACAAGTTCCGATCCTATTTAATTGGTACAAAGGTAATTGTTCATACGGACCATTCGGCAATCAAATACTTATTTGCTAAAAAGGATGCTAAACCTCGTTTGATTCGTTGGATATTACTTTTACAAGAATTTGATATTGAAATTAAGGACAGGAAAGGAACATAAAATCAAGTGGCCGATCACTTATCACGTTTGGAACGCAATAGGGAGGAGGACGTAGATCTAGAGATATGCGATGCATTCCCGGATGAACAAATTCTAATTGCCTCGACAACCCTCAACGCCTCGGCAGCCCATGACGCCTCGGCAACCATGGATGCACACGCCTCGGCAACTCTCGACGCCGCAGCAGTCTTTGACGCACACGCCTCGGCAATTTTGGGAGCAGACACTACGGCAGCACATGCCTCGGCAATACCCTGGTACGCAGATTTAGTTAACTTCCTTGTTTGTGGTATTTTTCCGTATGGCATTACTCACCAAGGGAAGAAGCGGTTCCGCCATGATGCTAAGCATTACTTTTGGGACGAGCCTCTTTTGTTTAAACAATGTGCAGATCAGGTTATACGCCGATGTGTCCCTGAAGAAGAGCAACAGAATGTACTCCGGCAATGCCATTCTTCACCCTATGGAGGACATTTTGGAGGAACTCGCATCATGGCCAAAGTCTTGCAATCCGGTTTGTATTGGCCAACATTGTACAAAGATGCCCAAGACTTTTACAAGCGGTGTGATCATTGCCGAGGACGGGCAATATCTCTAGACGACATGAGATGCCACTCGAACACATCATCGAGGTAGAACTGTTCGATGTATGGGGATCGATTTTATGGGACCTTTCCCATCTTCATTCAGCAACCTCTACATCTTACTCGCCGTCGACTATGTGTCTAAATGGGTAGAGGCAACTGCAGAGTTCCCAACGACGATTCCAAGACCGTGCAACGATTCCCCTGAGAAAAACATATTTACACGGTTTGGGATGCCGAGAGCAATTATCAGCGACGGGCAAGCATTTTGACAATGACTAATTGCCAAGATGTTGCAACGCTCGCATATCACACAAGATCGCCACGGCATATCACCCACAAACCAACGGGCAAGCAGAAATTTCCAACCGGGAGTTGAAGGGAATACTCGAGAAAGTTGTAAATCCCTCAAGGAAGGATTGGTCATTAAGACTAGATGACGCACTTTGGGCATATCGCGACCGCATTCAAAACACCATTAGGTATGTCCCCATTCCGGCTTGTCTATGGTAAAACATGTCATCTACCGGTGGAAATCGAGCACAAGGCGTACTGGGCAATCAAGACCGTGAATATGGATTGGGAAAGTGCCGGACAAAAGCGCTTGATGGATCTCAATGAGATAGAAGAATTTCGTGCACTCGCCTATAACAATGCACGAATCTACAAGGAGAAAACAAAGCGATGGCATGACAAGAAACTATTGCCACGACAATTCACGCCAGGGCAACTAGTTCTCCTATTCAATTCTCGGCTAAAACTTTTCCGGGAAAGCTGAAATCAAGATGGTCGGGACCATTCAAGTCGTCAAACCATTCTCCCACGGTCTTTGTGATAATCAAGTCCATCTCTGACAACCATGAATTCAAAGTTAATGGACAAAGATTGAAGCACTACAATGGTGCCCATGTGGAACGTAACAAGGAAGTGGTCAACCTAGGAGATGCATGAGCATGCTCTCCTCTCAGTATTTTCTTTTTCCTTTTCTTTTTATTTTCATTTTTTAGGATTTTTTTTTTTCTTTAGTTTTCAGGTTTTCTTTGTTTCCTTTTTCACAACAAGACTCACAACTACTATGCTAAGGAAATTTATCTGCCGAGATCCTTGCTCCGCAACCAATGAAGAAGATGTCGCGGCAACCTACATCGTGCCTATACAAGCTGATGCCACGGCAACCAACCTGAAGATGCCACGGCAACCAAAGCTAAAGACATCCCGGCAACAAGAAAACAACCATCGCATTCAAGCAAGAGAATCAAGACACCGACCAAAAAGGAAACTAATCATCTACGATGACGAACTCTGAGTAAGTCCTCGTATGCATTTTTATTTTTATTGTTATTTTTCGCTATTTTGATGCATGCATTGAGGACAATGCCTCACTCGAGTTTGGGGGGGATTGTTATTAGTAATTACCATGTTTAGTTACATTAATTTTAAGCATTACATTTAGGATACATAAATTGCTTGCCATGCCTTTAATTGGAACAAGAATTGCTTAGATTTGATGAATATTCAATGATGACTTTACCAATGCACTTAATTGATAGAATTTTTATTCTAGGATAACCATGAAAAAAAACTTAGAATTTTACTATGATGCTAAATTTGATGAAACACTGTTGTGGTTTGATTGATTTAAGGAGTTCTAGTAAACTTAGGTTGATAATTAACTAATTGGGGATTAGAATAAAAATTGGATGAATGCTAGAGGTGCCCGAAATTGGCTCTAGCATATGCTAAAAAAATTGATCACTAGAGGTGCCCAAACTGGCTCTAGGAGGCGTTAAATTTTTTTAACTAGAGGTGCGAAAAACCGCTCTAGTCGATCAAATTAACTTAAGAAAACTAAAAATAAAACACTAGAGGTGCCCGAAATTGGCTCTAGTTAAAACATGTTAAAAAGAACCCAATGAAGTAATTTGAAAACCTATTGTTTGCATAGAATCCGAAAAATCAACTTGCACACAACTCCGCACACACTCACAAGCATTATAGTTTGATTCCGAGTAACTCCTCGTTTTCCGAAAAATAAAAAGCCAATCATACTTTGTGCCCCGGTTCGAGAATTGAAATCAAGTTCAAAGCTAAGTTTGTGAAAATTTGAAGTCTTTAAGGTAATTATGAGTTTGCATTGCTTGAGGACAAACAATAGTTCGAGTTTGGGGTGTGATAAGTGTTCAAAAGTACTATTTTTCTTACCCTTTGTACTCATATTATTGTTAGACTTAGGCTCATATTAGTTGCATAGTTAGCCATTCATGCATTAATCCATGTTTCCTTCAATCGTTGAGCTTGATTACATAACTTGGTGATTTTTGTGAAATAGATGCTGCTTTGGTGTGTTTTTGTATGTGTATGTGCAGGATCACTTGCCAAGCAATGCCGAGCTAGTTGCGTGGCAATGCATGAAGGAGACGCTGAGCCAGTTGCCATGGCATTTGTCGACAAAGACAAAATACAATAGGGATGTCGAAATTCATGATTTTACAAGCCCAAGATGACATGGAGCAAGGCCCAAGCCCAAAGGAATTTGATTGCCATGCAGAGATTAAAGAAGAATTAAATTCCAAGAGGATAGGAGAAGTTCTAATAGGAATAAAATTATAATAAAGAATTATATTCTTTAAAGATAATTTAATTCAACTTAAACTCCTCCTCAAAGAAGGACTTTGGCCTAGCCCTATAAATATCAAGGAGATTTCGACAATTCCATAAGGAGAACAAGAGGGAATTTCGACAACTCCAAGAGAGGAAGCAAGGGGAATTTTCGGCAAGCATCTAGGGCAAGGAATTTTCGACAAGCTTCATCTTTTCTTCCTTGTTCGATTGGGTTCATGCTAGGGATTGTTTATCTTGTGTTTCTTTGGAACCTAGCCATGAACTAAATTTACTTGGCTATGGTTATTGTGTTTTGTGGTTGTGAGAAACTATTGGTTTTTGTTTAGGTAATAAGAGTTTGCACTTTTCTATTTCAAGGTTTATTCATTCTTGATTCTTATTATTGTTTGCGAGTGAATTGGGAGAGGATCTCGTGATTTCATCCATTTATCTAATATCGGGAGAGTTAGATTCAAGAAACGAATGAATATGATCTTTATGCAATCCAATGATGGTGAAGATTAATCCGGCTTAGGAATAAGTTAAGGATTTCAACGGCTAAGAGGAGTGCAAGATTGGTTGTTGTTCACCCTTGATTCACGCAGGGATGTATTATCAAGGCATGCACAAGTAGCTAGAGTTTCGACTTAGGGATAAGAAGAAACCATTGAAGAACGCTCCGCCGAACCTTGAAGTTGCTGCCCAGTCGCCCAAGTAGTTGTCCAACTAGTCGCCCAAGCAACCATCAATTAGTTGCCAAGGTAACCCCATTGTGCAAGTCGCCACGGCAACTGAGTTGCTCGTGCACTCTTTTACCAAGACAATCCAATCGGCTATCACACCTCAACTCACGATAACCTAGCCTATCTCTCTCATTCGAATTCATCTTTTCTTTTACTTAATTGCTTTCTAGATTAGTTATTAGTTAAAACTTCTATAATCCTTCACTTGTGTTTTTACTTTTTACAGTGCAAGAGACTAGATTCTTGAAGTGGCACCAATCCCTGTGGAGACGATATCTTTTATACTATAACTTGCGACGTGTATACTTGCACAATTGCGTAGCACTTATACGCGCAACAATAACTTCAAGGTTCGGCTGAGCGTTCTTCAATGGTTTCTTTTTATCCCTAAGTCGAAACTCTAGCTATTTGTGCATGCCTTGATAATACATCCCTACGTGAATCAAGGGTGAACAACAACCAATCTTGCACTCCTTTTAGCCGTTGAAATCCTTAACTTATTCCTAAGCCGGATTAATCTTCACCATCAATAGATTGAATAAAGACCATACTCAATCGTTTCTTGAATCTAACCCTCCCGATATTAGATAAATAGATGAAGTTATGAGATCCTCTCCCAATTCACTCGCAAACAAAAATAAAAACCAAGAATGAGTAAACCTTGAATTGAAAGTGCAAACTCTTATTACCTAAACAAAACCCACTTGTTTCTCACAACCACAAAACACAATAACCTTAGCCAAATAGATTTAGTTCATGGCTAGGTTCCAAAGAAACACAAGACAAAGAATTCCTAACATAAACCTAATTGGACAAGAAAGAAAAAGATGAAGAATGGTTGAAGCCTTTGTCGAAATCTCTCCCTCCTTCTTGTCGAAATCTCCCAATGGCTCTCTCTCTCTTGTCGAAATCTATCATTTTCTCTTGTCAAAATCTCCCAATGGCTCTCCCTCTCTTGTCGAAATCTCTCATTTACTCTCCCCTAAAGTTGACGGCTTGGTCCTCAATTTATAGGGCTAGATCATAGTCTTTTTTGAGGAGGAAGTTAAGTTGGAATTAAATACTTTTAAAGAATATAATTCTTTATTATATTTAAATTCCTTCTAGATCTTCTCCTATCTTCTTGGGATTTAATTTCTCTTTAACCTCTTCATGGAAATCAAACTCCTTTGGGATTTAACTTTGCTCCACGTCATCTTGGGTTTATCTAGTCATCAATTTTGACTGCCATATCATCTTATCCCTTATCGACAATTACCCTGACAACTAGCTCAGCATCTCCTTCATGCATTGCTCTGGCAACTAGCTCGGCATCTCCTTCATGCATTGCCCTGGCAACTAGTTCCAGCCTTGCTTTGGCAAGTGATTCTGCACACACACAAAAACACACCAAAGCAACATCTTTTTCCACAAAATTAAGCAAAATATGAAATCAAGCTTGTCCACCAAGGAAACAATGCAAACATGCATGAATGGCTAATAATGCAACTAATATGAGCCTAAGTCTAGCAATAATAAGAATAAAAAAGGTGAATGAAATAGTACTTTTAGACACTTAACACACCCCTAAACTTGAACTATTGCTTGTCCTCAAGCAATGCAAACTAATAATTACCCGCTAAAACTTCAATTTTCACAAACTTAGCTTTGAACTTGATTTCAATTCTCAGAACCGTGGCACAATGTATGTTTGGCTTTTCATTTTTCAGAAAACTTACGAGTTACTCGGAATCAAACTATAATGCTTGTGAGTGTGTGCGGAGTTGTGTGCAAGTTGATTTTTCGAATTCTATGCAAACAAGAGGTTTTCAAATTACTTCATTGGGTTCTTTTAACATGTTTTAACTAGAGCCGGTTTTGGGCACCTCTAGTGTTTTGTTTTTAGTTTTCTTAAGTTAATTAATTTATTCGACTAGAGCCGGTTTCGGGCACCTCTAGCGATTAATTTTTAGCACATACTAGAGCCAATTTTGGGCACCTCTAGTATTCATCCAATTTTTATTCTAATCCCCCAACTTTTTAACTATCAACCTAAGTTCGCTAGAATTCCTTAAATCAATCAAGCCACACAGTGTTTCATCAAGTTTAGCATCATAGTACGATTCTAAGTGTTTCCATGTTTATCCTAGAATAAAAAGTTCTATCAATTAAGTACATTGGCAAAGTCATCATCGGATATTCATCAAATCTAGGCAATTCGTGTTCCAACTAAAGTCATGGCAAGCAATTTATGTATCATAAATGCAATGCTTAAGCTGAATGCAACTAAACATGGTAACTAACTAATAACAATCCCCCCAAACTCGAGTGAGGCATTGTCCTCAATGCATGCAATAAAGAAAAATAAAAATAAAAATAAAGAAAAGTAAAATGCAAACGATGACTTATTTCGAGAGTTCATCGTCCTGGATGATTAGTTTCCTTGTGGTTGGTGTCTTGATTCTTTTGCTTGAACGCGATGGTTGCTTTCTTGTTGCCGATGGTGGAATCGATCCTCGTACGAGGTTGTCCTCATCGTCCTCTCCATCAATGTCATTGGCTTTTTGCTTGGGCTTGGAGGATTCGATTGGTGTGGTCTTTGTCGTTGCAATAGAGGACTCGTCTGAATCTAAAAAAGCAGACAATGATTCAGAATGAGTTGATTCGGGCATAGGTGTTTTACCTTTGGCTTTTGCAGTGGTTGCCGGGGCGTCTTTAGCTTTGGTTTTCGCGACATCTTTAGTGTTGGTTGCCGTGGCAACTACTTGGTCAGGCGCAGTGTAGGTTGCCATGGCAGCTGCTTGGGAAGGTGCAGTGTAGGTTGTCGTGGCAACTGCTTCATTGGTTGCCGTAGCAAGGATTTCGGCAGGAAAGATGGGGAACGACACGCGGCTGTCTGGGTACTTTTCCAGGATGACTTGGGTGATGGCATTGTTGTGATCCTTCATGTACCGCATGAACATTAATTGTCAGTCTTCAATTTGCCTAAGGCGGTTCGCCAATGGTTGTAAGAGTGCTTCAAGTTGTCCCGGGGTTGCTGTTCGAGTCCCGAGCATCAGTTGCTTGAGCATTAGGAGTTGCCGAGGTGGCTGGAGTTGCTGCGGCAACTGAAGGCGTTGGGGATTTTACCTGTGACTCTCCCATTAGCTTTCAAATTTGTGCTCAATTCCAACCGGATTTTGGTAGGGCCTTTTCATCAGTGGATTCACTTGGGACATGCATCTTCTTGCAAAGATTTGAAATTAAGCAAGGGAAGAAAAGAGAACCCTTGTCTTTTGTGCTACATATAAAAATCTCATCACAAATATTTTTTCCAATGTTAATGATGCGATTATGCAAGATAGAATGTATGAGCAAAAGATGAGGTGTATCAATGGTGGTATTATGTGTTGTGGGCATTAAAGAAGTTTTAACAAACTTATTCCATAATTTTGCCTCGGGCTTAAGCCGAAGGCAATTTACCATGCCCTTGTATTTATCGTCGTTCCAATGAGTTTCCGATAGAGTGAGTTCTTGAAGCACCTTGTCGAGTTGTTTGGGCGTGAGTTGATCAACAAAGGCTTGATGCTCGTCCTTATCAATGTAGAGCCCGTACAAGGTGTTGATGTTTTCGGGGCTTATGAGTATAGCCTTGTCACGAACAAAAACATAAGGATTATCCGGGTTACGTGAGTGAGCATAGAATTCTCTTACCCATGAGATGTTACCCGGTTCTGATTGATGGTAAAAGATTTTCCATTTTTGATGTGCAATCCTTTCGAAGATGAATGGTTCAAGGCCAAAATCTTGATGAGAGTTGGAGTATTCAAAGTCTTGTTCTTCGCAAATCTTTCAGCTTTCAAACTTGGAGTGAAATCTTTCTTGAACCACCAGTGTAGCAAACTTCTTGTATCTTGGTTCTTTGGAGGAACTTGAATGAACCAAAAATTCGATTTCGGATGCCATGGATGATCTTGGTTGTGAGTTTGGTAGTAACAAAGAAAGAAAGCAAAAGAAACTAAAGAGTTGCAAGATGAAAAGTAGGAATAGATTTCTTGGAAGTTAAGGGTGATGGGTTAAATAGAAAAGATAGGTAGTAAATATGGTGGGTGGGATTAATTGGAAAGAAAGAAAACAAGGGTTTTGATCGGGGGAAGGGGGCGGCTAGGGGATTTGGGGAAGTGTTTGGCCGGCTATGTAGGGTTTATTTAGGGTAAGTTGGAGGCTTAATATAAGCCTTAGATTTAGCCCATTAATTTCCTTGTTGAAGAAGTTTCCTTCTTGAATCAAATTCCTCTTTATCTTGAAATCTTTTCCTACAATTCAAAAACAAATAAAATAAAGATTAAAACTAAAGATAAACTAATAAAAGAAAACAAATAAAGATGTGCAAAGAAATTCTTAAACTTAAAATTTAAAAACAATTAGATAAATATGAAAGAAAGATGTAGTTAATCTTAAAGAAAATAAATAAATCTATCCTACAAAGAAAAAATTTAAATAGTTCGAAAAAAATAAAAATAAAAAGAAAATATCGAAAGGAGAGCATGCTCATGCATCTCCTAAGGTGAACACTTCTTTGTTACGTTCCACATGGGCACCGTTGTAGTGCTTCAATCTTTGTGCGTTGACTTTGAATTCATGTTCGTCAGTGATGGACTTGGTTATCACGGCACCATGGGAGAACGGTTTGAGAACTTTGAATGGTCCCGACCATCTTGATTTCAGTTTTCTCGAGAAAAGTTTTATCCGAGAATTGAATAAGAGAACTAGTTGCCCTGGCATGAATTGTCGCGGCAATAGTTTCTTGTCATGCCATTGCTTTGTTTTCTCCTTGTAGATTCGTGCATTATTATAGGCGAGTGCATGGAATTCTTCTATCTCGTTGAGGTCGAACAAACGCTTTTGTCCGGCACTTTCCTAATCCATATTCACGGTCTTGATTGCCCGATATGCCTTGTGTTCGATTTCTACCGGTAGATGGCATGTTTTGCCATAGACAAGTCGGAAGGGAGACATACCTAAGGGTGTTTTGAATGCAGTGCGATATGCCCAAAGTGCGTCATCTAGTCTTACTGACCAATCATTCCTAGAGGGATTTACAACTTTTTCGAGTATACCCTTCAATTCTCGGTTGGAAATTTTTGCTTGCCTATTGGTTTGTGGGTGATATGTCGTGGTAATTTTGTGTGACACGCCGAAGCGTTGCAACATCTTGGCAATAAGTCTGTTGTCAAAGTGCTTGCCTTCATCACTGATAATTGCTCTCGGCATCCCAAACCGTGTAAATATATTTTTCTGCAAGAACCGTTGCACGGTCTTTGAATTATTGGTGGGAACTGTAGCTATCTCAACCCATTTAGACACATAGTCGATGGCAAGTAGAATGTAGAGGTTGCCGAATGAAGATGGGAAAGGTCCCATAAAATCGACCCCCCACACATCGAACAATCCCACCTCGATGATGTTTTGGAGCAACATCTCATATCGTCTAGAGATATTGCCCGTCCTCTGGCAACGATCACATTGCTTGTAATACTCCTAGGCATCTTTGTACAGTGTTGGCCAATACAAACCGGATTGAAAAACTTTGGCCGCGGTACGTGTTCCTCCAAAATGTCCTCTATAGGGTGAAGAATGGCATTGCTAGAGTACATTCTGCTGCTCCTCTTTAGGGACACATCAACGTATAACTTGATATGCATATTGTTTAAACAAAAGAGACTCATCCCAAAAGTAATGCCTAGCATCATGGCGGAACCGCTTCTTCCATTGGTGAGTAAGGCCATAAAGTAAAATACCACAAACAAGGAAATTAACTAAATCTACGTACCAGGGTATTGTCGAGGCATGTGTTGCTGTGGCAACTGCTTCATGGTTGCTGAGGCATGCGCGTCTAGAGTTTCTGCGGCATGTGCGTTTGTGGTTGCCAAGGCATACGCGTCTGGAGTTGCCGAACCATACACGTCTAGAGTTACCGACGCATGCACATCCATGGTTGCCGAGGAAACTAACAGTTGCTCATCCGGGAATATATCGCATATCTCTAAATCTACGTCCTCCTCCCTATTGCGTTCTAAGCGTGATAAGTGATCGGCCACTTGATTTTCTGTTCCTTTTCTGTCCTTAATTTCAATGCCAAACTCTTGTAAAAGCAATATCCAATGAATCAAACGAGGTTTGGCATACTTTTTAACAAATAGATACTTAATTGTCGAATGGTCCGTATGAACAATTACCTTTGTACTAATCAAATAGGATCGAAACTTGTCAAATGCGAAAACTACGGCTAGTAACTCTTTCTCTGTTGTTGTGTAATTCACTTGAGCACAATTAAGAGTTTTACTAGCGTAGTATATCACATGAAAGGTCTTTCCTGTGCGTTAGCCTAGGACTGCTCCTACCGCGAAATCACTTGCATCACACATGAGCTCAAAAGGTAGCGTCCAATCGGGTGGAACGACAATGGGTTCCAAGGTAAGCTTTTCCTTTAGGGTTTCGAATGCTTGGGCACAAGAATAATCAAAATTGAAGACTTTATCCTGTTCAAGAAAATTGCACAAGGGTTTAGTAATTTTAGAAAAATTATGAACGAACCTCCTGTAAAAACCTGCATGTCCAAGAAAGCTTCGGATTCCTTTAATCGAACTTGGTGGGGGTAATCTCTCGATCACGTCCACCTTGGCTTTGTCTACTTCAATTCCCTTGGATGAAATCTTGTGGTCGAGCACTATTCCTTCATCTACCATAAAATGGCACTTCTCCCAATTAAGGACTAAATCCGTTTCTTCACATCTTGCCAACACATTCTCTAAATTGCCGAGGTAACTGTCGAAGTCATTACCAAAAACGGAAAAATCATCCAGGAAGATCTCAAGGAAGTCTTTGACCATGTCTGAAAAGAGTGCCATCATGCATCTTTGGAAGGTTTCCGGGGCATTACACAATCCGAGCGACATCCTTCGGAAAGCATAAGTACCGTATGGACATGTGAAGGTTGTATTTTCTTGATCTTCTAGTGCTATGGCAATTTGATTGTAACCTGAATAACCATCAAGAAAACAATAAAAGGGTTTACCTGCAAGACGGTCAAGCATTTGATCAATAAAGGGTAATGGGAAATGATATTTCCTAGTGGCTTTGTTTAGCTTTCGATAATCCATACAAACCCTTCAACCGGTCATAGTCTTGGTTGGAATGAGTTCATTGTTTTCATTACTTACCAACGTTATACCTCCCTTTTTCGGTACACATTGTACCGGACTTACCCATGTACTATCAGAGATAGGGTATATAATGCCGGCGTCAAGCCACTTGATGATTTCTTTCATTACAACCTCTTTCATGGCATGATTCAGTCTCCTCTGGGCCTCAATCGAAGGTTTTTGATTCATTACCCATGTATTATCGGTTCCCAAGTAAGCATATTTTAGTTGTCTTGGCAACTGTTTCAGCTCAAGAATCGATGGTTGTTCAATGGAGGGCTTTTCAAGTTTACCTTCCTTACCTGAGTAATCTAGTGGTTCAAAGTATGTACCTAGTCGATTGACTAACCAATTTGCCTCTTCTTGTTGTTCCTCATCGATCGGTTCTTCATACTCCTCAGGTTCCTCTTGATCGGTAATGTAGTTGCCAAGGTAACTAAATTCCTCGTCAAAGTCAAACTCTGTTGTGGCATGAAGAAGTTGGTATTCTTCCGGATCATCGGCATGCCTTAGTGCTTGGAACACATTTAGTTTAACTTGTTGGTCATTCACCCTCATTGTGAGTTCTCCCTTTTCAACATCGATCAAGGTTCTCCCTGTTGCTAGGAAGGCTCTCCTGAGAATGATAGGTGCATGTTCATCTGCTTCACAATCCAAAACAATAAAGTCAGCGGGAAAAATAAATTTATCACATTTTACCAGTATGTCTTCAATTTTTCCCTTTGTATGCACATAGGATCTGTCAGGTAGCTGTAGCATAACTGTTGTAGGTCTTGCCTTCCCGATTCCTAGTTTCTGGAAAACCGATTTAGGCATCAAGTTTATGCTTGCTCCAAGGTCACATAATGCTTTCCCGACATAATGGTTTCCGATGGAACAAGGTATTGTGAAACTTCCAGGATCCTTCAACTTGGGTGGCATGCGACTTTGCAACATGGCCATGCATCCCTCTGTTGCGGCAATTGTTTCAAACTCTCCTAGCCTTGTTCTCTTGGACACAATGTCTTTAAGAAACCTGGCATAGTTCGGCATTTGTTCAATTGCTTCAACCAATGGCAAGTTGATGTGGACTTACTTTAGGATATCAAGAAACTTCTTGAATTGATATTCTTGCTTTTGTCGCTTCAACCTTTGTGGGAATGGTGGTGGAAGTCGGATATCTTCGATCCTTTCATTGGTCTGGAACCTAATTGATGGCATTGCTGGGGTAACTGGAGTTACCGAGGCATCGTCAACTAGGGTTGTCGTGGCGTGCCTATTGTTGGTTGCTGAGGCATGCTTATCGCTGGTTGCCGCGACAATTCCTGGTTCAGCTGAGTTCGTCTTGTTCTTTTTGTGGAGTTTTGTTTGATGAGCGAGCTTGAGCCTCTTTAAATTGTTGGCCACTCCTAGTGGTGATCGCCTTACATTGCTCATGGTCAGTTCCTCTTGCGACTTCAGTATCGCTAGGTAAACCTCCTTGCGGTCTAGTATTCAGGCTTTGAGCAAATTGTCCTACTTGATTTTCCAATGATTTGATTGTTGCCTCTTGGTTTTGCAATCTCATCTCGGTCCTGTTAATAAAAGCATTTGTTCTTTTTATGAAGTTACTATTCTCAGCCATATAAGATTCAGTTTTCAACATAAAAGCATTGAGAGGATTTTCTAAAGAACTAGATGTTGTCGGTTGTTGCTGCGGCAACTGTTGTCGTGGCATATTCTGCTAGAATCTTGATGCTTGTGCTTTTTTATTGTTTTGGTTTAGAGCATTGTTGGGATTACTCCATGAAAAATTCAGGTGCTTCTTCCAAGCTGGATTCTACGTATTGGACATCACATTGTTGTTCCGGTTGTAATTCCCCACATAAAAGTTGGATTCTGATTTCTGCATACATTCAGAAGAATCATGGTTACCACCACATAACTCACAAAAAGAATCTATTACCTTGACCTCCCGTGTGTTGTTTGGTTTCTGCATGTTCTAGACCATCTTGGCTAGAGTGGCCAATTGTGTCGAAATTGAGTCTGATGATCCCAGTTCATGTATTGTGGCTTGGCGTCTAACTCCTCTTCTAGCAGATGGGAATTGATAATCATTCTTGGCAAGCCTGTTTAGAATTTGCATTGCTTCCTCCGACGACTTATCTAGGAGTATGCCATTTGTCGTGGCATCTAGCATCATCCTTGTTGGTGTATTCACAGCGTTGCAAAAGATTGTTACTTGTGTCCATACTGGGAATCCGTGTAGGGGCATTTGTGTAGAAGTTCTCTATATCGCTCCCAAGCCTCGTACATGGATTCATCATCTGCCTGCCGAAAAGAAGTAATTTCGTTACAAAGCTTACAGTCAAATTTGTAGGATTAAATCGAGCAAGGAAAACACAACAAAGATCGGTCCAATATCCTATTGATCCAGTAGGAATACTATTTAACCATGTTTTCACCTTATCCCTTAGTAAGTAAGGGAATAATCTTAGTCGTAAAACATCGGGGGTGACTCCTTGTATTTTGAATGAATTGGAAATCTCGAGGAAATATTTAAGATGTTGTCGTGCATCTTCAGTTGCTGAGCCGCCAAATTGACCAATTGTGTTGATCATATTGACCATCACCGGTTTCAACTCAAAGTGGTCGGCTTCAATTTCAGGTGTGACAACTCCTGGATTAGGTCCTTCAAGATCTTTTTCAAGATAGTCTCGAATAGTTCTGTTTCGTGCAAGAATCACTCCTCCAGCTAGAACATCCTGATTCATATTGCCGTCTTGATTAGCCATTGCTACTCTTAACCTTCGTCTGAGTCATTGCAAGGTTCGTTCGATTTCTGGATCAAACGGATATTCTGGTGTAATCGGTCTCACCCTGGTCATATACCAATGCAAAACCAAAGTTTGTTAACCCTTTGAATCTTAAACAAGAAAAATAAAATGTGCAAGAAAATAAAAACAAAGTTTCTATTGCCAATCCCCGACAACGGTGCCAAAAACTTGTTGCGCGTAATAAGTGCTCCGCAAGTGTACACGTCACAAGTTATAGTATAAACAAGGATTGATGCCACTTCAAGAATCTAATCTCTTGCACTGTAAAAAGTAAAAGAACACAAGTAGAAGATTGTAGGAGTTTAACTAACAACTAAACTAGAAAGTAAATAAGTAAAAGATGATGTAATCAAATGAGAGAGAATAGGCCAGGTTATCATGAGTTGAGGTGTAATAGCCGATTGGATCATCTTGGTAAAAGAGTCCAAGGGCAACTCAGTTGCTGTGGCAACTTGCGCAGCGGGGTTGCCTAGGCAACTAATCGACAGTTGCCTGGGCAATTGGCTGGGCAATTGTTTGGGCGGCTGGGCAGCAACTTCAAGGTTCGGTGGAGCATTCTTCAATTGTTTCTTCTTATCCCTAAGTCAAAACTCTAGCTATTTGTGCATGCCTTGATAATACATCCATGTGTGAATCAAGGGTGAACAACAACCAATCTTGCGCTCCTCTTAGCCGTTGAAATCCTTAACTTATTCCTAAGCCGGATTAATCTTCACCATCAATAGATTGAATAAAGACCATACTCATTTGTTTCTTGAATCTAACTCTGGCGATATTAGATAAATAGATGAAGTTACGAGATCCTCTCCCAATTCACTCACAAACAAAAATAAAAGCCAAGAATGAGTAAACCTTGAATTGAAAGTGCAAACTCTTATTACCTAGAAAAATCCACTTGTTTCTCACAACCACAAAACACAATAACCTTAGCCAAATAGATTTAGTTCATGGCTAGGTTCCAAAGAAACACAAGACAAAGAATTCCTAATATAAACCTAATTGAAAAAGAAAGAAAAAGATGAAGAATAGTTGAAGCCTTTGTCGAAATCTCTCCCTCCTTGTTGTCGAAATCTCCCAATGGCTCTCCCTCTCTTGTCGAAATCTCTCCTTTGCTCTTCCCTGGAATTGACGGCTTGGTCCTCAATTTATAGGGCTAGGTCAAAGTCTTTTTTGAGGAGGAAGTTAAGTTGGAATTAAATACTTTTAAAGAATATAATTCTTTATTATATTTAAATTCCTTCTAGATCATCTCCTATCTTTTTGGGATTTAATTTCTCTTTAACCCCTTCATAGAAATCAAACTCCTTTGGGATTTAACTTTGCTCCACGTCATCTTGGGTTTATCTAGTCATCAATTTTGACTACCATATCATCTTATCGACAATTGCCCTGGCAACTAGCTCGACATCTCCTTCATGCATTGCCCTAGCAACTAGCTCGACATCTCCTTCATGCATTGCCCTGGAAACTAGCTCGACATCTTCTTCACGCATTGCCCTGGAAACTGGTTCCATCCTTGCTTTGGCAAGTGATTCTACACACACACAAAAACACACCAAAGCAGTATCTTTCTCCACAAAATTAAGCACAATATGAAATCAAGCTTGTCCACCAAGGAAACAATGCAAACATGCATGAATGGCTAATAATGCAACTAATATGAGCCTAAGTCTAGCAATAATAAGAATAAAAAGGGTGACTAAAATAGTACTTTTAGACACTTAACACCTTTCTTGGGTTTTCGCCTTTAGCTCCTTTGATTTCAATATGTGAAGTATGCACTGCCTTTCTTTGGTGAATCTTGTCAATTTCGTCTCCGATGATCTTTTTGCCTTAACCTTGGTAGATTCGCCTTCTGTCTTGGAATAACCTACACTCAATGGGTTAAATTATAGCAATGCCAAGAAATCCTATGCTTTTTTCATAATCTATGTCAATTCATCTACGCGATGATTATGGGGCGGACAACAGAAATGATAATAATATTTCATTAATACTTAGAGAAACCTTAACAAAAGTTTGAAAGTCATGGCAAACATGAGAGAAAAAGATATAGATAATATCGACTGTATGAACAATGAGAATCCATCAACTACAATAGATATTTCATTCACCACCTTTGGTTACAATTCATGACGACCTAAGAATTGAAGCATCATTCCTTGATGAAGTCTGCCAGTCGTATGCCAAAATTCACGTGTGTCTAAACCGTCTTGTTCAGATTTTCAATTCAAATCACCCTATCAGTTTTAAGACGCCCATTTTTGGGTTTTCGCCCTAACCCCTCATTCTTCTTCTTTTCTTTTTTTTTCTCTTTTTTTATTTTTATTTTTTTTCTTTTCTTTTTATTTTTTAGGCATAATATTTTTTTACAGAGTTTGAGTTTACTGGGTTGCTCAACTCCCTCCCATCCATCTCGGCTAGGATTAATGCTCCTCCGGAGAAGGCCTTCTTTACAACATAAGACCCTTCCCAATTAGGCATCCACTTTCCTCGAAAATCCTTTTGGTAAGTAAGATCTTTTTAAGCACCAAATCTCCCTCTTGAAACTCTCTAGGGTAAACTTTTTTGTTATAGGCTAGCATCATCCTTTTCTGATACATTTGACTATGACAGATAGCTTTCAACCTTTTTTATTCAATAAGGTTCAATTGATCAATCCTGGCTTGTATCCATTCGGCTTCATCTAACTTTAATTCGTTCAAAATTCGAAGTGATGGAATCTCTACCTCGATGGGTAATACCGCCTCTGTACCATATACTAGAGAGTACGGCGTTACACCGGTTGAGGTCCTCACAAAGGTTCGGTAAGCAAATTGAGCGAAAGGTAGCTTCTCATGCCAATCCTTATAATTTTATGTGGTTTTTGCTATGATCTTCTTTATATTCTTATTTGCCGCCTCCACTGCTCCATTCATATTGAGGCGATAAATAGTAGAATTGTGATGTACGATTTTGAACTGTTCACACACCTCAGTCATTATTTTGTTATTCAAGTTGGAAGCATTATCGGTGATGGTCCTTTCGGGCAGACCATAGCGACATAATTTCTTACTTGAGGAACTTGCAAACTGTCGTTCTTGTGGTGTTCCCGTACGAGGCAGCTTCAACCCATTTGGTGAAGTAATCGATGCTACTATGCCCATTAGAAGCTTTCAGGTTTATCTGACCAATAACATCTATTACCCAGGCAGGAAAAGGCCAAGGTGAGTTCATGACGTGAAGTGGTACTGGCGGGGAATGTATCTTGTCGGCGTAGATTTGGCATTTGTGGCATTTCTTTGCATAATTGATGCAATCTCCCTCCATTGTTTACTAGAAGTAGCCGTATCTCATGATTTTCCTAGCCATCGAGAATCCGCTAGCATGGGTTCCGCATAAACCTCCATGGACCTCCGCTAAAATAGTTTCGGCCTCTCGGGCATTGACACATCTCAATAGTATCTGATCTTTGCTTCTTTTATACAGAACCTCTCCATCAAGGACGTACCCCGATGCTAACCTTCTGATAGTTCTTTTTTCGTTATCGTTATCTTCTTTTGGGTAAGTTTGGTACTTGATATATTGGAGGATGTCATAATACCATGGATTGCCGTCCTTTTCCTCTTCCAAACTATAGTAGTGGGCCGTCACCTCAAAAGTTTGCACCTCAACAGGCTTCATTTTGGCTGTCCCGTTCACTTTGAACACAACAGCCAAAGTGGCCAGAGCGTCGGCCATTTGGTTATCTTTTCTCGGCAAGTAGGTGAAGCTGATTTCTTCAAAATTCTTGACTAAATCTTGGATCAAATCGTGGTATTTAATCAGCTTTGGATCTCTGGTCTCCTACTCTTTTCGAAGTTCGTAGGCTACTAGAGAAGAATCCCCAAAAACCTGGAGCACCTTGATCTTCTTCTCAATTGATGCTTGGAGTCCCATGACGCAGGCCTCATACTCAGCTATATTATTGGTGCAGAAGAATTCTAGCCTACTTATGAAAGGGTAGTGGTTATGGCTACCAAACAGTCTGAGCAGCAAGGTACATTGGTCAAGGCTTCATGATTACCTTATCCCACGCAAATCGTTTACCCAAAACTATTCAATACCCTTATGAAAAATTAATCACATTACAGCGTTTTCGCGGGCGAGTCCATTTTGAATTTGATAAATGCATTGCTTGTGAAGTATGTGTTCATGTATGCCCTCTTCAGAGAAAATTAATACTGCCCCTATTCCATGGCCTAGGGCATTTGACGCCCCATCAAAATAGAGCCTCCATCTCTTTTTCTTAGCAACAAATCTCCCTTCAGCTAAACCACAAATCAAATCTTCGTCTGGAAAATGGAAATCCAAGGGTTCATAGTCATCTGAGGCGCGACTTGCCAAAATATCTACCACGACACTTTTTTTACCGTTTTCTGGTTTACGTAAACGATGTCAAACTCTGACAAGAGTATTTGCCAACGGGCCACCTTCCCGGTCAATGCTGGTACTTCCATTAGAAATTTCAGCGGATCCATCCGGGGAAATTAAACAGGTGGTATGATACAACATGTATTTCTGTAGCCATTTAGTAGCCCATACTAAGGCACAACATAATTTCTGGATCGGCGGGTATCGCGCTTCGCAATCAGTGAACTGCTTGCTTAAATAGTAGATTACCCTTTCCTTCTTACCTGAGTCATTGTGTTGTCCACGTACACACCCTATAGAGTTTTCAAAGATTGTCAGGTACATGATCAACGGTCTATCCCACACTAGTGCTACTAAAATTGGGGTACCGGTCAAATACTTCTTGATCTTTTCTAGTGCCTCTTGAAAATCTTCATCCCATACCTCTGGGTTATTCTTTCGAAGCAGTCTGAAGACGGGGTCACACTTATTAGTCAATTGAGATATAAACCAAGAAATGTAGTTTAACCTCCCTAAAAATCCCCAAACCTCCTTTTGTGTTCACGGTGGTGGAAGATCTTGAATCGCTTTCACCTTGTCATGGTCAATTTCGATGCCCTTCTGACTTACGACAAAGCCCAAATGTTTCCCTGATGTAACTGCAAAGGTGCATTTGGCCGGGTTGAGCTTCAACTGAAACTTCTTTAGCCTTCGGAAGAGTTTTCGCAAGTTCTAGATGTGCTCCTCCTCGGTCTTAGATTTGGCTATCATGTCATCCACGTATACCTCGATTTCTTTATGCATCATGTCATGAAACAAGGTAACCATGGCTCTTCGGTAAGTTGCCCCGGCATTTTTTAACCCAAAGGGCATCACCTTGTAACAAAATGTGCCCCACATAGTCACAAAAGTGGTTTTCTCCAAGTCTTCAGGGTGCATTTTGATCTGGTTGTACCCCGAAAAGCCATCCATGAACGAGAACCATGCATGCCCAGCAGTATTGTCCACTAAGGTATCAATATGGGGCAAATGAAAATTGTCTTTGGGGCTCGCCTTGTTAAGGTCTCTATAATCCACACACATACGCACCTTCCCATCCTTTTTTGGTACCAGCACGATATTGGCTACCCATTCTGGGTACTTAGAGACTTCCAAAAATCCAGCTTCGAGCTGTATCTTCACCTCTTCCCTGATATTCAATAACATGTCAGTTCTTATTCTTCGAAGTTTTTGCTGGACGAGCTTGCATTCTGGCCTAATAGGAAGCTTGTGCATTATAATGTCCGTATTTAGGCCCGTCATATCTTGGTATGACCATGCGAGTACATCTCTAAATTCTATAAGCAGTTCCACTAACCCCTGTCCGACTTTCGATGATAGGGTACCCCCAATCTTTACTTCTTTTCTTTCTTTGTCAGTCCCCAAGTTTAGGGTCTCTACCTTCTCTTAGTGCGGAAATATTTGCTTTTCCTCATCGGTCATCATTCTTAGCAACTCTTCGGGAATCTCATCATTTTCTTCCCCTATCTCTGTCAAATACATGGGTCGTTCAAAATCTTCTTTAGGATTAGATTCCACATCGTTCATACAGTTTAAATTAAGAGGCCTACACAATTTTGAAAGTGCGTATTGGGAAAGGAAAAGTATAGTTTATGATGCGAGTAAATAATTAACTAAGAAATAAATGAATGAAATGGAATGGAATGAATTGAATGAATGTCATGTTTTCCATTTGAGAAAAAAGGTAGATATAGTATATTTCATTAGAAGAAGATGAATATGACATAGTTGCCCTTTTTACAAAAGATGTATGTTACTTTCGGGCCAAAGTGACGGAGTGATTCTAGGCATTACTTTGATTTCTCCCTATTGAATGCTAGCACGACCCTAAAGGTCCAGTTGTTGAGCTCTTCTCCTGGGAGGCATGGGTGAATTCTAGCCAGAAACCGGTTAGGCTTGCTTCTGCTACCAATCATGTTCATATTCATTTCTTCTAAAGCCTCATTGATCAGCTCTTCTTGGAGGCACCTTTCACCTTTCTGGTTTGCCTCTTGGATGTCCTCCTCTAGATTTCGGATCCCTCCAGATATGAAGATATCTCTGAAGTTTGAGTAGGTTATGGGAGCCCAGGGAATGTCTTTCCCTCTCAACCTAGCTTTCCTCTACTCTTGTCTTTTTTTCCACTCTTGTCTTTTTTTGTAAAAAATTAGGCTTATAGCCAAGTTCAAAGTGATCCACCTTATGAATCACACTGACGGGACGAAGACACCCTATAGATTCTTTCCCAAGGTTTTGAATACCATCATCTTAGTGCAGTTTGACAATTTGGGGCATGGGACTTTGCTCCCTTCAGCAACAAAAGTAGCATTGATAAGTTCCAAGGCTCTAAAGACGCACTCTATTGCTTCTCCATCAGTAGAGATGTATGGTGTATCTGGAGTTATTGAAGCGATGATGTCCTCTTCTGCATTCACCGTTACTAACTTCCCTTCGGTGACAAACTTTAACTTTTGATGGAGCAAGGACAGAATGGTGCCGGCCGAGTGTGTCCAAGGCCTTCCTAACAGGCAATTGTAAGATGGATAGATATCCATGACCATGAAATTGACCACATATTCAGTGGGACTAATGAGCAGGGGTACCTTTATTTTCCTGACCACATCTCTTTGAGTCACATCAAAGGTGATAAGTGTTCAAAAGTACTATTTTTATTACCCTTTTTACTCATTTTATTGTTAGACTTAGGCTCATATTAGTTGCATAATTAGTCATTCATGCATTAATTCATGTTTCTTTCCACAGTTGAGCTTGATTACATAACTTGGTGATTTTTGTGGAAAAAGATGCTGCTTTGGTGTGTTTTTGTGTGTGTGCAGAATCGCTTGCCTAAACAAGGCTAGAACTAGTTGCCAGGGCAATGTATGAAGGAGATGCCGAGCTAGTTGCCAGGGCAATGCTTGAAGGAGATGCCGAGCTAGTTGCCAAGGTAATTTTCGACAAGGAATAAGATGATATGGTAGTCGAAATTGATGACTAGATAAGCCCAAGATGACGTGGAGCAAAGTTAAATTCTAAAGGAGTTTGATTTCCATGAAGAGGTTAAAGAGAAATTAAATCCCAAGAAGATAGGAGAAGTTCTAGAAGGAATTTAAATATAATAAAGAATTATATTCTTTAAAGATAGTTTAATTCTAACTTAACTTCCTCCTCAAGAAGGATTTTGACCTAGCCATCTCCTATTTAAAGGACCAAGCCGTCAAAGAGAGTTGAGCAAGAAGAGGAAAAATTTTGACAACCCTATAGGGCAAGAGATGAGAGATTTCGACAAGAAAGGAAAAGCTTGGAGAGAGTTCGATTGGCAGAGAATTCAAGAGGGCTGATCGATTTCTTCTTCTTCTTCTTCTTCTTTGCTTCCATGAGATTCATGGTTTGGGGATTATTCTTTGTATATATTTTGAACCCAACCATGAACTAACTTGATTGGTCGGGGTTATTGTGTTTTTTTGTTGTGAAAAACAATTGGATTTTGTTTAGGTTTTTGAGTTGCAATTCAATTTTCAAGGTTTGTTCATTCTTGCTTCTCAATCTTGTTTGTGAGTGAATTGGGAGAAGATCTCGCAACTTCAACTATTTATCTAATATCGGGAGAGTTAGATTCAAGAAACGAATGTGCATGGTCTTTATTCAATCAATTGATAGTGAAGACTAATCCGGCTTATGAATAAGTTTAGGATTTCAATGGCTAAGAGGAGCGTAAGATTGGTTGTTGTTCACCCTTGATTCACGTAGGGATGTATTATCAAGGCATGCACAAATAGCTAGAGTTTCGACTTAGGGATAAGAAGAAACCGTTGAAGAACGCTTTGCCGAACTTTGGAAGTGAATGCTCCATTGCTCAGGCAATCGACCCATCCTTAATTGCCCAGGCAATCGCGGGAGCATTGCCCAGGCAATCTGATCAGACAACGAGGGGGAATTGCCCTGGCAATCGACTAGCCAATCATAACAAAATTACCCTGGCAATCCGGCTGCTACTCAATCACCAAGACGATCCAATCGGCTATCACACCTCAACTCACGATAACCTGGCCTATTCCCTCTAATTTGATTACATCTTTATTTTATTTACTTGCTCTTTTATTTTATTTGTTAGTTAGAACTCCTACAATTATCAATTGTGTTTTTACTTTTACAATGCGATAACTAAGACAAAGTGGCCCAAACCAATCCCTGTGGAGACGATACTCGATACTTATCATATCACTTTATTACTTGCGACGTGTATACTTGCACAATTGCGTAGCACTTATTACGCGCAACAAGTTTTTGGCGCCATTACCGGGGATTGGCAATTGGTGTTAGTTGTTTTTTTATTGCATTTTTTTAGTTTTACTAACTTTTCTTTTTGTTTGTTTTATCAAAAAAATAGGTGTGCTACAAGTTAAGGGACATCAACATGTCGGGAAATAAAAGCTGATCTATTCGAGGGTTGATGTTGGAAGATATGAATCAATCCAATCAAGAGTTTCTTCCACCCTTTGATGATTACCTATACCAACCGAGAAAGGCCCAAAGAGCTTATACCGTGGAAAAATCTTGTGATATGTGTGGAGAACATCATGTGTTTGAAAATTGCCCTCACATTTTCGGTGCATATGACTACATGGAGGACCATAGAGGGAACCAGCAGCAAAATTCTTCATGGTATGGTCAAAAAGCTCAATTTTTTTTTACCATAGCAATTTTGTCACAGCAACAGATACGCCGTGGCAATGTAGTCCTTTTCAAGAGCATTCCAATTCCTTGGAGGAAACGTTGCTAGCTTCCTTGGCTAGACTTGACGTATCAATTGAAGAGATTTGAGAGCTATCAAAGTTAATGGATACGAGGATAGCTCAGTGGGATGCAACCTTAGGGGATTCAGAAGATCAATTGAGGAGATCCACATATGTCATGGATAACATGCACCAACAATCCATTCCGGGGGATACTGACGTCCCAAGGCAAGAGGATAAGGAGCAATGCAAAGAAAGCTCTCCGATGTGTGGGAAACAACTAGAACCTCCAAGTCAAGAGGATGGAAATGAGAGAGACTACCCAACACATGATGAGCCTAAGCAACAAATTACCTCGGCAATGATTGAGGAGCCTGAACAGAGCAATGCCACGACAACACTCAATGAAGCTGAGAACAACAATACTACAACAAATTCTGAGGAGCCTGATGCCCAGAAGGTTACAACATTGATGTTGAAGCAGGAATTCGTAGATTTCTCTCATCTACAGTTGCAACGGCAATTACACGACCACATGCAAAATCAACGAGATGATAATACTTTGCCAATGGAATATGAGCAGGTAATGGTTGAACCTTTTAAATTTTTTAAAAACTCACCTCGTCCATTGCAGGTATGTCTTGAGGAACTGATGTTGGTATATTTGAAGCCATCGAAATCTCTACTGATGGAGATATTTGAGAGGGCAAAAGAAAAAGGTGTTTGGATTCGTAAAGCTTTTCAGAAAATTGGTTCTTCCCTTCACTTACAGCAAATTTTGGCAACTGATTGCCACAACAATTGGCTTGAGCAGCAATTGCCATGACAACAAAGGATACATCCAACCATGATAGAAGTCAACAAGAATGAGGTAATTGAATGGTTGGGAATGGATATAATTTTTCCTATTAATATATTTGTGCCTTCAGGAATAGTAGCAAGGTGGAGGGCATGCATGGACTACAAGGGAACACGAAAGAAAGACACCTCCACCATGGTAACACAAAGGGGACTAGCTGGAGCACATTGGCCCAACTCTTTTTGGGCAATATTATCACTCGATGGAGGGTACGGATGGACTATAAGAAGTATCGAAAACGACTCTCCTCAAGTTTTCTCAGATATGCAGTAACATTAGAAGATGCATGATGGCACTCTTTTTAGACATGGTCGAAGACTTCCTTGAGATCTTCATGGATGGTTTCTCCTTTTTTGGTAGTGACTTCAACAGTTGCCTCGACAATTTAGAGAAGGTGTTGGCAAGATGTGAAGAAACCGATTTAGTCCTTAATTGGAAAAAATGCCATCTTATGGTAGATTAAGGAATAGTTCTAAGCCATAAGATTTTATCCAAGGGAATTGAAGTAGACAAAGCCAAGGTGGACGTGATCGAGAGACTACCCCCACCAAGATAAAGTCTTCAATTTTGATGATTCTTGCGCCCAAGCATTCGAAACCCTAAAGGAAAAGCTTGCCTCAGCACCCATTATCGTTCGACCAGATTGGACGCTACATTTTGAGCTCATGTGTGATGCAAGAGATTTTGCGGTAGGAGTAGTCCTAGGCCAATGTATAGGAAATGAACAGAAAATCAAGTGGCCGATCACTTATCACGTTTAGAACGCAATAGGGAGGAGGACGCAGATTTAGAGATATGTGATGCATTCCTGGATGAGCAACTTTTAGTTGCCCTGGCAACCACGGATGCGCACGCCTCAGAAACCCTTGACGCCTCAGCAACCATGGATGTGCATGCCTCGGCAACCCTCGACGCCGCAGTAGCTCTTGACGCGCACTACTCGGCAACCATAGATGTGCATGCCTCGACAACCCTCGACGCTGCAGCAGCTCTTAACGTGTACGCTTTGGCAACCATGGATGCGCATGACTCGGCAACCCTCGACGCCGCAGTAGCTCTTGATGCGCACGTCTTGGCAACTCTAGACGCGTACGCCTCGATAACCACTGATACGCACGCCTCGACAACCATAGATGCGTATGCCTCGGTAACTTTAGACACACACAACTCGGCAATCTTGGGAGCAGTTGCCACGGCAGCACATGCCTCGGCAATACCCTGGTACGCGGATTTAGTTAATTTCCTTGTTTGTGGTATTTTACCTTATGGCCTTACTCGCCAAGGGAAGAAGCGGTTCCGCCATGATGCTAAGCATTACTTTTGGGACGAGCCTCTTTTGTTTAAACAATGTGCAGATCAGGTTATATGCCGATGTGTCCCTGAAGAAGAGCATCAGAATGTACTCCGGTAATGCCATTCTTCACCCTGTGGAGGACATTTTGGAGGAACTCGTACCGCGGCCAAAGTTTTGCAATTCAATTTGTATTGGCCAACACTGTACAAAGATGCCCAAGAGTTTTACAAGCAATGTGATCGTTGCCATAGGACGGGCAATATCACCCACAAACCAATGGGCAAGCAGAAATTTCCAACCGGGAATTGAAAGGTATACTCGAGAAAGTTGTAAATCCCTCTATGAAGGATTGGTCAGCAAGACTATATGACGCACTTTGGGCATATCGCACTGCATTCAAAACACCCTTAGGTATGCCCCCTTCTGACTTGTCTATGGCAAAACATGCCATCTACCGGTGGAAATCAAACACAAGGCATATTGGGCAATCAAGACCGTAAATATGGATTGGGAAAGTGCCGGACAAAAGCATTTGTTGGACCTCAACGAGATAGAAGAATTTCGTGAACTCGCCTATAATAATGCACGAATCTACAAGGAGAAATTAAAGCAATGACATGACAAGAAACTATTGTCGCGGCAATTCATGCCAGGGCAACTATTTCTCTAATTCAATTCTCGGCTGAAACTTTTCTCGGGAAAACCAAAATCAAGATGGTCGGGACCATTCAAAGTTGCCAAACCATTCTCCCATGGTGTCGTGATAATCAAGTCCATTACCGACGAACATGAATTCAAAGTTAACGGACAAAGATTGAAGTACTACAACGGTGCCCATGTAGAACGTAACAAAGAAGTTGACACCTTAGGAGATGCATGAGCATGCTCTCCTCTCGATATTTTCTTTTTCTTTTTATTTTTTTTCGAACTATTTTTTTCTATTATTTCCGGTTATTTTTTTCTCTTTTTTTATTTTTGCATTTTTTAGGAGATATTTTATTTTTCTTCGTTATCTTTAGTTTTCAGGTTTTCTTTGTTTTCTTTTCCACAACAAGAATCACAACCACCATGCTAGGAAAATTCACTGCCGACTACTTGCCACAACAACCACAACAGAGATTGCCCATGCAACAACAATGGCGTCGGCAACTTCTGTTGCCCAAACATGGATCAAATCAAAGCAATACTAATCACGTGGTACCAGCCACAAGCATTCAACCACTGACCGGAAAATGAATCAAGCAAACGACACAAAGGAAACTTATCACTCGAGGTGACGACCTCTCCGCCTAACTCATTTCATTTAGTTTCTTTTAAATTTTGTTTCACTTTTACATGCATTGAGGACAATGCTTCTCTCGAGTTGGGGGGTGTTGGTTTCTAGTTAGCTTCATGTTTAGTTGCATTCATCTTTAGCAATCACATATAGGTTGCATATGTTACTTGCCATGCCTTTAATTGGATTTAATTGCTTAAGACTTGTTGAATATCCAATGATGAATTTTTGCCACTGCACTTAATTAAAAGAACCTTTAATTTTAGGATTGCATGAAAAGAAGTTAGAATTTTACTATGATGTTGAATTTTTTTACACGGTTGTGGCTTGTTGATTGAAAGAAACTTAGTGAACTTAGGTTGCTTGAAATTTGGGTAAATTTGAAATTGAAAATTAAAAGTTAATTTCTTGCTAGAGGTGCCCAAAACTGACTCTAGTAGTAAATGCACTTTCTTGCTAGAGGTGCCCAAAACTGGCTCTAGTAGTTAATGCACATTAGAGGGACCCGAAATTGGCTCTAGTCGACTAAAATAAAATGAGAAATTGCTTACTTTGTTAGAGGTGCCCGAAATTGGCTCTAGTGAAAATAAAAATAAATGCCCCAGTAATTAAATTGATAAAAGCCTATTGTTCACATAGAATCTTGAAAATCTTCTTGTACACAACTACGCACACACATTGTCACGAGCATTATAGTTTGGTTCTGGGTAATTTTTGTGCTATCCGAAAAATTAAAAGGTGATCATACTTTGTTCCACGGTTCCGATGTTTGAATTCAAGTTTGAAGCATGCCTTTGATGATTAAAGTCTTGACAGGTAATTGTTAGTTTGCATTACTTGAGGACAAGCAATAGTTCGAGTTTGGGGGTGTGATAAGTGTTCAAAAGTAATAATTTTATTACCCTTTTTACTCATATTATTGTTAGACTTAGGCTCATATTAGTTGCATAATTAGTCATACATGCATTAATTCATGTTTCTTTCCACCGTTGAGCTTGATTACATAACTTGGTGATTTTTGTGTGTGTACAGAATCACTTGCCTAAACAAGGATAGAATCAGTTTCCAGGGCAATGCTTGAAGGAGATGTCGAGCTAGTTGCCAAGGTAATTTTTGACAAGGAATAAGATGATATAGTAGTCGAAATTGATGACTAGATAAGCCCAATATGACGTGGAGCAAAGTTAAATTCCAAAGGAGTTTGATTTCCATGAAGAGGTTAAAGAGAAATTAAATCCCAAGAAGATAGGAGAAGTACTCGAAGGAATTTAAATATAATAAATAATTATACTCTTTAAAGATAATTTAATTCCAACTTAACTTCCTCTTCAAGAAGGATTTTGACCTAGCCATCTCCTATTTAAAGGATCAAGCCGTCAAAGAGAGTTGAGCAAGAAGAGGGAAAATTTCGACAACCCCATAGGGCAAGAGATGAGAGATTTTGACAAGAAGGGAGAAGCTTGGAGAGAGTTCGATTGGGAGAGAATTCAAGGGGCTGATCGATTTCTTCTTCTTCTTTGCTTCCATTAAATTCATGGTTTAGGGATTATTCTTTGTATATCTTTTGAACCCAACCATGAACTAACTTGATTGGTTGGGGTTATTGTGTTTTGTTGTTGTGAAAAACAATTGGATTTTGTTTAGGTTTTTGAGTTGCAATTCAATTTTCAAGGTTTGTTCATTCTTGGTTCTCAATCTTGTTTTGTGAGTGAATTGGGAAAGGATCTCGCAACTTCAACTATTTATCTAATATCGGGAGAGTTAGATTCAAGAAACGAATGAGCATGGTCTTTATTCAATCAATTGATGGTGAAGACTAATCTGGCTTAGGAATAAGTTTAGGATTTCAATGGCTAAGAGGAGCGCAAGATTGGTTGTTTTTCACCCTTGATTCACGCAAGGATGTATTATCAAGGCAAGCACAAATAGCTAGAGTTTCGACTTAGGGATAAGAAGAAACCGTTGAAGAACGCTTCGCCGAACTTTGGAAGTGAATGCTTAATTGCTTAGGCAATCGACCCATCCTTAATTGCCCAGGCAATCGCGGGAGCATTGCCCAGGCAATCTGATCAGACAACAAGGGGGAATTGCCCTGGCAACCGACCAGGGAACACGGCAGAATTGCCCTGGCAATCAACCAGGCAATTGCAACCAAATTGCCCTGGCAATCAACTAGGCAATCATAACAGAATTGCCCTGGCAATCCGGCTGCTACTCAATCACCAAGACGATCCAATCGGCTATCACACCTCAACTCATGATAACCTGGCCTATTCCCTCTTATTTGATTACATCTTTATTTTATTTACTTGCTCTTTTATTTTATTTGTTAGTTAGAACTCCTATAATTATCAATTGTGTTTCTACTTTTACAGTGTGATAACTAAGACAAAGTGGCCCAAACCAATCCCTGTGGAGACGATACTCGATACTTATCATATCACTTTATTACTTGCGACGTGTATACTTGCACAATTGCGTAGCACTTATTACGCGCAACAAAAGGCTCGTACTGTATTATGACATGGGTTCATATGCGAGTTGTCAATTGTAGTTGTTGTATCGTGGCTAATGCCATAACATTCAATGTAGAGCCATTATCAATTAAAACACCCAGCAGCACATAACCTTTACAGTGAGTTGTGATGTTCAGGGCCATGACGGACCCCGTGCCTTCTCCTGGAATTTCATCATCACTGAAAGTAATGTGATTGACGTCAGTGATGTGACTGATAATCTGATCTAATCTCCCAACAGAGATGTCTTTTGTAACGAAGGTCTCATTCAAAACCTTCAACAATGTATCATGATGCTTTTCTGAATTTAATAACAGATCGAGTACTGAAATGTGAGCTGGTTGTTTTCGAAGTTGATTAACAACATTATACTAGTTGCGCTTCAAAAATTTTAGAAACTCTTATGCTTTCATTTTTGTGACCGGTTCCTTGACTTTCGAGGGTAGATCCTCTCCGAACAACTTCTCAGGTTGTGCTCCAACTTTCTGGCCCTTCTTCTTTGGGTCCCTTAGGTTTTTTGGGATGTAGCATCGACCACTTCTTGTTAGATGCCCCACGTCACTTACTTATCCGTTATTCGGTTGAGCAGGTTCTGTCTCCATTACCCTCTTTTCCTCTTGTGCACCGGACGAGCCCGGAACCATGACGTAATTCAACAGGACCATCTTGGTGTCTTTGAAAGGAAAATACTTTGGGGTAGCAATTATAATTTTGGGAGACACTTTTGGTTAGTTTGCCTCACTTGTCCTGAGACCGAGGACAAGTGGTCTCTTCCCACTGTATTTAGTTTCTTGACTCTCTGATGCACAAACTTCAACTCCTTTTCCTCTTTTCTCCTTCTCAAAAAACTCAATCTCCTTGTTATCCATCATAGCTTGTAATAAATGACGAAATTCCTCGCAGTGCTAAATATCATGATCTCCTAATTGATGGTAATCACAGTACGGGCCACATCCTTCTTTGACCAACACCATTCCCCTATTGATGAGATGCGCCATGCATAATTGCTGAAAGACCTATCTCAAGGGAGACTGGACTTCGGACACGCTCCTTTTGGCTTTCTCAGTGCACTCGTTTTCAATGGCATTTACACCCTGTCCCCCGTGATTTGGCAACGGATTATTGGCCGTACTGGGTTCCCTTAACTATAATACCCCAATTCGAGTCAAATTCTGAATAAACTTTTTGAATGCTATACAGTTCTCGATTGAATGTCCTGGGACATCGGCATGATACTCGCATTGTTCCTTAGGGTTATACCAAGCCAGGTATGGTGGGTTGTAAGGAGTAACATGGTACGGTCGAACTAGATCGGCCTTGTATAACTGCGAGTAGAGTTTTTTATAGGTAATTGGAAAAGGCGTGAAAGACCTATCATCCCTTTCCTTCTTAGGTCTCTTATCTTCTCTCTTGTTGAAGTTTCTGGAATTCTATGCTAGGGCTTGTGGCTGGGAGATGGTGAAGTTCTTGGTCTTCTCAAAAGCATTGGTGTTGTTCACTTAATGATCCTTCTTCTTAAACTGCTTTCGTGAATGATCCCCTCCATCGATCCTTTCACTCTTGATGGTCAGTCATGACCATTTCTACAAAGTTACTAATAAGGTTACTAATCAAACGATCATAAAGTGCCCCCTTTAACGTATCGACGAACATAGGGGAGATCTCGTGCTCATGAAGCGGTGGTTGGACTTGGGCTGCCACATCACGCCACCTTTGAGCATATTCATGAAGGGTCTCGTTGCGCTTTTGTTCCGTGCCTTGTAACAACAATCAGTTGGGAACCATGTCAGTTACATGCTTATACTAATCAGTAAAAGCTTTTGCCAGATCTCTCCACAACTTGATTTGAGCACTGGTTAGTTGGTTGTACCACCTAAGAGCAGACCCTACTAAGCTGTCCTAAAAACATTGAATCAAGAGCTTCTTGTTGTTGGTAAAACCAGCCATCTTCTGGCAAAACATCACTATATGAGCGGATGAGCAGGTGCTTCCGTCAAACTTCTCAAAGTCAGGAGCCTTGAACTTATATGGGATGTCCACATCGGGAACCAGACTGAGTTCCTAGCACTTAACCCATAAGGGTCATCCTCGTCTTCCTTCACTCAGAACCTTTCTTCTAGGTCTTTCTGAGTATCCTCTAGTTGCTTCGTGAACCCCGCTTTCATTTGGTTCAATTTTTCTAATTCATCAAAATCTGTGATGCCATCCCTGAAAATCTCGAGATTCCCAAAGGTCACCCCTGGTTGAGTTTGGACTGCTGCACCAACATGAGAAGCAGATGCACCTTACGTAGGATTCGGCGAAGGATCATTGAACAGAGGATTCTTAATGGTTTAGGCATAAAGGAAATCCCCCGAGTTTTGGGCAAGACTCTCGAAAGTACTCTTGTCTCTCAACTCCTACCTTAGCTGGCCTTGCAACAGCTGAGATATTTCTTTCATCATGTCTTGCTGAGACTTGGGGATGGTGTCCCTTAATTCTTGTTGGGTTCGTTCCATTTGACCACGTAGATCAGCTTCCAGTTTCGCAAAACCTTCCTCCATTCACTTTGTTCGTAAACGGGTATGATATGGATATGGAATGATGGTAATTTTAAAGAACCAAAATGCAATCTTTTTGTTTTTGAAACATAAAGCTTTTTAGTCAATTCTTTGTTAATAAAACAAAGAATGCAAATAAATGAATTATGCATGAATGCAATGACCAACACAGAGTTTGGCAAATATCATCGTTAAACGACTTTCATTGATAGAAACATAGTCTTGGTATAATAACCAAAGAAATCCAACTAAACATATGACTTCAGGGTAATACCGAGGTCAATGATCTCTCTCAAAATCCAAACAATCCTCTCTTTCAGAGTCATCGTCGACACAATCATGAAGTTCAGTAGCATTTTCTGCCAAGAGCTATATCTTATGGGCAACTCCTTGCATCCAAACCATCCATTGCGCTAACTCCTATTCTTGTCTCCAAACGGTATAGGCAGCGAACTGTAGTTGCTCCAAACTCGACATCAGGAGTACTTGAATTGCTCCCCTAAAGCTTGCCACATGATCCTTGAGCTGTTGAATCTCAGTTTCCAACTCCTCAATGCGAACCTCTAAGGCCTGGTTCTCTGACTTGCTTACTTTTAACATGCTAGTCGAACCCTTGTGCTTGAAAAGAGACTTCTCCAAACATTTAACCTAATCCTTCAAGGCTTCATTTTGGCGACATTCTTTCTCAAGCTGCCTAGAGTGAGAAGTGTGCAAGTTCTTCATTTCTTGTGTTAAAGTGAGCACCAGGTCCCTATTCTCACAATACATTCTTTTATAATTCTAGGGTCTCGCTTTTTCCTCCCTGAGTCAGAGCTCTATCCCTTCGCTTGATCCACCTTCCACAACTCTCTTGATTTTTTTAGCCTCTTGAGTCTCTGGATTTCTTCCTTTTCTAACTTGAGCTCGAGTTCCAATTCATCTTTTCTCTTTTGTAGACCTTTAACCATTCCTTCAAACTGTATCTTCTCCAACTCAAAGTCAAATTTTTCTTGGCGAGCTTTCTCCTCGAGCTTGAGATACCTCTCATTCTCCTTTTCAAATTGATTTCTCATTAACTCGGCTTCGGTAGGAAGTGTTGCCAACCTCTCCTCTATTGACCTCTTTCTGTCGGGATTTAAATGAGGGATGTTGTCATTGACACGGCTGAATCTCCACGCCTCGTACTCGGGGGTGGTCATATGGGTAGCACTCATAACTCTGACCCGTCTCACACTATTCCAAGCCGAAGAAACATCGTACACCACTGCCTTGTAGCCTTTTTCCTTCTCATAACTCATATTGAACTCATTCAAACCCTTGGTAGCTGGCACAAATTACTTCGAGCCATACTATCTCAAAACCATAAGAGGAGCATAAGCAGTGTGCCCCCAAAGTCCAAGTAATGGAACCCAAGAGTGTATCTCGCACATGTAGAGGATACTCCTCGCAGAAAGCCAGGGAGCCCTCCAAACTATATCTTCATCTTTTAAGTTGCAAAGAACATCTACCCAGACTTCCTCGGATCTTCGGGTGGGCCAATCTTCCTTTCGTAGAAATTCTTCAAAAGGTGAGAAACTGCCATTGTAAAGAGGCTTTGAGAAATTAGCATCCGACCATAGGTGACTATAAAACCATACTGTCAAAAGCTGCGGACAACCATGCAAACGACCCCCGCCATGCTCCTGGTAGAACCTCAGGGATTGGAAAGTTTCAGCTAAAATCACAGGCACTGGATTGGTCCTACCCCTCAAACGGTCAAACAGGTCTAAAACTGCGGACAACGTGTCACACCCTAAAAACTAGTCTAGTCGGGGTTAGGTTCCGATGATCAAATATTTTGTACCGGTTGTGTAAATTGCTCGATCTTGTACCTAATTTGAGGCAATAAAGGTTATTTGGGCTAACTGTATTAGTTTACTATTATTAGTAAAAAAAAATAAGTGCCGTGAGTGGGGGGCCACGGCTAATTCCTTCAATTGAAGGAATCGTCCATGAGCTCCCCACGTTGGGGAAGACATGGCGCAAGGTGGCTTCAATTGCCACCACGTGGACAAGGCTTAGGGGCATTATGCCCAAAATGTGCCACGGCCCCATAAACGTGGAATATGGGGAAATCAATTTAGGGGCCAGCCATTTGGGTATAGAAGGGGGAGGGGAATTGTGCGCAAGAAACATAGAGAAAATGAAGGAACAAATAAACTGGTTCAGTGATACGTTGGTAAGCCTGAGTTTTCTGGTTCGGTAAATTCGAGTCCTTGCTATCAATTGGCTCAGGGGGTTGATAAAGAACAACCATCATCTCTTTCGAAAGCCAAGGATAAAGTCGTTGTTATCTGAGAACCTTAAAAGCATCAAGTTGTCGAGGTGAGTGTAGTTGTGTCAAGGGATAGGCTCGGTGCCATCCCGTTGCATTATTTTGTGATTATGTTTGTATTTGTTTAAGGGCTCACGTAGAGCAATTATGTCGAATTCGATTGGCAAAATCTGGTAAGTGTCATGCATTGCTTTGATATGTGCAAATATGACTATGATATGCTACATGTATATGATATATGAAAATAATATGAAATGTGACATAATATAGAGCTAAGGCTCATTTTGATATTTGATATGATATGACTGGAAAAAAAATATGGACTATGTGAAATTGTGTAATTATGGACATTGGATACAATTGGCATGCCATAGGATTATTGAGTTCGGTTAAGTAAGGGAGGACTACGGTCCAGGGCTACGGCCTATATGTGGGGAAATAAGGTCGGCTATGTAAGAGATATATCTCCGGAGCTACGGCTCAAGGGCTACGACCCACTCTCCGTTATATATGTTGGTGTACAGGGGAATCCGTGTATCCAAAGGTACCTAATGTGATGTGTTCCTAATAATTGTGCTATAACTATATGATTATGATATGGCTATGTGACATGTAATATGTGAATATGATAGCATGAGAATATGTGTAATAAGCATGAATTGTGCATAGTGTAACTACTTGTATATTTGATTATCATGCATTTCATAATATTAATCATTCATTATAATTGTTATAACTACCTCACTAGGCTATGTAAGCCTAACATGTGTGTCTCATGCATTTTCAGGACCTTGATCAAATCCGAGCCTTGATTGTGTTATTACGGTTGCAAGTCACGTCTCTGCCATATATGTATGTTTATCTTTAGCCTTGAAGCTCCTAATAAGGTGGCATAGGACCTAAAGATGTTTAACCTACCCATTTTATCATGTGTATATTGTCTATGGTTTGTAATAACCCAAAAAAGGGTTTAAATGATATGTTAGATAAGGTTAAAAATGGTTAAAAGCATGTTTAACCTAAAATGGTGGAAAACTAAATGGGTTTGAAATATTCTAGAACTTGGTGTGCTATTAGAGTTACTGATTAATAATTTGCTGGTAAAATCTGGTAAGGTTTGGAAATCACTTAATAGGTTAATCCGAATAAAAACAGTTTTGAATAGTTACAAAATGGTCACTAAATATTGTATCGTCTAGTCAGATAGGTAAATGACCTCCGTTATTAATGAAATTTCATAGGCTAATAATTAGTAAGTTTAATTTTAGTACGATCACCTGAATTTCCGCTAAAGACCCTTAATTTGTAAAATTTATAATTTAGTCTCTAAGGTTAAGAAAAGTTTAAAATTGACCCCAACTCTGCTTAACTTTAGTAACCAACAAAGTGGATAAGTCTTAAGGATAATCAAAATGATACTTAGATTAGATTTTGAACTCTGAAACCTTTTCCAAACCTTCAATTAGTATTCCAATAATATTATCCGACTCGGATCCCTATCAGACCGGGAAGGGGGTGTTACAATTGTGGTATCAGGGCCTAAGTTTAGTCAATTCTAGGACTAACCAGGCATCCATCATGATTCTGTGTCTACATATGCCACCTAGGAGTTTATCTGTATATGTTATCTATGACTTGCAACTTACACGATTTAAATTATTTCTATATGATTAGATCTGAAATGTCTACGCCTAACGATAGACGTGTTGCAATAGAAACACGTCCAGGCTCTACTTATCCCTTTATTAGTGAACCATTGGTTAAAAAAGTATGCTCTAGAATCTGAACCATTTACTTCTAAGGTTATTGTCTCTAACCCAGTGGGAGACAATGTGGTTATACGATTGATCTGTAAAGCTTGTCCTTGAGGATCCAAGGAATCCCATTTCCGACCAATTTGACGGCCTTACCTTTCCATGAGTTTGATCTTATCCTAGGCCTTGATTGGCTAGCCGAGCATCAAGCCTGGGTAGATTGCTCGAAGAAGTTGTACCTTCATAGACTTGGTAAGGAGAGCATAACTTTGATGAAAACTAAACCTGAGCCTAAAGAAGTTTTTATACGTGCTATGGAGTCCAAAGAAAATCTAAGGCTCGAAGATGTCCTAGTGGTGAAGGAATTCCCCCGATGTGTTTCCCGATAAACTTTTAGGACTTTTTCTGGCCCAAGAAGTAGAATTCAGAATCGAAGTGCAACTAGGGATTACACCAGTCTCTATTGCTCCGTATAGGATAGCTACGATCGAATTAAAGGAGTTGAAGGCCCAAATCCAAGATCTTTTGGATAAGGGATTTATCCAACCGAGTTCCTTACCTTGGGGACCACCGGTTTTGTTTGTTAAGAAGAAAGATGGGTCAAAGCGTTTGTGCATTGACTATCGTCAGTTGAATAAAGTAACAATCAAGAATAAGTATTTGTTACCGAGGATCGATGATCTATTCGATCAGTTCAAGGGTGTTTTTGTATTCTCTAAAATAGAGCTACGATCTGGGTATTATCAAATGTTGGTAACGGAGTCTAACATTCCAAAGACTACCTTTCGGACTAGATATGGTCACCATGAATTTTTTGTGATGCCTTTTGGGCTCACAAATGCACTTGCAGCCTTTATGGATTTGATGAATCGTGTATTTTGGCCCTATATCGATAAGTTTGTGGTTGTCTTCATAGACGACATTCTTATCTATTCTAAAGACTCAGCTTCCCATGAAAAACATCTTCGGATCGTGCTTCAGACCCTCCAGGAAAAACAACTCTACGCCATGTTCAGTAAATGTGAATTATAGTTATCCAAAGTATCCTTCCTTGGCCATGTGATTTCTTCTGCGAGAATTCAGGTAGACCCAAAGAAGATTCAAGCAATCCTTGATTGGACTCCTCCGAACAATATGGGAGAAGTTCGTAGTTTTCTGGGCCTTGTAGGCTATTACCGTAGATTCGTTAAGGGATTCTCATTGCTTGTAGCACCCTTAACAAAGCTTATCCGCAAGGATACTTCTTTTGTGTAGAATGTTGATCAGCAAAGGAGTTTCGATCATCTCAAGCAAGTCCTCGCGATGCCCTTGTGTTAGTGCAACCCGAGTCGGGCAAAGACATCACCGTGTACAGTGATGCATCCCACCTGAGATTAGGCTATGTTCTAATGCAAGAAGGTAAAGTCATAGCTTATGCCTCACGTCAACTCAAGCCTCATGAGCTAAATTACCCAACTCATGATCTGGAACTTGCCGCAGTTGTGTTTGCTATGAAGATTTGGCAGCATTACCTTTATGGTGAGAAGTGTTATCTCTACACTGATCACAAAAGCTTGAAATATCTCCTAACTCAGAAAGAGTTAAATCTTCGTCAGTGCTGATGGATGGAATTGTTGAAATATTATGATCTAGTCATTGACTACCATCTCGGTAAGGCCAATGTGGTGGCTGACGCTCTTAGCCGAAAGCCCACTTCTTCTCCGAGATGCTTGAATGCTCACTTCCTGCTCAAAAGCCTGGCAAATTGTTAGCTGAGCTGAGAGTTCACTCCACCATTGTATCTCGAATTAAGGCACTCCAAGAAACTGATGAGGAGTTGCAACCCCTTATTGCTAAGGTCAAGGATAGCTCAAATCCTGACTTTGCTTTAAATTTCGAAAGGTTACTATGTTTCCGCAACCGCATTTTTGTTCCTGGTGATGATAATCTTCGGAACCAAATCCTAAGTGAAGCTCATTCTTGCCCTTTCTCTGTTCACCCTAGAGCTATCAAAATGTACAAAGATCTAAAGGAGATCTATTGGTGATCCGGTATGAAGAATGAAATCACGGACTACGTAGCTAGGTGTTTGACTTACCAACTGGTCAAAGCCGAGCACAAGATACCTACGAGTCTTTTGTAGCCCATTTAACTTCCACAATGGAAATGGGAGCGTATCACGATGGACTTCGTAAGTGGTCTACCTTTGACTCTGAAGAAAAATGATGCCATATGGGTCATTGTGGACCGATTCACCAAGTCTGCTCACTTCCTCCCAGTGAGAATGGATTTCAGCTTGCCTAAGATCGCGAAGTTGTACATCCGTGAAGTTATTCGTTTACACGGAATTCTGGGATATATCACCTCCGATCGTGACCCACGATTTACGTCTCAGTTTTGGAGGACCTTATATGAGGCCTTGGGAACACGAGTGCATCTTAGCACTGCTTTCCATCCTCAAACTGACGACCAATCTGAAAGAGTTATTCAGGTAACTCTAAACCCTTCTCTAAGTTATGTGAATAGGTATTTGTACCAGTCATGATTCTTCCTTGTAGATTTTGGAAGATATGCTATGAGCCTGTGTCATTGACTTTGGGAATACGTGGGAGAAATCCCCAACCTTGATCGAGTTTGCTTACAACAATAGTTACCAGGCTTCAATTCGAATAGCTCCGTATGAAGCACTCTATGGAAGGAGGTTGTAATACCTCAAAATTTTGGTTAGTGACCAAAATGTAACACTTGAAAAGTTGGTGACCAAAATGTAAAAATTTAAAAGTTTGATGCTAAAGTGTAAATTTTGAAAAGTTCAAGGGCTAAGTTGTAATTTTCAAAAGTTATGTAAGTTAGTCCCATAAATGAATAGTTCACCCCCAAGAGTGGCATTTTCGTGTTACATGGATTTTTGATACGGAGTTTGCATGAAGAGCTATGAAGCTTTAAAGTTTAGGAAAATTTGGATAATCTAATTTAATCGAATAAATGAGAAATCTTTTATGAGATATTTTAGGAGATATTTTATTAAAATGAGACAAGGGTAAAAGGGTTATTTTCATGCCTTATTTTAATGTAAATTAATATGGATCATTGGATTAAAGATTACTTTTCCATGTTTAATCTTAGCCATTGGATGAAAAATGGCAAGATGGTAATTTTTGAAGATGGCAAGGGAAAAGTTGGCAATCACTAACTCCTTGGATTGTTTTGGGCCCTTGGATTGGTAGGTAGACATGTGGCTTAATATGGAGCTTTGGATTACAAGGGTAAAAAGGTCATTAGACTTTAAAAATGAATTTTAAATTCATTTTTAATAAATTGATTTACAAGTGGCTTAATTTGAAGGAAAAGAAAATTCAAGATTTTTCTCCCAATATCAGCCATTGTTCGAACACTTCTTGAGGTAAGGAGAAAAATTTTATTTTGATTTTTCAAGCTTATTTTTTTGGATTTTGGATGAAAGCATGAAACAAAGAATCAATCTACATGAAATTCTCTATCTCTTGGTACCATTTGTTCATGCTTTTCTTACTTAAAACCTTAGTTTTGAGGAATTGGTGGATGAAGGGGATGTTCATTTAGGATGAACTAAGGTTAGTTTTTTATAAATATGATGTGGAATCATATTAAATCTTGTATGATGGTTGAAATTACATGTAAATAGCTAAACCCTAAATTGTTTAAAGTTAGGGTTTTAGTAGAAAAGTTGAATTTGGAATGATTTTGAGTTGGAAATGGTTGTGAAGGCTTGGAAATGATGTTTAAGTGTTAAGTAGACTAATTTGGAAACTTGGAAAAGTAGAGGGGTGATTTCGGCATTTTGAAGGAATTAGGGGAAATTATGGAAAAAATTCCATAAATTTGGAAATGTTGAAATTATGATTTTACAAGCTTTAAAATGTCATTTGGACCATTTTGGAAGTTTGTAGAACATAGGGATCAATTTAGAAATTTGAAAAAAGATTGGGGACCAATTCGGCAATTAGGAAGAATTTAAAGACTAAAGTTAAAATTTATTTTCATGGAAGCATTATGCTGGAATTAAGGTTAGAATGAGTTATAAATCATTCTTTGAGTAAGGGTTGGAAGAAATACAAAGTATTGGGGATGGAATGACTTGTGTCATAAAACTAATATTTGGAAAATATTAGGGTGTTTATAGGAAAATTATTCCTTTATTGTCTATGTGTTAGTAAGATACTAACATATAATTTGGAATGTACTTATGGTATTTTAATACACTATAGACCGTGAACAAAATCAAGACCGTGTTAGCAATCGAGGAAAGGAACGGGATCAAAGTTGAACTTAGTGAGGCTAGTGAATATTGACAAAGCATAAAGTGCCAAGGTGAGTGCATTTTTATGCATGGATAATACTATAATTATCATTTGGAAGACTTGTGACAAGTCTACCTTATTAATAATTACTTGATAATCATATGTTTATATCATTAACTTATATTTGACATATTGAGAATTGTCAAAGGAAGAACTATGATGCATTTGATCACTAACTATACCAGGTATGTATGGTTATGTTATATTTAGGGTATGAACTGCCCAATATTTAATTATATTGCCATGGATGAATTGAATATGGAATTGGAAAGTATGCCCAAAAAAGTATTTGAGGTATAGAGTATAGTTGGCATGCCATATAGTCAAGCGACTTAGCACTTCGGTGCGGTTTATTAACACTTTGGTGTGGTTCTTTATCACTTATGTGCGGTCTCTTAGCACTTTGGTGCGGTTTATTAGCACTTTGGTGCGGTTTTGACTCGTGTACTCAAGTCCTCAAAACTATGTCGGGCATAATTTATTTGATAATAAATGATTAATAAATTAGAGAGTGAGTGAACTCTCGGAAAATGATAATAAATGGTGAATAAATTAGAGAGTAAGTGAACTCTCGAAAAATGATAATGAATGGTGAATAAATTAGAGAGTAAGTGAACTCTCGAAAAATGATAATAAATGGTAAATAAATTAGAGAGTAAGTGAACTCTCAGAAAATGATAATAAATGGTGATTAAGCTAAAGAGTAAGTGAACTCTCAGATAATAAATGGTAAATCCTTCAAAAAGTAGGTAAATTCTCAGATAATGGCAAGGATAATAATAGGATTATGAATCTGGATTATATTATGTTAATATTTGATTAGCATAAGGGAAATAAAGGAGTAGTGATCAAACTGCATGTTTTTTAAATTATTGATATAATTCAAGCATGTTGATTTATATTAAATAATTATAATGCCTCACTAAGTATATTCTTAGCCTGTGATGGTTTTTCACGCGTAGGTAGAAAACCTGGTTCGGAGTAAAGAGTTAGGCATCACTATCAAAGGGGATATATGCAGTATCGGTAATTACATGATGTATTTTGATATTTATAGTTGGCATGTATAAATAAAAGTAGCTCCTTTCAAACTAGTCTAGATATGGGTCGTAATAATAATATCTAGATAAGTTAGTATATGATATTGAGTTTTATTTAAACGATACTAGTTTAAAGAAATTGCTCGTTTAAATAAATTGCTAGTAACGAAAATCGGGTAAGATTATAATAATGAAATTTTAGAGTACTCAAAATGATTTTTATTTTAGGCAATTTTGTTAATTGTATAGTATAGTTAAAAATTCCCAAGTTGCTTCCTGAAATCGAGGTCTATTTGATGGATTAAAAATTGGAAATAAATTTTACGCGATTAAAAAGGAAAAATTTTAAATCGTCATTTTTGACTTGTTCGGATAGCATAAAATATGGTTTTAAATATCATGTGACACTCTATACTAGTATTGGGTAATAAATACTGGTAAGGGTGTTACATTTATTGGTATTAGAGCTACAGGCTTAGCTGGTTCTGGATAGTAAATGAGTCTCTGTAGAAAATCAGAGTTATATACATGCCACTAGAATATCTACAAATTACCGATATTGTGTAGGATTATGATGATACTGATGTTGAGTGGATTACTCCTTACTTATTTCAGATAAACGTGACATGAACAGATGTCGGGTTATCGAGAATTCCGACAGGCTATTGAGCAGGATGTGCCTGCTCGAAGCGGAAGTAATGAGGTGAATTAGAATCCACCTCAGGTTCAGTAAAATGTAGAGCAACAGGCTCAGGAACAAAGAAATATGCCGGTACAAGTTCAAGGCTTATTTCTATAGTCTTTGGAGGTAATCCTAAATCAACAGGCACCAGTATCAGTCCCAAAGGAATTAAGGAAAATTTGGGGCACCAGAATTCTGGGGTGATACTGATGCAGATCCTATGGTTGTCGATTATTGGTTAAATGATATAAATATCATATTAAATAGGATTCCTTATGATAATCAAGGAAAATTAGAAGGAGTAGTATCCCTATTGATGGAACAAGCCAGCGTATGGTGTAACGTTATAACTACCCAAGTACCTCTAGAACGGATTACTTAGGAATTGTTTCTACAAGAATTCAAGGAAAAATATATTGGAGAAAGTTGACCTTAAAGAAAAAAGTGAGAAGTAGATTCAAACCAGAAAAAGGTTTGGAGGTTCATCTGGTGCATCATAATTTAAACACAGTAAAGGAATACCACAATAGTATCCTGCAGCATCAGCCTCTTCAGTTAAGAAGGGGTATGTAGGAGGAAAATCGAAGCAGTACCAGATGAATATTGCGGGTACTCGCGGGTCTAGAGTTCGCCCGATTTTAGAATGTGAGCATTGTGGCAAGAGGCATCCTGGTCAATGCTGGTTGATCGGAGCATGTTTCTATAGTAGGCAAGTTGGTCATATCAAGAAGCATTGTCTAGAACTTCACCCAAATCAGCCTATCGTAGCACATCAGGTTGGTAAAGGAAATAACGGTAGTAACTCGGGAACATCTACATTTACGCCTAATTGAGAGAGCAAGGCTACAGCTCCGGTATACAACATCAAAACTGTTGAGGATCAAGATGATACAGAGATTGTAGCAGGTATGATAGAACTCTTTGGCGGACCTATCTTTGCATTGATTGATCTAGGCTCTACTCATTCTTAAATTAGTTCTAAAATAATATTCGAAAGAAATATCCCAATAGAACCAAATTCGAATAAAGTAGTTACCGTCAATATAATAGGACAAAGTGCCAAAATGAGTCGAATATGGAAGAAATGTCCTCTAAAGATTCAAATGGTAGAATTTCTCTTTGGTTTTATGGAAAATATAAAAGGGTTAATCTTGAAGAAGCCAGACGGTTCAAAGATGGTATTTGTAGGTGAAAGACCGAATAATCTGAACAATGTGATTAGTGCTTAGAAACAAAAATAAATCAGGAAAATGTACCAACAGTACAAGAATTTCTAGATGTTTTCCAGATGAATTACTGATATTACCTCCCGATTGAGAGGAAGAATTCAGAATTGATGTGCTTCCTGGAATAACACTAATATCGATAGCACCTTATAGGATAAATCCTACAGAGGTTAGAGAATTGAAAGCTCAGTTACAAGAATTATTAGACCGAGGTTTTATACGGCCCAGTATATCACCTTGGGGAGCCTCAGTCCTATTTATATAGAAGAATGATGGATCAATATGATAATACGTAGATTATTGTTAACTTATTGAAGTGATGATCAGGAATAAGTATATTTTACCGAGGATTGATGATCTCTTTGATCAACTTAAGGGAGCAATGGTGTTCTCTAAGATTGATCTTCGATCGGGGTATCATCAATTAAAAATTAAGGAGACGAATATCCCAAAGATAGCTTTTAGAACCAGATATGGGCATTACGAGTTTGTAGTAATGCCATTTGGACTTACAAATACACCAACGACATTTATGGATTTAATGAATCAAATCTTCCAGTCGTATTTGGATCGATTTGTGGTAGTATTTATTGATGACATATTGGTTTATTCTAAAACCAAGGAGGAGAACAATACTCATCTTCAGGTAGTTCTCCAGATCTTATGAGAAAAGAAGTTGTACACAAAGCTGTCAAAGTGTGAATTCTGGTTATCAGAAATAAATTTCCTTAGGCATGCAGTTTCAGCCGAGGGAATTCGAGTTGATCCCAAAAAGGTTCAAGTAATCCTTGAGTGGAAAGTTCCTAAGAATATCTCCGAAGTGAAAAGCTTTTTGGGATTAGCTGGTTATTATCAGAGGTTTGTGAAAGATTTTTCAATGATTGCCTCTCCGATAACTAAGCTGTTAAGAAAAGAGGTACCGTTCGTTTGGACGAAAGAATGTCAAGAAAGTTTTGATCAACTAAAGAAGGTTTTTACAGAAGCTCATGTTCTAGTACAACCAGAACCTGGAAAGAAATTTGTAATATATAGCGATGCCTCCCATAATGGTTTGGGATGTGTGCTGATGCAAGAAGGAAAGGTGGTAGCTGATGCACTTAGCCAGAAAACATTTTCTTCCTTGAGATCCAGAAGTGCCTAGTTGAAAATGCAAGAAAATGGTGCATTAGTGGCGGGATTTCAAATCAAGCCAACTTTGATAGAGAGAACTATCCAAGTATTAAAGGATATGCTTAGAGCGTGTGTAATAAACTTTGCGGGTTCTTGGGAAAAGTATCTCCCCTTGGCAGAATTTACATATAATAATAGTTATCAATCGAGCATAAAAATCGCTCCTTACGAAGCATTATATGAGAGGAAATGTAGAATGCCGTTAAATTGGTTCGAGATTGAGGATTGAAAGGTTATTGGACCAGATCTTGTTCAGAGAATGGAAGACAAGGTAAAAATTATTCAGGACAATCTCAAAGCTACCCCCGACAAACAAAAATTTTACTCAGATCTTAAAAGAAAAGACATTGAGTTTGAAGTCTGAGATAAAGTATTTTTAAAGGTATCACCCTAGAAAAAAGTGTTACGCTTTGGACGAAAAAGTAAACTTAGTCCAAGATTTATCGGCCCATATGAGATTCTAAAAAGGGTTGGTCCAGTGACGTATCAATTAGCGTTACTACCCTAGATGAGTAAGATCCATGATGTTTTTCATGTATCCATGCTGAGAAAGTATCGATCAGATCCTTCGCATGTCATTACGCCAGAAGAAATCGAGATTCAACAAGATCTAACATACGAGGAGGAACCTGTGAGGATATTAGCTCGTGGAGAAAATAGTTAAGAAATAAATATATTCCTCTAGTCAAAGTGTTATGGAGAAATCACAAAGTAAAGGAAGCCACTTGGGAACCTAAGGAATCAATGAAAAAGTAGTATCCACGTTTTTTATCTAGTACTTAGGAAAATTCGAGGACGAATTTTCTTAAGGGGGAATTGTAATATCTCAAAATTTTGGTTAGTGACCAAAATGTAAGACTTGAAAAGTTGGTGACCAAAATGTAAAAATTTAAAAGTTTGGTGCCAAAGTGTAAATTTTAAAAAGTTTAGGGAGTAAGTTGTAATTTTCAAAAGTCATGTAAGTTAGTCCCGTAAATGAATAGTTCACCCCCAAGAGTGGCGTTTTCGTGTCACACAAATTTTTGATACGGAGTTTGTACGAAGAGCTATGAAGCTTTAAAGTTCATGAAAAATCTGGATAATCAGATTTAATCGAATAAATGAGAAATCTTTTATGAGATATTTTAGGAGATATTTTATTAAAATAAGACAAGGGTAAAAGGGTTATTTCCATGCCTTATTTTAATGTAAATTAATATGGATCATTGGATTAAAGATTACTTTTCCATGTTTAATCTTAGCCATTGGATGAAAAATGGCAAGATGGTAATTTTTAAAGATGGCAAGGGCAAAGTTGGTAATCACTAACTCCTTGGATTGTTTTGGGCCCTTGGATTGGTAGGTAGACATGTGGCTTAATATGGAGCTTTGGATTACAAGAGTAAAAAGGTCATTAGACTTTAAAAATGAATTTTAAATTCATTTTTAATAAATTGATTACAAGTGGCTTAATTTGAAGAAAAAGAAAATTCAAGATTTTTCTCCCAATATCAGACATTGTTCGAACACTTCTTGAGGTAAGGAGAAAAATTTTATTTTGATTTTTCAAGCTTATTTTTTTGGATTTTGGATGAAAGCATGAAACAAAGAATTAATCTACATGAAATTCTCTATCTCTTGGTACCATTTGTTCATGCTTTTCTTACTTAAAACCGTAGTTTTGAGGAATTGATGGATGAAGGGGATGCTGATTTAGGATGAACTAAGGTTAGTTTTTTATAAATATGATGTTGTGGAATCATATTAAATCTTGTGTGATGGTTGAAATTACATGGAAATAGCTAAACCCTAAATTGTTTAAAGTTAGGGTTTCAGTAGAAAAGTTGAATTTGGAATGATTTTGAGTTGGAAATTGTTGTGAAGGCTTGGAAATGATGTTTAAGTGTTAAGTAGACTAATTTGGAAACTTGGAAAAGTAGAGGGGTGATTTCAGCATTTTGAAGGAATTAGGGGAAATTATGGAAAATTTCCATAAATTTGGAAATGTTGAAATTATGATTTTACAAGCTTTAAAATGTCATTTGGACCATTTTGGAAATTTGTAGAACATAGGGATCAATTCGGAAATTTGAAAAAAGATTGGGGACCAATTCGGCAATTAGGAAGAATTTAAAGACTAAAGTTAAAATTTATTTTCAAGGAAGCATTATGCTGGAATTAAGGTTAGAATGAGTTATAAATCATTCTTTGAGTAAGGGTTGGAAGAAATACAAAGTATTGGGGATGGAATGACTTGTGTCATAAAACTAATATTTGGAAAATATTAGGGTGTTTATAGGAAAATTATTCCTTTATTGTCTATGCGTTAGTAAGATATTGACATATAATTTGGAATGTACTTATGGTATTTTAATACACTGTAGACTGTGAACAAAATCAAGACTGAGTTAGCAATCGAGGAAGCAATCGAGGAAAGGAACGGGATCAAAGTTGAACTTAGTGAGGCTAGTGAATATTGACAAAGCATAAAGAGTCAAGGTGAGTGCATTTTATGCATGGATAATACTATGATTATCATTTGGAAGACTTGTGATAAGTCTACCTTATTAATAATTTCTTGATAATTATATGTTTATATCATGAACTTATATTTGACATATTGAGAATTGTCAAAGGAAGAACTATGATGCATTTGATCACTAAGTATACCAGGTATGTATGGTTCTGTTATATTTAGGGTATGAACTGCCCAGTATTTAATTATATTGCCATGGATGAATTGAATATGGATTTGGAAAGTATGTCCAAAAAAGTATTTGAGGTATAGAGTATAGTTGGCATGCCATAGAGTCCAGCGGCTTAGCACTTCGGTGCGGTTTATTAACACTTTAGTGTGGTTCTTTAGCACTTATGTGCGGTCTCTTAGCACTTCGGTGTGGTTTATTAGCACTTTGGTGCGATTTTGACTCGTGTACTCAAGTCCTCAAAACTATGTTGGGCAATAATTTATTTGATAATAACTGATGAATAAATTAGAGAGTAAGTGAACTCTCGAAAAATGATAATAAATGGTGAATAAATTAGAGAGTAAGTGAACTCTCGGAAAATGATAATAAATGGTGAATAAATTAGAGAGGAAGTGAACTCTTAGAAAATGATAATAAATGGTAAATAAATTAGAGAGTAAGTGAACTCTCGGAAAATGATAATAAATGGTAAATAAATTAGAGAGTAAGTGAACTCTCGGAAAATGATAATAAGTGGTGATTAAGTTAGAGAGTAAGTGAACTCTCAGATAATAAATGGTAAATCATTTAGAAAGTAGGTAAATTCTCAGATAATGGCAAGGATAATAATAGGATTTATGTATCTGGATTATATTATGTTAATATTTGATTAACATAAGGGAAATAAAGGAGTAGTGATCAAACTGCATGTTTATTATATTATTGATATAATTCAAGCATGTTGATTTATATTAAATAATTATAATGCCTCACTAAGTATATACTTAGCGTGTGATGGTTTTTCACGCGTAGGTAGAAAACCCGGTTCAGAGTAAAGAGTTAGGCATCACTATCAAAGGGGATATATGTAGTATCGGTAATTACATATTTGATGTATTTTGATATTTCTAGTTGGCATGTATAAATAAAAGTAGCTCCTTTCAAACTAGTCTAGATATGGGTTGTAATAATAATATCTAGATAAGTGGTTAGTATATGATATTGAGTTTTATTTAAACGATACTAGTTTAAAGAAATTGCTAGTAACAAAAATCGGGTAAGATTATAGTAATGAAATTTTAGAGTACTCAAAATGATTTTTATTTTAGGCAGTTTTGTTAATTGTATAGTATAGTTAAAAATTTCTAAGTTGTTCTCTGAAATCGAGGTATATCTGATGGATTAAAATTTGGAAATAAATTTTACGCGATTAAAAAGGAAAATTTTTAAATCGTCATTTTTTACTTGTTCGGATAACATAAAATATGTTTTAAACATCATGTTACACTCTATACTAGTATTGGGTAATAAATACTGGTAAGGGTGTTACAGAGGTGTAGGACTCCTCTTTGTTGGACTGAACTCGGTGAAGGCAAGATGCTAGGTCCTGACTTACTTCGGGAAACCAAAGAAAGGACTACCATTATTCGTGATCGGCTTAAAGCTACCTTTGACCGACACAAGTCCTATGCTGACCTGGGCAAGAGAGATATTCAATACGAGGTTGGCGAAAAGGCCTTCCTCAAGGTATCTCCGTCCCCGTTTCATTGGCCCGTTCGAAGTAACTGAAAGAGTTTGACCAGTTGCTTACCGATTAGCCCTCCCCGAGGAGTTAAGCCAGATTCACAATGTCTTCTATGTATCTATGCTACGCAAGTACCGGTCAGATCCTTCCCATGTGATTGAACCCTGGTCTGTAGAAATCCAATCTAATCTGGCATACGAGGAAGAACATGTTCAGATCCTTGCATGAGAGACCAAGATGCTTCGTAACAAGACTGTGTCCTTAGTGAAAGTTCTGTGCCGAAGTCATTCCGTCGAAGAATCAACATGGGAACTTGAGGAGAGTATGTATAAATAATATCCTCATCTGTTTGCCTAAAATAAAAATTTGAGGACGAATTTTCTTAAAGGGGGAGAGTTGTCACACCCTAAAAATTGGTCTAGTCGGGGTTAGGTTTTGGTGATCAAATATTTTGTACCAGTTGTGTAAATTGCTCGATCTTGTACTTAATTTGAGGCAATAAAAGTTATTCGGGCTAATTCCTTCAATTGAAGGAATCAGCCATGAGCTCCCCACGTTGGGGAAGACATGGCGCAAGGTGGCGTCAATTGCCACCACGTGGGCAAGGCTTAGGGGAATTATGCCCAAAATATGCCATGACCCCATAAGCGTGGAACATGGGGAAATCAATTTGGAGGCCGGCCATTTGGGTATAAAAGGAGGAGGGGAATTGTGCGCAAGAAACGAAGAGAAAATGAGGGAACAAACAAACCGGTTCAGTGATAGGTTGGTAAGCTCGAGTTTTCCAGATCGATAAATTCAAGTCCTTGCTATCGATTGGCTCAAGGGGTTGATAAAGAACAACCGTCATCTCTTCTGAAAGACAAGGATAAAGGCATTGTTATCCGAGAACCTTAACAACATCGGGTTGTCGAGGTGAGTGTAGTTGTGTCAAGGGATAGGCTCGGTGCCATCTCGTTGCATTGTTTTGTGATTATGTTTGTATTTGTTTAAGGCCTCACGTAGAGCAACTATGTCGAATTTGACTAGCAAAATTCGGTAAGTGCCTTGCATTGCTTTGATAGGTGCAAATATGACTATGATATGCTACACATATGTGATATATGAAAATAATATGAAATGTGACATGATATGGAGCTAAGGCTCATTTTGATATATGATATGATATGACTGGAAAAAAATATGGACTATGTGAAATTGTGTAATTATGGACATTGGATACAATTGGCATGCCATGGGATTATTGAGCTCGGTTAAGTAAGGGAGGACTACGGTCCAGGGCTACGACCTATATGTGGGGAAATAAGGTCGGTCGTGTAAGGGATATATCTCCAGAGCTATAGCTCAAGGGTTACGGCCCACTCTCTGTTATATGTGTTGGTGTACAGGGGAATCCGTGTATCCAATGGTACCTAATGTGATGTGTGCCTATGAAATGTGCTATGACAATATGATTATGATATGACTATGTGACATGTAATATGTGAATATGATAGCATGAGAATATGTGTAATAAGCATGAATTGTGCATAGTATAACTACTTGTATATTTGATTATCATGCATTTCATAATATTAATCATTCATTGTAATTGTTATAACTACCTCACTAGGCTATGTAAGCCTAACATGTGTGTCTCATGCTTTTTCAGGTCCTTGATCAAATCCGAGCCTTGATTGTGTTATTGCGGTTGCAAGTCACGTCTTTGCCATATATGTATGTTTATCTTTAGCCTTGAAACTCCTAATAAGGTGGCATAGGACCTAAAGATGTTTAACCTACCCATTTTATTATGTGTATATTGCTTATGGTTTGTAATAACCCAAAAAGGGGTTTAAATGATATCTTAGATAAGGTTAAAAACGGTTAAAAAACATGTTTAGCCTAAAATGGTGGAAAACTAAATGGGTTTGAAATATTCTAGAATTTGGTGTGCTATTAGAGTTACTGATTATTAATTTGGTGGTAAAATATGGTAAGGTTTGGAAATCACTTGATAGGTTAATCCGAATAAAAATAGTTTTGAACAGTTACAAAATGGTCACTAAATATTGTATCGTCTAGTCAGATAGGTAAATGACCTCCGTTAGTAATGAAATTTCACAGGCTAATAATTAGTAAGTTTAATTTTAGTATGATACCTGAATTTCGGCTAAGGACCCTTAATTTGTAAAATTTACAATTTAGTCCCTAAGGTTAAGAAAAGTTTAAAATTGACCCAAACTCCGATTAAGTTTAGTAACCAACAAAGTGGATAAGTCTTAAGGATAATCAAAATGATACTTAGATTATATTTTTAACTCTGAAACCCTTTTTTGAACCTTCGATTAGTCTTCCGATAACACTATCCGACACGGATCCCTACTAGACCGGGAAAGGGGTGTTACACAACGACATTGTTGGACACCAACGATTAGCTTCCACAAGTGTTTGTCTTTTTAAGTGTAGATAGAGAAAAAATGGAGGAAGATGATGAATGAGTTATGGCTTTGCTTTTTGACATAGTCAAATAATTAATTTTATTGTAAAATAAGATAGATAAATATTGGTTAATTTGGCTGAATATTCCGTTTTGAGAAATTATTTGGAAAAACACGTCCCACTGAAAATCATTTGGAAAAATACCCCCCATTCGCTCCAAAAATTTTGTAATTATGTTTTTTTTATTTTGTTATGCTTGTATAGCGTTCGGTTATGTTATTTTATAAGCGTTTTTATTAGCATGTTTAAGGGTACAATTTACGTGTTTATAGACTCATTTATAAGCTCGTTCACGGACATGTTCAAGAACACTTAAACGAACACGTTTATCTCCTTAACATAGTCTTGTTCGTTCAGGCTAGGTTCATTTACACCCCTATAAATAGGCCCCCTCCACATCCACAAAAACTCACACCTTAAATTTCAAACTAATTCGCACTATAGTTGTCTGAGTCAATTTCATATTAATTCGCTTTGTATTTCTCTTAGTCAATTTCGTACTAATTCGCTCTATAATGGCAAGAAACGTAGATGATTTCTCATCTATTAAGAGAAAGGCATGCGATGTTTTTCGATAGTGACGGCGAACTACAAGTTTGAATGATATTCACGACAAAGAAAATCGCAGAGGATGCAATTAAGAACTACAACATACGTCGCTCAGTTGTGTCGACAGTGAAGAAAATGAATGCGTGCAACTATATTGCAAAATGTGTCCAAAAGGACTACAGATGTAACTAGAGGATCTGTGTATCATGAATGAAGAGGTTGAACAACGTGTGGCAGATAACAAGAAACGACGAATCTCATACATGCTAGTTCTTCCAATGTAATTGGATGATTCATACGTATTTTTAATTTCATCTTGTGTGAATGTTAACAGATTAAAAATGTTATTTCATACAATGATTTAAATGTCATCTTCAGAGTGTTCTTATAGGTCAGGCTCATCAACTGAAATATATTTAACATGATTTTTACACCCTTTAGGATGCCTTATACGAGCTAATTTTAGCACCATTGTAAACATATGTTCAAGTACTACGACGTGAAAGTTTAAATATATGAAATATTATCCTACAACACTCTGTAAATTCACCTAAAACATGTCTATCGAAGCTACAAACCTTGCCTTGAAAGCCTGCCATGATAACTTCCATATGGATCTTTAGGCAACTTTTTCTCCATGTTAGGATGTTTTTTGCTGCATTTTTCGCCACCCTAACGTACATGTGTTTATCTACAGGACGACATGGCTGCCATTTGTTCGTGCATTCAAAAAACGCTCCAAATATTGCCTTGAAAAGCCTACAATGAAAACGTCTGTTTGTAAGAAATAATAGGTGCAACACTTTATACACCTAATGCGAGTTTGACAGAACTCGCCATGAGTCAAAGGCTAGTTGCACCTATCGTTTCTTACCCTCTGCAACTGAATTTATGTGGCTTTTAGAAGAATCTTTGCATCTCCTATAAATACTTGTGACAAATAATGTTCGAGTATACAAGCTTTTTTTCTCCAAAAATTAGATGTTCTATTTCATACCACATCAAACGGTCTGGTATTTTATAAGTGGATTTTCTTCGAATGTGATGATCTATATACTTATTTTTCATGAAAAAGTCATAACTATATCTTTCAAATTTTTGAAGTTCTTCTTACAACATTATTTACACTTCAAATTCATCCTTGTAGCTCCTGCATTAAGAACATGAACATTAAAGTGCCTCATGCATCATAGGGCTTCATATGATGGTCCTAGCATCGTAAATGTATGGCATGCGGCCTTATGATTTTGATGATCTTATCACTAACTAAAACCGGTGTTTTTTTTGTAGCTTGTTTATTGAACTCCGACGGCGAAACTTCTGAACTAATAATATCATGAGTTCCACCAATGAAGCATTCCTTACAACATTAGGTATGTTGCGTAAGTTTCAGCGTAAGGATTTCAATGTTAGCCTCAACAGGTCTTCTTATCAGGATGAAGCAAAACATTGATGCACTCGTGCGTGCACTGCCGCCTTATTCTCTTATAAATGAGGCTGAAAGAAACCATATTGTCAAGCTTAATTGTACGTTGCCTTACAACACTCTTGCAAATAATGAACAGTCAGACAATTGTGCAGCCCAAATTACTTACGTAAAATTCTCTTAACTATTATTTACGAGTTTGATGAAACTCGTCATGAGTGTATGGTAGAGTTTTTGCAGGAATGTATTACATTTATGTATAACTCTTGTAAATGGTAAATGAAATAAATTTATTTCAAAATAAATTAGTTAGCTTATTACTTTTATGAAACTAATATTTTCAATTACTTTAAATTCGCTTGGTCAATTTATTTTAAATGAAAAGATAAATATATGTCAGACTTAAACGTCGTCAACAAAATTGCAAAATAAATTAGTATGGATTTTAAGTTTTTCTTACAACATTACAAAATCAATATCCAAAAACTATCCATTACATTTTCCATAATTAATTAAACAAAAAACTACCGCCAAAAAATTAATTTATTATAAACAAAACAATACATCTATCTTCCTTTTCTTGGTCCTCTTCCTCTCTTCGACCTTAGGGTTTATCTATGTCCTGAGAGCATTTGGTCATACAAACGTGGTGTCTGTCGAATTCTCAACTGAATCGGGGTTTGCTCATCGTCACCGTTATCATTATCATCAACATATCCACTCTCCTCCTCGTCTATTTCATCTTCATGATATAGAGTCATACGACACGGTTGACTGAACATACTTGGACCTACTCCCCCAATACTGCCAAAAAATATAGGACCTAATATGGTCGTCGTCGACAATAGTTCTGTCACTGACTCCTCATCATGATGCTACATTTCATGATATTGAGCTTGTGAGACCACAAACTCAGGCACATAAACACATTTAGAAAATTACATGTAGAACCTTGCACTTGTGATGCATATTCTTGTCCTTGACTTGCCCAATTACCAGGCATACCTCTCTGCATGCCTCATTCATATGGAATATGCAAATTCCATGACCCTTGTGTCAAGGAAACAACTTGATCCCACCTCGGGGACCCATATGACAGTTGAAAACTAGCGACATCAAATGCCTGTAATATTGGTTCTGGTTCAGGTTTCGATTCCGGTTCTGCCTATCTTCTGCCGCGTCTACCTCTACTTGTACCTCTCATCCTTCCGGATCTGCCTTATGATGACCCCGCACCAGAAGCTGACTCAGCCAATGCTTCCTGGGCTTGTCGGATTAAAAGCACAACATCCTGTTCAGCTTGGGTCGTCAAGTATAGTTTGATGTTCGCGGCAAACCACTAATGGTACTCAAAAGTCGAAAAATTGAAATCATCCGCTTGAATAGATTTGACAGGAGGCACTATTCTTACCTTTCCATGCCACTCTCGTATGTACGTTGAATGTTTGGTTGGCCAGTCTGTTTCACTCTTACCACGTCCGTCTAACTCTTCCAATTCATCCAAGATGAGCAGATCAACCGGCACTAGATGGTGGAATTCGAACTGCCTAAAGACCCAATTGTCGTAAAAAACTCAATAGTCGCGAAATGTATTAACGACATTACGGAACACCAATTATCTGTATCATCGTACGCAATAGCTGAAATTACCATTTCACAATCAACAACCAAATATGGCATCCATAGGAACTATAACAAATCGTCCATTAAAGAAAATCATTCGCATATAAATTAACATAATTTTGCAACAACCAACAAAAACCAAATATAAATACAAATTTGCATTACCTGATCTTGGCAGTAGAGGTCAATCTTCGCTCTCACTTCGAGGATTAATTTCATATGGTACACATCCTTTTTGATGTTTTGTCTCCATTTGCATAATACAAATACATACATACATCATGGTTTCCCTAAAAAAATTTAAAATAATTATGGGAATGAACATTATTACCTTGTTGCGAGTGGGAATTCATACAGTAGTTTGGAAATTAGAGCCAAGAATGGAAGCCTGAACTAGACCCATGACTGAAGCAGCACCAAACACCCACCAATACCGGCATACACAAATCTCTTGTTCACGAATGTATGGGTCACTACCTTGCACAACTCTCGGTAGAGGAAAACTAATATTGTAGATCTCCAATTGAATCTTCTTGATTCATGTGCAGTATTCAAGAACCGGAGGTATTGCGAGTGCACGTGGGAAGTCTATTTGTCTAGAACTATCATCCCATCGGCAAGACAAAATATATACGCCTGAGCAGCATTTGCAATATTGGTGCTATAGAATTTCGATTCACTTAAAACGCACTCTTGATCCACGTCATCCTCACCCGTTTGCCAGCTATTTTCGACCCCACTGGTGTCTTCCTAAAATGTTTCTCACAAAGGGATTCTGGAATATAGTTGTTGCATCCAATGACTGGAAATCTTGAAATTGGGACGCCAAGATGCATAGCAACATCTTGGAAGGTGATTGTTCACTCCCCGCATGGCATGTGGAACGTGTGCGTCTTCAGTCTCCAACGTTCCACCAACACATTAATCACCTGCGGCACGATGTAAAATCATGAATCTTTGTCGCGTAATTAAATCTGGCTGTCTCTAGAAATCCATAAATATCTATGCATAGCAGCTCGTTCTATAGAATCTAGGGCCAAAATTTATTCTCCTCCCTCTAGAAACACACGATTTAAATTAAATTACTAACATACATTTTACAAACTACAAATTAAAATTAAAAAAAATAATTAATCAATTATTACCAATAAGTCCATGTTGTTCGTGATGTGATCCTGTTCTCGTCTTAACAATACCATTTTTATTCTAATAATTCTCCACCAAAAAATGTTAAATCCTAACAACGCAATCAAATAACAAATATTTTTATCAAATAAACTTGGAAACACTACAATAAAAAATCAAAAAAACTGTTTACTTTGAATCTTCTGAATTTTTTTGCGCGCTTGATTCAGGGCCTCTATGAAATTCACACGACTTAATAATGATATCACTTGCTTTGCTCGAACTAAACATGTTAAAGAATATATAGGTGCTCAACACTCTAGACCAAACTTCCTATTTATATTACACAACATAAAACCCTAACTTCAAAAATTTGACCATTGGCCAACGGGTAGAAAAGGTAACTTGCCATGGCTCCACAGCGAGTTCCATTTTCTATCCCCTATCCAACAATCATTTTTTCCAAGTTACGGCGTTTGGTTGAGACGTTGGACGGCTATTAACCCTTCCAAACTCGCCATCCTCATATGGCGAGTTCGATTTAGTATTTGGTTAATCACCTAATTAAGATTAAAATAAGATTATAATTTATGAAAAAAATTGGAACCCCCATACGTGATACGGTGAGTTTGAATAGAAAAGAATATATTCTTCAAACTCGTCTTACCAGTGCGGCGACTTTACTGTAAGGGTCCTACTTAGGGCATTTTACAACTCTTGGGGTTGCTTTGGTCATAATAGGATCTAAAGATCCTATATATAACCTTAAGCCCGTAACAAATACAAAGTTATCCGAAAGTTACCTATTTAAGCATTTTGATTTATGGCATCACTGGTAATTTGCAGGCTTTAGTTTGACAATAATTAGTATTGGTTTGTACGAATTCCCAAGTTTTTTAGCCTTAACATAGACTGCAATGCATATGGTTTTTCAATTCATAGCATCTGCGCCTACTTTTAGATACTAGAAGTTGATTCTTGTTCTCTGATGTGAATAATTTTATTTTGGATGAAGCTGATGTTGATTGCTTAGTCATGGATTAGAGTTTTTGTTTATGGTGTTTATCTATCATCTTATTTTTGGTTTTGTTGCTTATTGTGTATGACTTGTTTATGATCATATATTAAGCATATTGTCACGGGGCTAGGTCAGCCTGAAAAACCAAGCAAAGGACTTGGTTAAAGAGCGGAACGAAGCAAGGAAAAACAAAGATGGATGAGCGAATTCTTTCTCTTATTACGCAAGAAAATTGGATGATTAACAAGGTTGAGGCGAGCCTCTATTTATAGGCGACCACCCCTTGATCCGACGGGTACAAATGAATTGAATCAATGGTCAAGATTAGCCTAGACTATCTAACTAAGAAAAGGTAATGATATCTTAATTACCTTTTTTAGTAGACGAGATCACCAAGGATTTCCATGGATGCTTTCCTTGTGTGGTGGGAGGAGAATCTCCATGAATCGGGGGATTGTGTTGGCTTGGTCCCTTTCTATGAATATCTCGGTCAACTTGATGAGCACTCTCCAAGGTGGCGGACTTGGGCAGATTGGGCTTGAGCAGGCCTAAGAGTTGTGATACAACCTCTTGGGTTGCGTGTAGTTTGTTGGACTCAGCCCCCTAATGCGTGGATGGTGTGGCTCTCAGCCCTATTGTGCGCCCTGTGGTGCTCGTGGTACTCGGCAGCATGCTCGCTGTGTGCTTGGGCCCTTGGGTGGGCGGTCGGCTTGGTCATGTGTACGACCATCTCAGTTATGGGTTGATGGGCTGTGATATTCTCCCCCACTGAATTGAGCGAAGCCCTCGTCGTTCATTGTTGTTGTAATTCAGCTATCTTGTTCGAGAATTGCCATACGTCCTCGGCAAGTTCCCAACTAGCCACGGCTTCGGGAAGTCCTTTCCAAGGCACGAAGTATTTGTGCCTTGGCCTATGGCCTAGTCGTCAAATCACTTGGTCCGTCTGGATGTCTTGTGCCTTCTTCTCATAGAAGACCTTCACTCTGACTGGTTCTTGGCTGGATCTCCTCCGCTCCTAATCATCGGCATCCTCATGGTATAGCTTGAGCATGCTGATGTGAAATACATGATGGGCTCGTAGTTTGGGTGACAACTCCAACTTGTAGGCCACCTTGCCTACTCAGTTCACGAATCGATATGGTCCCTCGTATCTCCTCACGAGCGCCCTATGAATAGAAGAATTGCGAAGGGTCATATTTAATTTTGTGAGAACTATGTCCCCTACCTAAAACTCAATGTCTCGGCACTTTTGGTCTACCAACTTTTTCGTCTGCTTCCCGGCCTTGTGTAGACAAGCCTGGGCTAAGTCACATTGTTCTTGCCAAGCCTTTGTGAAATTAAAGGCTGGTAGACTCGGCCCCTAATACTTGGTCAGAACAGCATTGGGTGTTAGTGGTTATTTTTCGGTCACAATCTCGAATGGGCTTCGATTGGTTGCCTCACTCTGTTGCAAGTTGTAAGAGAATTGGGACACGTCCAACAGTTTTGGCTATTCCCTTTGTGTGGCACTCACATAGTGCCTCAAGTAGATCTCTAGTAGCGCATTCACTCTCTCAATTTGTCCATCCGTCTATGGGTAAAAGCTGGTTGAAAAGTTCAAGTTGGATCCCAACAACTTGAATAGCTCGGTCCAAAATCTGCCAGTGAAGTGAGTATCTCTATCGCTCACGATCGTCTTCATAATTCCTCAATATTTCACCACATGTTTGAGGAATTGACGGGTAACCTCCTTAGGGCAGACCTTGCTGGCAGGTATGAAGGTCGCATACTTTGAGAACTTGTCAACCATAACCATGACACTCAAAAAACTGTCATTGTTAGACAAACCAATAATAAAATTAAGGGAAATACTCTCCCATAGTCTCTTAGGGATGGGTAATGGTTGCAACAAACCCATCAGCTTCTTGGCATCCACCTTGTCTTGTTGGCACACAAGACAAGTCTTGGCATAGGCCTCAACATCGTCCCTCATGTGTGGCCAATAGTATCGTTCTGAAAACAACACCAATGTGTGATGTATCCCTGGATGACCCACCCATCTCGAATTATGACACTCTTTCAAGAGTTGCTTACGTAGATTATTGAATTGGGGAACGTAGAGACTGTGTCCTCGTGTGTATAGCAAGTCTTCCTTGATCCAATATTGTCGGGACTTGCACTCCTTGGTATACTTGACCAATTCCTTGGCAGTAGGGTCATGGGATAGCCCTTCCTTGATGCTCTCTAGCAACTCCTCATCGGGTTGGCTGATGGTGGCAAATGTGGACCTACGGCTTAGTGCGTCAGCCATAGTGTTGGCTTTTCCCGGTTTGTGCTCTATGGAAAAGTCAAACACGGCTAGGAACTCTTACCATCTAGCCTGCTTAGGAGACAATTTCTTTTGGGTTAAGAAATAATTAATAGCACTATTATCGATAAAGACGACAAACCTCGAACCCAATACATGGTGTCTCCAAGTGCGCAAGCAATGAACCACGGTGGTCATCTCCTTCTCTTGGACGGTGTAATGCCTCTTGATCTCATTTAAATTTCAACTCTTGAAAGCTATTAGATGTCCCTCTTGCATGAGCACCCCTCCGATTGCAAAATCTAATGCATCGTTGTGAATTTCAAATGCCTTGGTATGGTCGGGCAGTGCCAACACCGGCTCACTTACCATGGCTTGTTTCAACCCCTCAAAGGCTTCTTGACAACTCGAACTGCAATCCCACCCCTTGTCCTTCTTCAGCAATTCGGTCAAGGGCGTGGCGATGTTGGAGTAGCCTTTGATGAATCTCCGATAGTAGTTTTCTAAGCCAAGGAAAGAGCGTAGCTCGATGACCTTGGTTGGCTGCTCTCATTCATCTATGGCTCGGATCTTACTCTTGTCCATCCAGATCTTGCCTCTCCAATGATATGGCCCCAGAATGAAACTTCTTGTTTGGCAAAGGAACACTTCTCCTTCTCGATGTACAACTCATTATTCGGAGCATCTGCAAAACCTTTCTCAAGTGCCTTATATGCTCCTTAAATGTTGTATTGTAAATAACTATATCATCAAGATATACAACCACAAATTGATCAAAGAAAGGGTGCAATACCTTGTTCATTAAGGTGCAAAATGTAGCATAGGAGTTGGTGAGGCCGAAGGACATAACGAGAAACTCATATGACCCATAACTTGTTATACATGTTGTTTTGGGCTCGTCTCCTTTGGCAATCCGCACTTGGTAATATCCTGAGTGAAGATCTAGTTTGGTGAATCATCTAGCGCTCCCAAGTTGGTCGAACATGTCCAAAATTATGGGAATGGAGTACTTGTTCTTCACAGTAAGTTTGTTTAAGGCTCGGTAGTCAATGCACATTCACAAACTGCCATCGTGCTTCTTTTGAAAAAGCACTGGTGCACCATAAGGTGCCTTGGATGGCCTGATGTGGCCCACATCCAAGAGCTCCTTCAACTGCCTTCGTAGCTCCTCTAATTCCGGTGGTGCCATCCGATATGGAGCCTTGGCTGGCAGCTCGGCATTCAAATACAACTAAATCTTGTGATCCACCTCTCTCTTGGGTGGTAACACCTTCGGCAACTCAGAAGGCATTGTGTCCTTGAACACTTCAAGGATTCGTCCTATAGTATCGAGGATATCCATGGTCTCTATGGCCTCATCCTCCTTGAGTACGGCAAGGTAGGAAACTTATTCTTTGCACACTCCTTTGTTGAATTGGATCAAAAATAGCATCTTGGCTTGTACACCTGCCTCTCGACTCACCGGTACAATGCATTGATGTTGGCAGTCGTGGATATACAAACAATCAGCAAATGGTAGAAGAAGTGTATTAATCCGATCTAAAAACAATAAACTAATTACTAAATCGTAATCATCTAAAGGGATTACCTTGATGGACTCTTTACCTGTACAACCTCCAAGTTGAAGCTCTACCCTCCTTGCCACTCTGGCTATGGGTTCTTCCTTGGATTTCACTTTCTTGATCCACCCGCTTGCCTTCTCCACATGAAGGCCAAGCTTCTTGGCAACCCCCTCGGACATGAGCAACTCGGATGCTCCAGTGTCCACTAGCGCGCTCAATTTCTTACTGGCAATTATGACTTCAACATACAAAAGCCCATTCTTTTTGCAGGTAGACTTGGTTTGAAGGGAACTTATGATAGAACCAAGCTGAACAATTTACTCGGTTGTCCCATTATCTCCTTTGATGGCGGAAATGGTCATTTTCTTTGGGCAATCTTTGATGTAATGAGGTACATCACAATGAAAGCATTTTACTAGACCTTGGCCCTTCCTTTCCCATAATCTGACAAATCAGCTAGACTTGTTATTTGAGGGTCTTCCATTGCCATTCTTATCACCCCGGCTTTGGTTAGCTTGTTTTTCTCTCCCCAACCATTGCCCTTATGTTTTGGCTTTGGCTTGGGTGAGTCGTTCTTCTTCTCAAACATGGCTATGTCTTTGGCCTCGTCTAAAGCCTTGGAGAGTTCTTGGACTCCCCTTCTCTCCAACTCTAACATGGCCCACCGTTAGAGTCCGTCCATAAAGATGGAGAAACCCTCAGCTTCACTTAGATCCGAAATTTGAAGTTTGATCTCGGTGAACTTCCTTACATACTCTTGGATGATGTCATCATGCTTGAGCTCTCGTAGCATTTTTCGTAACTCTCTTTGAGCATTTTTGGGGTAGAATGCCTCTTTGATCTCATCTTGGAGCTCTTCCCATGTCATGAATAGAACATCCTTGCTCTTCTCCTCCGAGCACCTGGGTCGCCACCATAAAAGAGTACGTACTCTTTTATGGAACATCCTTTGGCTAGCTTGTCTTTCTCTCCCCAACCATTGCCCTTATGTTTTGGATTTGGTTTAGGTGAGTCGTTCTTCTTCTCAAACTTAGCTATAGCTTCGGCCTCGTCCAAAGCCTTAGAGAGTTCTTGGACTCTCCTCCTCTCCAACTCCAAGTTGGCCTATATTAGAGTCTGCCCATGAAGATAGAGAAACCCTCGGCTTCACTTAGATTCGGGATTTGAAGTTTGATCCTGGTGAACTTCCTTACGTACTCTTGGATGGTGTCATCATGCTTGAGTTGCCGTAGCTTTATCCGTAACTCTCTTTGAGCATATTTGGGGTAAAATGCCTCTTTGATCTCATCTTGGAGCTCTTCCCATGTCACGAATGGAACATCCTTGCTCTTCTCCTCCTTGCACCTGCGTCGCCACCATAACAGAGTGACGTCAGTAAAATAAGTAGAGGCGGTGTTTACCTTTGTGGATTCATCCACTATATTCATGCGGCAGAAATATTGCTCCATGCTCCAGATGATGTACTCTATATCTTGAGCGTCTCTCGTCCCTTTGAACTCCTTCAGTTTTGGGACATTAGCTAGCACCTTTATTGGGCTAGCCATCACGCCACTTGTCACGGTGGTTTTGTAGATGAAAAGCTTAGACGTGAGCACATCCACCATCTTCTTGAGTTCGAATAACTCAGCTTTAAGTGACCCATTTTGCAATTCTAAGCTCTCGATTAACTCATCAACGAGGCTTCGGAATTCCTCCTTAAGATGGTCCCCCTTGGTGTCTAACTCATCTAGTCAGTCATCCACCACACTGAGTCTCTCCGTCGACTCTTTTGTGGTATTCTCCAAACGGGTAACTTTGCCTTGCAAAGAGGAAATGGTATCCCTTGAACTGGCCCTCTTGGCCTTGTCGGAACAAGTCTCCATGGTCTTTTTTGCAGCAGCATCACTTGGGTTCATCAATTTGAACGTTCCTTGCTGAAAAATATGGCTCTGATACCACTTATCACGAGGCTAGGTTTCAAATAGCAAGAACCGTGCGGCCCTAGTCACAGAACACTTGAGAGGCAGCTAGGTCAGCTTAAAAAACCAAGCAAATGACTTGGTTAAATAGTGAAAATGAAGCAAGGAAAAACAAATATGGATGAGTGAATGCTTTCTCTTATTACTCAAGAAAATTGGATGATTGACAAGGTTGGGGTGAGCCTCTATTTATAGGCGACCGCCCCTTGATCCGACGGTTACAAATGAATTGAATCAATGGTCAAGATTAGCCTGGACTATGTAACTAAGGAAAGGGAATGATATCCTAATGACCTTCCTTACTAGACAAAATCACTAAGGATTTCCATGGATGCTTTCCTTGTGTGGTGGGAGGAGAATCTCCATGAATCAAAGGATTGTGTTGGCTTGGTCCCTTTCTATGAATATCTCGGTCAACTTGATGAGCACTCTCCAAGGTGGCATCTTATTACTCACAAAAATTGTATGATTGACAAGGTTGGGGTGAGCCTCTATTTATAGGCGGTCACCCCTTGATCCAACGATTATAAATGAATTGAATCAATTGTCAAGATTAGCCTAGACTATCTAACTAAGGAAAGGGAATGATATCCAAATCACCTTCCTTACTAGACAAAATCACCAAGGATTTCCATGGATGCTTTCCTTGTGTGGTGGGAGGAGAATCTCCATGAATCGGAGGTTGTGTTGGCTTGGTCCCTTTCTATGAATATCTCGATCAACTTGATGAGCACTCTCCAAGGTGGCAGACTTGGGCGGATTAGGCTTGAGTAGGCCCAAGGGTTGTGATACAGCCTCTTGGGTTGCGTTTAGTTTGTTGGACTCAGCCCCTGATGCGGATGGATGGCGTGGTCATCAAGCTCAGCTACTTGGTGCGCATGAATGGTGTGGCTCTTGGCCCCCATGGTGCACCCCGTGGTACTTGGCATCATGCTCGCTGCGTGCTTGGGCCCTCAAGTGCGCGGGCGGCTCGGTCATATGTGCGGCCATCTCAGTTATGGGTTGATGGGTTGTGACAATATGCTCATTTACATATGTGGCTATACCTTTTTGAGATATAGCATAGAATAACATCTCAATACATTAAGACACTACCCAAATTTGTACTCCAAAATTTCTATTTAATATATACTAATTTACTATAATTATCTCCTTAATTGATTATTTAAACTTAATTAAACAACCTAAAATACTAAAGGCTCTAAGTAATTAATTAAACTAAGCGATTAATTATTTAATAAAAAACACATGCTAATTTTAAAGTCATGCAAGCATACATATAATTTAAACTAGATTAAACAAATAAATTAAAGCTAAGAAAAAAGACCAAGTTAAACTTCTATTAAAATCTGAGTGCCAAATTACAAACAAAAGTGACTACAATGAAATATTACAAAACCTGAGGCCCAAACCATGAAAACCCGAAAAGAAAAGTGCGGGTCAAGGACCGACCCATTTGAAAACACGCGGGTCGTCCTTGACCTGGTTCCAAAATGGCACCGTTTTGGGTCGCTTATAAATGGCCTGATCTGAGTTTAACTCGATCATTTGGCCGAGTTTCACACTCCCTCTCTTCCCATTCACTCTCTCAAAACTCTATGCTACAAACACCTTATTTCCCAGAAACCAACCCCATTTCAGATCAAAATCCCCTATTTTGGGATTAACACTAATTGAGTTTATCAAGAACTCAAATGGGTTCATCTTTTTCAGCACAATTATGCTGCAAGCGCCGCCGCTCAATCTTTTCTCGCCACTCACCAGCCATCAACAGAAGTTCGCCTGCCACCACCTAGAAAATTGACCACCCCTAACCTTGCTCCGGTGTTCGTGATGTGGTTTCCAACCTCCGTCGAGCAATTTTTGGATGTCGTCTATTCGAACCAAAACCCTAAAAAAATTTGATTTCAACTTTGATTCCTCTAGATCTAGGCCTGATCCGATAGGATCTACCCTTTCTCCTCCGTCCTAAGTCTACTCTACTTGCTCTCGATCTCATTTTCAACCCCATCGTTAGACACGATCTCCGGCCACCAGAAAATACCTCAATTTCCCTCGATTTTTGACTTTCCTTTTGTTTCCGCTTTTTCTACATACGAGAAGCTAACATTTTCTTTTGATTTGTAGGAATTCGAAAGCAAAAAGATGAGGATTACCTTCTCGGTAATCTCCGATGAAGGTCAACCGGTGATGATCTAAATCTCCGGTGACCGTTCATATCTCAGGTGACGTTCTTACTTTCCAACGGCTCTCCAACTTCGGCGATTCAGCTCCCGATAGTAGGTAAATTTCCTAGATTGCCCTTTTTGTCTCTTTCTTTATAATTATTATTTAATATCTGATATTATTGCTAATTATTGTCTCCTCTTTGTAAAAGATTCTCTTTTATCCTATTTATAGGTGGGTGGGATGTGATATACGGATAACGTTGTGTGAAAGCATAATCTTAGTGAAGGGAAATAGACCAATAGCCTGTAGCCACGTGTCCCGATTTGAGAGGGAAAAGGGTTATTAGATTTGTTTTTGTGTTTATTAAGTCATATGTATTGGAAATGGGTGGGAAAAGAATGTAAAATTGGATGTTGGGATCTAATTGGGCTTTTAGGTGTTTGTAAAGGGTTTTGGGTATTTACAAATGTAAATGGTCACTTGTATTAGACTTGGAGGATTATTTATTGGATATTTGGACCTGTTGTGTGTTTTGAGTGCTATGCAAACGGTGCAAGTATACATGTCGCAAGTAATAGTATAGTATAGATATCGTCTCCACAAGGATTGGTGCTACTTCGGGAATCTAACTTCTTGCACTAAAAGTAAAAAAACACAAATAGGCGATTGTAGGAGTTCTAATTAACAATAAAATAAAAGAACTATTAAATAAAAAGAAGATGTAATTGAATAGAAGAGATTAGGCCAGGTTATCATGAGTCGTGGTGTGATAATTTAATGGACTGTCATGGTAATTGAGTGCTAGAGTAGCTCAATTGCTTCAGCAATTGGATCTAGACAGATTGTTGGGGCAATTCTGCGACAACCTGGGTAGTTCTGCAATTGTCTGGGCATGTCTGTGAATTCCTGGGCAAGTCTGCGATTGCTAGGGCAATTGGGTGACAACCTTTAAAGTTCGGCGAAACGTTCTTTAATGATTTCTCGTTATCCCTAACTCGAAACATTGTTAATTGCGCATGCCTTGTGTTGCGTGTAATAAGTGCTACACAATTGTGCAAGTATACACGTCGCAAGTAATAAAGTGATACAAGTATCAAGTATCGTCTCCACAGGGATTGGTTTAGGCCACTTTGCTTAAGTTACTGCGTTGGAAAAGAAAAACACAAGTAGGTGATTGTAGGAATTATAACTAATGAGTAAATTAAGAGCAATAAACTAAAAGAATAGATGAAATCAAGTGAGAGAGAATAGGCGAGGTTATCGTGAGTTGAGGTGTGATGGCCGATTGGATCGTCTTGGTAAAAGAGTGCAAGGGCAACTTGCACAGCGGGGTTGCCTGGGTGACTAGCTGGGCAACTACTTGGGCGACTGGGCAGCAACATCAAGGTTCGACGGAGCATTCTTCAATGCTTTTTTATTATCCCTAAGTTGAAACTCTAGCTATTTGTGTATGCCTTGATAATACATCCCTGCGTGAATCAAGGGTGAACAACAACCAATTTTGCGCTCCTCTTAGCCGTTGAAATCCTTAGCTTATTCCTAAGCCGGATTAATCTTCACCATCAATAGATTGAATAAAGACCATACTCATTCATTTCTTGAATCTAACTCTCCCGATATTAGATAAATAGATGAAGTTATGAGATCCTCTCCCAATTCACTTGCAAACAAGAATAAGAACCAAGAATGAGTAAACCTTGAATTGAAAGTGCAAACTCTTATTACCTAAACAAAATCCAATTGTTTTTCACAACAACAAAACACAATAACCCCAACCAATCAAGTTAGTTCATGGTTGGGTTCAAAAGATATACAAAGAATAATCCCCAAACCATGAATCTAATGGAAGAAAAAAAGAAGAAGAAGAAATCGAACTCTCCCCCTTGCTCTCTTATTGAAATCTCTACCTTCTTGCCCTTTGGAGTTGTCGAAAATCCTCTCTTCTTGCTCAACTCTCTTTGACGGCTTGGTCTCCTTTAAATAGGAGATGGCTAGGTCAAAATCATTCTTGAGGAGGAAGTTAAGTTGGAATTAAATACTTTAAAAGAAATAATTCTTTATTATATTCAAATTCCTTCTAGATCTTCTCCTATCTTTTTGGGATTTAATTTCTCTTTGACCTCTTCATGGCAATCAAACTCCTTTGGGATTTAACTTTGCTCCACATCATCTTGGGCTTATCTAGTCATCAATTTTGACTTCCATATCATCTTATCCCTTAACGAAAAATTGCCTTGGCAACTAGCTCGGCATCTCCTTCATGCATTGCCTTGGCAACTATGTCGACATCTCCTTCATGCATTGCCCTGGCAACTGGTTCTAGCCTTGTTTAGGCAAGTGATTCTGCACACACACAAAAGCACACCAAAGCAGCATCTTTTTTCACAAAAATCACCAAGTTATGTAATCAAGCTCAACGGTGGAGAGAAACATAAATTAATGCATGAATGACTAATTATGCAACTAATATGAGCCTAAGTCTAACAATAATATGAATTAAAGCGGTAATAAAAATAGTACTTTTGAACACTTATCACACCCCTAAACTCAAACTATTGCTTGTCCTCAAGCAATGCAAACTAACAATTACCTGCCAAGATTTTAATCATCAAAGACATGCTTCAAACTTGAATTCAAACCTCGGAACCGTGGCACAAAGTATGATCACCTTTTAATTTTTTGGATAGCACAAAAATTACCCGGAACCAAACTATAATGCTCGTGACAAGTGTATGTGTAGTTGTGTACAAGTTGATTTTCAAGATTCTATGTGAACAATAGGCTTTTATCAATTTAATTATCGAGGCATTTATTTTTATTTTCAATAGAGCCAATTTTGGGCACCTCTAGCAAAGTTAGCAATTTCTCATTTTATTTTAGTCGACTAGAGCCAATTTCGGGCACCTCTAGCGATTCTTTAATGTGCATTAACTACTAGAGCCAGTTTCGGGCACCTCTAGCGATTCTTTAATGTGCATTAACTACTAGAGCCAGTTTCGAGCACCTCTAGCAAGAATTTAACTTTAATTTTCAATTTTAAATTTACCCAAATTTTAAGCAACCTAAGTTCACTAAGTTTCTTTCAATCAACAAGCCACAACCGTGTAACAAAAATTCAGCATCATAGTAAAATTCTAAGTTCTTTTCATGAAATCCTAAAATTAAAGGTTCTTTCAATTAAGTGCAGTGGCAAAAATTCATCATTGGATATTCAACAAGTCTTAAGCAATTAAATCCAATTAAAGGCATGGTAAGTAACATATGCAACATATATGTGATTGCTAAAGATGAATGAAACTAAACATGAAACTAACTAGAAACCAACACCCCTAAACTCGAGAGAAGCATTGTCCTCAATGCATGTAAAAGTGAAACAAAATTAAAAAGAAACTAAATGAAATGAGTTAGTCGGAGAGGTCGTCACCTCGAGTGATAAGTTTCCTTCGTTTCGTTTGCTTGATTCATTTTCTAGTCGGTGGTTGAATGCTTGTGACCGGTACCGCGTGAATAACATTACTTTGATTTGATCCATGTTTGCCGATGCAGGTTCACTTGCCTGGGCATCAGTAGTTGCCGAAGCCATTGTTGTTGCCTAGGCATCTTGATTTACATTCTTTGTGGCAATCGCTTTGAGGTAATTCTTTGGGGGCATCCCTCATTGTTGTCGTCGTGGCAAGTAGTCGGCAGGGAATTTCTTTATAATGGTGGTTGTGAGTCTTGTTGTGGAAAGAAAAAAAAGAAAACCTAGAAACTAATATAATGAAGACAAATAAAATAAAATATCTCCTAAAATTTCCAAAAATAAATAAAAAAACAAAAATAAAGTTCCAAAATAAATAAATTAATTAAAATTAAAAAATTCTTAGAAAGAGCATTTTTCATGTATCTTCTAATGTTACTGCATATCTGAGAAAACTTGAGGAGGATCGTTTCTGATACTTCTTATAGTCCATCCGCACCCTCCATCGAGTGATAATATTGCCCAAAAAGAGTTGGGCCAATATGCTCGTAGCTACTCCCCTTTGTGTTACCATGGTGGAGGTGTCTTTCTTTCGTGTTCCCTTGTAGTCCATGCACATCTTCCACCTTGCTATTGTTCCTGAAGGCACAAATATATTAATAGGAAAAATTATATCCATTCACAACCATTCAATTACCTCATTCTTGTCGACTTCTATAATGGTTGGATGTATCCTTTGTTGTCGTGGCAATTGCTGCTCAAGCCAATTGCCGTGGCAATTAGTTGCCAAAATTCACTGTAAGTCAAAGGAAAACCAGTTTTATGAAAAGCTTCATGAGTCCAAACACCATTTTTTTTAGGCTTCTCAAACATCTCCATCAGTGATGGCTTCAAATCTACCAGCGTCGGTTCCTCAAAGAATACCTGCAATGGAGGAGGTGAGTTTTTAAAGAATTCAAAAGGTTCAACCATCACCTGCCCATATTCCATTGGCAAAGTATTGTCATCTCGTTGATCTTGCATGTGGTCGTGCAATTGCCGTGGCAAAGGTGGATGAGAGCAATTTACAAATTCCTGCTTCAACATCAACGTTGTAACCTTCTGGGCATTAGGTTCCTCAGAATTTGCTGTACTATTGTTGTTCTCAGCTTCACTGAGTGTTGTTGTGGCATTGCTCTGTTCAGGCTCCTCAATCATTGCCGAGGCAATTTGTTGCTCAGGCTCATCATGTGTTGGGCAGTCTCTCTCATTGGCATCCTCTTGACTTGGAGGTTCTAGTTGTTCCTCACACATCGGAGAGCATTCCTTGCATTGTTCCTTGTCCTCTTGCCTTGGGACGTTAGTATCCCCAGGAATGGATTGTTGGTGCATGTTATCCATGGCATATGTGGATCTCCTCAATTGATCTTCTGAATCCCCCAAGGTTACATCCCACTAAGCTATCCTTGCATCCATTTTCTTTGATAGCTCTCGAATCTCTTTAATTGATCTGTCAAGTTTAGCCAAGGAAGCTAGCAATATTTTCTCCAAGGAATTGGAATGTTCTTGAAAAGGACTACGTTGCTATGGCTTATCTATTGTCGTGACACTAGGCTGCTAATAAGGACTATATTGCCGAGGCATGTCTGTTGCTGCAGCAAAATTGTTGTGGTAAAAAAATTGAGCTTTTTGATCATACCATGAAGGATTTTACTGTTGGTTCAATCTATGGTTCTCCATGTAGTCATATGCACCGAAAATTTGAGGGCAATTTTCAAACACATGATGTTCTCCACAACAAGTGCACGAGTTTTCCACGGTATATGCTTTTCTCGGTTGGTATAGGTAATCATCGAAGGGTGCAAGAAACTCTTGATTGGATTGATTCATATCTTCCTGCATCAACTCTCGAATAGATCGGCTTTTATTTCTAGACATGTTGATGTCCCTTAACTTGTAGCGCACCTGATTTTTTTTTGATAAAACAAACAAAAAGAAAAGTTTGTAGAACTAATAAGAAAAATGCAATAACAAAAACAACTAACACCAATTGCAATTCCCCAGAAACGGTGTCAAAAACTTGTTACGCGTAATAAGTGCTATGCAATTGTGCAAGTATACACGTCGCAAGTAATAAAGTGATACGAGTATCGAGTATCGTCTCCACAGGTATTGGTTTGGGCCACTTTGCTTAAGTTACTGCGTTGGAAAAGAAAAACACAAGTAGGTGATTGTAGGAATTATAACTAATGAGTAAATTAAGAGCAATAAACTAAAAGAATAGATGAAATCAAGTGAGAGAGAATAGGCGAGGTTATCGTGAGTTGAGGTGTGATGGCCGATTGGATCGTCTGCAAGGGCAACTCAGTTGCTGTGGCAACTTGCACAGCGGGGTTGCCTTGGCAACTAATCGATGGTTGCCTGGGCGGCTGGGCAGCAACTTCAAGGTTCGGCGGAGCGTTCTTCAATGGTTTCTTCTTATCCCTAAGTTGAAACTCCAGCTATTTGTGCATGCCTTGATAATACATCCCTGCGTGAATCAAGGGTGAACAACAACCAATCTTGCACTCCTCTTAGCCTTGAAATCCTTAGCTTATTCCTAAGCCGGATTAATCTTCACCATCAATAGATTGAATAAAGACCATACTCATTCGTTTCTTGAATATAACTCTCCCGATATTAGATAAATAGATGAAGTTACGAGATTCTCTCCCAATTCACTCGCAAACAAGAATAAGAACAAAGAATGAGTAAACCTTGAATTGAAAGTGCAAACTCTTATTACCTAAACAAAATCCAATTGTTTTTCACAACAACAAAACACAATAACCCCAACCAATCAAGTTAGTTCATGGTTGGGTTCAAAAGATATACAAAGAATAATCCCCAAACCATGAATCTAATCGAAACAAAGAAGAAGAAGAAGAAATCAAACTCTCTCCCCTTTGCTCTCTTGTCGAAATCTCTTCCTTCTTGCCCTTTGGAGTTGTCAAAAATCCTCTCTTCTTGTTCAACTCTCTTTGACGGCTTGGTCTCCTTTAAATAGGAGATGGCTAGGTCAAAATCCTTCTTGAGGAGGAAGTTAAGTTGGAATTAAATACTTTAAAAGAATATATTTTTTATTATATTTAAATTCCTTATAGATCTTCCCCTATCTTTTTGGGATTTAATTTCTCTTTGACCTCTTCATGGCAATCAAACTCCTTTGGGATTTAACTTTGCTCCACGTAATCTTGGGTTTATCTAATCATCAATTTCGACTACCATATCATCTTAACCCTTATCGAAAATTGCCTTGGCAACTAGCTTCGGCATCTCCTTCATGCATTGCCCTGGCAACTGCGTCGGCATCTCCTTCACGCACTACCCTGGCAACTGGTTCTAGCCTTGTTTAGGCAAGTGATTCTGCACACACACAAAAGCACACCAAAGCAGTATCTTTTTCCACAAAAATCACCAAGTTATGTAATCAAGCTCAACGGTGGAAAGAAACATGAATTAATGCATGAATGACTAATTATGCAACTAATATGAGCCTAAGTCTAACAATAATATGAGTAACAGGGGTAATAAAAATAGTACTTTTGAACACTTATCACCTTGATAATACATCCCTGCGTAAACCAAGGGTGGACAACAACCTATCTTACGCTCCTTTTAGCCATTGAAATTCACAACTTATCCCTAAGTCGAATTAGTCTTCACCATCGATCGATTGTATGAAAACCATGCTCATTCATTTCTTTAATATAACTCTCCCTATATTAGATAAATGGATGAATTCACGAGATCCTCTCCTAATTCACTCACAAACAAAATTAAGAACCAAGAATGAACAAACTTTGAAGTAATATTGCAAACTCAGTACCTAAACAAATCCAATCGTTCTCACAACCACAAAAACACTATAACCCAAGCCAAATAAGTTTAGTTCATGGCTGGGCACAAAATAAACTTAAGAATAAAATCCCTAAACATGAATCTAATGGAACAAAGAAGGAAAAATAAGAAGATGTCAAGCAACCCTAATTTTCTCTCCCAATCGCACCTCTCTATCCAACTCCCTTTAAAGTAGGTGGCTAGGTCTCTTATTTATAGGAGTTGCCTAGGTCAAAGTCTTTCTTGAGGAGGAAGTTAAGTTGGAATTAAATAGAATAAAAGAAAAAGATCTCTTTTATTATATATTAATTCCTCCAAAAACTTTTCCTAAAACTCTTGGAATTTAATCTCCCTTTGATCTCCAATAACTCCTCATAAATCTAAATTTAAATCTTCATTAAATGCTTCATGGAAATCCAAATATTTGGGATTTATCTCTTGTTTTTCGTACTTATCCCTAATGAGGTGGATTTGTCCCGACATGCTTCAGCAATCTACTTAGCATGGCATTTAGAAGACAACACTGTTTGCCTTGGCAGACCCTCCAGTTTGGCATTTGGAAAGCAGCTTTGATTGCCTTGGCAGATCCTTCAGTTTCCTTCCTTAGATGCTACGGCAGTCTCCTACTTGCTTGGGCAATTAGATCCTGCACACACAAAAACACACACCAGCAGTACATTTTTCCACAAAATCAACTAAATTATGAAATCAAGCATGACGGTGAAGGAAATCATGAAAACATGCATGAATGCCTAATAATGCAACTAAAATAAGCCTAAGTCTAACAATAATATGAGTAAAAAGGGTTATAAAAATAGTACTTCTGAACACTTAACATGACCCTATGTTTAATTATTTACTATTATATCTATATATATATACCCATACCCAGGTAAAATTAGGGTATTCCATGCCGCCGCTCAATCTTTTTCTGCCACTCACTGGCCATCAACAGAAGTTTGCTGGCCACCACCTAAAAAACCAATCACCCATAACCTTTCTTTGGTGTCCGTGATGCAATTTCTGGCCTCCGTCGAGTGATTTATGGATGTCGTCTATTTGAATCAAAACCCTAAAAAATTGATTTCAACTTCAATTCCTCTAGATCTAGCCTTGATCTGATAGGATCTACCCTTTCTCCTCCGTCCTAGGTCTACTCTACCCATTCTCGATCTCATTTTCAACCCCACCGTTAGACACGATCTCCGGCCACCACAAAATACCTCGATTTCCCCTCAATTTTTTACTTTCCTTTTGTTTCTGCTTTTTCTACATACGATCTCCGGCGACGATCTGAGTCTCCGATGACAATCTGAGTCTCTGGCGACCGTTCGTGTCTCAAGTGACGTTCTAGCTTTCTGGCGGCTCTCCAACTTCGGCGATTTAGCTCTCGATAGTAGGTAAATTTCTCAGATTGACCTTTCTCTCTCTTTATTATTATTATTTAATATCTAATATTATTACTAATTATTATCTCCTCTTTCTGACAATTTCTCTTTCATCCTATTTATAGGTGGGTGGGATGTGATGTAAGGATGACGTTGGGTGAAAGCACAATCCTTGTGAACGGAAATGGACCAATGGCCTGCAACCATGTGTCCCAATTTGAGTGGGAAAAAGGTTATAAGATTTGTTTTTGTGTTTGTTGAGTCATATGTATTGGAAATGGGGGGAAAAGAATGTAAAATTGGATGTTGGGCTCTAATTGGGCTTTTAAGTGTTTGTAAAGGGTTTTGGGTATTTACGGATGTAAATGGTCACTTGTATTGGATTCGGAGGATTATTTATTGGATATTTGGACCCTATGTTTATTTATTTACTATTATATATATATACCCATACCCGGGTAAAATTAGGGTATTAGACTTTCTTTAGTAGAGGACTGGGAGTAAGGCACCAAAGTTTGTTTGTGTATGAAAAAAAGATGTTGGCAGTATCGTTAGCTGTGAAAAACTAGTCCTCTTACCTAATTGGGAGGGATTTCAAAATCAGAACTGATCACCAAAGTTTGAGGTTCTTTACTGAAAACCAGGCAATCACCCCCTTAACAAAAATGGGTCATGAAAATGATAGGGTATGATTATGAAGTGTGTTATAAAAAAAAGGGAAAATAATGTGGTTGCAGATAGTTTATCAAGAAGGCCCTTAGAAGCTCAATATCTTGCACTTACAGTTAGTAAAGTGTCCACTGATACTATGAACAAAGTGGCATCAACTTGGTTCGAAGATGATAAACTGAAGAAGATAATTAAGGAGCTGGAGAAATAAACTGGAAGCACTCTAAATACAAGTGGGATGGCAAGCAGTTGACTAAGAAGGGGAAATTGGTGGTTGGAAATGATGCTCAACTTAGGAATGAATTACTTGATTTCTTCCATAATAGTGCCATAGGGAGACATTCTGGCTCTCATGTGACCATTAGGAGAATTATTGATAATTCGACTAGAAAGGGGTGAGAAAAGAAGTGAAGAAAAAGATTAGGGGGTGTTAAACTTGTCAAAGAAACAAAGATGATCTGACACACCCTAGGGGTCTGCTCTAACCTTTCCCTATACCAAATAGTGTTTGGTCCTCAGCTGAAATGGATTTTGTGGAGGGATTGCCACTGTCCAAGAAGAAGGATTCAATACTGGTGGTAGTGGACAAATTAACCAAATATGGTCATTCCATTGCACTAAATCACCCTTTCACTGCAAAAGAGGTGGCCCAAGCATTTATGGAGAATGTGTTCAAGTTGCATGGCCTGTACAGTACTTTTATTTGTGATAGGGATATATTTTTATGAGTAATTTTTGGCAAGAATTGTTTAGGAGCTTAGGAGTGAGCATCAATCCATCCACATCTTACCACCCAGAAACAGATGGCCAAATAGAGAGATTGAACAAGTGTTTGGAGACTTATTTAAGGTGCATGAGTGGAAAAAAAGCCCAAATAATAGATCAACTGGTTACACCTGGCCGAATGGTGGTACAACACCTCTTTTCACTCAACAATTCAATCCACACCCTACCAAGCACTGTATGGACAGTCCTCTCCCACTCATATGCCTTATGTTGTTAGGGAGTCAAGGGTAACTTTTGTGGATAGAAGTTTGTAACAAAGAGAAACAGCTTTGTAGATGCTTAAGTTCCATTTAATGAGGGCTCAAGAGAGGATGAAACAACAGGCAAACAAGAGAAGAATAGACTGTGAATTCAAAATTGAGGATTGGGTGTATTTGAAATTGCAACCCTATAGGCAACAGTTAGTGAAACAAATGAGCTGTCAAAAATTGGCTCTCAAATGGTTTGGCCCTTTTATGATCAAGTCTAAGGTGGGGAAGGTTGCTTATAAACTTGTGTTGCCCAGGGACTCTAGAGTACACCATGTGTTTAATGTCTCACAGTTGAAGAAGAATATTGGGAGTGATTTGTGTCAACAAGAGCTGGCAATCATTGGTCCAGATGGAGGAATTTGCGAAGAACTTGTGAAGATCTTGAATAGAAGAATTGGGAATAGAGGAAATAAGGTTGTTATATAGGTTCTGGTTGAATGGACAAACTCATTTCTATAAGATGCAACTCAGGAGGTGCTGCACCAACTGAAGACTCAATTTCGTAACTTCAATCCTTGAGGTTAAGGATTTGTTTAAGGGGAAAGCATTGTAAGAGCATGAACCTGCTGCTTGGAATAGGGTCGTTGGAATTAGTTATTTTCTATTTGAATAATTAGTTTCAATTAGTCGTTAAGTAGTTTTAATAAAGGTGTGCGTTTTGGCTAAGTAAGGGAAACTGACTTGTTTTTTGTTTGTAAGGGTAAGGCTTTTTGTATTGAGCCTTTACTCATTTTTATCCTTATGGAATAGAAATATTGTCTTGGCTCGGGAGGTTCTAGGGTGAGACCTCAAATTTAAGGCTAATTTAAGGTTAACCAATTCAGCAGGTTACAAATTTGTACATAAATTCTTACGATGTTTGTACATAATTATTTACAGTAACTATAATAAAACGGTATATACATAAAATGTTACGACATAAGGATTTGTGTACAAACATATTTTCCAACGAAAAAACCTATTTTATTACAAGAACTGTAAGGATTTCAGAAGGTATGCAAATTACTACAAATTATACAAAAATTCTTACAAAAGTCGTAAGAAAATCGGTAGGTACCAAAATCCTTACACGAGATCACCAAAGCCAAAAGGAGATCAACTTATGGTAAGCATTTGTGTACATACATAATTTCTTACGAGAAAACCTAATTTATTACAAGGACAGTAAGGATTTCAGTAGGTACGCAAATTACTACAAAGTATTCATAAATTCTTACAATAGTTGTAAGAAAAATAGTAGGTACCGAAATCCTTATACGAGATCACCAAAGGCAAAAGGAGCTCAATTTAGGGTAAGCATTTGTGTACATACATAATTTCCTACGGGAAAACCTATTTTATTACAAGAACTGTAAGGATTTCAGTAGACACGCAAATTACTACAAAGTATACATAAATTCTTACAAAAGTTGTAAGAAAATCGGGAGGTATCGAAATCCTTACACGAGATCACCAAAGCCAAAAGGAGCTCAACTTAGAGTAATCATTTGTGTAAATAGATAATTTTCTACAAGAAAATGTAATTTATTACAAGGACTGTAAGGATTTCAGTCGGTACGCAAATTACTAAAAAGTATACATAAATTCTTATAAAAGTTGTAAGAAAAACGGTAGGTACCGAAATCCTTACAGGAGATCGCCAAAGGCAAAATGAGCTCAACTTATGGTAAGCATTTGTGTACATACATAATTTCCAATGAGAAAACCTAATTTATTACAAAGACTGTAAGGATTTCAATAGGTACACAAATTACCACAAAATATTCATAAATTCTTACAATAGTTGAAAGAAAAACAGTAGGTACCGAAATCCTTACACGAGATCACCAAAGCCAAAAGAAGCTCAACTAAGGGTAAGCATTTGTGTACATACATAATTTCCTACGAGAAAACCTATTTTATTACAAGAACTGTAAGGATTTCAGTAGGTACGTAAATTACTACAAAGTATACATAAATTCTTACAAATGTCGTAAGAAAATAGGTAGGCATCGAAATCCTTACACGAGATCACCAAAGCCAAAAGGAGCTCAACTTAGAGTAATCATTTGTGTACTAATTTCCAACAAGAAAACCTAATTTATTACAAGGACCGTAAGGATTTTAGTAGGTACGCAAATTACTACAAAGTATACATAAATTCTTACAAAAGTCGTAAGGAAATTGGTAGGTTCTGAAATCCTTACAGGAGATCACCAAAGGAAAAATGAGCTCAACTTAGGGTAAGCATTTGTGTACATACATATATAATTTCCTACGAGAAAACCTATTTAATTACAAGAACTGTACGAACTTCAGTAGGTACGCAAATTACTACAAAGTATCCATAAATTCTTACAATAGTCGTAAGAAAATCAGTAGGTACTGAAATCCTTACACAAGATCACCAAAGCCAAAAGCAGCTCAACTTAGGGTAAGCATTTGTGTACATACAGAATTTCCTACGAGAAAACCTAATTTATTATAAGGACCGTAAGGATTTCAGTAGGTACACAAATTACTACAAAGTATTCATAAATTCTAACAATAGTTGTAAGAAAAATAGTAGGTACCAAAATCCTTAAACGAGATCACCATAGCCAAAAGCATCTCAACTTAGGGTAAGCATTTGTGTACATACATAATTTCCTATGAGAAAATCTATTTTATTACAAAAACTGTAAGGATTTTAGTAGGTACGTGAATTACTACAAAGTATACATAAATTCTTACAAAAGTCGTAAGCTAAATCGGTAGGTATCAAAATCCTTATACGAGATCACCAAAGCCAAAAGGAGCTCAACTTTGAGTAATCATTTGTGTCCAAACATAATTTCCTACAAGAAAACCTAATTTCTTACAAGGACCGTAAGGATTGCAGTAGGTACACAAATTACTACAAAGTATACATAAATTCTTACAAAAGTCGTAAGAAAAACGGTAGGTACCGAAATCCTTATAGGAGATCACCAAAGGAAAAATGAGCTCAACTTAGGGTAAGCAATTGTGTGCATACATAATTTCCTACAAGAAAACCTAATTTATTACAATGACCATAAGGATTTCAGTAGGTACGCAAATTACTACAAAGTATGCATAAATTCTTACATAAGTCCTAAGAAAAACTGTAGGTACCAAAATACTTACAGGAGATCACCAAAGGCAAATGAGCTCAACTTAGGTAAGCATTTGTATACATACATAATTTCCTACGAGAAAACCTATTTTATTACAAGAATTGTACGAACTTTAATAGGTATGCAAATTACTACAAAGTATTCATAAATTCTTACATTAGTTGTAAGAAAAATAGTTGGTACCGAAATCCTTACACGACATCACCAAAGGCAAAAAAAGTTCAACTTAGGGTAAGCATTTGTGGACATAAATAATTTCCAACGAGAAAACCTATTTTATTACAAGAACTGTAAGGATTTCAGTAGGTACGCAAGCTACTACAAAGTATACATAAATTCTTACAAAATTTTACTTCAAAGTATACATAAATTCTTACAAAAGTTGTAAAAAAATCGGTAGGTACCGAATTCCTTACACCAGATCACCAAAGCCAAAAGAAGCACAACTCAGGCTAAGCCTTTGTGTGCATACAAAATTTCCTACGAGAAAATCTAATTTATTTCAAAGACCGTAAGGATTTCAGTAGGTACGCAAATTACTACAAAGTATACATAAATTCTTACAAAAGTCGTAGGAAAATTGGTAGGTACCGAAATCCTAACAAGAGATCACCAAAGTTAAAATGAGCTTAACATAGGGTAAGCATTTTTGTACATATATAATTTCCTGCGAGAAAACCTATTTTATTACAAGAACCATATGGACTTCAGTAGGTACGGAAATTACTACAAGGTATACATAAATTCTTAGAATAGTCATAAGAAAAAAAGTTAAAGATCACCAAAGCCAAAAGGAGCTCAACTTAGGTAAGGATTTGTGTACATACATAATTTCCTAAGAAAACCTATTTTATTACAAAAATTGTAAGTATTTTGTGCATACAAAGTATAATTTCTTACAAAAGACGTAAGAGAAAAAATCTAATTTATTTCAAAAAAGAGCTCGTTAGGTAATCATTTGTGTACATACATAATTTCCTAAAAGAAAACCTAAATTAGTACAAAGTTTACATAAATTCTTAAAAGTCGGTAGGTAAGAAATCCTTACACGAGATCACCAAACGAAATCAACTTTAATCATTTGTGTACATAGAGATCACCAAAGGCAAAATCAAAGCTCAACTTAGGGTAAGGCATTTTTGTGATCATACAAAATTTCCTAAGAGAAAACCTAACCTATTTTATTACAAGAAAGGATTGTAAGGCAAATTTTAGTAAGGTCTTACAATAGTTGTCAAAAATTACTACAATGTACTCATAAATTCTTACAATAGTTGTCACCAAATCCAGTAGGTACCGAAATCATTTGTGAGATCACCAAAGCCAAAAGCATCTCAACTTAGGTAATCATTTGTGTACATACATAATTTCCTATTAGAAAACCTATTTTATTACAAAAAGCAACTCAACTTAGGGTAAGTGCAGGATTTTGTTAATTTATTACAAGGGTAAGGATTTGTTAGGTACCCAAATTACTAAAAAGTATACATAAATTCTTACAAAAGTCGTACCAAAGGCAAAAAAATCATTTGGTAGGTATCGAAATCCTTACACGAGATCACTAAAGTCAAAATGAGCTCAACTTAGGAAATCATTTGTGTACATACATAATTTCCTACAAGAAAACCTAATTTATTACAAGGACCGTAAGGTAAGGATTTTTTAGTACAAAGTATTCATAAATTACAATAGTTGTAAGAAAAACAAGAGGTACTAAAACAAAGTATACATAAAATACTTACAAAAAGTTTTAACAAAAAAAATTTTGGTAGGTACTACAAAATCCTACAAAAATAAGAAAAGGAAATCACCAAAGATAAAATGAGCTCAACATTTGGCTAATTTCCTACAAGAAAACCATTTTTGATTTTAAAAGTGTACATATATAATTTCCTAAGAGAAAACCTATTTTATTACAAGAACCAATATGATTTGACTACATAATTTCCTAGAAAACCTATTTTATTATAAGAACCATATGAATTCATTAGTAGGTACAAATTACTACAAAGTATACATAAATTCTTACAATAGTAGTAAGAAAAAGAAAATCGAGATCACCAAAGCCAAAAGCAACTCAACTTAGGGTAAGCATTTGTGTACATACATAATCCGTAAGGATTTCAGAGATCACATAAAAACCAAAGGTACCAAAATCCTTATACAAGCCAAAGGGTATCTCAACTTAGGGTGCATTTGTGTACATACATAATTTCCTATGAGAAAACCTATTTTAAAACCTCTTTTATTACAAAAAAAGTATACAGGATTCTTACAAAAAGGTAAGTAAAATAGGTATCAAAAAGTATACATAAATTCTTACAAAATTTGTGTCCAAACATAATTTCTACAAGAAAAAAATTACAAGGACCGGTAGGTACGCAAATTACTACAAAGTATCCATAAATTCTTACAAAAGTCGTAAGAAAATCCCCAAAAAGCCACCAAAAAAAAATTAGCTCAACTTAGGGTATGTATACATAAATTTGTGTACATAAATAATTTCCTATGAGAAAATATAATTTATTACAAGGACGCAAAAGGACTTTTAAACATTTGGTACATACATAATTTACTACAAAGTATACATAAATTCTTACATAAGTTTCTAAGAAAAATTGTAGGTAAGAAAAAAATCCTTACAAGAGATCACCAAAGGCAAAATGAGCTCAACTTAGGTAAGCATTTTGTACATATACATACATAATTTTCCTACTACAAAGAAAACCTATTTTATTACATTAAAAACCGTATGTAAGGACTTGAAAAAGGGTACAAAAAAATTCTTTGTAACAAAGTATAGGTACGCAAATTACTACAAAGTATACTTAAATTCTTACAAAAGAGTAGGATTGTAAGAAAATTAGTAAGTTTACATAAATTCTTACAAATGTGAAGAAATCCTTACACGAGATCACCAAAATACCAAAAAAGCTCAACTTAGGGAAAAGCATTTACTAGAAAGACCGTAAGGATTTTTTGTGTACATACATAATTTCTAGTTGAGAAAACCTATTTTATTACAAAAACTGTAAGGATTTTAGTTGGTACGCAAATTACTACAAAGTATACATAAAATCTCACAGAAGTCATAAGAAAATCGGTAGGCATCGAAATCCTTACACGAGATCACCAAAGCCAAAAGGAGCTCAACTTAGAGTAATCATTTGTGTATGTACATAATTTCCTACAAGAAAACCAAATTTATTACAAGGACTGTAAGGATTTCAGTAGGTACGCAAATTACTACATTGTATACATAAATTCTTACATAAGTCATAAGAAAATTGGTAGGTACCGAAATCCTTACACGAGATCACCAAAGCCAAAAGGATCTCAAATTAGGGTAAGCATTTGTGTACATACATAATTTACTATAAGGAAACCTAATTTATTACGAGGACCGTAAGGATTTCAGTAGGTACACAAATTACTACAAAGTATAAATAAATTCTTACATACAAAAGTCGTAAAACCTATTTTAAAAACGGACAGAGGTAGCAAATTACTACAAAATACTTAAATTTATAGGAGATCAACAAAGGCAAAATGAGCTCAACTTAGGGTAAGCATTTGTGTACATACATAATTTCCTACGAGAAAAGAGTTTTTATCTATTGTTTTGTTTAGAAAATTTTATTCTGTGGGGGTTTTTAGAAAAACCGTATTTTATTTATTAAAATGGAGAAAATTGCCAGGTACGAAACTTAGGTAGGATCTCGGACACCATAAAACTATAAGGAAATTTGAAAACCGTAAGATTTTGGGTTCGGGAGTCGATTTACAAAACGGATGGGGAAGGATTAGCACCCCACACCTTAGGGTAAAAATTGTACTTTACTTTAATAATTACCGTTTTTATTATTAATATTAGACTTTCCGTATTTTATTTATTAAAAAGTGACGATTAAATTAAAATTTGGTCATAAGATTGCGCCCAAAATTGGTACTTTAGTAAATTTTAAAAGACCCGATTAAAGTGACGCGATTAAATTAAAATTTGGTCGAGATTTTAAACGCCCGTTAACCACCATCACTACGCTACGATATCGCCCCGTTTATGCTCGGATAAAAGGGCACCGCATTGACAATTAACATCTCAAAATGCAACTTAAGACATGGCAAACATAAATAAATACAAAGCGATAAAAATATGAATAAATACTAACATAATAAAATACTAATCTAACATAAATAAAATACTAATCCGAAACATACATACATAAATATTAATCTAACACATAAAAACGAATCTAACATAAATAAAACATTAATCTAAAACATAAATAAATACTAATCTAAAACATACATACATAAATATTAATCTAACTCATAAATAAAAATAAATCTAACATAAATAAAATGCTAACATTCATAAATATTAATCTAATACATAAATAAAAACAAATTTAACATAAATAAAATATTAATATAAAACATAAATTTAAAACATAATAAATACTAATCTAAAACATAAATAAACATACAAACTAAAAAATAAGAATACAATTTTAAAATAACTAATACTTCTTTAAATTATAAAAATTACAACACAAATAAAAAGGGAAGAAAATATACCTAACTAGGAGCTCGAATGATGAACCCCGACTGAACCCCACCGAGATCTACCACGACCTCTCCAAAAAATTATTTAGACCGGACCCAAAATAGGACTCTGATCGAACCGGTTAAGGCCGAGGGGACTGCCCCTTGGCCCTGGGCTAGCCGAGAGCACTGCTCTCTTATTCGGCCAGCCCCTTTGCCGATTGATTATTCTTTGTCTTCAATTGCATGCCTTATTTATAGGCAATTGGGGTTGTTAAAGGGAGATGTGGAGCACCCTCCTCCACGCAATGCTTTTTTTTACACTTTAATCTTTTTTTACACTTTTTTAATTTAATTTTTTTTACTTTTTACTTTTTTATATTTTATTTTTATTTTTATTTTTTTTATTTTCATTAATTTATATTAATAATATTACTATTAAAATAATACTAATAACACTAAAACCCGGTCAAAATGAGTGATTACAATTGCCCCTCTTTGCTTGTTCTTGTGAAACGAGAACAAAGCAATGATCAAAAGCACTCATTTTGACCTACTTCCTTGTCTTTGGCTTCGGAATCACGTGTTCTTCTGGAACCCTCTGCTCTTCCTTAGTTGAATCTTCAGGCTTGTAAGCTCTTTCTATATAGAATTTCGTCACCTTCCGATCTTGGAGCTACAGGCTCTTCCTATATAGAACCCTTCACTCTGAAGCCTCGAGTTATGAGTCCCTCCTATATAGAACTTTTCATTCTGAGACGGTAAAGCTTGGAGTCCTTCCTATATAGAACTCTTCGCCTTCAACGCGGCGGTTTTTCCTATATAAAACCTTCTACTCCATGGATAGATTCTTCCGACTGGGAGTTCCTCCTATAGAGAACTGCTAGTCTTCAAACCCTGGAGCCGTCAGTCCTTCCTAAATAGAACTTTTAGCTTCTGAAATCTCGTAGTTACGATTTCTTCCTATATAGAACCTTTCCCTACGAGGGCTCGAAAATATAGGCCCTTCATATATAGAACCTTTATCTTCGAATTAGGGGTTCACACCAAGCTGGCTACCGATCTTTATGGATCACGCTACTAAGGCCGCCGAAATTTTCTTCAATTTTGGGGATTCACGCCGACAATGGCTACCGATCTTTTTGAAAATTTGGGGATTCACGCTGAAAATGGCTACCGATCTTTCTGGACTTACGCTACTATAGCTGCCGAACTTTCTTCAAATTTAGGGATTTACGCCGAAATGGCCACCTATCTTTCTGGACTCACGCTACTATAGCTGCCGAAATTTTCTTCAATTTTAGGGATTCATGCCGACAATGGCTACCGATCTTTTTGAAAATTTGGGGATTCACGCTAAAAATGGCTACCGATCTTTCTAAAAATTTAGGGATCCACGCCAAAAATGGCTACAGATCTTTCTAGACTCACGCTACTATAGCTGCCAAACTTTCTTCAAATTTGGGGATTCACGTCGAAAATGGCCACCTATTTTTCTGGACTCAGGCTACTATAGCTGCCGAAATTTTCTTCAATTCTAGGGATTCACGCCGACAATGGCTACTTTCAGAAATTTGGGGATTCACGCTGAAAATGGCTACCGATCTTTCTGGACTCACGCTACTATAGCTGCCAAACTTTCTTCAAATTTGGGGATTCACGCTGAAAATGACCACCTATCTTTCTGGACTCACGCTACTATAGCTGCCAAAATTTTCTTCAATTATGGGGATTCACGCTGACAATGGCTACCGATCTTTCTGAAAATTTGGGGATTCACGATGAAAATGGCTACTGATCTTTTTGAAAATTTGGGGATTCACGCTGAAAATGGCTACCGATCTTTCTAGACTTACACTACTATAGCTGCCAAATTTTCTTCAAATTTGGGGATTCACACCGACAATGGTTACCGATCCTTTTGGAAATTTGGGGATTCACGCCAAAAATAGCTACCGATCTTTCTAGACTCACGCTACTATAGTTGTTGAACTTTTTTTAAATTTGGGGATTCACGCCGACAATGGCTACCGATCTTTCTGAAAATTTGGGGATTCACGCCGAAAATGGCTACCGATCTTCTTTAAATCTGCAGATACCTGTCTAGAATAGACAAAATGCTATGACAAATGAGTTAGCATGCTCCTAACCCAAGGGATATCTAACTATTCATGATGTATGAGTGTCAATATCTTGGTGCGCCTGTTTCAGCCATCAATTAATCTCGACTCTCCGCTGCTTGCTTTCTACTTTTTCTTCTTCTAGTGGCGATACCCCATTTCACTATCGGGTTCAACCATTCCAACCTTTCTTTCCTGAATTTCTGGTTTGGGGTTCTAAAGTGCCCTTTCGGGTTTTCACTTTAGAGGTTTTTGTTTTATTGTTTTTTTCTCTTTTTTTTGTTTTTTTAGGTGCCCTTCCAGGTTTTCACCTGGGAATTCTCTTTTGTTGTCTCGAATACTTTCTTTAAACAAGCAGGGCATGTGCCATTGGTCATCTTACTCTGGTGCTCGAAGCCTTCTGCTCATCCTGTTTCAACATACATCATGTAGGCAGCTAGAGGGCAAGGTTAATATTATTTTCTAATCACCTGAATCTTCAGGGTTAGATCACAATAATGCTCAGAAATCTATTATTTATCATAAGCCTATGTTAACTTATTTGCATGATGTTTATGGAAAATAACAAGAAGACAAGGAATAGGAGCTCAAAATGTGATTTCATTACGATTAAGGATTTGGAACAATTTTGGATGGTCATGGAAAACATGAGGAAAAGGAAAGGCCAAACATGAAATGCAAAACCTCCTAGTATCCATAGTATGAATGATGCATGATCCTGTCAACCGGAGTAGAATCTTTGCTTGGAGCTTCTTCTTCATGGGGCTCATGGGGACGACTCTTCTCTCCAGAGGTCCAATCCTCAAAATTTATCTGAGTCGCCCTTTACGAGTTTTCGACTCGGATCCTTCATTTGCTTTAAGACGCCTTTTTTGGGTTTTTGCCTTGAGCTCTACATTTTTTTTGGTTTGGATCTCCCTTTCGGGTTTTCGCTCCACCTCTCTTCTTTTTTTCTTTTTCTTTTTTTTTTGTTTTTCAAACATAGTATTTCTTAACGTATCAAAATTTATAGGATTTTTCAACCCGTCACCATCTATTTTGGTTAAGATTAATGCTCCTCCTAAAAAGGCCTTCTTGACAACATATGGCCCTTCCTAGTTGGGCATCCACTTTCCCCGAGAATCTTTCTGAATCGGGAGGATCTTCTTAAGCACCAGATCTCCCTCTCTGAATTCTCTTGGGGGCACTTTCTTATTGTATGCTCGCATCATCCATTTTTGGTACATTTAACCATGGCAGATGGCATTTAGCCTCTTTTATTCGATGAGATTCAACTAGTCGAATCCGGTTTGCACCCATTCAGATTCTTCCAATTTTACTTCATTTAGGACCCAGAGCGACGGAATCTCAACCTCAATGGGAAGTACCGCTTCGGTGCCATATACTAGAGAATAGGGCGTTGCTCTCGTCGATGTGCGAACAGATGTCTTATAGGCAAAAAGAGCGAATGGCAGCGTCTCGTGCCAATCCTTCCAGGTATCCGTCGTCTTTGCGATGATCTTCTTTATGTTCTTGTTTGCTGCTTCCACTACCTTGTTCATATTAGGGTGATAGGCTGTGGAGTTATGGTGCGTTATCTTAAACTGGTTGCACACCTCCGTCATTAGTTTGTTATTCAGATTGAAAGCGATGTCGGTGATAATTCTTTCCGGCAAACCGTGTCGACAAATGATCTCCTTCTTTAGGAATTTGCATATCGTCGTCCTTGTGATGTTGGCATAGGATGCTACCTCCACCCATTTAGTGAAGTAGTCTATGGCGACAAAAATAAATGGTGCCCGTTAGAAGCCTTCCGGTGAATCTGCCCAATGACGTCCATGCCCCACGCTGCAAAAGGCCACAGGGAATTCATGGTTTGTAAAGGCAACGGAGGAGCGTGAATCTTGTCAGCATAAATTTTGCATTTTTGGCATTTTCTGGCGTAATCAGTGCAGTCTCCCTTCATGGTCGACTAGAAATAGCCATATCTCATAATTTTTCGGGCTATAGACAACCCGTTGGCGTGCGTCCCGCATAGACCATCATGTACCTCTGCCAGAATCTTCTTCGCCTCATGGGCATCCACACATCTCAATAATGTCTGATCATGGCTTCTTTTATATAGGATCTCCCCATCCAGAACATATCCCGCTGCCATTTTTCTGAGTGTTTTTCTGTCATTGTCATTTGCCCCTTCGGGATACTTTTGAAACTTGACATATTGCAAGATGTCATAGTACCACGGGTTGCCATCTATCTCTTCTTGCACATTACAACAATGAGTCGGCCTTTCAAAAGTCTGCATCTCAATGGGCTTCATTTCTGCCCCCGTATTCGCTTTGAACATGGAAGCCAAGGTTGCCAAGGCGTCTGCCATCTGATTTTCTTCTATGGGAAGGTAAGTGAAACTGATCTTTCCAAACTCCTTGGTGAGCTCCTGGATCAATTCATAATATTTAACCAGCTTTGAATCCCTGGTTTCCCATTCTCCGCGCAACTGGTAAATCACTAATGATGAATCTCTGAATACTCGAAGTTCCTTAATCTTTCTTTCAATAGCTGTGTTCAGTCCCATAACACAGGCTTCGTATTCGGCTATATTGTTAATGCAGAAGAATTCTAGTCTGCTGGTGAAGAGATAGTAGACATTCTCCGGAGAAATTAACACGGCCTCTATCCCGTGTCTGAGGGCATTTGAGGCTCCATCAAAGTAAAGCTTTCATGAATTATCGTTCGAGACATTTTCCTCGGTTGTAATACACATCAAGTCCTCATCCAGGAAATTAAAGTTCAACGATTCATAATCATCCGAAGCACGACTAGCTAAGAAATCCGCTATGGCGCTTCCCTTCACGGCTTTCTGGCTTACATACACAATGTCGAATTCAGATAAGAGCATCTGCCAGCGGGCCATCCTCCCTATTAATGACGGCACTTCCATTAAGAACTTCAAGGGGTCTAGCTTGGATATCAACCATGTGGTATGGTATAGCATGTACTGCCTAAGCCGTTTGGTGGCCCAAACCAAAGCACAACATAGCTTCTGAATTGGCGGGTACCGTGAACTTTTTACTTAGGTAGTAGATAGATCTTTCCTTCTTCCTAGACTCATCGTGTTGCCCCAATACGTAACCCATTGAATTCTCAAATACTGTTAGGTAGAAGATTAAAGGCCTGCTTGGTACCGGCGCGACTAAAATCGGAGCATTCGTTAAGTACCTTTTGATCTTCTCTAGGGCTTCTTGATATTCCTCATCCCAGACACCTGGATTATTCTTTCTAAGTAGTCTGAAGACTGGGTCACACCTATCCGTTAACTGGGAGATGAAACGGAGATGAAACGGGAGATGTAATTTAGCCTCCCCAGGAAACCTCAAACTTCCTTCTGAGTATGGTGCGGTGGGAGATCCTGGATGGCTTTCACTTTATCTAGATCGATCTCAATCCCTCTTCTACTCACTACGAACCCCAAGAGTTTTCCAAATCTAATGGCAAATGTGCATTTGGCCGGGTTAAGCTTCAACTGGTATTTTCGCAGTCTTTGGAATAGTTTTCTCAAGTTCTGTAGGTGCTCTTCTTCTGTTCAGGACTTAGTGATCATATCATCCATGTATACCTCTATTTCTTTGTGCATCATGTCGTGGAAGGGAGTTACCATCGCTCTTTGATAAGTTACACCCGCGTTCTTGAGCCCGAAAGGCATCACCTTGTAGCAAAAAGTGTCCCACATGGTCACGAATGTGGTTTTCTCTATGTCGTTCGAGTCCATCTTTATCTGGTTGTACCCTGAGAAGCTGTCCATGAATAAGAAACATGAATGTCCCGCGGTGTTGTCAACCAGCATGTCAATATGTAGCATAGGGAAGTTATCTTTAGGGCTAGCTCGGTTGAGATCCCTATAATCTACACACATACGGAACTTCTCATCCTTCTTCAGTACTGGTACAATATTTGCAACCCATTTAGGGTACTTGGCCACTTCCAAGAAGCCAGCCTCAAACTACTTTTTCACATCTTCTCTGATCTTTAACAACATGTCCGGTCTCATTCTCCTGAGTTTTTGCTGTATTGGTTTGTATTCTGGCTTCGTCGGTAGTTTGTGTACCACTATGTCAGTATTCAAACCCGGCATATCTTGATAAGTTCAGGCGAAAACATCCTTGAATTCCTGGAGTAGGGCTATCAGTTCATGCCTGGTTTTCGAGGAAAATGTAGTCTCGATCTTAACTTCTTTTCTCTCTTCTTCAGTCCCCAAGTTTACAACTTCTGTTTCTTATTGTGGGGCATGATTTGTCTCTCTTCGTTGGCCATCATCCTCATCAACTCCGCAGGGACCTCGCATTCTATCTCATCATCCCCTTCTTCAATTCCTGCTGAGATCTCGGTGCATTCAAAATCTACTTCGATATTGGATTCAGCATCATTCATACGGTTAATAATGGGAGACTTGTATTAAATAAGAACGAATGTATTAGGAAGAGAATGGTTTTATATGAGGTGAATGAATATGAATAAAGAATGAATGAGATGAGATGAGATGTTTTCCATTTGAGAAAAAGGGGAAGATATCTTTTCATTTCAAACAAAAAGTTAACATAGGTGCCCTATACAAAAGATCCTCATTGTTTATGGGCAAAAACAAAAAGGTTGATTCGGAGCATTACTCTGATCTAGTCCTAAAAACCACAGGTAGATGAACGCGGCTCTAGTTATCAAGAGTCTCCACGGGGCGGCAGGGGCGGATGCTGGTCAACATATTGTTGTCATGGTCATTCCCAGCTATCATGTTGATGGGCATCCCCTCGAGTGATTCACTAAACATTTCTTTCTCATTGAGTATGTCATTTTCCTTAATTGCTTCTTCAACCTCCTATCTTGGTCGGCAGAATCCTCTAGAGATAAAAGTATTTTTCAAACGAGGGAAAGACATTGGTCTCCATAGAATGTCATCCCCCTTAAATCTGGCTCTCATTTGTTCTTCTTTTCTCTTGTATTATTCCTTCCTCTGCTGGACACTTGGTTTGTAACCCAGCCCGAAACGATCCTTCTTGGTTATTACACTCCTAGCTCGTAGGCTCCCTTACAATCTTCTCCCTAGACATCTTCCTGCTTTGGCTCCCCGGCCCAAAGTTTCAGCAACGGTCATCTTGGTGCAATTAGATAACCTGGGGCAGGGGATCTGATTACCTCCCGCGACGAATGTGGCGTTCACCAGCTCTAATGCTCGAAAAGAGCATTCTGTAGCATCCGCATCATTTTGAATGTAGGGGCATTTGATGTCACCGAAGCAATAATCTCTTGCTCAGCCTCCACTGTGACCAACTTGCCTTCGATCACAAATTTTAATTTCTGATGCAATAATAAGGGGACGGCTTCTACAGAGTGGATCCATGGCCTTCCCGATAAGCAGCTGTAGGATGGTTTTGTGTCCATCACTACGAAGTCGATCATGTACTCAGTCGGCCCAATCAATAGAGGCACATCAATCTTTCCAAGTGTTCCTCTCTGTGTGCCGCCGAAGGCTCTCACGGAGTTATGACAGGGCTTTAGGTGAGAAACATCGATTGGTAGCTTTTGTAGAGTCGCCATAGGAAGTACGTTCAGTGCTGACCCGTTGTCAATCAATACTCCCGGTAACACATACCCCTTACAGTGGGTTGTGATGTTGAGAGCCTTGGTGGACCCCATTCCTCCTTCAGGGATCTCATCATTACTGAATGTTATATGGTTATAGGCAGTGATATGCCCCACTATCCTGTCTAACTTTGATACAAAAATGTCCTGGGGTACAAAAGTCTGACTTCGCACTTTCAAGAGTGCCTCGCGGTGTTTTTCTGAACTCATGAGCAACTCTAGCACTGTAATCCTTGCCGATTGCTTTCGTAGTTGTTCCACTACACTATATTCACTATGTCTCAGGAATTTCAGAAATTCTTTGGCCTGAGCCTCGGTTACTGGTTTATTTATCCTTGGAGGTGGTTCCTCACCGAATATCTGTGCGGGGGTAACCGATGTATCATTTCCTTTATCCTAGGCCACTTCAGCAGCCTTCAAGGTTTCTGAGGAGTAACATTTGCCGCTCCTCGTGAAGTGGCCCACCTCACCGACATTCACATCATTCTTGGCCTGCTCACCTTTTGGTGTAGGCTCTTCTTCAACTTCCTGTTCTTTTACTTTACCAGGTTCTGGCTTTTCTGGTATGGTCACATTCACAGCATAGTTCCAACGAGTTTGCCGTATATCCTTGAATGAGAACAGGGATGGTGCTGAGATTATGATCTTGGGAGTCACCTTAGTAGCTTCCCCTTGGGAGAAACTTGCACCCTCTGGCCTGGAGGAGATGACAAAAGGTCTGTCTCTCCCGTATTTAATGTTGGGGTTGTCCGTCATATGTACGTCTGACCCCTTCTTTCATGTAGGCTCTTCGAAGAACTCTATTTGCTTGTCGTTCATCAATTACTGCACCAATCTCTTAAATTCATCGCACTATTGGATGTCGTGTCCTCCGTCCTAATGGAATTCACAGTACACCCCACATCCCTTCTGCACTACTACCATGCCCATGTCGATCAAGTGGGCCATGCACAATTGCTGAAATATCCACCGCAAATGAGACTTAATTTCTGACACATTCTCCTTAACCTTCCTAGTGGAGTACTTCTCAATAGCGCATTCACTCCCCTGTTCCCGTGATTAGGCAATGGGTTAGTAGCTACACTCGGTTCTTCAAACTTCATTATCCCAGAATCGATTAGACTCTGCATAAACTTCTTGAAAGCAAGGCAGTTCTCTGTAAGATGACCAAGGGCACACCGTGATAATCGCAATGTACGTTCGGGTTATACCAGGACGGGAATGGCAGTTTGAACAGAGTAACGTAGTATGGACGGACCAGATCCGCTTCGTACAACTGAGAGTAAAGCTCAGAGTACGAAACAGGTAATGGAGTAAAAGTTTGCCTCTCTTTCTCCTTTCTCGAGGTTCTCTCCTCTCTTTGGTTCGAGTTTTGTGCTTTCTAGTATATGCCTGTGGCTGTGAGACTGTAAAATTCTTTGGGCCGATGTAAGTACTGGCAGTGTTCACCTCATTCTTCTTGTTGTACTTCCGAGAACTTTCCCCGCTATCAATCATACCGCTCTTGATTGCCAATTCAATGGACTCCCCGGTCCTAATTAAATCAGCAAAACTCTGAGTTGTGTTATTAATGAGGCGATCAAACAGTGTCCCCTTTAGAGTATTAACAAATAAAGGTGTAATTTCATGTTTGAAGAGGGGTGGCTGAATCTGGGCGGCCACTTCCCGCCACCTCTAGGCATACTGTCGCAAACTTTCGTTGGATTTCTGCCCCATATTTTCTAGCATAATTCTGCTGGGCGTCATGTCCGTCACGTGTTGTATTGCTCGATGAATGCTCTTGAAAGATCTTTCCAGGTTTTAATGTTTACTCGGCTCAACTGTGTATACCACCGCAGCACCGCCCCAGTCAGGCTATCCTAGAAATAGTGAATTAATAGTTTCTCATCCTTGAGGTAGGCCACCATCTTCCGGCAATACATTGTCACGTGCGCGGAAGGACACATGGTTCCATCGTATTTGTCGAACTCCTGCGTTTTAAATTTTGGTGGCAGGACAAGGTCGAATACCAGACTTAAGTCAATGGCATCGCTTCCTGATTCTTTTGTAGTTTGCAGAGCTTTAAATATTTCCTCCATGAGGTGAAAACTCTCCTCCCATTTCTTTTCTACCTCTGTCCTGATCTGTTCGACCAAGTTCAGGTCTGGCATCTCCTCCTCATAGAGTGCTTCCGTGTCAATGGGTTGATTCTCATATGCCCCTACCTGAAGATTAGTAGACATCCCAGCAGGGCCAATATATACCCTTCTGGCTGGATTTGGCGTAGCCAGTTGAACCTTACTGTGAGCTGGGGTACCTTCTGGTTCTTGAGCGACTTCACCTTCGACTCTTTTCTCGAGGCTCTTAGCCAACAATACAGTTATGTCGAACACTATCGACGTTTGTGTCTAAGCAATCTGGTCACTGAGGCTTCTCTGGGCCTCATCAAATCTTTCTTCCAGATCTCTATGTCCTTTCTCTAGACTGATTATCCTGTCTTCCATGAGCTTGCTTTGTAGTCGGGTAAGGTATGGATGATGAATGATTGAGGCTTAACTTCTATTTTCACACTTCCACAATATTTACAATATTAATATGATTGCAAAGAAAATAAATGCATGTATAATGATGCAAATGTCATGATACAATGCAGGAATGTATGCAAATAAAGGTACCGATTCCGCTGGCAATCACCCTTTTGAACTACTTCCACGGGAATTAAAGGATCTATATTACAATAGAGTTCATATTACAAAAGAAGGGTTCCTAATACAAAAGAGTCATAACTACAACACGGAGTCCTACAGATAAGCCCTAGCTCTATCCCTTAATTTTCCAATAGCCTTGAGCAGCTTGATGAACCTGGGTGCTTCTTCTATGTCTGCGGCTACGAAAGGTTGGAGAGTTTCGGCTTCGGCAACTAAGTCACTCACGTGCCTTGCGACTCGCTGTATGTCCACCATTAGGTTCGCGTAATACTGGTCTCTATCCTGCACCATCCGGGCAGCATCACGCAGCCTTCTTTACCAATAATTGTCTCCTCCGACTGCAGCTTTTTTGAATACTCTGATTCTTTCCCTATAATCATAAACATCTGTTTCAAACGACTCAATCCGGGCTCACAACGTGCCTACTTCACGCTCCCTTTCTTGTAGTTCGATGAAGTCATTCCTTTGACGGTAAGCTGAAAGGAGTGTTCTAATTTTGCCAACCTTCCTTCTAACTCGACATTCTGACTTTGGCTCTGATTCAAGCTTTGGATGGTGTCGTCGTACAATCTTTTCATCTCTAACAGTCTATTCATGATACTCATGGACCTTCTTTTCCAAGCGGCGGTGTTCTCTCTTTCGTAGTTGACTGTTTGTTTTCCTTTGCTGATCTTTTGCCTAGTTCTTTCCTTCTCTTGATCGATGGCCTCCTTGAAAGATCGTCTTTCCTCCTCGGTAGCTAACCTGCAGCTTTCTATCTCTTTCTCGTTCGCTCGCTTACCGATCTCTCGTTCTTCTTCTACCAAATGAATATCATTCATCCTTTCCTTTTCCACAGCTATAAACTGACTTCGGCTGACCTTCTGTACTTTCGCTTAGAGTATGAGGGTATCCTCTGGTAAAGAGCGTTCTTCTCGCTCAAATCCGTATTCAATTTCTTTAATTGCCTAATGATCTCGTCCCGCTCGTCGACCTCTAAGCTCGCTTTATAAAGCTCACCCGCATGCTGAGTCTGTTGGGCTTCTATCTTCCTCTTGATTTCTTCGAGTTCATTTCGTAAAATATCAGCTTCAGATGGTACTACTCCCATAAGCTCTTCAAGTGACACAGCTGGTCCCTGATCGGGTTTTGGAATCTTATCATTAATCCTCAAACGCCTCCAAAGATCGTATTTTGGGGTGGTCATACGCTCGGTGTCTCGTTCCATTCTGATCCGGTAACAATGGTCTCAAGCCCCCATGATAGTCTGAACTTTTTCCTTGAACTCGCCTTTGAAAGGAAATTCACTTTGGCTCAATCCGGCGGTATTGGAAACAAACTGTCGCGATCCGAACTGTCGGGACACCAGATGCGGAGCATAAGTAATCCCACCATGCAGCCCCAACATCATCAACCAGTCATAATCACCGCAACTGTACAAGAAGTAATTAACTCTACCGAGCCACGGAACCCTCCATATTATGTCTTCATCTTGAATGTTCCTAAAGAAACTGGACCATTTCTTTGTCTTCAAGTTTTCTCGCCATTTTTTTGCTAAGTAATCTTGTAAGGGCGAAAAGCCTTGAAAAGATATCTCCAGTAGAACCCTCGTCGGTGTCTTCCACATGTGGCTCTGAATTCATACCTGTAACAGCTGTGCACATCCTCGAAAACATCATTCTTCGTGCTTTCGACTGGCATTTAAAGAAATGAAGGTCTCGGCCAAGATCGCTGGTACTAGGTTCGCCCTCCATTTCATACGCTCAAACAGATCTAGAATCGCTACATCAATGTTTCCAAGAGTTCTCGAAAAGATTACCAAACCATATATTCCCAAGGCAAATAGGTTTATCTTCTTCCCTTCGTATGGATGTGCGGGTATGATGTCTCGAATACTCTCCCATGCGAAGACTGTATTGTCTCTTCGAAGTCAAATCAGGCCATTAACCCAATCGTCACTCATCCCGACAAAGGTTTTGAGCTTCGAAGTGTAATTCTGATTCCTCGGAGGCTTTGCATAGATCCAATCTTCCTGAACGTTCTTCTGATTAAGTAAGGCAGTGTATTCTTCTACTATAGGCATCATGTCCTGTCCATTGAAGGTGAAGCGGCAAAAGGCAGGATTCCAGAACTGAAAAATAGCTTAGAGTAGGGGCTGGTTGACTCGAACGTATAACAGATGTGCAATGTCGCCATAACTATCACGGGACATGTCTTGTAGTCTTCGGTCCCATCCTTCCCAAATGCTTTGAAGATCCTATAAGTTGTTCTGTTGAAGACTCACGTAGGTGTACCCTGCTACTATGCGCTCACTCGGCAAACTGTCCCCTTAGGCCTTCTGATTGACCTCTGACCAATGCCTGACTGACAAGTTAAGCTCTTCTTTCCTAAGATACCTTTTTTCCATGGTAAAAGACTTTCTGATCGGGTAAACCACTTCATCCAGTACCTTTATGTAATGCAAATGCAATAATATATGCAAAAAAGCAAAAGCAAAAAGAAAACAAATCAGTATTGGATAAAATTAATAAATATAAATAAAAGGATGAATTAAATAGAATAAACACACAAAACAACCCTATTTATCCCGTCTAAAACACCTAAGGTTATCCGCATGTCTCTAAAGGGGTGGGTTTCTATGTATTCTCTACATGCAGTGTTGGTGATAGGAGGTACATGAATTGTCCTTGTTGTCCCCTACTAAGGGTAGCAAAGCCCCCGATCATCACCCATTATAGGCTCCTTTCAGCCGGGTTCAATTCAAGGGGACCCATTCGCTTATGCCTGCACGAAGGAACGATATCCTTATGAAAGCATAAGGTACTCGAGCCCCGAAGGTACTTGCTAGGCCTACACGGGAGAACGATATCTCCACGAAAGCATTAGCATTTTCCCTCACTTAAAAAGGGTTTATATGCCAAATTTTAAATGCGTCAAAATAAACGTGCACTTATAACCGAATGTTGGTTTAATAGTCACTTTAATCCGGAATTTCTAATATTAATAAAGCGGTAATTATTTGAAAAAAAGCTTGACTCTCATTTTGTTTTTGAAAAAACAAAAATAATCCCAGTGGAGTCGCCATCTGTAGCGATGTCCGTTTTGCTAAAAAATGAGTTTTTATCTATTGTTTTGTTTTGAAAATTTTATTCCGTGGGGTTTTTAGAAAAACCGTATTTTATTTATTAAAATGGAGTCGCCACCGGCCACTAAGGTAGGCCGGACACCATAAAACCAGAGATTTGAAAACTGTTGGGTTCGGGAGTCGGTTACGGATGGGGAATGATTAGCACCCCCACACCGCCCAAAATTGGTACTCTAATAATTACCGCTTTATTAATATTAGACTTTTCGGATTAAAGTGACGATTAAATTAAAATTTGGTCATAAGCGCGAGTAAATTTTAAAAGCCCCGTTATCCTAGAGTAAACGCCCAACCACCATCACTACGCCTGATACTGGCCCCGTTTATGCTCGGATAAAAGGACACCGCATTGACAATTAATATCTCAAAATGCAACTTAAGACATGGCAAACATAAATAAATACAAAGCGATAAAAATATGAATAAATACTAACATAATAGAATACTAATCTAACATAAATAAAATACTAATCCGAAACATACATACATAAATATTAATCTAACACATAAAAATGAATCTAACATAAATAAAACATTAATCTAAAACATAAATTTAAAACATAAATAAATACTAATCTAAAACATACATACATAAATATTAATCTAACTCATAAATAAAAACAAATCTAACATAAATAAAATGCTAACATTCATAAATATTAATCTAATACATAAATAAAAACAAATTTAACATAAATAAAATATTAATATAAAACATAAATTTAAAACATAATAAATACTAATCTAAAACATAAATAAACATACAAACTAAAAAATAAGAATATAATTTTAAAATAACTAATACTTCATTAAATTATAAAAATTACAACACAAATAAAAAGGGAAGAAAATATACCTAACTAGGAGCTCAAATGACGAACCCCGACTGAACCCCACAGAGATCTACCACGACCTCTCTAAAAAATTAACTAGACCGGACCCAAAATAGGACTCTGATCGAACCGGTTAGGACCGAGGGGACTGCCCCTTGGCCCTGGGCTAGCCGAGAGCACTGCTCTCTTATTCGGCCAGCCCCTTTGCCGATTCATTGTTCTTTGTCTTCAATTGCATGCCTTATTTATAGGCAATTGGGGTTGTTAAAGGGGGACGTGGAGCACCCTCCTCCACGCAGTGCTTTTTTTTTTACACTTTAATCTCTTTTTTACACTTTTTTAATTTAATTTTTTTTACTTTTACCTTTTTTTTACTTTTTTATATTATATTTTTATTTTTATTTTTTTGATTTTTCATTAATTTATATTAATAATATTACTATTAAAATAATAATAATAACACTAAAACCCGATCAAAAATAAGTGATTACAATACTTTGATTCAAAATAAAAGGTCTAGAAAGTAATATTTAACACATTAATATACACTAGAAACTCAATTAACAGTTACAAATATTGACAATGCAAATTATACCATTTTGTAACTTTAATGATGGTACTCCAATTCAAAATAATTCAAAAAACAAGCTCAAGAAAGCAATATTTAACACATGAATATAGGTTAAAATTCAATTAAAAATAACAAAGATTGGCGATGCAAATAGTAACATTGTAGATTGATCAAAAAAAATAGTAACATTGTAGAAAACTGATTAGAATATTTCTAATGCAATAAGGCTAAAAACAACAATCATAGACCATGAATTTCAATTTTACCTCCATTTAGCTAAAGCACTAAAAAAAGAAGACATTATGGTCTAACAAGATGATCCCAAATAGTAGGCTTTAGACAACAATTCCCTTAGATGATTTTTTTTCATTTAAAATTATAATCAATATCCTTACACTCTCTTCTTTTCGTTAGTCCAACAATGCTCTTGCTAATTCCAACTCATTTCATCGTATCATACAACCACTTGAAAATTTAACCATACAATAAAACCATGTATTTTTAGAGGAAAGCCCTAATTCACTGCGAGATTCTAAAGGCTAAGGCCAATGGCCGGCGATTTCATTAGGTATGAAACAACTGTATGAACTCAAAGCACAAAACAAGCTGAGCACAATATGAAAATTTTCATGGATTTCTATTCCATATAAGAAATGTCACCGAAGGAACTAACATCGGGGACATAATGATTTGACATTCATACTGTAACATCCCATTCCCTGCCTGGTAGAGAACTAGGTCAGAAAGTGCTACCAGAAAACATATCGGGGATTCAGAAGCTTAATTGGAGTTTGAAAACTTATTCGGATCATTTATTAATCTCTTTTAAGGCTTAACAAAATTATCTCATTAAAACTTACACGATTCTGGGTCAGTTTTAACTCTTTTTGAACTTAGGGGCTAAATCATAATTCTTACAAGTTGATGGTCCTTATCGAAATCTCTTTTCGTTAACCTACAATTAAACCTATCGGATATTAACCTGTGAAGTTTTGTCATTAATGGAGATAGTTTACCTATCCAATTAGGTTGTACAAGTTTTAGTGACTGTTTTGCAAACTTCTTAAAACTGGTTTCTATGTCTTTTAACATAATTAACTAACTCCGTACCGATACCCTAGGGACCGTATCGGTACACTAAGCCAAATTTTCAATTCCCAGATTTGAAGGTAACATGCCCATTTCGATACACATAGCCTTGTATCAAAACACGTTGACTAGGTTTGAGCGTTTCGATACTCCCTATAGACCGTACCGATGCAATTTATTTTTCAGACCTTACTGTCAAGATCTGTACCAATACACCCCCTTAGTGTATCGACACGCCCTGTTTCACTTGGTCCAATTATGCAAGGCCGTATCGATATGCCATCACCCGTACCGATACGTCTGTCCTATAATGACAGATTTTAGCTGGTTTTTAATCGATTTAGCCTGTTGAACATTGTCCGAATTTAACCAAATTTTACCAGCAATTCCAATATTCATATTTTTAATAACATACAAAATTTTAGAGCGTTCTAAGTCTATTTACCAAGTTTTCACCTTTTAGGGCTTTTAGGTTCATTTTACTAGTTTAATTAACTCACGATCATACCATATTAACCATTAAGCATTTGGTCTTCTTTAGACTATTACACATACATAGTAAAACACATTTATAACATCTTTATACCATATGCCACCTTACTAGGAGTTCAAGCCAAAAGATAAGCATACATATGGTTCGTAGGAGTGACTTGCAACCGCAGCACACGATCGAAGGCCGAAATTCTTTAAGATCCTAAAATGCATGAGACACACGAATGTTAGGCTTACATAGCCTAGTGAGGTAGTCATAAAAATGCACGATAAACTTATTATCTACATGAATGACACATAGGGATGCTTGATCAACAATTCACATATCATTAATCATATAAGAACATATTCAAGCCATTAGTCATAAATTCATATAGCAATTGTAAATCATAATAACACCTCATTTCCTTGGACATGGTAACCAACGGATACGCGGATTTCCCTGTACACCACATATATCAGAAATAGGTCGTAGCCTTGAACCGTAGCTCCGGATAGTCCCTTACACAATTCATCCTTATTTCACCACACATATAGGCCGTAGCCCCAGACCGTAGTACAATCATTTACTTGGTGAGCTCGAATAACCCTATGGCATGCCAATTGTATCCAATGCCCACAATGTCCAAGATCACATATTTCATCATAATTCTTACCGTTCGGATCACATCATGTCGGATAGAAAATCGAGCCTTAGCTCCACATAACATATCATATATATCAAAATCCGCATACAAGCATGAATCAGATATCACATATGAACTTACAAACATATCAAACATTATTGAAGCTTACCATGCTTACCATTAGAGTCCAAATATGCTTGCTCTACTTGAGCCCTTAAACACAAATGCAACCATAACACAAAACAAATGCAACGGGATGGCTCCGTGCCAATCCCTTGACACGACTACATTCACTTAGTATTCGGAGACTTAAAGGTTCTCAAATTTTGATTCTTTTGCTCCTAGGCTTGTTTAGAGATGACGAATTGTTTCCTTCCAATTTTTGGGCGAGATACAAGCTTTCAACCGCTATATCGAGATTAAACAAAGGTTAAGGATTGAATCGAGGTGCTTGCTTAAGCTTGAGGTTGAGGACAACAATGGTGGTGCTTGCTTGTTGGAAGACAAGGGTGGGGTTAGTTTACGGGAGGTTCAAAGTGAGGAAGAGAGCTTTTGTCTCTCATTTTAAAATCATTTTTCATCTTTAATCATTCCCCCCACCAACATATGGACCAATAGGGAGCTTTCCTATCCTTGAGGGTTTGTTGAACCCAATTCAATCATCTTTCCTTCCTTTCATTCAATTGTCAATTGATGACCATTAGTCACCTTTTCTGAGGTGTTTCACGTGGGAGGGGCAAGCAAGGTGGTGATTCATCACCTATTCCCTTTTTTCTTCCAATTTAATATTCAAAGCGAATTTTTGCAGAGACCCGTATCGATACACCTTATGGTCGTATTGATACAGCCAAGCTAAAATGGGTAAGTTTGTTATGGTAGTTAGGCCGTACGCCTAGCAAAACCGTACCGATACCAGTCCCACTGTACCGATACTCCTGGCTTGAAAACAACATTTCTAACTTTGATTCTCTTACAAAAAGGTCCTCACAACTTAAATCAAGTCCAAACAACTTTCATTGCTTCAAATTGAGTACAAGGATTGGAATATTACAGTTCCGAGCATATCCGATGTAAAATTTTCGGTAACTGGAACCAAATTCTGACTAGGCCGGTTTTAGGGATGTGACACATACATTGATCTGTCTAAGATGATAGAGTGGTAAGAAGCTAGAAAACATAGCAAATGACCATGAATACAACACTAGGTTTACATAATAATATTGCAAGTAACTTTCCATACCCTGTGATTGATGGAAGATCAAGAAGCAAAGAAGACAAACTTTCATCTACCATGACAGCATTTCCACAATCAGATCTCTTGCACAACCTTGTATAAGCCTTAACATGTCAGGGCACAACTAAGGGCAGTATTAGGATGCAATAAGGACCCTTAATGTGCAACGCTAAAGGCCACATAAGATTATTCTCTCCTTCCTCCTCTTTGTTTATATAAAAGCCTACAATATGACGCGTAATCGGATCATCAACCCATGAATCTGATCTCTTTTTTTACTGTGATACGCGTATACCAAATCCACGAACAGACCCCTCCCTGTAAAAGAGGAAAAAAGTAAAACAAGTCAAAACAAACAAAATATAGATACCAGAATTGAAAGAAATTGAAAAGCAAAACAGTTAACGTCATTAAAGCAGAGTTATACCATATAGCTATATTCATTTGTCACTTCTATAATATCCTTTGTTTTAAAATCCAAACACGTTTTACTTTTTGCTACCAAAGCAAATCGTAAGTAGTGAAGTAAAAAATTAATAGAACCTTAACAACAATGAATTAAGTAATTAGTTAATTTCACAGTAACATTTGTACATGACTAGAGATGTAAACAAGAAACTTGTGACCGCAGGCTATTAAGTATTGACTGGGAAAAACCCCCCTTCAAATTCAAGTCATCATCTTCAAATTGAGTTCAAGCTCGAGCCATCAAACAATCCGAATTTCAGTACATTAATCCTTGTCTTGTGTAGCTTGTGAGATTAATCGAGTTTCTTATTTTTAATTAGTACTAAAACTCTCAATTTGAACCTAAAATCTAGCTCGGACTTTTGAGAAAATAATCAATCTTGAAATAGTGCATAAGAACGGAGCTCAATTGTACTAGGTAAACAAGCCTAATCAAATGTGCTAAAAGTGACATAGGATCGAGCTCAAACATTTTACAAATTAAACACGATCAGCTCAAGTGCACTCCTAAATTATGTATGATGAAATAAACAGTATCAATAGCATGCAATTTAAGCTTAAAAAGTAATCCGAGTATATATATATATATATGTGTGTGTGTGTCCTTAATAAGTTTCTTAAAGAAATAGTAGAAAAATTAGCTAACTTCGTCTTTCTATCAGAGAACGCGGCAGCTAACTCTGAATCAGAGGGAAGCGAAGAGAACACAGTGTACTTAACAGCACCGTCCTCGGAGCTCTCATTTTCACTTTGGCAAGTAGCTCGCCACCGCTTCGCCACCACCGGAAACCTCCTAAACATATACATCAAATCAAATCATTTTTAAAAAAAATTGAAATCGAGATCGAAAATCGAATCTGAAAAGCAAAACGAAACGGGAAGAATAAAAAACAAATCCCTAAAACGTTGATATAAAAGGGAGATTTGAAATTATAAACGAGTTCCGGTGATGGATTTACCTGGAGAACACGACGGCGTCGAGATTGTTGAGGATCCATATTGCTCTGATGCTGCAATCGCTGGCCATGGCTTTGATTTTTTTTCTTTTTTTTTTCACTTTTTTAAAGTGATTTGCAACCGGTTAACCAGATTATGTTTTACCCTTTTTTTATCCAACATTTATTATTAATTTGGTTTGATCCAACGATCTAAAATATAAGACCTTTTTTAGTCTTCTTTTAAGCCGTCTTTTTTTAGAATTGGCCATCTTGGCTCTCTCTGTGATCAGAGGAGATTTTCTGAGGTCATCGGATATTGCCCAAACGGGTCCAAGACTTTTCTTCTCTTTTTTTTTGGCGAACAAAGAAGAAAAACGACTAGCTATGAGGCCGAAGGGTCCCGAGACTTTTCAATAAGTCTTTTTCTTAATTCCTATCCAATCCCCATAACTCTGCTCCATTCGTTTTTCAATTCTTGAATTCTATTTCATTAGCTGTATTTGTATCCTTTCTAAGCTTTGAAAGAATATTGTGAAATATGATTGTAGTTCCTTATTTAACTGCGTTAACTACTTATTTTAGTTATGGATTGGTGTTTGTTTTTGGTCAAGTCAGAGATCTTTTTCGCAAATTAATGTTCTTCTTTACCTACAATAATCTTCAGGTCTTCTGACTTTTTTTTAGCTCCAAGTTAATAAATTTCTCTTACCTTTATTTCTTTCAATGCTCAAAGTCATGTTTTTATGCTTAAGTCCTTATTCAAAATCAGGGTTATGCTCCCATCTGCTTAGGCCTCGAAGATTTCTACATCCGCCGTTTGTATCTCCGCATTCAGGTAATTATGCTTTTTAAACTTTTTGTTAAATCTTTAAGTTGAATTCAAAATAATTAGCACTTTAGCAGCAGTTAATCTTGCATTAATCACTGTAAATTTCAATTTTTAAATTGCCGGGACTGTTTTGGGAGACCGATTGCTAGTGCTCCTGATGTTTGGTTTGATGTGGTTGAACGCTACTCTAATGACAATAATAAGACCTTAAAGTAAGATTTATTACGCACAGCTTGATTGATGGTTTAAAAGTAGCATTGCTTTAGTTTTGTAGATATGTAGTGGCGGTGATGAAACTGTGTTTCTTTTGAATGGAGACGAACTGGAAATATAAATAGATGTCTTAACTTAGGATTGTAAAACTACCTCGGTTTTGGCGGAGCAGATGAATATTGCACTCCTCGTGCCATCGAGTCGTTAAAGAGATTTTCACCAAGTACATGTAGTAGTCGGGCTGATGGTGGTGGGTGCATGTACCTCTTATGATTCTTTTGAATTTTGATTTAGGTGATAATCTAGTCTAGTTGGACTGATTGCTAACCTCATTTTGGGTATGAGGCACAATTGTACTGCATAATGAATTGGAAGAGAATGTTGCTCGGTTTGTTAGAAAACCCGTTGCTATAGTTTTCGGTATGGGTTATGTGACAAATTCTGCCGTACTTCCAGTACTAATCGGGAAGGTTTGTGTAGTTTGCTAATGAGAGTGGTTTCAATGACATGGTAGTGGTATTTGTACAAGTGAATTTTTATTTTATTCTAGCTTCATTACAGGGTGGCTTGATCGTCAGTGACTCTTTGAACCACAATTCAGCTATCAATGGCGCCCGAGGGTCTGGAGCAACCACTCGTGTTTCCCAACATAATTGTAGGTCTTGATGTTTATTGCAAGAATAATTCAGATCTCTTGTGATTTTAGGTATCTCGGAATTAGTTTTTTTGTAGTGTTCTAGGTCTTAGAGGTTGTAGAGTAGCATATTACTTTTGAGGGATAATGGCTAAAGGAATGAAAGATTATTTCGTTCAAAAAAGCTTACTCTATGATTCAGATGTCTTTGTTCCCCACATAGGGGCCATGCTGTTCAATTACTTGTTTCAGTTTGTGCATAAATTTCCCCTACGCTGTTTGCTTTTGTTAGACGTAAATGATTCCACTGAGAATTGGGTTGGAGGTTTTTCCGCTCATGTGTTATTATTGCTTGATATGCAGCACCTGATCACTTGGAGGAAGTCTTAAGAGAACAAATTGCAGAGGGACAACCTAGGACTCATAGACCTTGGAAGAAGATTTTGGTTATAGTGGAGGGAATATACAGCATGGAAGGGAACTTCTACAAACTTCCTGATATCCTAGCAATTTGCAAAAAGTATAAGGTTGAGCCTAGATAATAGTTTTCATTTTCTGTTTTGATATGTTCGTTGAACTGTTTTTCGTGATAGAAGGTTCTACTTTGATGGTGTTCTTTGTATGCGGTGTTTAAAATTGTTTTCTGCTATGGTTGTCAATATTCTAAGTATGATTTTTGCCCAAGTCAACTTTGTTTAAACTCCATTCAATCTTCTATATTTGTATTTTGTAATAGGCATATATATACTCGGATGAGGCCCACAGCATTGGAGCAGTAGGGAAAACTGGACGAGGTGTTTGTGAGCTCTTGGGAGTTGATACTGCTGATGTGGATATTATGATGGGAACTTTTTCAAAGTCATTTGGATCTTGTGGTGGCTATATTGCTGGATTCAAGGTCTGTCTCGAAGTCTAATCTGTCCTCACTCAGCATTCCTAATACGTTTACCGCATTGTGTTTTACCCCAAAATATTACCTTTTAGGATTAAATTGTTGCATGAATGCAACATGATATCAATATGATGGCTTCTCTTAATCGAAGATTAAGTCCCCTCAATTGCAGAATGTAGGAAAGAGATACATTAATGTATAGAGTTTTATGTTTTACACAACACTATTTTGTCACAGCACTATATTTTAGCAAATTCCACTCATAAATGTAATCTTTTTCCTATATATCATGCTTTGCTTTCAAGTTGTACCTGAACTTGTTAGTAGCATTGCATCTTTCTTCGTGTGTCCATGCTTCTTGATCAGTATTGTGGGTGTGAATTGAGTTTAAAACCTGATTTGCTAATGTCGGTCAAAATTACACTGTTTCAGGAACTTAATCAATATTTAAAATATACTTGTCCTGCTCATCTTTATGCGACTTCAATCTCACCACCTGCTGCTCAACAAATAATCTCTTCTATAAAGGTTATTCTTGGGGAGAATGGTTCCAACAGAGGTTAGGAACGTAGTTCTTGCCATTGAACCTAAAGATTGTGGTTGCATCTTAAGTTACCTCACTTGCATCAGATTGATTATTTTGTTCTGAATATAGGTGTCGAGAAACTCTCACAAATACGCGAAAACAGCAACTTTTACCGGTCTGAATTGATAAAAATGGGTTTTGAGGTGCTTGGGGATAATGATTCACCAATCATGCCAATTATGCTATACAACCCAGCCAAAATCCCTGCCTTCTCACGAGAGTGCCTAAAGAAGAATGTGAGTCCAACCTTGATGGTGCAGGCATTGGCGATTAATATATGTTGTGTTGATTTGTTTGAAATGCATGAACTAAAATCACAAGGGTTGTAGGTGGCTTTTCCGGCAACACCATTGCTGTTGGCAAGGGCACACATATGCATATCTGCTTCTCATACGAAGGAAGACCTGATTAAAAGCTTGGATGTGAAATTTTAGTATAAAACTGTCTCTTTCCTATGGCATTCCTTGATGTTACAATTAGTTTGGGTAGCTATAACCGTTCCCTTCTTATGGCACTCCTGAACAATGATTTTGGGCTGTGTTATTAATTTGCAGGTAATCAGCCAGGTGGGTGATCTTGCGGGAATTAAATACTTCCTTGGAGAAGCTGATGAACAACAGCAAGAAAGGATGAAGTTGGAATGAGAAATGAGAAAAGATTAGAACATTGCAGGTTCGAGATATCATGGGTCCTTCCCACCACCTGAATCTTCACTTGGTAAAAGTTATTTTTAAATTTAATTTAGTGAAGATTCAATTAGTAAAAAGATGAGATGGAAAAAAAATAATGAAATAGATGCATTTTATAATTTCTAGTATGCAAAAGAAAAAAAAGGCTTTACTAATTTCAGTGCCTTGGAATATATGATGCCATAAAAGGATGGGATAACGAGTATCCTTTTGTTTTGATATATTTATTATGCATATAGTTGATTTTTTTAATAGACATATAGTTGAATTTATGTGTGTACCAAAGTAACTTATAGTTATATTATATTGTTGCAATTTGTGGCCAGGAGAAGATACGACATTATGATATTACGAAATGGAATTAGATTTGTATATGAGCGAGGTGTGATTTAAATTAAAAAAATATTTATGCTTAAATCCAATTTTGATGTAGTTTAGTGGTGTGTTTTATAATTAAAACAATGTTAATTGTTCTATACACCGGAAGTGAATTAAAAATTTCAACAAACGTTTTAATTTTAGGGTTTATGGATCTAGTTTAGAGTGTAGGATTTAGGTGTTGGAGTTTGAAAGTTAGGGATGAAAGTTAAAGTTTAGGGTTTAGGGTTAGGATTTAGGGTTTATAGTTTAAAACTTAAATCCTCACCATATTACCTTAAAAATTAAACTCTAATATTTAAATCCTAGGTTCTAACCTAAACCATAAACTTTAACCCTAAAATCTAAACCACTACACTTAAACCCCTAAATCGTACGCTCTAAATTAAGTTTTTAAATTTTAAAACTAAGGCGCTTGTTAAAACTTTTAGTTTCTACCGCAATATATTGAATATAAATCCTTTGGTAATTAACTTTTAGTCCTTTGATAATTTTAAATTTTAAATTTTGGCCTTTTCAAAAATGTTATTATATTTTAAAAATTTTGAATATTTTTAATTAAGTTCACTCCTAAATTTTTAAAAAATTTCAATAAATTTCAAAATTTTTAAATAAGCTCATTCAACATAAATTGTCAAGACCCGCCCTTAACTATCCATTAAGATAAAAAAATCTTGATGTGGAAGGCAATAGCCGAACCATGAAGCTCCATAAGCAACACTTGTAAAGAGGGAAAGAAAAGAACATGCTCAATAGTTTCAATTAGTGGTGTTAACTGAGTTGAGCAGTTCGCGAATAGTTCGAGCTCGATTCGGTCAAAACTAGATTAACGTTCGATTTAAGTTAGAATTGAGACTTTAATGAGTCGAGTCAAGTAAGTCTCAACTTGACTCGATAAGTTTACGAGTATTTCGTTAATTTTTTTTTATAATATGTTAGTTTGGTGTATTTGTATATTGTTATTATGAAGTTTTGATTTTAGAATTGCTTCACACATTATTCTGATCATCTTTTGTTAAATTATATTTATATTAAGCGATATATAGTATTATTAGATTTCATATATATATTGAAAAAAGGTAAAAGTTCGGGCGAGCTTAATGAGCAATAAATTTTTTTAACGAGCATGAGTCGAGAAACATTTTATCGAATGTATTAAGTATCGAGTCGAGCACAAGTCAAGTTAAAATAAGCACCCATTCGAATTGACTTGAACATTACTCATTTCGTGATCGACTCGCTCAATAAGCACCCCTAGTTCGATATTCTCTTCATCTTTTAGAAAAAAAGGGATTTACATCCTAAAAAATCTTTCTAATGTCGTTTAAATAATATAAGTTTAAAGTTCAAATTAGCTCTCAACGAAAAATAAAAAAAATCAATTAAATCCTTATAAATTTTTTACACTCAATTTAACTCTCAAAAATCAAATTGCGATCATTTATGTCCTCATAATTCAATTGCGATCAATTTACCCATCTTGAAACGTTGACTATGAACTCACAAACTATCATAAAGACGATGGCACGTGACATACCTTAAAAATGTCACGCCATAAAACTGTAAAAATTATAAAAATTAAAAAAAATAAAAAAATCTGAGAAAATTTTTAAATTTTTTAAAATATGCATATTTAAAATTATAAAATATAAAATAAAAAAATGATGTTGGCGGAGGTGATGAAGGGGAGGGAGGAGGGGGCAGAGTGGTGCTTGAAGACAAAGGAGTTGGTGAAGTGGCTGGAGAAGCAAATAGGGTAACAGGTGGTGGGGAGGGAGTAGTTGTGGTTGACGATAGAGTTGCTGTTGGTGGTGCAGAGGAAGTCAGGGGCAAATGATAACGGAGACATGCGGAAGCCATGACCCTCAAAGTTTAAAAAATCAATTTTTAGCCTTTATGATTTTTAAAATTATTAATTTGAACGTTTCAAAATTTTTAAAAAAGATTATTATATTTTAAAATTTTATTATATTTTTAAGTATATTCCCTCTTAAATTTTGAAAATTTCTCATTAAATCAATTTTTAAAAAAAAATTAAATTTAAACCTTTATATTTTTAAAAATTTTTAAATAACCCCTCAAACTGTATTGTCAAGATTTATCTCTAAAAGGAGCAGTGGTTGGTGGCAGAGGTTGACTAAATAACCCCTCAAACTTGTGTTGTCCAAACTCTAGGTTGACTAAAGAATGATGGAGCCGGATTTGAGTTAATTCAAGACAAACATGAGTAGGTTGTGAGCACAATTGCCTCATATACTCGATTCAAACCATAATTGAATCTGCTCTTTTATGTTTGTGAATCTTGTCTCTGTTCTTTTTGTTTTGCATTTTTCCTTTAATGAGAGAACATATATGAGAATGTCTGTCTATACAGGGGTCTGCGAGGGCAGCTTTAGTGTAATTTTCTGATTTTACCAAAAAAAAACTTTTTTTTTCTTTTTGAAATCAACTATAGTTAAGAACTCCCCTTCAACCTAAACATGATAATTCGCGTTTGTCATTCTCATTTTGTACCGGTTTGACTGTTCTTTCATTGGAATAATTACATAATGTTGTCTTATGTTGCACCTTTTTTTACGATTATCAACTAAATTTTTTAAAGATTTTTTTATAATTTCAATTATAATTTTTATATCTTATATTTTTTAAAATAGAGTTTTTTTATAAGTTTCTTAATCTTTATATTTTTTGTTTTTGTTTTATATTTTTCTATCACTTTTTTAATATTTTTTTTATTTTTTTCCGGTTTAATGGCATGACATTTCTAAGGTGTATCACATGTCATTATCTTATTGATTGTTAATGGATTAACAATTAAAAATCATCAACCTTGCGAAAGGGCTAAATTGAGTGTAAAAATTTATAAAAGTCTAATTTTTTTTTTCGTTGGGGGTAATTTGACCTTTAAGCCAATAAAATAGTATACAATTAAAAATAAAAAATAAGTTACAAATACAATTGAAAATAAGGAAATAATAGTGAAAATTTAATCAAACAAAAAGAAGTGTCAAATTTAATATTAAACTAAACTATAGTGAAAATGTTTTGAATTTGATAAATCTAAATAGATTTGTGTTGTTCGGAGATTTTTTGTGAAACAAACAGTAAATTCGAATTCAAAAGGTAAAAAGGTGAGTTAAAAATTTCAGATCCAGCGACCATTACTACCAACGGTCGACGGTGACCGACACGATAGTGAGCGGCAGTCGACGATAGGGTGAGTAGTGATCGTCGTCAGGGAATTTAGCTACAGTTCAAGAGTTAGATTAATATCTTATCTAAAATTAATGGGTCGAATTAATATTTTATCTAAAATTCATAGTCAAATTAATATTTTATTTAAAATTCATGAATTAAATTTAAAATAAACCATTTAATTAACGTGTCACATCTAAGGAGAGTTAACGGCATAATGACCAAAATGTTATAAATTGATAACGTAAGTGACCAAAACATAATTTTTACAAAATGGGTGACCAAAATCAAATAGCCCGGAAATAAAAGGGACTAACCATGTAGTTTGCCTAATAATAAGGGAAAATTATCCCAGTGACCACCCAACTATTGGTCGCGACCTGTTTTAACCACCCAACTAAAAAAAATCAAAATTTGACCATCCACAATTAAAATCTAACGGAAAAGTGACGTGGCGGTTAAAGTAAAATTAATCAGCTAATTATATAACAACACATGTCACCACCTGATTAAAGGAAAATTCAAGAGAAAGAAATACGACCATGGTGTGGTTTGAACCCTTGGGGAAAAAATACAAGGATTAACCACTGGGCCAACTACCCTTTGTGATGTAAAATGCACCATTCTATATAATTTTATAATGAAGTAAGTGCTAGGGAAAGAAGAAAAAAAAATGTTTGAGAGGAGACTCAAACATGGGTCACATGAGATATATAAAAACACGCATATCACTAAATCAAATATATTCGATTTAATTAAAATTTAAAATTATTAAATATTCGATTTTAAAAAATATTAAAAAAAGAAATTCGATTTAAAATATTTGAATATTTTTTTTCTTTTTCATATTTAAATTAAATAGAATATTTATTAAAATATTAAATATTTTATTTAAAAAATATTTGATTTAAAAGAAAATAAATTTGATTTAAAAAAATATTCGAATATTTTAAAATTTTGATTTAATATTTTTAAATCAAATATTCGAATATTTTTAAAAAATATTTGAATACTTTTTAAAATCAAATTTCTTTTCATTTAAATCAAATACTTTTTAAATTGAATATTTGATGTGCGTATTTTTATATATCTCATGTGACCCATGTTTGAGTCTCCCCTCAAACATTTTTTTCTTTTTTCCCTAGCACTTACTTCATTATAAGACATATATAGAATGATGCATTTAACATCACAAAGGATTAGTTGGCCTAATGGTTAAGCCTTAGCTTTTTCCCTTAAGAGGTTAAGGGTTCAAATCACCTGACCATTTTTTTTCTTCTTGAATTTTCTTTTAACCAGGTGATGACGTCACCAATTGATTGGAGGAAAAATATATATAATATTAAATTAAAAATTAAAATAAATTCATCTAATAAGGTGGTGACACGTGTCGTTATTTGATTAGTTGATTAGTTTTATTTAATTAAATTCACCACTGGTTAAAGGAAAAATATATAATATTAAATAAATTAAATTAAAAATTAAAATAAATTCATCCAATAGTGTGGTGACACGTGTCATTATCTGATTAGTTGATCAATTTTATTTAATTAAATTAAAATTAAGACCAAATTGATATAATATATAATTAAAAAGGACTAAAAGTGTAATTATACAAATTTTACTTTAACTGCCACGTCACCTTTCTGTTAGATTTTAACGGCCGGTAGTCAAAATAGGTCTATTTAAATAGTTTAGTGGTCAAATTTTAAATTTTTTAGTTAGATGGTCAAAACAGGTAGCGTCCAATAATTGAGTAGTCACTGGAATAGTTTTCCCTAATAATAATAATAATAAAAGAATTGTTTTCTTTTTTAGTTTATTAATTCCTTGAATTAAATTGACGATATATGCAGAAAAGGGAATTACTCTATTAAAAAAAAAAGGTTACAAGAGAGGAAGTTGTAGTAAAAATTCTTAAGTAAAATTGTACCTTTCGTTTGTTTTATGATCCTTCCTTCATCATCACCATTGCCTATTCCCATAGCCACGATAAGAGCGACCGTCTTCCCTTTCTCTCTCCCTCCCTCCCTCCTTGTATCAAATTTTTGTTTTAAGTTTATCTAGCAATGGCGAGCAGATACTGGGTGGTGTCTCTTCCTGTTCACAACTCAGCCTCTACTCTTTGGAATAACTTACAAGATCAAATCTCCAAGCATTCCTTCGATACTCCTCTTTACCGAGTATCTTTCTTTCCATCTGTCTGGAAAATCTCTCCCCGATTAGATCTGATTTTCTAATCCTTCTTTCTCTTTTCAATTGCAGTTCAATATACCCAATCTCCGTGTCGGAACTCTCGATTCCCTGCTTGCTCTCAGTGACGATCTCTTGAAGGTAATCCCCCCCTCCCACCCTTTTACTTCAATAACCCATTCTTTATTCTTTTGTCTTTCTTAGATCTGTTCATTTTATTTATAGCAAAAATAAATGAAATTAAGAGAATTCCTTGATTTGGTTTTGATTTTTAATCTTTTGTTTCCTTTTCAATGTGTTTCCAGTCAAATGCCTTTATCGAAGGGGTTTCCCACAAAAGCAGGAGGCAGATCGAGGAACTGGAGAGGGTATCTGGCTTGGATACCAATGCTCTCACTGTTGATGGAGTGCCCGTTGATTCTTATCTAACCAGGTAAAAAAATTGCTAACTTCAATTAATAGATGTGGCATTAATTATGAATCTGATGGGATACTAGTATGGACGATGGGTTTTGATTGAAGTTGGTTTTGGTGATCTGATGCCAGGTTTGTTTGGGATGAAGCAAGGTACCCAACAATGTCTCCATTGAGGGAAATTGTTGATGGTATTCACGCTCAAGTGGCAAAGATTGAGGATGATCTCAAGGTAGTTCCTATACCTCTATGCGTGCTGGTTTATAACTCGAATAGGTTGAATGGAACTTTGGGTCCTAAGAGTTTTTTTTTATTATTTTAGGTTCGTGTTTCTGAGTATAACAATGTTCGTGGGCAACTTAATGCCATAAACCGAAAGCAAAGTGGAAGGTATGGCTACTGCATTACTGTGATTGTTGCATATGCCAGAATGCTCTGTTTTTGATAGCTGATCGACTTCTGCCTACTTTAGCTTGGCTGTTCGTGATCTGTCTAATCTAGTGAAGCCAGAGGATATCATTACTTCGGAGCACCTGGTCACTCTCCTTGCAATTGTTCCCAAGTATTCACAGAAGGATTGGCTGTCGAGTTACGAGACATTGACTAGCTATGTGGTAAAGCAATATCATTCTTGGTTCAAAGTTCTAACTATAGCAGTCAATTCATAGCTACTTATTTATTGTATCAAATACTACCTGTAAGAGCAGTTGTTCTTCTTGTGATGCTTTTGAAGTATATGCGATGTAGGTGCTTTTTTTAAGTGTTATTATTTTTCTTCTGTATTGATTATTGGAGTTATGATAGACAGCTAGGATTAAAACTTATTTGCTAGAAAGCTTAGTAATTTTACTTGGATGAAAACCTTGTATAGATAATAAACTGTAAGGTTTACAGCCAACAACTTTATTATTATTCTTATTATTTACTTTTAATTAATAGGGAGAAACTAAAGGTATTTTATATCCCTGCATTTTCTAGAGTTTCAACTTCTTTCTAACTTGTTTCCAGCCTTAATTCTATCAATTACTGCTATTTTCTCCTAAAAACACATGGGTCCACGCCAATTTTGCTATCAGAGATCCTGGGTTTTAGCTGAATTTGCTTTTAAGCCATGGTTGGACATGCTAGAGGTCAAGAAGCATATTTGAGTGGTAATATAGCGTGCAATTGAAGAACTTTTTTTGTGCAATTTATGCTAGGCTGCAACATGAACAAGTGGAAGACCGGATGAAAATTCCGAAAATTCTTCAATCGCACGTCGTATTGCAGCCAATTCTGTTTCTTGACCCACCAGTCTGAATGTGCTGAATATTTTGATGCTGACCAGCTATTCTAGTTTATTACGATTTACCAGTGATGCAAAAGAAGGAGTATTTTTGGGATGAAGTTTGTAGCTTTATTGATGAAGGAGCTGCTAGTTTTAGCTTCTTATTTAGAAGCATTTCTCATTCTGATTGTAGAATTCGCTTGTTGTATCAGAAGATTTGTATATAGTCATTATACTTTATTGTATGTTGAGGTCAGTCTGTGTAACAAAACAATGCATTTTCAGGTCCCTAGGTCCTCCAAGAAGTTGTATGAAGATAATGAATATGCCCTTTACACTGTCACCTTATTTGGTCGCGTTGCGGACAAATTCAGAACTAGTGCCCGTGAAAGAGGTTTCCAAGTGAGTGCATTCTATGGTTGCTTTTTTATTTTCTATCTGAGCCGTTTTTTGACATTCCATGCATGGCATATGTAATCTTAAATTTAAAAATATATCACTTTTGGAGGATATTATATTCTTGTTGGGTCATTTCTTTTGATGCCATTCAGGTTCGTGATTTTGAATATAGTCCAGAAGCGCAGGAGAACCGAAAGCAGGAATTAGAAAATTTGGTACAAGACCAAGATAACTTGCGAAGCTCTCTTTTGCAATGGTGCTATGCTAGTTATGGAGAGGTATCTCATATTTTCCTTTTCCTTTGAGATTCTCAAGTTTTTCTATATTTTGAACTGGATTCTGAATATGTTTCTTGATTGTAGGTTTTCAGCTCCTGGATGCACTTTTGTGCTGTTCGTGTCTTTGCAGAGAGCATTCTGAGATATGGTTTGCCTCCATCTTTCCTGGTAACAATTACTAAACGATTTCTCTAATTGTTTTTGAACCAGCAATTGTTTGACATAACTGACTTCCGGTTTTGAACTGATTATCAGGCATGTGTTTTAGCTCCATCTGTGAAGGGTGAGAAGAAAGTGCGGACCATCCTTGAAGGGTTATGTGATAGTGCAAACAGGTAAGCTTAAAAGGCCTCTCTATTTTTTTTTTCTTTTGGGTGTGGGTTGTAAAATTGTCGAAAGTTGAAACCAGAGTGAACTTGGTGCGAGTCATCTATCATGGCTATATTTTGCAAAACTGCTCTGTATGGATGCACAAATAAATTTAAAAGTAGTTACATCATTAGTCTGAAATGTGGAAACTTGCATACTGAGCATAGTTAACTGGGAAATTTTGTGGAAATGGATTAAAGCACATGATACATTTTCTTCGGTTTGTGTACATGAACCGCAATGTTGATGCAAATCCTGAAGATACCGACTTAATATATGATGTTGCAAAATTATTCTGAAGCTTTTAAATATTGTCCAAATTGATAACGGTTGCCTAGATTGTTTTACTAAAGCTATGTCCTATTGATTGATGATTCCCTGATTTGAAACTGATCCGGTCCTCCTTAAAAATGCAGTACATACTGGAAGACCGAAGATGAAGGTGGGGCAATGGCTGGTTTAGGAGGTGATGCCGACGCCCATCCCTATGTCTCCTTCACAATCAACATCGCTGGATGAGTGCGAAAGTTGTTACTTTCTTCAAGCATATTCATCTAGACGGCAATAATCATGAGAGTAGTAATAAGAATAATAATGATAATAAGGAAAAGTGTTGGCGATGCATTGCTGTATATTTGGTTTAATAGATTGATTATTTAGTTATTTATGGGCATCCGCACCTCACTTCAGCATAGCCTGCCTGCCTAGTGAAGGGATGAGAAGCTCCATTTTTAAGGGTGTTTTTTTTTCTGTGGAATATAGTGGATGAACCTTTTGGAGAAGCTGTCTGCAACTTGTATTCTAAATTTTCGGAGGCTTTAAAAGTTTTTTTCCCCAAATCTTTAATGGATTTTCTTTTGCATTTAATATTTTAATTTAATTAAATGAAAGGTTTTATTTTTTTATAATTTCAGTGAATAAATATATTTGGCACGACCATGCATTTAAACTTTTATAATTTTAATAAATGAATATATTTAGCATGACCTTGCATTCCGTAACCGTGTTACTCTAAATGTGTAATGAGCTCTGAAAGATGCTAGCGAGTTCAAAAATTGAAAGTGAAAATGTGATTGAATCATTGTCTTGATCAGCTTAGCATAGTATTGGATATAGTTAACATCGTAAACTAGATTTGATTATTTATGGGGAAGCGGAGGAATGTTTTGGTGCTTAGAATACATATGGATCATGGGGAGGAGAAGGGATAAACTTGATTGTTCGACTTTTATGTCACAGGGAGGATGTGCTAGATTCCTGCATTTGTATGCACTAGATTATCGTAGGCTCAAATGATTGGTTTGTGATAACACGATTTTAACTTGTTAAAAAGATTATTAAAACAATTGACTTGTACCTATATTGAATATACATTTAAAATTAACAAAAAATAATTAATTTTAGTTTTTTTAATGATGGTCTTTGTAGGGACTAAAATTTAAAATTCTTCCATTCAGTGTCACTTGGAAGAACTGATTTTTAATTTCTTTTTTAAAATGTTTGAAAATGATGGAATCGCCATCGGTCACTTGGTTTAGGTAGATCGGACACCGTAAAACCAGAGATTCGGTTCGGGAGTCGGTTACGTGTGGGGAAGGGTTCTGTTAGGATATTTGTTTTGATATAATAATTGAAAAATAGTTTTGGACTAAATTGAAAAGATTTCAAAAGTATTTTTAAGTCCAAACAACTTGAAAATATGTTTGATGGGTTTTTATAAGGCTTTGGAAGGATTCAAAATGTTTTGAAGTGTTTTTGAAATGTTTTAAAGTAGCCAAACCTAAGTTCTCAGCTCAACTATATTGGTACGATATACCCTGTTTCGATACGTCTTAGGGTTTCTGCTACAGTCTATTTAAACCTGCCAAAACCCGTACCGATACAAGGCTTGCTCGTATCGATACGGAGCGGACGTGTTTCGGTACGCCTCTTAGCGATTCGATACGCCTATGTGACAAAAACCCCAACGGCTATTTTCCCAACGGTCTTTTAAATTGTAGGCCGTACCATTACATTCCTAAGTGTATCGATATGCACAATTTGGAAAAAGCTCAACGGCTAGTTTCTGAAGAACACGTACCGATACAGCTACCCGCGTATCGATACGGTCAGTTCTAGAGCTGCATTTATTGCGAGAAATAAAAGCCCCAACGGCTCCAATTCAATCCCAATGGTCACCAATGACTGGGAACTTATTTGGGAAGATAAAAGAGACCTTCAAGCATCTATGGAAGACTAATGATCCTCAAGTCAACAACATTATGATGCAAAATTGTCTTAGTGCTTAATTTCCATTCTTTGTATAGACAAACACTTGTGAGCTCAAATTGTCAATGTATGCTCAAGTGTTCTAGGATTTGGGTGAGTACTTTAGTGTGCAAACCTTAACCTTTAGAGAGGGATTTCTATTTGCTAAGTTTTCTCTTGTTTGAGAGGATTTCCAAAGCTCGGTTTGTGAGCTTTAGAGGCTAGGCTTGGGTTATAAGTCTAGGTTGTAAAGGTTGCCTTATAAGCCTTGAAAAGGGGAAGAATTCTTAGTGAGTTGGTTGAAATCCTTGGTGGGGAGCTAAGGTAGTGGATGTAGGCTTTGGTTAGAAAGCTAAACCACTCTAAGTTCATTGTGTCTATTTTTCTTTCTTTGCTTCCACCACTAACACCCAAAATTCCACTTCTCCACCGCTTGGCAAGCACAAACGGTCGAGGGAATCGAGTTTATGAATTGGTATTAGAGTGAGGCTCAATCGAGTGGATTAACATCCTATTGAGGCAATCCCGGCAAGCTCGATCAACCAAACAATCAACCAATTTCAATAGCGCAACCAATCGATAGGCCATCATTCTTTGACAGGACCAACTACCCCTATTGGAAGAATAGGATGATGTACTTCATCAAGGCCAAAGACTACCATCTTCGGAATCTTGTTGAAGATAAACAGTTCGTGCCACAACAAAGAAGGCAAGACTGGAGTGTGGATGACAAGAAGAAGATAGAACTAAACGCGAAGGCATTGCACATTCTCCTTTGTACACTTTACCTGGAAGAATATGCCAAGCTCTCTTCTTGTGAACATGCCAAGGAAGTATGGGACAAGCTTGAAGTCACATACGAAGGAACAAACGAAGTAAGAGAGACTAAGATTGGTCTTCTCAACTTTGAGTATGAGAACTTCAAGATGGAACTGGATGAAGACATCAAGAGGATGTTCGACCGTTTCCCCACAATCGTCAACAAACTCAAAGGTCTTGGAGAAGAGATTTTAGAAGACAAACTCGTTCGGAAGTTGATCTATTCACTTCCCGAATCATGGGAGTCCAAAAAGATGGCCATTATAGAAGCAAAGAACTTGAAGGAGCTCAAGCTTGACGAGCTCATTAGATCTCTGCTCACCCATAAGTTGATGTCTCAACCCTTAAAATGGGAGAAGGAGAAGAAAATCAAAGAGCAAAGAGTTGATGTAAACATCATTTCTCTCAAATTCTCCACATGCCAACATGAAGAATCAAGTGGAGAGGATAGTGAAGAAGAAGAAGAGATGGAAAAGCTCTTCAACAAATTTAGCCTATTCATGAATAAAGAAAAAGAAGAATCGAGATATGAATCAAGGATGAAGGAGAAGAGGTCAAGCTCTTCAAGTCATAAGAACAAGGCTTATGTGGCTACTTAGAGTGATGATGACCCATCGATAATGAACAAGCTAACCTTTGTCTCATGGCCATCGAAGAAGATTCAAGGGTAACTTCTAATTCATCTACTTCTAGTTCATATTCTTTTGATGAATTACAAGAAGCCTATGATTAATTGGTTTTTGAATTCAATGCTTCATTTTTAAAAAACAAAAAGTTGATTTCAAAGTTGAAAACCGAAAATGATTTGCTTTTGAAAACCAATTTAGTGTTTGAAGCAAAATTTTATGATTTTGAACTTAAAGTCTTAAATTTACAAAATTTGCTTCAAAGTTTAGAAAAAGATCATCAAAAAGAAGTGGATGATCTTAAGAAAGAAAAAGCTTTGATTTCCAAGGAACTTGCAAACAAAAACAATTTTGGAAAATCAAACTTTTATTAAAGACAAACTAGTGCCCCTAAATTTTTGAATGGAAAATGTTTTAGAAGTATTTGGGTTCTAAAAGAACTAATTACTTCAAATAAAAAGGATGAAATTGTGAAATGGATTCCTAGGGGGACTAAACTTTGTGCTACTAATTCCTATGGATCCAAAGCAATTTGGATACCAAAAACTACTTGATTATCTTAATTTTAGGTGTGATGGAGAATGATCAATAAACTACAACATTAAGGGGGAGCTCCATACACACAAGGAAGATCACTTGAAGAAGGAAGGCTTTACATCCTACCTTTGGTTCAAGTGGTAAAAATTTTAATTGAATTTATTTGCTTTATTTATTTTAATTCAACTAGGTAATCATAAATTGTTGGACTAACCATGTGTTTGATGCTTGAGTAAGGGGGAGCCATTTTTAAACAAAACTCTTATCTTTGTCAAACTTTGTTTTTAAACCTCAATTGTTATATTGAACTTAAAATTATATATTTCTTTTTAATATAACAAAAAAGGAGAGAAATAATTTGAAAATTTAATTTTTCAAATGAATAAGGGGAGCTTTTATCTCTTTTGAATCTTTAATATCTTATTTAAAAATTATTTTATAAAGGGGGAGAATCACAAATAATTTTTCAAGTTGGTTTTATTATATCAAAAAGAGGGAGATTGTTAGGATATTTGTTTTGATATAACAATTGAAAAATAGTTTTGGACTAAACTGAAAAAATTTCAAAACTATTTTTAAGTTCAAACAACTTGAAAATATGTTTGATGAGTTTTTATAAGGCTTTGGAAGGATTCAAAATGTTTTGAAGTGTTTTGGAAATGTTTTAAAGTAGCCAAACCTAAGTTCTCAGCTCAACTGTATCAATACGGTATACCCCGTTTTGATACATCTTAGGGTTTCAGCTACAATCTATTTGAAACTGCCAAAACCCTTACCGATACAGGGCTTGCTCGTATCGATACAGAGCGGGGGTGTTTCGGTACGCCTCTTAGCACTTCGATACGCGTACGCGAAAAAAACCCCAACGGCCAAAACCTTTCAACGGCTATTTTCCCAACGGTCTTTTAAATTGCAGGCCGTACTGATACACTCCTAAGTGTATCGTTACGCACAATTTGGAAAGAGCTCAACGGCTAGTTTCTGAAGAACACGTACCGATACGGCTACTCGCATATCGATACTGTCAGCTCCAGAGCTACATTTATTGCGGGAAATAAAAGCCCCAATGGCTCCAATTCAACCCCAACGGTCACCAGCGACTAGGAACTCATTTGAGAAGATAAAAGGGACCTCCAATCATCTATGGAAGACTAATGATCCTCAAGTCAACAACATTATGATGCAAGAATTGTCTTAGTGTTTAAATTTCCATTCTTTGTATGGACAAAAACTTGTGAGCTCAAATTGTCAATGTATGCTCAAGTATTCTAGGATTTGGGTGAGTGCTTTAGTGTGCGAACATCAATCTTTAGAGAGGGATTTCTGTTTTCTAAGTTTTCTCTTGTTTAAGAGGATTCCCAAAGCTCGGTTTGTGAGCTTTGGAGGCTAGGCTTGGGTTATAAGTCTAGATTGTAAAGGTTGCCTCCTAAGCCTTGAAAAGAGGAAGAATCCTCAGTGAATTGGTTGAAATCCTTGGTGGGGAGATAAGGTAGTGGATGTAGGCTTTGGTTAGAAAACTGAACCACTCTAAATTCACTGTGTCTATTTTTCTTTCTTTGCTTCCACCACTAACACCCCAAATTCAACTTCTCCACCACTTGGCAAGCACAAACGGTTGAGAGAATCGAATTTATCAGGTTCGCATCCCCACCACACCCAAAATCGGTACCTAGTCGATTACGAGTTGCATTAATATTGGAAATTACAAGTTCAAATTTAATTTAATATCCGTTTATAAATGCAAGATAATTTTAAAGGCGCCATTATTCGAGAATAAACGAAAACCACCACCACTACACCTGGTACTAGCCAAGCTTATCCTCGAATAAAAGAGTACCACATTGACAGTTTATATATCCAAATGAAACATAATAATCAAGAAAAATATATGATACGTATAAACAAGATATATAAACTATGATATATACATAGAGTATAATATACGTACTAAGATTAATATATACATATATAGCAAAACTATGAAACATCTATGGTTTAAACAAAATCAAGACCCCTTCTCCCCTTTTTTGACTGTTGTTATCCTCCATCTCAAGGTTTAAACAGTTTCATGTAGGTTCGACTTTCTCCATCTTGAGGGTTCGCCATTTGTTGTTGTTGTTGCTGTTATCCTTCATCTCAAGGTTTCAACTCTTTTTCTTGACTTTTTTCATCTTTGATTCCCTCCATGCTTGATGGTAGTTCATCTTTGATATGCTTTAGTCTTGGAGGTCTTTATTGAACTTGTTTTCATGTGTGAATAGATGCATTTTTCATGGATACACCTAACTTTATGAGTAATATATGCACTTAATCTAAATGCATGATGCTTTCATGAATGTGAGATGTAATTTATTTATTATTAGTTTTGACTTTCAAAGGGATGCCTCGACTCCTACTGATCATATCAGTTGCTTGGTCTTGTTTTTTTAAGTTTTGTCTAGCAGAATGATCAGATGGTTCTTGTAATCTTGTATGCAATGATGCCCCAACCTCTCATGGGTTCGACCATCTTCTTCTGAATTGCAACCTCTCTAGGCGAAAGTCAACTCTTATGTGCTTTCTTCAGTCAAAGCACTTGTTCCTTGTTCAATTAGATGACATACTTGCTTTTGGTCCATATACTTCTGAACCTCTCCGTGAAGTAATGCAGAGAAATCTTTTATTTCACTACAAATCTTAGTCTACATGTTCTCATTTCAATGTGAGATTCTTGTTAGGGAAAACTTGATTTTTATTTTCAAATTATGAATATATCAAGCTAGATTAGATGCTCCAAATGTCAAGTACATAAGCGATACCAAAATGGCTTACTGAGGACAAGCATATCTTGTGTCTAGGAGACCTTGAGAGCCGAGTCGGTATCTGAAGATGTAAAGTACCTTCCAAGTTACTTTGGTCTTTAACCAATTTAGAGCAACCTTTTGTAGGTTTCACCTTTATTATTTGTTTGTCTCATTTGTTTCTTTTTTTGGGAAGTCAACTCATCACATTCCTTTAGCTCGAAATAAATGATGGAGCAAACAACAAAACCCTGAGCTACTCGACATTGTCATGATTTGAAAATATTACCATCACTCATGAAGCAAAGGATTTTGATTTGGATGGTGCATAGCTACCTTATTTGTCCTTTCGCTACAATAGAGTGCCACAAAGTTTCCACGCGCTTATCTGAAAATGCCTTTTTACCAAGCTTCAGACATTGGAGTGCATTTTCTCTATGCATGTTTTGTTTTTTTATCCCGAGATTTTATCTCATTAGTTGGTTGACTTTGTCAGGAATTGAAAATCACTCATGAAGCCAAGATATTGAGTAGATAGAGCAAAGCTACCTTATTTGTCCTCAACCTTAAGGCTACAACAGAGTGCCCCCGAGATTTTTTTTCTTATTCTGTTCATTTTTTGTTTTTTAGAAAGATTTTCGTCGCTCTCCTAAACGCACTAATTTGCTTCCAATGTGTGATCTTTAATGATTAACCAAATTAAATTAGAATGTAGGTCATATATTCATCATCTTTACAGCTTCTGATTTCCACTAGACACAGGCTGCTCAGAATTAATCTTTGGGTCAAAATTAATGTCCCTCGTGCAATTGATTTACAAGGACCCAATAGACAAATATATGCACAAAATGATGTTTACAAAAGAACGCATCTTTGAAATGACAACAAGTAGGCTTCCACCTTTACTAAATATCCCTCACTACCTATGGGCTTAAGATTGCAAACTTACAGGTAGGGTGTTCGAGTGTCTCAATGTGGAGTTACTTACATTGGATGGCTCGCAATCGTTGGTCATTAAGATTGTCATTATTTTCACCGGCTAGGGCATCCTCTTTTTTGAAAACAAATGATCCTTTATTCTGGCCTGATGTGATGATGAATGAAGAAATGTATGCCTATAAATGTAAAGGTATTGATTTAGACATGGCTTTCATGGAACAACACCCACAAATATTCGAGATTAATTCGCAACCTTTGAATATTGCATTTAATTGATATATAGGCTACTAGATTTTCTCTCGATTCGTGAACATTTTCCAAATTTTCCACCATTCATGAATCAATACCTTACGATGATGTAATACAAATGAATTATGATTATGTCATGCAACTAGAATGAGAATGAATATTATATGCTGATGTGATGCAAATCTCAAAAGAATACACAAGTTAGTGCGAATTAAATAATTTCAAGGAAATGACAGAAAATTATTGCACGAAATAAAAATCTACCCAACAAGATTTCTACCCAACATGCTTTATTTGTAGGAAAATAAATCTTACTCATCATGGTATCTATCCGCATACTTTAGCAAAAGATAAACCTTATTCGCATGATATTCTAGTTTTCTAAGGTTACCATATGGCTCTAAAGGGTAGGCTCTTATATTCACTACATGCAAGTTTGGTACTAAAAAGGTACCCAAACTGTCCTCGTTGTCCCCTACTAAAGGTAGCAAGGCCCCTGATCATCACCTATTATAGGATACTCTCAACCGGGTTTAATTTAGGGGGACCCATTCGCCTATGTCTATACGGGGAAACGATATTCTCACAAAAACATAGAGTATTTGAGCCCGAAAGTACTTGCTAGGCCCATATAGAGGAACAATATCCCCACGAAAGCAATAGCAGTTTCCCCCACTTAAACGGACGGGTTTATATGCCAAAATTTAAAATACGTTAAAGTGAACTCGCATTCATAAAAGGATATTAAATTAATTTAAACTTGAACTCGCAATTTCCAATTATTAAGGCAAAAAGTAATCGACTTGTGGCCTGACTCTATTTTTTGTAAAAAATAAATTTTCTCCAGCGGAGTCGCCATGCTGTAGCGACTAAAATTTGAAATTCCTCCATCCTATGTCACTTGGAAGAATCGATTTTTAATTTCTTATAAAATGTTTGAAAATGATGGAGTCGCCATCGGTCACTTGGTTTAGGTAGACTGGACACCGTAAAACCAGAGATTCGGGTTTGAGAGTCGGTTACGTGTGGGAAGGGTTTGCACCCCACCACACCTGAAATTGGTACCTAGTCGATTATGAGTTGCCTTATATTGGAAATTGCGAGTTCGAATTTAATTTAATATCCGTTTATAAATGCGAGTTAATTTTAAAGGACCCGTTATTCGAGAATAAACGAAAACCACTACCACTGCGCCTGATACTTACCAAACTTATCTTCGAATAAAAGGGCACCACGTTAACAATTTATATATCTGAATGCAACATAATAATCAAGCAAAATATATGATACGTATAAACAAGATATAAAAACTATAATATATACATGGAGTATAATATAGATGCACAACAAGTAATTAAAAAACAATATGAAACAAGAGACCAAAATGCAACCGATGCAACACTAAGGAACAAAATTAAATGAAAGTACAAAATAAATAAGCAAATTATGACTAAAATGAATTAAATAGTAAGTAAAAAGGATTAAAACAACGATTACACCTAACCCCAGAACAAGCAACCATTTCAAAGCTTGCAATACAAAAAAAGAAAGAATTAAGGGTAATAAAATTAGCATTAAATGGAAAAAAAGGAGAAATTCCATTTGATTCAAAACAGGTTACAAAGCAAACAAAACCTATATTTGTTTCTCTTGGTTTGTTGAACCAAAAAAAACCCTAGACACCGTTTATTGGCAACGCCGCCTCACCAGTCACTCAATGTGACGATCGAGAAAGTCGATATTGAGCCGATTTATACCTCTCTCAAACTAAAACACGATATTAACATTCAAATCACAAAAGACAAAACCCTAATCCCACAAAACGGGTTATAAATCTACCTTTGAAGACTTGATCTAGCGAACGTGGATGGAAACCACTCTTAAGTTGAAGGTAAATCTCGGTTTCTCTTATTTTTTTCTCTCTACATTTTGGTTGCCTGATGTAATCCTTTTTCTCTCTTTATTTTTTTATTTCAATCTCTCTAATCTCCTTTTTCGGTCTAAAAAAATCTCCCCCTTATTTGCTACAAAAGACCCTTGATATATAGAGGATGAGAGGCTTGGTCGTGCTTCATTAATGGTCCCGGATTTCATGGGGTTTTCCAGCCGATTTGGTGAGTAAGGTTGGTGATAGTATTTGAGAGTGATGATGGTGGTGGTTGGGTATGATGATGTGTGGCTAGGGTTAGAGTGGCATAAGTGTTGGTTAGTTTAGGGTTAATTTGGGGCTCTTGGGTTGAGGTTAATTTTGGTGTTTGAGGGGTTAACGGTGGCGATAGACGTAGTGCCTCGGACCGGCGGCGACGACAGACGTGGTGGTTTGGACTGGCGGTGGCAGCTAGGGTTAAAGGTGCAAAATATGTTAAGTATGTGGGTTGTGTAATAATTTGGGCCTAATTTAAATGGGTTAAAGGGTTTAATGGATATGGAAATATTTTTTAATTGGTTTGATTAATCTAGTATTTATATTAGGCTTGAGGCACAGTCAAAATTTAGTGATTACAGTTTCGAAACTACTTTTGGAGGTTTCAAAACCTTCAGGACAGTAAGGTTTTGAAAACAAAAACTTAGTAGTGGTTTCGAGACCATGCATAAAGTTTCAAGACCATATGTAATGGTTTCAAAACCTTTGATCCAGTAGCTACTAGTTTTATAAATCCCTACCTATAAGCCTTGAAATCATGGTAAATGTTTCTAAACCTTTATGCATATGAGCATTAAATGTTTGATTTTAATGGCTTTCAACGGTTTCAAACTTCTTCCAAAGCCCCACAATGATTAGAAAAATGAAGAAAACATATAAAAAGGGCCTCCAAATAGTATTGAAGCATCAAGAAAGTCAATCCAAGTGTTCAAGTAATCAAAATACAATTGATACCCAATTTTTAGTCTATTTTGTGAGCATTTTTCTTTGTTCTTCATTATAATTCTTTTTTAAGCGTTCTTGGGTGTGTGAGATATCAATTGTAGCAAAGAAAATTATCTTGTGAGGATTTTCATTGTTTGTAAATTTGTTTCTCTTTAAGAAAGTGTGTTATCTTAAGATTTTAGGGGTATAAATCTTAAGAGGTTTGTAAGGATGCACTTTGTCCTTAAAGGTTGATACAAATTAGTGAATAAATGAAATCCTTGATATCGATTAGGGATTTAATAGCGTTCGCGACCGTATTTTCAGTTATGTCGCTGTTGTTGTGGTTGTAGACATAACGTATGTTATGCTGTCACAGTGGGTGTTACGATCATTATTTTTTTAAATCCCACAACTTCTTGCAAAACATAATAAATATAAGTATAAAAAGTCATTTTATTGATTTTTAGAGTGCTTTCTAAACAAAAATAAACCTCATTAAGACCCTAATTATAACAAGAATCGAGATAAAGCTCAATTCCAGACATTGAAAAGAGGAAAAAAGTGTCCAGACCAAAATTTAAAAACAACATACAAGCGAGACAATAAGTCAAGTTCAAAAAATTATAATCCCCATAAATCAATGTACCAACACAATTAAAATCCCATAAAGCAACATGTAGTCGAAATCCCTATCAAGGCAATACATAAATGTATAGATTCAAATCAATGTTGCAAAAGAAAAAAAAACAAATAGATCAATAGATAAATTTATAGATTCTCATTAATTATTCATATTTCCTACCATTTATTCTCACTCTCATCCTATTTTCATTATAGTTTAACATGCTTCTATTCCTAATTATTTTTTATACAATATACTTCATTCATTTATCAATAGATGTATTTTAAATATTTTAGTATTGTCAAAATTAAAAACATTAGGGTATGTTTTCTTTAAAAAATATCTATAGGGATAATGGCAATGGTAGTTTCATAAATTATTGGAATGGCGATGAAGATCATATCATTCACCTTCACTTTGAGGGTGATCTTGATTTGATTCTCGTGACCTTTGTCCAAAAATATATCCAAAAAGTAACATTCTTACCTTAATTTTTAAATAATTGAGATGAAGGTTATATTTGAGGAGGAGGACATATGTGAGGTGGATGACACATTGGTGATGGAGGTTACATTTGAGGTTGATATTGACACACCATAATTAGGAAATGGTGGATGATAACTATGTGAAAGTTGAAAATATGAAGATTATCTCAGTGGATAAAAACCTTGAGTGTTAGTAGATGAATCACTATACTTAGGGTTACAAGAACTTGATCTCCTATCGAGATAAGAACCTACATAAGTATGATTTTTGGTGTCTTTTTCTCTTGATGGAGCTTTAGGTTCACTTCTACCTCTCCTAACTTCAGAAAACAAATATCCATTGAATTTTAATCTATCACAAAAATATGCACTAGTGGTACCAACCTCACATTCTCCTCCATACCGATTAGAAGACTTAATTTCACTTCCATCACCACTCTGTTCATCATCTTCATCAATTGGACTTAAACCGTCACCTCTCTGTTCACCATCGTCATCAATTGGACTTAAACCATCATCATTTGGTCCATCACCACTCTGATTTTACGTTATACTAGAATTTGAATGAGACAAACTTTATAGTTGAGATTAATCAACATTCATTTCATCATCAGAGGTATCCACATACAACACACCGACATTTTCACCAATGAATTCTCTTTCTATTGAAGCTATTCTGATTGTGGATCAATATCTTTGAAAATATGATCAAGGCTGATAGGATTATAACTATTGTTTATATCATAAATGCTCATTCTTTTTGATGCCTTATTTTAAGCCTAATATTAAAATAGATAAACCGTAATTTCTCAAGCTTTTTATACTTCAATATGTTTCTTGACTTGGTGTGAATATAGCTTAATGTGTTCCAATTTCGTATATCATCCATGTTGAGTTGATCAAACAATGGCAATTGGCCAAGAGGGGGTGAATTGGCTATTTAAAAGTTGAAGGGTGCAAGATGGAAATGTAAGAATTGGACACAAGCAATTTTAGAGTGGTTCAAGCTTAGAACAAGCTCTACATCCACTACCTCAACACCCTACTGAGGATGTCAACAATTCACTCACTTAATTCGTCCCCTTTTCTCGGCTTAGGAGGAAACCGTTACAATCGATCAAAGCTTTCTACCCAAAGCTTGATCAAAGACACTCTTACAAAGAAAAATTGTGGTAAACAAAAAATGCCTCTCAAAGGTAGATAAGTTTACCCAATTACACGTTCACACAAACCCAAACTTGAATAAAAATGAATACAATAAAATCTCTCAAGAGGGTTACAAGAATTTGACTCTATATGGCTCAAAAGGATTGGATTTATACTTGGATGTGCTTGACTTGTTCAATAGTTGTTGTTGTAGCTTCAGAGACTTGTTTATATGCCCCTTTATTGATTTCTAACCTTTTGGTGGTTGACATCATCAATATAGCCGATGGGCTGCATTTGTCCCGCAATAAATGCTCAACTACAATCAACCGTATTGATACGCGAGAGGCCGTATCGATACGAACCTAAAATAGAAAGAGCCATTGTGCAGGTAAAAAAAGGGCGTATCGATACACGAGAGGCCGTATCGATACATTTTTGCTCACTTGGGCTACTGCCAGAACCTGTATCGATACGCCATGTAGGTATATTGATACGGGTTAATTGATTTTCAAAATTGCATGTTCCCAATAACTGACGAGGCTACATTCGAATCATAAATGAAAATATTTGAGAAATTTCAACTATTGTATCGATACGCAAGTAGCCGTATTGGTGTGCTGTTCTTAAATCTTAAACCCAGTATGAAGGCTGTATCGAAACGGATTGCACCGTATCGAGATGTTTGAGTAAAAACCTTAGCCTATATGAAGGCCGTATCGATACGGAAGGAATTGTATTGAAACACCCGTATCAAAATAGGCTTGCCTATATCGAAACAAATTCTTACAGTGGCCTTTTAAGTTAAGCCCGTATCGATATGCTCGAGGGCGTATCGATACGCTTGGGCGTAAAAGTTGAATTTGGCTTTAAAAACACTTTTACAAATTTATGGGGTTTAAGTTTTTGACTTTAAATAATTTTGTACTTGAAAAATCCTTGTCAAATTGTGAGTCTTTGAGATACTTAAAAATTTATTTTCTTTTAAAATAGGTCCTTAAACAATTTGTTATATCAAAATCAAACTTTTGTTTTACAATCCACCACTCAATTGTGTAATATTATTTAAATTTTAAACTAACTTCAAAATGTATAATATAATTAAATAATTGTAATCACTAATTTTGTTCGAGGTCTTAACCCGTTTTTACGTCTTTGCAATAAGAGGGCTTAACCTGTTTTTACGTCTTTGCAATTGGAGTGCCTTGTTTATCCATTTTAACTATATATGTAAAAATCAAAGAAACCAAAAAGATTTTTGTCATATTATTATTAATGAGTTATGGCTATGTTAATTAAAAAATTGAAAACTCAAAATATTATTATTATTAGTTATTAGTTACTTGTTATCATTATGATGAAAAAAGGAAAAATATGAAATTCAAAAAAAATATTATTATATTATTTGTTGTTGTTGTTATTATTATTACATTTTTGTCATTATAATATTATGTTATTATTATTATTATCATTAAATTGGAAAAGAACAACTATAAACTACATCAATTTAAATAAAGCCCAATATATAAATAACGCCACTTATATTAATATAAGTCCAGTCCATTAATAAACAAAGCCTAAAAATGTTATACATAATGTGGCTCATTTAGAGCACGATTTACAAAAAACCCTAATCCTCTTGTTTTCTTCACGCAGTCAAATCCGGACCGTTGTATTTGGCTACTGATCAAACAGTCCAGATGCCTTCGGAGGGAACCTTAATGAGGGTTATCATTCAGCATGGCACCGCATCATCCTAGCCCTTAGATCTCGAAGCAGATTGGACGGCTCGCATTTGAAGGAGGAAGCTTCCAGATCCCCCACCTGCCCTCGCACAGCTCCTCAGCTCACCCCACGCGTCTGACCGTGCAGTTTCTTCACGCTCGTCTGCAACCACCAGCTGGTCCCCCTCCCTCTCCGACGGACACATCACATGTGAGAACAAAAAAAAGATCATCAAAAATGGCAGTAGTGGGCACGCATACAAATCAGAGAACAAGTACATCAGATACAAATCAATAACTCTCAGAGCTGCATATAAATGCAAACAAGAGAAAATAGGCAGGCAATAGGATATTAATCTTGCTTTCTTTTTCTTAAAAATCATGTAACTCGGTAATATATAAACCGAAACAAACAATTGTAAGCAAAAAAAGTAGAGACAGGGAGGATTCAGATAACAATACAAAAAACGAAGCATTTTTTGAGGTATTTCTCCTCTCTTCATTTCATTCTCAAGGATACATAAAAATAGATTAAAGTTTTGAGTCTTTTACCTTAGCAACCGTCAGTTCTCTCTGGTGTCAACCCGATCTGTCCACACCGGCGATAAACCCTTAGGGTTCTCTTCGAACCAAGCGGGGTGAGTTGGTTGAGGGTCAAAGATCTTTCTTTTTAAAAAAATGGGGAGATTTCATTGCAGTTTTCCTAGATTTGGGTAAGTCAAGCTGTTTTTGTGAAGAAAAAGTTAGATTTAGGGTCTAGAGAGAAGAAGAAGTCGTTTTGGCCTTTTTTTGGTTCACCGGCCGCTGTTCGGGGAGTCGTCGAACTTTGGAAATGAAGGTCAATTTTTGGGTTTAGGGATGAACGCGGCGGCGTGTTCATCAGCTTTAGAGAGAAGGGGCTTCCTAAAATGGGTACCTGTTCTAAAAAAGGGAAAAAGAGGCCCAAGGAGTTATCAAAGCAGGTTTTATATCCAAAAATGTTTTAAAAATGGTCTATTTACAAATTAACTCCCTTCGTCCTTTGACCCAATCTTTTAAGCCATTCCGCCTTTGATAATTACGCCCTCGATCCTCATTTTAAAAATGGGTTAATTCCATTTTAAATCCCTATGCCCTTCGATAATCGCATATAAGGGTTTCCACCTTTCTAAATCTCTGCTGTAATCCCTAAGTTTTCATAATCCTTGCTGTATTGTCTTTTATGTATATATTTATTTAATTTTGGCACTGCAATTTAGTTTCCTTTTATTCCAGTCATTAATTTTAGCTTTTTTTTTATCATAATTGTATGTTAAGTGCAAATGTGACATGTATACAATATGTGTGATATAATATGTGACCCATAAGTACTTAATATATGGGTTATTGTATATAGTGTATGGTTTCTAATATATATTTCTTACATAATATATATAACATATGGCTTTTTTATAATATATAATATATAGTTTTTTATAATATATACAATGTAGTTTTTATATAATACATAGCATATGTTTTTTATAATATATAGTTTTTATATGCGTATAATGTAGTTTTTATACGTTTTTGTTTCTTAAGTGTTTGTTTTGTGGTTTTCTTTTTGTTTTTGCTAGGCTAGGCTTTTTAGGTTAGTTTAGGGTGATTCGATTTAATTAATTTAAAGGGTGCACTCGACTTATTGGGGGCATAATCTTTAAATTAATCAAATCGATTTTAGGGTTGTTTTTTAGAGCCATAGTTAGACTTAAGGCCGAATTAGTTTAGTGAATTTAAATTTATTTTTGGCTTATTGGGATAAATGTTAAATTCATTAAACTAGTTGAACAATTTCTTAATTACCCTTTTAGGACAAAATTGACATTGGACTTAGATGGACATTTAATTTAAAATCATGATTAATTAACTTGATTCATTTAAAATAGAATCTTTGGCTTATTGGGATACTAGTTTAAAATTAATCAAATTAATTATCATAATTGTAATACCTGTATTTTGTCCGGGTACTTATATACATATATTCTCTATAAATAAAACCTAAATAAAAAATAAATAATAATAAATCCATCAGATAAATAAATGTTTATAAGAGTCCAATAATATAAACAAATACATATTATACATTGCAAATCCACGTTTTACATCCAAAAAGCCCAAATTACAAATTATAAGCCCAACATATAACTTATCCCGCCCAAATCTGCCTAAAATGGATAAAATAGCACACATATGCTTTCTCAGCCTGCCATTTTTGCCACGTGGCAGCTCCTTATTGGTCCGTTCAGCCTTCACGCAGATAACTCCTCTACTGACGTCATCTTCGTCGCCAACTATAAATAGGGAGAGAGAAGCAATTATTAGACAATAATGATGGCAATCATTAAGCAATTAAACGAAAACAATTGCAATCATTAAAGGAGAGAGAGAAGGGAGTTCGAGAGTCTTACCAGAAGTCAGAGAGACAACGAAGAGTTGAACCAAACGCCGGAGAAGACGACAAAACCACCGCGTCACTGTGCAAGCTCACCAGAAGGTAGCTTTTCTTTTCCTCCTTTCATTTCCTACATCAAATAACCAAAATAGATTACATTCAAACTCTAGAATCTAAAAAAACAGTAGCCACATTGATATCTTAGCTAAGCCCTAGATCTAAAAAATCAAGATCACATCAAAGTTCAAAGCTTATCTTATGGTTGTTGGAGTAGTTTAAGTCACTGGAAGGTTTAAAAGTAACGACAGAGTCGAAGTGGCAGATTTAGGATCGGTTTGGGTAGTTAGGCCAAGGAAATGGGTGAACAATGGAGGATTCGATTGAAGCTTTTTAGAGTTTTGTACGGCGGCGGACGGTGGCCAGAAATCACCTTACGGAGGTGACCGATCATCGAAGATGAACCAGACGATGGCTGAGGTTAAGATGTGGTCAGAGAAGATGACCAGAGACGACGGCCGGTGGTGGCTGGTGTCGTCTCCGGCAGTCAGCGAACATGCCAGGGTTGATCGGCGATGCCGGTGGAGAATTGAAAAGGGAAAGGGCAATGAACAAGGTTTGAGTTTTGAATGAAATGTGGGGTTTGATCTTCGCAAACACGAAAACATGAGTGTTTATGTGTTTGTTTGGAACAAAAGCAGGAAAAGAGGATGAATTTTGGATGAACAAGGGGTTTTGATTGAAAAAGGGTTGTGTTTTTCTGGTTTAAGTCGTTTGGGCTGAGAGAGTTTGAGAGAGAGAAGATGGTAGAGAGATGGTGGAATCCAAAAGATGGAAAAAAGGGGAAAAGGGTGACTGAGGAGGTTTTTTATAGACCAAAGGTCGGGCCTCAGAGCCCGTGAACCCCCGCAAAGGCCCGTGCCCTTCTATCTTGGGCTTTATACTATGGCCCTTCTGTTTCTGTTTTTCTCAATTTGGTCCTAAATCGTTGTAATTTGGCACTCTAGTTTGCAATTTAATTCAATTCAGTCCCTAATTTCAATTTTTAATTTAATTTCAATCTTTAAATTATATTGTATTCTTGCATGATTTTAAATTGCATCTAGTATATTTGCTAGATAACATTAAACACTTGGTATAATTGATTAGAGCCTTAGTGTCTAAGTTCCTTAATTAATTTTAAATGTTTAAAATAGGAAGATAATTGTAGAAAATAGATGAATATTAAATATAAACCTTAATGTTCTAAATTGACTAGTGTCTCATTGTAATGAGATGTTAGCCAAAGGAACATTTTGGTAGAATATTTAATATCTCATTTGAAATTAAAATGGTAATTATATACAGTTAGTTTAATTAAACTGGAATTAGGAGTAAATAATTAGAGACAATAACAATTAAGAATATTATTAATTTAGAGATTAATATGGATAGTGCCAAATCATTTGGGTGTTGTCACATAAACCCCTAAATTCAATAATATTCATAGACTTTTTAATTAATATAATCAACCAGAGCCCAAATTAGGTTTAAACTTAAAATTGACAAGAAAAATAAATGAACATGCATTGTAAACCTTTTGTGTGTTGAGATACATTTTTGAATATGAATTGAAGTATCCTAAAGCAACTGGATGTTCCAAAACTCATATTCGTATAGAAATGTATTTTCTTACAAAAGCATATCTCCATTCGAAATGGAATTTGTTTAACAATTAAAGAATTAATTAAATTCAAATTATTGCTTGAAATGCCAAAATGCCACGTGAAATTAATAAGGTACCGATAACGGGCATTTGAGGGGGTGCTAATCCTTCCCCACACATAACCGACTCCCAAACCCTAGTTTTAAAGAAAAGAATATCTGGTTGTTTTTATGGTGTCCGGTCTACCAAAGTGACCGGTGGCGACTCCAAATTGATTTTCAAAGATAAATAAAAGGAAAATCTAATTTAATATTAAAAACCCTAATTTCAAGATTAAATGAATTAAAATGAACAAAAAACATAATTTCAAAAAAGAATCAATTGTCAGGCTATTTTACACACTCTGATTCAAAAATGGTTGCGACAACTTGGAGACTCCGATGGGAGGAACTAAATTGAGAGTCAGGCCTAGTTAATTAATTTCACATGGCATTTTGGCAATTCGAACAATAATTTGAATTTAATTTTTCCGAGAATTGTTGGATAAATTTTCAGAAAGAATGGAGGTAGCTTTTGTGTGTGATATATCTGTCATTCATGCATAAGCCCTCGACCCAAGCTTTTTGCCCTTGAAGTGGAAAAAAGACATTATCTGACATGATGCTCTCCAGCTTCGAGTTCAGATCTTTGTCTTCTTTCGGTATTCTAACCTTATGTGTCGTGGGGCCCACGCCTCCGTTGTAAGGGACCTATACTACCGAATCGATGTTTTACTATCGCAGTAGACAATAACGACAGTTTGGGAACCCATAGTCTAGAACCAAACCCACATTCTATTTTTAGAAACTCACCCTATTAGATCCAGACACGTTTTTTTTGGTTTTGTTTGTTCTTATTTGTTTATGAATCATGTCATAATGCATTTGTTTTGTCACCGGTTCAGGAATCAATTAATTTGGAAGTGTTCAATATGTCTGAAAGGTTTAAGATAGGAGACGACAATATTGCGGTCTGGACATAGGTGAAATAGACTCAGCACGAGAAAGGAGACAATTTACGAAAAGGAGATGTGTCTAAAAGAAAGAGTCAAGTAAAGATAAATACCAATCAGAATACTTGTCTACCGAAAGTAAAGGCAGTATGGGATATGTGGGGAGGTGAAATGAAGGAGTCATTTAGAAGAGAATTCGGGGATATAGATTTATTGTAAGTGTACAGATAGATCAAAAGTTACTTAGAGCAATGGCAGAGTTCTAGAGTCCTGCGTACAATTGTTTTACCTCTGGCCGAGTAGACATGACACCAATGCTTGAAGAGTATGAGGTATTAATTAATTGTCTTAGGGTGAAAAGTGACAAGATCTATACTAGACCTAACAACAACTCAAGCTTCAAGAAAAAAATTGGTACCAATTACTGGAAAAACAAAAGAATGGTTAGACAGGAAGATAACCAATAATGACAGCACTAACCAGAATGAGGACAAACAGTGTGTAAATTGGAGAGTTCTTAAGGAGTTGATATTGGCAAGTGAAGAAGAATCGGTTAGGGCAAGAAGCTTATACGCCTTGTGCATATATGGGTTAGTTTTGTTCCCAAGGACTCCAGAGCATATAGATCCGTCAACAGTGGGATTGTTTAAGCGATTGGAGAAAGGTGTAAACCCGGTGCCTGCCATTTTGACAGAAACCTATAGATCGTTGATTGCGTGTAAGAAATCAGGGGAATGAAGATTTTGGGGATGTGCACAACTGCTAGAGATTTGGTTTAGAGGACATAGGTGGGATACTCTGTATAGAGCCATCAGGTATCGGGATACATATTAACCAATAGGAGAATATTTAACTAATTGTCTGTTGGAAGGACAAAATAAGAGCAGTGGGAAGAATGTTTCAAGAATATGAAGGATGTCTATGTCGTATGGAGGGCTCCTTGGTTAAACAAGGTAACAACATTTCTATATCAATATGGAGATAGAGACTGGGTCCCATTACCTAGGATTTGGGGAGGAACGACCTATTATCCTTTTTTGGTGTCTAGACAGTTCGGTTCAAGACAGTTTATACTAGCTACCGCAGGCATGGAAAAGTTCAAATATGCACACAAGATGAATGACTACAAATGCATAGTAATTCAAACCGCAAAAAACATAGGAAAAGTCGAGGAGGGTTCATCCATATCAGGATTTGGAAGTTATGACAAGATATGAGGAATATAGGACACAAAGGCTAAATGATATAACTTTTCATGAGATACAAGAGAATGCAGGACCATCTGTTCGATCAGTTATAGAAGCACCATCTACGCTGGAGAAGCGAAGGCATGATCGAGAACTAGACTTAAAGAAATATGAGAAAGGAATTTGTGACCTTACTGAAGAATTAACCATGGCAAAGCTGCAAGTGAGTAAGCATGAAGGAAAGGAAAATGAGCTAATGGAACAAAACAAAAAGATCAGTAGGGACTTGAAGGAGCTACAAGAAATCCATGAGAGTTACAAAGCAAAGCAAAAAGGAGGAATGAGTAAAATGATGCAAAACTTGTTGGAGAAATTGGACGACATGAAAAAAGAAAGAAATAACTACAAAAAGATGTACGAGAAGAAGTCCTGCGAAAGCAAGGAATCAAGCAGCAAGGCTAAGAAGAAGTTGGAGGAAGAACAAGCCTGGAATTTTGATTTAACGTCCCAAGTGTCACAATTAGAGCCGATGGTCATGAAATACCATAATGAAGACAAGGTCCAAATGGAATAGAAGAAGGAATGGTTACAGAAAAAGATATCAGAGTTAGAGAATGCAGTGCAGTGCTTGAATGAGAAGCTCGCAAGTTACGAGGGGGCACTATATCAAGAAAGCGGAGCATGGAAGGGTAAGTATGAAGCAGCACAACACACTCTCTAAAGCCAAAATGATGAATTGGTAAACTTTAAGAAACAAGTTAGGAGTGTTGCTTTTTATGTGCAGATATTGTCAAGGCAAGCCACAAGCCTATTAGAACAACAGGACATCAAGTTGGAGCATGGAGAAGTCATTACCCGTCTACTACACGAATTAGTCAATCTAGGAATTAGGGCTAGCTCTTTTCTGTAGAAGAAATTGTCTTTTCATTGTATTCAGACTTTCTAACAAATGAATGTTTCCAAAAGACTAGTTCTTGAATTCAGTGCTTTTTCTCAATGCATTCATGCATTTATGCACTTACATTATGTTTTATCCTACATAGTAAATGACTTAATAAAAATGGTTTTATGGCAGTTTGTTTTTAAACCACAATCATTCTGCATTCATACGAAACACGTCCGCGTTTTAAGACCATGGCTATAGAGGATATGATCACTAGCCTTGAAAATGATTGGGTCGAAGTACAAAACAGATTTGACAGAATTGAGCAGTCTATGAATGACCATTTTGCTCAAGCTCAGAGGGAGATAATCAACCAACTAACTAGTCTGTTAGGTCCGAAAGAGTCTGGAAAGGCCAAAATACCTGAGGGTGCTTCAAATGACGTGAACAATCAGGAAGAAACCACATCTCACGTAAGGGTGTAGCCTGAGGGACCTCCTCATGTGAAGAAGGTCCAAATCAATCTACCAAGAGCAGCGCCTAGTCATCCGGTACACATTTGAGCAAATTTTGGAAGCGGAGAGGAAGTTCCTAACCTGAACACTCTGAATGAGATAGAAAAGATTTGTCCAGAAATTGAAAAGAAGTATGAGGAACGCTACAATACTTTGGAGGATCGTTTGATGGAAATGTAGAGGGTAAATGAGATAGGACCGGGTGTAGTGGAAATGAGCTTAGTATCTGATCTGATTCTTCCTCCGAAGTTTAAAGTACATGATTTCAAAAAGTATGATGGGACCACTTGTCCAAGGGCCTACCTTACAATGTATTGTCGTAAAATGGTTGCACACTTGAAAGATGAAAAGTTCCTGATACATTATTTTCAAGATAGTTTGACCGGTTCAGCAGTACGGTGGTATACACAGCTGAGCTGCACAAATATTCGATCATGGAAGGATCTTTCTAGGGCCTTTGTGGAACACTATAAACATGTGACAGAGATGGTCCCCAACCTTGTTATGTTTCAAGGCATGGAGCAGAGGAATAATGAGATGCTTCAACAGTATGCTCAGAGATAGAAGGATATAGCAGTGCATGTACAACCTTCGTTGCTAGAGAGTGAGGTTGCTCATATGTTTGTGTAGACATTAAGATGACCACTTTTTGACAGATTGATCAATAATGCTACACAAAATTTTGTTGACATAGTAATGACGGGTGAACTAATTGAGGCGGCGATTAAAAGTGGCAGAATCGAGAGTGGGGACAATTCTCGCAAGAACTATAAGAGGAAGGATAGCGAGGTAAACAACACAAGTGCATACGAGGTTCCAAAAATGCAACTATTACTTCACCGGGTTCTACGCCAGGTGGTTCTTAAAGCTTAAACAAGAAAGAATCTTGTGGTCCCAGGAATAATAGGATCAACTTTACACCGATACCAATGTCTTATGCTGAGTTGTACCCACAGTTGTACGAAGTAGATCTAGTAAGACCATATTATCTAACCCCTCTACAGCCTCCTTACCCTCTATGGTACAAACCCGATGCTCATTGTGAATTCCATGCTGGGATACCAAGGCACACGATAGAGACTTGCATGTTATTTAAAAAGGTGGTCCAAAATCTGATAAACAATGGGATCTTGAAGTTTGATAAACCTAGCATTGTAGCAAACCCATTACCGAGCCATGGTGGGCGAGGGGTGAATGTCATCGAGGAAGATAATGAAGTAAAAAGATTGAAGATAGAAGTATCAGAAGTCAGATCTCCGATGAAGTGGGTATTTAAACAGCTATACATTACCGAGGTGATTGAAATATGCATGAGAATTGAGAAAGAAGTGCAATTTGATGTATACTGTGAATGCCATCAAGAACATGATCATGAAATTCAACTTTGCACAGAGTTCAGAAGTTTGATATAAAAGATGATGGACAACAAATAAATAGAGTTCTTTGAGAAAGTAGGAAAGATGAAGGAAGTGGAAGTATGTGCTTCCGAATCGTCTGGAGTCAAGTATGGGATCCATAAGCCCTTGGTCGTTTCTGTCAGGCCCAAGGCCAAAAGCTCATCCAATGTATAGCTCCCAAGATTGTGATTACACCTTCCATGCCGTTTTCTTTCAAAAGTACCCATAAATTTCCATGGAAATATATGGCTAATGTGACTACACTTGAGGAAGATAAATCATTAGAGGAGATGAAATCACCAGAAGAAACAAAAATAGTTTTGGAAGAAAAGAAAGATGGAAGAACAGACACAGAATCCGTAAATGAAGTGGGACACTTTACTCGTAGTGGTAGGTGTTATTCTCCAGAAACATCAAAAGAAGCAGAGAAAATAAAAGGGAAGGCTGTGGTAGCGCCTAAGAAAATCATTGGGGAGGAACCTGCCCCTAAAATAAATGAGTCAGTAAATGAAGAACAAGCTCAAGAGTTTCTGAAAATTTTAAAACATAGTGAATACATCATTGTCGAGTAGTTGAAAAAGTAACAAGCTAGAATTTCTATCCTAGAATTGTTGTTAAGTTCTGAAGGGCACCGTAATGCCTTAATGAAGGTGCTCAATCAAACGTTTGTGCCAAATGACATATCTGTAAACAAATTAGATAGAATCGTGAACCATATCACTGCGAACAATTACATTACGTTCACTGATGATGAAATCCCTGAGGCCAGAATAGGATCTGTGAAAGCCTTAAACATTACCACACATTGTAAGGACTATGTGCTACCATGAGTATTAATTGGCAATGGGTTGGCATTGAATGTTCTGTCGATGGTCACTTTGCAAAAGCTGCCAGTTGATGATTCCTATATGAAGACATATAAGAATACTGTAAGATCCTTTGATGAGACGACCAAAGAGGTACTTGGAAAGATTGAGGTGCCATTACTTATTGGGCCCACAGTTTACAACATAGAGTTTGTGGTAATGGATATTAAGCTGATGTATAATGGTTTGCTTGGAAGGCCCTGGATCCATTCCGTAGGGGCAATACCGTCCTCTATGCATCAAAAGCTCAAATTTGTGATAGAAGGGAAGTTAGTAAGTGTAGGAGCTGAAGAGGGCATTATTGCTTCGGTGTCTACTGATGCACCGTATATTGGGACAGATGATAATGCTTTAGAATGCTCGTTTAGAGCTCTGGAGTTCATAAACGCAATGTTCATCGCTGAGGGGAAACCAATACCACGACCCAAATTGTCAAACTGCACCAAAATGACAGTCTGAGAGACACTTGGCAGGGGAGCGAGAATTGGTAAAGGACTTGGTAAACGGCTTTAGGGATGTTTGAGACCAAAGCCTGTGATAATGAAGAAAGACTGCTTTAGTCTCGGATTTAAGCCCAATCTTCAACAGCAGCAAAAAGATTTGAAGAAAAGAGAAAGCCAAAGGAGAGCTCGACTCTTGGGAAGTGAATCATTCTTTGAGCCTATGAATTTCCTAAGTTTAATTGGTATCTTTAAGTCTCGAGGGTCTGAAATGTTGAAAAGTAGCTTGAAGAGGTCAACTGAGAAACAACGAGACTGCACGAGGAAGAGGTTTTCGGTAATGACTTGGATGGGGCTTTTTGTTGTAGGAGTTTTTGAAGGGGTTCAGCCTGGTAGATATCTGGAGGGGATCCGACCATGCTTTCCTGGTGAAGCGCTAGGCAGTTGGACTATTGAAGATCTCTCTCTAGTATCTAAGTTCAAAATAGAGTAAATACCATGAACCACCCTATACCTTTTCATGCGGGTATATGGGATTATCTATAAAGGGCCATCGTGTCAGTTCATTTTAATAAAGATGCTTTCATGCTGATTCACAAATGGCAAACTTTTTTCTTGTTTCTTTTTGCATTCCCTCCAAATGTATATTATTATTTTCTTTGCAGGTCTTCAACTATTAATTGCATGAATGATACTGAACCTAATCCTGGAGTAGGTCTTGAGCACCTAGTGTGTCTAATGGAAGTCAATGAAGTCGAGGATGAAACATAATGTGAAATCCCTAATGAATTGCTGAGGTTGGTTGAAAAAGAAGACACACAGATCTTACCTCACAAGGAAGAGCTAGAGATTCTTAATCTGGGAACATGAGGTCAAGAGAGAAGTAAAGATATAGACTGCTTTCTTGCAAAAAACTAGACAATAGTTGATTAACTTGTTGTGCGAGTTCAAAGACATCTTCGCCTGGTCATATCAAGACATGCCAGGATTGAACACTGACATAGTGGTACACAAATTGCCCATAAGGCCAGAATGTAAACCGGTTCAACAAAAGCTTAGAAGATTGAGGCTGGAGATAGTACTAAAGATAAAAGAAGAAGTACAAAAACAAATTTATGCTGGCTTTCTTGAAGTATCCAGATATCTGAAATGGGTGGCCAATAAAGTCTCAGTACCAATGAAATACGGGAAAGTAGGCATGTGCATGGATTATAGAGATCTAAATAGAGCCAGTCCGAAGGATAATTTTCCTTTGCCTCACATAGACATCCTGGTTGACAATACATCGGGGCATTCGTGGTTCTCTTTCATGGATGGATTTTTAAGGTACAATCAAATAAATATGAGCTCGGAGGATATGGACAAGATAACATTTATAACCCTATAGGGGACATATTGTTACAAAGTAATGCATTTTGGGCTGAAAAATGCTGGGGTAACATACCAGCGAGCCATGGTAACCCTGTTCCACGACATGATGCACAAAGAGATTGAGGTATACGTGGATGATATAATTGTTAAATCCCAGACTAAGGAAGAGCATATCTAGAACTTAAGAAAGTTGTTTTTAAGATTGAGGAAGTACCAGTTGAAACTCAATCCCAATAAATGTACTTTTGGAGTAACATAAAAAAAACTCATGGGATTTGTTGTTAGTAGAAGAGAAATTGAGATTGATCCAGATAAGGTAAAAGCAATTCAGAATTTGCCGCCGCCTAGTTCACAGAAAAAAGTTCGAGGATTCCTTGGAAGGTTGCATTATGTTTCTCGATTCATCTTTCAGTTGACCGATAAATGCGATCCAATTTTCAAATTGCTTAAAAAGAACAATCTAGGAGAATGGGATGGACAATGTCAAAAAACGTTCGATAGGATTAAGAAGTACTTGACGAACGCTCCGATACTAGTCGCACCAGTTCTAGAGAGACCACTTATTCTTTATTTGACGGTCTATGAACACTCAATGAGGTGTGTATTGGGGCAACATGATGAAAAAGGGAAGAAAGAAAGAGCCATTTATTATCTGAGCAAAAAGTTTACAGAGTGTGAAGAACGGTATTCACCAATTCAAAAATTGTGTTGCGCTTTGGTTTGGGTGACCCGTAGACTCAGACAGTACATGTTATACCACACTACTTGGTTGATATCTCGGTTCGACCTATTGAAGTTTTTGATGGAAGCACTAGCATTGACTGGAAGATTAGCTCGTTGACAAATGTTGTTGTTAGAATTTGGCATTGAATATGCAAGCCAGAAGGCAATAAAAGGAAGCGTCATGGCAGATTTCCTGGCAAGTCGTGCTTCGGATGATTATGAGCCTTTGAATTTTTATTTCCCAGATGAGGACGTAATGAAAGTCTCCATGGAAGAAAACAAAATCTCAGATAAAGAAGCTTGGAAACTGTATTTCGATGGAGCTGTTAATGCCCTAGGACGAGGAATTAGGGCAATGTTGATCTCTCCCAACAATGTGCATTATCCTTCTACAAGCAAGTTAGAATTTCTTTGCACAACAACATGGTAGAATATGAAGCCTGTGTTATGGGCTTGCATGATGCTATTGAAAGAAGAATAAATAGCTTGAAAGAATATGGAGATTCAACACTGGTCATTTATCATCTTCAAGGAGAGTGGGAAACGAAAGCTTCTAAGTTGATTGAATACCAAAAGTTGATCCTTGAAATGATAAAAGAATTCAAAGAAATTACTTTCGCGTATATCCCCAGGGAAGATAACCAAATGGCAAATGCTTTAGCCACATTGGCTTCAGTATTCCTGGCCAACAAACCGGAGGATATGATGCCAATTCAGATGCAGAGCTACAAGACCTATGCTCACTGTTATAGTATAGAGGAAGAAGCATATGGAAATCCTTGGTATTTTGATATCTTTCAGTACATCAAATATCAAACTTATCCTAAGGAGGCAAATGATAATGATAAAAGGACTATTAGAAGGATGGCCTCAGGATACATGCTGGATGGTGAAATTTTATAAAAACGAGGCAAAGATCAAGTTTTGTTGAGATGTGTCAACTCTCAAGAAGCCAGAGAAATCCTGATAGAAGTGTACGACGGAATTTGTGGAATGCATGCTAATGGCTTTGCAATGGCCAGGAAAATAATGAGATATGGTTACTATTGGTCGACTATGGAGAGAGATTGTATTGAATATGCTAAGAAGTGTTACAAATGCCAAATATACGCTGACAGTATAAATGCTCCGCCTATACCTTTACATATAATGAACTCACCATGGCCTTTTGTGGTTTGGGGCATGGATGTCATTGGGAAAATTCACCCTAAAGCCTCCAATGAACATTGTTTCATCATTGTGGTTATTGATTATTTTACTAATTGGGTGGAAGCAGCTTCATATGCCAATATTACCATATCTACAGTCTGTAAGTTCTTAAAAAAGGAGATCATTTGTCGATACGAATTGCCAGAAAGAATCATTACCAATAATGCCACCAACTTTAACAATAAGGTAATAGCAGAAGCATGCGAGTAGTTCAAAATCATTCATCACAATTCTGTGACTTACCGCCCTAAGATGAATGGGGCAGTGGAGGAGGCAAACAAGAATATCAAGAAGATCATATAAAAAACAACAGACACATACAAAGATTGGCATAAGAAGTTTCCATTTTCCTTGTTCGTATATCGAACTTTTGTATGGAATTCTACTAGGGCAACACCATATTCCTTTGTCTATGGGACAGAGGCAATACTCCTAATAGAGGTTGAAATCCCATCACTTCGAATTTTGTCTAAAGTAAAGCTAGATGACACAGACTAGGTACAAGCTCAATTTGACAAATTGAATCTTATTGAGGAAAAAAGGCTGAAAGCTATCTGTCACAACCAAATGTACCAGAAAAGAATGATACAGGCCCATGACAAGAAAGTTCAGCCTAGAGAATTCTGAGAGGGTGATCTTGTGCTGAAAAAAGGGCACTACGCAAAATGAGAATATCTATGGTGAAACTCCAAAAGGGTGTCCTAGATATCAAAAAAGAGAGAAAATAAAAGAAAAAGAGGGGTTCAAAATGAAAACCCACAAAGGGCGTCTTGAAACCAAATGAGGATCTGGGTTGAAAACCCATAAAGGACGACTCAAAAATGTAAGAACAGGCATCCAGCAATCAGAACCTCTCAGACACCTAGTATTTCGGAAGGGATTTCAAGTCTGTAAACATTCTGACAAAGTTTGAAGTCTGTTAGACAAGGGTTCAAGTTCAAAGCTATATCTGGTCGATGGAGTTGTTGTATCCTTCATGCTATGGATGCCCAAGGATCTGGTTTTGTTTCTTGATTTTGTTGTTTTAGATTGCCATGACTCTTTTCAAAATTATTGTTGTATTTCCATTGATAAGCTTCAATAAAACTCATGAATTCTCTTCTGAGCTTTCTTTTTATTCTAAAGCGTCATAAATTGGCTGATATAATGCATAAAAGTAGATAATTTCTTGGTATTGCTATGTCTTGAAAGTTGCGGTGAACTTTAGCACTCTGGGTTATTAAAAAAGAGTGTGTAAAGTGAAGATGGTATTGAATCCTATAATGGTGGGAATTCAAGGATAAGAAAGAGTGGAATTCAAGGTTTGTAAAGATTATGGCAGAAAAGTGTCATGATAATTATAATGAAGATTCCCAAATTGGCGTGAAACTAACAACAAAGTATGTCACCCGAAGAACAATGATTTTTATCTCTGTGCTCATGGTGGGATGATTAGAACCACATGCTCAACACATTATCATGATTGGAAATTGTCCATTCTCTGTCCTATGTGTATCAAAGGAGAATTATATTGCTGATCATAACCGCTTGGCGTATCTCAGTTGGGATAATATAAGAAGTTCGTAGAAGGTTTTGAGGCGTTGATAGTACCTCTGTATGAGGAACTGTTATTGTCAGATTTGCAGCCCTTTGATTGTCAAGGTATTGATGTGACCCTTTTTTTTAAAAAAGAAGAAAAAAGAAAGAAAAAAGAAAAAAAAAGAAAAACCAAGGTGAAAACCTAAAAGGACACTTTTAGAAAAAGAAAAGAAAGGAAAAACCGAAGCGAAAAATCAAAAAGACGCTTCGAGAAAAGCAACCTAAAGTAAAAACCCGAAAGGGCACTTTAGAGCAAAGGGCCAGAAATGCAGAAAATAGTTTCTGAAGGTGAATCCTGAATGTGAGATGAGATATCAAAGAAAATGAGAATTAGTAAAGAAACGTGAAAGGAAGCACTAAAGTGAATCTTCAGGGAGTAGAAGCTGATTGATTAATCCTGATGAGACGTAGTTCATGCATCATATAGGAAATTAGGATCATACTAACCCTCATTCAAATGTTGTAGTTTGTTTTGACAGGAAATGAAGAAGAAGAAAGATCTCCTAACGTGAAGAGTTTTCCCAGTAAAGAAAGAATTCCCAATGAGAAGAGTTCGCCTAGCAAAGAAAGAGCTCCTAATGTGAAGAGTTCGCCCAACAATGAAGAACTCCTAATATGAAGAGTTCGCTCAGCAAAGAAAGAATTCCCAATGAGAAGAGTTCTCCCAGTGAAGAAAAAACTCCTAATGTAAGAGTGTATCCCCAACAAAAAAAGAACTTCTAATGAGAAGAGTTCGCCTAGCAAAGATAGAATTCTTAATAAGAAGAGCTAGTTTGGACCTTACGGTTACCCTTGACATGAGTATTGGGAGGTTCCATATGAGAAGAACTTGTTCAAGCTTCTAGAAGGGAAGAAAGAAAAAGGTTCGTGGGAATAAAACCTTGCAGCTCAGAGTAACAGCTGACAAGTTCGGACAAAATTTGTGTCTTTTCAGTCCTTGCCCTATTCCTGTTCCACAACAATGAGCAAAGAGGGGTAGCTGTAATTCCCTTATTTTTTCAGGTACTTATATACATATATTCTCTATAAATAAAAACTAAATAAAAATAAATAATAATAATCCATTAGATAAATAAATGTTTATAAGAGTCCAATAATACAAAACAAATACCTATTATACATTACAAATCCACTTTTTACATCCAAAAAGCCCAAATTACAAATTATAAGCCCAACATATAGCATATCCCGCCCAAATCTGCCTGAAATGGATAAAATAGCACGCATGTGCTTTCTCAGCCGGCCAATTTTGCCATGTGGCGGACCCTTATTGGTCCGTTCAGCCTTCACACAGATAACTCCTCTACTGACGTCGTCTTCGTCGCCAGCTATAAATAGGGAGAGAGAAGCAATTATTAGACAATAATGATGGTTGTAACCCCCTTGACCCGGTCTAATCGCAAGATCGAATCGAGCAAGTCACACGAAGAATATTGGAGTAAAACCTAAAAGTTTCACTTCATAAACAACCCTTGTTTATCTTTTCTAAATGCAACTTAGTTAACCTAAGCGTGAGAGAAAGCAGCAGACAAAATCTCAACTCAATCGGGCGTCAAATCGACATCTGATTGCCCCAAATAGCGTTTAGGGACCATTTTGTAAAACTGTCACTAAACATGGACTTAACTTGAAATTGAAGTTACCATCTTTTAATTAGTCAGGTTTCGATCCACCACATAAATTTTCAACTCATTTCAGCCATCCAAACTCATTGAATTGCACATACCAATAATCAGAGACTAAAACGCAAAGATTCAAAACTTCAAAAGATGTCAATTAACCACTTTAACTAATAGGGTATCGATACCCCCAAGCACAGTATCGATACGGTCCTTTGTAATTTCAAAACCTGAATTCCAGTAGTTCAAAACTGTATCGATACGGTAGCCCGAGTATCGATAAGCTTGGGCAAAAAATGCCACTTTTTGCTCGATGAACAATCTGTAACTCAATTATAAACCCCTAGGCATGCTTCTAACACATAAGCAACATATTTAGGGATCGATCCTCAGCCATTAGCAATAGAAACATCATCATACCATGATCATTTGCTCAAAAGGGAAATCTATAGGCATGCTTCCTAAAATCACTTCAAACCAAAGACCACAAACCATAGCAATGCATAAACCAAAAATAATAGGCCATTTACAATCTCAATAAGGAAAAAAAACTTGCCAAACCATGGAGTTCCATCAAACATACACTCCCAAAACATCAAGGTATCCACCCATTTCCAATCCCATTACTATTGAAATGCTAAAACCATACTTGAGCTTAGAGCGTCGAATGAACCACTTTTCTTGCTTCCTTGCAGCCCGAACAAACTACTTTTCTGCATTGTTAAGAAAAGAGAGTGTAAGCTATATGCATAGTGAGGGATGCTCAAAACAAAACCATAACAATGCACTATTGACAACCATTTTCTTATCAAACCATTTTCCATCATGCTCTTAACAAAACTCATGCTTTAAAACCTATTAAAGCAAAACCATTAAACTCTTTACACATGTATCATGATATTTCATGATTTAAACCAAAGCAAATCTCAATGCAAGCTTCACATGCTTAGGCATTCAAAACATATCTCAAGATATAGTCTCATGTATAAATCTCATATACAATTTCATTTAAAAACCATGATACATGTAATCTCATATATTGGCATTCAAGTGACCCAGATGGTTGTTTCACCATCCCTATACACATGGAGCATGCTGCACTCTCTCCATAATAAACACATCGGATATGCGGATAGTCATTGATGGAGCTTGTTGCTCTCTCCACCAATACTTGTGGAGCTTGCTGCTATCTCCATAAAGCGGATAAAAGGGCACTGCATTGACAATTTATATATATCTCTTATGCGATCTTAGCAAATAATTGTAAAACATATGTATACATCACATGGTTTTAAAACATACACGGAACATCACAAAATTAAACGATACTAATAAAATACGTAAGTAGGAAATAAAGAATAAAGCTTTTAAATAAGGAAAAAAAACTATCATGCTTAAACATATTAAAGTAATCCACAACTATATCAGCTACATGACATGGATAATGTACAATATTAAACTAACGGACCAAGGCAACAAACCTAGACATGATACTAGAATCAAAAGCATCAAATAAAAACTAAATCCTAGACACCACAATTTTACACGAAACTAAATCAGACATGTAATAAAGTACTTAACTTCCTACCATGCTTCAAGACCAAACAAACACATAAATAAAAAACTTATGTACATAGAAACATGGCATAAGTATAACATGATAACCGAACTGAAACGTAATATTTAAACAAACATATATGCATCATACAGTTGGACAAATTAAAACAACAAAACAACAACTCCAAAAACAAAAACAAAGATGATATAACAACTTATATTAAGGTGATGAATAAAATAAATATGACATAAAACCATAAAATAACAAAAACAAGAGACATAATTGATTACAACAGAGGACTAAAATGTAATAAAATGAAACAAAAGTGATAGAAATTGGAGCAGTAAAGACATGATTTAGGGACGAAATTATAAACCAGACGAGACTTAAAAGGACTAAACATGTAATTGGACCAAGGGGCAAGCTCGGAGTGAAAATTTCAAAAACACGGTAGGACTAGGGGGTAATTTCACCATTTAAAAACTAATTTTAGTTTATTTAAGGACCAAATTGAAACATTTTCAAAAAGAAGGGGGAATGTGGTTGCAAATATCCCATGCGGCAAGGCAGAAATGAAAATAATGAAAGCGCTGAGGGATTTATGACGCGATTTCACCATTTTAAAAAATAAAAGACTTATAAAACACCCTTCTCTGGCCCAAAATTAGACTTTTCCCCATTTTTTAAAACCCTTTTTTATAAAACACCCAGCCCTTACTTTTCTCTCAAAACCAAGCCCCAAACCTTTGATAAACCCAGAAACTTGTAGCCAACCACCGTCTCCTCCACCGCCGGCCGCCGCTAGCTGGCGTCGGCGAACCTAAAAAAGACCACCAAAACAACCCTTGCTCTAATCCAAACTTAGATTTAAGAAAAGACTCCCTCTTTTACCTAGATCTAAGAAAATACGAGAGCGAAAACCATTTTTTTTTAAAAAAACCAAGACCAAAAGGAATCTCTCCCCCTTTTCAGTTCACCTTGTTCAGTTTTGGAAACTGAAGCGGCTTATCACTGGGAGGGGAGACCCACTGACGGCGAGGGTAAAGAACCTCTCCACTCTTCTCTCTTTTTTATGTTATCTCTAAAGTATACACATGTATGCAACACTAAAGATGAATAGATACCTTCGTGTTTTTTTGTGTTCGAAAGATGAATAAGAGGATGAGATCTTTTTTTGTATTTCTGAAAAAACTGATACAACTCGTCCCTTGATCTTTTGTTCTTACAACCTTTCATACATATATCATCTCTGATAGTTTTTGGTAGAAAGTACTATAAAAAATACATATATATTTTTGTTGGATTTGAAATGATGCTGACATAGCCTTTTGTTTCTTGTGTTTTCTGATGCATCTGAGTACGGTGGTTGGGGCTAGTGGTGCGGTAGAGGCATGGTGGAGGTGATGTCTTGGCAGATGCATCCCTGGTCGTTGGATCAGATCTGACCCAACGGCTAGGATTGCTCGATGATCAGACGGCTGAGATAAGACCTCAGAAATGATGTAGCGGTCTGGGATCGTGCCACATGGCCTGGAGAAGATGGCTGGCCTTGCACGTGTCTCACACGTGCGAGTGGAGAATATAACAGCCCGCGCGTGGACTTCAAGCGGCATATGAAGGGCCTTCATGCTTCAACCGTGGCCATTGGATCCAGATATGATCCAACGACCCTCGTGCAGCTGCGCAAGATAAATGAGGGCATTAGGGTTCCATTATCTGATGTGGGTTAGGGTTTGTCTTTAGGATGTGGGCTGGCCGGTTTGGGCCTGGTGTAAAATTTTGGGTTTTAATGGATATCTAATTAATTTTCTGGGTTTTGATACTTTATCCGTTTTATAATAATAATACTACTACTAATAATAATAATAATACTAATAATAATAATACGTATATATATATACATGCAAGCGCACACGTACATGGACACACATACGTATATAGCATACACATACATACTTACGTACACATACATACAATTATGACAAAAACATTTGCACACGACCACACATAATAATAATACATACAATTCATACAATACTCATTCGTATACATAATAATAAGGGTTTTAATAATACACATATGCAAACATATATAAACATGGACATAATAATTACTAAGGCATACATAACACATCACACACACTTTGCGTACATTAATCATACGTACAATATATTACGTAGACATGCAACAATACTATGTAAATTATTAAACTATAAATTAACGTGATTTTATACACCGGATAAAAATGGGTGATTACAGTTGCCCCTCTTTCCTTGTTCATGTGGAACAGGAACAAAGCAAAGATCATAAGCACCCATTTTTATCCGACTTCCCTGTTTGTGGCTTTGGAATCATGTGTTCTTCTGGAACTCTCTACTTTTCCTCAGCTAAATCTTCGGGCTCGTAAGTTCTTCCTATATAGAACTTCTTCACCTTCTGATCTTGAAACTATAGGTTCTCCCTATATATAACCTTTCACTCTGAAGTCTTGAGTTACGAGTCCTTCTTATATAGAACTTTTCACTCTGAGACGGTAAAGCTTGGAGTCCTTCCTATATAGAACTCTTCACCTTCAACGCTGGTTTCTCCTATATAAAACCTTCTGTGTCACAGACGGATTCTTTCGACTGAGATTTCCTCCTATATAGAACTGTTAGCCTTCGAACCCTAGAGCCATAAGTCCTTCCTATATAGAACTCTTAGCTTCTGAAATCTCAGAATTACAGGTTCTTCCTATATAGAACCTTTCACTCTAAGACAGTAAAGCTCGGAGCCCTTCCTATATAGGACTCTTCGCCTTTAACACAGCGGGTTTTTCCTATATAAAACCTTCTGGGTCATGGGTGAATTCTTTCAGCTGGGAGTTCTTCCTATATAGAATTGCTAGTCTTCACCCTGGAGCCGTCAATCCTTCCTATATAGAACTTTCAACTCTTAAAGCCTCGGAGCGGCGGATTCTTCCTATATAGAACCCTCGTTGCGGGCACTTGAAAACATAGGCCTTTCCTATATAGAACCTTTACCTTCACATTTGGGATTCACGCCAAAACGGCTACTGATGCTTCTTTAAATCTGCAGATACCTGTCTAGAATAGACAAAATGCTATGACAAATGAGTTAGCATGCTCTTAATCCTAGGGATGTCTAACTATTCATGATGCATGAGTGTCAATATCTTGGTGCGCCTGTTTCGGCCATCAGTCAATCTCGACTCTCTGTTGCTTGCTTTCTCTTTTTTCTTCTTATAGTGGCGATACCTCATTTCATTGTCGGGTTCAACCATTCCAATCTTTCTTTCCTGAATTCGTGGTTCGGGGTTCTAAAATGCCCTTTCGGGTTTTCACTTTAGAGGTTTTTTTTGTCTTTTGTTTTTTCTTTTCTTCTTTTTTTGTTGTTTTTTGTTTTTTTAGGTTCCCTTCTGGGTTTTCACCTGGGAAATCTCTCTTGTTGTCTCGAATGCTTTCTTTAAACAAGCAGGGCATATGCCACTGGTCATCTTACCCTGGTGCACAAAGCCTTCTGCTCGTCCTGTTTCAACATACATCATGTAGGCAGCTGGAGGGCAAGGTTAATACTGTTTTCTAATCACCTACATCTTCAGGGTTAGATCACAGTAATGCTCAGAAATCTCTTGTTTATCATAAGCCTATGTTAACTTATTTGCATGATGTTTATGGAAAATAACAAGAAGACAAGGAATGAGAGCTCAAAATGTGACTTTATTACGATTAAGGATTTGGAACAATTTTGAGGCGGTCATGGCAAACATAAGGAAAAGGAAAAGCCAAACATGAAATGAAAAACCTCCCAGTATCCACAATATGAATGATGCATGATCCTGTCAACCGGAGTAGAATCTTTGCTTGGAGCTTCTTCTTCATGGGGCTCATAGGGATGACTCTTCTCTCTGGAGGTCCAACCTTCAAATTCATCCGAGTCACCCTTTACGGGTTTTTGACTCAGATCTTTCCTTTGCTTCAAGACGCCCTTTTTCGGTTTTTCGCCTTGAGCTATCCATTTTCATTTTTTTGGTTTGGAACGCCCTTTCGGGTTTTCGCTCCACCTCTCTTCTTTTTTTTATTTTTTCTTCTTCTTCCTTTTTTTCTTTTTCTTTTTCTTTTTTTTCAAACATAGTATTTCTTAACAGCATCAGAATTTACAAGATTTTTTGACTCGTCTCCATCCATTTCGGTTAAGATTAATGCTCCTCCTGAAAATGCCTTCTTGACAATGTATGGCCCTTCCCAGTTGGGCATCCACTTTCCCCGATAATCTTTCTGAATTGGGAGGATCTTCTTAAGCACCAGATCTTCCTCTCTTAATTCTCTTGGGTGCACCTTCTTGTTGTATGCCCGCATCATCCGTTTTTGGTACATTTGACCATGGCATATGGCCTTTACCTCTTTTCTTCGATGAGATTCAACTGGTCGAATCTGGCTTGCACCCATTCAGACTCTTCCAACTTTACTTCATTTAGGACTCAGAATGATGGAATCTCAACCTCAATAGGGAGTACTGCTTCGATTCCATACACTAGAGAATAGGACGTTGCCCCCGTCGATGTGCGAACAGATGTCCTATAGGCAAAAATAGTGAATGGCAGCTTCTCATGCCAATCCTTGTATGTATCCGTCACCTTTGCGATGATCATCTTTATGTTCTTGTTCGCTGCTTCCACTACCCCATTCATCTTAGGGCGATAGGCTGTGGAGTTATGGTGCATTATCTTGAACTGCTTGCACACCTCCGTCATCAGTTTGTTATTCAGATTGGAAACGTTGTCGGTGATAATCCTTTTCGGCAAACCGTATCGACAAATGATCTCCTTCTTTAGGAATTTGCATACCGTCATCCTTGTGATATTCACATAAGATGCTACCTCCACCCATTTAGTGAAGTAGTCTATGGCGACCAAAATAAAACGGTGCCCGTTGGAAGCCTTCGGGTGTATCTGCCCAATGACGTCCATACCCCACGCTGCAAAAGGCCACAGAGAATTCATGGTGTGCAAATATAATGGAGGAGCATGAATCTTGTCAGCATAAAATTGGCATTTGTGGCATTTCCTGGCGTAATCGATGCAATCTCCCTCCATGGTCAACCAGAAATAGCCATATCTCATAATTTTTTGGGCTATAGACAACCCATTGGCGTTCATCCCACATAGACCATCGTGTACCGTTGACAGAATCTCCTTCGCCTCCCGAGCATCCACACATCTCAATAATGTCTGATCATGGCTTCTTTTATATAGGATCTCTTCATCCAGAATGTATCCCGCTACCATTTTTCTGAGTGTTTTTCTGTCATTGTCATTTTCCCCTTCGAGATACTTTTGAAACTTGACATATTGCAAGATGTCATAGTACCACGAGTTGCCATCTATCTCTTCTTGCACATTACAACAATGAGCCGGCCTTTCAAAAGTCTGTATCTCAATGGGCTTCATTTCTGCCCCTGTGTTTGCTTTGAACATGGAAGCCAAGGTTGCCAAGGCGTCTGCCATCTGATTTTCTTCTCTGGGAAGGTAAGCGAAACTGACCTTTTCCAACTCCTTGGTGAGGTCCTAGATCAATTCATAATATTTGACCAGCTTTGAATCCCTGGTTCCCCATTCTCCGCGCAACTGGTAAATCACTAAGGATGAATCTCTGAATACTCAAAGTTTCTTAATCTTTCATTCAATAGCTGCATTCAGTCCCATAACACAGGCTTCGTACTCGGCTATATTGTTGGTGTAGAAGAATTCTAGTCTGCTGGTGAAGGGATAGTAGACATTCCCTAGAGAAATTAATACGGCCCCTATCTCGTGTCCGAGGGCATTGAAGGCTCCATCAAAGTAAAGCTTCCATGAATTATCGTCCGAGACATTTTCCTCAGTTGTAATACACATCAAGTCCTCATCCGGGAAATTAAAGTTCAACGATTCATAATCATTCGAAGCACGACTAGCTAAGAAATTAGCTATGACGCTTCCCTTTACGGCTTTCTGGCTTACAAACACAATATCGAATTCGAATAAGAGCATCTGCCAGCGGGCCATCCTCCCTGTTAATGCCGGTGCTTCCATTAGGAACTTCAAGGGGTCTAGCTTGGATATCAACCATGTGGTATGGTATATCATGTACTGCCTAAGCCGTTTGGTGGCCCAAACCAAACCACAACATAGCTTCTGAATTGGCGGGTATCGTGCTTCGTAATCGTTGAACTTTTTGCTTAGGTAGTAGATGGCTCTTTCCTTCTTCTCAGACTCATCGTGTTGCCCCAGTACGCAACCCGCTGAATTCTCAAAGACTGTTAAGTAGAGGATTAAAGGCCTACCTGGTATTGGCGCGACTAAAATTAGAGCATTCGTCAAGTACCTTTTGATCTTCTCCAGGGCCTCTTGACATTCCTCATCCCAGACACCGAGATTATTCTTTCTAAGTAGTCTAAAGACTGGGTCACACCTATCCGTTAACTGGGAGATGAAACGGGAGATGTAATTTAGCCTTCCCAGGAAAACTCAAACTTCCTTCTGAGTATAGAGCGGTGAGAGATCCTGGATGGCTTTCACCTTATCTGGATCGATCTCAATCCCTCTTCTGCTTACTACGAACCCCAAGAGTTTTCCAGATCTAATGACAAAGGTGCATTTGGCCGAGTTAAGCTTCAACTGGTATTTCTGTAGTTTTTGGAATAGTTTTCTCAAGTTTTATAGGTGCTCTTCTTTTGTTCAGGACTTAGCGATCATATCACCTCTATTTCCTTGTGCATCATGTCGTGGAAAAGAGTCACCATCGCTCTTTGATAAGTCGATCCCGTATTCTTGAGCCTGAAAGGCATCACCTTATAGCAAAAAGTCCCCCACATGGTCACGAATGTGGTTTTCTCCATGTCGTTTGAGTCTATCTTTATCTGGTTGTACCCCAAGAAGTCTTCCATAAATGAGAACCATGAATGTCCCGCGGTGTTGTCAACCAACGTGTCAATATGTGGCAGAGGGAAGTTGTCTTTAGGGCTAGCTCGGTTGAGATCCTTATAGCCTACACACATACGAACCTTTCCATCCTTCTTCGGTACTAGTACAATGTTTGCAACCCATTCAGGGTACTTGGCCACTTCCAAGAAGCCAGCATCAAACTACTTTTTCACCTCTTCTCTAATCCTTAACAACATGTCCGGTCTCATTCTCCTGAGTTTTTGCTGTATTGGTTTGCATTATGGCTTTGTTGATAGTTTGTGTACCACTATGTCAGTATTCAAACCCGACATATCTTGATAAGTCTAGATGAAATCATCCTTGAATTCTTGGAGTAGGGCTATCAGTTTGTGCCTGGTTTTCGAGGAAAATGTAGTCCTGATCTTTACTTTTTTCTCTCTTCTTCAGTCCCCAAGTTTACAACTTTTGTTTCTTCTTGATGGGGCATGATTTGCCTCCCTTCGTTGGGCATCATCCTCATCAACTCTACAGGGACCTCGCATTCTATCTCATCATCCTCTTTTTCAATTCTTGTTGAGATCTCGGGGCATTCAAAATCTACCTTGGGATTGGATTCAGCATCATTCATACGGTTAATTATGGGAGACATGCATTAAATCAGAACGAATGTATTGGGAAGATAATGGTTTTATATGAGGTGAATGAATATGAATAAAGAATGAATGAGATGAGATGGTTGCCATTTGAGAAAAAGGGGAAGATATCTTTTCATTTCAAACAAAAAGTTAACATAGGTGCCCTATACAAAAGATCCCCATTGTTTATGGGCAAAAACAAAAGGTTGATTTAGAGCAGTACTCTGATCTAGTCCTAAAAACCACAAGTAGATCAACGTGGCTCCAGTTATCAAGAGTCTCCCTGGGGCAGCAGGGGCGGATGCTGGTCAACATACTGTTGTCATAGTCATTCCCAGCTATCATGTTGATGGACATTCCCTCGAGTGATTCACTAAACATTTCTTTCTCATTGAGTATGTCACTTTCCTTAATTGCTTCTTCGACCTCTTGTCCTGGTCGGCAGAACCCTCCGGAGACAAAAGTATTTTCCAAACGGGGGAAAGACATTGGTCTCCATGGAATGTCATCTCCCTTAAATCTGGCTCTCATCTGTTCTTTTTTTCTCTTATATTCTTCCTTCCTCTGCTGGACACTTGGTTTGTAACCCAGCCCGAAACGATCTTTCTTGGTTATTACACTCCTAGCTTGTAGGCTCCCTTGCAATCTTCTTCCTAGCCCTCTTCCTGCTTTGGCTCCTCGGCCCAAAGTTTCAGCAACGGTTATCTTGGTGCAATTAGATAACCTGGGGTAGGGGATCCGATTACCTTCTGCGACGAATGTGGCGTTCACCAGCTCTAATGATTGAAAAGAGCATTATGCAGCATCCTCATCATTTTGGATATCGGGGGTATCTGATGTCACCGAAGTAATGATCTCTTGCTCAGCCTCCACTGTAGCCAACTTACCTTCGATCACGAATTTTAATTTATAATGCAGTGATGAGGGGACGACTCCTGTAGAGTGGATCTATGGCCTTTCCAATAAGCAGCTGTATAATGGTTTTATGTCCATCACCACGAAGTCGATCATGTATTCAGTTGGCCCAATCAATAGAGGCACCTCAATCTTTCCAAGTGTTCCTCTTTGTGTGCCGTCGAAGGCTCTCACGGAGTTATGACAGGGCTTTAGGTGAGAAACATCGATTGGTAGCTTTTGTAGAGTCACCATAGGTAGTATGTTCAGTGCTGACCTGTTGTCAATCAATACTCCCGGTAACACATACCCCTTGTAGTGGGTTGTGATGTTGAGAGCCTTGGTGGACCCCATTCCTCCTTCAAGGATCTCGTCATCACTGAATGTTATGTGGTTGTAAGCGGTGATATGCCCCACTATCATGTCCAACTTCAATACAGAAATTTCATGGGGTACAAAAGTCTGATTTAGCACTTTCAAGAGTGCCTCGCGGTGTTTTTCTGAACTTATGAGCAACTCTAGCATTGTAATCCTTGCCGGTTGCTTTCGTAGTTGTTCCACTATGCTGTATTCACTATGTCTCAGGAATTTCAGAAATTATTTGGCCTGAGCCTCGGTTACTGGTTCATTTATCCTTGGAGGTGGTTCCTCACCAAATATCTGCGTGAGGGTAAACGATGTATCATTTCCTTTATCCTGGGCCACTTCAGCAACCTTCAAGGTTTCTGAGGAGTAACATCTGCCGCTCTTCGTGAAGTGGCCCACCTCACCGACATTCACATCATTCTTGGCTTGCTCGTCTTTCGATGTAGGCTCTTTTTTAACTTTCTGTTCTTTTACTTTACCAGATTCCGGCTTTTCTGGTATGGTCACATTCACAGCATAGTTCCAAGGAGTTTGTCGTATATCTTTGAATGGGAACGGGGATGGTGCTGAGATGATGATCTTGGGAGTCACCTTAGTAGCTTCCCCTTGGGAGGAACTTGCACCCTCTAGCCTGGAGGAGATGACAAAAGGTATGTCTCTCCCGTATTTAATGTTGGGGCTGTCAGTCATATATACGTCTGACCCTTTCCATCCTGTAGGCTCTTCGAAGAACTCTATTTGCTTATCATTCATCAATTTTTGCACTAAACTCTTAAACTCGTCGAACTATTGGATGTCGTGTCCTCCATCCTGATGGAATTCACAGTACAGCCCACATCCCTTCTGCACTACTACCATGCCCCTTTCGATCAAGTGGGCCATGCACAATTACTGAAATATCCACAGCAAAGGAGACTTGATTTCTGACACATTCTCCTTAACCTTCCTGGTGGATTACTCCTTAATAGCATTCACTCCTCTGTTCCCGTGATTAGGCAATGGGTTACCAGCTACACTCGGTTCTTCAAACTTCAATATCCCAGAATTGATTAGACTCTACACAAACTTCTTGAAAGCAAGGCAGTTCTCTGTAGGATGACCAGGGGCAACACTGTGATAATCGTAATGCGCGTTCCGGTTATACCAGGACGGGAATAGTAGTTTGAACGGAGTAATGTAGTATGGACGGACCATATTCGCTTCGTACAACTGAGAGTAAAGCTCAGAGTACGAAACAGGTAATAGAGTAAAAGTTGCCTCTCTTTCTTCTTCTCGGGGTTCTCTTCTCTCTTTGGTTCGAGTTTTGTGCTTTCCCAGTAGACGCCTGCGGCTGTGAGACTATAAAATTCTTTGGGGCGGTGTAAGTACTGGCAGTGTTCACCTCATTCTTCTTGTTGTACTTCTGAGAACTTTCTCCGCTATCAATCTTACCGCTCTTGATTGCCAATTCAAGGGACTCCCCGGTCCTAATTAAATCGGCAAAACTCTGAGTTGTGTTATTAATGAGGCGATCAAACAGTGTCCCCTTCAGATTATTAACAAATAAAGGCGTAATTTCATGTTTAGGGAGGGGTAGCTGAATCTGGGTGGCCACTTATCGCCACCTCTGGGCATACTATCACAGAATTTCATTGGATTTATGCCCTATATTTTCTAGCATAATTCTACTGGGCGTCATGTCCATCACGTGGTTGTATTGCTCGATGAATGCTCTTGAAAGATCTTTCCAGGTTTTAATGTTTACTCGGCTCAACTGGGTATACCACCGCAGTGCTGCCCCTGTCAGGCTGTCCTGGAAACAGTGAATTAATAGTTTCTCATCCTTGAGGTAGGCCGCCATCTTCCGACAGTACATTGTCATGTGCACAGAAGGACACGTGGTTCTATCGTATTTGTCGAACTCTGGCGTTTTAAATTTTGGTGGCAGGACAAGGTTGGATACCAGACTTAAGTCACTGCCATCACTTCCTGATTCTTCTGTAGCTTGCAGGGCTTTAAATCTTTCCTCCATGAGGTGAAACCTCTCATCCCATTTCTTTTCTACCTCTGTCCTGATCCGTTCGACCAAGTTCAAGTCTGGCATCTCCTCCTCATAGAGTGCTTCTGTGTCAATGGGTTGAGTCTCAGATGCCCCTACCTTAAGATTAGCAGACATCCCAGCAGGGTCAATATATACCCTCCTGGCCAGATCTGGGATAGCCAGTTGAACCTTACTGTGAGCTTGGGTACCTTCCGGATCTTGAGCGACTTCTCCTTCGACTCTTTTTCTGAGGCTCTTAGCCAATAATGCAGTTATGTCAGACACTATCACGCTTGTGACTGAGCAATCTGGTCACTGAGGCTTCTCTAGGCCTCATCAAATCTTACTTCCAGATCTTTTTATCTTTTCTCTAGACTGATTATCCTGTCTTCCATGAGCTTACTTTGTAGTCGGGTAAGGTATGGATGATGAATGATTGCGGCTTAACTTCTATTTTCACACTGCCACAATATTTACAATATTAATATGATTGTAAAGAAAATAAATGCATGTATAATGATGCAAATGTCATGATGCAATGCAGGAATGTATGCAAATAAAGGTACTGATCCGCTGGTAATCACCCTTTTGAACTACTTCAATGGGAATTAAAGGATCTAGATTACAATAGAGTTCACATTACAAAAAGATGGGGCTCATAATACAAAAGAGTCCTAATTACAACACAGAGTCCTACAAATAATCTCTAGCTCTATCCCCTAATTTTCCAATGGCCCTGAGCAGCTTGATGAACCTAGGTGCTTCTTCCATGCCTATGGCTACAAAAGGTCGGAGTGCTTCAGCTTTGGCAGCTAAGTCACTCACATGCCTTGCGACTCGTTGTATGTCCACCATTAGGTTCGCATAATATTGGTCCCTATCCTGCACCATCCGGGAAACATCACGCAGTCTTCTTTGAAATAATTATCTCCTTCGGCTGCAGCCTCTTCGAATACTCTGATTCTTTCCCTATAGTCCTGAATAGTTGCTTCAAGCGACTTAATCCGGGCTCGCAACGTGCCAACTTCACGCTCTCTTTCTTGTAGTTTGATGAAGTCATTCCTCTGACGGTAAGTCTGCAAAGAGTGTTCAAATTCTGCCAATCTTCCCTCTAACTCGACATTCTAACTTTGGCTCTGATTCAGGCTTTGGATGGTGTCGTCGTACAATCTTTGCATCTCTAACAGTCTATTCCTACTACCCATGGACCTCCTTTTCAAAGCGACGGTGTTCTCTCTTTCGTAGCTGGCTGTTTGTTTCCCTTTGCTGATCTTTTGCCTAGTTCTTTCCTTCTCTTGATTGATGGCTTCCTTGAAAGATCGCATTTCCTCCTCGATAGCTAACCTGCAGTTTTCTATCCCTTTCTCAATCGCTCGCTTGCCGATCTCTTGTTCTTCTTCTACCAAACGAATACCATTCATCATTTCCTTTTCCACGGCTATGAACTGACTTCGGTTGGCCTTCTGTACTTTCACTTGGAGTAGGAGGGTATCCTTCTGGTAAAGAGTGTTCTTCTCGCTCAAATCCGCATTCCATATCTTCAATTGCCTAATGATCTCGTCCCGTTCGTCGACCTCTAAACTCGCTTTATAAAGCTCACTCACAATTTGAGTCTTCGGGTTTCCATCTTCCTCTTGATTTCTTCGAGTTCATTTCGTAAAATATCAGCTTCAGATAGCACTACTCTTGTAAGCTCCTCACAAGTGACACAGATGGTCCCTGATCGGGTTCTGGAATCTTATCATTAATCCTCAAGCGCCTCCAAAGATCATAGTCAGGGGTGGTCATACGCTCGGTGTCTCCTTCCACTTTGATCCGGTAACAATGGTCCCAAGCCCTCATGATAGTCTGAACTTTTTCCTTGAACTCACCTTTGAAAGGAAATTCATTTTGGCTCAATCTGGCGGTATTGGGAACAAACTGTCGTGATCCGAACTGTCGGGACACCAGAAGCGGAGCACAAGCAATCCTACCATGCAACCCCAACATCATCAACCAGTCATAATCACCGCAACTGTACAATAAGTAATTAACTCTACCGAGCCACAGAATCCTCCATACTATGTTTTCACCTTGCATGTTCCTGAAGAAACTAGACCATTTCTTCGTCTTCAAGTCTTCTCGCTACTCTTTCACTAAGTACTCCTGTAAGGGCGAAAAGCCTTGAAAGGATATTCCGGTAGGACCCTCGTCAGTGTCTTCCACATGTGACTCTGAATCCATACCTATAACAACTGTGCACATCCTCGAAAACATCATTCTTCGTGCTTTCGACTGGCATTTAAAGAAATGAAGGTCTCGGCCAAGATCGCTGTATTGGGTTCGCCCTCCATTTCATACGCTCAAATAGATCTAGAATGGCTACATCAATGTTTCCAAGAGTTCTCGGAAAGATTACCAAACCATATATTCCCAAGGCAAATAGGTCTATTTTCTTCCCCTCGTCTGGATGTGCGGGTATGATGTCTCGAATACTCTCCCATGTGAAGATTGTACTGTCTCCTCGAAGTCGAATCAGGCCATTAACCCAATCGTCACTCATCCCGACAAAGGTTTTGAGCTTCGAAGTGTAATTCTGATTCCTCAGAGGCTTTGCATAGATCCAATCTTCCTGAACGTTCTTCTGATTAAGTAAGGCAATGTATTCTTCTACTGTAGGCATCATGTCCTATCCATTGAAGGTGAAGTAGCAAAAGGCAGGATTCCAGAACTGAAAAATAGCTCAGAGTAGGGGATGGTTGACTCGAACGTATAACAGCTGTGCAATGTCGCCATAACTATCACAGAACATGTGTTGTAGTCTTCGGTCCCATCCTTCCCAGATGCTTTGAAGATCCCATAAGTTGTTCTGTTGAAGACTCACGTAGGTGTACCCTGGTACTATGCGCTCGCTCAGCAAACTGTCCCCTTGGGCCTTCTGATTGACCTCTGACCAATGTCTGACTGACAAGTTAAGCTCTTCTTTCCTAAGATACCTTTTTTCCATGGTGAAAGACTTTCTGATCGGATAAACCACTTGATCCAGTACCTTTATATAATGAAAATGCAATAATGTATGCAAAAAAGGCAAAAGCAAAAAAGAAAACAAGTCCGTACCGGATAAAATTAATAAATATATAAATAAAAGGACGAATTAAATAGAATAAACGCACAAAACAACCCTATTTATCCCGTCTAAAACACCTAAGGTTATCCGCATGGCTCTAAAGAGGTGGATTTCTGTATATTCTGTACATGCAGTTTTGGTGCTAGGAGGTACCCGAATTGTCCTTGTTGTCCCCTACTAAGGGTAGCAAGGCCCCCGATCATCACCCATTATAGGCTCCTTTCAACCGGGTTCAATTCAGGGGGACCCATTCGCTTATGCCTGCATGAAGGAACGATATCCTTACGAAAGCATAAGGTACTCGAGCCCCGAAGGTACTTGCTAGGCCTACACGGGAGAACGATATCTCTACGAAAGCATTAGCGTTTTCCCCCACTTAAAAAATAGGTTTATATGCCATATTTTAAATGCATCAAAATAAACGCGCACGTATAACCAAATGTTAGTTTAATAGTCACTTTAATCCGAAATTCCTAATATTAATAAAGCGGTAATTATTTGTAAAAGCTTGACTCTCTTTTTTTGTTTTTGAAAGAAACAAAAATAATCCCCAGCGAAGTCGCCATCTGTAGTGATGTCCGTTTCGCTAAAGAACGAGTTTTTATCTATTGTTTTGTTTTGAAAATATATCTTTCGTGGGGTTTTAAAGAAACCGTATTTTATTTAAGAAAATAGAGTCGCCACCGGCCACTTAGGTAGGTAGGACACCATAAAACCAGAGATTTGAAAACTGTTGGGGTTTGGGAGTCGGTTACGGATGGGGAAGGATTAGCACCCCCACACTGCCCAAAATTGGTACTTTAATAATTATCGCTTTATTAATATTAGACTTTCCAGATTAAAGTGACGATTAATTGAAGATTTGGTTATAAGTGTGAGTAGATTTTAAAAGCCCCGTTATCCGAGAGCAAACGCCTAACCACTATCACTACGCCTGATACTGGCCCCGTTTACGCTCGGATAAAAGGGCACCGCATTGACAATTTATATATATCTCTTATGCAATCTTAGCAAATAATTTTAAACCATAAGTATACATCACATGGTTTTAAAACATACACGGAACATCATAAAATTAAACGATACTAATGAAATACGTGAGCAGGAAAAAAAGAATAAAGCTTTTAAATAAGGAAAAAAACCTATCATGCTTAAACATATTAAAGTAATCCAAAACTATATCACCTACATGACATGGATAATGTACAATATTAATCTAACGGGCTAAGGCAACAAACCTAGACATGATACTAGAATCAAAAGCATCTAATAAAAACTAAATCCTAGACACCACAATTTTACACGAAACTAAATTAGACATGTAATAAAGTACTTAACTTCCTATCATGCTTCAAGGCCAAACAAACACATAAATAAAAAACTTATGTATATAGAAACATGGCATAAGTATAACATGATAACCAAACTGAAACGTAATATTTAAACGAACATATATGCATCATACGGTTGGACAAATTCAAACAACAAAACAACAACTCCAAAAACAAAAACAAAGATGATATAAAAACTTATATTAAGGTGATGAATAAAATAAATATGACATAAAACCGTAAAATAACAAAAACAAGAGACATAATTGACTACAAAAGAGGACTAAAATGTAATAAAATGAAACATAAGTGACAGAAATTGGAGCAGTAAAGACATGATTTAGGGATGAAATTGTAAACTATACGAGACTTAAAAGGACTAAACATGTAATTGGACCAAGGGGCGAGCTCGGAGTGAAAATTTCAAAAACGCGGTAGGACTAGGGGGTAATTTCACCATTTAAAAATTGATTTCAGTTTATTTGAGGACCAAATTGAAACATTTTCAAAAAGAGGGGGACTAGGGTTGCAAATATCCCATACGGCGAGACAGAAATGAAAATAATGAAAATGCGGAGGGATTTATGACACGATTTCACCATTTTAAAAAATAAAACACTTATAAAACACCCTCCTTCGGCCCAAAATCAGACTTTTCCCCATTTTTTTAAAATCCCTTTTTATAAAACACCCAGCCCTCACTTTTCTCTCAAAACCAAGCCCCAAACCTTTGATAAACCCAGAAACCGACGGCCAACCGCTGTCTCCTCTACCGTCGGCTGCTGCTAGCCAGCACCGGCGAACCTAAAAAAGACCACCAAAACAACCCTTGCTTTAACCCAAACTCTAATCCAAACTTAGATTTAAGAAAGGACTCCCCCTTTTACCTAGATCTAAGAAAATACGAGAGCGAAAACCATTTAAAAAAAAACAAGACCAAAAGGAATCTCTCCCCTTTTCAGTTCACCTTGTTCAGTTTTGGAAACTGATGCGGCTTATCACTGGCGAGGGGAGACCCGCTGACGGCAAGGGTAAAGAACCTCTCCACTCTTCTCTCTTTTTTTTATGTTATCTCTAAAGTATACGCATGCATGCAACACTAAAGATGAATATATACCTTCGTGTTTTTTTTGTGTTCGAAAGATGAACAAGAGGATGAGATCTTTTTTTGTATTTCTAAAAAAAACTGATACAACTCGTCCCTTGATCTTTTGTTCTTACAACCTTTCATACATATATCCTCTCTGATAGTTTTTGGTAGAAAGTACTATAAAAAATACATATATATTTTTGTTGGATTTGAAATGATACTGATATAGCCTTTTGTTTCTTGTGTTTTCTGATGCATCTGAGTACGGTGGTTGGGGCTGCTGGTGCGGCAGAGGCATGGTGGAGGTGATCTCTTGGCAGATACATCCCTGGCCGTTGGATCAGATTTGTTTCAATGGCTAGGATTGCTCGATGATCAGACGGCTAAGATGAGATCTCAGAAATGATGTAGCGGTCTGGGATCGTGCCACGTGGCCTGGAGAAGATGGCCGGTCTTGCTCGTGTCTCACACGCGAGTGGAGAATCCAACAGCCCGCGCGTGGACTTCATGCGGCAAATGAGGGGCCTTCATGCTTCAATCGTGGCCGTTGGATCCAGATCTAATCCAACGGGCCTCGTGCAGCTGCGCAAGATATATGGGGGGCATCAGGGTTCCATTATCTGATGTGGGTTAGGGTTTTTTTAGGATGAGGGTTGGCCGGTTCGGCCTGGTGTAAAATTTTGGGTTTTAATGGACTGGATATCTAATTAATTTTTTGGGTTTTGATACTTTATCCATTTTATAATAATAATAATACGTATATATATACATACATACAAGCGCACACGTACATGGACACACATACGTATATAGCATACACATACATACTTACGTACACATACATACAATTATGACAAAACACATTCGCACATGACCACACATAATAATAATACATACATACAATTCATACAATACTCATTCGTATACATAATAATAAGGACTTTAATAATACACATATACAAACATATATAAACATGCACATAATAATTACTAAGGCATACATAACACATCACACACACTTTGTGTACATTAATCATACGTACAATATATTACGTATACATGCAACAATACTATGTAAATTATTAAACTAACGTAAATTAACGTGATGTTTATACATCATATAAAAATGGGTGATTACACAACGCAAACACCACCGTAACAAACTCAATATCATGCGTGGGATAGTTACGCTCATGCACCTTTAACTGCCTCGATCCATAAGCCACCACCCTACCATCCTGCATCAACACACAACCTAACCCCACATATGATGCATCGCTATAAATCACAAACTCTTTTCCTAATTCAGGCTGAATCACGATTGGAGCTTGTGTCAAAGCTTCCTTCAGTTTCTCAAAAGCTTGTTGCCTTGCCTTTGTCCACTCAAAGTTAACATCCTTTTGTAACAACTTGGTTAATGGGTTAGCAATTTTAGAGAAACCATCCACAAAGTGACGATAATAACCGGTTAAACCCAAGAAACTATGAACCTCCGATACCGACTTAGGTTGTTTCCAACTTACAACCACTTCAATTTTCTGAGGATCTACACGAATCCCTTCAGCTGACACAACATGACCAAGGAACACCACCTCTTTTATCCAAAACTCACATTTACTTAACTTTGCATAAAGTTGATTATCCAATAAGGTCTACAAAATAATCCGTAAATGCTTATCGTGATCCTCTTTGGTACTAGAGTACACAAGGATGTCATCAATAAACACCACCACAAACTGATCTAGGAATTCATGGAACACTCTATTCATCATATCCATAAAAGCTGGAGGTGCATTCGTCAACCCAAACAGTATCACTAAGAATTCATAATGTCCGTAACGGGTGCGAAATGCTGTCTTTGGCACATCTTTATCCTTCACTTTTAACTGGTAGTATCTTGATCTCAAATCTATCTTGGAAAACACCGTAGCACCACGAAACTGATCAAATAGATCATCAATTCGCGGTAAGGGATACTTGTTCTTTATCGTCAACTTATTCAGTTACCGATAATTGATGCACATTCTCATAGTGCCATCTTTCTTTTTCACAAACAACACTGGAGCTCCCCAATGTGACATACTAGGCCGAATAAACCCACGGTCTAATAACTCCTGAAGTTGCGTCTTCAACTCTTTTTAACTCCTTGGGTGCCATGAGATACAGGGTAACAGAAATCGGAGCCGTATTCGTATATGTCTCGATACAAAACTCTACCTCTCTATCCGATGGCAAACCAGGTAACTCTTTCAAAAACACTCCCGGATAATCACAAACTGTTCGGATATCCTGAGGACGTGCCTCCTTCATATTTGGATTCATGACATACGCCAAGTATGCCTGACATCCTCCTTTCAACAACCTTTGCGCCTCCATCACTGAAATAACATTGGATAAGAACTTACCATTCTCACCCACCCCACAACTTCATAATCTTCGGTAAGCTTCAACGTAATATGCTTGCTTTCACAATCTACCACAGCCCTATGCTCAGACAATTAATCCATCACAAGAATGACATCAAAACCATAGAAAGGTAACTCCATCATATCAACGGCAAACACATGTCCTTGAACCATCAACGAAAATCTCCTAAACAACTTCCTAACCACAACTGTCTCACCAAAAGAACTAGTCACTTGCATGCCCACATCCAAAAACTCAATCGGTATGTCAAGCAATTGTGTATGCTCATGAAATATGTATGAATGCGTGGAACCAGAATCAATCAAAGGAAGTAATGACAAGGATTGCAAAGTAAAGGTACCTACGATCACATATGTGTTATTACTTCCCTTGCGGTGTGCATACACCCTAGCTGGTCCACTGCCCTCAGGTTGAACTGCCACAACATGTGCCACACTCCTCTGACCATCCTCCCTACGCTGAAAATTACCTCGGTCACTCCCACGGCCCCTCTGAGTCTCAATAGCACGCATCGATGCCTTTCTAGCTAACTGGGACAATCACGCCTTATATGACCTTGCGAACTACAATTCCAACAACCTCTAGAATTACCCCAACACTTTTCAGGATGTCACCAACAACAACGACCACACTCAGGTGTACGAACCCCTGCGTACTGACCCAGCTGACCTTGGCTCATGTTACCTCCACCACGCCTCTGATCTAGAAGGAACCTCCTATCTCACTGCCTCTTACTATGATCTTTACCACCACCAAACTCAGCAACTCTCTTTTCGGAACTAGAATTCCTTGGGCGAGAGGACAAACCCAAACTCTGTTCAATGTCATTGGCGCAAGTGACCAAGACATCGAAGCCTGAGTACTTAGAAGCTAGCATATAAGTCTTCACTTCCTTCGCCAAACCATGTTAGAAGCGATCACATCTTTTCTGCTCATCAGGAACTAGTTCAGGGGCATCCTGGCTCAACCTAACAAACTGAACTTCATACTCCGAAACTGACATATTTCCTTGTACCAAAGCCATAAACTCTCGCTTCTTCTCATCTTGATAGCGAGTACCCAAATACTTTTTTCAGAAAGCAGCTCCGAAAAACTCCTACGTAACATCCGCATGTTCCATCCTCGCGATAATGGTAGTCCACCACGAATAAGCATCACCCTGGAGCAAAGAAACTATACAACCCAGCTTACGTACATCCTTGCACTCCATCTGTCCAAGAATCCCCTGGGTACTCTCAAACCATGCCTCAGAATCCTTCAGAGACAAACCTCTAAACTCGGTACCTCCCAGACTACGTAAGCGCTCCAACGGAAAACCAAGATTAGCCGCAGGTTGTGGCACAACTGCATGCATACCTGCCACTGCAGCCTAAAATGCTCTGGCAATGGCCTGAATCAGCGGTGTCATGTCTCCCATAGCATGACCTTGAGCTCCCAGAGATCCAGCACCTCCTGCACCAACTCCCGCCCTGACTCCAGCACCAATCGGAGGAGGAGGCGGTATATCCTTATTATGTTGTTCTTCCACCACATTACGCACATTCATCTTTTGCTTTTGTCTCGATCCCATATGAAAATAGAATGAATCTCTACCATGTAAAATGAAACATTATAAACAGTTAGGCCAACAGGAAGCAAGGGTCCAAGTCGCTCAAATCTTTTTTAAAACAATTCTTTTTACACCAATAGTAATAGTGGCAATGGATACCCCAATATTTAACCCCAAATCATCATATAACATATCAGTTAATCATGCTATCAAACATCATACATATCAAACATCAAGAATTCAACCATCTTACCTCTAAATTTTTTGTAAACTTGTCTCTGATACCAACAAATGTAACCCCCTTGACCCGGTCTAATCGCAATACTGAATCGAGCGAGTCATACTATAAATATTGGAGTAAAACCCGAAAGTTTCACTTCAATAAACAACAATTTTTTCTTTTTATCTTTTCTAAAAGCAACTTAGTTAACCTAAACGTGAGAGAAAGCAGCAGACAAAATCTCAACTCGATCGGGCATCAAATCGACATCTGATTACCCTAAATAGCATTTAGGGACCATTTTGTAAAACTATAACTAAACAAGGACTTAAATTGAAATTAAAGTTACCAACTTTTAATTAGTCAGGGTTTGATCCACCACATAAATTTTCAACTCATTTCAGCCATCCAAACTCATTGAGTTGTACCTACCAATAATCAAGGACTAAGACGCAAAGATTCAGAACTTCAGAATATGCCAATTAACCACTTTAACTAATAGGGTATTGATACGCCCAAGCACAGTATCGATACGGTCCTTTGTAATTTCAAACCCCAAATTCCAGTAGCTCAAAATCGTATTGATATGGTCTTGAGTATCGATATGCTTAGCCAGTTTCTTCTTTCACCGTATCGATACGGTACATACTGTATTGATACACCTAGCCTTTTTTAGCTTAACCGTATCGATACGGTAGCCTGAGTATCTATACGCCTGGGCACAAAATATCACTTTTTGCTCGATGAACAATCCGTAAATTAATTATAAACCCCTTAGCATGCTTCTAACACACAAGCAACATATTTAGGGATCGATCATTAGCCATTAGCAACAGAAACATCATCATACCATGATCACATGCTCAAAAGGGAAATCTATAGGCATGCTTCCTAAAACCACTTCAAACCAAAGACCACAAACCATAGCAAAGTATAAACCAAACATAATAGGCCATTTACAATCTCAATAAGGCAAAACAAACTTGCTAAACCAGGGAGTTCCATCAAACATACACTCCCAAAACATCAAGGTATCCACCCATTGCAAATCCCATTACTATTGAAATGCTAAAATCATACTTGAGCTTAGAGTGTCGAATGAACCATTTTTCTTGCTTCCTTGCAGCTCGAACAAACTACTTTTTTGCATTGTTAAGAAAAGAGTGTGTAAGGTATATGCTTAATGAGGGATGCTCAAAACAAAACCATAACAATGCACTATTGAAAACCATTTTCTTATCAAACCATTTTCCATCATGCTCTTAACAAAACTCACGCTTTAAAACCCATTAAAGCAAAACCATTAAAGTCTTTACACATGTATCATGTATAATTCATACTTTAAACCAAAGCAAATCTCAATGCAAGCTTCACATGCTTAGGAATTCAAATATATCTCAAGATATAGTCTCATGTACAAATCTCATATACAATTTCATTTAAAAACCATGATACATGTAATCTCATATATTGGTATTCAAGTGACCAGGATGGTTACTTCGCCATCCCTATACACATGGAGCTTGTTGTACTCTCCATAATAAACACATCGGATATGTGGATACTCATTGATGGAGCTTGTTGCTCTCTCCACCAATACTTATGGAGCTTGTTGCTCTCTCCATAAGGCGGATCTCATGGTGCTTGCTGCACTCACCATGACTTAGATCCCAAGCTGCTTGCTGCTCTCACTGCAATACACTTCGGTTACCCTCAACACAATAGTTGCTACGCTAATATGGAGCCAAAGGACGCACGTACATACGAATTTTGCTACATTTTTATAGTGCACTCTCATCATATTGGTCGACCAATTATATCCGATTATAAGCATCATCACTTGCCAATATATACTTTAAAATCATGTTAGCCTACTATTTTCCAATGCATCATCATAAACCATAGCATATCCCATTTTAAATCATAAATCAATGCATAGTATTTTCTCATCAAGATGCAACCTCTTGAAAACCATAAATCAATCTCATGGGATAACATGAATCATTTATCAATTCATAAAAACATGCATAACAGTAGGTAACAAATCAACTTTAAATCATTAGCATGAATAATTAAAAACCATAGGAAAAGCCGAGAACTGAGAGCGAAACATTTCATACTTACTTCTGAGCTTAGATTAGCATTTCAAGCTTAATCTAAACCCCCAAAATATTCCTTTCAAACCTTTGAAAAGCTGTAAACCAGTTCCACTCACCAACTACACCTCGCTTGGCTTGCTGAGGCGAAATCAAGCTTCCGGATCCTCTGCGATACCTTCCGAAACTATCGGATCATCATCCCCTGCTTCTAACCAAAACAAAACAGAGGATTAATCGTTCTTTTGCATCAAAATCCCCAGCAACACACAACAACACTTTCCTCCCTCAACAACCAAGCTTTCGCCTAACAAAAACAATTGAAAACATCGACGAAACCTTTCTAATACATCTCCAACTATTACCCAACGAGATTTACCCTTAAACAACATCAATTTACATCCAAAAACATATTCTTAACGTTAAAGAACCATCAGCAACCAATTAACCCCATAAACAAGCCACCAACCCAAAGATATCAACAACCAAACCAAACAATTTACCTAGTTCCTGGATTTTATTATCAAAAACACTTAAATCAACATTTCAAATCATCATAATCATCATATTATATCATTATAAACGCAGCAAAATCAATCAAAAACAAATATTCGTTGATTTAGGCAAGTAAACCTCAATTAAACCAATTTTCCATAAACATATTACCAAAACCCATTAGAAAATCATCATAAGAGACCAAGAACTTGGGAATTTCAATAAAGAACATGTCATTGGAGGGAAAGAGCGAAACCTTATCTCTAATGCTGACTTTTCCTTCAATTGCAAAGATTTACATGAGAAAACAAGGTTTAAACAACAAGGTTTTATAAAGAAAATATTAAAGAATCATTCAAGATCAAAAAGGCAAATCAAATTAGATATTTACCTTAAATATTTGAAGAGAAAATGGTTGTTTGGCTGGAGAGAATTTGAGTGAAAGTAAATGAGAAAAGAAAGTAGTTACGTGAAATGTATTTTGAGAAAACAAATTGGTTAATTAATTCCCTCCAATTATTTACTTATTAAAACCAGCCAATAAAAAAGAAAAGTCTTAATTGGACTCTTGGTCAAAGCTCCTTAAAGATTCTAAACCTTGATCTCTTACAATTTTGACACTAAAAACAATTTTTTGTATTTTACATTTTGGTCACTAGTCCCAAAATGTCAACCTTCCAAAATATATTTTCCAAAATTGATTCCACTAAAATAAGTTATATAATAAATAAGGATTTTAAACATTTTCCCATATTTAATTTTACTCAAAAACTATTTATACCAAATTAATCTCGAAACTAGCCTAAATTGTCAAAATTAACTCAACGAGCCATCTAGCCTAACCCGGATAACTTCTAGGCCCAAAATTGGGGCGTTACAATGGAACTTATTAAGCTATTAAACGGCAATAATTGCAATCATTAAAGAATAGAGAGAAGGGAGTTCGAGAGTCTTACCAGAAGTCGGAGAGACACCGGGGAGTTGAACCAGACGCCGGAGAAAATGACCAGAATCACCGCGTCACTTTCCAAGCTCACCAGAAGGTAGTTTTTCTTTTTCTCCTTTCGTTTCCTGCATCAAAACACCAAAATAGATTACATTCAAACTCTAGAATATAAAAAAACAATAGCCATATTGAAATCTTAGCTAAGCCTTAGATCTAAAAAATCAAGATCACAACAAAGTTCGAAGCTTATCTTATGGTTGTTGGAGTAGTTTAAGTCACCGTAAGGTTTAAAAGTAACGGCGGAGTCGAAGAGGTAGATTTATGATTGGTTTAGGTAGTTAGGCCAAGGAAACGAGTGAAGAATGGAGGATTCGATTGAATCCAGGCCTATATCTAGTTTTAAGAGGAAAATAGGGAAAATGAAGCTTTTTAGGGTTTTGTACAGCGATGGACAGTGGCTAGAAATTGCCTTACGACGGTGACCGGTCACTGGAGATGAACTAGACGGTGATTGGGGTTAAGATGTGGTTGGAGAAGATGACCGAAGACGGCAATCGGTGGTGGCTGGCATCGCCTTTGGCGGCTGGCAAATAGGCCAGGGTTGTTCAGTGATGGCGGTGGAGGATTGAAAAGGGAAAGGGCCAAGAATAGGGTTTGAGTTTTGAATGAAATATGGGGTTTGATCTTCAAAAACACGAAAACATGAGTGTTTATGTGTTTGTTTGGATCAAAAGCAAGAAAAGATGATGACTTTGGGATGAATTTTGGATGAATAAGGGGTTTTGATCGAAAAAGGGTTGCTGGGTTTAAGACGTTTGGGCTGAGAGAGTTTGAGAGGGAGAAGAGGGTAGAGAGATGGTGAAATCCAAAAAATGGAAGAAAAGAAAAGAAAAATGGGTGACTGAGAAGGTCTTTTTATAGACCAAAGGCTGGGCCTCAAAGCCCGCGAACCCCCACAAAGGCCTACGCCCTTCTATCTTGGGCTTTATACCGCGGCCCTTCTATTTCTATTTTTCTCAATTTGGTCCTAAATCGTTGTAATTTGGCACTCTAGTTTGCGATTTAATTCAATCCAGCCCTTAATTTTAGTTTTTTAATTTAATTTTAATGCTCTAAATTGTACTGTATGCTTGCATGCTTTTAAATTGCATCTAGTATATTTTCTAGATAACATTAAACACTTGGTATAATTGATTAGAGCCTTAGTATCTAAGTTCCTTAATTAATTTTAAATGTTTAAAATACGAAGATAATTGTAAAAAATAGATGAATATTAAATAGAAACCTTAATGTTCTAAGTTGACTAGTGTCTCATTGTAATGAGATGTTAGCCAAGAGAACATTTTGGTAGAATATTTAATATCTCATTTGAATTTAAAATGGTAATTATATATAGTTAGTTTAATTAAACTGGAATTAGAAGTAAATAATTAGAGACATTAACGATTAGAAATATTATTAATTTAGTGTTTAATATGGATAGTGCCCAATCATTTGGGTGTTATCACATAAACCCCTAAATTCAATAATATTTATAGACTTTCTAATTAATATAATCAATCAGAGCCCAAATTAGGTTTAAACTTAAAATTGACAAGAAAAATAAATGGACATGCATTGTAAACCTTTTGTGTTGAGATACATTTTTGAATATGAATTGAAGTATCTTAAAGAAACTGAATGTTCCAAAACTCATATTCGTATAGAAATGTATTTTCTTACAAAAGGATATCTTCATTCGAAATGGAATTTGTTTAACAATTAAAGAATTAATTAAATTCAAATTATTGCTCGAAATGCCAAAATGCCACGTGAAATTAATAAGGTACCGATAACGGGCGTTTGTGGGGGTGCTAATCCTTCCCCACACGTAACCGACTCCCGAACCCTAGTTTTAAAGAAAAGAATCTCTGGTTGTTTTTATGGTGTCTGGTCTACCAAAGTGATCGGTGGCGACTCCAAGTTGACTTTCAAAGATAAATGAAAGGAAAATCCAATTTAATATTAAAAACCCTAATTTCAAGATTAAATGAATTAAAATGAACAAAAAACCTAATTTCAAAAAAGAATCAATCGTCAGGCTATTTTACATACTCTGATTCAAAAATTGTCGTGAAAATAATCTATAATTTATTAGGGTTTTCTTTTTGGGGGGATTAATTAATTTAGGGTTAATGTTATACTTACCTAATTATGAATAGATCACTAATTGATTTTTCATGATTTGATCCTTTTGGGTTAGGGCTTTGGTGAGCTTTGTGTGTGTCCTTTTTTAGCCCTTATTTGACATCCATGTTAATTGGCATTCATGAGACTCGTTTATTTTGAAGTAATTAATTTAAATCATAAAAAGGAGGTATTTATTAATTCGGATATTTGTGTCGTAACAATCCGAGCTTAAAGGATGCTGGCCAAATATTTGAATTAATCCTTACCATCCCAAGGCAAGGGATGATTAAAAGTCGATAAAATCATCATATCTTAATTGTTTGCACCATGCATAAAGGTGACGTACGAGATTCAAACCATAAATTAACACGGCAGTCAGACTTATATGTTGTCGGTTTAATCTATGGTCTGACCTTATTAATTAAATGTCTAATTAATTTCAACCCACCAATTTGATAAAGCCCGTCCAATTAAAGTCAACTTTCAAATAAGTTCACCAAATTAAATTAAATTAAATTCAAATTTTGACAATTTCCTTCGATTAAAATCAACAAATATTTTAGTACCGATTTCCGGCCATGATGGGGTGCTAATTCTTCCTCACACGTAACCAACTCTCGAACCCTTTCAAAACGAATCTCTAGTTTTTGTGGTGTCCGGCCTACCTTATCCAAATGGCCGCTGGCGACTCCAAATATTCATTATTTTCAAAAAATACGAATTTTCAAAAGAAATCCCTTTAAATTTTAGAGATAACTCGTAGCACCGACTTACGAACCTATAATATTTCAAGAGGACAAAAACATCTCTACAATAATATAATATAAATTAAAAAAAATTAATTAACTATTTATCCGAATTCATTTGGTTCCAAGTTCATAATGCTAGTGGAGTACCAAATGTCTTTCAATACTAGAATATAACATGATTAATCGTTCCAATTTGGATATCAATAAAAGATTCGAATCTTTCAATAAATGATCTTGTACCTTCTAATGTTTCCGTCAATACATTCTCAAAATGTTCCACCTCAAATTGAAATTGAGGATAAAAAAATAACCTAATCATAATTTATAAGACTATATTCAAACAATAATAATTTAAAGTATTTTTTTGCTCGACAAATCGATTTTATTGAAGGTAATAAATCAACGAACATTATTACATGCCTTATTTAAAAAAAAAAAACTCGTTTGCTTAGGAAGGGGAAAACAACCTAACATAATAACTCGTTACAAACGACACCATCACCTAAGAAAATCCAAAACAAAACATACATCCCTAAATGAAATAAACAATGCAGATTGGACATAAAACGCATCACGCGTACGAGCTTAACACCAAAACACAACCCCCAGTCTATATCAAGGTAGCACCAACACAATCAGAAAGGGGCAGAGACCCTTCACCAGTAAACTGACCAATCACAAAACCCAGCAACGCACCAATCTCCCACTTAATTTGAATGAATCACTCAGAACCAAGACAATCCACCAACGCCTTATAAGCGAATGCTTGAAGCTATAGAGGTGAAATTAGAAAATGGTTAAAAGATAGTGTTTACAGTAATTGTTGTGTTCTCTTCTATTGTTACAGCTTGTACGGTACTAGGGTTGTATATAATACAAACATGAAAACAATATGTACAGATAATTTCATAATGAATCAATGAAAAGTTTTCACCTCTTTTTTCTTTTCTTTCATTTGTACCAGCTCCATCTCTTCTCCCTCAATCATGGAAACCATCACCGATAACCTTCAATCTCTTGCTTTCGACAACATCCAAATGTTTACCACCAAAAGGATCAATGTCTGATTAAAAGCAAAAACATATTTGATTTAGAGACAACATGTCTAACCTTGAAAAGCCACAGGTTGGACAAATTTCTGGATGGCACCGCCCCCATCCCTCCTCGTTTCTCAACCGATAAACATGACAACCCTATTGAAAGTTTAGGATATCAGAAATTTATCAAACAGGATTGCGCCCTCGCCTTTTGGCTCCTCTCTATTGTGAGCGAAGATGTCATTCCTCAACTTGTTGACCTCGACTCCATGATCGTCATCTGGGCAAAACTCACTCAAATTTTCTCGAAAAATCCACTGCGAGAGTGATGCACCTTCGTGTTCAACTCAGGTCAGTCAAAAAAGGGAATCTAAAAAATACAAGAATATGTTGTACAAATTAAGGAACTTTGCGATGCTCTTGCTGCCGGTGGAAGTCCGGTGTCGGAAGTGGAATAAATCGCCACCATTCTCAATGGTTTAACAGCTGAATATGATCCATTTATCACCGTCATCATGGCCAACAAGAAACCATTCACACTTGACGGTGTGATCTCAATTCTGATTTACGCTGAATCACGTCTCTTTGATCCCCTTCAACTACACCTCCTTCCCGGACTTAACAGAACCAACCTAATCCCTCAACCACATATCTAGGCCACACTAACCCTAACCCTAACCTACAAGCCCATAACTCACAACCCAGCTTTAACCCACATTATATCTTACCTAAATCCAATTTACATCCTTTGAGCCTAACCAACAATGGCACTACCCATCATCTATTAACCCCTCACCTATTCACCTGTCCACTTACACTTCTCTTAACCAAGGCCAACAAAATTTTTACCATCTCCCCCAACCAATCTGTTTCACTTATTTTCAATCCCTCCCCTCCTGGAATCATTATTCAACCTCACCAACCTCCCTACACTCAATTCAAACCTCAACCTATTCAATATAGTACCACACCAAATTACACCACACGACCATATACTACCAATCCCGGGCGTGGACGTTCCCGTAATTACAGTACCTCCTTCAACCGTCCCACTTGCCAATTGTTAGGAAAAATTGGTCATCTTGTTGATCGATGCTACCAAAGATTCAATGTCAACTTCCGAGGTATTACTTCAAACACCTTCCAACAATCCGTTACTCTCAATGTCAATCTATGCACCAACACACGCATGCCATCACCTGTTACTACGATCACTCAAGAGCTCTCACCAATGGCCTTCTATACACCTTATGTCACCTACCCTCCCACAACCGTAGACACTTCCTCCAACACCACTTTCAATGCCTCAGCCACCATGAACCATCCATCTACCATTCCCAACAACATGATCCACCCACCATTCTCAATGGTTTAACAACCGAATATGATCCATTCATCATTGTCATCATGGCCACTCAAGCCACGTGGTTCATCGACTCGGGTGCCACTCATCATGTCACACAAGACCCAAACAACATTCAGTCTTTTTCACCGTATCATGGTTCAGGTATGGTTACAGTTGGCAATAGATGTAGGACCCTTTTCTTAAAAGACATTCGAGTGCATCATCTATAAGCTCGGTGCTACGAATTACCCCTAAATCACTTTTGAAAATCTTTTAAAAGAATGGAGACTTCATTTAAAAAAAATTCATTTGAAAATTGATAAAAACTTAGAGTCGCCACCGACCACTTGGGTAAGGTAGACCGGACACAGTAAGAAATCAGAGATTTGTTGCGAAAGGGTCCGGAAGTTGGTTGCGCGTGAGGAAAGATTGAAACCCCATCACGCCCGAAAATCGCTACCAAAATATTCGTTGCTTTTAAATGGATAGAAATCGTTTAAATTAAAATTGAATTTGAATTAATTAGACATTAAATTAATAAAGTTGACGATACCTCGGACCGTAAACTAAACCGACATCGAATAAGACCGACTGTCGTATTAATTTATGGTTCGATTCTCGTACATCACCTTTATGCATGATGCAAACATTTAATTATGATAACATGATATTGCCGATTTTTAATTATCATTTGCCTTGGGACGATAAAGATTAATTCAAATATTTGGTCAACATCCATTAAGACAGGACTGTTCGACACAAATATCGGGATTAATGAATACCCCTTTTTATGATTTAGGTTAATTAACATGCAATCAAAACATTAAATGTCACATGAATGGCAATTAAGGGATGACAAACAAAGACACAAATATAAACACACAAAAGGAGGCCCACCCAAGGTCTTAACCTAAAATGCCCAAGTTATGGGTGACTAAATTGGTGATCTAGCTATTAGCTAAGTGATTCTAATATTTAACCTAAATTGATTAGCCCTAAAAGACTAGAAACCCTAACAAGTTATGCTAATTAATTTGAAATTTAATATCAATCTAAACTTGAAATTAATTTTATCCTAAAAGTAATTAAGAAATGTTCAATCAATTTAATGAATTTAACATTTACTCCAATAAGCCAAAGGTAAATTTAAATTCACTAAATTAATTCGAATCCTAATATAACTAAGGCTCTAAAGAATCTAATCCTAAAATTAATTTAATTAATTTAGGGATTGTTCCCCTATGAGGCGAGCATACGATCTAAATTAATCAAATTAATTTGCCTAATATAATCTAAAGCCTTATTCCCTAAGCCCACCAAAAAGCTCAAGGCCCCTAAGCTAAAACTAAACCTAGGCCCAAAACACAAAAGGCCCTAAACTAAACTAAATAAACAAAATAAGCCTAAATCAAAACAAGCCCCAAACTACTAAACTTAACAAGCCCATAAAACAAAAACACATATATATTAAGAATATATTATATAGTTTTGAAAACCAAATTAAATATATTACAAGTGAATATATATTACACAAACATTATAAAAAAACCTTTTAGCACATAAATAGTAAAAAGCTATACATGTATATTATATATCAAAAAACTTATATACTACAATCTTTATAAAATCATATATATTATAATTAAAAAAGGTTATATATTTTAAAGGAAACTAGACATTAAATATATATTATAAAACCATAGGTTATATATCTATTATAGAGACCATATATTATATAATATGTAAAACATATAATGTATACTTTAAAACCATATATTACAATATGTATACATTTAAGACTATGTTATATATATATATATATATATATATATATATATATATTAAACACATGTATTGTAAATATAAAATACACGAATATATACTAAAACTATACATTTTGTATATGTAGTAAAACTACATATTATTTATATATTGAAATCACATATCATATTATATACATAAAAAAAATCACATATTGTGCACGTAACAACCACAAATTACCAAGGCAACAAACGAAGCATAATCTAACAAGCAACATTAACATACGGATTAAACCAAAATTTTAGGGAAATAAATATGCAATATTTAAATTAAAAAAGCATGAAAAAATAAAAAGGCTTTCATTTAAAACTGGAAAAGAGTAAATTGATCGGAAAGCAAACTTGGAGAGCCGAGTTAAAATTAGATTTGATTATCAATAGGGATGAAATTGAAAAGCCTTTGAAAATTAGAGGGACCTGGGACGGAATTTAAAAAGGTGGAAGGACTAACCGGGCGTAATTAAAAAATGCGGAGAGACTAAAGATGTGATTTGCCCATGCGGAAAGACCGCAGGCGTAATTAGGTTAGAGCTGAGGGATTTAAAGAGTAATAGTAACAATTTTAAGATTTTAAAACTCTATAAATAGAGGGTTTTAGGCTATTTTCAGCTCTTTTAGCCAAACCCAGCCCCAAACACTCTCAAGCTCTCTCCCAGCCTCGACCAAACGTCGTCATTCGTCGGGGAAAATCCCAGAATCTGGTCGGTGATCGTCGTGTTGGTCGTCGCTCACAGGCGGCTGGAGAACCCTAAAATCCACCAAAATGCTCATTTTTCTGCCCTAAACCCCCGATCTGAGCCTACTTCTTCAAAATCACACTCATTTTCCATTAAAACCCACAAAACTGAGATTAGAAATAGGCTTTCCACCGTCCTTTACTCCCACAGATTCACCACGTTCGGCCTCGAGAAGGTCGGGAGGCTTATCACCGGTGGAGTAACGTCATGAGGGGAAACTAAAACGGCACAAGGAAGCCGAACCGGCAAGGGTAAACCCTAACCTTCTGTTGTTTTTTTATGCATGTTATGCTTCAAATTGAAAAAAAGGGAGAATAGATACCTTGAACGACCTTTCTTTTTTGGTTTTGTATTCATTTCGAACATTCCCCCCGGTCGAACTTAGGGTACAAATGGTTGTGGTTACATTGCTTATATCCTTCTCAGATTACTCATTACCTCTATCTATGCTATTCTTTACATTCTTAAGCAAAACTTAAAAGAAATCACGGTGGATGATTGTAGCACTAATACTCTCTGTTTCTTTTTATGTTTTTTGACTGATCGGCGGTTGAAGAGTTAGTGGTCGACGTAGGGTGGTAGCGACATTTCCGGCGATGTTGTCACGCGGCCAGGGGAGACGAAACGATGCAGGCGCGTGAAGAAGCTGAACGGTCAGGGCATGTATCACACACGCGCGATGAGAGCTGGATAGTCGTCTTGTTAGCTTCACTGACGCGTGGGGAGGTGGACGGTCGGCACGAGGGGGAGCGTGTGGAATCTGGACGGTTCCCTTAGTTGCATCTAGACCGTTGGATCTTTCTTGATCCAACGGCTCTCCTTTGGCTGCGCACCAACAAAGAGATGATGGATCAGATTAGGGTTTTTTGTTTAAACATTGGGCTAATGGGCTATGTAAGCATTTGTAATGGACTTAGACTTAATAAAATATTATTGGGTTTATTCTATTTTAATTATGATCTTTTTTTCTTTTAATTTTAAATAACAATAATACTAACTAATACCACTACTAACATATACGTACCAACTTACGTACACATACACATATATAAACAAATGTACTTATAATACACAAACATTAGTACATACTACACATAATACATTCAAATATTAATAATACATACATACATGCAAGCAGCACACATATATAATATACATGCAATCATGGTTACATATAATATTGATAAACATACACATATATTCATGCCTAAATAGTTAATAACCATATATATAATAATCACATACTAGTTACACATACATATAATAACACACATCTGCTAAATACCTATATACACATAATACAATCACTTAGCATTATTATTTTATTATCACATAATAGTATATATAAGCCCATTATTGTAAAAATAAAAAATGGGTCAACTCGGACAAAATTAGTGATTACAGCTGCTCTTCTTTGCTTATACTTGTGGAACAAGAATAAAGCAAAGACCATAAGCACTAATTTTGTCCTACTTCTCTGTAGGTCGATTTGCTCTTCTGGAATGGCTGCGAGCAAATCCAAATAACATGTTTTCTCGAAGGGATGAAAACATTGGGTAGCACTGGCACATCTTTCCTAAACGGCAACGAACATACCAGTCATTAAACGACTCATTCCTCTAAAGTGGCAGCAAACGAATCAAATAACTTGTTTTCTCGAATCAGCAGAAAATAAACGAGTGGCGATGGGATGTCCTTCTAAAACGGTAACGGACAAGCCAACTAACCTTCAAACGATTCATTCTTCCAAAATGGCTTTGAACGAATTCAAATAACTTTGCTTTCCTGAAGTAGCAGAAAGCAAACTGAGTGACGCTGGGATATCCTTCCGAAATGGCAGCAAACAAGCCAACTAACCTTCAAACGACTCATTCTTCTGAAACGGCACTGAATGAATCCAATGTCCTTAAATGGTAGGTGAACTCAATTCCTGAAGTGGTAGAAATAAAGTGTACTGATGCGTCCATCCGAAACGGTAGCGGACAAACAACAATTCTTTAAAAGAAGGTTCCAAGAAAGTTTCCATTCTTCGTGAACCTGAACGGATAGGCTAATTTTTTTCTTCCATTTGCTTGAAAATTCCTTTCAAGTTTCTACTTTGTCGTTTACTCCTTTTTTTAGGAGGTACCCCATTTATCTTTCAAAACCCTGTGAAAAGAGATGAAATGCTACAATGGTATGAGTTAGCATGCTCCTAACCTAGGGATGTCTAACTAAGTATGATGCATGAATGACAATAATTCACTCAGACATTTTTTCTTCTTGGTCCTTGATTTTGATCTTCTCTTGCTTTCCTCTTCTCTCCTTTGTAACGGCGGTGCCCCATCTATCACTCAGATTCACCCTTTATGCCCCCTTTTCTCTTGAACTCCTAACCCTCTTGCTCTAAAGCGTCCTTTCAAATTTTCACTTTAGACTTGCCTTTCCCTAAAGCACCCTTTACAGGTTTTCACTTCAGAGTTTTTCCTTTTTTCTTTTTCTTTTTCTTTTTCTTTTTTCTTTCTTTTTCTCTCTTCTTTCTTCTCTTTCTTTTTTTTTTGTTTTTTTCTTTTTTCTTTTGGGCGACCTTCTGGGTTTTCGCCTTTAGCTCCTTTGATTTCAACATGTGAGGTACTCATTGTCTTTCTTCGGTGAATCTTGTCAATTTTTCTCTCAATGTCTACTTGTCTCAATTTCGACGGATTCACTTCTACCGTGGAATAGCCTGCACTCAATATGTTAAATCATAGTAATGCCAATAAATCATTTGTTTTTCTATAATCTATGTCAATTCATCTGCGAGATAATTGTGAGACGGACAACAGAAATGAGAATAATATTTTATTAATACTTAGAGAAATATTAGTATAATTTTGAAAGTCATGGCAAATATGAGAAAAAGATAAAGATAGTACCGATTGTATGAACAATGAAGACTTATCAACTATAGTAGACCCTTCACTCACCACTTTTGGTTGCAATTCTTGATGACCTAGGTATCGAAGCATAGTCCTTCAACAAAGTCTGTCGATCGAATGCCAGAATCCCAACATATCTGAACCGTCCTATCCAGATTTTTAATTCAGATCCCATTTAGTTTTAAGGTGCCCATCTTTGGGTTTTTGCCCTAAACCCTCCTTTTATTTTCTTTCTTCTTCTTTTTTTCTCTTTTTTTTCTTTTTTTCTTTTTTTTTTCTTTTTTAAGCATAATATTTTTTACAGCGTCCGAATTTATAGGGTTGCTCAACTCTTTCCCATCCACATCTGCTAGGATTAATGCTCCTCCAGAGAAGGCCTTTTTTACAACATAAGGCCTTTCCCAATTAGGCATCCACTTCCCTCAGAAGTTTTTTTGGTTAAGTAAGATCTTTTTAAGCACCAAATCCCCCTCTTAAAACTCTCTAGGGAAAACTTTTTTGTTATTGGCTAGCATCATCCTTTTCTTATACCTTTGGCTGTGACAGATTGCCTTCAACCTCTTTTTTTCAATGAGGTTTAGCTGATCAATCCTAGCTTGCATCCACTCGGCCTCATCCAACTTTACTTCATTCAAAATTTGAAGTGATGGAATCTCTACCTCGATAGGTAATACCGCCTCCGTGCCGTATACCAAAGAGTATGGCGTTGCCCCGATGGAGGTCCTCACAGAGGTTCGATAAGAAAATAGAGCAAAAGATAGCTTTTTATGTCAATCCTTGTATTTTTCTGTGGTTTTTTCTATGATCTTCTTTATATTCTTGTATGTCGCTTCTACTGCTCTATTCATCTTGGGGCGATAAATAGTAGAATTATGGTGTACAATTTTGAACTGCTCACACACCTCAGTCATCATTTTGTTATTCAAGTTGGAAGCATTATCGGTGATGATTCTTTTGGGTAGGCCATAGCGACATATAATTTCTTTCTTGAGGAACTTGCAAACTGTCGTTCTTGTGATGTTGGCGTACGAGGTGGCTTCTACCCATTTGGTGAAGTAATCGATAGCTACTAAGATGAAGCGATGCCCATTAGAAGCCTTTGGGTGTATCTGACCAATGACGTCTATTCCCTAGGCAGTAAAAGGTCATGGTGAGTTCATGACGTGAAGTGGTACTGGCGGGGAATATATCTTATCGGCGTAGATTTGGCATTTATGGCATTTCTTTGCATAATTGATGCAATCTCCCTCCATTGTTGACCATAAGTAGTCGTATCTCATGATTTTCCTAGCCATCGAGAATCTGCTAGCGTGGGTTCCGCATAAACCTCTATGGACCTTTGCTAAAATAGTTTCAGCCTCTCGGGCATTGACACATCTCAACAGTATATGATCTTTGCTTCTTTTGTACAGAACCTCTCCATCGAGGACGTACCCCGATGCCAACCTTCTAATAGTTCTTTTTTCATTATCGTTGGCGCCTTTTGGGCAAGTCTGGTATTTGATGTATTAGAGGATGTCATAATACCATGGATTGTCATCCTCTTCCTCTTCCAAACTACATTAGTGGGCTGGTACCTCAAAATTTTACATCTCGATAGGCTTCATTTCGGCTGTCCTATTTACTTTGAACACGGCAGCCAAAGTGGCTAGAGCGTCGGCCATTTGAATATCCTCTCTTGGCAAGTATGTGAATTTGACTTCTTCAAAATTTCTGACCAAATCTTGGATCAAATTGTGGTATTTGATTAGCTTCGGATCTCTCGTCTCCCACTCTTTTTGAAGTTGGTAGATTACTAAGAAAAAGTTTCCAAAAACCCAGAGCACTTTTATCTTCTTCTCAATGGCCGCTCGGAGACCCATGACACAGGCTTCATATTCGGCTATATTGTTGGTGCAGAAGAATTTCAACCTACTTGTGAAAGGGTAGTGGTCATCTTCAGGGGAAATTAATACTGCCCCTATTCCATGGCCTAGGGCATTTGACACCCTGTCAAAATAGAGCCTCCATCCCTCTTTCTCGGCAACAAGACTCCCTTTGGATAAACCACTGATCAAATCTTCATCTAGAAAATGGAAATCCAACGGTTCATAGCCATCTGAGGCGCAACTTGCCAAAAGATATGCCACGACACTCCCTTTTACCATTTTCTGGTTCACATAAACGATGTCGAACTCTGACAAGAGCATTTGCCAACGGGCCATCTTCCTTGTCAATGCTGGTGCTTCCATCAGAAATTTTAGCGGATCTATTCGGGAAATTAAACAGGTGGTATGATACAACATGTATTGTCGTAGCCGCGTAGTAGCCCATACTAAGGTACAACATAATTTCTGAATTGGTGGGTATTATGTTTCACAATCGCTGAACTTCTTGCTCAAATAGTAGATTGCCCTTTCCTTCTTGCATGAGTCATCGTGTTGTCCATACACACCCCATAGAATTTTCAAAGACTGTCAGGTACAGGATCAACGGTTTATCTGGCACTGGTGCTACTAGAATTAGGGGATTGGTCAAATACTTCTTGATCTTTTCTAGCGCCTCTTGACAATCTTCGTCCCAGACCTCTGAGTTATTCTTTCATATTAGTCTAAAGACGGGGTCACACTTATTAGTCAATTGAGATATGAACCGGGAGATGTATTTTAACCTCCCCAAAAATCCCTGGATCTCTTTTTGTGTTTGTGGCGGTGGAAGATCTATAATTGCTTTCACCTTGTCGGGGTCGATCTCAATGCCCTTCTGACTTACCACAAAACCCAAAAGCTTCCATAATGTCACTGCGAAGGTGCATTTGGCTGGGTTGAGCTTCAACTGATACTTTCTTAGCCTTCGGAATAGTTTTTTGCAAGTTTTGGATATGCTCCTACTCGGTCATAGATTTGGCTATCACGTCATCCATGTATACCTCAATTTCCTTATGCTTCATGTCATGAAACAAGGTTACCATGGCCCTTTGGTAAGTTGCCCCAGCGTTTTTTAATCCGAAGGGCACTACTTTGTAACAAAACGTGCCCCACATGGTCACAAAAGTGGTTTTCTCCATGTTCTTGGGGTGCATTTTGATCTGGTTGTACCCTAAAAAGCCATCTATGAGTGTGAACCAAGCATGCCCCGTAGTATTGTCCACTAAAATATCAATATGGGGCAAAGTGAAGTTATCTTTGGGGCTCGCCTTATTAAGGTCCCTATAATCTACACACATACGCACATTTCCATCCTTTTTTGGTATCGGCACAATAGTGGCTACCTATTATGGGTACTTAGAAACCTCCAAAAATCCAGCCTCAAATTGTTTCTTTACCTCTTTTCTTATTTTCAATAACATGTCCGTTCTCATCCTTCAGAAATTTGCTGAACGAGCTTGCATTCTGGCCTAACGGGAAGCTTGTGCGTTACAATGTCTGTGTTTAAGCCCAGCATATCTTGGTATGACCATACGAACACGTCTCTAAATTCTACAAGCAGTTCCATTAACCTCTGCCCGACTTCTGGTGATAGAATACCTCCGATCTTTACTTTTTTTCCTTTCTTCGTTAGTCCCCAAATTTAAGATATATATCTTATCTTGGTGCGGAAGGATTTGCCTCTCCTCGTCGGCCATTATTCTTAGCAGCTCATCGGGAATCTCATCTTCTTCTTCCCCTATCTCTGCCAAGTACGTGAGTCCTTTAAAGTGTACTTCAGGATTAGGTTCCACATCGTTCATACAGTTTATATTAAGAGGCCTGCACGATTTTTAAAGTGCGTATTGGGAAAAGAAAGGTATAGTTTATGATGTGGACAAATAATTAAATAAATAAATGAATAGGTAAATAAATAAATAATGAATGAATGAAATGGAATGGAATGGAATGAATGTCATGTTTGCCATTTGAGAAAGAAAAGGTAGACATAGTCTATTTCATTTAAAGTAGATGGATATGACACAATTGCCTTTTTTTTACAAAAGATGTCTGTTATTTTCTGGCCAAAGTAACGGAGTGGTTCTATGCATTATTTTGATTTGTTCTTATAAAATGCTGGCACAACCCTGAAGGTCCAATTTTTGAGCTCCTCTCCTGGGAGGCACGGGCGAATTCTGAACAAAAACCGATTAGCCTCGCTTCCGACGCCAATCGTGTTCACATTCATTTCTTCGAAAGCTTCACTGGTCAATTCTTCTTAGAGGCATCTTTCACCTTTCTGGTTTGCCTCTTGGATATCCTTCTCCAAATTTCGAATCCCCCCAGATATGAAGATACCTTTGAAGTTTGTGTAGGTTATGGGAGCCCAGGGAATGTCCTCCCCTCTCAACCTGACCTTCCTCTGTTCCTGTCTCTTTTTCCACTCTTGTCTTTTTTGCAGAAAATTGAGCTTATAACCAAGTCCGAAGCGGTCTACTTTACGAATCACACTAACGGGACGAAGACGCCCTTGTAGATTCCTTCCCAAACCTTTATTCTTTCTTGCTCCTCTTCCCAGGGTTTTGAATACCATCATCTTAGTGCAATTTGACAGTTTAGGACATGAAACCTTGCTCCCTTTAGCAATAAAAGTAGCATTGACAAGTTCTAAGGCTCTAAAGGCACACTCAATTGCTTCTCCATAAGTAGGGATGTATGGTGTATCCGGAGTCACTGAAGCGATGATGTCTTCTTCGACATTCACTGTTACTAACTTCTCTTTGGTGATAAACTTTAACTTTTGGTGGAGTGAGGACGGAACGGCATTGGCTGAGTGTATCCACGGCCTTCCTAACAGACAGTTGTAAGATGGTTGGATATCCATGACCACGAAATCGATCGTATATTCGGTGGGACCAATGAGCAGAGGTACTTCTATTTTCCCGACCAAGTCTCTTTGAGTCCCATCGAAGGCCCGCACCGTATTATGACATGGTTTCATATGTGAGCTGTCTATTGGTAGTCGTTGTAGCGTGGCTAACGGCATAACATTCAATGCAGAGCCATTATCAATTAAAACACCCGGTAGCACATAACCTTTGCAGTGAGTGGTGATGTTTAGGGCCTTGACGGACCCCGTACCTTCCTCTAGAATTTCATCATCACTGAAAGTAATGTGATTGACGTCGGTGATGTGACTAATAATCTGATCCAATCTCCCAACAGATATATCATTTGTAACAAAGGTCTCATTCAAAACCTTCAACAATGCATTACGATACTTTTCTGAGTTTAGTAACAGATCAAGTACTGAAATACGAGCTGGCTGTTTTTGAAGTTGATCGACAACATTGTACTCACTGTGCTTCAAAATTTTCAAAAACTCTTGTGCTTGAGTTTCTGTGACCAGCTCCTTGATTTTTTAGGGTGGGTCTTCTCCGAACAAATTTTTGGGTTCTACTCCAACCCCATTGCTTTTCTCCTTTAAATCCCTTAGGTTTCCGAAGCATAGCATCGACCACTCCTCATGAGATGCCCCACATCGCTTACTTCTCTGCTATTCGGTTGAGCAGGTTTTGTCTCCATTATTCTCTTTTCTTCTTGTGCATTGGACGAGCCTGAAATTGTAATGCTCGCGGCATAATTCCATGTGACCATCTTTGCATCCTTGAAAGGAAAAGACTTTGGGTAGCAATTATAATTTTGGGAGCCACTTTTGGTGCGCTTGCCTCACTTGGCTTGAGACCGAGGACAAGCGGTCTCTTTGCACTATATTTGGTTTCTTGACTCTCCGATGCACAAACTTCTAATTCTTTCCATCTTTTCTCTTTTTCAAAAACCCCAATCTCTTTGTTATCCATCATAACTTGTACCAGCTGACGAAACTCCTCACAGCCTTGAATCTCATGATCTTCTGATTGGTGGTATTCACAATACGGGCCACAACCTTCTTGCACAATCACCATTCCCCGGTCAATAAGGCGTGCCATACATAATTGTTAGAAAACCCACATTAACAGTGGTTGAACCTCAGATACATTTTCCCTAGTTTTTCTGTTATTCTTGTCTTCAATAGCATTCACACCTTGACCTCCATGATTTGGTAGGGGTTGTGAACATTGGCATGGTATTCGCAATGAACCTTGGGGTCATACCATGCTGGGTAAGGTGGGTTGCAAGGAGTAACGTGATAAGGGCGAACTAAATCAGCCTTGTACAACTGTGACTAGAGCTCCTTGTAAGAGATTGGCAAAGGAGTGAAGGATCTCTCCTCCTTTTCCTTCCTAGGTCCTATGTCTTCTCGCTTGTTGAAGTTTCTGGAATTCCCTGTTGGGGCATGTGGTTGGGAGATGGTGAAGTTCTTGGTTGTCTCAAAGGCATTTGCATTGTTCACCTCATGGTCCTTTTCTTGTACTACTTACGCGAATGATCCCCCTATCGATCCTTCCACTCTTGATGGCCGCTTCAATGCGTCCGCCAGTCATGACCATCTCCGTAAAATTACTAATAGGGTTGTTGATCAATCGATCATAAAGCACCTATTTCAGCGCATCTACAAACATTAGGGAGATCTTATGCTCGTGAAAAGGCGGTTGAACCTGTGCTGCCACATCACGCCATCTTTGAGCGTATTCACGAAGAGTCTCGTTGCGCTTTTGTTCTATACCTTGTAACAGTAGTCGGTTGGGAACCATGTCGGTTACATGCTTATACTGATCAATAAAAGCTATCCCTCCAGGACTTAATTTGAGCCCTGATTAGTTAGTTATACCACCTCAAAGCAGATCCTACTAAGTTGTCTTGAAAATAGTGAATCAGGAGCTTCTCGTTGTTGGTAAATCTAGCCATCTTCTGATAGAACATCACTATATGAGCACACGGACAGGTGCTTCCATCAAACTTCTTAAAATCGAGGGTCTTGAACTTATAAGGGATCTCTACATCGAGAACCAAACTGAGCTCCCTAGCACTTAACCCATAGGAGTCATCCTCGTCTTCCTTCACTTGGAACTTCTCTTCTAGGTCTTTTCGAGTATCCTCTAGTTGCTTAGTGAACTCCGCTTTCATTTGGTTCAATTTTTCCAACTCGTCAAAGTCTGTGATGTTGTCCCCGATAATCTCAGGATTCCCAAAGTTTACCTCTGGTTGAGTTTGAGTTGTCGTATCGGCACGAGAAGCATATGCACCTTGTGAAAGGTCAACAAGCAGAGGATTCTTGGCGGTTTAGGCATAAAGGCGATCCTTTGATTTTTAGGTAAGACTCTCGACGGTACCCTTGTCTCTCGACTCTTGACCTAGCTGGGCTTCAACAGTTGGGATATTTCCTTCATCATGTCCTATTGAGACTTGAGGATGGCGTCCCTTAATTCCTGTTGGGTCTATTCCATTTGACCACATGGATCGGCTTCAACCTTCGCAAAACCCTCCTCCATTTGTTTTGTTCACAAACGAGTGTGATATAGGTGTGAAATGATGGTAATTTTAAAGAACCAAAATGCAATCTTTTTTGTTTCTGAAACAGAAAGCTTTTGAGTTAATTATTGGTAACAAAACAAAGAATGCAAATAAACGAATTATGCATGAATGCAATAAGCAACACTGAGTTTGGCAAATATCATCGTTAAACGACTTTTATTAACAGAAACTTAGTCTTGGTACAATAACCAAAGAAAGCCAACTAAACATATGGCTTCAGGGTAGTATCGAGTTCAATGATCTCTCTCAAAATCCAAACAATCATCTCTCCTTCTTTAGAACCATCATCGACACAATCATGAAGTTCAGTAGCGTCTTCTGCCAATAGTTGTATCTTCTGGGCAACTTCTTGCATCCAAACCATCCTCTGTGCTAACTCTTATTCTTGTCTCCAAATGGTGTAGCCAGCGAAATGCAGTTGCTCCAAACTGAGCATCGAGCGTACTTGAATTACTCCCCTAAAGCTTGCCACGTGATCTTTGAGTTGTTGAACCTCAGTTTCCAACTCTTCAATGTGAACCTCTAAAGCCTGGTTCTCAGAATTACTTTTAATTTGCTAGTCGAACCCTTGTGCTTGAAAAGAGACTTCTACAGACACTTAACTTGATCCTTCAGGGCTTCACTTTGGCATCGTTCTTTCTCGAGCTACCTTGAGTGAGAAGTGTAAAGGTTCTTCAAATCTTGTGTTAAAGTGAGCACATGATCCCTGTTCTCGCAATACATCATTTTTTATAATTCTCGACTCTCGCTTTCTCCTCCCTGAGTCGGAGCTCTAACCCTTCGCTTGATCCACCTTCCACAACTCTTTTACTTTTGTTTAGCCTCTTGAGTTTCTGAATCTCTTCATTTTATAACTTGAGATCAAGTTCCAATTCCTCATTTTTTTTCCTTTGTAGACCTTAAACCATTCATTCAAACTGTATCTTCTCTAACTCAAAGTCGAATCTTTCTTGGCGGGCTTTCTCCTCTAGCTTGAGATACCTCTTTTGCTCCTCTTCAAGTTGTTTTCTCATCAACTCGGCCTCGGTAGAAAGTGTGGCCAACCTCTCTTCCATTGGCCTCTTTCTATTGGGATTCAATTGGGGAACGTTATCATTGACGCAGCTGAATCTCCATGCCTCGTACTCGAGAGTGGTCATGTGGGTAGCATTCATGACTCTAACCCGTCTTGCGTTGTTCCAAGCTGAAAAAACATCGTACACCACTGCCTTGTAGCCTTTTTCCTTCTCATAATTCATATTGAACTCATTCAAACCCTTGGTAGCAGGCACAAGTTGTTTTGAGCCATACTGTCTCAAAACCAGAAGAGGTGCATAAGCAGTGTGCCCCCAAAGTCCAAGTAACGGCACCCAAGAGTGTATCCCGCGCCTATAGAGGATACTCCTTGTAGAAAGCCACGAAGCCCTCTAAACTATATCTTCCTCTTTTAGGTTGTAAAGAATATATACCCAAACTTCCTCAGATTTTTGGGTGGGCCAATCTTCCTTTCGCAAAAATTCTTTTAATGGTGAGAAATTGCCATTGTATAGTGGCTTTGAGAAGTTAGCATCCGACCATATGTGACTATAGAACCATACCGTCAAAATATGTGGGCATCCATGAAAGCGACCCCCGCTATGCTCCTAGCAAAACCTTAGAGATCGTAAAGTTTCGACTAAAATCACAAGCACCGAATTGGTCCCGTCACTCAACCGGTCAAAAAGGTCCAACACTACCGGGTCGATTAAACCTCTTGCCCAGGGAAAAAGAACTAACCTATAAATTAACAACGTGAAGAGATCCCACTGAACTCGGCCTACCGGACGTACGGAAGCTAGGGCTAGAATCCCTTCCCACTTGAGATATTCCTTATTGTTCCAAGTAGTGACCTAAAGTTCGACCCAGGATTCCAACATGCCCGATAATCTCTTGAGCTTGCCTCGAAAATCTTTGTTCTTACTAGGCTTCGAGTATATCCGAGCTTCGTTAATCTTCTCACACTTTAAAAGGTCTTGATATTCCTCAATCGTAGGGGTTAAATCAAAGTTACCGATCGTGTCATAGAGACAACAAAACGCAACAACGTATGCGAAGAAAAAAATAAAAACAAAAACAAAAAGAAACAAAAAATAAATATCAATCACCGACGGTAGATAACCAACATCAAAGCTGGTGTCGTCGCCGATTAGACAAAAAACAAATAAAAAACAAGCCGTTAATATTCAAAGAAAAAGAGTTTAGAAACCCATTTATGTAAAATTTAAGGCTTATATATCATATTAGTACTTAAAGTATACCAACTTTTTCATTTTGGTACCTAAAGTTTTTTTTGGTCAAAATAAGTACCTAAAGTATAATTTTTGGTTAAATTAGGTACCTAAAGTATAATTTTTGGTCAAAATAGGTACCTATAATATTTTTTCGTCAGAGTAAGTACTTAAAGTATATTTTTGGTCAAAAAAGGTATCTAAAGTATTTTTAGGTCAAAATAGGTACTTAAAGTATACATATTTTTGTATATAGGTTCCTAAAATTTTTCACGTGACATTAATTAAAAGGATAATTATCATATACACTGGCGGTGAAAACTTTTTATTTTCACAAGCGTCTCAATTATAAGGTTTAGGGTTTTAGTTTAGGGATTTTAGTGTAAGTGTTTAGAATTTAGGGTTCATGATTAGAATTTAGAGTTAGGGTTTGGGTTTTAAGGTAATATGGGTAGGGATTTAGGTTTTAACCTATAAACCCTAAATTTTAACCCTAAACCAAAATTCATCAACAATCCCTAAATTCAAAACTACTACACTTAAACCCCTAAACTTTAAACCCTAAACAAAGTTCCTAACTACTACACTTAGTCGATGTGGCATGCTGACTAGGAGAGAGAAAATGATGTGGCAAGCTGCCACATGTGATTTTCTCTCTCCTAGTCAGCAAACAATTAGTTTTTTAACGGCGGGGTACTAAAATGAAAACGTAACATAACGTTAGGTACCATTTTGCCAAAAAAATAGCTGGGATACTAAAACGATATTTCGACAATAGCTATGGTACTTTTTAGGTAGTTTTCCCTAAATAATAATCATTAAAAGTAATTTAAATTTATATAATTAGAAATAATTAATGGTTTTAATAAACAGACTCGTTAAAAAAGAAGTTTATTTATGTGTTTATTAAATACTACTATTAGTTATCTTATTAAAATTTATACAACCATGTTATTTTTGTAAAGGTGTATCATCATTTTTTTTCATTACTGATGTATTAAGATATGTATGGTTAATATATAAAATATTAACCTTAATTACAACAATTAATTGGCCTCAACAATAAATTTTTAAAAGGTTAGAGGTTTGGTTTTATGAAAAAATACAAACCTTAATCAATATTATTATTATTTGACGTAAAAGGCATAGAATGCATTGCTTTGCGTGCCAAATGAATGAACTCTTGCATTGCCTAAATTACCTGGAGCAGTTATATTTTGTTGGATAAATTATTAATTTATCTATGGTGATGTCGATTAAACCACATGTAAAGTAACAAAAAAAAAAGTTGCTCCTTTTTATACTCCAATCCTTTCAGCTTTTAGCATCTCCCACCAACCACTAAGAAAAGTACTTTATAAAGATATAAAAATACAACACCTAGTCACCCATGACTGCTTTAACCTCATCTCATCTCATGGTCATGGATGCTTCAATATCAAAAGTGGATTCAATCAGAAATGTACCAGTACCCCCACTCCCTTTTAATACTAATACTAATACTCTATGTATATACAACCACATTAAGAAAACATAACCTCTTTCGACCACCAAACATTTGCATTTGCAGTTGCAGGGTAATCTAAATCAATAAGCAAAGTTTGGGATCACCACTGGACAAAGTCAAGAACCAGCTCGGCACTTGCCGGGATATCAATAACAGCAAGAACTGTACCTACATCAGTGTATGTCAAGATCTGCCATGATTACTGGTTAAAGCCAGCCATTGCATCTTGCAAACTCACCGTGTATCGAACCCGTGAAAAAAATGAGAGGAAACAAGAACAAGATAAAGAGAAAAACCGAGAAAACTATCCTTCCACAGAAATGATTGATTCAACTTACATACAGATCTGTAGGTTCAATATTTATACAACCATTTCACTGGGAAACTGACTAACTTTCTATATCAAAACTTGAACCGAAACTACCATAATTGATTTATTACAACTAGACTTGTTATAACAGATTCCCATATACCCCTATTAACCATTAATTTGGGCGATGTGAAATGTCCAGGTGAGAATGCCTATTAATTTATACACTGTATGCATTCTCATTTCACTATGTATGCATTCTCATTTCTCACCATCTATAACATTGTTTTATTTAATTAGTGAAAAAAACATAAAACATAAAAAAAAGGAAATTCAAACAACAAAAACCAGCATCAAACTAGCCCTATTGAGGCCAGTTGAAAATGTAGGACGTGGCGCAACAAAAGCACTTTCACTGCACAAAACCATTGTTATCCAAGTGCTCATTGCGGTGTGATTTTACCAAAAACGAAAACCACACTGAACCATGGGTTCAAAAGAATCCGAATGCAGCCAATGTGCCTCTGCAGAGGAGAACCCCTCTTGTACTGCTTTCTCATGATCTGGAACCAGTACCTTCTATATGAAATTTCACTAGAGAAACAACCTGGTTGCCCCATATACTTGAATAAATAAGCTGAACATAGTTTTCTCATAGAGGAGGGCAATTGCAGTAAAACATTATCTCGATGCACAAGACACTTGCGAGCATAACAAGTTATCCACCACTAATACTACATAAAATATACAGTAGTTTTTCGTATTGGATACAAGATTTTAACACTTGCAACATCGACAAACATCAAAAGGATATCAAAGCTATATATATATTGACATATGAGTGACACAAATGTATCAGGGCAGATACAACCAAGCAACTTCAGGACCTAGAATAAGCGTTTCCTGCAACCTTCTGCTCCACAGTAGCATGGCATCTGGATTACCTTCCCATCAGGACCATGAACACTATCAAGGGCATATCCATAGTCATACATTAGCTCCTACAAGCAAAAATATAATAGATAGTGTCCAGTCACTCCAAACTACAGTCAATAATCAATATATCCAGGCAATGCAATGCAAGGAAAACAAAAAGTAAATCATAATAAGGCATACACATAATGGTGCTTATGCAGACCAAAAAAGGGAGAAATCACCTGCAAAGGAGGAATGTTGTCTGCGGCAAAAAGCACCACTCTAGCTAGTTTGATATCCTGGTGTTCACTCAGGACACACTGGATAAAAAGGTTTGGCTCACAGCTATGATTGATAAATCTTGCAACGTTTCCAATAGAAGCAGCATCAATGCAGAACTCTGGCACACTTTCTAATCTCTGTTCATCAATTTGGTCAATTTTCTGGATCATTGACACGGAATGATCCTGTTGCCGCCTCTGTCAAGGAAAATAAAAACAGAATAAATACAATCTTACATGCAGGAAAAATAATATATGGTTTCAAAGAGGTAATATCACAGATCAAAGAATGGTGTTATATTAGAAAAAGATTTCCTATGAACTCTTCTAATACAGGTTGGACTCTTTTGGATGTCACTATTATACTGAACCAATACTCAACAACTTGATTGCAGAGCAAGATTCAGTACAATGCTAAAGAGATTGATCATACCACTCTGCCACCAAGTCCTCTCATAGTTTGCAAGCAATCAATGTCAAAAATGTAATTATTCTCAGAGACATTATCCAGATCTTCTGTCCTTGTAAGCACTCCAATATATTCACAAACGGGGGCACCAGCAGGTATAAAATCCCAAGATCTAACAGCCCATCCTTTCTTAGGAGTACGGAAGACCTGTCAATTCACATAAGATGGATTTTGTGTGGCGATGTTTCGACCGGAATCTCAAAGGGTCAAATAAAGAAGTGAGAAGAGTGGTTTTTTTTCTTGTAGTAATAAAAATACCTCAAGTCGATATTTCAATCCTCTCTGAGATGTACGATTTACACAATTTGGGCTACAGCCACAATTTGGACCACATTCAAAAACAAGATGTTTGGCTTCAACTAACCTGGAATTGAAGAAGTAGAACAGAAGAGAATAATTAAGCAATAAACTTCAACGATGAGAAAAAAGAGTATGGCACAAGCCATTAAGCTTTCCCATTTCTATGATTTTACCTGCCATCATTACGGTGCACGTATGGAAAATCAGAACCATTAAGCCTGGCACATGAACAAGTTTTCCGATCCCAGCAAAGTCCCTCACAGTCGCATCCAGCAGAAATAGCAGGAAGCTTTATATTTCGTGCAACTTTCATTGACTTGCAATACTCATAACCTGAAAAGCAAAGGAACAAACAGAATTTTAGAAACTCATGTATGCATAACATTGCATGAAAATGACCTATCTTTAAAAGAGAAAGTGAAAAGTAGGACAAAATGGTAAAAGCAACAAGTGAAGAAAAGAGTGTCATTATCTACGTTATGCAAACTTGAGTGAGTGTCAGATACTAGTATGTGTATGCTCAATGTCTTCAAAAGTTTTCCCATATATTTGGAGAAACATAACCCTATATCAATGTCTTATATTTGTCAGATACATGTATTAGACATGAGTATGCACGAGAAAATGGAGAATCAACGTAACATAGATCATCTTGAGAACATGCAACACAATTGAGAAACTGAATAAATGGACCTCTTCGAGCAAATGATAATAGAAAGGAGAAAAAAATGCTTAGAAATAAGAATTTGTTGACCTTCAAATGGACACCTTCCAGCAGCAAATGTTGCGAGACAACCAGGAGAAAGTTCATCAAAGAGAATCGATGAACAATTTACAAGTAAAATGGTCTTTAGGAACTTATCTTCAGATGAAAGAAGACAAAAGGTGCAAATTTCAGACACTCATGGATGATGTCGCTGGTTTGGAGCTTAAGAAGATAAATCAGCAATAATGAACTAAACAAACTGACCATAATTCACTGGACTCTCAAGCTCACAACAATAAGATCAAATATGTTTGCCTGAAACACATTCACTTATAACCAAAAGGACGTCTCTAAGATATTATTGATTTCATTGTGCATGAAAATACATTACTTAGGAACAAAGTAGAAAGTTGAGCTTGCCTGTAGGTGCAACAGGTGGGTCATCAACCAAATTAGTAGCTGGAATAGGAACATTCTCTTGACCACCACTTACGTCCTCACACACCAACCTTAACAGAGAAACAATAGAATTGAGAAAGACTAGAATCAATGATAACAGGCAAGGAATTATTTTATTTTTTTGCAATATTTAATTCTTCAAATACCCGCGAATTTCAGAAGTACACTGGGGAACACGACCATGGGCAAAATGAACCTATTTTAAGAATGAACAAACATGATTACAATAATCAGATCTAACACAAAAATGACAAATTCCTATAACAGTCACTAAAACCTCTTTCATACTCTCTTTCAATAAATAGAAATGGGATTTATTCTGATTTTAAAAGCAAGCCACTACCACAAATAGGTATCCATCCCATCCCCAGTTATCACTTATCAGGCTTCACTAATTAAGAATATACCATCACAGGCCAGACAATGCCTTTTGTCAAAATATGATGATGTTAACATGTGCAAATTCACTTTACAGGGAAAGTATACCAGAACAGTCATCAACAGAATAACATTGGATCCCAAGATAAATGGACTATATATTTTGAGAAATTAGCCAACCAAAATCATAAAACATAGAGTAAACCTGGCTAGTTGTTAATATTGGTTGCCCCTCAAGCCGCCTCAATCGATATTTGAAAACAGTGAACCCAGAAAGGCCCTTTTCTGCCCAGTACTTCTCAACCTGCAAATGTGGAGCAGGTGTTGAAATGCAGTGTCCTATTGAATCCTTGCATGATCTAAATACACAAAGTTACAACGCCAAGCAGGTAAAATACAAATCAACCTTAAAACTGAATCTTTACAAGGCAAAACTAGACACTGAAAATTCAATTATTCAACAGCAGCACACTAAACAGATACAGAGTTTGTTGTCCCCTATCAAGAAGACATGCAACAAACTGCTTGTTTGCATAATCTTTTAAAAAATTTAGCCATCAAATCAACCTGGAAACTGAATATTTTACCAGGCAAAACCAGACACTGAAAAATCAATTATTCAACAGCGGCACACAAAACAGATACAGAGTTTGTTGTCCCCTATCAAGAAGACATGCAACTAACTGCTTGTTTGAATAATCTTTTAAAAAATTTAGCCATCTAATCACTTTTAACTTCTGACCTTTTCCTGTAGAAAAGTATTTGCAACGATCATTCATCCTTTCAAAAACAGGATGACTACATGCTTGTGATGAAGAATACAAGAATCACTTATCGCTGATGGAATGTACAAGGTAAGTTAATCATATTGAAAGATTCTCAAAATGGTCCTATTCCATCAGTTCTTTATCATGGAAGAAACTGTTCACAAAGAACTAGGAGTAAGATTGCGGTTTTATTTGTCATGGTTCATGCGCCATATGGAAAAAGTAAAATTACCATTTAATTTTTAGTACAACATATAATATGATAAGTCAATGAAAATATATAATGCAACCTTGACCAAGTCCAACAAATAAAATGTTCAAAAAAACAAAATCTTAATGATATGCCTCAGAAACTTACCTTGTACAATCCATCATATGTATAAACTTTCTTAGTGTAACTGCTACTACATTCATGACCTCGAACTACTCTGACAGTCACCCCAAGGTCATAACTGTTCTGTAAATAAAATCAGACAGAATTTAAGACAACAACTTCCAATGAGATGTCATACAAGACATTTCCAACATAGAAAAAGTTGCAAAGCAACAATGTTCCATGGATGCATCAGTCAACAAACAAAATAGAACAAATTTTATCATGTGGACAGAGTAAATTTTAACAACTCAAATAATTGTCTCTCTTTAGCCAATGACAAACCAGAAAGCCATTCAAAATACTTAAATACTTAAATGTTCAAGATGCCACAGAAATTAGAACCAACAGTCAGATGCTAGACAAGACATTCCTACATTAACATAACATCGAGACACATGCATGCACATACAAGTTCTTGGACCCAAGATATGACAGTTGTGACAGTACAAAGCGTCTAACAAACATGGTGATTTAGTCTCAAATAAACACACACAACAGATAAAGCATTTTCATTATTATATCTTAACATGCCATTGTGCTCTATTTAAAGATTATATCCCAAGTACGATTAGACAATTTTTAACATATCCAACAAATAACAAATTCAACTACAACCATCCAAGAATATAGACAATGTAAATACATGAGAGTTTAGAATTCATACCTTTAGTGCCAGATTACCATGTGTCAAAACTTGATCTCGAATCTGACGTTTATTACCAGTTAGGTCATGTCCTCCTTGTCCAGTGTAGACAACATCTTCAGCATTATCAAAATCATCCTCATACATGCCAGACAAAACTATAGCTACTGCAAGTGGGAACTTATAGTCTTTATACTCCTGCAGTTTTTCAAGCAGAAAATGTAGAACATAAAGAGATGGTCTCATAAATGCTATCAACACTATGGTTTCTTTCTTTGAGAAACAAAAACAACCACTCAAGAAAAAAATGGCATCCATGTTAACTCCTGAAGAGCATGCTCCAAAGAATTAATTGAGAAGAAAAGCAATGGCTGTCCAAAATGTCTAATTGAAGATTAAGCCAAGTAACTGTAGGGGGTGATAACAGTTCAGATAGGATTGGTTTGGGGGGGGAAATTGATGTTAGTATGTAGTATTTTGTTTTTTCAAAAACCAAAATCAAATATAACCGAACCAACCAAATTCCACAAGTTCAGTTTATCAGTTTTTTTAGAAGAAAAAAAATGTATAGTATTTTAAAGCTATTTTCACTCGATTTAAATATAAAATATATATTTATATTATAAAAGATAAAAAATAAATAAAAATTAGAATTTGGTGCGATTCACATAATCGTAGATTTTTAACTTGTGAACTGCAAACCGGACCCACAATATTTAAATAATAACCGAAACCAAACAGAATTAACACTAAGGTTTGAATCAGTTTTCAGTTCTCTCAATCTTTTTGCTCAGCCATAGGTAACTAGAGTGTTAATAAAACATGATTCTAAACCAGATGAGAAACAGAAAGTCTTGAACTGGTTAAGAAAAAAGGGCCAAGAGGCACCCAAATCTTCAGATGCCAACTCCTGTTCATACATGTTTTCTTCAAGGAATATTTTACTCAACAAGATCTCTTAATGGTAGCCAGAAGCACTTGATAAAGCAAAACTAACAGCAGAAACCCTCTGGCATGAACTGATTTCTTTTCCACTTTTGGACAGGAGAGTACACTTGCAGTGCACAATGTAGAAAGCATATGATAATGCAGTTATAGAGCATCCGTTGAAAAGTTAAATACAAAGACTTTAAAAGGCGCATTATGATATATAACACATTCACAGGAAAAAAAAAATTGAATGTATTACCCCTTTCCTGTAGGACTTCCCCATAAAATCAATACCATTCAACCAGTGGCTATGAAAACCAACTGCAACCATTTCAGCACGAGAATAAAACCGATGACCAACATCAATGCCTGCCATACATTAAAGACATCTTTAGAGAATAGTTTCTTAAACTCAAAACAATATCTGAAAGGCCATTAGAGTATGTTTTAGCCAACTAAAACCAGCATGAAAAACCAACAGGCATAACAACCAACCTGGAATGTTACCTATCCTTTTCTGAGGATAAAGCACCTCCTTTCTCTGCTTCATCTGCAATGTTTTAATTTTGAGAAAATATCAGGGCATATAACATCAAAAATCAGTATTAACAAGATAATGACATACTTAAAGTGAAAGAAATATAAAAATCAGTGACGGGAATGGAATCAAGAAAATTTTATTAAATTATCTTAAAATTCATAAATAACTAGGAAAAAAATTTTAATCAAATGAAAACATAGCGGCCATGTTTGGTAAATAGCGGTTTGAGCCAAAATTAGAGGTTTAAGTTAATATTAGAGGTCTGACCAGTCAAATCCGCTCATTTGGATGTTTAGTGAATAGTGGATTGGGATGAAACCTCTAATTTTGAAAAAGCTGCTAATAAGAACTTTTTGAAATTAGAGGTTTTGACGTAAAAGTTATAAATACCATTTTAACCTTAATAATTATCAAAAATCTCCAAATAACCCAAATTTTAACCTTTTTCTATTTTAACTCTTCACCTTCATGTATTTACATTGTGACTTTTATAAACTAATATTTTTTTCTTTTTATTCTCACACATTTATGTTTTTATTTAAATTTAATGATTAATTAAATTATATTAAAAATAATTATATAAATAATAAATTAATATATAGATCATTCAAATATGCTTAATAATGTTATATTAAAAAATTATTTTTTATAATCAAATTAATTAAACAAGTATCAAACATAATCATATCTTTATATTTCATTTTGCTTGTTTAAATAATCAAACAGCTATTATGTATCAGTTAATTTACAGTTTTATACAATCAGCTAATACAATTCGCTAATCAAATCAACTAGTGCAATCAACTATCAGCTATGCGCTAATTGCCAAACAGGGCCAACCTTATGAGTCAACGTCACCAATATGATTTGAGTCAAACATAAGAGGGGGGAGAGATGCAAGTCGGTCATTTCTATTACCAAAAATGAAGCTATGCTGGATTTGTTAACAGTATAACCAGAATGACAAAAGGAACAAATCATAGACACTGAAAAGCAGCAGCACCAAATCCACATTGACTTGCCTTTGTTATTGCCTTTAAGTCAGGTCGCTTGGTTTTGCCCTTACCATCAGCATCAGGTACATTTCCTTCCTGCAAAAAAAAATTGTACGATAACAATGAAATTGAAAAAGACATTGCATGATTGAAAGAAAAACAGAATCCAATTTCACCATTGTTCAGGTTAAAGTGGCAATAATTCAGCAAAGATGCACAAACCTAAAGCACCATGAGTTATGCAACTGAAAACAAAGACACGGGTAACTTACCCTGGCTTGATTGGCATCTTTATCCGTTCCACATCGCTTTTCCTCATCCTATGAACAACTAGAAAAGACTATATAAGAAGAAGAAAAAAAACTGCTAAACCCATCTCAAATTGTAAACAGGATGCAATGCATGACGTTAGATAACCAAACCAGAGTAATGAAGTTCCAATCAAAAGCAAGAAACGAAGACCCAAAATCGATAGAAATAGGAACAGACCTGAACTAGCTGAAGACAATACTTGTTGAACAACCTTAAAGTCTCCTTGACCTTAATATGAGCACTTTTCTCAGCAACAATGGGAGCATTAATACCGTCTAGGCCCTCTGCAATTTTAGCAGCTCGTTCCAACATTTTCGCCACTTTCTTGCTGACCTGAAGTTCCGTGGGGTGAAATGGCAACTCAGGAAGCTGCTGGATCCCGGTTTGATCATGTTGTAGTTTTAGCTTTTGCTTTACCTTCTCAATACCCACATTAAGTTTTTTTGCGCTTCTCCCACCATCCGCATCCAGAAGCTCCAGTTTCCGCTTAGCCAGAAGCTCCATCTGCTCAGCTTTTTGTTTGGCGGCAGCTTGTATTCTGGCACTGACCCTCCGTTGTCCGGCGACGTTGTCCTTGGGCGCTGCGCCATTCTCCACCAGAATATCGACCCTTTTGGCTCCGTTTGTAGGCGTAGGAACGGAACTCTGGAGCGAATGCGGCGATTGGACAACCATATTGAGAAATCTAAACCGAAGAATGCGATGCGATGATCGAAATGAAGGAATAAATGTAGAGAACAAGGGAAAGTGGGGGGTTAGGAGATGAAAAGACAAGCAGAAACAAGGTTTTGAGATGGGGGTGGATTAGACCCGTCTAAGTTGATCTGACTCGATTCCATTAATCTAAACTCCAACTTTTAATAAATCTAATCTAATTTGATTATAAAAAAATTAATAACTCAAATCCGATTCAACCCACTCAATCATTTTAATTGAGCGAATAAATTTGAAATTAAAAATTAAGAGAGAAAGAGGAGGGAATAGAGAAGACATGCACGCAAATTACGCCTTTGGTTGGGTTCATGTTGATGGGGTGTCTGTCGTGTCCCTCTCACGTATTACGATTTGCAAGGCCTAACGGAGTCATGGGGTGTCTTTAAAATTAATTGTACCAAAATCTAAGCTAATCTTTTCACCTAAAAGAATCTAACCTAATTAGGAAGGAATTCCCAAATTTAGAATGTAATCGACGCGGTCTATGAATTTATAACCAACTGCGTCATAAAAGATTTCACTCACTTCACTAATTCGGTTGATTAAATATCAATCAATCTTCTTTTCTTTTTTTGACCTTAGATATCAATCAATCTTTGATGGGTTTAATTATAGCAATTAATCAAGTGTGTTTTTTTTTTAATTTTAAAATCTACCAAGTTAATTTATTAGTAACATTTTAATTAAAACTTTGAACTTTTTCAAAGACAATTTAATAGCTAGCTTTTTCCCATGTTTGCCGGTGGTTTGACTTTCTATATTCATACAAATGACAGTAAAAATCATAAAATAATAGTGAAAAAGACAAAATTTTGGTAAAAAATCATTTAATACAAACATAATTTAACAGTATTTTTTATTATTTTTGGTCAAGAACATTAGCTTTAGTCATGTTTGATAAATAGCGGTTTGAGCTAAAATTAGAGGTTTGACCGGTCAAATCTAATAATTTAAATGTTTAGTGAATAGCGGATTGGGATTAGTAGCTCTTTCGAAATTAGAAGTTTTGACATGAGAGTTATAAAGACCATTTTATCCTTAATAATTATAAAAAATCTCAAAATAACATAAATTTAACTTTTGTCTATTTTAATTCTTCATCCTCACATATTTACGTTGTGACATTTGTAAATTATTATTTTTCCTTTTTTTATTCTCACACATTTATACTTAAATTTAATAATTAATTAAAGTATATTAAAAATAATTATATAAATAATAAATTAATATATAGATCATTCAAATATACTTAGTAATGTTATATTAAAAAAATATTTTTCATAATCTAATTAATATTAATAGATACAAAATATTGATAACTAATAAACTAGCCAAACAAGTATTGAATATAATCATGTCCTTATATATCATTTTCCTTGTTTAAATAATCAAACGGCTATAACCTATCAGCTAATTTTACCAAATATTTTTATACAATCAGTTAATATAATCCGCTAGTCAAATAAGCTAATATAATCATCTATCAACTATCAGCTAATGTAATCAGCTATCTGCTAATTGTCAAACATGGCCAATAATTAGAGATAATTACATTCTCAAGATAAATGTCGGGATTCAAACACATACAAGATGAAATTATATGAGCATTATTGATCACTCAGTCAATTAATGGACCTCTAAATTTAATTTTTTTCAATTAACTTAAATTAAAAAAAGAATGACGTTCATCTTAGGAGACCTAAACTTGAGCACTTGTGTACAAGGTGCGTGTGCCTTATTCAAAAAATGATATACCTGTAATTTTATTTTTAGTAATTTATAAATAATATTGACCTTACTTTCTTTTTTATTATGATTAAATTCAAAACTTAAAATTTTAGATTTTAAAAAACTCACATAGTATATAGTTTTAATATTTACATACTATATTATCACTTGCCATGCATGGTGAAGAGATTGATTTGATTCTATTGGATTTTAAAAAAAAAAACAATCTTTCACGATAATTTGATTAAATTTAAAGTTTCGCTTGGTTTTAGAAAATATTTTCTATTTTTATTTTCATTTTCAGTTTTCGAAAAATTAGAAAACATGTTTGGTTAATAGGGATGGAAGCTTATTTTCAAAAATGAAAAAATAGTGAAAATATATTTGGTATCTATCTTTTCAAAATAGAAATGAAAAAATTATTATTAAATAATAAATAAATAAATAAAATATGAGTAAAATATAGTTAGAAAATATAATAATAATAATAATAATAAATAAATAAATAAATAAATAAATAAAATATAAACAACAAACTTAATGACTGCTAAAAACGGAATGGCAATGGCAGGGAGAAATGATCGGGAATGGATGTTGTTTGTTTTGAACATCTCGTCTGGATTACACTGGAAATGATTATGGCAAGTCTTCAACAAGCATAGGGTGGTAGTGGATGCGTTCATACCTAACAAACAATCGAGGCATGGTTTGAGATTTGGATTTGTGAGAATGGGTTCAAAGAATGATGTATTATGGGCAATTGAAAGATTGAATGGACATTGGATATATGGGGCGAGAATGAGAGTTTTTATGGTGCAACGTGAGAATCATAGATCTTTTTGGAGACACAAACATGTACAAACAACTCGGGGGGATCAAGAGGGAAAAGGAAATGGATTTGGAAGGGTAGATAAGGAGACTTTGTGATCAATGATGGCCAAAAATCGATAACCAGGGTTGTGGATGATGAAAAATTACATATTTTAAATCGGTACGTAGTGGGGTGAAGTCGTCGACAGTGGAAGATGGGTGAATTAGCGAGTAAATTTTAGTTGGTACATTTAAATGGGTTATCGATAATGAGATTTGTGGGCCCGCGTATCCTTTTGATGTTCGACAATGTTGATAAACGGTGTGAAAATTTGGGGGAAGAGGCATTGAAAAAATGGTTCACTAATATAGAAGCTTGGTCGCTGAAATCGGAATGTACATATCGTCGGGTTTCGTTAGCTATTACGGGACTTTCGGTTCATGAATGGTCACAAGAGACATGAAAATTTGGCTGCATTATGGGGGTCTTTGATTAGTGTAGATGAAAAAACATTGGCTCCGTCGTCGTTTGAGCGATGTAAATTGTTGATAGAAACAAAAAATTGGAAACATGTTGATGAAATGGTCGATATTTGGGTACATAAGGTATGTTATCAAATTCATATGTCCAAATTCGAGGCATTGGTGGTGAATAGATGTATATCATGTTATGATGAAGTAAGGAGTCGGTCAGTGAGAATGATGCAAATAGAAACGCAATGTGGGGCCAAGAGTTTGGGCCCAATGGGAAGAACACACTTCATGACATAATAGCTTCGGTTGAGAATTAGAAGCGAGCTTGAAGGATTAATGGAGAGGGTAGCTCAAATGTTATGCAAATTGAAAGGGTGGAAAAGTTGGATAAGGTGCAATGCGAAAGAGAAATGGCTACAACAGTCAGGGATAGATACAAGGGGATGGTAGTCGTGTTGTAACGACCCAGATTTCAGAATTTGGTGGTTGATTTAACCTGAAACGTAGGCTTTGCATTTGGGGCCAAGAGTTTGGGCCTTTGTGGGCCTTGTAGGCTTGTTCATGGTGGAGGAGCTTGAGCTTTGGGCTTGGACATATGTTGGGATAGAGAATGAGGGATAAAAAGGTAATTCCACCTTGTTTTCAAAGGAAAAGGTTGAGAGCCATTAAGTTTGCTACAGAAAAGTATGGATGATCTCATCCTTTGTTTCCTTTGTCTCTCGTCCTTAACTATTTTATATCTCAGTTTTGTGGTGGAGGAAAGAGTAATCATTCCCTTAGGATCTAAATTTTAAGGTAAAAATCATCAAGTTTGGTGGAGGATGGGTTTTGGTGGGGGTTGAAGAAGAGGAACGTGAATGAGGGTTTTGACTCCATTCCTTATTGTTAAATCATCCCTTTAGTTTCTTTTAATCTTCCAATAATGTTGTAATTCATTTTACAACATTTCTTTGTAGTTAAAAAGTGGGAAATTGTTCCAAGGAGCTTGGGAAGAAGAAAGCTTGAAGAGCTTTGGTTAGAGGCTTTTCTTTCAGTTTAGGAATCAAGGTTAGTACACTACTAACTCCTTTGTATTCTTGGAAATCATGAATTAGATTGCCTTGTGGTTTGGTTGAGAATTTTAGTTGCTTGAATGTTTTAAAACCTCTAAAATGGTAAATCTCAATATTGATGTTAACATGACTTAAAATGGTAGGAAACCACATAAACCACTTCCCATAATGTGTAGGTTCGATTTGGGGGCTTGCCTTTGGGTTTTGGAGGTTGAGGAAAAGATTTTCAAAGTCTAGAAGTTGAATTTTGGGTTTGAATATTGATACGGGTTGAACGCGTATTGATACCTGGTGTTGTAAACGGCTGAAATTAAGTAAATAGGTGAAGGCGTATCGATATGCCTGAAAGGGTATCTATACCTTTTTTTCCCATCTAAATTCCAGTAGCAAAAGTTGGTAACGATATGCTCGGGTGCGTATCGGTACACCTAAGGTAACGGTACACAACCCCCGTGTATTGATACGAGCCTTAAGTAAAACCTCTCTTCCGAGTGTAGCCATGTATCGAGAACTCATGGGTTGGTATCGGTTCCCCTTGGAGTGTATCGATACTCATATGTAAGTATCGATACTCACTAGGCATTCTACCCAAAAAATAAAGAGTTCGAGGACCTATAATTTGAGGACTAAGACCCAATGGATTTTTAAAGTGGTAAAATGAATAGTAAAATCAAGAAACTAAGACTTGAGCATTACATATGAGATTAATGGGTAATAACTTAATTTAAAACCTTGGGTGACTTGTTGAGATGTATGGATAAGGATCCTTGGTGGATCGAATAATGAATGATTGCCACATAAAGATATTTTATGGTTGTGTCACCTTGTTTGATGGGGTTTCGGACACCCATGAGGATAGAGAATGTTGCAACACCATGGTCAAGATCTCGAATGTATAAACTCGAGGCTTAGTGGGATCGAAACTCATTCGAAGGCTCAATGGGAGATTCCGAGCATGAGTGTCCGTGCCCGATGCTTAATGGAACCATGCCTCACTCCAAGTTTGTTGATATTATGCATATGGTTGCTATGTGAGAATATTTAACTCCATTGTTGTTATATGTTGAAATGGCTAGAGATGGTGACTCATTGTCATGTTATGATTGCCATATTATCATCTTTATCTACATGCTCTTATTTATGATTTGCATGAAGCATGGTTGAGTGAAAGTGTATCCATTGAGCTTCGTTAGCTCAACGTTTGGAATTGTTGTTTATGTGTTCGCTGGTCTGTAGGTTGACGTGCATCGTCGGAGCACCATCGGAGTAGGACTTTATCATGGACTTATGTCCGAGTATAATACTTAGATTTATTTGGGCTATGTATTCGTAGGACCCTATGTTGTATTGTAACTTATTGTGGATTTCAAATTAAGTGTCGAATGCTTTAACTATGTAATTTTAAATGAAGCTCCCCATATAACATTTTAATTATGTTTATTTTGATATGTTTCAAACTTAATGGATTTAAATGAATGGATGTGGTTTGGGCTAAATCTAGTTGCACTATTTTATGGTTTTGGGTTTGGGCTTGGGCTTGAGGCCCAAATGTGACATACGGGTTGAAGATGTTATATTTAGTGGTATCAGAGCCTAGGTTTAGTCGGTTCTAGGAAGCCCCAAGGTTGTCTAAAGGGTATTGTATAGGTGTTTACCGAATACGTTATCTGTGAGTCTAACGTACTTGTTTAAGCTAAATATTCGATGGTGTAACCTTATTTGTTTGCTTGTGTAGAAAGAAATCTTGCCAAGGAAGGCACAAAAGCTAGAGAAGAGTTGGGCTCCCGAGAAGGGAGCTACGATGAGGATTACATCTTTGGTACGGAGGATGATAGAGGTCGAGGGGCCAATTATTTCTCTTATTTGCACCAGGCTCTTCACCGAATTGTGAGGGCCATACCAAAGCCTTTAGCTACCCCTCGTGAGGCACCTATTGAGAGGGTACGTCGCCATGGTGCTACGAACTTTCTTGGGTCGGGATAAGATAACTCGGTTAAGGTTAATCATTGGTTGAGGGACACCCGTTGGATCATACGTCAGATGAGGTCGAGATTTGAGGACAAGTTGACGTGTGTTCTTTCTCTGTTGAATGGAAATGCTCAAGAATGGTAGGAGACGGTAGAGTTGGGTTGGTATCCTAACCAACCTACATGGGACGACTTCTTGGATAAGTTTGAGAAGAAGTATGTGGGAGAGACCCATATTAATAGCTTAAGGGATCGGTTCAATCATTTGGTCCAAGGGAACTAGTCAGTCTTTGAATATAAGCAAAAATTCCTACAGTTGAGCAGGTATGCCCCTGAGTTGGTTGCTACCGGGAAGATGAGGTGCAAAAAGTTCTTGAAAGGTTTGAGGAAGGAGATTCAGACTTATTTGATTGTTGCCCCACCGAAGGTGTTTTCAGAGTTGACTGCTAGTGCCAAGTAGCTTGAGTAAGTGCAAGGTTTGACCTATGGCCCATCTGGTGAGCAAGAGAGCTCGAGTGGGAGGACCAGAACTTCTCTAACAACTCGCAGTCTTACTCCAGAAGGAATAGGAACCGTTGGAGCCAAGGTAAAGGAGCTTCAAACCAAAATTCGAGATCATACTGTAGGTCAGAATCAGCTGGCCGTAGGGGGTCTTCGTCTTCAAATATGATGAGCTCTGAGGGCTCACAAAAGAACGCATAAGTTTTTTTATCAGTATTGGAATAAGCATATGGCGAGTGTTAGGGGGACATATAGAGGTTTCTATAGTTGTGGGTCACCAGATTATTTTCTGAGGGATTGTCCGGTTGTTGTTGACACCACCTCAGTTTAGACTTAGATGACCTCCTATCCAGCTTAGAGGGGTCGAGGTTTTGCTAGAGAAGGAGCGAGCCATATGTAAGGATATTAGAGTGTGGGTATGATCCAGTCTACCACTAGGGCACCAACGATACAGTACACAGTCAAGGCTCAAGAGAACTGTGACGCTACCGATGTTATCTCAGGTATGTTTACCTTATTTTCAGTTCCTATGGTTGCTCTTGTGGATTCAGGCTCTACTAATTCTTTCATCCATAATAGAATATCTCAGTAGTGGGGTATTTTTATCGAGGATCTTGAGATAAAGGTTTGTATGACTAGTCATTTGAGGTATGACGTGTTAGTAGACAAGGTGTATTGAAGGTGTCCAATTGAGGTTCAAGGTTCGATCTTTTTGGCCGATCTGATGGTGTTACCATTCCAAGAGTTTGATGCTATCTTAGGAATAGATTGGTTGTTTAAGCATGACACGCGTTTGGGTTACAGAGCAAAAAGCCTTAAGCTTTATTGTTTAGACGGGGCGAAGTTAGTAGTGAAGGGTAAGAGGAATCCTTGTCTTCCCAATGTAGTGTCAGCTTTGGCGGCACAAATGATGATCCAAAAAGGTTGCTAGGCCTTCTTGGCTCACGTGGTTGACACAAGTGTTGAGAGTTCAACGTTTAAGAGTCTTCAGACTGTTAGAGAGTTCGCTAATGTGTTCCCGGAAGAGTTACCTGAACTTCTTCCATATCGCGAGTTAGAGTTTTGGATAGATGTGATGCCCTACACAACACTAGTGTCCATTACTTCGTATCGTATGACACCGATAGAATTAAGGGAGTTAAAGAGTCAGATTCAAGAGTTGCTAGAAAGAGGCTTTATTCAACCAAGCATTTCACCTTAGGGTGCACCGGTCTTGTTTGTTAAGAAGAATGATGGGTCGATGAGGATATAAATCGACTACCGTCAGCTCAACAAGGAACGGTGAAGAACCGTTATTCCCTACTGAGGATTGATGACATGTTTGATCAGTTGAGGGGTGCCCGTGTGTTTTCGAAGATCGATTTGAGGTCAGGTTACTACCAGTTGAAAGTAGTAGAAGAGGATATTCAGAAAACCATTTTTAGAACGTGATATGGACATTATGAGTTCTTGGTAATGCCCCCTGAGCTTACCAATGCCCCTGCAACCTTTATAGATTTGATGAACCGGATCTTTCAGCCTTATCTAGATCAGTTTGTGGTGGTTTTCATTGATGACATCTTGGTTTATTCAAGCTCGGAAGAGGAGCATGATCATCATCTTCGTATTGTTCTTTAGACCTTGAGGAAAAGGTAACTTTTTGCCAAGTTTAGTAAGTGTGTGTTTTGGCTTTTCGAGGTAGCATTTTTTGGCCATATTGTTGCAATGGATGGGATCCGAGTCCATTTACAAAAGATCCAAGCCGTGGTAGAGTGAAAACCACATAGAAATATTGTGGAAGTCCATAGTTTTCTTGGACTTGGCGGATATTATCGACGTTTTGTTAAAGGTTTCTCCATCATAGCGGCACTTATGACCAAGTTGTTGCAAAAATGAGTCATGTTTGTGTGGAACGAGAAAAGACAACAAAGCTTCGAGCAGTTGAAGACTTACCTCACAGAGGCTCCTATGTTGAAACAACCTAAACCAGGAAAAGATTATGTTGTGTTTAGTGACGTTTCGTTGAATGGGCTTTGTTGCATCCTTATGCAAGAAGGTAAGGTGGTTGTTTATGCCTCAAGATAGCTTAAGCCTCATAAATGGAACTACCCTACCCATGATTTAGAGCTTACCGTGGATATCTTCACATTGAATATTTGGAGACATTATATGTATGGGGAAAGATGCTACATCTACACCGACCATAAGAGTTTAAAGTATTTACTCACCAAGAAATAGTTAAATTTGAGGCAAAGACGATGGATTAAGTTGTTAAAGGACTATGATTGCATCATCGAGTATCATTTCAGTAAACCAAATGTGGTGGCTAATGCTTTGAGTATGAAGTCTATATCAGATTTGAGTGCGCTGTTTGCCCATTTGAGGATGACCGAGGATGGGAGGTTGTTGGTCGAGCTTCGTGTAGAGCCTACCCTAGTGCAAGAGATCAAGAAGACACAAGTGTTAAACGAAGAATTAGTAGAAAATATTGAGATGGTTCAAAGAGGTGAGGTATCCAATTTTAAAGTACAAGGATGGTGGGGTCTTGTATTTCAAAGACGATTATGCATCCCAGCCTTGGAGGAGTTGTAAGACTGTATCCTACGTGAGGCGCATTGGAGCCCGCTTATCATATATCTGGGTAGCAACAAAATGTATCAAGACCTTCATCATTTTTATTGGTGGCCTAACATGAAAAGAGATATGTCCGAGTTTGTGAAAAGATGTTTAGCTTGTCAGCAAGTTAAGGTCGAGCATCAGGTTTCTTCAGCCCATCCAGACTCCAAAATGGAAGTGGTATCGTATGACCATGGATTTTGTGACAAGTTTTCCATTGACACAAAGAAATCATGATGCCATTTGGGTGATAGTGAATCGTTTGACCAAGTCTGCTCATTTTTTGCCTATGCGTATGGATTTTACGCTTGTGAGGTTTGCGTAGTTTTTCATCCAAGAGATTATAAGGTTTCACGGGGTGCCATCATCGATCATATCGGATAGAGATATGCATTTCACGGTAAGGTTATGGAAGAAGATTCATGAGGCCTTGGACACCAAGTTGCATTTTAGTATAGCTTTCCACACTCAGACCGATGGTCAGTCTGATCAAGTTATCCATATCTTGGAAGATATGCTTCGGTGTTGTATCATTGATTTCGAAAGAAGTTGGGAAGAACATCTACCTCTTGTTGAGTTTGCCTACAACAACATCTTCCAATCAAGCATCAGGATGGCTCCCTTTGAGGCCTCATATGGGCGTAACTGTAGAATACCCTTGTGTTAGACCGAGCTAAATGAGAGAAGAATCGTAGGGTTAGATTTGATAAGACAAAATGAGGAAAATGTTCAGATAATCAAAGAAAAATTGCAAGCGGCCTTTGATCGCAAAAAGAATATGTGGATCGAAAGTATAAGCACATCGAGTATGAGGTTGGTGACAAGGTATTTCTCAAAGTCTCATCATGGAAGAGAGTAATTTGCTTTGGGCGAAAGAGCAAGTTAAGCCTAAGGTTTATCAGGCCGTATGAGATTCTTGAGAGGGTTGGACCCGTAGCTTATCGATTAGTTTTGCCCCCGGAGATGGCACGCATCCACAATGTGTTTCATGTTCTATGTTGAGGTGCTACCGTTCTGATCCTTTGCATGTTATCCCGCTTGAGGAGATTGAGATCAACACTGACTTGACCTATAAGGAAGAACCGATAAGAGTTTTGGACAAAGGAGTACAAAGCTTTGCAATAAGTGTATACCTCTGCTCAAGATGTTGTGGAGGAACCACAGAGTCGAGAAAGCTACGTTAGAAGTCGAGAAGGACATGAAATTGCTCTATATACATCTATTTCCAAAAAGTAAATTTTGAGGAAGAAATTTTCTTTAAGGAGGAGAAAGTTGTAACGACTCATATTTTGGAAGCTGGTGGTCAGTTTAACCCGAAGCATGGGCTTCGCATTTGAGCCAAGAGTTTGGGCCTTTATGGGCCTTGTGGGCTTGTTCTTAGTGGAGGGGCTTGAGCTTTGGGCTTGGACAAATGTTGGGACAGAGAATGAAGGACAAAAGGGTAATTCCACCTTGTTTTCAAAGGAAAAGATTGAGAACTATTAAGTTTGAGGCAGAAAAGTGTGGATGGTCTCATACTTTGTCTCTCTTGTCTCTCTTCCTCAACTATTCTATTCCCCAACTCTCATGCCCAATGAAAATGCTGAATCTTTGAGTTAAAGAGTGCAAATCTCAGTTTTTTGGTAGATGAAAGAGTAACCATCCCCTTAGGATCTACATTTTAAGGTAAAAATCACCAAGTTTGGTGGAGGATGGGTTTTGGCGGGAGGTTGAAGAAGAGGTACGTAAATAGGGGTTTTGACTCCTTTCCTTGTAGTTAAATCATCCATTTAGTCTCTGTTAATCTTCCAACAATGTTGTAATTCATTTTACAATGTTTCCTTGTAGTTAAAGAAGTGGGAAATTCATCCAAGAAGCTTGGGAAGAAGAAATCTTGAAGGGTTTTGGTTGGAGGCTTCCCCTTTCAGCATAGGAATCAAGGCTAGTACACTACTAAATCCTTTGTATTCCTGGAAATCATGAATTATATTGCCTTGTGGTTTGGTTGACATTTTGGTTGCTTGAATGCTTTAAAACCTCTAAAATGGTAAATCTCAAGATTGATGTTAACATGACTTAAAAATGGTAGGAAACCACTTAAACCACTTCCCATAATGCGTAGGTTTGATTTGGGGGCTTACCTTTGGCTTTTAGGGGTTAAGGAAAGATTTTTGAAGTCCAAAAGTTGAAATATGGGTTCAGGTATCGATATGCTTTGAACGTGTTTGGAAAGCAGTATTGTAAACAACTGAAATTAAGCAAATAGGTGAAGGGCGTATCAATACGCCTAAAGAGGGTATCGATGCCTTTTTCCCATCCAAATTCTAGTAGCCAAAATTGGTACCGATACGCTCGGGTGCGTATCAGTACACCTAGGGTATCGATACACAGCCCCCGTGTATCGGTACGAGCCTTAAGTAAAACCTCTCTTTCGAGTGCAACCATGTATCGATACTCATGGGTTGGTATCGGTACCCTTTGGAACGTATCGATACTCGTATGTGAGTATTGATACTCACTGGGCATTATGCATGAAAAAAATAATATTGAGTTCAAGGGACCTATAATTTGATAACTAAGGCACAATAGGTCTTTAATATGGTAAAATGAATAGTAAAATCAAGAAAATGAGACTTGAGCATTATATACGAGCTTAATGGGTAATAACTTAATTTAAAACCTTGGGTGACTTGTTGTGTTGTATGGCTAAGGATCCTTGATGGATTGAATAATGAATGCTTGCTACGTAAGAGCATTTTTATGGTTGTGTCACCTTGTTTGATGGGGTTCTGGACACCCATGAGGATAGAGAATGTTGCAACATCATGGTCAAGATCCCGAATATATAAACCTGAGGCTTAGTGGGATCGCGACTCATTTGAAGGCTTAATAAGAGATTTTGAGCATAAGTGTTCATGCCTAATGCTTAATGGAACTGGGCCTCACTTAGAGTGTGTGTACCCGATGCTTAATGGAACCAGGCATCACTCTAGGTTTGTTGATATTATGCATATGGTTGATATGTGAGAATATTTAACTCCATTGTTGTTATATGTTGAGACAACTAGAGATGGAGCTGCATTATCATGTTATGATTGCCATATTGCCATCCTTATCTGCATGCACTTATTTATGATTTGCATGAAGCATGGTTGAGTGGAAGTGTATCCACTGAGCTTCGTTAGCTCAGCGTTCGAAATTGTTGTTTTTGTTCGCAGGTCTGTGGTTGATGTGCATCGTCGGAGCACCATCGGAGTAGGACTTTGGCATGAACTTGTGTCCGAGTACAATACTTAGATTTATTTGGGCTTTGTATTTGTAGGACCCTATGTTGTATTGTAACTCTTATTTTGGATTTCAAAGTTAGTGTCGAATGCTTTAACTATGTAATTTTAAATGGAGCTCCCCATGTAATGTTTTCATTATGTTTTTATTTTTAAATGTTTCAAACTTAATGGATTTAAATGAATGAATGTGGTTTAGGCTAAATCTAGTTGCACTATTTTTTGGTTTTGGGTTTGAGCTTGAGGCCTAAATGTGACATTCAGGTCGAGGACATTACAGGTGAGGCAAAACAATCAAAGACAATATGAGGAGTTGGTGATCTCGAGTAAAAAGGTGTGTCGTCGAAGGAAGTAATGAATAACATTCTAGATAATGTGACCTTGATTGACTGAACATATGAAACGAGTCATGGTATGAATATTATCATGTATGAATCGGGTCAAGGGAAATATATGAGTTTGGGCAATCAAAGAGATAATTGTTGGGGTGGTGAACAAGTGAAACAAGTTGTAATTAATCAGGTATCCTTGGTAGTTGGAATTGTAGAACAACATGAGTCTTATCGGCTAGTATTCGTAGTTCGTGTAACATCCCAAAACCGGGCCTAGACAGAATTTGATTCTGATGACCAAAAATTTCAAATCAAAAAGTTAAATCATAGAGTTGACTTTGACCAAGTAATCCACTATTGGTTTATTGAACCTTGATTAGACATTGATATTGTTAAGGACCTTATTGCAAGTGTTGAAATATATTTTAGTGACTAAATTAAAAAATAGAAAACTTGGGGGATAAATGTCTAGAGTATTGAAAATTAAGGGCTAATCTTGCGATTAGCCTATCTCCAAGCCTAATCACCAATTACGTGGGCTAATTTTATGAAATTCCTTTATATGGAGGAAAGCTCTAAGTTAAAAGTAAAAGATAAAAGCTTACCGGGGAGAAACCAAGCAAACACCTCTCCTTTCTTCTTCATCATCTTCTTCCTCTAGCTAAAGTAAGCACACACCTCCATTGGAGAGTGAATCAAGCTTTGAATTCCTCAAGTTTCTTGATCATAGATTATAGCTATCGATTGGGTAAGTAGTTCCCCTTAATTAGTTTATCGATTCCATGATTAAACCATGTTTAGTTCAAGTCTAAGGATTTAGGGAACCTTAGAAATTCTCTAGGGATTACATAGCTTGATTATTACCATTTTTCATAGCTATTGAATTGCTACAGATTCATTATTGATATTGGAACATTTGTGATCTTGATTTAATGTAGCTCAAGAAATTCAAGGTAAAGAATCACCAAATCCTCCTAATTCCACCAAGTTCAAAAGCAAAGGAATTGTCATCCGGGAGCCTTGAAAGCCTCAGAATCATCGGTGAGTGTAGTCGGAGTCAAGGGAGTGGCTAGGTGCCTTCCCGATTTTATTAACGTTGAATTATTGCATTTTCATCATTGACCAAGGTACGTTTGTATTCAAGACTTGTAGGAGGCATCATCGGTAAGCTTTGGTAAGCTTGTTACATTATAGGTTGAATATTGAGTCATTACATGATCATTGATATTATGATAGAGTTGAAATAAGCCATGTTAGACAAATCACAAATCGTTATCATTGATATCGTATTGTTATTGCTATTGTTACCGTTATAGCTATTGTTAATGCTATTGTCATTTCTATCGATAAGTAATGAATCCTTGGACACAATGGACATGAATTACAATTGGCATGTCATAGAATTCATGAGCTCATTGGTAAAGGGTGGACTACTGTCCTTGAGCTAAGGCTCTCATTGGTGATGTCAGCGGGATGTGATTGTGTTGGTCCTATTGGCGATGTTGGCGGATATTGACCATTCTTTGTTGGAGATGTTGGTTGGGAATTCATGTATCCACTACATGTCAATCCAAGGAAAATATATGTGAATAACTGTAGCAAGTATTGTTAAAATATGTTTTGAGATGCGCTTTCATCGTTTTTACATTATACGATTTTCATTGATGTTCATACCATTGTCTTTGACTACCTCATTAGGCTAAGTAAGCCTAATGCATCTCATTTCCATACACTTTTAGGTTAAAGCTTAGTTGGATTGAGGATCGGAGCAAAGGGCGTTTTGAAGCAAGTCACAACCTACTATGTAATGTAATCTAGTCCTTGAACTCCTAGAACGGTGGCGTAGGGTTTAGACAAGTTAGTCTAGTCCCATTTTGCATGTGTATATTGGCCTCTATGTTGAAAATGTCTAAATACTCAATATGGTATGTTAAGTGTTTTGGTAAAATGTGACAAATTTGCATATTTGGCCTAATAGGTAAAATCTTAGTAAATGGATTCAGATAGCCTTAAAATTTGGCATACTATTAGATTAGTTGATTATAAACTTGTGGGTAAAATTTCATTGCATTTGGACATCGTTCAACAGGTTAAATTGATGAAAAGCCAGACAAAATTTATCATTACAGTGCAGGTGTATCGATACGGGTGGAGGTGTATCGATATGGGTAAGCATATTTGGACGTGGTAAAACAGGGTGTACCGATACACCAAAGGGGTGTATTGATACGGTCCTTGGCAGTAAGGTCCGATGAAATAATGGTATCGATACGGCCTTGAGGCGTATCGATACGGCCAAACAAGGTGTACCGGTACACCAAAGGGGTGTATCAATACGACCTTGAGATTATAGTTCTACATTGTTCGCAAAATGGTCATTGAATATTGTATAGTCTAATTGAATGGGTAAATGATACCGGAACAACATGAAAATTTGCAGACTCACTGCTATTGTATTAAATTTCATTGTTGTATAGTCAATTGCATGAAAGAGCCCCTAAATTTCTGAATTTATTGATTAGTCCTTAAAACTTGTAAAAGTCATAAATTAGTCATAAATGATGAATTCCTGTTTTACATTGGATAAATTGGATAAATGTTTATATTTGGTGATAATTGTAAAGCATAATATTGTTTAGTTGTTAATCATTGATTGAAATTCATCGCACCGATCACTGTTTCGTTCACCAGTAGCATTCTCCGACCCGGTTTTCATTTAGGTCAGGTGGGGATGTTATAGTTCCAGTTAACAAAGGAATTGACAGTCAAACTGTAATTGAGGCTACAAGGAAAAAACGAAGAAGACTACGAAAAACAAAGGAAATGTATCGGAGGTTGGACAAGAATCAAAAAATGAATCGATTATATTGAATCATCGACAATTGGCACTGCGAGAGGCAGAAGAAACTATTCAATAGGGAAAACTGATTGGAGAAACAACAATTGGTAACAAAGATGCTCTTATAAAAGATATTGTTGATCTCATTGTGGCACGAGATCGAGAATAATTATATGGATACAGGTGTTGTCATGGAATGCTCAAGGGGCTAGGCTCGACATCGAAGAAAAAAACGGTTCGAGGTTTATTGAGACAAAACTGGTGCAAAATAGTTTTTATACATGAGTCAAAATTAGAGTTAATGTTAGCGCTTTTTATTCGCAAGGTATGGCTTTCGGATAACTTTAGTTTTATTTTTGCTCTATCACAAAGAAGGTTTGGAGGAGTTGGAGTAATATGGGGAACATGAAGATATGAGTTAAAAGAGTCAATTGTTAGTGCCAATTTTTTTATTGAGTAGATAGGCAGTGGAAGATTGGGTATGTAGGATGTGAGTTGTTTATGCGCCTTGTGGTGTAGAAGAGCAATCTCGAGTTTGGGTGGAGTTATCAACATATTTGACACAATTTGGGCAACCGTACTGCTTGGGGGGACTTTAATATTGTTCGCAGCATTGGTGAGAGACAATGTTGCATAGGGGATACACGGGGCATGGATGAGTTTAATAGTTTCATTGAAATGAATGGTTTGTTGGATTTGTCGATGCAAGGGAAATATTTTACATGGTTCGGATTAGGTAACAAATGTAGTCTTCTGGACAGGTTTCGAGTGTCGAGAGAATGTGTGATGTGTTTTTCGAATTTAATGCAAGTTAATTTACAAAGAGGTTTATCCGATCATACACCTCTTCGTTTAGAAAATGAGAATGGGGATTGGGGTCCTCGGCCTTTCCAGTTTCTTAATTGCTGGATAGAAAGGAAAAAAAAAATCATGTGAAATTGATGGAGGAGCAATGACAGCATTTAGAGGATGGTGCATCTTTTTTAGACAAGTTAAGAGGTATGCGTTCTTTTCTGAAAGATTGGAATAAAAAAAGATTTTGGCAGTATTGATGACCAAATTGATGCTACGATCACGTTATTAGATGAAGTAGATAGGCGTGTAGATATGGAAAGAGACCTATCAGGTTGTATAGAGGAGAAAAAGGAGTTTTCATTACGTTTGTGGCATCTATATAGATCGTGAGAATCAGTTTGGCGTTAGATGTCGCGCGCGTTGTGGTTAAAAGTGGGAGATAAGAATACATATTTTTTTCATCAGGTAGCAGTGATACGGAACATGAAAAATCATTTATGTGGTGTTTGCACATTCAAGGAGTTTGGGTAGATGATCCAGAACGTGTCAAACATTTTTTGTTCAAATAGTTTCCCAAACATTTTACGAAGCCTCGTGTTAGGAGTTTCTTAGCGACTAAAGTAAATTTCATATGTTTATCAGAGTTTCAAGCTCAGCTATTGGTAGTTGCTTTCAGTGAAGAGGAGGTTAAGAAGGCGATATGTGGATGTGATAGTTTAAAAGCTCCGGGGCTGGATGATTACACTTTTGAATTTTACAAGAATGGTTGGGATTTTCTAAGGAAGGATGTGATAAATATGTTAAAACGATTTTTATATGACAGGGACTTTACAACGAGGGTTGAATTCCGTGTTTGTAGTCTTGTTGCCGAAGAGGGATAATCCGATTGACATTAATGATGTTAGGCCTATCTACTTGATCAACTCCATTTACAAAATCCTTGCAAAAATTTTGAAAAATCATTTCCAGAGGGTAATTAGAGATTTGATAGGTGACACTCAATCTGCTTTTATTAAAGGGAGACAGATCGTATATGCCATTCTCTTAGTCAAAGAGGTAGTACACTCTCTGCAACAAAAGCATTTTAGCGATGGAGGGGAGGTGAAGCTCGATTTCGCCAAAGCATATGATTGTGTGCAATGAGATTGTTTGCTTTCTATTTTATCAAGGATGAGTTGTGGTGATCGTTGGGTTTCATGGATGAGGAATGCGTGAGCTCGGAAAGGCTAGCTATTTTGGTAAATAGGAGCGCGGCGAGAGAATTTGTGATGGAGAGGGGGCTTAGGCAAAGGAATTTGCTTTCACCATTGCTGTTTATAGTTGTGTAAGCTTTGCATCAATTTATGTTGAATGCGGAACGAGCAGGCTTTGTTGAAGGTGTGGAAGTGGCCTTGAATTTTAAATTGTCGTATTTGCAGTTCGTAGATGATACAGTTATTTTCTTACCGGGAAAAGTGAAGATGGCAAGAAATTTGAAGAGGCTTTTGACATGTTTTCAATATGCAATAGGGCTGCATATTAACTTCTACAAATCTTTTTTAATAACTATTGAAGTAGGTGATGTGGTTACGAAAGAAATGGCACGAGATTGGGTTGTGAATGCGAGGAACCACCGTTCAATTACTTAGGAATTCCTATCGGGGTGAATCCAAGATCGTTGACTATGTGGGAACCGTTTATTCAAAAATTTAGAGTCAAGTTGGCGGGTTGGAAACACGATTCGTTATCATTGGTAACTAGGATTGTTTTGGTTAATTCTGTGTTATTCGTGCTTTCGACTTACTATATGGAAGTATTCTCCAGTCCAAAGGGTGTAATTCACAAAATTGATCGTATTAGAAGGTATTTCTTATGGGGTGAGAAGGATGGGAAAAGAAAATGAGCCGAGTTGGATGGAATCGAGTTTGCTGGCTGAGACATCTTGGGGGAATGAGGGTGGTTAACATGCGGACTCAGAATTTAGTGTTACTAACGAAATGGGCGTGGCATTTTGCTACGGATAGAGACTCTCTTTGGCTGTCTTTAATTGAGGCAAAATATGAGACACATACATTACAATGGTGTATTAATTCAATGGGCAAAAAGAAGATATCGATAATGTGGCGACAAATTGTTGAGGTACAAGAAGATGATAATGTGCAGTGTTTTATGGGGGTACATTGCTTTTTTTAGGTGGTCAAATCGGGTGTTAGAGTGCTGTTCTAGCACGATATATGGTGCTCGAAGGAACCTTTGAGAGTATTGTTCCCTAGGTTGTTTTGGGTGGCAATGTCGAAGCTTGCCATGGTCTTAGAGTATGAAGAGAGGGGGTACTTGCGCATGATCAGTGGGCAATGCTTTTTGGGTGCGAGTTAAGGCAATTTGAGCAACAATAGCTTGAGGAGATGTTAGCTTTGGTGACTCAATGCGAGTTAATTCCAAACATGTTAGATCGTTGTTTGAAGGCCGAACGCGAATGGTTGTTTTTTGGTGAGTGCATTGTCGCGATTGTTAAGTTAGTTTGGATTATCGGATGATGGATTTGAGGCATTTTGTATTTGGAATTTTGGAGTGCCATCGAAGGTGCAATGTTTTCTATGGTTTTTATCCTTGGAACGGTTGCTGATGATTATCATGTTGTTGGAGTGAGGGGTGGTGTTACCAAGCTTGGATGATTCTTATCATTTGTGTGGTGTCGTCAAGGATGAGTGCGATAATATATTGTTCTCATGTGAGGTGATTCGACAATTATGGTAATGGTTCTTTGATTGGTGGGGAATTGATGTGGTTTTTCCTAGAACTCTTGCAAAATTTTTAGTACATGGTGCTAGTTTTTTCACAGGGGTTGTTCGAGATTGGTGGATAGCTGGTTGCACATCGGTGATGTGGTCGGCATGGTTGGCTTAGAATGATTTATTGTTTAATAAGTCTTGGATTCAGATGAAGAAGTTATTTTTCATGATCAAGATACGCTCTTAGTATTGGGTAAAAGCATAGAAAGGTTCAAACTCAATTTTGAAGCTATTTGGTGGGATTGTCCGCATAGGTGTTATCATTATGTGTGTGCTTCGGGGAAGCGTACAAGTACTTGTTGGCAGTTCAGTTGGAATGCTGAAATTCAACGTTGATGGTTGTGCGCGAGGCAAGCCTGGTTTGGCGGATGTGTTGCGTGATTCAAACATATGTATTTTGTCTGCCCTTTTAGGGCCGTTGGGTGTGATGGACTTGAACAAAGCTGAAATACAGGCAATTAAATATGTGTTGGAGTTTCTAGTGAGCTCGTGGTGGCGGGAGGGGCATGTATTTATTATAGAATCAGATTCGAAGGTTGTGGTTTCTTGAATATTACATATAGAAAATCGACCATGGCACTTGTGGAGGTGCTTTCGCACTTTTGATACTGCCTGTAGTAAGTTGGCATGTGTATGCTTCGTTTATGTACTACGAGAAGCGAATGGAATGGCAGATATATTGGCTAAGGGGAGGTTGATCGTACATCGTGGTTTTTTTGCATAAACATAGCGTGTTTGTTGACTGAGGGGTGTTGGTTCTTGCTGGATTACATGATGCATGAGGTGTTTCAGTATGGGCAGTGGAGTTGGCTTTGTTGCTTCTCTGGGTGGTGGCTTTGTGTCTTTGTCTTTTTGATTGTGTTGTGGTTCTGGAATCGTGTTGCTCCTTTTTATTATATTAGGAAGGTGTACTCTTTTCCTCTGAGTTAAGTTAGAGAGGTTTTTAATGAGGTATCGAATAATTTGTATGATTTTTTCGTTAATGAAATCATACATATTTCGGATCAAAAATAAATAAATATGAGTAAATAAAAATAAAATGTGTTTGGTATTTAGCTTTTCAAAATAGAAATAAAAATAATTAACAAATAATTAAAATAAAATGTAGTTAAAAATATTATTATAATAATAAATAAATAAAATATGAGTAAATAAACCAGAATTTTAAAATATGAAATTAGAAGAATTTGAACCCGAGTTAAAATAAAGTTAAAATTTTAAAAAAAAACTATTATTTTCATATTTTCCACTTTCCAAAAACATTTTGGATGAAACAATGATAACATCTTTATTATGTTTTTAAATTTTCACTTATTTTTTTTATTCTTTAAAAATTATTTTCTAATTTTTATAACTAAAATTTTCTTCACCGTTTTCATTTTTCGAGAAAATGAAAATAAAAACAGATTCCATTTTCTAAAACCAAACGAGCCATAAAATATTTTCTATTTTTTCATTTTTATTTTCGGAAAATGATTTTCATTTCACTTTTTCAAAAAGTAGAAAATACATTTGGTTAATATAAATGAAAATAGTGAAGATGTGTTTGATATCTAGTTATTCAAAATATAAATAAACAAATAGTTATTCATTAAATAATTAAATTAAAGCATTATTATTAGAAAAATATTAGTATCATAAAAATAAAATATGATTAAATAAACAAACATTTTAAAAATGTCATTAGGATGATTTGAACTCGAGTTAAAAAATATCATGTTTTTCAATTTTCTAAAACATTTTCAATGAAATTACCTTTTTATGTTTTCAAATTTTCGCTCATTTTATTTTCATTTTTTCAAAAATTATTTTCAAATTTTACAACCAAGTACGTTTTCTATTTTTCAAGGAGATGAAAATAAAAATATCATACATTCTGTTGAACCAAATACACCCTTAATTTTTTATACTATTTTTAATTGACTTAAGGGTGTAAGAAGCTCTTGAACTTCGAAAAAAAATCAATTACGCCCATGAATTTTTTCCACCCTATTAAGCCCTTGAACCATGAAATTGAATCAATTAGTCTACTTAACAAATTTTGACCATTAAATCTTAACAAATTTTCTTTAGATATTACTGGCATACGATACACTATAGTTCTATCATGTTGCATTTATAGATTTTTTCAAAAAAAATTATAATTTTTTTATAGAATTTTTAGAACTTTTAAATATTTTTTAAATAAAAAATTTATGAAAATGTCAAGTGAAAACATTGTGACACGACACACTGCACTAACAAATCTAAGTAGTTGTCAAGAATTATTGGTCAAATGACTTAATTTATTCAATTTATTGGTTTAAAGGATTAATTGATACAATTTCTTGGTTCAAGGGCTTAATTGATTTTTCTCTCCAAAAGTTCAAAGGCTTCTTACACCCTTTAAGCCTTTTTGATTACAACATTTTGGACTTTATTGTAAAATGATTTTATTTTACATTAGTTTTATGTTATTTGATAAAGTTTTCATATTCTTTCTAAAATAATCGAGTTTTCAAATAAATAAAAAATTAATATTTTATATTTTATTTTAAAGTATTTTCATTATTTGAAGTAATTTTTTTTGACATTATAAAAAATAAAAAATAATTATAAACTAAATAAAAATAAATTTTGGTTCGATTTGGATAAGTTTAGTTTTTAAACTTGTGAATCACTAACCGTCCAATCATATCAAAAAATAAATCCAAAAGGCATATTAAAAATATATCCAAAATAAATAAAATTAATATGTATTACTATGTTAAAAATAATAATTTTTGTGCATAAAAAACTTCATGTATTGTGTCACACCTGAGAGATGTGGGATAAACAAGGTAAACAATCGTGATAGTGGCCCGTGACGAGGATGTCACGAGATTGAGTGTGGGAAAATATCACGCCTATGAGAGGTGAGGAAATTAATCCCACACTATAAAGTAAAGATGAGGTCCTAGAGTATAAAAATGGTGGCCTTGCACATCATATAAAAATATCTTTTGGCAAGAGGGTAATGACCATGTGACACACTACACGGGTGAAAAACTAGTTTAGTTGTTAACATATAAAAATTTTAAGATTTTCAGAGATGGATAAATTTACGGTGAAATATTTATATATTTTAATATAATGAATTTATAAAAAAAACAAGAAAATTATAGAAAAAGTTATTGTGAGACCCAGTTTCTGGGTTAGTAGTTCGGGTTTTGGATCCAAATTTTGGTAACTTGAAAATGAGAGTAAATTGGAAGAAATTAAAACTTTGAAAGCTCTATTTATATAAATTTAAGGGTAATCTTCACCTGTGGTCCCTTTTGTAACCCTCTAGACCCGCCTATGCGTTACCACGGATCCTAAGAAGTCATATTAGGGTCACAAGAGCAACCCACAATAAAAATCAACATAAAAACATTTTTTTCTTAAAACACTCATTAAACTGTAATGTTAACTTCTGTTTAAATACCCTTTCAAGAAATCATTTAAACATATAACAATATTTTCAGAAAACGTTTTACAAACACTATCATGAAATAATACATGACATTCATGCCCACTAACTGTACCAGTACCATACTCCAAAAGCGACGCCGAGGGAATCTCTGAACACTGATGTCGGTCATTATACCATGATGGATTTCTTTTAACATACTATGGTAAAAACAACGTGAGCTTCAGAAAGCTCAGTAATACAAAACTACCAAGAGATGCTAAAAGCACAAGCAGGTATATGGCAAGCATAACACTATCATGATGTACTAGGCAACAAAGAGCTCAAATTACGATTTAATAGTTCAGTAAAGCATTATAACATAAGGTAATAGTTTTTCCTTATTTTGGTCGCATGATTATCAAGAGATATGCTTATAGCCAGAGATTCAAAAGAGATCTAGATTTTAGAAGTTGAAACAAGCAATTTAGTGTGGTTCATTAAACGCAGGTTGGAAGCATACCGAGAGTTTCAAACTTTGGTACATTGATTCAGTAGGGTAGAATTATAAAAGGGAACGAGAAGTTTCATTTTAATTACCTGACTATCCTCCAACCATACACCAATATGCAGTATCCCAGAAAGACTTACCATAGGCCCATTGGGCATAGGAGCTTACAGAAATACTTACACTAGGCCCATTGGGCGTAGGAGCTTAGGTCTAGAAGGACTTACCAGCGCTAAGCCTACATAACTTCAATCATATCCCAGATAGTATACCCTTAGATAAAATCAATTTTTATCCAGTAAACAGTAATATTAGAAAATGTGTATCAGGTATATTTGTATTAGAAGATAGAAGCCTAGAATCGTATTTTTATTACGGATAGCATAGTTATACTTTTAATTCAGAGTAAACAATTTTGGTTAAAACAAAGAAAATATTCATGGACACATGGAGCACTCTATATGCTCCAATTTATTCCTCGTAGTTGGTAATTATCAGAAAGAGAACATTGGACATGTGACGATTTTGGACTAATTTTAGAATGAGGTCCCTATACTATCAGCTTAAACCAGACATTCAGAAGTTGATATATCAGGATCATTGAGATTTCAAATATATCGTGAGCGATTCAATCATTAAAGCATACGAGGGCATTACAGTCATTTTGACCTTTATGGGTAATTTGGTAATTTAGACCAACAAGGTATAAATGGTGATGTACATAATTCAGGAATTCTAGTCGCTCATCAGGTTTTTGAGTCCCTTTTGAACTAATCAGAACCCATCATTACAATATTTATTATTTAACCGGATAAGTACACCTTAAGTATTCATTTCTTAGAGATGACAACAGTGTATAACAAAATAGACTGCCTTCGCCAATCTATCACTGAACGTACTACGAGAAATTGAACATGTATTTAAGTGGTATTTTCCAAGTATTTGAACATGTGCATTGCATCCGAACTCAAGCCATAGCATCGAATGTACCTTTGAAGAACATGATACTCTAACTATTAACTATGTATTTTCTCCAAAAAAATAGAATATGCATTCATTTGATATTCTTCCAATATCACATTAGTATCAGGAACGACCAACAAATACAAGTTGTGTATTACCACTTTCAGAGCCATTACATTTGTTTGGCTTTATTGGTATTTCTTATCCCAAGTCTTAGAGATATTTTTAGCCATTTTAGTATTCGAAGGCATTTCAGACACTTCGATGCCCAAAGGTGTTTCAATTATTCTAAGCCTTTCAATCCTTCCATTTATTCATTCATTTTAAGTCTCAAGGGTATATCCATCATTTTAGTTAATTTGGAAATTGGTGCCGAGGATATTTCAAACTTTTTGGTCATTACGATCATACCGATCAATTCAACCTTATCAGTATTTCCAATCATTTTAGTCATTTCAATCAATTCAATCTTTTACGCCACTTTGATTAATTCAGACATATGAATAGTTTTCCGTAAACTTATCTTCAGAGATTTATTCAGAATTTAAGAAAATCCAAGTACTTTACAATTCTGAAGGTTTAAACCTTATTACCATAACTTCTCAAGCAAAACGAGGTTTTTAGATGAATTAATTGTTTTACCAGGTCTAAAGTAGATTTCTAGATCTCTTTCATTATCATGGGTATTTTATCCCGTCTTATACCTCATGGGCGTTTTTGTCTTTTCTCATCCAAGCAATATGAGCACTAGATCTTTAATCAAGAAATAATCTAAATTGAAACTTTCGAGGTAAACCGTTTTACCGATCATTCACTGAACTTGGATTACTTACATATCATCAATTCTTTACTCGAATCATTCAGGTCTTATCCAAATTTTCATCTTTCTATCGTAATCCGTACGACTTTAAAATATTCAGGCATTAATCAAATCTGTTCATGCATTAACTACTACCGACAAATTTCGTAAATCATGCAAGAGGTAGTAAAGTATTACCTTGAATCCTTGCTACATCAGTCGACCATTGAAATGACATTCTACACTCTTGAACCTAAATTTGATATCCTCTACCTCTCGAATATGAAGATATGTGAATACCTTCAATTAAACATAATCCATAATCAATCCTTAGCTTGATTACAACTCATAAATTGAAAACTAACACATGTGTTCTTGGGTTCAAGGTCAGATTCAGAGGCTTTCAGGTTAGAATTTTGCAAAACAGACTTCAAAATCGGACTTAGGACGTTGAAAAACCCAAAATAGGAGTTTTCAGGAAAAGCTGACTTTTGGTTAAAGTCAACAGTTAAAGGTCAACAGTCAACGGTCAAAGGTCAGCAATCAATGCTGACGTCTTCATCAACTGGTTAACCGGGTTGAATCGGACGAGTCGACTCATTAAGTTGACTCAGATGAGTTGACTCACTAAGTTAACTTGGACGAGTTGACTCGGTTTGGGTTGGGTCAACAAAATGGGTCTGACGGGTCTGACGCGGGTTCGGGTCAGACTCGGGTCGGATGGGTCAGACTCAGGTTTGGGTTTGGGAGTTAATGGGCTCGAACCGATTTGGTTAACGACTTCAGACCAGGTTCAAGTGGTTGGTTTAGACCGGTTCAACCACTTACCCTTATTTGGTAACAGCTCGTCGGCTGGTCACCGAAATCATCATCGATGACTCCAAAGAACACCAAACTACTGGAAAAATCAAAGTACACAAATTACTCAGTTCATTCAAGTCGGAAAAACAACAATCTAAGTCAGAATACGAACGAAACTTACCCAAAATAATTTGAAATGGCCGAAATCCATATAACTCCGATGAGGGCTCTCATGGTGGCGGATCGACGATTGGTCAGTTGGGTTTTACTCATCACAACGCAGGGAGCTCAGATTCGGTGGCCGTGCAACAAAGGGACGATAGAGGCGGATGGAAAACACATAAAACAAATGTTGCTTTTGGCTTTTTTGACGAAGGGTGCAAACAGGTTTCCGCGGTGGACGACGGCTGATAACTGCGTGTGGCTGATGGCCCTAGGTTCACTACACGATGGCGAACACACCGGTGGTGGCGGTGAAGGCCATGATGGGGCGGTGGGGGCAGATCGGGGATGGTGTCGATGGGGCTAGGTAAGAGAAACCTTTGGTATTCTTGGCATAATCAGATTTGAATGGGTACCACTTTGGGTAGGTGAAGGGGTTAGATTACCCTTTATTATTGGGTCAAATCTAAAACATGGCTTAATATAAAACGGTGCAAACTAAAACCAAGGATTGCCTTAGCCTAGTTGGTTAAAGCTCAAGATTGCCAAAGCCAAGGGTCACGGGTTCAAACATCTTGGTTGGCATTTTATTTCTTTTCCCTTTTTATATATTTTAGGGTGTTACACCTTTGTTTAGGTTTTGTTTTATTTTGGTCACCCAAATTTAAAAAGGACTATTCTTGCATCTTACATTTGAAAACGTTTCTATTTTGGTCACTGGACCGTTAGTCTCAGTCACTTTTGTTTTCGGTTTGTTTCGTTTTGGTCACCAATTTTAGTTTTTTTTTTAAGTCACTTACGTTATCGTTTTGTTCTATTTTGGTCACTGGGCCATTATTCCCCCGCTAATTTGATGATGTGCCACATTAATAAAATAGATAATTTCTAATTTAATCCCTACATTTTTAAAATTCTATTTTTCACCATCTTCAAACAAAAAAGTTCTATAATCTTTTTGTCTCCCAAAATTTATCCCCTCCACCGATTGAGCTTGTTAACTCAAGGTTCCACTGGAACCACGTAAACGCTTTGTTTGTCTTCAATTTTTAAAATGATTTTTTTCTTTTTCTTCGATTTCTTGAAAGGAGTAGGGATGTGCATTCGGTTAATTAGGTTAACCGGCCGAACCAAATTACCCAAAATCCATTAACCAATTTTTTTGAAAATTTTTAACCAAATCAAAAAAATTGGTTAATTCGGCCAGTTTTTGAATTAACCAAAATTTGTTATAAAATTTTGGGTAAATTTAACAAATTGGTCATTAAATTATGCAAAATGAATTTTTAGTCACTAAACTTTCATTTTATGCTAATTTGATAAAAGTTTAAGACCATTTTATAATATATAAAACAATTAATGATCATTTTATAATTTTTTTAAATTTTAATGACCAAAATTAAATATATGTGATATATATAATATTTAATATATAATAATTCCGGTTAATTAACTGATTTCGAATCGAATTAACCGATAACCGAAGTTTGAAAATCTCTTAATTGTTAACCGCTTTTACCTGAAATTAACTGACCGATTAACCGGAAAAAAATTAGTTTGGTCAGTTAATTCGATTAAAATTGAATAATGCACAACCTAGAAAGGAGCCATCGCATAAGCGAACGACAATAACATAATTATTCTAACTTTCTTCTTTGGTTAGTTTTGTATCGAAGTTAACATCAGTTGTGTTTCACTAATTCAGTAGACGTTTGTAGTTGATGGTAGCTAAGGCATCATCAACGGTTGAAGGCGGTGGCATCAGTAAAAATGAAGGTTAAGGTTGGAGAAGAGAAATTTTTAGGGTTTTTTGTTTAAAGATGGTGAAAAAAATAAAAGTTTAAAGATTAAATTTAAAATTACTCGTTTTTATTAACGCGACACACCATCAAATTAATGGGGATTAATGGCTCAGTAACTAAAATAGAACAAAACGATAACATAAATGGCTTAAACAAAAGAAATTAAAATCGGAGACCAAAACGAAACAAACATAAAACAAAAGTAACGGAGACTAACGGTCCAGTGACCAAAACAGAAATGTTTTCAAACGTAAGTAGCAACAATAGTCTTTTTTAAATTTGGGTGATCAAAATAGAACAAAACCTAAACAAAAGGGACCACGGGTGAAGATTACCCTAAATTTAAAGAGGTAGTTAAACATGCAAAGATAATTTATATAAATTTAAAGAGGTAGTTAAACATTAATTCTCATCCAAAATACAACGTCCGACATCCAACACGCTTCTCTAAATCCTCTCTATCTGATATTCGACGTCCCAAAGTCCTCGTAAACACATCAATACAAAGTTACATCAATAACGACCTTAAAATGGATAATAGACAATTTCCTAGAATAAAACACTGAAAATAACTTACCGATTTGAATTTGGTGAAACGAACATCAGAATTGAACTTAGGACGCCAAAAAGATCATGAGTAGGATCCCTCAAAAAAATTTCAACGCCTAGTTAACATGGTCAGTGGTCAACTACGAACGGCGAATGGTTAACACTGCTAACGGATTGCGGCCTAGGGTCAATGCAAGTGGCGGCACGTGCAACAACTTCTGGCTTTAGGTCGAGCTTTAGTTTTCCATCTTTTTGGCTGGGAAGTTCGGATACAGTGGCGGAGAGCGACTAATCAGTGAGTTTTTGAAACTTTGGAACTCTCTTTTCTTTATCGCAAAAAACAATGACAACGAAGGTGATGAAGGGACTATCAGCTGACTTTTCTCGACGAGCTCGATCTAACAGTGCGGACAGTGTAACAAACAAACGAATGTACAATAGAAAAATGAGCTAAAACCTCTTTCTCTCTAACATTTTCTTCCCCTCTCTCTTCTATTTATTTTATTTATGGTTTCCCTCATTTAGTGCCAACTTTCACTCAATTTAGTGCCAACCAAAGACTAATGGGTAATTCACACCCTTAGTCATTTCAATTTTCAAAAGTTACACTAAATCCCAAAAACTTTACTTTGTTTAAAAATGGTCACCAATTTCCTTAAATTGAGCTTCTAGATTATGATTTCTTTCAATTTAGTCCCAATATTCAAAATACAAAAACATGGATACCTGATCCAAACTACTAACCCGAAATTTGTGTCGTTGCATGAAAGGTCAAGAGACTATGTAGAAGAAGTGAAAATGAAACCCACGTAAATATTATTCATAAAACTCCCCTCAAATATCCTAAAATATGTGCTTCATTAACCTTTTTACAAAAAACACAGAGGGACAAAATTTCAGTGAAGGAAAAAGAATACACAATATTAATACGCACAACATGTTGTCTTATTGAAACATTTTTCAAGAAAAACTAGTGGGACAAAATCATGGACAAGAAAAAAGAGTGCAACATGTATTCACCCCCTCATTTGAGCATACTTGAAGATCTTTAAAATGATGTAATCTAATGTTAAAAATTAACTTCTCAAATGTAATAATAGGAAGTGCCTGTGTAAATAGATTTGTCAAATTCTCACTTAAACCAATTTGTTGGACATAAATGTCATCATTCTTTTCTAGATCACGAGTGAATAAAAATTTTGATGATATGTGTTTTTTTCGATCACCATTTATATATAATTCTCTAAGTTAAACAATGTAAACTATGTTATCCTCATATAAGACTTTCAAAGAATCCTTTCCAGAGCATAAACCACAATCTTCTTGACTATGATGAATTACAAACATTAGTCATTCACATTCATGACTAGCCTCAGGGTTAGCCAAAATCTCAACAATATTAGAGGAAGCAACAATAATCACTTGTTTCATAGAGCGCTAAGAAATTAACGTACAACCAAATGTAAACACATAACAAAATTGAAATTAATCATTATGAGAATCAAATAAGAATCATGCATATGTAAAATCAAATAATTTCGATTCGGATAAATTAGAGAAAAAGTAATATCAGGTCTTTAGTACCTTGAAGATAATAAAATATGTCTTACCTCGTCTCAAGGTCTTCGAGTTGGCAATGAGATAAATCTTGCCAATAAATTTACACCAAATGATAGATCGGGTTGTGTAAGACTAGCAAGGCACATCAATGCACAAATGATAATTAAGTATGATACTTTATAACCAATAAGATCTTTATTCTTTTTTGGAAGGCATAAATGATATTTATTTACATAAAATTACCTAATAATCATCATGGAGCTCAAGGGATGTGCATTATGCATGTAAAATTATCTTAGATCTTTTATATGTATGTTGATTGATGTACAAGAAACATATATTGCACACCAAAATATTCTAGCTTAAGAAATATTTGGCTCCTGATAAAAAAATGTTTGTAATGGAGAGAACTTATGATAACTATACCATGATGACATTTAATCCATGATCAAGATTCATGCAAACTTTTAATTTAATCGGAGTTTGTTTACTAGTTCAATTAAACCATGCAATACTTAGTGACGAATTTGTAACTTTTTAAAACTGTGTTCTTGGCCTATTGTTAAGTGTACAAAAGTACTATATTTCTACCCTTTTCACTATTAATTATTGTTAGACTTAGGCTCATTCTAGTTGCATAATTGCATTGTTTCCTTCACTGTCATGTTTGATTACATAATTCGGTTGATTTTGTGAAAAAGATGCTACTGGTATGTGAGTTTTTGTGTGTGCAGGATCTAATTGACCAAGCAAGTAGGAAATTGCCGAAGCAATTAAGGATAAGAAGAAGGGAGCTATCGATTTTGATGGGATAAATCCATTTAATTCGAGATAATTATAAGAAGCAAGGATAAATCCTAGAAGAGTTGGAGTTCCACAAAGAGATCAAAAGGAGATTAAATTCAAAGAGTTTATGAGGAGTTTTTGGAGGATAAATAAATAAAAGAGATTTATCTCTTTTATCCTATTTAATTCAAACTTAAACTCATCCTTATCAACAAAGAACTTGACCTATCCATCTTCTATAAATAGAAGACAAGTCACAGCCTTCCATAGGGGGGTTCGATTTGAGAGAGAATTCAATAGGGTTGCTCGACATCATCTTCTTTATTCCATTCGATTCATGTTGGGTAGAGTTTATCTTGTATTTCTTTTGCACCCAGCCATGAACTAAACTTTACTTGGTTTGGGTTATTGTGTTTTTGTGGTTGTGAAAACGTTTGGATTTGTTTAGGTTTTTGAGTTGCAATTCAATTTCAAAGTTTGTTCATTCTTGGTTCTTAATTTGATTGCGAGTGAATTGGGAGAGGATCTCATGAATTCAACCATTTATCTAATATCAGGAGAGTTAGATTCAAGAAATGAATGAGCATGGTTTTCATACAAACGAATGTTGGTGAAGACTAATTCGACTTAGGGGTAAAGTTGAGAATTTCAACAACTAAGAGGAACGCAAGATCGGTTGTTGTTCACCCATGGTTAACGCAGGGATGTATCACCAAGGCATGCACAATTAATAGTGTTTCGAGTTAGGGATAAAGAGAAGCCATTGAAGAACACTTCGTCGAACTTTGAAGGAAGTCGCCCAGTTTCCCAGACAATCGCACCATTCCCAATTGCCTAGGCAATTACAATTGTCCAGGCAATTCGACTGATGCTAATTGTTAAGACGATCAAGTTACTCTTGAAATCAATTACCACGATGGTCCATTCAATCATCATGCCACAAATCACGATAACCCAACCTACTCTTTCATTCGATCAACAACTCTTTTATTACTTGCGCATTTTACTTTACTCGTTTATTAAAACTCCTATTATCACAAATTGTGTTTTCTTTTCTGTGCGAGGAATTAAAATTCAAAGTTACAACCAATACCTATGTAGATGATATCTAATCTATACTATAACTTGCGACGTGTACACTTGCACCAATTACGAAGCACTCTAAACACACAACAAGTTTTTGGCGCCATTGCCAGGGATTGGCAATAGCGACATTGATTTTTATTTCTTGTACCTTTCTTTCTTTTTTTCTTTTATTTTTGTTATTTAGTTTCAAGGGGCTAACGTTCTTTGGTTTTGCATCTGTGTATGACCAGGGCGAGGCCAACAGCACAAGACTACCCACTTGAACCTGAGATAGAACAAGTTCTTCGTAGAAGAAGACGAGAACAACGAGCAACAATGGCAGAACAACTTGTTAATCCAGTCGGCAATCTGAATGCCGACGGCAACCAAAATGCCATAGCAAGAGGAGGAGGAGCTCAAGTCGAAAAACCTGTTCGTGTCAGGAATAGACTAGTTCGAGACTATTTAGAGGAAGATCTCAATGATCTCAATCCAGGAGTTGTCACACCTGAAATAGAAGCCACCCACTTTGAACTAAAACCACTGATGTTCAACATGATCAATACAATTGGTCAATTTGGCGGATTGACCACTGAAGATGCCGGAAAACATCTCAAATCATTCCTGGAGATTTGCAATTCATTCAAACTACAAGGAGTCCATGAGCACATCCTAAGGCTGAAATTATTTCTCTATTCACTGAGGGATAGGGCAAAATCATGGTTAAATAGTATCCCATCTGGATCTTTAGAATCTTGGACAGATCTATGTCGTTATTTCCTTGCTAGATTTTTTTATACATATATGACTAATAAATTGCGTAATGATATTACTTCTTTTCGACAAGCAGATGATGAATCCATGTACGAGGCTTGGGAACGTTACAAGAAACTTTTGCGCAAATGTCCCATGCATGGATTCCCAGAATGGACATAAGTGACGATGTTTTACAATTCAGTAAACACACCAACAAGGATGATGCTAGATGTCTCGATAAATGGCATACTCCTAGACAAGTCACCAGAGGAAGCAATAGAGATCTTGAACAAGCTTGCCAAAAATGATTATTAGTTCCCAACTACTAGAAGGGAAATAGCCAAGCGAAATACCTCAGCAATTGAACTTGGTCTATCAGATACTATTTCAGCACAATTGGCCACAATAACCAATTTGGTTAAAAATATGCAGTGACCTAGCAACACACAGGAGATCAAGGTAGTAGACTCATTTTGTGATTTATGTAACGGTAACCATGATTCTTCCGAGTGTTCGTAAAACCCAGAATCTAGCTTTTATGTTGGAAACTACAACCGAAACAACATGATGTCCAACACCTACAATCCAGCCTGGAGAAAGCACCCAAATTTCTCATAGAGTAACCAGAACAACGCCATTAATCAGAATAGTCAGAATACACAAGCATCGGATTCTAGCAGAACATATCACGACAACATATGCCACAACAACAATCGAAACCATCTAGTTCTTTAGAAAACTCTCTTACTGAATCTTATGTGGCTGAGAATAGTAATATCATGAAAAGAACTGATGCTTTCATTAACATGACCGAGATGAGATTACAAAACCAGGAGGCAGCCTTAAAATCCTTGGAGACACAAGTCAGGCAATTCGCTCAGAACTTGAATACAAGACCACTAGGTAGTTTACCCAGTGATACTAAGGTCACGAAGTGAATAGGCCATGAGCAATGCAAAGTAATCACCACTCGGAGTGGACGGAAGCTAAATGATGCACTTATTCAGCCCATAGAGAAAAATCATCCCAGCAGAATGATATCCTGTCCAAAAAGACACATCAACCAAAATTGATAAATTAGCAATTGCACAGGCAAATCCTGATGCCCAAGCAATTCCAATCGGCCCAACAATTCTCCCAGTAATTCTAGATGCCCAGGGAATTTGCGATAACAATCCCAAATCAGAAAAGAATGAAGAGGAGATCCGAATTCCACCACCATTCCCACAGAGGTTGAAACGACAGAAACAAGAATATCAGTTCAAGAAATTCCTTGACATCTTGAAGCAAGTTCATATCAATTTGCCGTTGGTTGACGTGATAGATCAAATGCCAAACTATGCTGAGTTCCCTAAAGACATTGTCTCTAAGAGAACAAGGCTAGGTGAATTTGAAACAGGTTGTCGTGATAGAAAGATGCATGGCCATGTTGCACAACTGAATGCCACCTAAACTTAAGGATCCTGACAATTTCACTATACCATGTGCTATCAGGAATCACTACATCGGGAATGCATTATGCGATCTTGGAGCAAGCATAAACCTCATGCTGAAAACTATTTTCAGAGATTGGGAATAGGGAAGGCAAGGCCTACAACAGTGATCCTACAGCTTGCAGACAGATCCTATGTGCATCTAGAGGGAAAAATCGAGGATATTCTGGTAAGAGTTGATAAATTTATTTTTTCTGTTGATTTCATTGTTTTGGATTGTAAGCAGATGAGTTCACACCCATTATTCTTGGGAGTCCGTTTTTAGCAACTGGAAGGACCTTGATCGATGTCGAGAAAGGAGAGCTCACCATGAGGGTAAATGACCAGCAAGTCAAGCTTAATGTCTTCCAAGCCCTTAAGCATGCTGACAATCGAAAATAATGCCAAGTTATTCAAGCCACCACCGAATTCAATTTTGACATGGAAGAATATTGCCACGACAATTGCAATGCCGAACCTGAGGAACCGATCGATGAAGAGCAAGATAAAGCAAACTGGATAGTAAGTCGACCAGGTAAGTATTTCGAGCCATTGGAATATTCAAGTAAAGAAGGTAAAATCGAAAAACCCTCTATTGAGCAACCTCTCGTTTTAGAATTGAAACCATTGTCAGGGCAATTAAAATATGCTTATTTGAGAAACGATAGCACTTTGCCCTTGATAATTTCTTCTAAGTTGCAGCCTGAATAGGAAAAGAGGTTGATTGACATGTTGAATCTGCACAAAAGGCAATATGATGGATAATTACAGGCTTGAAAGGGACTAGTCCGACAGTATGTATGCACAAGATCTTATTGGAGGGCGGTCATAAACCCTCAATTGAGGCGCAAAAGAGACTTAACCCCACCGTGAAGGAGGTTGTGATGAAAGAAATCATCAAGTGGCTTGATGCTGGTATATTATATCCCATCTCCAACAGTACATGGGTAAGTCTGGTACAATGTGTACCAAAAAAGAGAGGTATAACCATGGTAAGTAACGAAAGTAACAAACTCATCCTAACTAGGATTGTTACCGATTGGAGGGTTTGTATGGATTACCGTAAGTTAAATAAAGCTACTAGGAAAGATTATTTTCCTTTACCCTTTATTGACCAAATGCTTCACCGTCTTGCAGGTAAATCCTTTTATTGTTTTCTTGATGGTTACTCAAGTTATAACCAGATCGCCATAGCACCAGATGACCAGGAAAATACCACTTTTACAGGCCCACATGGTACATATGCATTTCGAAGGATGCCATTTGGATTATGCAATGCTCCGACCACCTTCCAAAGATGCATGATGGCAATTTTCTCTGACATAGTTGAAGACTTCCTTGAAATCTTCATGGATGATTTCTCGGTATTTGAAGATAACTTTGACAATTGCCTTGGCTATTTGGAAAATGTGTTAGCACGATGTGAAGAATCCAACCTAGTGCTCAATTGAGAGAAGTGTCATTTTATGGTGGACATAAGGTATTGTACTAGGCCATAAAATTTTGTCCAAAGGAATCGAAATGGATAGAGCTAAGGTGGACGTGATTGAGAGACTGTCACCACCAACTTCAGTTAAAGGAATCTGAAGCTTTCTCGGACATGCAGGTTTTTACAGGAAATTTATTTATAATTTTTCCAAAATATCTAAACCTTTGTGTAACTTGCTTGAACATGACAAAGTTTTTAATTTTGATGATTCTTGCATCCAAGCATTCGAAGCCTTGAAGAAGCAACTTGCCACAACACCTATTGTCGTTCTGCCCGATTGGACCTTACCTTTTAAACTCATGTGCGACGCAAGTGATTTCACAGTAGGAGCCGTTTTAGGGTAGCACACAGGTAAGATTTTCCATGTGATATACTACGCTAGTAAAACTCTAAATGGTGCACAATTAAATTACACCACGACGGAGAAAGAATTATTAGCAGTATTTTTCGAATTTGATTTCATTCCTACTTGATTGGTACTAAGGTAATTGTTCATACTGATCATTCAACAATTAAGTACCTATTTGCTAAGAAAGATGCCAAACCTCGTCTAATTTGTTGGATTTTACTTTTACAATAGTTTGACATCGAAATTAAGGACATGAAAAGAACGGAGAACCAAGTTGCCGATCACTTATCAAGGTTGGAAAAAGGTGATGAAGATTAAGACTCCTTGGAAATCTATGACACATTCCCAGATGAGCAGTTGTTAGTTGCCACGGCAACTCCATAGTATGCCAATTTGGTTAATTTCTTGGTTAGTGGTATTTTGCCTTATGACCTTACTCACCAAGGAAAGAAGCGGTTCCGACATGATGCTAAACATTATTATTGGGACGAGCCTCTTTTGTTTAAACAATGTGCAAATAAAGTTATAAGACGATGTGTTCCCGAGGAGGAGCAGGACAATGTGCTTCGACAATGTCATTCTTCACCCTATGGAGGCCATTTTGGAGGAACTTGCCAAAGTCCTACAATCCGGCTTGTATTGGCCCACTCTCTATAAAGATGCTCAAGAATTCTACAAGAGGTGTGATCGCTGTCAGCGAACGAGGAATATTTTGAGACGACATGAGATGCCACTATAGAATATCCTTGAGGTCGAGTTGTTTGATGTGTGGGGGATCAATTTCATGGGACCCTCCCATCCTCATTCGGCAATTTGTACATCCTACTTGACTTAGACTATGTGTCTAAATGGGTTGAGGTAGTTGCAGTTCCCAAAAATGATTTATCATGCAATTTTTTTGCAAAAAAACATATTCACCCGATTTGGGACACCGAGGGCAATTATCAGTGATGGGGGCACACATTTAAACAATAGGCTGATTGCCAAAATGTTGGAGCGATTTGGAGTGACACACAAAATTGCCAAGGCATATCACCTACAAATAAATGGGCAAGCCAAAATTTCCAACCGGGAATTAAAGAGTATCCTTGAGAAGGTTGTAAATCTATCACGAAAGGATTGGTCTTTGAGAATTGACGATGCACTTTGGGCTTATCGCACTGCATTCAAGACACCCTTAGGCATGTCTCCCTTTAGACTTGTCTACGGCAAGACTTGTAATTTACCGGTGGAAATAAAACACAAGGCATATTGGGCTATCAAAATTGTAAACATGGATTGGGAAAGTGCAAGGCAAAAGTGATTACTGGACCTCAACGAGATCAAAGAATTCCATGCCATAGCCTACGAAAACTATAGACTCTGTAGAATATGTGTAAAGTGAATGCTGGCAAAAAGGGGCAAAATATATGTATTAGTAAAATAGTGCCAAGAGTCTTTTGCGTGCAAGTATACACGGTTTGCAAGTAATACAACAGTTAAGACTTCAAATCGATCCCACAAAGATTGACTTGGAATTCGATTGTTTGATTGTTACTTGTCTTGGAAGAAAAGCTGTTTGTTTTGAAAATTGGTTTTAAAAGATTAAAATAAAAGAAATAAAAACAGAGTAAGACGTTGGCAATGAAGGTTTCTTAATGAGGATAAGTGTTGGCAAGGAATACCTAGTGTCAACATTTCATGCTATGCCAGCCTTAATGCCAACCTGTTTGGCATGGTTTGCCGAGCAGATTCAACATTAGCAATGCCTCTCTCGATGGTCATTGCCCTAAACTGATCATGTAAAAACCTCTATATCTTTACAGTGTATGCTTTCAAATAAATCGATTTGTTAAAAAAACAATCTATACTCCGAATGGGTAGATATCACTCCCGAAGTAAGTTCATCTACTTGAACGACTTCTCTCCTTAGTAATCAACAACTCAATCGTTGCCAGCCCAAGTCTATTAAGATATTGGGAAGCAATAAGCCAACTATGCCAGCTCTCTCTTGGCAATGTATTTAGGAAAAAATTAAGTATGCCGGGAAGACAAACAATTGCCAAAAATAGGATTTATTATCAAAACTTAAAACATAACAAAAACGTTTAAACCAAACATCCCTCAGCAACTATGAAATTAGTTCATGGTTAGGGAGTTATCCAACAAACCAATAACCATTTTCAAATACATCTCCAGTAAAAACAAAATAAAATAACTTAAACCAAAGAGAAATGGCTAGAGGGGTCTCTCGATGCAGCCCTCAAATCCAGGCTCTCGGCCAAGTGGTTGAACCGTCTTCCTCGGTCACTCCAAGCCTTCACCCTGATCACTCTAGCCTTCAGTCTCTCTCCGTTGATTCCCCCTCAAATGTTTGCTTGTGCGGTCTTTAAATAGGCGAGTAAGGGAAAGATGAGATGAGCTCTATATTTGAATTTCAAAGCTCAAGGGATAAGAGATAGAATCTTATCCTACCCGATCGGTATGATAGCTTATCAGGCTAGGGTTGACATCATGTGATAGCTTATCAAGCTAGGGTTGACGTCATCATGCCGATGTTGCCTTGGCATCTAAACTTGGCATGAACTTGCCATCCAATCTTGGCACAACCCTATCGCTAATTTTTTAGAGATTGATCTAAATACAATTTTTAGAAGCCTGATCATATCTTATTTTTTCGGGGTTCAACATCCTCTTGGCATGACATCAGATGCACTTCTCTGCCAACAAATGCTTGGCATGATTGTGCCAACAGCACTTGGCATTCTCCTTGACAATCCTAACTGCGTTGCTTTCTTGCGCCTAATTCTATGCCAAACCAGGAAAATAGCCACAAAACAACCCTTCACACTGAAATAAACAAAATACTAAACTCCTTATGCAAATGCATGATTCTAATAACCTAATGCAACTAAATGTATCTAAAACCAAGAAAGAGTATTACAAGATTGACATTAAAAATGGTACTTTTGGAGAGGTAACACCCTTAACCTAACTCATTGCTTGTCCTCAAGCAATGCAAGCAAAGGAAACTAAAAACTAAAAAAGTTACCTCAAAAAAATTTTGGTTGGAATGTCAACAGATACTGGCAAGCAGAATTTGGCTCTATTTCAGTCCTCAGTATCTCAGTGCAGTAATGCCAAGCATGTATTGTTTCAAGTACAACAATATAACTCTAGTCTAATTTCATGAAGAGTGCATGATGTGTAGGCAATATGCATCCAATATCATTTCACTCTCTTATCCCATTTTACTACCTAAACTCAGATTATTTTTCTTTCCTTGTCGAGGGTTCTATTGGCATTAATTTAAACTTGCTTCGTGATACTGTTTAGTGTGAGTGATAAGAGAGAGCGTACCACGAATCCCCACCTTAATCCAGACATCACTAGGCTTTCTCTTCAACTCATACCATAGGGTTTTGGACTTGAGAACTAAGAGGGAGCTTCCATGAAGCCCCAAGTAACTTATTATCCCTAGGTATAGGAGAGTTCATTTTTATTGCCTTGGCAGAACATTGCTACCTTATTTATTTTCTTTTTACCCTGACATCATTTTTCAACTTCTTCTTTTTATTTTTAGAATTTGAGCATAGCTTCAAATTGTCTAAGTTTGCTAGGGAACTAGATGCATATCACGTGTTAAGTGTAAATTTAGTTCCCTAAACTAGAGATCAATTGCCAAGCAATCTTGGCAAACTACTTGCTGGCATGGCATGACAACCAAAGATTAAAAGTTCCTCATTGGATAGATACTTAGATGAAATTAAACTTGCCTAACAAATGTTAACATCCTTCAAAATTAAACTGGGGCAAAATTTTCTTTTTCTTTTTTAGTGGTTCGATATGCATCTAATCTATATGACCTACATGTCATGGTAACAAAAATTAAACATGAAATGCATGACATAGCATAAATGTGAGGAAACACACACCCCCAAACCCAACATGTGCATTGTCCTCAGTGCATGAAACAACACATATATACAAAATTAAAATAGAAAAATAAAATGCATGATCATGTGAACGCAATGTAATGGAATGCAAAGGAGTTTAAGTAGAAGAGGACTCCCCCTCGGAGACTTCCTCTCATGTGACTTATGCCCGTGTGACACGGGTCTTCCTTTTGACAAAGCTTCCACGGTCGGGAGCTTTGCGTTTAATTCTTGTCATTGGTGGCTTTGTAGCAGTAGAGGCTCCAACTTCCTCCTTTTTCTTGGCAGGTTCAATTGGCAGTGTAGTTGGCTTATCTTTGGGTGTTTTGACTGGAATTTCCTTCGATTCAGATAAGGAATCAATGTTGGCAGATTCAACTTGCACCGGAGACACAAGAATTGTGGCATTTTAATCAGAACTGACTGGACTGGCTGGCTGAACTAGACTGACTGATTTGGATGGACTGGCTGGTTTAACTAGACTAGCTGAATTGGCTGGGCTAGCTGGCAGGTCATCTTCATTTCTTGAGGGCTTGGCAGGGAAAACTAGGGAAGGTGGCACCACTTCAGAGGATAGTTTTTCAAGCGCCTCTCAAATAATAGTGTCACTTACCTTGGTGTAATGCCTTATCTTAGCATTAAGGTCCTTGATAGCATCTAGCTTTTGAAAGATAATCTTCTGGCGATGGTAGAATTGGGACAAAACTATCAACGAACTGGTTTGCATGGTCTCTGGCACACTACCCCGCTTTGCCTTTGGCTGTGGCCTTGGCGTGGCAGCTTTGACCTTTCCCTTGTCCTTATCCTTTGGCTCAATATTCATGAGGTTTTTCCAAATGGCAGTTGTGATTGTCATTTCCTTTATAATCTAGCCTCGATATTTATCAAGTCTAGGAACATCATGGCACACACAAATTTTAGAAATAAGCAAAGGGAAAAACAAACTGCCTTTTCCTTTCGCAGCGTACTTATAAGTCCCATCGATGATAATTTTGCCAATGTTGATCATACGTTCCTTGACAATAGAGTGCAACAAAACCAGCCTCTCTTCTGAGACAGTCTCATTGTGAGATATAGGCAACAAATTTGCCTTGATGAAGTGATTCCAGCCGCGCATCTCTGGCTTCAACGCCAACCTCTTCACCGTCCGGTGTCTCGTCGATGAAACTATCCAAACTGTGTCTGGCTCACACAAGTCAGCCAATAGTTTCTTACATTTGGCAGCGGTCATGGACTCAGCATAGTCAAAGTGCTCATCTCCTATATCATTCAAAGAAAATAATGAATTAACATACCTTTCATCAAAACACACACACTTACCTCGAATCATCAAGAATGGAGAATCTTTTGTCACAAGATGCGCATAAAATTCTTGTACAATGGTGGCGTAGATCTCTTCTTTCTGCTGGCAGAAAGAACTCCACTTATGCATGTCCACAATGTCCATGAACTCCGATGGGAATCTCACGGTGGTATCAGTTTGGAAGTCAAAGTGCTTCTCATACACGAAGGATCTTGAGGCAAAGCTTGTTTCAAACTTGCGGATTTCTTTATTGAAGAAATGTTTGAAAGGGGTAGATGAAGAAGCCATTGAAAAGATGAATGGAAGGAATCGAGTAAAAGGAAGAGGGAGAAAAGACAATTGGTTTCTTGGTGCAAAGAAAAGTGAAAGGTTGAGAGAGTATGGTTCTTGAAAAATTGGCTAGGGTAAGAATGGAAAAAGAAAGAATGTTTAAATGGGTTTAATGATGATAGCCGATTTATTATGATGATAATGATAGAATTCAACAGGTTTTGATTGGGGTAGGGTTTAAGTTGATAAGGTGAAGTGATAAGGTTTAAAGTGATAGGATAAGGTGATAAGTGATAGGGTTAAGTGATTGGGTAATAATTTAAAGTGATTGGGAGATTATGTCAAGTTTAAATTCTAACCTAATCTTTAGGTGAAATCTTGGGTAGCTAAGGGTTATTGGTTCAAGAAAATCATCTCTCATCCGTTCAACTAGGGTTTTGTCTCTTCTCTTCATCATTGAATCCGTTGCATGCCAAACTTCATTGGCACGGTGCATGGCACAGTGCGTGGCATTGCATTTGGCAAAAATCCTAGCGTCCAGTCTGAAATTGTTCCTGCCAGTGTTCTTGGAAATTAGCTCTACACACACTTAAAGGAAACTGTTTAATGTAGCAAGTGAATAAAAATGACAATTAACATGAATAAAAACGTAGGAAAATTCTAAATCCTAAAAACAAATAAAAACAACTAACCTAATTTTTACAAGAAGTTCAAACCTGACAGTTTTTTCAATTTATCTCTTCTAAGAGGATCGCCTCCTTGGCATTGACTTGCTTACCTTCCATATAATGCTTAAGACGTTGGCCATTTACCTTGAAAGTCTCTCCTCTCATTAAGTTCTTAATTTCCACGGCTCCATGAGCATAGGCTTTTACAACTTCAAAAGGACTTGTCCATCTTGATTTGAGTTTACTTGGAAATAGTTTAAGTCAGGAATTAAACAATAGAACATGCTGGCCTATCTCAAATTGCCTCGGTATTATCCTACTATCATGCCATTGTTTTGTCTTCTCCTTATAGATCCTAGCATTCTCATAGGCCTGTATCCTAAATTCCTCCAACTCATTGAGGTCGAGTAACCTCTTTTCTCTAGCCACTCTCCATGCCATGTCAAGTTTTTTGATGGCCCAGTAGGCTTTATGTTCAAGTTCAACTGGCAGATGGCATGGTTGACCAAAAACAAGTCGAAACGGTGAAGTACCCAAAGGAGTTTTAAAAGCATTTCTATAAGCCCATAAGGACTCATCTAGTCTCAGAGACCAGTCTTTCCTTGTTGGATTTATAGTTTTCTCTAGAATGTTCTTGATATCTTTGTTTGAAATCTCAGCTTGCCCATTTGTTTATGGGTGGTAAGTTGTGGCAATTCTCTACTGTATACCATATCTGTGCAAAGCTTTAGAGATTAGATTACATTTAAAATGGGTACCCTCATCATGAATTATTGCTCTAGGTGCACCAAATTGGGTAAAAATGTGTTTGTGCAAAAACTTGGCAACGACCTTGGCATCATTTGTTGGTAGGGCAACAACCTCTACCCACTTAGATGCATAGTTAATAGCCACAAGAATATATACATTACCGAATGATGGAGGGAAATAACCCATAAAGTCTATCCATCATACATCAAATAAATCCATAGGCATAATATTCTGAAGTGGTAGTTGGCGTCGATTGGAGATGTTTCTTGTTCGTTGGCATCGGTCACATGTATTGGCATACTCATGGGCATCCTTATATAGATTCAGCCAAAAGAACCCGGATTGCAGCACCTTGGCAGCAGTCTTCATCCTAGCAAAGTGGCTTCTATATGGTGCAGCATGGCACAAGTGCAATATGTTATGCTGTTCATCGTTGGGCACACACCAACGAATCACTTGATTAGCATATTGTTTGAACAATATTGGTTCATTCCAATAGTATTGCCTAACTTCTCGTATGAACCTTTTCTTGGCATTGTATGCCAATTCTGGTGGAAGAATACTGCTTACCAAGTAGTTGACAATGTCAGCATACCATGGCATAACATTCACTGCAAGCAAGTATTCATCAGGAAATTCATCTTTAATAACCTTAGTCTTACCATCTTCAATGTGATGCTCTAAACGTGAAAGGTGGTCAACTACTAAGTTTTAGCTATTGTTCATATCTCTGATCTCTAGGTCAAATTCTTGAAGTAAGAGCATCCATCGGATTAGTCTGGGGTTGGCATCCTTCTTTGCCAATAGATACTTTAATGTCGAATGATCTGTATAAACCTCAACCTTGTTACCAATTAAATAAGTTCTAAATTTATCAAGAGCAAATACGACAAGAAGAAATTCTTTCTTGGTTGTAGAGTAATTAAGTTATGCTTCACTCAAGGTTCTACTGGCATAGTAGATGGCATGGAAAACCTTGCCATGTCGTTGTCCCAAAACTGCTCCAACGGCATAGTCACTGGCATCACACATGAGCTCAAAGGGTTCATTCTAATTCGGTGCTATGACTATAGGGGCATTAATCAATTTCTCTTTAAGTTCTTGAAATGATCTCAAACAAGAATCGTCAAACGCAAAAGTGGCATTATGTTCCAACAACAAGCATAAAGGTTTAGCAATTTTCGAAAAATCTTTAATAAACCACCGATAAAAACTGGCGTGACCTAGAAAACTCCGTATACCTTTAACCATTGTCAGAGGTGGCAATTGCTTGGTTACCTCCACTTTGGCTTGATCAACTTCTAGTCCTCTCTTAGTCACCTTGTGGCCGAGTACAATGCCCTCATTTACCATGAAGTGGCATTTATCCCAGTTCAACACTAGGTTTGTTTCGGTGCATCTCTTTAAGACTTGCTCCAAACTATGAATGCATTCCTCAAATGTTTTACCAAACACTGAGAAATCATCCATGAACACTTCCATGTTGTGCTCGATCATAACAAAAAAATGGACATCATGCAACGTTGAAATGTTAGGGGCTCATTACACAGGCTGAATGGCATCCTTATAAAAGCAAACTTCCCATAAGGGCACATGAATGTGGTATTCTCTTAATCATCAAGGGCAATGGCAATATGATTATAACCCGAAAAAACCATATAAGAAACAATAGAAATCTTTACCTACCAATCTGTCTTACATCTTGTCGATGAAAGGCAATGGGAAGTGGTCATTCCTTGTAGCCTAATTCAGCCTTCTATAATCCATGCACACTCTCCATCCGGTGATGGTCATTGAGGGAATCAACTCAGCTTCACTATTTTGTACCACAGTCATGACACCTTTCTTTGGCACGCATTGCACCCGGCTAACCCATGAGCTATCGGAAATGGGATAAATGATCCCGGCATCAAGCCATTTTATGATCTCTTTCTTAACTACCTCTTTCATGCTCGGGTTTAGCCTTATTTGGCCTTCAATGGTTCTGCCATGGTACTCTTCCAGAATGATTTTGTGCATGCAAATGGTTGGGCTAATACCTCGGATATCTGCCAAGGTCTAACCCAACGCTTGCTTATAATTTCTTAATATTGCCAGCAATTTCTCCTCCTAATCATTAGTGAGATCAATGGAAATGATCACTGGCAGGGTTGAGTTTTTACCTAAATAAGCATACTTCAAGTGATTTGGCAATGGCTTAAGCTCCAACTCAGGTGGTTCCTCAATTGATGGTTTAGGTTCTTTTATCTCTCTGCCGGCCAACTGTAGTGGTTCAAAATAACTTACATCTTCAGCCTCCAAGGCTGATTCCTCATAATCCTCAAATAGTTTAGCTATGCCATCAAGCATGCTGGGGATTATACCCGAGCCATTATCTATATGGACTATACCGGTAGTTGATGATATATGATATGGTTAAATAATTAAAATATCAAATTATAAATAGGATGACCCAAAACCTTCGCCCATATTCTAATTTAGTCCACAAATTTTTAATAAATCCATAATTAATCAACTCCAGAAAATTATAAAAATTGACGATGATCAGGTGGGGTGATGGAGAGTCAAGTAGACACTGGTGAGTGCAAGGGAAGCCGAGGGTCCAACACCGACGTCCCGATAACGACGATGTTACTTCAGATCTGTACGCGGATAATAACACAAGTGGGTGACTAGATTGTGCGAGAACGGCACTCCAAGACAAACGAACGAGTCCCCGAATCAATTTAGGGTTCTATTTTTGGCCATATAAATCCTAAAATTTATAGGATGGCCCCAAAACTTTCACCCCATGCTCCAATTTAGTCCTCAACTTTTCAGTAATTTGTTAGCACAAATATGAAGATGCAACGAGTTAAGCGGGAAACATATTGCATCATATTTTTCAGGGATGGTAAGTAAACTATCTTTAACGTCAATATTTTTTAATTATTATTTTTAAATATGTTTTTAATATTTTTATTTATAATTTAACAGACGTCTAATCGTATCTTCAACAATTTATCCACCATGTGAGGGTATCTCCCCCAATGTCATTCTTCCGTATTTAGAGTAGGCTGAATTTTTACACGTTGCTCAATTAGTTAGTGATTTCAAGTTAAAGCCAATGTTTATTTCGGCACTAATAGAAAGGTGGAGATCAAAGACACATTTTATTTCTGATTTAATCCAGACAAAATAGTTTAAAATTAAATCGAGGCATTCAACACTTAAAGGGTATTGTGGCGTTGATGGTTATGCAAGCACAATTGTTCGTACTTTAGATCTATCATGTCTAACTAGGTCGGCAACAAAATGGACTATCCGAACATTTGAAGAAAAAAATGGACCCTTAGACATGTGGCAAGGAGATAGACATACTTTAAATCAATTTTATTACCTTTATTTTTTAATTATGGTTCCAATTCTTTTTAATACTTATTAAAAAATGATGTGACGCGTATAAAATAAAAAAGTAAAGAAAATATATATTCCAAAAATATCCCATTTAGGTTCCTAGAGTAAAAAATATTTTCAACCAATGAATATATGACACATGACTTATTTTTTACTTTCTTTTAATTTTTTTTTACTTTAGGTGCCTAAATGGCTGACATGAGTAATTTGATCATTTTAATAAAATTTGAATCAAACACATACATAACAAATAATCAAAATAAAATAGAAATTTGTTATATTTTCTCAACAACGTTAATCAATTAAAACTTTCTACTTAACGTGAGTTATTTTGATTAAAAATTGAAGCATTAAGGGTTAAAATGTTAAAAAAAAAGAATAAGAGTCAAAGTGACTATTTTAAAAAAATGTTGAGGACTAATTTGATTATTATACTAAAGAAAGTGATAATGATGAGATGAAAATAGATGAGTTAATCTCGGCCGGTGAGTCTCCCTCAATGACGATTCTTCGGAATCCTAAATCCAACGCGAACTCTACAGCATTGCATTTCAACTTTGTCCATCGAGACGTTCACGTAGAAACATAGGATGCAAAACAATTGGCTTGAACATTGTAGCGATGTCCCCTTTATCTCTAAAAAAATGGTGTTTCGAAGTGTTTGTAGTTTTTCAGGTATTAAAATATTTATTCCGTGAGGTTTTAAAAATATCGTATTTTATTTAAAGAAAAGGAGTCGCCACCGGCCACTGAGGTAGGCCGGACACCATAAAACCAGATAGTTGAAAACTATTGGGTTCGAGAGTCGGTTACGGATGGGGAAGGATTAGCACCCCCACACCGCCCAAAATTGGTACTTTAATAATTACCGCTTTATTAATATTAGATTTTCCGGATTAAAGTGACGATTAATTTAAAATTCGGTTATAATTGCGAGTAGATTTTAAAGGCCCCGTTATCCGAGAATAAACGCCCAACCACCATCACTACGCCTGATACTGGCCCCGTTTATGTTCGGATAAAAGGGCACTGCATTGACAAATTTTATGCCATTATGCGGTCTTAGAAAACATAAAAAACATAAACAAACATTCATATTGACTTGGCATTAAAACCCGAATACTATAATATAAAACAAAAATAATTAAAATGCATGAACATAACATATCATGATGATAAAAACAAAACAAAATAAAATATGAACAAGAAAATGCTTGCTTCCAAAATTAGACTAATTAATCTTAACATGCTTAAACACATTAAAATGAACCGCAACTATAACATGCGTGGCATAAACCTAAAAAGGGTACGAAATTAACAAATCAACAACACCACAAAAATACACTAAAACCCTTATCATGAGGTACACTTTACATGCATAAATTATGACATGTCATGATATTAATATGTAACCAAAAAAATTACCCATTTTTAATATGTAACCCAAAATACAAAACACAGATAAACGTGTTAGAATTCGAATCTACATGATAAATAAATACGCTAAACATGATCACTTACTAAAGAAAAGTATATGGCATGAACAAATAAACTACAAGATATACAATGTGTAATAATACATACATTATAAAAATACAAATAAAGACACATAATATGCCAACCAACATACATAAAACACATGAAGAAATATATAAACAAGGTGTTCAAACGAAGCTAGACGTAACATATAAAATAGATATGTACATAATACGAACGAAATAACTTAAACGCTAAAGCACATGATAAACACCTATTACATAAAAACATAGATAAATATGATACAAGAACATAGATCAAAACATTGAGAGCAAAATTACTGTACCATAAAACCTAATAATAAACAAATAACCACAATTATTTGACATAAAATAAAGGACTGAAATTGAATAAAAAGAGAACCAGAATACTCAAAACAAAAGAAGAAAAGAGCATAATTTAGGACCTAATTATAATATGAAATAAACATGCGGGGACTAGGGGTGCAAATAAACCAAGGGGCAAGCTCGAAGTGAAAATTTTCAAAACACGGTGGGACTTAGAACGTAATTTCACCATTTACACGCAGATTCCGGTTAATTTCAGGACGAAATTAAAAAATTTAAACGATAAGAAGGACCAGGCTTGTGATTGTACCAAGGGGGACGCTCAATTTGAAAAGATCAGAAATGCGGGAGCCCTTAAGCCCGAATTAACCCATTTTGAAAATATTGGGACTCTATATATCACATTTATCAGATTAAGATTCGACCTTTTCCCCCATTTTTTACCCTTAAGAGCGAAGCTCTTATTTCTCTCTGAATCCATAGAGCCAAACCTTGATGAAACCCAGAAACCGGCGACTCTCCGCCGTCCCGGCCCCCTCCGGCGGTCCTCAAACCAGGGCCTAAAACACCCCTTTTTTTTCACTCTAAACCCACATACGACCTTAGATTTTAGAAGAATGAGACCTATTTTCCTAGATCTAAAAAACAAAAAACCGAAACTCTTTCCCTTTTTTTAAAAAAAGTTTTGTAAACCAAAACCAAACAACCCCTCCTCTTTACCGGTTCACCGTGTTTGGCTTAAGAGCCTTACAGCTTATTACCAGCAGCGGGAGACTTTTTCGACGAGGGTAAGAACCGACTTCTTTTCGTTTTTTTTATATTGTTGATGCCCTTGAAAGATATGCATGCAGTAAAAGAAGAAAGAAAAATACCACTGGACTTGCGTTGTTTTTTTTTTGTATTTCTGGAACCTGGAAAAACTATCCCCTTTACAAATTTTTTGATACATATATATTCTGCTCTCTATTTGGTAGAAGATATGACATAAAATACATATTTTCTGTGATTTGGTCACTGACATGATCTCTATTTTTCTGTGTTTTTCTGGTGAAATCCTGAGCACGGTGGTTGGTACGGCGGAGTGGTGCCGGCATGGAGAGTATGGCAGCATCGTCTTCGGCCAAATTCACTCACGGCTGTTGGATCAGATCTGATCTAACGGCTGTGATTACATGGGGAATGAACGGCCTAGATCGAGTCTTGAAATGAGCGAAGCTACCTCTGATCTTGACGCGTGGCAGAGGGGGAATGAACGGTCTCGCGCGTGCGTTGAGACGAGCAGTCTCAGAGTGAATTACACGCGCGCCAGCTGGATCATCTTGGACTGATCTGGACCGTTGGATCAAATCTTGATCCAACGGCTGGGGAGGGTGACGGCTGCAAGAAAGAGATAGGATATTAGATAGGGTTTTAGGTTTTTTCAATATTGGGTCAGGCCAAAATGGGCTATGTAATTTATTTAAGTTGGGTTTTTCATTTGTATTGAGGATTGGACCCTTATAATAATATTGATTAGGTTTTTATATTAAGATCTGTTTTTTCAATTTATCCCATTTAGCATAATAATAATAATAATAATAATAATAATAATAATATACATTTGCACACGTATAAACATACATACAATGTACATTATGCACATATATAAACACATACATATATTGCGTATATATTAATAACACGTATATAATAAGCACATATGATAATATAATATATGTATACACGCAATAATAATATATTAATTATTAAGCTAATATTAACATACTACTTACAAACCGGATAAAAATGAGTGATTACAAACATGGAGGGTGGAGAGAGCATATGATGTATGCTAATTACGAAGCTTTAAGTGTGGTTTTCGTTTTGTAAGGAAGGTGGTTCGAATAGCGGAGGTGGTGGGGTGTTTGGAAAAAACTTAAAATTAGAAATCTTTTGGGCGTAAATTAGATATAAAATCACTGTTTAAGGACGTATTTGATGTTTTGGCAGTAGTTTAGGGGTAGAACTAAATATTAACCTTTTTGTTAACATCGCTACACCATCAATTTAACGGGGATGATAGTGGAGTGACCATCATTGTTGCAAATTGATAACGTTAGTGACCAATTTGTTACTTTTCAAACTTCAGTGGGAAAAACAAAACTTACTCAAACATTAGTCATCATCTCTGGCTTGTACCTTGTTAAAGCTTCTTTCTCTTCTGGTCATCCTTTCTATTCTTCTTCTAACATTGTTAGCCAATTAAAAAAATCCCAAAACCTTTAAAATTTTAAATTTTCTTCTGTTCTATTCGAAGGATATCGACTGAAAGTATAAAATCTCACAGTGGTTCAAGGGTCGAATAATGTAATTGCGGATTGAAAGTCCCTATTTGCACTTCAACTACCTTGGAGTAAAGGAAAGAGATTTTATGGGTGTTCAAAGAATAAAGAGGGATAAAAATTTTCTGCTACTTTTTGGTGTCTATTTTTATGTCCTAACACTAAAAAATTAAATTTCAAGCTCTAACCTTAAATTCTAAATCTTAAACTCTACACCCTATACCCTAAAAAATAGACCCTACCCCAAATTTCTTAAACCTTAACCACAAACTCTAACCTTAAACCCTCAACCCTTAACTTAATTTTTAATGTTAGGGCATAAATAGGAGTACTAAAAAGGGGCGGAGGATTTCTATTCAATAAAGAGGTATATTGTATTTTTTTAGTTGATTTAAATATAGAAAAACATGTAAAATTAAAAAATCATTATTTAAGTTTTATAATCTGCAACGATTTGGGACTACATTTTTTCAATGATATCACACTTTAGCATGTTACTAGGTTCAATCATTTTTTTTAGTTAACATTGTGTGTTATTTTTTTAAATTTTCAACATGATTTATACATATAAATCTGGTACTATGTGTGTTTGTTTTTGAACACAAAAATGTGTGTTTGTTATTTTTAAATATTGCATCATGATTTGAAGATAATTTGAATGTTAAAAGGAACATTCTAATGTATTTGATTTGAATGTAGGACACTCATTAGATTCAATCTATTTAAATTATTTTAACGATACTAGTTTTCCTGATTTAGGCTTCGTTGGGTGAACAAAGTTTAATCCACCAATTTGCTTACATTTATTCTCAAAAAAAATTGCTTACATTTGAGTTGATCTACGTAATATATTATTCCAGCGATGGAATTATGTGGTAAGGCATCAATATTAAGAAAACATTCTCCCAAAGCTGGAATAATGTATTACTCCAGCTGAGTATCATCTCTTACGATGAACATTATTTCTTATTCTATTAGCTTTTTGAACAATATATTGCTCCAACATTCTTGAACATCATCTCTTATTTCATTAGGATCACTTGTTGGTTTCAATCTATTAGAATCATTTAACGGTATTAGTTTAAGTGATTTAGATGATGGGTTCAATCCATTAAAATTATTTAAAAGTAATAGTTCAAGTGATTTAGGCTCGATTTGGTGAACAAAGTTTTATCTATCAATTGGCTTTAATTTGAGCAGATTATTAATGCGGTATGCTAAAACCGCTTGAACATCATTTTTTTCACTAAAATTACTCATTGAATTTGATCTATTAAAATTATTTAACGGTGTTAGCTTTCGTAATTTAGGCTCGGTTTAGTTTAACAAAGTTTAATCTATCAATTGACTTTAATTTGAGGCGTAGGTTATTGGTCTCCAAGGTGTTGGTTAGTGTTGTCACCAGTTTTGAGGCCTCCCTTTGATCTTCGGCTACTTTGTCCGAAACACTCTTCAAGTCCCCGTTGTTTTATAGATATTCACCGACTAATCCTATTCTATGATAGTCTTCAAATAAAAAATCGGTTTATATATTATATTAGTACCTAAAGTATATTATTTTTTTATTTTGGTATTTAAAGTATTTTTTAGTCAAAATAAGTACCTAAAGTATACTTTTTGGTTAAATTAGGTACCTAAAGTATACTTTTTGGTCAAATTAGGTACCTAAAGTATTTTTTCGTCAGAGTACCTAAAGTATATTTTTTGGTCAAAATAAGTACCTAAAATATATATTTTTGTTAAAATAGGCACATAATGTATTTTTTAATTATGGTAATTATTCTATACACAAGCGCCTTAGTTTTAGGGGTTAAGGACTTTGTTTAGAGTTTAAAGTTTAGGGGTTTAAGCATAGTAGTTTTGAATTAAGGGGTTGTTGATAGAATTTTGGGTTTAGGGTTAAAATTTAGGGTTTATAGGTTAAAACCTAAATCCCTACCCATATTACCCTAAAGCCTAAACCCTAAATTCTAACCCTCAATCCTAAATTCTAACCATGAATCCTAAATTCTAAACCCTACACTAAAACCCCTAAACTCTAAATCCTAAACTAAAACCCTAAACCCTATAATTGAAGCTCTTATAGAAACAAAAAGTTTCTACCGCCAGTGTATAGGATAATAATCCTTTTAATTAATGTCACATGATGTATACTTTAAGTACTTATTTTGACTTAAAAAATACTTTAGATACCTATTTTGACCAAAAAAATACCTTAGGCACCTATTTTGACCAAAAATTATACTTTAGGTATCTAGTTTAACCAAAAAGTATACTTTAGGTACTTATTTTGACAAAAAAATATTTTAGGTACCAAAATGAAAAAGTTGGTATACTTTAGGTACTAATATGATATATAAGCATAAAATACGCAGCGTTTAAATTTGCAAACAAGTTGTTGATTCATGCGGATATAATGCACGACATAGACAAAAGTCTAACAAGTCCCTAAACCCTTAGCGATAAACATCTTTGAGCCTTGATGGATTTCAAGAAGTTAACAACAGAAGGAAATGAAAACGATTCTTCTTTTTCTAATTAAAACATTTTACAAGTTTGACAAGTTTCAGCTGATGAAAACACATATAAAACCTGTTAAGGATTGAAGTCAATGAAAAAGAAGGATTGAACTCAATGAAAGCACCAATTTGTTAAGGATTGAACTCAGGATAGAAGTATGTATTGAAAAGAAGGGAAGGTTTAGAAGGAAAGCAATATTCCAGGTTTTTCATACATTCAAAAGAAATGCAACCCTTATTTATAGTCTAAACCATTCAGAATAAGACAAAATCCGTTAGCCCTTTAGGTGGCCTCCTTTCTCGCATTCCTCGGCGCGCAGCAGCTGGTGCAATGTTGGTTTCAGGTGGGTCCTGTTTCCTCAGCTCATTGGTGTCGACGTGTAATCCTTCTCGCTCATGATCGTCCATAACAAAACCCTACTTATTAAGCATCCATAGACGTAAATCTCAGATTTCTTTCGAGTATTAAGAGCTAAATGAATCAAACAAGAACAACCAAATAGAGGATTAAAATAGTGCAGACAATAGAGAGCTAATACTTAAACAACAGGAAAATCATTAAAGTTTGCATTTTTTTCAGAAGAAAATAAGGAAAGTACACAAATTTTGTATCATTTAATAACGTTTTCTTCTTTATCCATTTTCTAGTTAAAGCCAGACAGGAAAAACGTAAACCTCAAATAGCAAAGCAACAAAAAATAAATTAATGGCATTGCCTTGTGAAAGAAGAAAAAGACTTACACCAGAATCTGGCAGGAAGAAGCCGATCAGCGACGGCGACGAATCAAAACCTAGAGTAAGAGGAAAACTTGAAGTATAGAGTTTATGGGAAAAGAAAGCAACATAAATTATAGAACAAAAGACAGTGCTCTACTTAGCAGCATATATTAGTAGAACAGAAAGCTATCCTTTTGGTGCTTCTATTTGTCTCACGCTAAAAAAATAAGTTTTGTGTTTAAAATTTAGATATGAGATCTAGGGTATAGAATTAGGGTAGGGTATATATTTTAGGGTATATTATTTAGGTGTTTAGATTTTAGTGTTTTGAATTTAAAATTTATGGTTAGAATTTAAATATAGAGTTTAAATGATAAGCAGAGACGGAGCCAAGATTGAACTACAAGGGGGCAGACCGACTAACTTGAAATGAATAGGGTCTTAAAAAGTAATTAAATCGTAAAATTAAGGGATTTTAGGTTTAATTTTGTAAATTTTAAAATTGAAAGGTCTTACAAAGTAATTAAACCAAAAAATGAGGGGTTAAAGTTTAATTTTATTAATTTTATATTACATGTCCTTAAAAAATAATAAACCATAAAAATTTTGGAAGGGGCAAAGAAGAGATTAGGGCTTTGCAACGATTTCGAAATCATTAGGGTCTAAAATATAATTAACCCATAAAATTTGTCGTCCTTGATGATAAGGTATTAATATTAAGGAATAATCTCAGGTATTGTATGATATTCAATAAGCTGCTGGTGTAATACATTGTGAAGTAATCTGAAAAATAATCAAGTTATATCCACTAACCTTATAATTTCAAATCAATGATACTCTAACCTTTGAATTTTTATTGTGAAGTAACCTAAACGTAATCGAGTTATATTCACTAACTGATTTAAAATTTTATAATCTCAAATGCGACCAATCTTACTGAACTTTGGTAAGTATAATAATTTTCCAGCGGTCATATCTTTTTTTAGACTCTTTTAAAGAACAATGAGATTTTTAACAATTAAATATTCATATTTTAGACTCTTATGAAGGTGACGAATAAAAACCGTTTAAACTTTTTATTGAGCATATTCTTCATTTCCTTCGTTAATAGTATCACCTAAATCATATGCATCTAAGCATATTTTTGACTTATAAAATATAAGAGAAATAATGTTTTTTCGAAAATATCTAAAACCCCGCATACAAATTTTACAAAAAAACGACATTGATATACTATCATAAAACAAAAAAATAAATTAGAACGTTTGAACATTAAACATTTATGTGGTACATACTAGAAAAATATAAGTGAGGAAAGATGCATATTAATGCGTATAAATAATTTATCAGGACCAAAGATTTTAATATTCTTATGTTCATGATATATATTTGCATGGAAATAATGATTGTATCCGACAAATTTCATCATGTTAATTAAAAATAGGATTTCATCATGTTAATTAAAAATAGGATTATTATTATTATTATTATTAAACGTTATATTAATAAGGGTAGTTAGGGAAGGAATGAGACGGGGCGGGGTGGTTTTGCATTTGTTTATTGTCTTCAACATTTGTGGGTATAATTAAGCGGAATTACCATTAAATGTTTCGAAAAAGTTTTCGTCCACAAAATTTTTCGTGTGCTTCCCACTAGTCTCAGAGAATCTTCATCCAAAATATTTTTTACTACTTTATTAGTCAAAATAAAACTTAAAGATATCATGTTAAATTCTAGACATTGTTATATCTTTATCATCTTCTATCTATTACGATTCAATTTTTATTTTAATCAAGATTTAACCACTATATAAATTCGTATTTAAAGTTCTCTAAGATTCATCATTCCTATGTAAACGACTTATCTAAAATTTTGAGGATGGAGCAAAAAAGAAATGATGGTGGACAATATAACTCAAATAAATACATTTTATTCTTTTAAGAATTCTTATCATGTTTTTTTCCTGATTATTTGAATTAATTTGAGTTCTAAATCTACAATTTTGTTATTATTTTAATATAACTCAAATAAATTTAACTTCTTTCATAGATTAGTGTAAAACTGATGAGTTTTACACCTTGTAACTAGATCTCATCCCATATATATATATATATATATATATATATATATATATTAATTTTATTGAAATAAGTTATACTCTATAAACTTTAAAATGATCAATTGGTCATATGATTTTAACTCGAGTTCAATGTAAACTGCTGTAAACAAATTAAATTTGTTGATTTGTTTAAACTTTGAAAGAAGTTAAATTTATATGTTGATCAACCAAACGTGATCTACATATAACTTAAATTAATAAAATACAATACCACAATTTAAATAAAAAAAAAACAGTCTTTTAAAACAATGAATAGAATTCTTTTGTTTCGGTGATCTCCTGCGAATTTTTTCTTTACAGTGTCATTAGTTATAGCGCACAAATCACATGCGTCAGGGGATATACAACAAGATGGAGGACCAAAGAACTAGAGATGAAGTGGAAATAGCATCCACATAAATATTATTCATAACCATGAGTATATGTTTTCTCTACATATTTTTTCATCACTAGATAATGAGTGTAGGGGTAATTTAAACATTCATGACTCCAGGAGCATATTTAGAGGAGTATATAATTTTAACGTCTTTTTTAGGCTTAATACCTGCTTTAGCCCTTATATTTAAAGGAAAATTTTCAATTTCGCCTTTTTATTATTTATTGCTTAGCTTTTTCCCTCAGCTTTTATTTCGTCTGCATTGTTGAAACTTTGACATTTTTTGTTAAAATATAATGACATGGCAGAATCAAATTTTGCCATGTGTAAAAATAAAAAACATTGAAAATTATGAAAAAAATCTAAAAAATCATGAAAAATGAAAAAGAAATTTAAATCTTAAAAATCCAGAATTTGATTAAAAAATAGAATCTATATATTTTCCATTTTGGGAATTTTTAAAAATAAATTAAGTGTTGCTACAATTTTCTGAAGAATATAAATTCAAAAAATAAATTCTATTTTTAGTAATTTTTTTTACATTTTTATAATTTATTAAAATTTAAAATTTCAATATACTAAAAAATAAATTTAAAAAGGGTAAACTACAACGGAGGTCACTCAATTATAGGTAAGGTTACATTAAGGTCACCTAATTATTAAAAGTTACACTTTGGTCACTCAATTATGGGTAAGGTTATATTTGGGTCACCTGTCATATTTGAAGAATATATCAATTTAGTCATTTTTTCTTCCAAATCACTTGTATACCATCGTTAACACTAGAATACTTCATTTGAAATCACTAATTAATCTAATACACAAATTGATATATATTTTTTAAAAATGAAGGGTGACCCAAATGTAATCTTACCCATAATTGAGTGACCCAAGTGTAACTTTTAATAATTGGGTGACCCAAAAGTAACCTTACCCATAATTGAGTGACCCAAATGTAACTTTTAATAATTGGGTGATCCAAATGTAATCTTGCCTATAATTAAGTGACCTATGTTGTAGTTTACCCTTAAAGAAATAATAAAAAATATAAAATTTCAAAAAATCTAGAAATGAATAAAAATAACTCAAAAATCTTTTTATATTGAGATCCATTAATTGACCTAGTGGTCAAGAATGTTTATATTGTATTGTCTTGAGTGAATTCAAATCTTGAAATTTGCATTTAAAATGTAAAATATATATTTAATCAAAAAATATTTTATATTTTTTAATCTTTTTTATATTATAAACATTTTTATGAATTTTTAGTTTTTTTTAAATGAACACAATTGAAATTTAAGAAGTTATATAAATTCAAAAACATTTTTAAACAAAAAACGAATGGAAGTGAAGGGCCAAATGGCCCCAAAAAGTAGTAAAAGGCCAAAGTGAGAATTTTCCTAAAGTAGTGGGGCTAAAATAGGTATTAGGCCATTTTAGTGCAATGCTCCTATAAACTACTAAAACTCTTCATCGCTAATAAATCTTACCCGATAAGCGTTCTAATAAAAAAGCGGATTATGTTCATCTTAGGAGATACGTGTTCAAATTACTATGTATACATGGTGTATGCTCATAGTCAAAGAGTTAAGAATATTTATGAACAGATACTACCTTATATCATCTTTAGACTATTTAAAAAAAATATTAAGGGATTAAACACGCTTAAAACTTGCGTATTACGGATGCATATCTATTTGAGTGTGAGTTTTAAATTGAGGGTTTCATATTAATAAATAAAACTACTTAAATCTTTAAATTGTCATGAACAAGAGTATATCCATTTGAGAGTGAGTATTGAAAATCAAGCCTTTCTTTAAAGAAAAAAAAGACTCGTTTTAAGGGCTTCAAAATCCTTGGTTATGTTTCGAAACCAAAACTATAAATTTAAAAAATTGAGTCGTTTTGACTTTTGGAAAAGTACTTTAAATTTACGAGTAAAGTAAGCAGGTGTCGCAAAAAGGGGGTGAATGGCAGCTTCCAATGGCTTCTGTTTTTCTGAAAATCCACTTAATCCCAAGGTCCCCAATACCTTTTCAAGCTCCAGCTGTTAGTGGGTCAAAACTCGACTAAATTTGAAAAGATTAATTTTTTTTTCAATTATGAGTTATTTGAACATATTGAAATAATTCGTAAAAGTTTTGAGTTTGAGTTTTCTCAACTCAAAAAACTAAATTTTACGATTTAGTTAATAAATTTTTTCCAATTTTCTTTTATTTTAAGTTTATTTTAATCAAATTTGAACTACATATTAACAAATTATTGTAGAATACATGTTTAGCTTCAATTTATTTTTTAAAAAATAAATTTTATATTTTTAATTTATCCCCTGATTTTGTATGATTTTTTCGTTTCTTCATTTCTTCTTCCTTTTAAGTTCATTTTTTTTATCAAATTTAAACCAAAAAGCTCCTAAACGACTGTAGAATACATAATTAACTTCAATTCGTATTTTTGAAAATAAATTTTTTATTTTTTAATTTAGTCCCTCAACTTTGTATGATTTTTTCATTTCTTCCTTCATTTTAAGTCCATTTTAACCAATTTTAAACTACATGTCCATTACCACTACATAGTAATATCTATGTAACTTTAATTCATATTCTTAACAAATATTTTTTAAAATAGTTAGTCTTTTTAATTTTGCATTTTATTCAAATTGGTATTTCAACTGTCACTTTTGTAATTTTTTTCTTCTCATTAGTTCCTTGAGTTTTTTATACTTCTATCAATATTTTATCTTCAAAAGCTCGTTCCTTGAAAAATAACATTATAAATGTAATTTTAAATTTTAGATGATATTTTTATTATTATTAAATAACATTACAAATTTTACTCACATATGTAAAAAAGAATATGAAGATATATATACACCTTATATGACTACAAAAAAGTGTTTAAATTAGAATTAATTTAGGTTATAGCATTATAAATGATTACAATTAAATTTGTACATAACTTGACAACTCGACTCGAATTTTATACGCTCGAATTAAAATAATTTTAAATAAATTTAAGTCATAAAATATGACTCTTTAACTCGGATAATTTAAAAAAAAAATTAACTCAACTCGATAGAATGTTGACCCCTATTAATGGCGCTTTGTAAATGTCAGCAGAAGTTGGTTGAAATGGTGAGGCGTAGTATCCTCTTCAGAGATTTATATTAGTCATAAAAGGCGGTGATGCCCTAATCGGAAAATGGTCATGAAAAGCACCAAGCATTCAATTCAAGCCGTGTGGTTTTCAGACAAGAATCGTAACTGCCCCATCTCTACTCTTTTCGATCTTTTAACAAACCAATCCGATCTGCTTTTATAATTGTCACGAACAAAGCAGCCGCACTAGTAGATTTGGCCAGGAACAGGATTGTTGAGGGAAATGATACCGAAAGGCCGCGTAGGGAGAAGCATTAGGGCATAGAAGCATTCCCAAACGGTAGAGATTTACCCCTCCCCCCCAAAAAACAAAAAAACAAAAATCATGTTGGAAAAGCACTTATTAATCCAAACCTCGAAGATATTTGCTATTTCTCTTTATTGCTTGTAGCCTTGTAGGTTCCTGCCTACAACCTTGAATTTTGCTTGCCATATCTCCCCATTCCTACGAGGGGTTATCCTTATAATAGCACCCTAATGATTTAAATTTCTCGAAATAGCGTTTGGAGTTCTATATTTTTTAAAATAGCACTCTTATAGTGAATTTCATGTATGCACAACGAGTTATAATAAAAAAAAATTGAAATTTGTCACTCATGAACGGCGAGTTCAACTTTTTTAAAAAAAAACTAGTTCTAATTTAATTAATTAATTAACAAATGATCAGCAAATCTTAATTAGAGCTCGCCATGCATGTTAAGTGAGTTCCGCTTAATTTTTTGTTTAAGAACTCACTTCGTATATTCAATGTATTGAAGAACCAAAATGGAAAAAAAAAACTATTAAGAACGAACTTTGATATTTAGCTCCATGAATTGCAAAAAAGATATTGACATTAACTTATATAGACTTAATTAGAGTATAAGCTTTTGTTTCTTATCAATGTGGGATTCTTGGAGCTACAGAGTTTGCTACTAGATTTTAGCTTTAAGAATTCCAAATGATAACAGACAAAGGCTTACACTCTAACCATGCATATATAAGCTAATGCCTACATCATTTTTTTGCTATTCATGGAGCTAAATCTCAAAGTTAGTTCTTAATAGTTCAACATTTTTATTGTTGCTCTTCAATACATAGAAGATGTAAAGTGAGTTTCTAATAATTTATTTTTTTGTCCTTTAGTAAAAATGTTTGATTTTAAAAAATTACGACAAGTACTAATTAGGATTTGCTTAATTATTTGTTAATTAACTTATTAATTTAAAACACGAAAAAGATATCTTTTTTTAAATTTTTGAACTTGTCATGAATGCATGATGAGTTAAAAAATTTATTGGAACTCACTATGCTGTAAGTAGGGGTGTTTAAAAATATCTGATCCGATTCGATAATCTGTTGATCTGATCCAAAAATTCAAATATCTAAACCAATTTTTATTTATGGATCGGATATCTGATCCGATTTTAAATTTTCCGGATTGGATACGGATCACGATATAAGTTTTGGATTATCCGAAAATCTAAATATCCAAAATTTTAAAATTTCATGAATATTAATATTGTTATATTTAACAATTTGATGCTTGTTACTTATATCCGAAAATTAAAAAATCAAAATTTTCATAGACGTGAATCTTGTTATATTTAGCAATTTGTTGTTTGTTATATTCGAAATTTTGAAATATTCATAAATACAACCTTCAAATTCGAAAAAATAATTAAATTAAATTATATTTTCAAATAATCAGATATTTAAATATCTAATCGAATACGAATCACTATATACACAATAAACACCCCTAACTGTAAGATGCTATCCTGGGAAATATAAAACTTCAATACTATTTTGGTAATATAAGGTGTAACGGTACTATTTTAGGGATAACGCCTTCCTACAACTACTGGTTTAAATTAATTAATCAAAGCAGTAGCATATACACAAGGGCATGCCTTCTTGCCCCATGCTGATACATAATAGCACTATATTAAAATGCTAATAAAGTAATACTACTTGTCCATGACCGCTTTTTTAAATTATTTAATGAAATACTATATAAAACATTTATTCATAAAGATATCACGAATCCAACAAATTTTCTCAAATGACAAAAAAAATAATATTTATCTTAAAAATTTGAGTTCAAATCGCGTTATCTACAATCTGTATGCTTGTTAAAATCTTATAATTACCTTAATACTATTAATTTTTTAATAAAAATGTCACATTTTTATCAGGTATGTCACGTAGCATAAATATGCCCCAAATCAAACACACTATTTGAAAGTGTTCGACGAACTGTTCGTATAATGTTCGTTTATTAAGCTAAATAAATGAGTATGAACAAAATTTTATGTTCGTTTAATAAACGAACGAACACAGACATAGGTGTGTCGGTTCGTTTATGTTCACAAACAAGCTCGTTTATAGGCTTGCTTATAAGCTCGTTTATAAGCTCACTTATAAGCTTGTTTATAGGATGAAAAATGCTTGTGGATGTAACTAAATTCTACTTTTTGTTGTTGCTAATGATATTATATAAGTTCATGTTGAAATGTAAATTTTATTTTGTTGCTTTTGTTTTATTTATTGTTAATTTTATATATATATATATATATATATCACTAATAATATCTAGGTGCCACATTGAGGTGGACGTTAGACTCGGCGTGAGAACTAAAATATCATAGGAGGTGCACTCAGTTAGTAGAAGTGTAAATGAACCGAGCTTGAACGAATAAAACTTTGTTCATTTTCGTTTGTTTATTTTTAAAGATGTTCATGTTCCGTTCGTGTTCGTTTAAGTTTTTAATATTGTGTTCGTATTCGTTTATTTATTTTTGTAGGTGTACGCGTTCGTTTGTTTAGTGTTCACGAATGTGCTCATTTAAGTGTTCGCGAACGTATTTGTTTATTCGTTCGTGAACATATTCGTTTATGTGTTCAGAAATATTAATTAATATATATATTGTTTATTTTATTAAATAATTCCAATATATATTTTCGTTTCAATTGAGATAATTATTTTTTCCTATTTACCATCTTCGTTGTGACTGAAAGTTAAAAATAAACTCATCAAAACTACACGAAACATAGTAAAAATAGCGTTAACAAAATCGAGAAATTTATTTAAAAAAATAATATTAAAATTAATAAGAAAATAATAATCTTTTAAAAGCCTCGTTCAGTCAACAACACAAGATTATCTTAATTAAATGATCTCTTTTTCAGACCACGTGTAATACGTAAGATAAAAGCATGACTAGTCAAACACATATTCTTAAGGTGTTGGTTTGTTTTTTTGAATAGTTAAAGTCTTTTTTAATAGTCTAAAGGTGATTACAAGATAATATTTATTTATACATATTTTTAATATTTAACAATGTGCATACACCTTATAGATAAAACGATTTGAACTCATATTTTCTCGGATGTATATTATCTGCTTTTTTACTAAAACATTTGTTGGGTTCATAGTTAAGGTGTTGTTGAATGTGCACATCTTTACTCTACATGGCAATTTAATCGAAAAGAGTATTATTTTCGTGACTAATTATTTTTATACTATTTATTAAGTAATTAAAAAATTATTATTTGAGTAATAAAACTGTCCACGTCTATCTGACTTCTTTGGTTTTGGCAATATTGGCCAAATATTCTCTTTTGGGAATTTATTTGGAAAAGCACTCTCCCCAAAACAAGATTTGGAAAAATACCCTTTTTCGGCCCACGTAGGTACTACTTGCGTTCTGTCAGACGCATTATTCGAATATTTTAAGAAATAAAACGAACTCACGACCCATAAGACACGAGTTCGGTGTGATTTTCAAACAAATCGACGCTATTTTCAAACGAATCAACGAGATTTTTTCAAACTGAACTCGCGGCCTATAGGACGTAAGTTTTGTGTGTTGCAGTTGTTTAAACAGAGCTGGATATGCATGTTTAAGGTGAATTTGCATGGTGTTGGTGAATAAATTTTCGTAGTTTTGTACTTTTAAAGCATACTACTGATACATCTCTTGAAAATAGTATAAAAATCGACGTGTATAATGCATTGTAAAGGCTGTAGAAATTGCGTTAAAAACGATATATTGCCATGTTTCTTTGCATGAAGAACATGGAAACATGGGTCGGTAGTCATGTTTTAGTCGATATTGTGGTACGCTGCGGGTTATTTTTCCTTGTTAACTAATTTTCACGTCATAGTACGAGAACACATGCTTATAATGGTTCAAAAATTGGGGCGTATAAGGCATCATAAAGGCTGTAGAAATCACGCTAAAAACGCTATCTAGCTATGTTCAAAAGCCTTAAAAACATGGGAACATGGGTTGTAGTCAAGTTTGAGTCGGTTTTGTAGTATGTTGAAAGATATTTTTTCTTGCTATTTAACTTTCACGTCGTAATACGGGAACACATGTTTACAATGGTTCAGAAATTGAAGCGTTAAGGTTGTAGAAATCGCGTTAAAAATGCTATGAAAACAAGAAATCATAGCTTGGAAGGTTGTTTATGATAATTATAAATGAACAATACACTTAGAAGTACAATTAGTTGAATCGAGGATGGGTCCTATAAGGATATTTTCTGATGTCGTGTCCAGGGTTCCTACAATTACTGCACAACTTAAGTTGTCCAGTCCGTTCTCGAGGAACCATATCCTCGGCACAGTGAATCCTAGTTGACTTTGGGCGACCTTTTTTTGTTGCGTTACATGGATTCATCTGGCCGCATCTTAGGTTCATCGTCAACCACATCACGATCATGTTCATTTCTGATTGGAGGAAACTCGAATTGGTATACCTTGAATACGTTTTCAAGTCGGTACACAAGATCAACGAGTGTCATTGCGTCGAAATGAACGGATGCACATGTAGCAAAGACGTGCGCACACAGGTACTTGAATGTCTGGAAGATGCCACAATCGCATATTTTTTCTTCTAGATTAATAATATAATTATTCTGTGATATTCTTCAAGCAGTCGGGAAAATTCAGTAACCATAAAGCAATGTTCGTAACGAGAGAAACATGTTGCACCCATCGTGTTTGCGTGCACACGGTATATTTGAAATTTTCGCTAGAGATTTGGATGGAATGTGTGGCCACCTGCCATCCAATTCGTTGCTTGTTTTCTGAGGTTTGCAAAAAGAGCAACGAGTCGATAATATGTTGCCTTAACAACGTATGTGATAGGTAAATGGTACATTCCCTTCAGAGACGAATTGATCGCCTCAGCCAAGTTTGTTGTCATGTGACCATATCGACGACCCCCATCATAACATCACAGTCATTTCTCCCTCGGGATATCTACAAGATAGTTATATCCAGCTAAATTTCTATCTCTCAACTCTTCTAGCAGCTCCTAAACCTGATCTACTCGGTGTGCATTGCCTATTTAATAAAAGACAGTATGGTTAACGAGAAATAATAGTAAAAGCTATATTAATTAATAATTTTGAGAGTGAAAGGCGTACTCGTGCGAAAAACCATTATACGCTCATCATCATTCTTATATCTCTAGTAGTAATTGGCAACAATGTGTCGTAGACAGTACCGGTGATGAATATACGGAGGTTCCCAATACTGGCCCAAATGTTGGATTGATCCTCATATCCTTGTGCCTTTGTCTGAAATAATACATATCCCGTCTTCTCTTGACCGCAGAACCCGACATAAGACATGCGTACACAAGTTGGTGAGAGAAAACGTCCACGAAGGGATATTTTCCTTTTCAACGATTGTGAACGCTGCAGGAATGCATTTTTTATTATTGTTTTATGTAACTGCCAGTAGAAGGATCTGGGTGTATCTGCCATACAAGAATGTGTCGTTGATCTGCAACATGGCTTGCAGTGGTAGAAAGCCTTAACGCATTGTGGGAATATCCGGAAAAGGTAAAAAAATTGGCACTCCCTAACTATGATCCGATCATTGTAGTATCTTGGCTTTGTCTCTAGTTGCACAATAGTTAATGGGTTGCATTCTGCATCACCTTCAGCTACGTTCGCAGCTCGCTGTACAATTCCTCCCACTGCCCATACAGTTGTTGGACAACACGATATCTTACAAACCATGCCTTATCATATTTAACCGTGTATGTAAATTGAGATTTAATCGAAGCTATACATACTGGCACAGATACGTGTCAATCTACTTTCACGAGTGGGAAGATATGATCAGCAAGCGCATGCACATCCAAGTTAGGATGATCTTGACTCAGGCTTGCCACGGAGCATGTATGAAGTCTGCCATATCTTGTTATCTACCACAAGTTGTTTATCCTCTTCAACATGATACACGGACCCTCCATTTACATTTGTCATACTTGTGAGGGCATTCGACGATGTATTTGTTTGCTTTAGTTTTCCTCACTGTGGATGTAACTGAGTTATGTATGTTGTAATGCTTGATCGCAGCCTCCTCAAGTTTTTTAGTCCTGAAGACCATTCCACTTTTGAGTTCACCATCATTCCTGACATACGTCTCGTAGAACAGAATTCTGCCAGCTTTGCAAGAATGTATTTTCTATTATCGTCTTGTGTAATTGCCAGTAGAAGGATCTGGGTGTATCTGCCATACAAGAATGTGCCATCGATCTGCAGCATGGCTTGCAGTGGTAGAAAGCATTGACGTATTGCAGGAATATCCAGAAAAGGCAAAAAATTGGCACTCTCCAACTATGATCCGATCATTGTAGTATCTTGGCTTTGTCTCTAGTTGCACAATCGTTCATGGGTTGTATTTCTACATCACCTTCAGCTACTTTCGCAGGTTGTTGTACGATTCCTCCCACTGCCCATACAGTTGTTGGATAGCACGATATCTTACAAACTATGTCTTATCGTATTTAACCGTGTATGTGAATTGAGAATTAATCGAAGCTATACATATCGGCACAGATACATGTGAATTTGCTTTCACGAGTGGGAGGATATGATCAGCAAGCACATGCACATCCTAGTTAGGATAATCTTGACTTAGGCTTTCCACGGAGCATGTATGAGGCTTATCGTATCTTGTTATCTACCACAGGTTGTTCATCCTCTTCAACGTGATACACGGACCCTCCATTTACATTTGTCATACTTGTGAGGGCATTCGATGATGTATTTGTCCGCTTCAGTTTTCCTCACTATGAACGTAACTGAGTTGCGTATGTTGTAATGCTTGATCGCAGCTTCCGCCAGTTTTTTAGTTCTGAAGACCATTCCACTTTTAAGTTCACCATCATTCCTGACACGCGTTTCATAGAACACGAATTCTGACAGCTTTGCAGGATTCCTAACATGGCAGGTGAACTCACGTCTAGCCAACCGTGAGTTCGCTCAGCTTTTATCAAATATAAAAAAGCCAACATCATCAACGTGTAACATTATTCCAAATTTCGTTTCCTTTGCTTACAAAATACAAAGTATGGCTCGATTTTCTGCTACCGTTTTCTTCTGTGGAACTTATACCTACACATCTTTTAACGAAAAAATCACAAAAGATGCTCTATTTGACTTGATTTCAACACGGTTCAGCGAGTCAACAAACCAAAAAAATTATGCCTTGCATGTCAAAGTACCAGTCGCCGAGCTTGGCCCAGAAGAACATTATATGCTAACACTATCGAATGAGAGAGATATACACAGAATGTTTCGGTCATACAAACGTGTTGGGTGTACAAACATCAAGCTCACTGTACAATTTGATGAGGGCTCTAGTTCATCTACTAGGCCATCAACTACCCCCTATTTCGAAGATGAAGATGCGTTGTTAACACAGAATTATAGGAGGCTCCAGGAGAAAGAACAAATATTGGAGGAACTAAACTTAACATCTGACATAAGTACAGACTACAAGGACACCGAATCAGATTCCTCATCCATTCATTTTAGCTAGGCTTAGTAATTTAAAGTCGGTGTAGTTATTTCAATTTACTATCGTGTAGCACGTTTCGTTAATCTATTTTTTCTACATCCCACCAATTAACAAAATCACTAAAAGAACTAACATTTCGATTAACAAAATCAAAAAAGATGCTTACTTACATTACAAAATAAAACTTACATTTCAACATGAACTTATATAACATCCTTACAAACAACAAAATTAAACACATATTTTCTTGTAACTGATAACCCACCAAAAGTTGTAACTCGCGATATAAAATGTAACCGATACCCCACCAAATTCTGTAGCTCACCAAATTTGATTACACGCAAAGCTTCATGAATTTCGTGGTACCAGTCATTTTATATCTGCAGTCTTGACCCCGACCACATCAAATGCACTTGTTGCGGGATTTGTCTAGCATCAAGGCCTCGACCAAAGAAGGCATCTTGTACAACACCAGGATTAGGTTGGCGACATTGTAACCGGTCAATTGTATCTCTAACACATACCCATTCTTCGACAATGTGAACAATCAAACATTTTGAGGTCCCCAGGAATGCCACAATTTCTAACCCACTTCCATCATCATCTTCAATGGTAGGGGCTTTGACTACAGTTACATATGGTGGTCTTCATCTAGCCTCAATGATGCATGTGTAAATATAAGTTACTGACACCCTCGAATAAAAGGTTAAGAAGTATACCGGCACTTTAAGAATACCATGTATTTCCAGATATTGTGATTTATCATTCATCTTGAATAAAAAGACGCAACACATATCTCAGCAGAGCTGGTATCCCACCAATACCATGTACTCATCATATAAATGCAACTACATATACCAAAAAATCACAATACTTGGGAAATCTCTTTCCAAATTTTTTTTTCCGGATAAGTGGTATGTTGCCATAAGTAGTTACAATATAATTGAAACATCCACTACATACGACACCAAGTTCGGGCTGAGTTTTATAGAGCGAACTCGTTTCTTACCAACCGCGAGTTCCCCTGATACGTCAAGAATCCTAAACTCGTGTCTTACAGACCGCGAGGTCTATTGGAGCCTAGTATTGTGCCCTTAAACATGTTTTCATGAATTGGGCAGATGACCAAGCTTCGTGGATTTCGTGAGCCAGCTAAGATGGCCAGTTCTACCCATTGATTGTGTACTACGACCATGATAAGGGCTTTGACTACGGTTACATACGGGGTTTTTAACCTAGCCTCCAATATTGAGGCATAAAAATAAGTAACTCGCGGCCTGGAACAAAAGGTTAAGACCTTCGCATGCACTTCAAATAGACTTTGATTTTCTAGATATTGTGATTTGTCATTGTCGTTTCTCGTAAAAAAAACACCGAACAATCATCTGAACAGAACTGGTAACCGACCAACATCTACTCATCATATATATGCAACTATAAATACCGACAAACCACAATATTTGAGATTTTTTTTACAAAAGAATTTTCCAGATACATGGTTTGTTGCAATTGGTAGATACAATACAATCGAAAACTTAAAGCACTACAATGCAGTTGATTTTTTTGCTTTGAATCTGCACAAAACTCGAGTTTGGGCAACAACGAATTTTGCACATGACTCAACGTTCTTCAGGACGCGAATTACTTATGACATGTTATTTCTGACGTGTCAGGCGCAAGCAAATTTGCATTTGATAGGATGGGAGTGTAATCCGCATTTTCAAATTTTAGATACTAATATAAAAAAGAATAATACTTTTGTTACCCGCTCGCGTTTGTTATCGATGCGTTTGGCATAACTATTTCATTAAAATCGTTCGAAAAAAATAAATGTGAAAAATTTAATACTAAAAAATTATAAACTAAAAGAAATATTTCATTTGAAAATAACCACAATGTACAACTAAAATTATTAAAGAAAGGAAAAAATATAACTATTGATGCCTATGTCTACCGGTACCACAACCCGATGGACGCCGAGGTCGATCAGGATTGCATTAACGACGAAAGGGCTCAAATTGCTGCTCATCATCATCGTTGTCATCGTCCTCATTCCTGGTTCTATCTCTAGCAGTACCACTCGTTCCACATGGCCCACTTGTGAAGAATAGGGACTGCGGTGGTGTTTGCTGAACAAACTTGGGCCCAAAATCGGTTGCCAGCGGTTAAAACATATACAAAGGTACGAAAGCTGTAGGAGCACTTGGTGTCCCACTCATCATGGCCGAAAATGAATTGTACGAGTTGCCCACAACAGGCGTGAAAAACCTTTTTGTCGGACTTAACGGCGGATGAAATGATGAGTGCATCGAGATGGTAAAAGCTTGTGGTGCTGAGGAGGTAGAAGCATTTTTTCTCCTCGACAACGAAGTAGCGTCAAAATTTATACGGGTTCCCCTTATACGTTCAGTGTGAGGGCGTTTGCATTGCACACGCTCAATGACGAACGCTTACTCCTCTAGAGTCAAAAGATTTGGTTTCCCATTTACTTAGTACCACGCAAAGTAATCGTGGCTGACCGACCAATCCACCTACCACGCAATATCAAAATTTTATTTTTCTTTATAAATATAAACTACGTTCAAATTGATAAAACATTAAACCAATTAAAATTATTTTACCTCGAGCTTCCCTTGTCGAGTGAGCCTATGTAATTCGTTAAAATTTGGAGGGTTCTCTGGCATTCTTTGGACACAACCAAACTGCCGTAAGACGAGATCGCTCGGATGCCACTCAACTGTAGCGTAGAAGATGAGTGATACCTTCGCTGTCCAAGCAATCTTCGTCTCGTTTGAAAATTCTGGCAAACATTCGTGGATACTTGGATCCGCATACAGTATACACAAAAATTGTACAATATACAATTATAACTGAAATTAATAAACTTTATTTTAAATAAATACATCAAATTCAATATTAAATTCAAACTCCAAATATTTACCTGATTCCCGTATTCATTCTCAATATCCTGTCTGATACCCTTCAGACCTTTGGCCAGACCAACATGACTTAAATTACCGTTCCACCTACACAACAACAAACATAACTTTAATATTAAAAAATGGCTATTAAAAATATTTATTTTTTAAAAATATATATATTTACTTTTTTGCTTACCTCTGGCATAGTGGAAAATATATAGACTCGGCACGCTCAGTTCAGGGTGTAAAAACAACATTCTGAACTATGCCCAAAACTACAACAACAGAAGATAACCTCCAATGTCGTGCTTCTCTGGATTGGCGCTCTTACATATCTCCCTAAAGAGAAATGCCAGTACCGCCGATCCCCAGCTCAATCTACTAGCATCATCAAAATCCCGCAAATGTCGCAACCACAACATTTGTACTTTATTGCCCGATTTGTCGGGCACCAATATCTCTCTAATTATTTGTAGAATATGAGCGCGAGCATATTCCTACAATAGGGAAAAAAATATTAACATATGAAAATTTAATTATTTAATTAATATTCACAAAAAATAACATTATTTACCATCTTCACTTCTTCGTTCGCGTCATCCGATAAATGGCTATAATTTTCCTGCAGCCACATCAGAAACACAGAGCCACCATCCATCATGTCTGGCCCAGCCCCTAGCAACTCAAAACACAGGTCACGTCAGTCACCACTACTGCGACCAATAGTAGCCTTTTCGTCAACCGACAAACCGAGAATATGTGATACATCCTCCAAGGTTATAGTCACCTCACCGCACAAAAGGTGGAATGTGTATGTTTTCGGCCTCTACCTCTCTACAAGCGCGTTGATCAAATCAACATCCAATTTCGCACCTTCAATGATTTTCGATGCGTGCAAAAATCTGGCCCTCGAGATATAATCTTCTAGACGTGGGTCAGGTTCTTTCGTCATTCGATTATAAAAAACCTTCAAATGACGTTCCATCTTATCCTAAAAAAATTAAACAACCACAAATTAATTTCAATTTCAAACTACCATACAATTTTTTTAATAAAATATAACAAAATAAAAATTGAAAATACTAATTTAAAATAAATAAATAAAACTTACATTTCTCCTCCAATAATCGAAAACGTGTTTTTCATCCAACCTTATCAACCTCGCCATTACTTCAAACTCGAGATATTAATTGAGATATTTTCATGAAAAATTTACTAGAGAGGGAATTGAGAGAGATTTTTTTTGTGTGTGAATAAAGGGGTGGGTAAGGGTCTATTTATAGCAGAAATCGCACCGGTTCAAATGCGAGTAATTAAGAAAACTCGCGTCATGTATAACGCGGATTCAGTAATTACCCAGGAACACACATTTCGTGTAGCACGAGTTCTTTGTATTTTCAACGCAGTCATTTATTTTTCAACTATTCATATTCTACTGCGATAAATTCTCGTTGTTTCGTCTGATTATCTCGCTGAACTCGCATCCTATTATGCACGAGTTCTTTTAACTGAATATTTAAAAGACGCCGTCGGATAAGACATGCCACATCACAAGCAACTCGCGTCCCGCGTATCACGAGTCCTTAATTCGCGCCTTCTGGAACGCGAGTCATTCTTACTTGTACCGAATGGGGGGTATTTTTTCAAATAATTTTCAAAGGGGGTGTTTTTCTAAGTTTTTCCCAAAAAAAGGAATATTCAACCCTTTGGTTTTGGGAATTTGTTGATTGATTGATTGATTCCTTTGTTATAAACATATCAATTATTGCAAACATCGGTTTCTTTTGTACCATGTCAAAACCGTGGGAATAATTGTTTATTAATACCAATTGTGTTTTTTTGTTGGAACATACAACTTCAAGTACAAGTGTACAACGTTAACATGCTTTTAACCTCTCTTTTTTTTTTGGAAAAAAGATGCTTTTAGGATTAGAATTGAGATTGGGATTGGAATGAGATGAGGGCCACAAACGCTAAGGCCACGCTCTCTTGATCTCTTCTGCTCCTTCAAGAGTCGATCATTCCGATTGCACGGTCAAGAAAGTTACTTGAATAAATAATCTAAGAATTATTATTTAATACATTATTAATTAAAAATTTAGTGTTTTTATACCAATATATATATATATATTATAGAGATAAGATATGTAGACATAATATATATTAGTTTTATACATTGTTACGATAATTTGATGAGTGAAAATCGATGGTTGAGTTTTGTAGTCGAAAACGAAAAAAAACAAAAAATAAGCTAATTGATTTTAATTTAAAAGTTTTAGTTTCAACTATTAAACTTAATAAATCTAATAATCCAAGACTCTTGTGAAACTAAAGTGTACCCTAACTCATTAACATAAATTATCTTTCTTATGTTGACTCACTTGATTTTTATTATTTTTGAAAGGTATTTTAATAATCAACTTAAGAGTTGACCCATGGTTAGAGCCCGAGGATTGTGCGTTTGATAAACCCGTTAACCCACTATTTCCTTCATGAACCTCGCCACTAAACCTGACACCAATTTCTGGCGCTTGTCTCAGCCATGGACTCGACGGAGGAGTTACACGGCGCAGTGGAGCTTTGAGCGAGTTGTCCCAGGCCAATACGAACACAATTTTTGGATTAGCAACACGAATAGGGTAGTAGCTTTCCCCATGACCCAGAATTCCACACAGAAAGTAAAATAAGTCAGTCGTTCATATTCAAAGCGCACAAAATGATGCTTACCGGAAGGTAGGAGCAATTTCTTCCGACGTTTTAATGGGATTCGTATATCTATCCAAACTTGAAATCGCAATATCTCTTTGTACCCCAACGCAATGTTAGTAACATCATATTCCAAGAAGGTGCCGATAAAGTTTCCAAGAGAAATAATCACCCTTTTAGAGATAAAGCCATGTGGGACTTCATGCGTACAGACCCAATAGTTGAGATGAAAGAGCGGGATCGACTGAGGGGTTTCCCTAACATCTAATCGATGAAGGATTAATAGATGAGAATTAAAATTTCACGGACCACCGGAGGCAATACGGTCGACATCCACAACATTGAATAGTCGGAACAAGAATCTGCCATCCCCAATATCAAAAATCGTGATTCCACAGACAGGGTGCCATAGATTGGCCAGAGTGGCTTGCATAAAGGGTGTTAATCACACTAGAGGTTAAGAATCTACTCACAAAGCAGAACTCAGAAGTGGGGATCAGTTTAGATTCCAAAGGCTCCACTTGAAGTACATCATTCTCACCTTCAGTGATAGTCAGACTTGCAAGATTATCATTCACAATAGCCATGGTTGGATCAAAAAAATCAAAGAACTTGGAACAACCAAGAAGAAAAAGGGAAAAAAGGGTGTGCCACAAGAGCAGAGAGAGATGCCGCAAGAGCATATTATAATTTTGTAAATTATTAAAGCTAACTGAAATTATTTAAAACATTGACAGTAAAAAAGAATAATAGAGATAAATAGAAATAAATGATAAAATATTAATAGAAATAAATGATAGAGATAAAAAATTGGCTGACACACCGTTCGTCATTTATTTCTATTAGGACAATATTAATTAGGGTCTTACTTGGTCGAAACACCATTCGTCGTTTATTTCTATCATGACACGCCGGTGGATTATTTATTTCTATTTATCTCTATCATAAACACCATTTTTATGGCTAAACGAGTATTTTTGCCCTCGAGTTCGACCAAAAAATCAATTTAGCCACCTGTAAAAAACCACACTCAATTAGGCCCTCCAGTTCGTAAATTGCATCAAATTAACTCTTTGACTGACGTTGATTGTTACATTGTTGACGTGGCAATTAATAGTGTTGATGTGGCGGTCTACGATGCTAGCATGACGGTCTACGATGATGACATGGTAGTACGTCGTGGGATGATGATGCAGTAGAGGGGCTGAATTGATTTTTAACCGAATTCAATGACATAATTGATTTTTTTGTCGAGTTAAGGGGCATAATTGATTTTAGTTGAATGTTTGATAAATTATTTAATATTTAAGTTAAAAAACAAGAATTTAGGAAATTACTAAAATTTTAAAAATATTAAAACTAGATAAATAATTTGTTTAAATTTCAAGTTAATTTAATTGATTTATTTAGTTTTTGAATAAAATAGGATAAATAATTTGACTTTTTGAGTTTAACTTTTACAAAGGGATATATAAAAAGTCGATTAACAAATTTGTGTAAATATCCCTTCGATCCCTGATAATTTTAAAAATAAGTAAAGTGAGAACTCTAAAAAATTAAAATATTATTCAAAAATTTGTTTTATAAAAATTCATGAAATATTCAAAAAATATTAAAAATAAAAACTAATATAAAAAATTAAAATGTATTAGAAATTATAAAATGATAAAATTTAAAAACAAAAATTAAAAAATGTTTATAAAATATTAAAAAATTGAACATTTTCATCAAAAAAGTATTTACTTTGTCAGTCTGAGTATTACCATTCATTAAACAAATTTTCAGTGTAATCAATATTGTATTTGAGTAAAAATAAAACTCAAATTTTCTTTGGCTTTTCTACATCAAATTGATGTTTGTTAATATTTGATGTAGAAAAATGAAGGTAAATTTTAGATTTTTTACTACTCTAATACAATGATGATTCCATTGAAAATATGTTCAAGAAATATTTAACCAGAAGTAGTAAAAGAAACTTTTCCGATGGTTTATAAATATATATTTTTTAATTTTTTATACTTATAACTTTTTGATATTATTTTCAAAAAAAAATAATTTTTGATATTTTTAATTTTATTTTTTACTTATTTTTTTAAAGTTATTATAGTGGTTTTATTTTTAATATTTCATGATTATTTAAATATTTTTAATTTTTTAATAATTTTTAATTTTTTAGCTTAAAGATTAAACAAGTTATCAAACTTTTAATTAAAATCAATTATACCCCTAAACTCAGCAAAAAATCAATTATGCCCTCAAATTCCGTTAAAATAATCAATTCAGCCCTTCTACCACGTGATTATCACGTGTGTACTATTATGTCGTCATCATTGATTATCACGTCAACATTGTGGACCACCATGACAACACTATTAATTATCATGTCAGCACCGTTAACTACCACGTCAGCATTGTACGGTTAACGTTGGTCAAATTGATGCAATTTGTAAACTAGATTACCTAACTGGTGCGTTTTTTTATGATGGGCTGAATTGATTTTTGGGTCGAACTCATGAACAAAAGTACCGCTTTAGCCTTTTTATTTAGTTGAGCGATTTGGATGGCCTAATTGGTGTTTATGATAGAGATAAATAGAAATAAATGATCCATTGGATAAGATTTTGGCTATCTTCTATCAGAAAAAAACATTATTTAGGGTCTTACTTAGCCGACACACCGTTCATCGTTTATTTATATCACGACACGTCGATGGATCATTTATTTCTATTTATCTCTATCCTAAACACTAATTTTTTATTTAGTTAAACGATTTGGTGTTTATACAAACTCAACAAAAAATAGTGTTTATAATATAGATAAATAGAAATAAATGATCCATCGGATAAGATTTTGGCTATCTTCTACCAGGATTAATTAGGATCTTACTTGGCCTTTAAGACTTGTTTTTTATTCCTTTATTAAGCAAATAGAAATAAATAATTAAAGGGAAATAGATAGCAACCAAACCAAACCGTCGGGGAGTGAATGACAAGTCATTATCATAAGGCAAAATTATCCAAATATTGTTCTTTAATTTTTTTTCTCTTGATTTTTTCTCAACAATATGACACTCCCCACTTTAATTTCAACAATATGACACTTTTTATAGTAAACAGAAGTCGAATTGCTTTCAACCCATTTTTGAACAGAATTTTTTCAAAAAATATTTAAAAAAATCAAGTTGAAGTCGGATTGCTCTTTCTCCGACTTCAAACAGTGACCGGATCATCCATATGCTGCCACGTGGTAGCCACACAAGGTAGCATACACTGTTGAAAGGCGGACTGCCCTCCATCCGACTTCAAATGATGTTCGGCAGAGGGCAGTGGTGCAAGTGCAGTGGCATGCATGACATGCCTGGGGAAGGGAAAGGGTTAAAATTATTATTTTTTATTTTGTATGATTGATTGGATGGTGTAGTGCAGTGATAAGGTTGATTTTTAGGTTTAGGAGTAAAAGGTGGTAGGATGTTTTTAAAATCTAAATGTTATAATAATTTTAAGTTATATAAGAGTAGTATAAATTTTTTTATTTAAAACTTATTAGTGCAGATAAAAGTGGTGTAGGGGTATGTAAGGGGAAAAATTATAGTTTTTGTTTTAAATAAGTTATGTTGAAGATAATTTGTTAGAGAAAAAATTGAGTGAAAATTTGAGTAAAGAAGGAGAAGAAGAAAGTTTTCGGAAAAAAATATTGTCAGTTGATTTGAAATATTGATTTTATTTTATCCATCTAAGAATTCCAGTTGTTTGAAATTTAATTTTTATGTTAGAACGATGAACGTTTTATTTTTGTTTAGGATTATAATAGTGGTGTTCAATTAGATAAAAACAATTCATAATAATATAATGTAATTAGTATTTTTTGAGAAATTAGTTAGTTTTATAAAGTCTATTCAAATATATATATTCGAAATAATTCTGTAAATAAGTAGTATATTTTTAGATGGTTGTTATGTATAGTTTAAAATTAGGTTTAGTGACATTTTAGTTGTTCATTTTGATTTGTGTATTATAATTGAAAATATATATTTTTCTGAACATGCAGAGAAAGTGAGCAACAACAGGTTTGTGGCGATTGTCCATTACAATGGACAAATTGTGAAAACTGATGTCGATATTGTATTTGAATCTGAAAGCCCTACAAAGATGAGATTTGAAAAGGAAATCACGCTTCGAGTAATGAAGGAGAAAATATCCGAGAAAATTGGAGCTGAGATTCATGGTTTGCAGTATCGGTGATTGACATGTCACATCTAGTCAGATATTCCGCGATAGCTCTCGAAGATAATACAAATGTTGGAATAATGATTGTAGAGCATGAATCTATGGATATTCTAAATGTCGAGTTGTTTATTGAGGTGCGTGATATTCCTAGCCCATCTAGAAACGTAGTTGGGGAATCTAGTCAAATGAGTTTCAGTAATGGATTTGATATGTCCCGGAGGCAGTTTTTTCGCAATGTTGGCAATTGGGACATCTAGTGGATTTCATCAAGGTGGGTCGTCGACATATGCAACATCACACGGGCTGATTGTTGATTCAGTTGTTGATCTGACTGTTGATGCTAATGTTGAGAACCTACGAGGTCGATGGGGAGAATCACTTGAAGATTCCAGCGAAGATGGAGATATTAAGGATCCCAATTTGCTCCTTAATGACGTTGTTGATGCCCTTAATTTTGGTGTTGATGCCCCTAATTTTGGTGTTGGAGAACCGAGAGCGACATTACATTCTATGAACCTCCTCTTCATATGAACTCCGTGGATTTCGATGCGATGAGGGCACCGCAATTCCCAGACATGCCCCAATTAACATCGATTCAACATGGCGAATTATTTGTTAGGCTTCAATTTAATGAAAAGAATGAAGCTATATTGGCAATTAAAGAGTATAGCATCATGCAGCATGTGGACTACGTGGTTATAAAATCCACCCCGAGGATTTTCTTTGTGAAGTGTGTGAAATATGGTCAAGGGTGCAATTGGAAGATTCAAGTGTCGAAGCTTAAGAGGATAGATCGTTGAGAGGTCACAAAGTACTACAACGATCACACATGTTTACGAACATCCATCGACCAAGACCACACCAAATTGGCCTCGAATGTAATGAGCCATCATGTGATGAAGTTGGTCAAAACAAATCCAAGGGTTCCTGTTTCAACGATTCAGGCAACCATTGTGCAACAATTTGAATATCAAATAAAATACAAGAATGGGTGGTGCGCAAGGGATAAGGCATTGCATTCAGTGTACGGTGATTATGATAAGTCGTATAATAAGCTACCGACTTTATTATAGCAATGACACATTTCATCCCAGGTACCATAGTAAGGTATCAAACAAAGGATGTATACGACCGACAAGGCCAACTGCTTGAAGGGTATAAATTTTTCCATCGACTATTCTGGGTGTTCAAGCCATGCATTGAAAGCTTTCCATTTTGTAAGCGTATGATCCAAGTCGATGGCACGTGGCTGTACGGGAGATACTCTCATATACTGTTGATTACTATTGTGCAAGATGGTGAAAACAATGTCATTCTGATTGCATTTGCAATTGTCGAAAGAGAGATGATGAAAGCTTGGATTTTTTAACCAATTTACGTGACCATGTTGTCCGAGAAGATGGGGTTTGCATTATATCTAATCGAGGGACAGTTATCAAAGCAGCAATTAATCGAGAGAGAAGTCGTTGGACACCTCCACACGTATACCCTGCATACTGTGTTTGTCACATCGGTAAGAACAACTACGAGTAGTTCAAAAATCAATACCTTCGTAGTGAGATTTTAAGCATATGTAAGTATCATTTTTTCAAACACTGTTATATATGCCCATCCAATTATGTGCTTTGATTTTTCTAGATGCTAACAACATATATCATGACATAGGATATCAACTACTACGGCCAGAATTTGAGAGGAAGATGGCAAATTTACAGAAATACGACGAGCGTGTTTGAAGTTCGGCCAACAGTATCGAGAGAGAAAGATGAGCCCAATCGGCTAATGGAAGCCAAATTGCCTCAGCACCTTATCGACAAAGTGAAACTCGAAAATCGCAAAGTGGATCAACGGTGTAACATTACACGACTGATCAAAATCATTCATCAGATCATTCGGTACAAAAATGCCATCATCGTTGTACGACATCCAAATAAACTACAAAATAAGGATTATTATAATAAGACATTTTGCCTCTAACTATAACGTAAATAATAAACTGTAAATATTTAACTAAAATGTAAACAATACATTTAATTAGATACATGCTCTTGACAATACAAATCAATATGGGCTCTAAATACTCTCAAGTTGTTGTTCGCCAATCCCATGTGCGCTTTTTTCTCGCACCATCTGCATACAAATCACAATAATGTTTTAAAAATAAATAAATTTAATTTAAAAATTTAACTCAAAATCGGGATAATTACCTAGAAACAAGAGGGAACTGAATTGGTGTTCGAGTAATCGGTGTCCAAAAGGGAAGTTGCTACCAAGCACACGCTTGCAGCAACAACAAACATCCACCAATACCCCGAAACTTATGACCATTTTCTATTTTAGCACCCTTGCACAACTCACGATACAAGAACGCTAATATGGCCGATCCCCATGTTTGGTAACGTTGGTACACCCCATAGCGCAGGGAAAAAATTATCCGGCGTATTCCACCAGTGATCTATGTATGAGGAACGAATCCAGAGTGAAAAGGGATGAAACATTACCTTAATTAAATCTGAAAACCGTAGGGAGTTAGGAGAATCCAATTCTTCTAGCATGATATCGAATTCTAGTCGTCACAATAACGTTCTGACCTATACGCAGTCCACCCGAACGAAGCGAACAATATTTTCTCTTCTCTAACTATTATAGAGGTTTTTCGCAAATGCATCTATCTGGCTGCTAGACCTTATGCCTTTATATAGCATTCAAAAACCTAATTCTAATTAAACTCTGATTCATTAAATATACAATATATTTAATCAAATATAATTAAATATGTAGAATCTGATTATACTTTAATTAGGTTTCTTTAGATATATATATTTTAATAGTATTTGATCATTACAATAATTATCTAATATTAATATATTTATATAAACAAAATTATTCATAATTACAATAATTATAATAATTTTGATTTTTTACTTATTACGTGTACAACAAGTTTGTACACATGCTATGTAGTCGATATTTGTTTGTTTCAATCATAAGGTGTGACCCTTGTAGGTTCATGTAACGTTAGCAGTAATATATAGAACAATTGTAATATTACAAGCAATGAGTGACATCTAGCAATACATCATTGCTACCTAAGTTACAAGAAGTCGTAGTTAGGCATAACTTTTTTCGTGATTAACTCTTTTATGTATTACATCCTTTTATCCTCATATCTAGATCAGACACAAGTCATGGAAGAGTCACACTTGTATAGTCTATCTAATATTTCTTGATATCTTGAGTAGACTATTATAAACGGATAACTATAATATCTCATATCAATTTATTCGAGCATGGCCATGCATTTTCTAGTCTCACTCAATCAAGTGGCCTATGATATTACTCCTATTATGTAGGAGGGACAAATCCTATCTTGATCAACTATATTCCACTACATAGATTGCGACATATCTAATATCAGTCTTTATAATGTAGTCAGTTACGACACATGTTTGACCGCATCAAAACATGTCACTCACGATGTTGAAATAATGATGATCTCAAGTCCGAGGATCATACATGTAGTTATCACTATGAGCAATGCTGTGACTGTCACATAATAATCCAAGAAACATGCTCATAGCGGGTCAGCCAGTATGTCATTCTCTAACACATACTTATGTATTGATTTTGACATCTCCATGTCAATGACAACACTTTGTCATCAATCAACTACATATTAGTCTTAATATATTATTGTTGTCCATGCCCACAATAATACTCGACTAAGGACATTCAAGAATAACTATATTATTCTAAGGAATTTATTATAATTCAATTTATTTATAAATGCACAAAATAAGACTGAAATAATAACGACTTTATATTAATAAACAATATAAAATAAGTATGTCTTTTACAACAATCTCATGATTGGTCTTTAGGCATACTCCAACACCCCAACTATATTTAGCAGCTTCCCACAGATACTCCAAAAAACATAGATACCGTGTATGAACAAGATTGTCAGATTTATACGGCATCAGTATACCTCCAATGAGTTGCAGAATATAAGCTCAACTAACATTATAAATCGCATCAGCAAAATTATATTCACTGAGTGTAAATTCACTTTGAAACCAACTCATTTCACACAAGACCCTTTCAAATTTGATCTATCCAACATCTTCGCAAGGTATTTGAAGCAAATTGCTTCAGGTGAAACATTTATCTGCTCGATCAATGGTGCCCCGTTTACCGGGACCCCGATAAGCATGACCACGTTTTCAAGTGTGATCGTGCATTCCCCAGATGACATATGAAACGTATGGGTTTCCGGCCTCCAACGCTCAATTAGAGCGGCAAACAACCCAGGCACCAACTTGTACCCGCGAATGAAAGTCACATGAAAAAATCCAAAAAGTTGCAACCATTCAATGATTCTACTGTCCGGATGATTTTTGGCCATGGTCAGACGATGCTTAAATGTATCCTCCACATCCTGTAATTAACACATTAAAAATAAATTATTAAAAATTATACCATCTCATCAACCATCAGACTAGTAATGTGTTGATCTTGTAATCGCAATATAGGAGCTTGCTCAGCCATCCTACATGACAAGTAAGAATATATTACGATCTAGAACTAAATCTACTGCATTAAAAAATAATAAACACAATCAACTAAAAAATTTATAATATTTTTAGTTTAGTTTTTAATTTGCTAAAATTCTACGAAATTTAAATTATAACTCTAATACATTTATTATAATAACTAAATCAACTTATTGGTTTAAATTTCAATAAAACTACTACTAAATTAAAAGACTAATTCACACAACCATATTTTTTTACTACATGCAATTTAAAAAAACTACCTTAGTTTAAATTTTCCTTTAAAACCCTTCAATTTTAAGATTTTTACAAACTAGTCACTGATTTACTAATTTGATCATTCAAGTTCTATTTTCCCTTAACAAAATTCATTCCATTCAATAACTAACAAATTCAATCACATTCTGCCAATATTCTATAAAATCCTCTAAAAATCAATATTTCACTCATTAATACTCATTTTAGTCCCAATATACTCATTTTAGTCCCAATATACTCGGTCTTTCTAAAAAATCATTATAAATAAATCTAATAAACCATAAATTAAACAATAAAAATATTCAAACATAAAAAATTCAATCCTCAACTTAAAAAATAAAAAAAATCAAGAACTTAAATTAAACAATAATACACATCTACTTGGCATACTTACTATATTTTCTTCAAAACTTCCTTTCTTTACTCAATCTCTTCACAAATTTTCTTCTCTTCAACCACCTATTTAATACAAAAAATTGAAATATCAAAAATTCAAACATCAACTTCAAATTTTTTAAAAATATAACGATATAAAATTAAAAACTTTAACTAAATAATAATAAAAATTTGTAATAACTACAAAAACATACATACATTAAAAATAGAACTATTGAATTGAAGTAATATTAAAAAATAAACTACATATCTCATATCTACTTACAAAATTTCCTCCAAATCATCTTATTCTTTACTCTATCTTCTCAATTTTCATTACAAAATATACATATCTTCAACCCCTATTTAACCCAACTACTTTAAATCTCAACCACCCAATCCACCTACTAACCATCCAATCAATCTTACAAAATTAAATTAAAAAATAAAACCCTTCTCCCAAGGCATGTATGCAACTCCCTCATTTATGATGCATGCCATGAATGCCACTGCACCCTTGCATTATTGCTACCCTGCACCCGAACACTGTTTGAAGTTGGATGGAGGGCAGCCCGTCTTCCAACAGTGTATGCTGCACTACGTGGCTGCCACGTGGCAACAGATGAACGCTCCGTCATTGTTTGAAGTCGGGGGAGAGAGCAATCCGACTTCAACTTAAATTTTTTAATATTTTATGAAAAAATACTGTTCAAAAATGGGTTGAAAGCAATCTGACTTCTAGTTTACTGTAGAAAGTACCATATTGTTGGAAAAAATGGATAACAATATTTTGGTAATTTTGCCTTATCATAACATATACTATATTTTTGAAGGACATTATCGGAGTAGAAATGTTTAAGAGATTTTAGATAGGCTTAAATGAATAACTTAAATGAAAAATAAGTGCCAAAGTATATATATATTTTTAACTTTCGGTGTTTAAATTATTTTTTTGCTAAAAATAAGTGCCTAAAGTTTATACCGTTGTAATTTTAGGTGCTTGACCGTTAAAAGGGTGTTAAAAATTTTGTTAACCAATCAATGCTTGACATGTGATACTAATTTGATTTTTTTAATTTTTTGAAGAAAAAACCTAAAATTTTCAATTTTTTTAGAAAATCTCAAAAAGTTTCAATTTTTACAAAATAGTCCCCAAATCCCTAAAATTTCCCAAACCCCCAAATCGCCGCCACTTCCACCGCCAATCGACCCATGAGCACACCTTTTTGATCACCAGACCTATGCAATCATTTCCCGCAACACGACGTCGTCGAAAACGCCGAACGATATGCCAGTTAAATATCGATTTCGCGTTCGACGTTCGGCGTTTTTGGCGACGCTGTGTTGGGAGAAATGACCGCCTAGGTCCGACGACCAAATAGGTGTGCTCAGGGGCGATAATCGGCGGCAGCGATTTGGGGTTCAGGTTTGGGAAATTTTAGGGATTTGAGGTCTGTTTTATAAAAAATGTAACTTTTTGAGATTCTTTTGAAATTAATATTTTTTGGTAAAATTGTTCTTAAATTGTTAATTTTAAAAATATAAAATAAACATACCACATATCATATTTTGATTGGTTAATATTTTTTAATAATAATTAATTATTATACACCTAAAATTATAATAAACTTTAAATATTTATTTTTAATAAAAAATATTTTAAATATTTAAAATTTAAAAAAAATATAATTTGAGTACTTATTTTTTATTAGAAGTTTTAGATATACACAGAAGGTACGCGGATAGCATAATAAATTTTGATATGATACAGATTAGACTAACACCAGCACCATTTGTTAATAGAGGGATGGGATTGGAGTGGAAGTTTTGGATTTTTCATGGTCCGTTGCCGTTTGGAAGCTGCCAAGGATATTATCAACTGTAGCAATTCAACCCACCCTCTTTTTTATCTTTCATTAAGCTAAAAGAAAAACAAAAACTCTCCTCTCTTTCTCTCTGAGTCGATTTCAATGGAGCCAGATTCTGGAATCTCGATTCCTTCTCCTCGAAATCCTTCCCCAGTTAGTGTTCACTCAAGTTCTTCTCCTTTTCTTTTTAGTTTTTGGATCTGTTTGATTTTCTTATTTGTAACCTGCTTGTTTTGCGATGCTTTTCAATCTGGATGCATCTCCCTTCTCTTTACTTGATCTCATCACTGCTTTCATTTCAGTACTTCTTTATTTTAATCAGCTGTTTGATTGAGTTAGCGCGAGCATAGGTTTTTATCAAAGATTCAATCACTCTTTTAGTCTTTTACTAACCTAACTTCTGCTCGTTTTCAGCTTACTTTGCTTTCCATGTGAGTTTTGACCTATTTCCTTTCTTTCAATTTTTTCTACTATGTTATACAATAATATATCATAACATGTATTTACAGTTGAAATATTTTAATTTCTCCCTATGGATCAGCAGCCCGATTTTAGGAAGGGTAAATGAATATCAGTCTTGTTCATTTCTGCGTTTCATTCAATTCTGTGTTGAAACAGAGAAACTCGAATGCTATGTTTGGTCGGGAGAACGGTGGAAAACTTTTAGTCTAATGGTTGAGAAATGAGATTGATAAATTGATTCTAATTTGTAGCTCAACCCTTGACTTATTTTTCCCCCTTTCATTCCCGCCAAATGGAGTATAACTGTTTTATGAGATATATTCTCAACTTTCGCTATTTGCATATGCTATTGGTTTTTTAAACTTCTTTTTGCTTCCTGCTCTTTATGCCACTAACAGTTCCTCCCCGCTATAATTTCTAAGCTTCGAATTACACACTAGTTTTGACCTGCTTCCTGAGGACAAGGACAACTATTCTGCATAATTAGTGTGTCTTATTTCTACTTCAACCATGCGAAATTTACATGTTAATCAAGGATAACTTTGGCGTTAATTCCTTACATTGGAATAGTTTCTTTATTTTTTTTTCTATTTAATGTTTTCTATATTGACCACTGCTTGAATTGGAGTCTTGGGTTTTGGTATGTTTCAGCATAAATCATGGCATTAGCATTTGTTTGTTATTTGAAACCATAAACTGTTAAGCATCTGTATCACTTTTGCAGCTTTCGTGGGTCAATCTCTCTAGGAACCTAATATTAGCATATCAGAGCTTGGGGGTGGTGTATGGAGACCTGAGCACATCACCTCTTTATGTTTACTCTAGCACGTTCATAGGGAAATTGCAGAACCATCAGAATGAAGATGCAATATTTGGAGCATTTTCCTTGATTTTTTGGACCCTTACACTCATACCCCTTCTTAAATATGTGTTCGTCGTGCTGAGTGCAGATGATAACGGTGAAGGTGTGGTGAACCATTAAACTTCACAGTCTCTCTTATAGAACATCCTCTAACCATTTGTAAACTTATATATGAATTATTATCAGGTGGCGCTTTTGCTCTCTACTCGCTGCTTTGCAGGCATGCTAAGTTTAGCTTGCTTCCCAATCAGCAAGCAGCTGATGAAGAGCTTTCTGCCTATAAATATGGGCCCTCAACGCAGGCCACTGGTTCTCCATTGAAGCGATTTTTAGAGAAGCATAAAAGGCTAAGGACGGCCCTTCTTATTGTGGTACTCTTTGGTGCTGCTATGGTCATAGGTGACGGTGTGCTCACTCCAGCAATATCAGGTAGATATTAACATGGTTAACTAAAGTCGAATATTACAAATTATTAGGTTATTACCTTTGTGGCTGTGCATTATAAAATTTTATTACTTTTTCTTTCCTGGGATTTCCTCTTGAACATATGTAGTGCTCGGACTGTAAGAAAATTTTTTGATGCTAGCTTTTGTTATGTTATATGATTGTGGATGAAAGTTCTTAGCTTAAGAAGAAATTTCGATGAAGAGCTCTGCTGATATTGTGCATTAAAACAAGAGATTTCCATGAATAACTTTGCTGGCACTTCACCTTTTATAGACAGTTCAACAACAAGTATCCTAAACTAGAGGAGATGGTTAAGCGGATCCTTTTCCTCAAATTTTCTTGTCTGAACCATTTGCTAGATCACACAATCAGTGTGGCAACTTTGCATGATTCATTCAATGTGATTAGTTCTCGATTGGACGTAGTTGACCTCCAATGATTTATTTATGGGGACCCATCATCAGAAATATTTTCACGACCATAGCAGTGGGATTGTGGATTTGTTGCATGAATCCTCCTGCCTATAGCATATAATGTCTGCTGTGGATGCTGTTTGACATTTTCAGATACTGATATTCCAATGATTTTGTTGCCTTTTTGTCCTTAACTGTCTGTGTTAATGATTTCTCTCTCTCATGGTTAAGGGGTTAAATGCTTTTACATTTGCAGTTCTTTCATCAGTTTCTGGACTTCAAGTTACTGAAAAGAAATTAACTAGTGGTAATTCAACTCTCAATTTTGGCCTTCTTTTTCCTCTATTATTTTTATTAAGTTTTGGGTTCACGATTCCTCTTGATATGTTTTCCCATAGGGCTTAAAAACTTGGCTTTATTTTTGAACATAGGTGCACTTGTCGTGCTTGCTTGTGTCATATTGGTTGGCCTGTTTGCTCTGCAGCATGTTGGTACGCACAGGGTAGCTTTTATGTTTGCGCCGATCGTGATCATCTGGCTGGTTTCAATTTTTTCCATTGGCTTCTACAACATAATACATTGGAACCCTAAGATTGTTCATGCAATTTCTCCGTATTACATTATCAAGTTCTTTAGACAGAATGGTAAAGATGGCTGGATTTCTCTTGGAGGGATCCTTCTTTCAGTAACTGGTAAAAGACTACAGCATGGCTTTTATTTTAATTGACTTAGATGGTTGTTGATTTGAATTAGCCATCATGTGCAATTTTTGTGTCTCATCAGGCACTGAAGCTATGTTTGCAGACATTGGTCATTTCACTGCCTTATCAATTAGGGTGAGAGTAATTCCTTCTTTGTTCGTCATATTTTTTCACACCTGGCATGTGATAGTAAACTCTTGGATTGAATGTAAACGTGTCCTATCCCCTTGCCATATAAGCCTAATCCTCTTGCCATGTTATCCCACGTCTCTGGAACTTAATATTGAACGTTTGTTTGACTGATATATTAGGGACTTGATAATTTTCCTGATTGTGCAGCTTGCTTTTGCATTTGTAGTATACCCATGTTTGGTTGTTCAATACATGGGTCAAGCTGCCTTCTTGTCAAGAAACCTGCAAAAGATTCCCCACAGTTTTTATGACTCAATTCCTGGTTAGTGCAATCTGACACCAACTGTTTTGCTTCTAAACATTGTTATAACATTTGTGTAATTTTTCGTTTTATCATTGCAGGTCCTGTTTTTTGGCCTGTCTTTATAATTGCCACCCTTGCATCTATTGTTGGGAGTCAGGCTATTATAACTGCCACGTTTTCTATAATTAAACAATGCCATGCCCTTGGATGCTTCCCTCGAGTTAAAGTTGTTCACACCTCAAAACATATATTTGGCCAGATCTACATCCCAGAAATAAATTGGATACTCATGATACTTACTCTTGCCATAACTATTGGATTCCAAGATACAACTTTAATTGGAAATGCTTATGGTAATTCATTCTCTTATAACTCTCCCTTTCTCCTTAATCTTCTTGATAAAAGTATATGAAATAATTCTTAAATTTGTGTACTAACGTTTTGGTAAATTTATTCTGGCTTATATAGAATGTGAGAGCTGTTAGTGATCACATAGTTCAGACTTCAGATTCTAGAGATAGTTACTAACTTGCACCATCACCTCGGCTGTTGTACTTTTTCTTTTGGAAATGACGTTTCTTATTTGATCTTGGTTTTCAGGACTTGCATGCATCACGGTGATGTTCATTACAACATTTCTCATGGCTCTTGTGGTAACCTTTGTTTGGCAGAAAAGTGTTTTGCTTGCTGCAGTGTTCCTTGTATTCTTCTGGTTTTGTGAAGGGGTTTACTTATCAGCAGCACTCATGAAAGTGCCTCAAGGTGGATGGGTGCCTCTTGTGCTGTCAGTCATCTTTATGATGGTTATGTACATATGGCACTATGGGATTCGCAAGAAGTACAACTTTGACATGCACAACAAAGTATCACTGAGATGGTTGCTTGGGTTGGGTCCTAGCCTTGGCATCATGCGTGTGCCCGGGATAGGCCTCATTTACTCTGAACTGGCGACAGGAGTCCCTGCGATCTTCTCCCACTTTGTCACAAACCTGCCAGCATTCCATAAGGTGTTAGTTTTCATTTGCGTGAAATCAGTTCCAGTCCCATATGTTTCACCAGAAGAACGCTTTCTTATTGGCCGGGTATGTCCCAGGCCATATCGTATGTATAGGTGTATTGTCAGGTATGGGTACAAAGATATCCAGCGAGATGATGGTGATTTTGAGGACCAGCTTATACAAAGCATAGCTGAGTTCATCCAGATGGAGGCCGGAGAACCACAAGTTTGCAGCTCCGAGAGTTCATCATATGATGGGAGGCTGGCCGTTATAAGTAGCAGGACCATCCAATCAAGCTCGAGTTTAATAGTTTCCGAGAACGAGGATTGGGGAGGTATCGAGTCCATACAAAGCAGCAAATCCCAAACGTTACAGAGCTTGCGAAGTGCTTACCCTGATGATGAGAATCAAGAAGTGAGGAGGAGGCGCGTGAGGTTTGAAGTAGCATCGAGTCCGGGTATGGATGCGAGTGTGAGGGAAGAGCTGATAGATTTGATAGAGGCGAAGGAAGCAGGGGTTGCATACATAATGGGACATTCGTACGTGAAGGCCAGGAGAAGTTCATCATATTTGAAGAAGGTAGTGGTAGATATCGGGTATTCATTTCTTAGAAAGAACTGCAGGGGGCCTGCGGTAGCACTAAACATTCCTCACACCAATCTGATTGAAGTTGGAATGATATATTATGTGTAGCCTAGCGTACTCTACTGCGGGTTATTAGAAAAATCAGAAACTGTTGGTTGACATTATTATTATTATTATTATTATTATTATTAATGCACTTTAAATTTGTTCAAGACAAAGCTTTTTCTTTTTTTAATGGTAAAGGGGCTGTTGGGGAATTTTTTAGCTTCGGGGTTCATGTTAATGAAAAAGTTGATACATTTGCAGGTGTTTTTGTGAAAAATAGTATGGTTTTCCTTGCTTCATTTGTTTTTCAGCTGCCTTTTCTTTTCTTCTGTTTTGATTTGTGGGCATGGTTAAAAGAGGGGATTTTCAAGCTTGTTTTAGCTGAATTTAGATGCTGGAAGATCAATCTTGAAAGCTTGTGCTTAAATCCATTAGCACCAGTTCTTAACAGAATCGTTGTTCTTTTATACCTTAATAAGCATGCTTCTATTTCGTATTTGGTTATTGGTTCGTGGAAAAGATTATTATTAGATATTTTTGTTAGAATTTTATTTTTATGTTTGGTTTGGAGTAAAAGATCATTGTCAACAATAATGCATTTCGGTCAAAGGGTAGGAATGTCATTGTCGCTATTTTGTTAAATATTTGTTGTGAAATTAAAGTTTGATTTTGATATAACAAATTGATTAAGGACTTATTTGAAAAGGAAAATAAATTTTTAAGTATTTTAAAGACTCACAATTGACAAGGATTTTTCAAGTACAAAATTATTCAAAGTAAAAGACTTAAACCCTATAAATTTTTCTAAGCGTTTTTAAAGCTAAATTCAAGTTTTACGCCCAGACATTTCAATACGGGCTTAAATTAAAAGGCCACTGTAAGCATCTGTTTCGATACGGTTCCATCCGTATCGATACGGCCTTCATATGGGCTAAGTATTTTACTCAAGCGTTTCGATACGGTTCCATCCGTTTCGATACAGTCTTCATACTGGGCTTAAGATTTAAGAACAGCGTATCGATACGGCTACTGGCGTATCGATATGGTTGTTGAGATTTTTCATTTATGATTCGAACGTTGCCTTGTCAGTTATTGGGAACATGCGTTTTTGAAATTCAGTTAACCCATACCAATACACCTTCAAAGAGTACCGATACAGGTTTAGACAGTAGCCCAAGTGAGCAAAATTGCATCGATACGGCCTTGCCCGTATCTATACGCCTCTTTGTTTTACACTGAGATTGTACCGATACGCTTCCTTGCGTATCGATACGCCCCTGAATAAATTGTACACAAAGGCTCTTTTTATTTCGAGACATGTATCGATACGACTGTTCGTGTACCGATACAAGTAGTTGAAGAAGTGCATTTATGGTGGAAAAAAGAGGAGCCAACGGCTATATTGATGACTTCAACCATCCAAACAGCTAGAAATCAATGAGAAGGTATAAAAGCAAGTCTCCAAAGCCTCAACAACAACTATTGAACTTATTTGCAACATCCAAGCACATATCCAAACCCTTGAGCTAAAAGAGTCAAATTATTGTACCCCACTTGTTGTAATCTTCATTGTATACATTTCTTTCAAGTTTGAGGAGAGTTTGTTTGTAATTTGGGCAACAAATCAATCTTGTGAGATATACATTTAAGTTTGTCATTTCTTCTTTGTAAAGAGAGAATCTTGGTTAATCTTTGGGTAGAAAGATTAATCGATTTATAAAGGTTTCCTCCTAAGCCTAGAAAAGGGGAAGAATACCTAGTGGATATTGGTTCAAAATCCTTAGTGGGAGCTAAGGTAGTAGAAGTAGAGCTTGTTCGAAGCTTGAACCACTATAAATCGCCTTGTCTTCAATTCTTATCTTTTCAATTTGCTCTTTCCAATTTTAAAAAGCCAATTCACCCCCATCTTGGCCAATTGCACATCGATTGATCCACTCAACAATTGGTATCAGAGCTAAACTCTTTGAGGAACTTACATCCACAAGAGGAGATCCTAGAAGAAGATCAATCGACTACAAATCATAGCCATGACTTCTACCTCCGGGCCAAACTTGTACGAGCCACAATCTATCACCAAACTACCGTTCTTCAATGGGGTAACTACCCCTATTGGAAGAATAAAATGAGACTCTTCATCAAGTCTAATGACTACACTCTCTGGGATGTAGTAGAAGATGGTCCAATCATTCCCATGAGGAGGGATGAAGAAGGAAGACTCATTCCTAAGACAAAGGTGGAAATGACGGATGAAGATAGAAGAAGACTACAAGTGAATGACAAGGCTCTACACATAATCTTTTGTGATCTTGGACCTAACATGTATGCGAAGATGTCATCTTGCACAAGTGTGAAGGAGGTGTGGGACAAGATAGAGACCACCTACGAAGGAACCAACGATGTAAAATAGACCAAGATTAAAATCCTTAATTTGAGCTACGAGAACTTCAAGATAGAGCCCGATGAGAGCGCCTCCAAAATGTTCGATCGGTTCTCCGTCATAGTAAATGGTCTCAAGGGCTTCAGTGAGATCATTCCCAAAGACAAGCTAGTTTGAAAGCTTCTCTATTCTCTTCCCGAATCATGGGATAGGAAGAGAACCACAATTATCGAGGCCAAGAATTTAAAGACGTTAAAGCTTGATGAATTGGTGGGTCTCTCCTTACTCATGAGATCATGAGGTAGGGAAGAGAAGATGAAAATAAGAGAGAAGAGAAAAGAGTGGAGAAGCAAGAGGTAGAGAAGAAGAAGCAAGGAATTACTCTCAAGGCTTCTCAAGATGAAAGTAACTCTAGCGAGGATGAGTCTGAAGAATTGGCTATGATAGCCAAGATATTCTCTAGGTTCATGAAGTCCAACCGAGGAAGAAAATTTCAAAGAAGAAGCGACTTCAAGAACAAGAACAAAGAATAGGAGAAATATCAACTCATTTGTTATGAGTGCAAGAAGCCGAGGCATATTAGATTCGATTGCCCTCAACTGAAGAAGAAGAGCTTCGAAAAGAAGAAGAATCTCAAGGCCCATGTTGCTACTTGGAGAGATGAGCAATCATCATCCAATGAAGAGGAGCAAGAAGTGGCCAACCTTTGCCTCATGGCTCTTGATGATGATTCTAAGGTAAGCCCTAACTCATATACTTTTGATTTCACTTTTGATCAGCTTCAAGAAGCATATGATGAGTTTCAAGAGGTTTACGATGAGTTGGTTGAGAAGTATAAGGAATCAGTTTTGAAAAACAATAAAATATTTTTTGATTTAAAAACCCAAAATAATTCTCTTTCCAAAACCAACTCGGAACTTGAAAAGAAGATTTTGGTTTTACAAGATGACCTAAAATATTTTCAAGATGAAAATGTTGATTTAAACAATCTTCTTTCCAAAGTTCATGATGATCACCACAAAGTGGTGAATAAGCTCAAAGCTTCTTTGAACAAAGTTGGTACTACTACTTTTGAAAATGGTCAATCTTCTAAAACCAACTATGTGAAAAGAAACTTTGTAAACCACAAACAAATAAGCTCTCAAAGGTACCCTAATGGTAAAATAGTTAGAAGTGTATGGGTTCCTAAGGAACTTGTAGCTTCTAATAACATTCATGCAATTGCATCTTGGATTCCTAAGGGAACCAAGTATTTGAGAGCTAATTCACATGGACCCAAAAATGATTTGGGTACCAAAAATCAAGATTTAATTCTTTGTTTGTAGGGGGAGCATTGCTACAAGGCTAAAGCTTCAAGTCAAAAATCATGGTACCTTGATAGTGGATGCTCAAGACACATGACCAGAGACAAGAGTAGATTCATGGAGCTAAAATCAAGGAGTGGTGGACTGGTGACATTTGGTGACAAATCCAAAGGCCACATTGAGGGTATTGGTTCCATTGATAATCTATCTTCTATACTCATTGAAGATGTTTTATATGTCAATGGTCTAAAACATAACTTGTTGAGCATTAGTCAACCATGTGATAAGGGTTTTAATGTTCTTTTTGATGTTAATGGTTGCAAAATTTTGAACATTAAAACAAATACGATAATGCTCATTGGTCATCGCATAGGTAACATTTACATGGTGCATTTAGATGACATTCATACATCCTAAGCATGTTTGGTTGCTAAAGATGAAAATGATGCATGGTTATGGCATAGGAAACTAGGGCATGCTAGCGTAAGTGTTTTAGAGAAATTAGTTTCCCAAAATCTAGTAAGAGGTTTACCTAAGCTAAAATTTTCTTTAGATAAAATTTGTGATGCTTGTGTTAAGGGTAAACAAAAACGTGTATCTTTTAAATCCATTAATGTTGTTTCAACTAGTAGGGTATTACAATTGATCCATATGGATCTTTTTGAGCCAATTAGAACTACTAGCTTGGGTGGAAAATCATATGCATATGTCTTAATAGATGACTTCTCTAAATACATTTGGGTTCTCTTTTTAAATACTAAAGATGAAGCTTTAGAAAAATTCATCACGTTTTCAAAAATCACTCAAAATGACATTGGTCAAAACATTTCACATATTAGAAGTGATCATGGAACAAAATTTCAAAATCTTGGTTTTGAGGATTTTTGTAACTTTAATGGTATTAGCCATAATTTTTCCGTACCTCACACCCCTTAACAAAATAGGGTAGTTGAGAGGAAAAATCGTACTTTAGAAGAAATGGCTAGAACCATGCTTTGTGAAAACAATTTACCTAAGTATTTTTGGGCGGAAGCCACTGTAATCACTAATTTTGTGAGGGATAAACTTTTTTACTTCGTTTTATAATAATGGGTTTATATGGGCTGTTGTTTTATTATTAACCATATATATATGTATGTGGCTGTTGTTAAAATCCAAAAGCAAAAAAATTACTATTAGTACGTATCTTATTAACTACATATATATGTGTGTTGCTACTTGAAAAACCAAAAAAACTGATTAATTACTAGTTCTCTTTTAATTAGACCTTTATATATATGTTGTCATTTACTATCATATTATCATATGTTATGATTTTAAGATAAAAAAATATTAAGTTATATATATGTCACCATATCATTTTTATAATTTAATATGTTATTGTTCATTTGAAAAACCCAAAAAATATATTACTAGTATTATATAATTATATATTTATGTTTTGTTAGATATTATCTATATATACCCCAAAATATTTTAGGTTATAGTAGTGTTATTAGTTCGGTTCCTATTATTATATATTACCATATATCATTATTGTCATTCTATTATCATTTATTATTACTATTATTATTATTATTATCAATATATATTACTTCTATTAATTAATCACTAGAAAAGAATCTAAAAATTATAAACTATATTATCTTATAACAAACTGCCCAAGTTTAAATAAACAAAGCCCAACTTTAATTTAAAATAAACAGTCCATTTACAAGCCCAGAATTATTAATTACACATATATATATATTCATCCCAATAAAGCCCAACTAACTAAAACCTAATCTGATAACCAAAGAAAAACCCTAATACATCCATCATTTCTTACAGTCGCCTAATCCCAACCGTTAGATCTAGATGAGATCTGATGGTCCAGATTCAGTGGATAAAGGCCCTTCCACTTCTTCATACGCCACGCGCCAACTCATCAGCTTCTTCACCTGCACGTGACGTGCATGCATCAGACTCATCATCTTCCCAGCCGCGTGGAGCGGACTGCCTGACCCTTCGGCTGCCGTCATCCTCTGCCTCCACCAATAGCCACCAACACCTTGCTCTCCAAGTTGCTCCTCTCTCTGGTCCCCTCCTCGCCGACTGCCACACATGCAAGAGAGTAAATACAAATAACAATAATATCAGAAGCAAATCACAATATCAGACATCTTAGAAATCGACCAGATCAGAAACAAAAGCAACCAATGGCAGATTTCGATGTATTTTCATATATGTAAATCCATTGTAATATTCAAATATAAGAACCGAAACCCCAAAACATTGTAAAAGAGAGACGAGCATATTCGGAGAAGTAATACAAAAAAATACTTTCTAAGGTATCCTTTTCTTCCTTGTCATTTCGAAGCATATTATAAGGAAAAAACATAAGAAACTAGGGTTTAGAGTTTACCCCACATCGTTTCGCCTTTCCTTTGCGTCTGTTCCTCTTCCTCGCCAGTGACAAGCCTACCGGCCTCCGTAAGGCTGGGCATGGTGAATCGGTAAGGAGGCAGACCAAAAGTGGAGGTTCTGTTTTTGAAAAAGAAGGGTTTTCGATTCGATTTTCCTTAGATCTAGGGGGTTCATTTGTTTTTTTAGAAAATTGATGTTCAGAGTTGTGTTTTGGAGAAGGGGACGAATGCTTTGGGGTAAGTTTTGGGTTCGCCGGCCGCCGTCGAGCCGCGGCAAACAAGGCGGTGTATGGAGGATGGCGGCTGTCATCCCAGGATTTTAGAGATTAGGAGAGAATGGGAGAGCGTTTTGGTTAAAGAATGGTCAAGGGTTATAAAACTTTCTGTTTTTGGATAAAAATCGAACTATATAGCCGGTCCCTCTTTTTAAAATGGTATATTTGCATTATAAACCCCTCCGCCCCACCTTAATAGCATCTGAAGGGCTTCTGTATGGGTAAATCATGCTTTTAGTCCCTCCGCATGGGATAATTACGCTATTTATGCCATTCCGCCTCTCTAAATCATGCATCTAGTTCGTGGAGCTTCCAAAAGTCTTTTAATTTCGTCCCTCTTCAAAGTTAGATTTTCTTTTTCTAGATTTTAGCCCTTTTATCCAGTTTCTTTGCAATTTGGTCCCTTTCCAGTACTTAAATCCCTATTTTATTATACATGTTTATTTTTATTTTGCATCCTTAATTTCCAGCTTTTATTTCCTATGTTATGTTTGTTTTGTTTTGATGTGAACGCGTATATAATGCTTAGTTTGTTTTAAGTGATATAATATGTGATTTTATGCTTGATTTTGGTGTTTAACATATGTGTATTATATAATATATAGTTTTCATGTTAATATATAATATATCTTTTTTAATGTATCTAATATATAGTTTCTTATATAATAGATATATAACATATAGATTCTATATTATATAATAAATATGGTTTTGAAGCTTATAATATATATAGTTTTCTAAAAATATAATATAGCTATCTTAAAATACACAATATATATATGTGAGGTTTTGTAAAGTTCATATATAATATATATTTAAAGTATATATTATATAGGTTTATACAGTTTATAAAATATATTTTTTCATAATATATAATATATTTGTAATATATATATATATATGTTTTTATTTTATTTTTTAGGGCTTGTTAAGCTTTAGTAGTTTTGGACCATTTGGTCCTTTAGGCTTGTTAGTAGTTTGGGCCTTAGTTTTTTGGGCCTAGCTGATTGTTTTTTGGGTTTTAGGTTAGATTAAGTAGATTAATTTAACTAATTTAGATCGTGTACTCATCTCATAGGGGCACAATTCTTAAATTAATTAAGTTAATTCTAGGCCTAGTTTCTTTAGAGCTTTAATTAGATTAGGGTTCGAATTAATTTAATGGATTACAAGTTACCCTTGGCTCATTCGGGTAAATGTTAAATTCATTAAATTAATTGAACATTTCTTAATTACTCTTAGGATAAAATTAATTTCAAAATTTAGATTGACATTAAATGGTAAAGTTAAACATCATAATTTGTTAGAGCTTTAGTCTTTTAGGGCCAATTAATCAATTTAGGGCTAATATTAGATTCATCTAGCTAATAATTAGATCACTATTTGAATTTCTAATGTCTTGGGCCTTCCTAGGTTAGGTCTTGGGATCGGCCTTTTGTGTTTTCTTTTGTGCCTTTGTTTGCCATCCTTTAATTGTCATTCATGTGACTTTTAATGTTTCGATTGCATATAAATTAACTTAAATCACAAAAGGGGTATTAATTAATCTCGATATTAGTGTTGTAATAGTCTTGCCTCAATGGATGTTGACCGAATATTTGGATTAATCATTACCGTTCCGGGGTAAATAATAATTAAAATGAGCAAGACCATTTCATCATATTATAACTGCTTGCACCATGCATATAAGTGACGTATGGGATTTGAACCATAAACTAACACGACAGTCAGTCTTATATGATGTCGGTTTAGTCTATGGTTTGGTGTATCATCATCCTTATTAATTAAATGTCTAATTAATTCAAATTCACCAATTCGAGAAAGCCCATGCAATTAAGGTCGATTTTCAATTAAGAACGCCAAATTAAAGTTTATTCAAATTTCAACAAATTCCATCAATTTTAAAGGCATCAAATATTATGGTACCGATATCTAGGCGTGATAGGGGTGCTAATCCTTCCCCACGCGTAATCAACTCATGGACCCTTTCATAATGAATCTCTGGTTTTCCTTGGTGTCCGGCCTACCTTATCCAAGTTGGCGACTCTAAGTTTTTCCAAGTTTTTATCGATTTTCAAAAGAAAAAGAGATTTTCAAAAATGAATCCCCATTTTTAAAAAACAAGATTTCAAGGAGACGGTTTCAGTGATAAATTCATATCGTCGAACCTTACGGAACTATGCTTAATTATGGTTTTCTTAAAAGTGGTCGCTACAGCTTGGCGACTCCGCTGGGGACCAATTTTGTATTTATAAAAACAAAATGAGAGTTAGGCCAAGAAAATTTTTGTTGCTTTTAAATGATGGAAATTATTGGAATTTCAATTAACTTTAATGAGGTCGATCCTTTCTTGAAAATGTGACTACGATTGTACGGGCTTTGATAATTGGTGGTCTTGGAATTAATTTTTCATTTAATTTCTAAGGAATCACTGGCATATGTTGCATCATGATCATCAAGCTCTATACCCAAGCTCCATCCCTTAAGTGGGAGTAAACGCCACATACCCATGTGAGTAGCCCTCCACGGGTCGATAATTCACTGTCGGAATCCACGCATTTTGCACGTGAGCAGCCCTCTACATCATTAGGTTGTGCTTTCCCTCGAACCGAAACCAATTCGCAAGCTTGTAATGGGCCAGAATTGGGGTTCTTGTTGCCTTAGTAGGTCATAAGATAAGTTCGGGTACCCTTGTATCATAACCAAACCTATGTACGAGAATCTAGAAAGCCCACCCCATTAAAGCCATGCGGATAGCCATAGCAAGCTAGAATACATGTTGTTAGGCCATTTGGTTGTTAATCTGTCTTGGTGTTGATCATTTGTTTCATATTCATTACTAACTTTTTACTATTTTGCCTTGTTTTGTTCTATTATTTTTGTGCATATTCATAGCATTTTCATAATGAAGTGTTGATTCGAGAACAATCCAAAAATTAAAGGTTTTCGTAATGAGATAAAGAGTATAATAACGAGTTGAAGAATCCCGAAGTTCAAAAGGGATTAGGGAATGAACAAGAACAAGGAAGATGACGTCTCATAGGACTATGTGATAGACTTGGCCAATTTATTCAACACTGGCCAAGTTAATGTGCTACCAATGACCGAAGGGGCAAGTTGACTGAGTTTATTTCAAGCCCTAAAAGTTAAATCATTTGAGAGTCCAGGCAAAGAAATCCAGGAGCTCCTCGACATATCTGAACTCTAGAAGTATGATGATTTAGAGAAAGAAGATGAACAAAGTTGTACCCTATGTGTAATTATTTTCTTTTTTGGTTGTAATGAGACTTGATCTCCGTTACAGAAATTGTTTAATGAAGATGTCCGTCAATCAACATTTCTTCGCATAAGTAGCATTGTTTCATGACATATTATTAGTTTTGCAATAAAGCATTTTTGGTACATGCATTACATCACATGCATCACTAATTGGGGAAAACATTTGCCTCAGAGAAAGGAGAAGTGGAAAGAGAATGGCTTTTAACCCTTCCAACTTCAGAAAATATTGATGACCTAACAGCTAGGGTAACTAAGCTCGAGGAACTTCATGAGCATTTAGTCAAAAATCAAAAAGAGCTGATGACATATGTGAAGGATTTTTAGGCAGAAACTAGTTGGCAAGTCAATGGATTGATGAGACTGATGACCACCTTGACTAAAGAGAAGGGTGTGAGGGAAGACTTCTTGCAAAAGGAGAGTAAGAATTGGGACCACGACTTTATAGCATAAAAGATTTTATTCGATGAGGATCGAGCCATCATCAACCAAAATGAGGCAGCATGCCCTGCTTCTAAATGCCCCATTGAGTTGATCGAAGTTTCTCTATGGGGAATCTTATCTCGTCCAACGAATAGTGGACCAACCCGAAGGCAAAGGGATCACGAGGAGGCCCCAAGGAACCTCACGACCTCCCAATCTCAAGCAATAACCGGGGACGCCCAAGGTTTGAATGGGAAAGAAACAAGGGGGCCTGAGAGAAAAAACGAGAAATTCACCGCACTTATAGTTTCATACAAAGAACTGTAATCCCAACTATACCAGGAAAATTTGGTTCGACCCTATCACGTGGTCCCCTTTAACCCACCCTACCCTTCTTGGTATGATGCCAATGCTCATTGTGAGTAGCATGCCAATGTTCAAGGACATGCTATTGAAAACTGTACGATATTCAAGAAGTTAGTCTAAGGTATGTTAAAGTCTGGGGTCTTGCAGTTGGGTGAATCAAGCACAACTGCTCAGAAGGGACAGGGTCCTTCGGGTCGTACGGAGGGTTCTCGCCTAAACAATCAATTTCTTGGGCGCTCCCCTAGTCAATCGTCCTCGTATGTAAGGCCTCCGAGGGTTCTTCATCCGGTTCCTATGTCATACGCAGACTTGCTCCCTATACTTGTTGAAGCAAATCTTCCGACTCTAGTTTAGTCTAGACCAAAGAATTCCCCTTATCCCATTGGTTATGATGTTAGTGCAGTGTGTGCCTACCATGTGAGAGGTACGGGCCACACCACAGAGAATTGTGGAGCTCTGAAAAATAAGGTTCAGAGTCTGATTGAGAGTGGTCTCTTGAAGTTTGGAGAATGAAGGGTGGTGACATGATTGTTTGAGGTGCTAATTCTTGAGTTTAGGAGTTCATGTTTAAATGTCCTTGCATTTCGCATTTCTTTTTATGCATTTTGCTTTTGCTTGCCCAGAAGTAGCAAAGATCTTTTTTGTAAGGGCCTATCTCGCTTGCGGATTTACATTTTAATGAAAGGATGCATTATATTTTGTGTGTCTCAATTATCTCTTCATTTTGTGCGTATCTCTGTCTATTGAATCCCCCATATCAATTGCACAAGGGACATTGATTTCAACCCAAAGGTTGAATCCGAGTAGCCTGTGTCTAATTGAAATCCTAAGTTGTGCAGATTATGAAGGTGTGACTCACAATGCACATCAAATAATAATAATTCAGTGCAATTCAATATCTAAAGTCTGGTAATAGGCATTTTCAAAACAAAATTGAATTGATCTAACTTTTAAAGCCTAGTAATAGGCGTTTAAAAAAAAAAACAAAAAAGGGGCACTTCAAAGCCTGGTAATTGACATTTTCTTTCAAAAATAAATCAAAAAGCACTCCAATGTTCGAAACCTAGTAATAGGCATTCTCGGATACGAGTGTGGAATTTTTGGGGCACTCCGCTGAAGCCCATTCTAATCGAATCTCTTCCTTTCATGAGTGATGGTAATATTTTCAAATCATGACAATGCTGAGTAGCTAGAGGTTTTGTTGTTTGCTCCATCATTTATTTTGAGCCAAAGGAATGTGATGAGTTGACTTCCCCAAAACAAGAAAGAAATGAGACAAAGCAATAACAATAAAGGTGAAGCCTACAAAAGGTAAATCTAATTGGTTAAAAAGTAAAATAACTTGGAGGGTACTTCACATCTTCAGACATCAATTCAGCTTTCGAGGTCTCCTAAACACATGATTCTTGAGGCAATCCTTGGTAAACCATTTTAGTTTTACTCGTGCACTTGATATTCAGGGTATTTAATCTAGCTTGATATATTCATAACCTGAAGAGAAAAACCTATTTTTCCCAAAAAACATCCCTATTGAAATGTTGATCAACAATTAGTATGTATAAGCAAAGAAGCTTTCTTTGCATTACTTCCGGGATAAAATTCAGAATGCAAGGGCATGGATACAAATGATTGACCTAACAAGAAGGAGTAACCCACCAGTGGTTATGGTGGAATTGCTAGCAAGATTTCATATGCTAGTTAATTTAGGGACTTGAGGGCACGTGTTCACCCTAATGATAAGAAAGAAGAAGATTTGGCGAGAAAGGCCTCATGCGCCAAATTATGAGCGCATGCCGAAGAGTGTCATCTGAACTCAAGCTTGTTAAAGAAAGAACAAGAGGGTAGCGAAGACATAAGTATTTCAAGGTGAAAACCCGAAAGGACGTTTTGAGGAAAGTAAATCTAAAATGAAAGTTTGAAATGACGCTTTAGATAACGAATTCAGATGGTCAGGAGAAACGAACTGAAAGGTTTGGTATCTTAAGAAAGAAGGCATCAACTCATCCGTTTGACATTGGTCAGAAGTCAACCAAAGGGTACAAGGCAACAGGTTACCAAGCGAGCGCGTATACTTTGTCACTTTACAACAAAACGAGTTGTGGTAGTTGAAACCAATTTGGAAAAGATGGGATCGGCAGTGAAAAGTTGGTTTTGTGAGAATTATGGTGGCATTGCACGCTGGAGGGATGTCTAAGTTAATCGTCCTTCAGACTGAGCCATCTTTCTGTTTTGGGATCTCGTTTTCTGTTTGCTTCACCCTTTAACGAGAATGACCTAGTGTCTACGGTTGAGGAGTATCCCGCTTTGTGCAATCAAAAGAGTGTTCGTAAAGACTGGGTTTACGCAAAGTCTTTGAAGTCCCATCATTATTCTTTGAAGCTTGAGACCTTTGTTGAAATGAGTAGAGAATTGAGGCAATAGTTTGATTCAGAATCGCCAAGATAACACCGCCATTTCATAGGAACATACCTACACACCCGGATGAGGCCACAAAGATGGGTATGTTCATGTTGGGGGATTTATGGGTCAATCAGTTCCCTGTGAATCTTGGTTGGCAACAATATAGCTATCTTGAACTTGTTTAAGCATTTGACGATGAAAGCTTTTCAGCACAACCTTAGATCAAGGGTCTACATGGTGGACGTAACATAATTTGACAATGACGACGAGAAGAATAATTGCAAGATATCCTGTACTAGACCGTTCAGAGATTTGAGAATAAGGAAAATCCAGAAATCTAGGGGATACGAGCTCGCCCAGACAAGAAGATTGTAGAAGACTCACCATGAAAAATCCATGAAGAAGCAATAGCTAAATCCGAGATAAGTGAGGGTAATGTCAATCAAACCAGTGCAAATCAACGTCGCCTTCCAAAAAGAACGAAGAAGGAAGGTTAAATTGATAGAAGTAAAGATCGGACCTTATTAAAGTCAGAAGGGTTCAAAATATTTAGGGGCATGCAATCACTCCAACATGGAGATTGAAAAGGAGTCATCATGAAGAGTCAATGAAGAGAAAATAACGAAACCAAGTTAAGTGGGACAGTGCTTCAGAAGCGGGCTTCAGGTAGCGACAGATCTTAGTCAAACTAGTATAGGCTAGACACATCTCTCCAAAATAAGATTGAAGGGTTAGCGAAGACAGAAAGCCCGTGGAAGATAAGGGTGATCGATCAAAAAGCAAGAATGCTTCCCCAACATCTCTAAAAATGTCATAATTCATTCATCATATTTAGTTAGACATCCCTAGGTTAGGAACATGCTAACCCATATCACCAAAGCATTTTGGTTGTTTTGACAGATTTGAAGATTGAAAAAGATTTTGACTTAAAACTTCCCATTCGGAGAAGTAAATCTCAGTAAAGACAACGAGTCCCTAAGCAAGAGGAACTCACCCAACAAGAATTCGAAGAGTCTCCAAGGAGAAGGACTTTCTTCGCCTAGCGAGAATGGTGCAAAATGAGTAGAGCTCATTCGTGAATGAGTGGTTTATGGTAAAAAGCTGTTCAGACCTCAACCTTGATAGAAAGATGAGAAATTCATGGTGGGATAAGCTTAAAGAAAATGAGAAATCTTTAAGGGAAATACAAAAAGTTCAAAGTGAGAAGGACTTGTTTGTATTCAAAAGGAACCCATAATTCATCAGCATCTGCAAGGATTAAAGAAATCCGATGTGAGGGAAATAGCTTCCACCTTCGGTAGTGTTGAATCGTGAGGAATGAAGAATTTTGTAGTGAGAAGAACAACTCTAGACTTTAAGCTTTGATCAAAGAATTTCATAACAAAGAGAGCAGCTTTTAAGCTTTGGAAGTCGGATCGTTTTCCCATCAAGATTTCTGGACCTTAAGTGAACTATCCGAGCATGATGCTAGAGTGCTAACACGGCAAGAAACTGAGACAATGTCTCAATATTTTCCAAGCTCCAGCCTTTCGAAAAACAGAGGAAAAGTTTCTTGGTACTCATGACTATAGGAAGAACTCGAAGCTCCAGGATTTCAAAGCCAAAGGTTATATATAGGAAGAACCCGAAGCTCCAGGATTTCAAAGCCCAAGGTTTTATATAGGAAGAACCCGAAGCTCCAAGATTTCAAAGCTAAAGGTTCTATATAGGGAGAAACCGAAGCTCCAGGATTTCAAAGCCAAAGGTTCTATATAGGGAGAACCCGAAGCTCTAAGACTTCAAAGTGAGGAGTTTTATATAGGAAAAACTCTTAGCTTTAGGATTTCAAGGCGAGAAGTTCTATATAGGAAGAACTGGTAGCTCGAAGGATCCACCCAGATAAAGCAAAAGGTTTTATATAGGAAGAACCCGTAGCACCAAGACTTCAAAGCGAAGAGTTCTATGTAGGAAGGACTCGTAGCTTCAAGTTTTCAAGGCAATAAGTTCTATATAGGAGGGACTTGCGGCCTGAAAATACATCACTGAGGACAAGCTAAAGGTTCTATATAGGAAGAACTCGCAGCTCCAAGGCTTCAGACGAATGAAGAGTATAACAGTTCCATATAGGAGGGACTTGTGGCTTCAAATCTCCGAACAGGGAAGTCAGGCAAAATTAGTGCTTATGGTCTTTGCTTTATTCTTGTTCCACAAGTATAAGCAAAGAGGGGCAACTGTAATCACTAATTTTTATGGAATAAACTTGTTTACTTCGTTTTATAATAATGAGCTTATATGGGCTATTGTTTTATTATTAACCATATATATATATATATGTATGTGGCTATTGTTAAAATCCAAAAGCAAAAGAATTACTATTAGTATGTGTCTTATTAACTACATATATATGTGTGTGTTACTACTTGAAAAATCAAAAAAATTGATTAATTACTAGTTCTCTTTTAATTAGACCTTTATATATATAGGTTGTCATTTGCTATCGTATTATCATATGTTATGTTTTTAAGACCAAAAATTACTAAGTTATATATATGTCACCATATCATTGTTATAATTTAATATGTTATTGTTCATTAGAAAAACCCCAAAACCCAAAAATATATTACTAGTATTATATAATTATATATCTATGTTTTGTTAGATATTATCTATATGTACCCCAGAATATTTTAGGTTATAATAGTGTTATTAGTTCGGTTCCCTATTATTATAAATTAACATATATCATTATTGTCATTCTATTATCATTTATTATTACTACTACTATTATTATTAGTGTATATTACTTCTATTAATTAATCACTAGAAAAGAATCTAAAAATTATAAACTATATTGTCTCATAATAAACTGCCCAAGTTTAAATAAACAAAGCCCAACTTTAATTTAAAATAAATAGTCCATTTACAAGCCCAGAATTATTAATTACACATATACATATTCGTCCCAATAAAGCCCAACTAACTAAAACCTAATCTGATAACCAAAGAAAACCCTAATACATCCATCTTTTTCTGGCAACCGCCTAATCCCAACCGTTAGATCTAGATAAGATCTGACGGTCCAAATTTAGTGGATAAAGGCCCTTCCACTTCTTCACGCGCCACGCGTTGACTCATCAGCTTTTTCACCCGCGCGTGACATGCATGCATCAGACTCATCATCTTCCAAGCCACGTGGAGCAGACCGCCTGACCCTTTTACTATCGTCATCCTCAGCCTCCACCAATAGCCACAAACACCTTGCTCTCCAAGTTGCTCCTCTCTTTGGTCCCCTCCTCCTCGTCGACCGCCACACATGCAAGAGAGTAAATAAAAGTAACAATAATATCAGAAGCAAATCACAATATCAGACATCTCAAAAATTGACCAGATCAGAAACAAAAGCAACCAATGGTAGATTTCGATGTATTTTCATATATGTAAATCCATTGTAATATTCAGATATAAGAACTGAAACCCCAAAACATTGTAACGGAGAGACAGACATATTCAGAGAAGCAATACAAAACAAGAGACTTTCTAAGGTATCATTTTCTTCCTTATCATTTCGAAGCATATTATAAGGAAAAAACTTAACAAGCTAGGGTTTAGAGTATACCTCCCATCGTTTCACCTTTCTCTTGCATCTGTTCCTCTTTCTCACCGGTGACAAGCCTACCGACCTCCCTAAGGTCAGGCATGGTGAATCGGTAAGGAGGCCGACCAAAAGGGGAGGCTTTGTTTTTGAAAAAGAAGGGTTTTCAGTTCGGTTTTCCTTAGATCTAGGGGGTTCATTTGTTCTTTTAGAAAATTGGTGTTTAGAGTGGTGTTTTGGAGAAAGGGGATGTATGTTTTGGGGTAAGCTTTGGGTTCACTGGCCGCCGGTGAGCAGCGGCCAATGAGGCAGTGTACGACGGATGGCGGCCGGATTCTGGAAATGGTGGCGGCTATCATCCCAAGATTTTAGAGAATGGGAGAGAAGGGGGAGCGTTTCAGTTAAAGAAAGGTTAAGGGTTATAAAACTTTCTATTTTTGGATAAAAATCAAACTATATAGCCGGTCCCTCTTTTTAAAATGGTATATTTGCATTATAAACCCCTCCGCCCCACCTTAATAGCACCTGAAGGGCTTCCGCATGGGTAAATCATGCTTTTAGTCCCTCCGCGTGGGATAATTACGCCATTTATGCCATTCCGCCTCTCAAAATCATGCATCTAGTCCCTGGAGCTTCCAAAAGTCTTTTAATTTCGTCACTCTTCAAAGTTAGATTTGCTTTTTTTTCTAGATTTTAGCCCTTTCATCATGTTTCTTTGCAATTTGTTCCCTTTCTAGTACTTAAATCCCTCTTTTATCATGCATGTTTATTTTTATTTCGCTTCCTTAATTTCCAGCTTTTATTTCCTATGTTATGTTTGTTTTGTTTTGATGTGAACACGTATATAATGCTTAGTTTGTTTTACATGATATAATATGTGATTTTATGCTTGATTTTGGTGTTTAACATATGTGTATTATATAATATATAGTTTTCATATTAATATATAATATATATTTTTTAATATATCTAATATATAGATTCTTATATAATAGATATATAACATATAGATTCTATATTATATAATAAATATGGTTTTAAAGCTTATAATATATATAGTTTTCTAAAAATGTAATATAGTTTTCTTAAAATACACAATATATATGTGAGGTTTTGTAAAGTTCATATATAATATATATTTAAAGTATATAATATATAGGTTTATACAGTTTATAAAATATATTTTTTCATAATATATAATATATTTGTAATATATATGCTTTTTTTTTATTCTTTAGGGCTTGTTAAGCTTTAGTAGTTTTTGGACCATTTGGTCCTTTAGGCTTGTTAGTAGTTTGGGCCTTTGGGTCTTGGGCCTTAGTGTTTTGGGCCTTGCTGATTGTTTTTTGGGTTTTAGGTTAGATTAAGTAGATTAATTTAACTAATTTAGGTCGTGTGCTAATCTCATAGGGGCACGATTCTTAAATTAATTAAGTTAATTCTAGGCCTAGTTTCTTTAGAGCCTTAGTTAGATTAGGGTTTGAATTAATTGAGTGGATTAAAATTTGCCCTTTGCTCATTCGGGTAATTGTTAAGTTCATTAAATTAATTGAACATTTCTTAATTACTCTTAGGATAAAATTAATTTCAAAATTTAGATTGACATTAAATGGCAAAGTTAATCATCATAATTTGTTAGGGCTTTAGTCTTTTAGGCCAATTAATCAATTTAGGGCTAATATTAGATTCATCTAGCTAATAATTAGATCAATATTTGAATTTCTAATGACTTGGGCCTTCATAGGTTAGGTCTTGGGATGGGCATTTTGTGTTTTCCTTTGTGCCTTTGTTTGCCATCCTTTAATTGTCATTCACGTGACTTTTAATGTTTCGATTGCATATAAATTAACTTAAATCACAAAAAAGGGTATTAATTAATATCAATATTCGTGTCGTAACAGTCTTGCCTCAATGGATGTTGACCGAATATTTGGATTAATCATTACCGTTCTGGAGTAAATAATAATTAAAATGAGCAAGACCATTTCATCATATTATAACTGCTTGCGCCATGCATAAAGGTGACGTATGGGATCCGAACCATAAACTAACACGTCAGTCAGTCTTATATGATGTCGGTTTAGTCCATGGTCTGGTGTATCGTCATCCTTATTAATTAAATGTCTAATTAATTCATATACACCAATTCGAGAAAGCCCATGCAATTAAGGCCGATTTTCAATTAAGAATGCCAAATTAAAGTTTATTCAAATTTCAGCAAATTCCATCAATTTTAAAGGCAACAAATGTTATGGTACCGATATCCGGGCGTAATGGGGGTGCTAATCCTTCCCACGCGTAATCAACTCCCGAACCCTTTCATAATGAATCTTTGGTTTTCTTTGGTGTCCGGCCTACCTTATCCAAGTAGCCGGTGGCGACTCCAAGTTTTTATCGATTTTCTAAAGAAAAAGGGATTTTCAAAAATGAATCCCCATTTTTAAAAAACAAGATTTCAAAGAGAAAATTTCAGGGATAAATTCACAGCGTCGAACCTTACGAAACTATGCTTAATTATGGTTTTCTTAAAAGGGGTCACTGCAGCCACAAACACCGCTTGTTACATTGTTAACCGAGTAATGATTAGGCCAATTTTAAAGAAAACTCCTTATGAGATTTTAAAATCAAAGAAGCATAACATTAACTATTTTCATCCTTTTGGATGCAAGCGTTTTGTTTAAATAATGGAAAAGATCATTTAGGTAAATTTGATGCAAAAAGTGATGAAGCTATTTTCTTAGGTTACTCTTTAAATTCTAAAGCCTATTGAGTTTTTAGCAAAAGAGCCTTAGTTGTAGAATAGTCTATACATGTGGTTTTCGATGATAAATTCCTTCCAAGGAAGGATTCTTGTGAGGATGATGATGTAGGGATCATTGAAGCCAATGATGGTGGACAATCATCAAAGGTGGATGAGGTTTCAACCAAAGATCAAGAAGCACAAAATCCTCCCATAGAAGCCTTGAAGGACATGAATCTTGAGGAAAAGGAAGTGAGCTACCCAAGGGAACTCAACTATGTCAAAGGTGGTGAAATCTTGGGTGATCCATCCAAGGGGGTAACTACTAGATCCTCTCTTAGATTAATGAATAATGTTGCATTCATTTAATGCATTGAGCCTAAAAATATCAAAGAAGCATTAAAAGATGATTTTTGTTTGGCCATCCATGCAAGAAGAACTTAATCAATTTGAGAGGAGTAAAGTATGGACATTAGTTGATAGGCATAGTAATAAATCTACTATAGGAACTAAATGGGTTTTTAGAAACAAGCTAGATGAGAGTGGTAACATAGTGAGAAACAAGGCTAGACTTGTTGCTCAAGGTTACACTCAAGAAGAAGGAATTGACTTTGATGAAACATATGCATCCATAGCTAGAATGGAAGCTATTAGGATGCTTCTTACATTTGCATGTTATCATGAATTCAAGACTTTTCAAATGGATGTAAAAATTGCATTTTTAAATGGTTTTATTAATTAAGAAGTGTATGTTGAACAATCACCCGGTTTTGAAGATTCAAAATTTCCAAATCATGTTTTTAAATTAGCTAAAGCTTTATATGGTTTGAAACAAGCTCCTAGATCTTGGTATGAAAGGCTTTCAAACTTTTTGATTGAAAAAGGTTTTGAAAAGGCAAGGTGGACACTACACTTTTCATTAAAAGAAATGACAATGACATCTTAGTAGTACAAATTTATGTTGATAATATAATTTTTGGTTCTACTAATGAGCTGTATTGTCAAGAGTTTGCTAAGCTAATGCAAGGTGAGTTTGAGATGAGCATGATGGGGGATCTCTCATTCTTCTTGGGACTCCAAATCAAGCAAAGTAATGATGACATGTTCTTCAATCAAGCTAAGTACATCAATGATATGCTCAAGAGTTTGGCTTGGAGAATGTGAAGCCTCAAGCCACACCAATGATCTCATCTATAAAGCTTGACAAACATGAAGGAGGTAAGTGTGTTGATTCTAAACTTTACCGTTCTATGATTGGTTCTTTGCTTTACCTTACCACAAGTATACCCGACATTATGTTTAGTGTTGCTTGTATGGTAGGTTCCAAGTTAGTTCTAGAGAATCACACCTTATAGCCATTAAGAGATTCTTTAGATACCTTAGAGACACACAATGTTTAGGTCTTTGGTATCCTAGAGACTCATCCTTTGACCTTCATGCTTATTCCGATGCGGATTATGGGGGTTGTAAGATAGATAGAAAAAGTACCTCCGGCACTTGCCAATTCCTAGGTAGTATGCTCATATCTTGGTTCTCTAAGAAACAAAATAGTGTAGCTCTATCTACCACCGAAGCAGAATATATATCGGTTGGAAGTTGTTGTACTCAATTCCTTTGGATGAATCAACAAGTTATAGACTATGGACTTGATGTAGGTACCATACCCCTTAAGTCTGACAACACTAGTTCCATATGTCTCACTAAGAATCCCATCCAACATTCTAGAACCAAGCATATAGAGATAAGACATCATTTCATTAGGATCATGTCTTAAAGAATGATGTTGTTCAGGAGTATGTTGATACCTCAAACCAACTAGCAGACATATTTACTAAACCATTAGACAAAGACCATTTTTGGACTCTTAAGAGAGAGTTAGGTCTAACTAGCCTATATTGACCTTTTAGAGCCCTTTAGTGACAAATATTTGCTAGAACTTGAATGATGATCATGCTTTTGTGATTTTGCTTCTTGATGCATCTATGCTTGTTGCTAGGGGAAGTATGCATCTATCTTAGCCTATTCTTGTTGTTCATACACCATACACATTAATTTTGGTTCGAATAAGATCGATCTTTTAAGCAACTTGTGGCCCAAAATGCATTTTCTGGGTTATTCGTATCGATACCGGTGAAGGTGTTTCGATACACCATTCTTGACTAAACCCAGATTGCATTCCTCAGCACAAGTGTATCGATACGGGTTCAAGAATAGGTTTCGATACAAGTGAGTCTGTATCAAAACGATGCTTGTTTTTTGACATACCTGTATCAATACGCCATGTGGCGTATCGGTACGCGCGAGCGCAGATCCTTAAATGAGTCTTTAAATAGGTTTAACATTTATTTAAACCCTTTTTCTCAAAACCCTAGCCATTTTTTCTTTAAATACAGACCCAAATCTTAATTTTTCACATCAATTCATCAAATATTTTGAGGGGTTTTACCCTAAACATCATCCTACGCTCTTTTCATCAAAGATTGTGCATTGCTTCATCCTCATTCATCCAGAATCCCAAATTCAAGGTATAGAACTCTTTTCTTTTCCTTTTAATTTCGTTTTGATTTCTATAATGTTTTTTCTTAGTTTTTTATGTTTTAAACAAATACATACTATAGTTTTTTCAAGTTTTTGTAAAAAATTCTTCAAAATCTAAATTTTTTATTTGAATATAAAAATTATACTGTATACTTTTATAATCTGTTTTCTAAAATTCTTTTTACCAAAATTTCTTTTTATATTTATATATGTTTTTAAACTATATTGTATATATTTTTATTTAACAAAAACCTTGAGCATTGGATTATTTATTGGATCGAACATGATGATTTATGTATACACTGTTTTAGTGCCTAAATTATTTTTCAGATTATTTATGGCACCAAAAAAAGAGCTAGAACAAGCGAGGTTGGCGAGTCTTCAATCGAAGACAATTCGGCACGTCCCAACCTTAGTGTCATTTATCAAAAGAGTTTTCCAATCCCGGCGGCTTTAATAACTTTAAGCAATACCAAAACTATAAAATCTGCCGCGAAAGAGTAACATCTGTTCCTTTTTTAGACTCTGAATGTTTCAAGTTCAAATATCTTCATCTTTTGAGATGTTGGAACTTTATTCAATTTTTGACTATCCTCGGGTTTTTGTACCGTAACCTTGTTTTGATTTTCTTTGCTAATGCCTCGTGCATCCCCAATCAAGACTGTTCTAAGGTCATTGCTATTGAGTCATTCTTAATGGGGAAGAAATTTCGTATTGATGTTCAAACTCTAGTCAATGTCAATGGGTTCGAAGATGAGGGAATCGATGATGAAGACTCCTTGGGACATGTTCTTGGTGGTTCTGTCACAGTTCTTGATGCTCATGATCGCTTCTTGCATCTCATGATCACTTGGTGGTTTCGGCCATCCGGTGGTAAGTTTTCTACTATCCGACAAGTGGACGACTTTTGGATAAGATGTTTTCGTGACGAGAAGCAGCCCAATCTTGCTCAAATAATGTTCGTGGAGCTAGTTTTCCTCATCCAACATCAATACACCTCTCTAGTTTCATCCTTCACTTATTAGACAAATTTGAGTTACTTGTTTACTCAATTAGAGATCGATTGCTCGCAAGACTTTCCCGAGCCTCTTACCGATCCTATTGATGAGATCTCTCTTGTTCGTGCAAAGTTTAACTATTTCAGTGGTGAGTGGCTACGTCTCTCTGAGCTTCCACATGATGCAATCCCTGAAAAACTGAAAGTTCCTCCACAAGTCGCCCCTCAAGCTTCAGTAGCTCCACCAGCTATGGATGCTCTCATGGCTTATCTCAATGAGCAATTCACTTCATTGAAGACAACCATGAACGAAGGGTTTGTAGCCATTGATACTCGATTTACTTCCTTGGAGGATCGAGTTCAAGACATTGAAAGCCAACAAGGTTCGCTGGACATATCTCTTACGGCTTTTCATGGAGAGTGGAGACAATCTCGAGCTACTCAAACCCATGACGAAGATGAAGATCAAGAGGAAGAGGATGATGAGGATGCTTCATAGATATACATTGCATTGCATATCATATTAGGCTTTTTATTTTTATGCACTTATGTTATTTACTCTATGAACCTATGCTTTGATTTTAGTTTGTTTTAAGTTGGATTTGGATTATGTTACTTTGAACTTTCAATGATAAGTATGTTGCTTTGATTATTCTTTGAATTATGATAAGTATGTTACTTTGAATTATCCTTTAATATCATTGATTTTGATCTAACAAAAAGGGGGAGAAGAAAGAGCTTAAACTTTCAAAAACATTTTTGAAACCTATTTTAAAGTAAGGGGGAGTTTTTCACAAAGACTTAAAATTTTAACTTAGTTTTGTTATGTCAAAAAAGGGGAGATTGTAAAACTAAAGTTTGATTTTGATATAACAAATTGATTAAGGACTTATTTGAAAAAGGAAATAAATTTTTAAGTATCTCAAAGACTCACAATTGAAAAGGATTTTTCAAGTACAAAATTATTCAAAGTCAAAAACTTAAGCCCTATAAATTTTTCTAAGGGTTTTTAAAGCTAAATTCAAGTTTTACGCCCAAGCGTATCGATACGCCCTCAGGCGTTTCGATACGGGCTTAAATTAAAAATCCATTGTAAGCATCTGTTTCGATACAGTTCCATCCGTATTGATACGGCTAAGTATTTTACTCAGGCGTTTCGATACGGTTCCATCCGTTTCGGTATGACCTTCATACTGGGTTTAAGATTTAAGAACAACGTACCAATACGGCTACTGGCTTATCGATATGGTTGTTGAGATTTTTCATTTATGATTTGAACGTTGCCTTATCAGTTATTGGGAACATGCATTTTTGAAATTCAGTTAACCCATATCGATACACCTTCAAGGCGTACTGATACAAGTTTAGATAGTAGCCCAAGTGAGCAAAATTGCATCGACACGCCCTTGCTCATATCGATACGCCCTTTTATTTTACACTAAGATCGTACTGATACGCTTCCTCGCGTAACGATACGCCCCTACATAAATTGTACACAACGGCTCTTTTAATTTTGAGACATGTATCGATACGGCTGTTCGTGTACTGATACGGGTAGTTGAAGAAGTGCATTTATGGTGGGAAAAAGAGGAGCCAACGACTATATTGATGACTCCAACCATCCAAACGGCTAAAAATCAATGAGAAGATATAAAAGCAAGTCTCCAAAGCCTCAACAACAACTATTGAACTTATTTGCAACATCCAAGCACATATCTAAACCCTTGAGCTAAAGGAGTCAAATTATTGTACCCCACTTGTTGTAATCTTCATTGTATACATTTCTTTCAAGTTTGGGGAGAGTTTTTTTGCAATTTGGGCAACAAATCAATCTTGTGAGAGATACATTTAAGTTTGCCATTTCTTCTTTGTAAAGAGAAAATCTTGGTTAATCTTTGGGTAGAAAGATTAACCAATTTGTAAAGGTTTCCTCCTAAGCCTAGAAAAAGGGAAGAATATCTAGTGGATATTGGTTCAAAATCCTTAGTGGGAGCTAAGGTAGTGAAAGTAGAGCTTGTTTGAAGCTTGAACCACTATAAATCGTCTTGTTTTCAATTCTTATCTTTTCAATTTGCTCTTTCCAATTTCAAAAAACCAATTAACCCCCTCTTGGCCAATTGCACATAGACTGATCCACTCAACATTTGTTAATTACGGTCAAATTGAAATAATGTAATACAAGTTATTTCTCAATTTTATTAAATTTATAATCTAGTCCCTAAACTATTAAAAGTTTATGAAACGATTCCTATGCATGTTTTGTATGATGAGGATGTGAGGTTTCTTCATAATATGGACTAGTGGAGCTAATAGTAAGAAAAATAAAATCTAATCCTTCAACTTTGGAAAAATTACAATTTGGTCTTTGGATTTTTAAAGAATTACAAAATTGATCCTTAAGTTTATAAAAATGTATGATTACTCAGATATGAAAGAAGTTTGTAGTAAGAAGGTTTGTAAATGGTTTCATGTACAAGTATGTGAGAATTGTGTTCGATTTAAATGAATTTTTCTGGTTCAATGTTTGTCGGTAACATCTATGATCTATTTTTCAACTAGACCGGATATGCGATATTACATAATATTTTTCTGGTTGATTAAGCTATTGGAAGGATAGCTTTGACGGGCTTTTTAAAATTGTCATCTCAAAGAGTTAAACCTTTAAAGAGATTCGTACATCGAATGAGAAACGAGTACAGACGATGGATCTACTCGTTATCGCCTTGCAAGTAAAATGAATGAAAGGATTCAATAACTAAAGGATAAGAGTATCGAGATTCAATTAATAGGGCTTAATATAAAAAATGTCTAAACTATATATATATTTATATATTTTAGGTGCCTAAAGTATTTCTGGTAAAAGTAGGTGTCGAACATTTTCTATGCTATCATTTCAGGTGCCCAAAGCTTCAATATGTTTCCATTTTAAGGTTGTGCTATTAATTTTTTTACCCAATCAAAGTTAGCGTGGCATTTATTTTATTTTTAATTTAAAAAATCCCAATATTTCCAAAATCCCCCAAAATAGTCCCAAATTTCTAACCCAAAATCCTCAAAATTAATATTGATGTCATCGTGACAGCCTCGTGGGACCCCACCACTACCGACACCAGACACTGACGCTCATTTCTCCCAACCACCCATCGTTCGTAATCAAAGGTATGTGCGCCAATCGGATGTAGTTCAGTTGGAACCTCTCGCGTTCGTTGTTTGACGTTCGGTTGACACGATTCCCGTTGGTTATTAGCAATGGGTGGTTGAGAGAAATATGTGGCGACGTCGAGAATGACAGTAGTAGGGGTCCGACGAGGCTATCGACGGCGACAACAACGGCAATTTTAAGTTAGAAATTTGAGACTATTTTTGGTTATTTTTTTAAAAAATAAAAATATGCGCCTAAAATTAACGAAACGAAACGTTATACACCTATTTTTACTCAAAAAAATTTAAATACCTAAAGTTAAGATGTATACAATTTAAACACTTATTTTTGTATTAAGCCAATTATAGGAGACAAGTAATCTTATTAGTATGATATTAAAATGAGAAGTGTATGACTCTGTAAGATAAGACATTGAAATTTTGGCCTGTAATAATCAAATTTGAGAAGAAAACGGTCCAAGTAATCATATTAGTATGATATTAATAATCACTTGTTGCTCGAGTCAGAGGCCTTCAGAGTCACTTAAAATGAACCTTCGTGTTCATGAAGATCGATTTTCCAACCTAGCTACTTTTAGCTGAGAGTTATCTATTCGTATCATTAGGGTGTTTTTGTGTTCTGATGTTATCTAACTGTTCATGGATTTCACGAATCTGGGTTCTGGTGTGACCCGACCAATTTGGTCGATAACATCCTAGAGTGTCCTAAATCGAGAATGATTCTGACAAATCTTCTTGAGTTGTTTTATCAACCTCATTGTAAATAATTTTTTGTTTGGATTGAATAAAGAAATTTAAAAACAAAATAAATATGACTATGAGACCATGATAAGAATACTTAAAAAATTCCATCGTACCAAAAGAGTACGTTGTTGGAAGGCAGGAGGTGTGCTTATAGGCGCAATTTACGTGTTAAGCGTGGATGGATTGGAGACCTTATCATTAAATTAAGATTAAACTACACCCTATACTATTGAACTTTAGGTACTGTATTGTTTTTATTATTGGACTTTAATTCAATTATAGTATTAAACTTTCATTTTGCTTTACTTATACCGTTTGATTGTTAAAATCCAAATGACACGATGACATGATAAAATGATATCATTTTGATGGAGTTGTTGATGTCTAAAATTACATCATTTTAGGTATTAAACTTTAGGGATGTATCATGAAAAGATCAATACCAAAAATATTCACATTTCACTTCCTCGGATTGGATTTCCACGAATCCTACACATAATTGATAAAATTAAACAAAAAAGTCCATCATTTTTTAATGTTTGTGGCTTTTTCAAATTTAAAGTGTTTGTTAAAAAAATTGAATGGTGAAAAGCATCCTTTTGAGAAGACAAACAACAAATATAGAAACTAGCCTTATTGAATGACCATCGGAGGAGATTGGAGTAATATCACGCTGAAATTTTTGATGGATTTTCGTTGATTTTAAATGGATTTTGTAGAAAACCAATCTAATGAGAAGAAAGAGATGTGAAACACAAACATTTAAGTACTAATCTTGCCGCAAATGGCTACCGATAATTAGGGGTGTTCAAAAATACTCGACCCGACGACCTGAACTTAAAAAAAAACAGGTAATTGTTTAAAAAATTACCTGACCGGGCCGGGTACCGACCCAAGATATTTCTCGGGTAGTTGGGCTTGGTCTGGGCCATTTTTTGTAACCGGGTACCCGACCAGACCCAGTAGTATTGATATATTTATTATTTTAGTTTTAAATTATATTTTTATTTTAGGTTCCTTAACATTTTTACCTAAAACTAAATTTAATTATCTAAATTATTTCTATGTTTGTAGTATATACTTTAAAGTTTTAAAATTTTCAAATAATTTTTTTATTAAATAGAGATGTATTATATTCCCATACCGAGATTTGAAAGAAAAACGAGATTAATATTTTTAATGTCTTTTTGGTGATAAACTTTAATGCGTGTATATATATATATATATATATAAATATTTGATCTTAAAACTAACTTCAAATCACTAATTTTTGTGTTTGGATTATGTATTATGAACTTTTTAATTTTATGTGTTTACAATGTGATATTTTTAAAAATTTTAAATTAAAAAAAATAAAATAAAAATATGAACCAGGTACCCATTACTCGATTACTCGGATACCCGGATAAATCGGGTCGGGACACGGACCGACAAATGAGGTACCCGGATAAACTGGGTACCCGATTTTTCGGGTACCCGACAATGAACAACCCTACCGACAACGAGCAATGATTGACCATTAGCGATCCATTGGCAACAATAGAATTGTTTTAAAATTTAGTGGTAAAATCGATACACCACTAAAGTTCAGTGCAAAAAATGACTTCGTTTTGGGAATCAATAGCTATACCAAAACTTGACCATATCATCATAGTGACGGAAGAATCAGACCATGTCATCACATTGTTTGAATTTTAATGGTCAGTAGTATAATTGAAACAAAATAAAATTTAATGCTACAATTGAAGCAATTGGAAGTTCAATAGTATCTATTGTTGTTTACCCTCAAATTAATGTAGAGATGCTTTCAAAGCTAAATAAAATACTATGGTCCTTTATTAACTAAGGGTAAACTACACTATATACCATTGAACTTTAATGTTTGCATCAACTTTAATATATATTTTTCTTCGAGCTTAGCACTAAATATTTGTTTTGTTGCAATATAAGCATTGAGCCGCTAAATTCAAACGACATGATGACATGATCAAAATGACACCATTTTAGTGAGTTATTGATATCCAACATCATTTTAGGCATTGAAGTTTAGGATTTGCATATATTTTAATATTTTACCACTGAACTCTAAAATACTTCAATTTTAAGCATTTAACTTTTTAACCGCCACTGGCATTCAATTGCCACCATTCTTTGACATCTTTTGCAGCCACCATAGACAGTGATGAGCTCGTCTCATCATCCTCTACGACATTCAATTTAAAGTTTTTCAAAATCTATTTAAAACTCAAATTAAAGAAAATAATAAAAATCATCATTTTGGGGTTTTGGGGGGCTTTCACGGATTTGATGTGTTTGTTTAAAAATTTGAACAGTAAAAAATATTATTTTGAAAAGATAAATAACATACCTCGAAACTAGCCTCATGCGGTGGCCATCGAAGGAGAGCAAAGTGCATGTTGAACCTTTAGATGGATTTTGAACGAGTTTCGTGGAAAGTCAATTCGAGGAGAAAAAGACGAGTGAAATGTGAATGTTTTGATACTGATCTTGTTGCGAATAAAGATCGATGACAGGTGCTGATTGATTGGCAATGACGGTTAAAATGTTCATTGTCTAAAATTGAAACGTTTTACTTTTCAGCGGTAAAGTCGATACAAACCCTAAAATTTAATGGCTAAAATAACAACATTTGGGCATCAATAGCCACACCAAAATAATGTCGTTTTGGCCATATTATCGTAGTGACGAAATAATCTATCCATGTCATCATACCCTTCGGATTTTAACGGCTCAAATGCTTAGATTACAACAAAACAGAAGTACCCGGGTAAAAATGATAGGATCCTAAAGTTCAGTGATAGTTGGTGTAGTTAACCATTAATTAATTAATATTATCCAGATTTCGACATTGGTCCAGGCTCCAAATTTGGCAATGGCTTGACAACCAACCATATCTATTTGCCCGCTCATGAGGAGCCACCAAACGCGCAGCTGGGTTCATATCATATACGGTTTACTTACCAATTACCCAGTTTGCTTAAATCTAAGGTTTGCTTACAACATATGGTCAGTTTTTAGTGGTTTGAAGTTAGCTGTACCTGTCCAACGGCCACTGCCGCCCTCCTTCAACTTCAAATGCAGCGATTGGTCTGTCCCCAAGCCCCAAATCAATACCCAAAGTCCAACTTACGTAAGAGTCAACTAATGGCATGGCACAAGTTAGATCACCAACTCCCAAACTTTAGTGTTTTTATATAAATGTCTAATAGTGTTGCCAAATTGAAGGCAGACACGCAGGATCGAGATGAAGCAGTTTAGGGCCTACGTTGTAACCATACTAGTGATCGTGGCAAATCTGTTGGTGGTGGGATGGGGTCAGAGGCAGAGCTCCTCCGGGTCCTCGTGCCTAAACCAGCTTGCACCTTGCATGAATTATCTCAAGGGAAACGATGATGCAGATGTGTCGGATAGCTGTTGCGATCCTCTCAAATATGTGATTAAATCGAAACCGGAATGCTTGTGCCGTTTGATAAGCAACAGGGGCAGCAGAGAAGCTGAGCAGGCAGGCGTTAATGTGACACAAGCTCAACAGTTGCCTGGACGCTGCGGCCAGCACGTTAATCCACTTGTTTGTCTTCCAGGTTTTGGTGGTTGTTTTTTTCTTTTACACTCGGATATACAGTGTTTTATTTGCTTCCCACTGATGTTGAATAACTGGAGTTTTATCTCTTCCTTTCAGGTTCTACGGATTCTAAAACCTCGGTTGAAAATTCTGCCTTCCTCTTGTTCCCATCACATAGCACCATAATTGTTGTAGCCGTATGCATGGCTGTTCAGATTTTGATGTTGACGATGATATGACCTATACAGACATGCGTGCTAAGTAAAGCAAAGAAAGAAAGAGGTGCATTTGATCGTTGAAGATGATAGGTTGATTTGTTGAATAGTGATATCAGAGCTGAATCTGTTGTATCAGCAATTACTTTTCCTGTGACCCTTTTCTTATTATGCCCACATTTGAATCCGATATATAGACCCTTCATTCACTTATTTTTCAATTCCTCGTTCAAGTTGAACCAAAAAAAAAAAAAACAGAAAAGGAGATTCCAGCAATGAATGAGATTTTTTTGTAAACATGGTTCAAATTCTTTTGGTAATAAGGGTATTAAGCTTCAGAGTTCGGTTTATTGCTAGTTTTCCATATTTTGAAAAGTGGGTTTTAAAAGAGTACTATATTAGAGCTCTTTAAATCGTGATCAAATGATCATTTTCGTCAATAAACTTTTAAAAATTATAAAATATCCTTAATTTATCGAATTATTATAAAATATCCTTAATTTATCGAATTATTATAAAATATCATTAAATTTTATTAAACTATTACAAAATAGCTATTAAATTTTTTCAAATTGTTACAAAATGGTTATTAAGTTTTATAAGTAACGGTACGTTATGCCCCATACCAATACTCAATGTGTGAGTACCCATACACCATGTATTTCACAACGGCTCTTTTTATTTTAAATAGGTACCAATACGTCAAGTCGAGTACCGATATTAACAGTTGCCCAAGTGCATTTATTGTGGAAAACCCCTCCCAACGGCTATAATAAAGTCTTCAACTACCTAAACAGTTAAAAATCAATGAGAGAGTATATAAACAAATCTCTAAAACTTCTACGATGACAATGAACAAAATTCAAGCATTCAATCAAATATTCAAAGTCTTTTAAGCTTTATTTCCAAATTTCTTGTAAGAACTCTTGAGAGTGCATTCATTATAATTCTTATTTTCAAGTGTTTGGGGTGTTATAGAGCTTCATTATTGCAATCATTTTTTTTGTGAGGGTTTTCAAAGTTTGTTTCTTTGTATTTAATTTTGGGAAAAAATTTACTAGGCTTTGGGCTATAAGTCTAGTTAAATTGTGTAAGGTTACTCTTTATTCTAAAGGGAAAGACAAATTAGTGGATTTGTGAAATCCTTAGTGTTATAACTAAAGTAGTGGATGTAGACTCTATTTAGAGAGTTGAACCACTCTAAATCATTCTTGTAATTTTTTTCTTTTCCAATTAGTTTCCACAAAATTTATCGAACCGTTAACCTCGTTAAAAAAATAAATTCATTGACCAATCAAGAAATGCCACATTGCCACATTAATTTGAATTTCTAATTTTTTTTGTGAAAAAGAAATTTTGATTAAAATTAGGATAAATTACACCAGATGCCATTGAACTATGACCCTTGACTAAAAAATGCCATCAAATTTTAAAAAGCTGCAAATCTAACACTGAACTTTAGTTTTTGACTCGAAAATACAACTCCGTAACTCTTAACGTCTCCGTTTAGTAAAAACAATGTCAGTTTGGTGCGGCTATTTTGAAGCCTAATTTAGCCTAACGACATCGTTTTGCTGGAGAAAAAAAATTAAAATCACATACTTTGAGGGTTTTAAACTCAAGACCTTCAAATATAAAGGATAAACCTTAACCACTAAACCAACATCATATTATTTAATATTTTACCACAAATACTATATATCTAAAACTACTTGAGATCAATTCAAATTATTTTATGAAATAAATAGCATTATAAATAATATTAATATATAGAGATCTACTGATTAGTCTAGTAGCTAAGGATGCTCATATTACCCCATCTTGTACGAGTTCGAATCCCGTTATGGGAATGTAAAACTTCTCTATTTAATCTAAAAAATAATATTAATATATAAAAATGTAAAATATATTATTTGCATATATATATATATATCAATATATATAAATAAAAATATATTATTTTTATATTTTATTCATGAAAAAATTAGGGGAATATTGTATTTAGATTTTTTATTTTTCAAAATGTTGTACATTTGCAAATCTATGGTTGTTTCTACAGTAGATTTGAATTCGAATGGAAAGGAACTCAAAAATGAACATTAAACTGATTTTTTGAATTAAAAAAAATTAAACTCGGTTGGAACGGAAATCGGAAATGAATAGTGATTTTTTGAAGTTGAAACTGGGTGGAAAAGCAACCCGAAAATAAACGGTACTTAAATTCTTTTTTTGAGATGACAAGACCCAAATTCAGATTCGAAAAAATAGAGTAGATTCTTGCGCGGACAACCATGCATGCATCAGGTGTGCAAGGTGGCGGCGGATAACATGGTCTTGTTGAACCAGTTTTTTTAGTAAGGGGTACGGGTGCACATGGTGTTAAAGAGTTTGGGGTTAAATAGTTTTTTATTAAAAAATAATTTAAATTGTGTAGGGGTGAATAGTTTGAGAGTTAAAAGGTTATTAGTGTTATTAAAAGAGAAGGTAGGGGTTAGTAAGGGAAAAAATATGTTTTGTTTTAAATAGGTGTGGTTGAAGATAAATTGTTATAAAAAACCAGAGAAAAAATTTGGGTAAAAAAAGAGAAGAAAAAAGAGGAAAATTTTTTTAGAAACAATATTGCAAGTTGGTTTGGTATTTTAATTTTTAATTAATTATTATTAGTTTTTGTTGTGTTGATCAATCGATGACAATTAACCAAGGGGGTGAATTGGCAATAAAAATTTTAGAGGGAGGAAATTGAAATGATAAGAATGAAAAGACAAACAATTTATAGTGGTTCAAGCTTCGAACAAGCTCTACATCTACTACCTTAGCTCCCACTAAGGATTTTGAACCAATTTCACTAGAAATTCTTCCCCTTTTCTTGGATCAGGAGGAAACCTTACAAACTGTTTAAGCTTTCTACCCAAAGCTTAATCAAGAACACTCTTTTATACAAGAAATATGTCAAATAGAAAATATCCTCTCAAAGGTAGATATTTTGCCCAAAATTACAAGATCACTCAACCCAACTTGAAATAAAATGGATACAATGAAATAACACAAGTGAGTACAATGGATTTGACTCTAAAAGGCACAAAGAGGTTGGATTTTTGCTTTGATGTTTTTCACTTGATCATTAGTTGTTTGTAGCTTTGGAGGCTTGCTTTTATACCCCTTCAGTGATTTCTAACCGTTTGGTTGGTTGGCATCATCAATATAGCCATTGGGCTGTATTTTTCCCGCAATAAATGCTTAACTGCAACGTACCGTAGCGGTACACGGGATGCCGTATCGATACCTATTCCAAAATAGAAAGAGCCGTGGTGCTGAATTAACAAAGGGCGTATCGATACGCGGGAAAGTGTATCGAAACATAGTAAGAAAGGCGTATCGAAACGGACATGGCTGTATCTATACCGTTTTGCTCACTTGGGAAACTATCAAAACTTGTTTCGGTACGCATCGAAGGCGTATCGATACGGGTTTAACCACTTTTCAAAAACGCTGAATCCCCATAACTGACAAGTCAACGGTAGAATAATAAATGTGAAGATTTGAAAAATCTTAACCCCGTATCGATAGGGTTGTATCCGTATCGGTACGCTACTCTTAAACCTTAAGCCCATATGAAGGCTGTATCGAAACGAATGGAATCATATTGAAACACTCGTATCGAAACAGGCTCACCTATATCGAAACGAATTCTTACAGTGGCCTTATACGTCGAGGGCGTATCGAAACACCTGAAAGGCATATCGAAACGCCTGGGCGAAATTGTCCAATTTTGCTTTGAAAACACTTGAAAACACTTAGAAAGATTTATGAGGTTTAAGTTTTGACTTAGAAATAATTTTTAGGTTTAAAATCCTTGTCAATTGTGAGACTTTAAAGTACTTAAAAATTTAGTTTCTTCTACAAATAATTTGTTATATCAAAATCAAACTTAGGTTTTACAATCTCCCCTTTTTGATATAACAAAACCAAAGTTAAATTTTTAAGTAGTTTGAAAAACTTCCCCTTACTTTGAGATAGATTTTTATTTTGGCTCTTTACTTACCCCCTTTTTTTTAGATCAAAATCAATGAAACAATTCAAAGGCAATATAATATAAGCAAGATAAAGCAAACAGCTTAAATACCATTAAGCATAAATATTCAAAGCAACATTAAAATCCAAACTTAATTCCTAAAAACATAGATATTCAAAGCATAAGTTCATGAAACTATAAACATAGGTGCAAAAAAAGAAATCCTAAGATGTTATGCCATGATGTTCAATGCAAAACTAAGGAGCATTTTCATCATTTTCACTATCTTCATCTTCATCTTCATCATTAGCTTGATTTCCTTGGGATTGTCTCCATTCTCCATGAAAGGCCGTGAGAGAAATATCCATAGAAGATTGTTGGCTTTCAATAGATGTAACTCTCTCCTCCATGGAAGTGAACTGAGTGTCAATGGCAGCAAACCCCGAATTTATAGTGGTATGCAATGAAGTGAACTGCTCATTGAGGTAGTCCATAAGAGCATCCATTGATGGTTGGGCTACCGGAGCTTCAGGGGCTGCTTGAGGAGGCACTTTGGGTTCGGGTGCAACTCCTTGAGGAAGATCCATGATACGAAGCCATTCTCCATTATGATATTGGAACTTTGAACGATGGAGAGAACGTTCGTCAATAGGATCAGTGAGAGGCTCGGCGAGATCATGTGAGCCATCAATTTCCAACTCTGAGAACAAGTGACTCAAAGTGGTGCCATAAGTGAAAGATGAGACAAGAGGAGTATGGCGATGTTGAACAAGATAAACAAGCTCTGAAAACATAATTTGAGCAAGATTTGGTTGTTTTTCTTCACGAAAGCATCAGATCCAAAAGTCATCGACTTGTCGGATCGTTGAAAATTTTCCACCGGATGGACGGAACCACCAAGTGAAGGATGTGATCATGGGCGTCAAGAATGGTCACGGAGCCACTAAGAACATGCCGTTAAAGAGTCTTCATCATCTATACCCTCATTTTGGAACCCAAAAACATTGTTTAAAGTAGTTGGATCAATCCGAATCTTCTTTCCCATTAAATAAGACTCAATAGCAATGACAGTGCTTCGATTTTGACTAGGAATACACCGGGCATTAGCAAAAAATATGAGAAAAAGGTTGCGATACAAAATACTGGGTATGGCAAAAAAATTGCATGAAATTCCATCGTCGTAATAAGGGAAGATATCTGAATTGAAAATGCTCGAAATTCAAAAAAGGGATAGAGATGACACGCTCACGACGAATTCGATAATTCTGGTATTGTTTGAAGTGAGCCATAGCCGACAGATTGGTAAAACTCTTTTGGTAGATACGGCTAAGGTTAGGACGAGTGACATTATTATTGTTGGATGATTCTCCAACTTCACCCGATCTTGGTCTTTTTCTAGGTGCCATCATAAAAACCTGAAATTCAAAAACAAGGCACAAAAGCGATATATGCATAAATCATCAAATTTAATCCAAAAATTCAAGTTATAATTAAAAAACTTATATAATATAGTTTAAAAACATATATAAATATTAAAAAAATTGGTAAAAGGAATTTTGAAAAATGATATAGAAAAATATACAGTATAATTTTATATTCGAGTCAAATAATTTTCAGTTTAAATTTTTTTTACAAAACTTTAAAACCCATAAAATATATGTACTAAAAACATAAATTCGAAGTAAAAATAGAAAAGAATTCAAAACAAATTAGAAAAAGAAAGAAAAAAGAATTTTATACCTTGATAATGGATTATGGATGAATGAGGATGATAACATGCACTAGCTTGATGAAATAGCTTTGATTTGATGAGAAGAGCAAGAACCCTCAAAATATTTGAAGAGTTGTATGAAAAATTAAGGGACTGGTGTGTTTTTATAGGTAAAAATTGGCTAGGGTTTCTTTAGAGAAAAATTAGGTAAAGAAAAAACCCTTTAAAGACTCATTAATAGGCAGACGATAGTGCGTACCGATACGCTACATGGCGTATTGAAACAAGTGTATCAGAACACTTTCAAAGCTGTACTGAAACACGAGACCATATCGATATAGAGTTGTGTGTACCGAAACCCGTTCAAGAACATGTATCAAAACGCATGGAACCGTTTCGATACGCCTGTGCCAACAACTGCATTTTGACCACATAGATCATTGTACCGGTACAGGGTTGCCTGTACCGAAACCTGTATCAAAACGCCTAGAGCCGTTTCGATACCCTTGTGCCAGAAACTGCATTTTGGGCACACGGTGCTCAAAAATTCAATTTTTATCGAATCTAAATGATGTATAAGATATATGAGCGATATGTATGGACAAAAATAAATACATACTCTCCCTAGAAACAAGCATAGATGCATAAAGGAACAAAATTACAAGAGCATGGTAATCAATCAAATTCAAGCAAGTTTTTGAACTAAAAAAGGCTCTAAAGGTTCAAGAAAAACTAGTAAGACCTAACTTTCTCCTGAGATTCCAAAAGCATTCCTTATCCAATGGTTTGGTAAATATATCCGCTAATTGGTTCAAGGTGTCTACATATTCTAGAACGACATCATTTTTCAAGACATGATCTCTAATGAAATGATGTTTTATCTCTATGTATTTAGTTCTAGAATGTTTGATGGGATTCTTTGTGAGACATATGGCACTAGTGTTGTCACACTTAAGAGGTATGGTACCTAAATCAATTCCATAATCTAAAAGTTGTTGCTTCATCCAAAGGACTTGAGCACAACAACTTCCGTTCGATATATATTCCGTTTCGATGGTAGATAAGGCTACACTATTTTGTTTCTTAGAGAACCAAGATATGAGCATACTACCTAGGAATTGGCAAGTGCAGGAGGTACTCTTTCTATCTATCTTACATCCCCCATAATCCGCATCCGAGAAAGCATGTAGATGAAAGGAGGAATCTCTAGGATACCAAAGGCCTAAACAATGTGTATCTCTAAGGTATCTAAAGATTCTCTTAACAACTATAAGGTGTGATTCTCTAGTATAAGCTTGAAATCTAGCACACAAGCAAATACTAAACATAATGTCGGGTCTACGTACGGTAAGATAAAGCAATGATCCAATCATAAAGCAATAAAGCTTTAAATCAACACACGTACCTTCTTCACCTTTGTCAAGCTTTGTAGAAGAGCTTATTGGTGTGGCTTGAGGCTTTATATTCTCCAAGACAAACTTCTTGAGCATATCCTTGATGTACTTAGCTTGATGTACTTAGCTTGATTTATGAAGATACCATCCTTCAATTGCTTGATTTGGAGTCCTAAGAAAAATGAGAGCTCCCCCATCATGCTCATCTCAAACTCACCTTGCTTCAATTTAGCAAAATCTTGGCAAAGCAATTCATTAGTAGAACCAAAAATGATATCATCAACATAGATTTGAACTACTAAAATGTTTTTGCCTTTTCTTTTAATGAAGAGTGCAGTATCCACTTTTCACTTATCAAAACCTTTTTCAATTAAAAAACTTGATAACCTTTCATACCAAGCTCTAGGAGCTTGTTTCAAACCATATAAAGCTTTTGAAAGTTTGAAAACATGGTTTGGGTATTTTGGATCTTCAAAACCGGGCGGTTGTTCTACATACACTTCTTCATTAGTAAAACCATTTAAAAATGCACTTTTGGCATCCATTTGAAAAAAACTTGAATTCATGAAAACATGCAAATGCAAGAAGCATCATAATAGCTTCTATCCTAGCTACGCGTGCATAGGTTTCATCAAAATCAATTCCCTCTTCTTTAGTGTAACCTTGAGCAACAAGTCTAGCCTTGTTTCTCACTATGTTACCACTCTCATCTAGTTTGTTTTTATAAACCCATTTAGTTCTTATAGTAGATTTATTACTAGGCCTATCAACTAATGTCCAAACTTAACTCCTCTCAAATTGGTATAATTCCTCTTGCATAGTCAATATCCAATAGTCATCTTTTAATGTTTCTTTGATATTCTTAGGCTCTATGCATGAGATGAATGCAACATTACATGCATTTTTAAGAGAGATTCTAGTGGTTACCCCTTTGGATGGATCACCCAAGATATCACCACCTTTTACATAGTTGAACTCCTTTGGGTAGCTCACTTTCTTTTCCTCTAGAGTCATGTCCTTCAAGGCTTCTAAAGGTGGATCTTGTGCTTCTTCCTTGGATTGAACCTCATCCACCTTTGATGTTTGTCCTCTATCAACGGCTTCAATGATTCCTACATCATCATCATCACAAGAATCCTTCCTCAGAAGAAGGTTATCATCGAAAACCACATGAATAAACTCTTCTACAACTAAAGTTCTTTTGTTAAATACATGATAGGCTTTAGAGTTTAAAGAATATCCTAAGAAAATAGCTTCATCACTTTTAGCATCAAACTTGCCCAAATTTTCTTTTCCATTATTCAAAACAAAACAATTGCATCCAAATGGATAAAAATAGCTAATGTTAGGCTTCTTTGATTTTAAAATCTCATAAGGAGTTTTCTTTAAAATTGGCCTAATCATTACTCGGTTAATAATGTAGCAAGCGGTATTAGTGGCTTCCGTTCAAAAACATTTTGGCAAGTTATTTTCACAAAGCATGGTTCTAGCCATTTCTTCTAAAGTTCGATTTTTCCTCTCAACAATCCCATTTTATTGAGGAGTGCGAGGAATGGAAAAATTATGACTTGTACCATTAGAGTTGCAAAATTCTCAAAACCTAGATTTTGAAATTCGGTACCATGGTCACTTTGAATATGAAAAATAGTTTAACCAAGATAATTTTGAGAAATTTTTGAAAATGTGATGAACTTTTCTAAAGCCTCATCTTTGGTACTTAAAAATAGAGCCCAAGTGTATCTAGAGAAATCATCTACTAACATAAAATCATATGATTTTCCACACAAGCTAATGGTTCTAATAGGACCAAAAGATCCATATGGTTCTAATGAACATGGCTCATCATTAATGGATTTGAAAGAAACTCATTTTTGTTTGCCTTTAGCAAAAGCATCACAAATTTGATCATGAGAAAACTTAATTTTAGGCAAACCTCTAACTAGATTTTTGGAAACCAGTTTTTCTAAAACACTCATGCTTGTATGCCCTAGTTTTCTATAACCATGAGTCATGTTCATCTTTAGCTACTAAACATGCATTGAATGTATGAATGTCATCTAGATGCACCATGTATATGTTTCCTATGCGATGACCAATGAGCACAATATGATTTGTTTCAATGTTCAAAATTTTGCAACCATTAACATCAAAGAGAACATTAAAACCTTTATCACATAATTGACTAATGCTCAATAAATTGTGTTTTAGACCATTGACATATAAAACATTATCAATGAGTATGGAAGAGTGATTACCAATGGAACCAATTCCTTCAATGTGGCCTTTCGAGTTGTCACCGAAGGTTACTACTCCTCCACTCTTTGGCTTTAGTTATACAAATCGACTCTTGTCTCCGGTCATGTGTCTTGAGCATCCACTATCAAGGTATCATGTGTTTTGACTTGAAGCTTTGGCCTTGTAGCAATGCCCCTTACAAACAAATATTAGGTCTTAATTTTTGGTACCCAAACCATTTTGGGTCCATGAACAATAGTTCCCAAAAACTTGGTTCCCTTGGGAATCCAAGACGACATAGCACTAATATTGTTAGAAGCTACTAGTTCCTTAGGAACCCATACACTTCTAACTCTCCTACTATGTGAGTGCCTTTGGAAGCTTCTTTGCTTGTGTAGCGAATGTCTTTTTTCCAAGATATATCGCTAAAATAAAAACGATGATTTTTGAACGATGTTTTTGAAAGGTGTTTGTGATATTTAAAAATATTTATTCCGCAGGGTTTACAAAAAACCTCATAAAAATGGAGTCGCCACCGGCCACTTAGGTAGGCCGGACACCACAAAACCAGAGATTCAAAAAGACAGGGTTCGGGAGTCGGTTACGGATGGGGAAGGATTAGCACCTCCACACCGCCCAAAAATTGGTACTTTAATAATTACCGCTTTATTAATATTGGACTTTCCGGATCAGAGTGACGATTATTTTAAATTTCGGTCATAATTGCGAATATATTTTAAGGGTCCCGTTATCCGAGAATAAATGGCCAACCACTATCACTACGCTTGATACTAGCCCCGTTTACGCTCGGATAAAAGGACACCGCATTAACAATTTATATCTCGATATGCAATCTTAATGGCAAAAATATAAAACATGGTAAAATGTTTAAATGTAGTAAATATTGTCATAACAAAATATTAATTTAACATGAATGATATTTTAGACTAAAACATGTATATATATACATATTATCCTAAATAATAGATAAAACAATTATAATATGTCAAAAAAAACAAGGCAGGAACAAGTATATATATAGACGAACAAATATATAAAAAAAGTGCATACTAGCAATAAAACATATTTTAACATATACGGGTCAACATATCGTATAAAAAGGGTAAATATACTAACATGTAGCCCTAAAAAAATAAGAAAACACACACATATAAAATACAAAATACGCCATGTACGAACCAATTAAAACATAACATGCTTGATATGAATAACCAGACAAAAAACGAATATCATACTTGACACATATATACATAAAACGAGTCATATACGGGAGACATAAAGTAAAATAATATCAACATATACGATGATAATACGAACAATAATATTTACAAAGAAAACATGACTGAAATGAAAGGAAAACGAAAATCAATGGCGGAAATTAAAGAACAATAATATGTAATTTAGGGACGAAATTGCAAAACAGACAAAACCTAAAAGGACCAGGATTGTAATTATACCAAGGGGCTGACCCAAAGTGAAAAATTCAAAAATGCGGGATGGTTAAAGGCGTAATTTTACCATTCAGAAACTGATTCGGTGTAATTTAGTGACTAAATTGTGACTTTTTGAAAACTCAGGGGGACTGGGACTGTGATTATACCATGCGGCGAGACAAAAATGAAAATATTGAAAACGCGGTGGGATTAAGTGTGTAATTTACCCATTTCAAAAATAATAATAACTATAAAAGGGCCATTTTTAGACCGAAACCCATTTTCCCTTTCTTTGTTTCATTTTTCAGTTTTTCAGAGTTTTTGTTCTTTCGTTTTCTCTCAAATGTTCTTGAGAAACCCAGAATCAGGCGGCTGGCCGCCGTATTCTCCGCCGCCGGCCGCCGCTAACCGGCGCCGGTAGGCTCCCAAAATACACCAAAACATTCCCCTTGTCGTCCTCAACATGAATCCATGGTTGGATTCAGAGGATCCCCTTTTATTTACCCTAAATCTAAGAAATACGAACCCCAAAATATTTTTTTTAGACCAAAACGAAACCACAAGGGGTCTTCCCCTCCCTTTTGTTCACCAGATCTGGCTTGTAGAAGCCGAAAGGCTTGTCACAGAGGAAGGGAAGACCCACAGACAACGCCGGTAAGACTTCTTTACTTGTTTCTTTTTTTTATTTCTTTTTGTGTTTCGTATATGCATGCAAAAAAAACAGGTAAGAAAAAGAGACAAAATTTTTACCACTGGACTGCCTTTTTGATTATCTCGACTGGTTACAAGTTTCTGGTTTTACAAGCTCTCTGTTCTTTTTTGTGTTACTACTCTCTCTGTTTTTTGCTAATCTTTTTGCTCGCTCCAAAAAATTATCCCGTTACAACAGCCCCGTTTCATATATATCACTGCCTCTGTATTTTGGTTGCAACTTGTATCTTCTTTTCCAGATCTGACATTTGCTTGTTGTCTTTGGCATAATCTGAACACGGGGACTGAATATCGGCGCGGTGGCGGTGTGGCCATTCGCCGAGGCGGGACGCATTTTCGGCCGTTAGATCAGATCTGATCTAACGGTCGAGATGACTTGAAGAACGATCGGCCTGGATGAAGCCTCGATCTGATGAAACGGCTTCAGATTTTGCCACGTGGAGCTCCGCAGTCGAGGAGTCAGAACGCGTGGATCTTACGCGTGGCGTGGGGCGTTAAAGCGTCGTCCCGCGTGGACCACCCGTAGCGCGTGGCACTCGAACGGTCCATACGTGTGGAGCACGCGCCTGGCAGATATTTTCGACTTCCATTGCATCGTGGCCGTTGGATCAGATCTTGATCCAACGGCCCACAGTTACCTGCACATTGTAATTAGATAGGATTCAGATTTGGGCCAAACGGGCCTTGTAATTGGATTTTGTAATTGGACTTGGATTTTATTTATTTGGGTTTAATATATATTTAATTTTTCATTTTACTAGCCCAATACGATAATAGTATACTTATAACAGAATATATACGAAAATATATACTTATATTATACGATCATTAATTAATATAATATTCTAGTATACGTACGTATAATCATACGTATAATTAACATGACATCTATATACGCTTATACCCTAGATACATACGCGACATACATACATACACCCCTAATACGTATACATAGCTTATACATGCACACATCACCTTATATTAGTAACATTCATATAATAAAATATACATGCAATATTAATATATTTACAAGTGAAAATGAGTGATTACAGTTGCCCCTCTTTGCTTGTTCTCATGAAATGGGAAACAAAGCAAAGATTCATAAGCACTCATTTTATCAGACTTCCCTGTTTGTAGCCTTGGAAAAATGAATTCTTTTGGACATTTCCGCTCTTCCTTGGCTGAATCTTCAGGCTCGTAAGTTCTTCCTATATAGAGCTTCGTCACCTTCCGATCTTGGAGCTACAAGCTCTTTTCGACATAGAACCCTTCGCTCTCATTTTTATCAGACTTCCTTGTTTGTAGCTTTGGAAAAACGAATTCTTTTGGACATCTCCGCTCTTCCTTGGCTGAATCTTCAGGCTCGTAAGTTCTTCCTATATAGAACTTTGTCACCTTCCAATCTTGGAGCTACAGGCTCTTTCGACATAGACCCCTTCGCTCTCATTTTTATCAGACCTCCCTGTTTGTAGCTTTGGAAAAATGAATTTTTTTGGACATCTCCGCTCTTCCTTGGCTGAATCTTTAGGCTCGTAAGTTCTTCCTATATAGAACTTCGTCACCTTCCGATCTTGGAGCTACAGGCTCTTTTCGACATAGAACCCTTCACTCTAAGACAATGAAGCTCGGAGTCTTTCCTATATAAGACTCTTTGCTTTCGACACAACAGGTTTCCTATATAACCCTGTGTCATAGGTGAATTGCTTTGACTGGGAGTTCTTCCTATATAGAACTGCGAGTCTTCACCTTGGAGCCATCAGTCCCTCCTATATAGAACTTTTTGGCGTCTTGAAATCTTTGAGTTACAGATTCTTCCTATATAGAATCTTTCACTCTAAGACATTGAAGCTCGGAGTCTTTCCTATATAAGACTCTCTGCTTTTGACACAATAGGTTTCCTATATAACCCTGTGTCATAGGTGAATTGCTTTGACTGGGAGTTCTTCCTATATAGAACTGCGAGTCTTCACCTTGGAGCCATCAGTCCCTCATATATAGAACTTTTTGGCGTCTGGAATCTCAGAGCTGCAGGTTCTTCCTATATAGAACCTTTTACTCTAAGACAATAAAGCTCGGAGCCCTTCCTATATAGAACTCTTCGTTTCCGACACAACAAGATTTCCTATATAATCTTGCGTGTCATGGGTGAATTGCTTTGACTGGGAGTTCTTCTATATATAGAATCATGAGTCTTCACCCTGGAGCTGTTAGTCCTTCCTATATAGAACTTTCAGCTTCTGAAACCTCAGAAAGAAGGATTCTTCCTATACAGAACCTCTCTCTAGAGCTTGAAAACATGTGCCTTTATGTAAAGACATTGTCTTCTCATTTGGGATTCACACCGTGATGACCCTCGATGTCTCTTTGGATCTGCAGATACCTGTCTGAGATGAAAATAAAATGCTATGACAAATGAATGAATTGACATGCTCCTAATCCTAGTGATGTCTGACTATTCATGGTGCATGAGATTCAATATCTTGATGGGCTTGTTTTGGTCCTTATTTGACGTTCGCTTTCTCCTTTCTTACGGTATCGATACCCGCTTCAACGCCAAGTTCAACCATCTCGACCTTTCTCCTTTTTCAATTCCGACTTGGAATTCTAGAGTGCCCTTTCGGGTTTTCACTCTAGAGAGATTTTTTTTGAGAGGGGTGCCCTTCTGATTTTCACCCAAAAGATCTCTTTTGTTATCTCGTACGCCTTTCTTGAATAGACAGGACATGTGCCATTGGTTATCCTACCAGGTTGTTTGAAGCTTCCCGCCTTCCCTATCGACAGCCATTAGGGAACTAGAGGACGAAGTTAACATCGTTTTCTTTGATTACCTGCATTTTCAAGGTTAAATCATAGTAATGCTTCGAAATCTCTTGTTTCATTATAAGCCCATGTTATCTTATCTGACTGAAATTGACAAGAAGGCTAGGAATGGATGCTCAAAACACAGTTTTATTCTGATTAAGGGTTTCGAGATATCTTGAAAAGAAAGGTATGACACATATGAGTTGAGTATGAAAATACAAGATCCCTCATTATCTTCGATATGAATGATACATGACCCTGTCAACTGGTGTAGAATTTTTTGCCTGAAGCCTCCTCTTCATGATGTTCATGGGGATACCCTTCTCCTCAGATATTCAACTTTTCAATTTACCCGAGCCGCCCTTTGCGGGTTTTCAACTCGAGTCCTTCCTTTGCTTCAAGACGCCCGATTTCGGGTTTTCGCCCTGAGCTCTCCATTTTTTTTAGAGATAGTATTTCTTGACGGCATCAGAATTTACGAGATTTCTCAGCTCGTCCCTGTCCATTTCTGTTAGGATCAGGGCCCCTCCCGAAAAGGCCTTTTTTACGACGTACGGTCCTTCCCAGTTGGGCATCCACTTTCCTCGAGAATCTTTCTGGATAGGGAGGATTCTTTTGAGTTCCAGATCTCCTTCTTTGAATTCTCTTGGGCGCACCTTTTTGTTGTAAGCCTGCACCATCCGCTTTTGGTACATCTGACCATGACAAATGGCTTTTAGTCTTTTTTCGTCAATGAGATTTAGTTGGTCGAGTCTGGCCTGTACCCATTCAGCTTCTTCCAGTTTTACTTCGTTTAAGACCCGGAGGGACGAAATCTCTACCTCAATTGGGAGTACTGCTTCGGTACCATACACCAAGGGGTAAGGCGTTGCCCCCATTGATGTGCGGATGGACGTTCTATAGGCGAAAAGGGCAAAAGGCAACTTCTCATGCCAATCCTTGTAGGTATCCGTAGTCTTCGCTATGATCTTCTTTATATTTTTGTTTGCCGCTTCCACTGCTCCATTCATCTTAGGACGATAGACTGTGGAATTATGGTGTATTATTTTGAATTGAGTGCACACGTCCTTCATCATTTTGTTGTTCAGATTGGAAGCATTGTCGGTGATGATCCTCTCTGGCAATCCGTATCGACAAATAATTTCCTTCTTTATGAACTTACAAACTGTAGTCCTGGTGATATTGGCGTAAGATGCTGCCTCTACCCATTTGGTGAAATAGTCTATGGCGACCAAAATGAATCGGTGCCCATTGGAAGCTTTCGGATGGATCTGCCCGATAACGTCCATGCCCCATGCTGCGAAAGGCCACAGAGAATTCATGGTGTGTAGAGGCGATGGTGGTGCATGAATTTTGTCAGCGTAAATTTGGCATTTGTGGCATTTCCTGGCGTAATCGATGCAATCTCCCTCTATGGTCAACCAGAAATAACTGTATCTCATAATTTTTCGGGCTATAGACAGCCCGTTGGCGTGCGTTCCACAGATCCCGTCATGTACTTCAGCTAAGATTTCCTTCGCCTCCCGGGCATCCACACATCTCAGCAATGTTTGATCATGACTTTTCCTATATAGGATCTCCCCATCTAGGACATATTTCGTTGCCATTTTTCTGAGCGCTTTTCTGTCATTGTCGTTTGCCCCTTCTGGATACTTTTGAAGCTTGACATATTGCAGGATATCATAGTACCATGGATTTCCGTCAATCTCTTCCTGTATACTACAACAATGAGCAGGTTTTTCAAATGTCTGCATCTCAATGGGTTTCATTTCTGCCCAGGTGTTTGTTTTAAACATGGATGCCAAGGTTGCCAATGCATCTGCCATCTGATTTTCTTCTCGGGGTAGGTAATTGAAGCTGACCTTTTCGAACTCTTTGACGAGCTCTTGAATCCATTCGTGATATTTGACCAAACACGGTCTCTCGGTTTCCCATTCCACGCGCAATTGGTAAATGACTAGGGACGAATCTCGAACACTCGAAGTTCCTTAACTTTTCTCTCGATGGGTGAGTTGGTCCCATGATGCAAGCTTCGTATTCAGCTATTTTGTTTGTGCAAAAGAATTCCAATCTGCTGGTGAAAGGATAATAGACGTCCTCGGGTGAAATTAGCACCGCCCTATCCCATGTCCGAGGGCGTTGGAGGCTCCATCAAGTAAAGTTTCCATGACATATCATCCGAAACCTCTTCTTCGGTTGTGATGCACATCAAGTCTTAAATGGGAAACTAAAGTTCAATGCCTCATAGTCATCTCAAGCACGACTAGCTAGGAAATCTGCTACGGCACTTCCCTTTACTGACTTTTCGATTAACATATACGATGTCGAATTCAGATAAGAGCATCCGCCATCGGGCCATCCTTCCGTTAGCGCCCGGTGCTTCCATTAGGAACTTTAATGGGTCTAGCTTGGATATCAACCAGGTAGTATGGTACAACATGTCTTGTCGAGCCGCTTGGTAGCCCAAACTAGAGCACAACACGCTCTGATCTTGGCGGGTACCGTGTTTCATAATCATTGAGTTTCGCTTAGGTAATAGATGGCCTGCTCCTTTTTTCTTGACTCATCGTGTTGCCCCAGTACGCATCCCATTGAATTCTCGAAGACAGTTAAGTAGAGAATTAGTGGTCGACCAGGTACTGGTGCGACTAAAATTGGAGCGTTTGTCAAGTACTTTTTGATCTTTTCTAGGGCTTTTTGACATTCTTCATCCCATACGCTAGGATTATTTTTCTAAGAAGTCTGAAGACCGGGTCGCATTGGTTGGTTAATTGGGAAATGAAACGAGAGATATAATTTAGCCTCCCCAGGAAACCGCGAACTTTTTTTTGCGTGCGGGGTGGTGAAAGGTCCTGGATGGCTTTCACTTTATCGGGATCAATTTCAATCCCTCTTCTGCTTACTACGAACCCTAGGAGTTTTCCAGAAGTAACGACGAAGGTACACTTGGCCGGATTGAGCCTCAGTTTGTACTTCCGTAGTCTTTGGAATAGTTTTCTCAAGTTCTGTAGGTGCTCTTCCTCTGTTCGAGACTTGGCAATCATATCGTCCACGTATACTTCTATTTCTTTGTGCATCATGTCATGGAAAAGAGTCACCATTGCTATTTGGTACGTTGCCCCTGCGTTCTTTAGCCCAAACGGCATCACTTGATAACAAAAAGTCCCCCACATGGTTATGAATGTGGTTTTCTCCATGTCGTTAGGATCCATCTTTATCTGGTTGTACCCTGAGAAGCCGTCCATGAAGGAAAACCATGAATGTCCTGCGGTGTTGTCAACCAGCGTGTCAATATGTGGCAAAGGGAAGTTGTCTTTTGGGCTAGCTCGATTCAGATCCCTGTAATCTACACACATACGAACTTTCCCGTCTTTCTTCGGTACTGGTACAATGTTTGCAACCCACTCGGGGTATTTGGCTACCTCCAAGAATCCAGCATCAAATTGCTTCTTTACCTCTTCTCGGATCTTTAACAACATCTCTGGCCTCATTCTCCGAAGTTTTTGCTGTACTGGTTTGCACTCCGATTTTGTCGGCAATTTGTGCACCACTATGTCGGTGTTCAATCCCGACATATCTTGATAAGTCCAGGCGAAGATATCCTTGAATTCCTGAAGCAGGGCTATTAGTTCATGCTTGGTTTTTGAGGAAATAGTCGTTCCTATTTTTATTTCTTTTCTCGCTTCTTCAGTCCCTAAGTTGACAATTTCTGTTTCTTCTTGGTGGGGCGTAATCTGCCTTTCTTCGTCGTCCACCATTCTCTTTAACTCTTCCGGGACCTCAATTTCTATTTCATCATATCCTCCTCAATTTCCTCCGAGACCTCGGGGCATTGAAATTTACTCGAGATTGGATCCGGTATCATTCATATCGTCAATCATGAGCGACCTGCATTAAATGAGAATGAATTGTATTGGGAAAGGGACGGCTTTACATGAAGGGAATGAATATGAAGAATGCATGAATGGAATAAATGAGACTTTGGTCATTTTTAAGAAAGTGGGGATATTTTCATTTCAATCAAAAAATTAACATAGGTGCCCCATACAAGAGATCCCCATTGTCTATGGGCAAAAACAAAAGGTTGATTCGGAGCATTACTCTGATCTATTCCTAAAAACTACAGGTAGATCAATGCAGCTCCAGTTATCGAGTGTCTCCCCGGGATGGCAAGGGCGGATGTTGGTCAACATTCTGCTGCCACGGTCCTCTTCAGCTATCATGTTGATGTACATCCCTTCAAATGATTTCTTTGAGTATTTCCTTCCAGTTAAGTTCATCATTTTTTTCTTCATTGCCTCTCCAATATCTTGACTGGCTGGTAGAACCCTCAGGAGATGAAAGTGGCTTTCGGACTAGGAAAGGACACGACCTCCACGGAATGTCTTCTCCTTTAGATCCGGCTTTTCTTTGCTCTTCCTTCCTCTTATATTCTCTTCTTTCTTACATTGGACACTTGGTTTATAACCCAGACCTGAAACGATCCTTCTTGGTTATCATATTCTTGGGTCTCAGGTTTCCTTGTAATTCCTTCCCCAGCCCTTTTCCTATTTTGGCTCCTCGGCCCAGAGTTTCTGCGACGGTCATCTTGGTACAATTAGATAACCTAGGGTAGGGTATCCGCTTCCTTTCAAACGAATGTGGCATTTACTAGTTCTAATGCTCGGAACGAGCATTCTGCAAGCATCTTCGTCATTTTGAATGTAGGGGTGTGTCGATTCATGGAAGCAACAAATTCATGCTCTGCTTCTACGGTGACCAATTTGCCTTCAACTACAAATTTTAATTTCTGATGCAATGATGATGGGACAACTCCTGCGGAGTGGATCCAAGGTCTTCCCAATAAGCAGCTGTAAGATGGTTTTATGTCCATCACCACAAAATCGATCACATATTCGGTTGGTCCGATCAATAGGGGCACCTCAATTTTTCCCATTGTTCCTTTTTGCGTACCATCAAAGGCTCTTACCGAGTTGTAGCAAGGCTTTAGGTGCAAACCATCTATTGGCAATTTTTGCAGGGTTACCATAGGCAAGACATTCAATGCTGACCCGTTGTCGATCAGTACGCCTGGTAATACATACCCTTTGCAGTGGGTAGTGATGTTAAGGGCTTTAGTAGACCCCATTCCTCCCTCCGGGATCTCATCATCACTGAATGTGATATGATTATAGGCAGTAATATGCCCCACTATCATGTCCAGGTTTGTTACAGAAATGTCCTGGGGCACAAAAGTTTGATTCAGCACTTTCAATAGCGTCTCCCGATGCTTCTCTGAACTCAAGAGTAATTCCAGCACTGTGATCCTGGCCGGTTGTTTCCGTAGTTGTTCCACTACACTGTACTCGCTATGTCTCAAGAACTTTAGAAACTCCTTGGCCTGGGCCTCAGTTACCGGTTCATTTATCTTTTGGGGAGGTTCTTCTCCAAATATCTGCGTAGGGCTGACTGCTGTATTCTTCCCCTATCTTTTTCAGCTGCTCTCAAAGCCTCGGAGGAATAACATCGGCCGCTTCTTGTGAAATGGCCTGCTTCACCAACGTTCATATTGTTCTGACTTTGCTGGTCTTCCAGCGTAGACTCTTTTACCTGTTCGCGTTCTGATTTTTCTGGCATGGTCACATTCGCGGCATAATTCCAGGGAATTTGTCGCATGTCTTTGAATGGGAATGGAGATGGTGCTGAAATGACGATCTTGGGACTTATCTTGCTGGTTTCTCCTTGGGAGACACCTGTATTCCCTATCCTGGGAGAGATGATAAAATGTCTATCCTTCCCGTATCTAGTTTTGGGGGTATCTGTCATGTGTACGTCTGATCCCTTCCCCATGGGTTCCTCAAAGAATTCAATTTGTTTTTCATCCATCAGCTTCTGCACCAATTTCTTGAACTCGTCACATTCTTGGATATCATGCCCTTCAGTCTGATGGAATTCGCAATACTTTCCACATTCTTTCTGCCTTATTATCATGCCTTTGTTGATCATACGAGCCATGCATAATTGTTGAAATACCCACCGTAAAGGAGACTTGACTTCTGACACGTCATCCTTTATCCTCCTGGTAAAGCATTCTTCTATGACGTTTACCCCTCTGTTCCCATGATCAGGTAGCGGGTTGTTGGCTACACTTGGTTCTTCAAACTTTAATATCCTAGAATCGATTAAGTTCTGCACAAGCTTTTTGAAGGCAAGGCAGTTCTCAGTGGGATGTCCAGGGGTACCGCCGTGATAGTCGCAATGTGCGCTTGGATTATACCAAGGCGGGAAGGGTGGATTGACAGGATTAACGATGTATGGTCGGACCAAGTCGCTTCATACAACCGGGAATAAAGCTCGAGTATGAAACGGTAGGGAGTGAAAGTTCTCATCTCTTTATCCTTTTCGTGACTCTCTCATCTCTTTGATTCGAATTTTGCGTTTTCCCACAGGTGCTTGAAATGTGTGACTGTGAAGTTCTTGGCGGTATAGGTGATGGTGGTGTTTACTTCATTTCTCTTGTTGTACTTTCGAGACCCTTCCCCACCATCAATTCCGCCGCTCTTAATTGCCGATTCGAGAGACTCCCGGTCCCCGATTAAGTCGGCGAAACACTTGTGTTGTGTTATTGATGAGGCGGTCGAAGAGTGCTCTTTTCAGAGTGTTGACAAATAATGGCGTGATTTCATGCTCCGGGATAGGTGGCTGGATTTTGGCGGCCACTTCTCTCCACCTTTGGGCATATTGTCGCAAGCTTTCGTTGGACTTCGCCCCATATTTTCTAACATGATTACGCTAGGGATCATGCGTCATTATTTATGTTTGTATTGCTCGGAAAATGCTTTAGACAAATCTTTCCATGTTTTGACATTCGCTTTGCTCAACTGAGTATACCAACGTAATGCCGCTCCAGTTAGACTATCCTGGAAACAGTGGATCAGGAGCTTTTCATCTTTATGGTAAGCCGCCATTTTTCTACAATACATCGTTATGTGTGTAGAAGGACATGTGGTTCTGTCATATTTATCGAACTCTGGTGTTTTGAATTTTGGCGGCAATACAAGATCAGACACCAAACTTAGATCACTAGCGTCGTTTCCTGATTCTTCATTTGATTGTAACGCTTTAAATTTTTCTTCCATGAGGCGAAATCTTTGTTCCCACTTTCTTTCTACCTCATTTCTGATCTTTTCGACCATGTTTAGGTCCGGTACTTCTTCTTCATACAGTGCTTCGGTATCAAGGGGTTGAGTCTCAGGTGCCCCTACTTAAAAGCTGGATGACATTCCTGTAGGGTCAATATACACCTTCCTAGCCTGGTTTGGTGCAGTTGGTTGAACCTTGAAGTGAGCCGGGGTACCTTCTGGCTCTGGGATATTTTCTCCTTCTACTCGTTTTCCAAGACTTTTTGCCAGCAATGCCGTTATGTCAGATACTATTGATGTTTGTGACTGTGCAATCTGATCACTAAGGCTTCTCTGGGCCTCTTCAAGCCTTGACTCGAGCTTTCTCTGCCCTCTTTCTAGACTGATTATTCTTTCTTCCATGAGCTTTCTTTATAGCCGGGTAAAGTATAGGTGATGAATGATTGCGGGTTAACACTACATAGAATGCCACAATATTCATATTGTTAATATGGTTGCAAAAAAGAAATAAATGCATGTACAATGATGCAAATGTTATGATGCAAATGCAAGAATGCATGCAGACAAGGTACTGGTTCCGTTGGTAATCACCCTTTTGAATTACTTTTACAGGAATTAAAGGGTCTTGATTACAACAAAATTCGTGTTACAAAGTAAAGATCCCTAGTACAAAAGATCTAATTATAACACAGAGTCCTATAGATAGACTCTAGCTCTATCCCCTAACTTTCCAATTGCCTTGAGCAGCTTGAGGAACCTAGGAGCTTCTTCCATTCCCGGGGCTATAAAAGGTCGGAGTGTCTCAGCCTCGACAGCTAAATCATTTACGTGTCTGGCGACTCGCTGTATGTCCACCATTAGATTTGCGTAGTACTGGTCTCTGTCCTGTACCATTCGAGCAGCGTCGCGTAATCTCTTCTGCCAATAGGTGTCCCCTCCGGCTGCAGCTTCCTCGAACACATTAATTCTTTCCTTGTAATCCTCCACTACTGCTTCGAGGGATCCGATTTGTGCTTGTAACACACCCACTTCGCGTTCTCTTTCTTACAGCTCAGCGAAATTGTTCCTGTGGCAGTACATTCGAAGTGAGTGTTCGACTTCCGCTACCTTTCCTTTTAATTCATCATTTTGACTTTGGCTTTGCCCCAATTTTTGAACAGTGTCATCGTACAGTTTCTGCATTTCTAACAGTCTGTTTCGGCTATTCATGGATTTTCTTTTCCATGCGGCGACACTTTCTCTCTCATGATGGAGAGCTTGTTTCCCCTTGTTGATTTCTTGTCTGAATCTTTCTCTCTCTTGAGCAATGGCCTTCTTGGCGGACCGTTTTTCTTCCTCTATAGCCAAACGGTAGCTTTCAATCTCTTTCTCGATCGCTCTTTTGTTAATTTCTCATTCTTCTTCCACCAAACGGATGCCGTTCATTCTTTCTCTTTCCACAGCTATAAACTGACTCCGGCCGGCCTTTTGTATTTTTGCATGTAATAGGAGGGCATCTTTTTGATAAAGAGTATTTTTGTCACTCAAATCTGCATTTAATTTCTTCAATTGCCTGATGATCCCGTCCCGCTCGTCAACTTCTAGGCTTGTCTTATAGAGTTCACTCGCATGTTGGGTCTGTTGAATGTCCATTTTCTTTTTAACTTCTTCGAGTTCACTCCTTAAGATGTCGGCTTCGGACGGTGCCACCCTTGTAAGCTCTTCGAGTGACACTGTTGGTCCTTGATCAGATTCAGGAATCACATTATTAACCCTCAAACGTCTCCAAAGATCGTAATCTGGGGTAGTCATGTGCTCGGTATCTCCTTCCACCCTGATCCGATAACAATGATCCCAGGCCCTCATGATGGTCTGAATTTTTCCATTGAACTCTCCTTTGAAAAGAAATTCAGTTTGGCTTAATCCGGCGGTATTGGGAATGAACTGTCGTGATCCGAACTGCCGAGACACTAAAAGTGGAGCACAAGCGATCCCTCCATGTAATCCTAACATCATTAGCCAGTTGAAGTCACCACAACTGTATAGAAAATAATTAACTTTACCGAGCCATGGGACCCTCCATGCTATGTCTTCATCTTGAATGTTCCTGAAGAAACTGGTCCACATTTTTGTTTTCAAATCTTCTCGCCATTCCTTTGCTAAGTATTCTCGTAAAGGCGAAAAACCTTGGAAGGATATCCCCTGCAGGACCCGCGTCGACGTCTTCCACATGTGACTCTGGATCCATACTTGTAATAGCTGTGCGCAGCCTCAAAAACGTCCTTCTTCATGTTTCCGGCTAGCGTTTAAGGAAATGAAAGTCTCGACCAAGATTGCTGGTACCGGGTTTGCTTTTCGTTTCACCCGTTCAAACAAATCCAGAATGGCTATGTCAATGTTTCCGAGTACTCTGGGAAAGATCACCAAGCCATATATTCCTAAAGCGAATAAGTCCATTTTCTTTGCCTCGTCTGGATGTGTCGATATGACGTCCCGAATACTTTCCTATGCAAAAACTGTATTATCTCCTCGGATCTGAAGGAGGCCACTAACCCAATCGTCACTCATTCCCGCAAAAGTTTTGAGTTTAGCAGTGTAATTCTGATTCCTTGGAGGCTTCGCGTAGATCCAATCTTCCTGAATATTTTTCTGGTTAAGTAAAGCAGTGTACTCTTCTACCGTAGGCATCATGTCCTGCCCATTGAAGGTGAAGCAGCAAAAAGCCGGATTCCAGAACTGGACTATAGCTCGGAGTAGGAGCTGGTTGATCCGAACGTATAATAGCTGCGCGATGTCGCCATAACTATCGCTAAATAAGTCTTGTAGTCTTCGGTCCCATCTTTCCCAAATGCTTTGAAGATCCCATAAGTCGTTCTGTTGGAGACTCACATAGGTGTATCCAGCTATTACGCGTTCGTTAGGCAGACTATCCCCTTGGATTTTCTGGTTGACCTCTGACCAATGTCTGACTGACAAATTAAGCTCTTCTTTCCTAAGACACCTTTTTTCCATAGTGAAAGACTTTCTGATCAGGCAAACCACTTGATCCAGTACCTTTATGCGATGCAAATGCAATGATGTATGAGAAAAAGAACAAAAAGCGAAAAGAAAACAAGTCGATGCAGATAAAATTGATAAATATATAAATAAAATGACAAAATTAAACAGAATAAACACACAAAACAACCCTATTTATCCCGTCTAAAACCTAAGGTTATCCGCATGGCTCTAACAGGGTAGGTTTCTATGTTCTCTACATGCAGTTTTGGTTCTAGGAGATACCCGAATTGTCCTTGCTGTCCTCTACTAAGAGTAGCAAGGCCCCGATCATCACCCATTATAGGCTCCTTTCAACGGGTTCAATTCTGGGGACCCATTCGCTTATGCCCGCACGGAAGGAACGATATCCTTACGAAAGCATAAGGTACTCGAGCCCCGAAGGTACTTGCTAGGCCCATACGGGAGAACGATATCTCCACGAAAGCATTAGCGTTTTCCCCCCACTTAAAAAGATGGGTTTATATGCCATATTTTAAATGCGTTAAAATAAACGCGCAATTATGACCGAATGTTAATTTAATAGTCACTTTAATTCGGAACTTCCAATATTAGTAAAGCGGTAATTGTTTCAAAAGCTTGACTCTCATTTGTTTTTTTTTTAAAAAGAAAAATGTCCCCAGCGGAGTCGCCATCTGTAGCGAATGTCTTTTTTCCAAGATATATCGCTAAAATAAAAACGATGATTTTTGAAAGGTGTTTGTGATATTTAAAAATATTTATTCTGCAGGGTTTACAAAAAACCTCATAAAAATGGAGTCGCCACCGGCCACTTAGGTAGGCCGGACACCACAAAACCAGAGATTCAAAAAGACGGGGTTCGGGAGTCGATTTACGGATGGGGAAGGATTAGCACCCCCACACCGCCCAAAAATTGGTACTTTAATAATTACCGCTTTATTAATATTGGACTTTCCGGATCAGAGTGACGATTATTTTAAATTTCGGTCATAATTGCGAATATATTTTAAGGGTCCCGTTATCCGAGAATAAACGCCCAACCACTATCACTACGCTTGATACTGGCCCCGTTTACGCTCGGATAAAAGGACACCGCATTAACAATTTATATCTCGATATGCAATCTTAATGGCAAAAATATAAAACATGGTAAAATGTTTAAATGTAGTAAATATTGTCATAACAGAATATTAATTTAACATGAATGATATTTTAGACTAAAACATGTATATATATACATATTATCCTAAATAATAGATAAAACAATTATAATATGTCAAAAAAAACAAGGCAGGAACAAGTATATATATAGACGAACAGATATATAAAAAAAAGTGCATACTAGCAATAAAACATATTTTAACATATACGGGTCAACATATCGTATAAAAAGGGTAAATATACTAACATGTAGCCCTAAAAGATAAGAAAACACACACATATAAAATACAAAATACGCCATGTACGAACCAATTAAAACATAACATGCTTGATATGAATAACCAGACAAAAAACGAATATCATACTTGACACATATATACATATAAACATAAAACGAGTCATATACGGGAGACATAAAGTAAAATAATATCAACATATACGATGATAATACAAACAATAATATTTACAAAGAAAACATGACTGAAATGAAAGGAAAACGAAAATCAATGGCGGAAATTAAAGAACAATAATATGTAATTTAGGGACGAAATTGCAAAAGCAGACAAAACCTAAAAGGACCCGAGATTGTAATTATACCAAGGGGCGGACCCAAAGTGAAAAATTCAAAACGCGGGATGGTTAAAGGCGTAATTTTACCATTCGAAATCGATTCGGTGTAATTTAGTGACTAAATTGTGACTTTTTGAAAACTTCGGGACTGGGATGTGATTATACCATGCGGCGAGACAAAAATAAAAATATTGAAAACGCGGTGGGATTAAGTGTGTAATTTACCCATTTCAAAAATAATAATAACTATAAAAGGGCCATTTTTAGACCGAAACCCATTTTCCCTTTCTTTGTTTCATTTTTCGTTTTTTGAGTTTTTGTTCATTCGTTTTCTCTCAAATGTTCTTGAGAAACCCGAGTCGTGGCGGCCGTCGGCCGTATTCTCCTTCCCGCCCGCCGCTAACCGGCGCCGGTAGGCTCCCAAAATACACCAAAATATTCCCCTTGTCGTCCTCAACATGAATCCATGGTTGGATTCAGAGGATCCCCTTTTATTTACCCTAGATCTAAGAAATACGAACCCAAAAATATTTTTTTTTAGACCAAAACGAAACCACAAGGGGTCTTCCCCTCCCTTTTGTTCACCAGATCTGGCTTGTAGGAGCCGAAAGGCTTGTCACAGAGGAAAGGAAGACCCACAGACAACGCCGGTAAGACTTCTTTACTTGTTTCTCTTTTTTATTTCTTTTTGTGTTTCGTATATGCATGCAAAAAAAAAACAGGTAAGAAAAAGAGACAAAATTTTTACCACTGGACTGCCTTTTTGATTATCTCGACTGGTTACAAGTTTCTGGTTTTACAAGCTCTCTGTTCTTTTTTGTGTTACTACTCTCTCTGTTTTTTGCTAATCTTTTTGCTCGCTCCAAAAAATTATCCCGTTACAACAGCCCCGTTTCATATATATCACTGCCTCTGTATTTTGGTTGCAACTTGTATCTTCTTTTCCAGATCTGACATTTGCTTGTTGTCTTTGGCATAATCTGAACGCGGGGACTGAATATGGGCGCGGTGGCGGTGTGGCCATTCTGCCAGAGGCCAGACGCATTTTCGGCCGTTAGATCAGATCTGATCTAACGGTCGAGATGACTTGAAGAACGATTGGCCTGGATGAAGCCTCGATCTGATGAAACGGCTTCAGATTTCGCCACGTGGAGCTCCGCAGTCGAGGAGTCGAACGCGCGTGGATCTTACGCGCGTGGGATGTTAAAGCGTCCCCGCGTGGACCCACACGCGCGCGTGGCACTCGAACGGTCCATACGTGAGAGCACGCGCTGGCGGATATTTTCGACTTCCATTGCATCGTGGCCGTTGGATCGGATCTTGATCCAACGGCCCACATTTTTACCCACATTGTAATTAGATAGGATTTGATTTGGGCCAAACGGGCCTTGTAATTGGATTTTGTAATTGGACTTGGATTTTATTTATTTGGGTTTAATATATATTTAATTTTTCATTTTACTAGCCCAATACTGATAATAGTATACTTATAACAGCAATATATACGAAAATATATACTTATATTATACGATCATTAATTAATATAATATTCTAGTATACGTACGTATAATCATACGTATAATTAACATGACATCTATATACGCTTATACCCTAGATACATACGAGACATACATACACCCCTAATACGTATACATAGCTTATACATGCACACATCACCTTATATTAGTAACATTCATATAATAAAATATACATGCAATATTAATATATTTACAAGTGAAAATGAGTGATTACAGCTTGTAGCCATTAAAATTCTTTTTCATATAGTTGGGTTTTGAAGATTGCCCATTTTCAAAACTAGTTGCCCTAACTTTGCTCAAAAAAGCTTTGAGCTCATTCACCACTTTGTGGTGATCATCATGAAACTTAGAAAGAAGGTTGTTTAAATCAATATTTTCATTTTCAAAATGTTTTTGTTCTTCTTGTAAACCCAAAACCTTCTTTTCAAGTTTCGAGTTGGTTTTAGAAAGGGAATCACTTTGGATTTTCAAATCAGAAATAGTTTTCTTATTTTCAAAATTGATTCCTTGTATTTCTCAACCAACTCATCATACACCTCTTGCAACTCATCATAAGCTTCTTGAAGCTCATTGAAAGTAAAATCAAAAGATGATGAGTTAGAGGTTACGTTTAGATCCCCCTCAAAAGCCATGAGGCAAAGGTTGGGGACTTCTTGATCTTCTTCATCGGATGACTCCGAATCGCTCCAAGTAGCAATATTTGCCTTGAGCTTCTTCTTCATTTCGAAGCTCTTCTTTTTGAGTTGGGGGCAATCGGTTCATATGTGCCTCGACTTCTTGCACTCATAGCATATGAGTCGATATTTTTCTTCCTTTTTATTATTGTTCTTGAAGTCTCATTTTCGGTTGAACTTTCTTTCTCTATTGGACTTCATGAACCGAGTGAATCTTCTGGCTAGCATAGCCATCTCTTCATCTTCCTCCTCACTCAAATCACTTTCTTCAAAAGAAGCTTTAAGAGCAACTTTGAGTTTCTTCTTCTCTACCTCTTTCTTTTTGACCTTCTTTTCTTCTCTTCTTTGCTTCATGGTCTCATGAGTAAGAAGAGAACCCATGAGAGCATCGGGCTTTAAAGTCTTCAAATCCTTTGCCTTGATGATGGCGGTTCTTTTCCCATCCCATGACTTGGGAAGAGAATAGAGTAGTTTACGGACAAGCTTGTCTTCGGGGATGACCTCTTCGAAGCCTTTGAGACTGTTAACGATAACGAAGAATCGGTCGAACATCTTAATGACATTCCCATCGGGCTTCATCTTGAAATTCTCATAACTTAAGTTGATGAGTCCAATCTTGGTTTCCTTTACATTGTTGGTGCCCTCATAGGTGGTCTCGAGCGTGTCCCACACCTCTTTTGTACTTGTACACGAAAACATCTTCGAGTACATATCTGGTCCAAGTGCACAAAAGAGCATGTGCAATGCCTTGTCATTTACTTGTATCTTTCTTCTTTCTTCATCCGTCATCTCGTGCTTGGCCTTGGGAATTTGCCTATCTCCTTCTTGCTTCATTGGAATGGATTGCCCGTCTTCAATTACATCCCAAAGAACGTAATAATGTGAGTTGATAAATAGCCTCATCTGATTCTTTCAATATGGATAATTGTCTCCATTAAAGAAAGGCGTTTAGGTGATCGATTGAGACTCGTACAAATTTTGGTCGGAGGTAGATGTCATGGCTTTGATGTCGGTTGATTGAATCTCTTTGAGGATCGTCTCTTGCGGATGTTAATCCTTCAAGGAGTTAGGCTCTGATACTAATTGTTGTGTTGATCAATCGATGACAATTAGCCAAGAGGGGGTGAATAGGTAATAAAAAATTTGGAGGGAGGAAATTGATATGATAAGAATGAAAAGACAAACGATTTATAGTGGTTCAAGCTTCGAACAAGCTCTACATCTACTACCTTAGCTCCCACTAAGGATTTTGAACTAATTTTACTAGAAATTCTTCCCCTTTTCTCAGATTAGGAGGAAACCTTACAAACCGGTTAATCTTTCTACCCAAAGCTTAATCAAGAACACTCTTTTATACAAGAAATATGGAAAATAGAAAATAGCCTCTCAAAGGTAGATATTTTGCCCAAAATTACAAGATCACTCAACCAAACTTGAAATAAAATGGATACAATTGATTTGACTCTAAAAAGCACAAAGAAGTTGGATTTTTGCTTTGATGTTTTTCACATGATCATTGGTTGTTGTTGTAGCTTTGGAGGCTTGCTTTTATACCCCTTCATTGATTTCTATCCGCGTTTGGTTGGTTGGCATCATCAATATATCCGTTGGGCTGCATTTTTCCTGCAATAAATACTCAACTGCAACCAACCATATTGATACACGAGAGGTCGTATCAATACCTGTTCCAAAATAGAAAGAGTCGTATCGATACCGTTTTGCTCACTTGGGAACTGTCAAAACTTGTTTCGGTATGCATCAAAGTCGTATCGATACGAGTTTAACCACTTTTCAAAAAGTTGATTCCCCATAACTGACAAGGCAACGGTAAAATAATAAATGTGGAGATTCGAAAAATCTTAACCTCGTATCGATACGGTTGTATTCGTATCGATACGTCACTCTTAAACCTTAAGCCTAAATAAAGGCCATATCGAAACGAATGGAACCGTATCGAAACACTCGTATCGAAACAGGATCACCTATATCGAAATGGATTCTTATAGTGGCCTTATACGTCGAGGGTATATCGAAACACCTGAGAGGCGTATCGAAACGTCTGGGCAAAATTGTCAAATTTTGCATTGTAATTACTTGGAAAGATTTATGGGGTTTAAGTTTTGACTTAGAAATAATTTTTAGGTGTAAAATCCATGTCAATTGTGAGACTTTAAAGTACTTAAAAATTCATTTTCTTTTGCAATTAAATCCTCAAATAATTTGTTATGTAAAAATCAAAATTAAGTTTTATAGTTTCTAGTTTTGTTTTTAATTTTTCTATTGTATGTCATAGTTAATTTTCTTTTGTATTGATGATTAAAATAATTTTAATTTTATGCATGTAATTTTTTTAGAGAAAGAAGATTTGGTGAAATTTTATGGACAAACAAGTAAGTTGATTTAGTTTTTCATTAAAATATTATTATATGTATACATTTTAAGTTGTTTAGAATTTTAAATTTAATGTTAGATCTATGAATGGTTTATTTTTGTTTAGGATTTTAGTGATTTTCAAGTAGATAAGAAATATATAGTAATATAATATAATTAGTTGAAATTAAAATCAGTGACATTAATTTAAAATTTTATATGTTTTTGAACTTGTAGAGAAAATTAGTAATTGGTTTTTAACGATTGTCCATCATAATGGACAAATTGTAAAAACTAAAGTCGGTGTTGTGTTTGAATCTGAGAGTCCTACAAAGATGAGTTTTGAAAAAGACATCACACTTCGAGAATTATAGGAGAAGATAAAAATGAAAATTAGAGCTGAGATTGATAGTTTGCGGTACCGGTGGATGACATGTCACAAACTAGTTTGATATTCTGCAATAGCTCATCAAGATGACAATGATGTTTGAATCATGATTGCAAAGCATGAGTCATCTGATATTCGAAGTGTTGAGTTATATGTTGAGGTGCGTAGGAGATATGACATTCTTGGCTCATCCAGAATGTATTTGAAAATTCTTCCCATATGAGTTTCGGTAGTGGGATTGAGGACCAACCATATAAGTCCAGAAACAGTTTTGTTGCGATGTTAGAAGGTAGGAAATCGAGTGCATTTCATCCATATGCCGGGCCTTTGACATGTGCAATATCATATGGGTCGATCAGTATACAATGTCTAGAACCAATTGCTTATTAGACTGTTGATTTGACTGTTGATATTGACGTTGAAAATCTTCGAGGTCGATGGGGGAGAAACTCTTGCTAATTCTAGAGAAGATGAAGAAACTAGAGATCCTGACTTGACTGGCGATGACCTTGGTGATAACCCTGATTTTGGTGGCAGTGAATTTGTTTTAGCCAGGGATGACATTACATGGTATAAACCTCCCGTTCACATGAACTTAATAGATTACGATACGATGAGGGCACTTGGATTCCTGGACATGCCACAATTAAGTTCGGGTCCATATGATGAGTTATCAGTTGGGATACAATTTAATGAAATGTAGGAAGCTACATTAGCAATCAAAGAGTATTCCATCAAAAAGCATGTGGACTTAGTTGTTAAAGAATCCACTCAGAGAACTTTGTTTCAAAAATGTGTTAAGTATGAAAAAATTATAGTTGGAAGATCCGGGTGTCTAAAGTTTAGAGAAAAAATGCTTGGGTGATCACAAAGTATAATGGTCGTCATATATCTACAGAATTCCACAAACTAGGACCACCACCAATTGAATCAAATGTAATATGTCACCATGTGAAGATGTTGGTTGAAGCAAATCCAAGGGTTTCCATTCCTACGATTCAGGCAACTATTAAGCAACTGTTTGAATATCAAACAGAATATAGCAAGGTTGGCATGCAAGAGATAAGGCAATGAAAAATATGTATGGTAATTATAATAAGTAGTACAATGAACTACTAGCTTTATTACAAGCAATGGTTTATTTCATTTCGGGGACCATAGTGAGGTAAGTAACCTTGGATGCATGGAGTCGAGAAGGTCAACTTCTTGAAGGGAAGCAAATATTTCATCAACTATTTTAGGCTTTCAAGCCATGCATCGAAGGCTTTCCATTTTGCAAATGTACGGTCCAAGTCGATAGCACATGGTTGTACGGAAGATACAAACATGTAATGTTGATTTCCGTTGCACAGGAAGGTCAACTTCTGGAAGGGAAGCAAATATTTCATCAACTATTTTGGGCTTTCAAGCCATGCATCGAAGGCTTTCCATTTTGCAAACGTATGGTCCAAGTCAATGGCACATGATTGTATGGAAGATACAAACATGTAATGTTGATTGCTGTTGCACTAGATGGTGATCGAAATATCTTCCCAATTGTTGATTCAGAGCCAGAGGACTCTTGGCATTTCTTTTTGAGTAATATATGTGAGCATATCATCCGAGAAGATAGGTTTGCTTGTTTTTCGATAGAGTGACAAACATCTTATCAGCAATTAAATGACCAAGAAGTCATTGGACACCTCTGTATGCATATCTCGCGTACTTTGTACATCATATTAGCAAGAACGCTATTGAAAAGTGAAAAAAGCCACATATTCGCAACGCGAGTTTTGCTATGGGTAAGTAACATTTTGCCAAACTCGATTATTTATGTGTTCTAGTTTTTCTCGAACTACTGCGGCCAAATTTTGAGAGGAAATTGGAAAATTTGATGGAGTACGACGAAGATATTTGGGCTTGGGCAAACAACATCGAGAGTGAAAGATGGGCCTAATCATATAATGAAGGTCGATGATACGAGCAAATGACAATTAACCTTGTAGAGTGCATAAATGGTGTATTAAAGGGAACACGCCATCTCCCAATAGCAAGCTTGGTGAGAGAGACGTACTATAGGTTGGCTAAAGTTTGGTCTGATAAAGGGCAGAAGATCCATGCTATGATAAATACATGACAACTTTGGGCGCCCGATCTTATGAAAAAATGGGAAAGAATGTGGAATTGGCAACATTGATGATTGTTCACAGGTTTGAACTAATGAACAAGTTTTTGAAGTTGTTGATTCCATACGCAATAATGAATGAGGTCACCGATAAATATTTCGATTTAGTTTTCGGTAAAGGTGGTATGACTGTGGTCAGTTCTAGGCATGACGATATCCATGTGCCCATGCAGCCGCAACATATATGCGTATAGGGGTTGACCCATACAAATTTGCAGATGAATGCTTTAATCTGTACAAGATATTAAATAGTTACAAATATGAGTTCCCACCAATAGCGGATTCACAATATTGGCCACCAGCGGAGCATGAAGAATTGTTATCGAATCCAGCACTCTGCGGAAAACTAAAGGGGCAACCTCCATCGACTTGCATCCATACCACTATGGATCTTCATTATAGAGTGCTAGGACAACCAAAGAGATATAACAGATGTAGGGGTTCAGGACATTCAAAAAACAAGTGTCCAAATCGACCGACATACATGACCATGCCTCAAAGATTTCGTAGAACTGTTTGGGCTAAAAATAGTTTCTTTCTATTTGTATTCTAATAAACATTTTAATATATGAAATTTCATTTTTCTGAATTGAAAATGCTAGCTTTAAGCTTTAATTCAGGTTGAGTGCAGTTCTTGTTTGATTTTTAACTTCGATTTGGTCACTAACTTATTATATTTGAATCTAGTTTGATTTTTAATTTTAATCATAGTTAAGGCTAAATATTACTTCGAATATGGAAAGTTAAAAAAAATAAAATTGTAATGACCCAATTTTTGGGTTAGTGAATTGTGTCTCGGACCCGAGTTATGGGCCTTTATTTTAGAAGCCCAAGTTGAGGTTGTTAAGTTTGGGCCCAATAATTTGGTAGGAGAGGGTTATTTAAATTTAAGTGGTGGTGGGTGGTGAAAAAGTGAAAAAGGGGGAAGATGATATGACAGAGAGAGAAAAAAAAAGAAAAGTATGAGAGAAAGGGGAAATTGAGAGAGAAAGTGTATGGGGAATTTGAAACTCCGATCTACCAAGATTCGACCGTATGTTTTTGACACATTCATCGCCATAGTGTTCATCTCGTCTAGGCGAGTTTGCCGGTACCAGCGCCACTGCCATCAGAGTCGTCGTTAGAGGGGGTGAGAGAGAAGAAGTTTTAGGTTGTTGAGTCGAGGGGGTTAGAATGCTCGAATCAAAAAACAGAGGCCACCATTGTGTTCACCAGCTCGAGAACAGTCGGCCGGTGAAGTATGGCTGCCGTTTGCACCACATGATCCATCGGCCACGAGTGGGCTTCATCGTAGGCGGTTGGAGCCATCTAAGCCGAGCTGAGTTGGAGCCGAGCCATATTGACCTTGAGCTGAGCTGCCATTGACCGAGCCGTTGACGTTTTCTAAGGGAACCTACCTGAGGGTTTCTCGATGTTCTGAGTTCATTGGCACAGTCCGTTTCGCCAAATTCGAACCTGGTAAGCTATTTTTATGCATTTGAACTTGTGGATTAGTTATTCAATAAGGTTAATTAGTAATTGTGGTATTTTTATATTGATGAGGATTGTTCGGGCTTGAATATGGGATCAAGAGGAGTGTTCAAGGAGTTCGAGTAAGGTTTTATCAATAATCGCTTAAGGTTAATACACCTCAAACTTCTATTGCTTCATGAGCATCATAAATGTGATTATTTTGTGTGTTAGTATCTTCAAAATAGGTAGACAATGAATATGTATGATGTGAAGACCGATAGTATGAGATTTGATATCTATGTGAGGCATGATGATGCTGTGAATATGATTTGACTCGTATACATTTGAAGATCGTATGAGGTTGTTCGGACCTTCGTATATCTTTGTGATGACTGTTTGAATTGTGTGTTGTGTTGATTGGGCGCTAGAGTATGGATATTAATGTATTCAATGGAAATTTTGTTTAAGGGATAAATAATGGTAATATTCGAATAAATATCCATGAACCCAGTAATTAATATTAATTGATTGAATGCGTTAGTAAACCAACCCTAATGAATTTGTTGCGCGTAATAAGTGCTCCGCAATTGTGCAAGTGTACACGTCGCAAGTTATAGTATAAAAGATATCGTCTCCACAGGGATTGGTGCCACTTCAAGAATCTAATCTCTTGCACTGTAAAAAGTAAAAGAACACAAGTAGAAGATTGTAGGAGTTTAACTAACAACTAAACTAGAAAGCAATAAAGTAAAAGAAGATGTAATTAAATGAGAGAGAATAGGCCAGGTTATCGTGAGTTGAGGTGTGATAGCCGATTGAATCATCTTGGTAAAAGAGTGCAAGGGCAACTCAGTTGCCGTGGCAACTTGCACACTGGGGTTGCCTTTGCAACTAATCAATGGTTGCCTGGGCGACTAGCTGGGTAACTACTTGGGCGGCTGGGCAGCAACTTCAAGGTTCGGCGGAGCGTTCTTCAATGGTTTCTTCTTATCCCTAAGTCGAAACTCTAGCTATTTGTGCATGCCTTGATAATACATCACTGCGTGAATCAAGGGTGAAAAACAACCAATCTTGGGCTCCTCTTAGCCATTGAAATCCTTAATTTATTCCTAAGCCGAATTAATCTTCACCATCAATAGATTGAATAAAGACCATACTCATTCGTTTCTTGAATCTAACTCTCCCGATATTAGATAAATAGATAAAGTTACGAGATCCTCTCCCAATTCACTCGCAAATAAGAAGAAAAACCAAGAACGAGTAAACCTTGAATTGAAAGTGCAAACTCTTATTACCTAAACAAAATCCAATTGTTTCTCACAACCACAAAACACAATAACCTTAGCCAAGTAGATTTAGTTCATGGCTAGGTTCCAAAGAAACACAAGACAAATAATTCCTAGCATAAACCTAATTGAACAAAGAAGAAAAAGATGAAGAATGGTTGAAGCCTCTTTGTCAAAATCTCCCCCTTTGATCTTGTTGAAATTTCTCTCTTCTCTCCCCCTTGGAGTTGACGGCTTGATCCTTAATTTATAGGGCTAGGTCAAAGTCTTTTTTGAGGAGGAAGTTAAGTTGGAATTAAATTATCTTTAAATAATTATATTCTTTATTATATTTAAATTCCTTCTAGAACTTCTCCTATCTTCTTGGGATTTAATTTCTCTTTAACCTCTTCATGGAAATAAAAGTCCTTTGGGATTTAACTTTGCTCCACGTCATCTTGGGCTTATCTAGTCATCAATTTTGACTACCATATCATCTTATTCCTTGTCAAAAATTGCCTTGGCAACTAGCTCGGCATCTCCTTCATGCATTGCCCTGGCAACTGGTTCCAACCTTGTTTAGGCAAGTGATTCTGCACACACACAAAAACACACCAAAGCAGTATCTTTTTCCACAAAATTGAGCAAAATATGAAATCAAGCTTGTCCACCAAGGAAACGATGCAAACATGCATGAATGACTAATAATGCAACTAATATGAGCCTAAGTCTAACAATAATACGAGTAAAAAGGGTACTAACAATAGTACTTTTGAACACTTATCACACCCCCAAACTCGAACTATTGCTCGTCCTCAAGCAATGCAAACTAACAATTACCTGCCAAGCCCTTAATCATCAAAGACATGCTTCAAACTTGAATTCAAACCTCGAAACCATGGCACAAAGTATGATCACCTTTTAATTTTTCGAATAGAAAAAAAATTACCCGGAATCAAACTATAATGCTTGTGACAATGTGCGTGTGTAGTTGTGTACAAGTTGATTTTCAAGATTCTATGTGAACAATAGGCTTTTATTAATTTAATTACCGGGACATTTATTTTTATTTTCACTAGAGCCAATTTCGGGCACCTCTAGCAAAGTAAGCAATTTCTCATTTTATTTTAGTCGACTAGAACCAATTTTGGGCCCCTCTAGCGATTCTTTAATGTGCATTAACTACTAGAGCCAGTTTTGGGCACCTCTAGCAAGAAATTAACTTTTAATTTTCTATTTTAAATTTACCCAAATTTTAAGCAACCTAAGTTCACTAAGTTTCTTTCAATCAACGAGCCACAACCGTGTAAAAAATTCAGCATCATAGTAAAATTCTAAGTTCTTTTCATGCAATCCTAAAATTAAAGGTTCTTTCAATTAAGTGCAGTGGCAAAAATTCATCATTGGGTATTCAACAGGTCTTAAGCAATTAAATCCAATTAAAGGCATTGAAAGTAACATATGCAACCTATATGTGATTGCTAAAGATGAATGCAACTAAACATGAAACTAACTAGAAACCAACACCCCCCAAACTCGAGAGAAGCATTGCCCTCAATGCATGTAAAAGTGAAACAAAATTTAAAAGAAACTAAATGAAATGAGTTAGTCAGAGAGGTCGTCACCTCGAGTGATAAGTTTTCTTCGTGCTGTTTGCTTGATTCATATTCTGGTCAGTGGTTGAATGCTTGTGGCTGGTACCACGTGAATAGCTTTGCTTTGATTTGATCCATGTTTGCCAATGCAGGTTCACTTGCCTGGGCATCAGTAGTTGCCGAAGCCATTGTTGTTTCCTGGGCATCGCCAGTTTCTATTGCCGTGGCAACAACTGAGGTGGTTGTCGGGGCATTCTCTGTTGTGGTTGCCGTGACAAGTAGTCGGCAGTGAATTTCCTTAGAATGGTGGTTGTGAGTCTTGTTGTGGAAAAGAAAAGAAAACAAAGAAAACCTGGAAACTAAAGATAATGAATAAAAGTAAAATAAAATATCTCCAAAAAATTCCAAATATAAATAAAGAAAAAAACCCAAAAAAATAAAAAAAAATAGTTCGAAAAAAATAAAAAGAAAAAGAAAATATCGAAAGGAGAACATGTTCATGCATCTCCTAAGGTGACCACTTCTTTGTTACGTTCCACATGGGCACCGTTGTAGTGCTTCAATCTTTGTCCATTAACTTTGAATTCATGTTCGTCAGTGATGGACTTGATTATCACTGCACCATGGGAGAATGGTTTGGCAACTTCGAATGGTCCCGACCATCTTGATTTTAGTTTTCTCGGTAAAAGTTTTAGCCGAGAATTGAATAAGAGAACTAGTTGCCCTGGCATGAATTGCCGCGGCAATAGTTTCTTGTCATGCCATTGCTTTGTTTTCTCCTTATAGATTCGTGCATTGTTATAGGCGAGTGCACGAAATTCTTCTATCTCGTTGAAGTCTAACAAACGCTTTTGCCCGGCACTTTCCCAATCCATATTCACGGTCTTGATTGCCCAATATGCCTTGTGTTCGATTTCCATTGGTAGATGACATGTTTTGCCATAGACAAGTCGGAAGGGGGACATACCTAAGGGTGTTTTGAATGCAGTGATATGCCCAAAGTGCATCATCTAGTCTTACTGACCAATCCTTCCTAGAGGGATTTACAACTTTCTCGAGTATACCCTTCAATTCTCGGTTGGAAATTTCTGCTTCCCCATTGGTTTGTGGGTGATATGCCATGGCAATCTTGTGAGATACACCAAAGAGTTGTAACATCTTGGCGATGAGTTTGTTGTCGAAGTGCTTGCCTTCATCACTGATAATTGCTCTCGGCATCCCAAACCGTGTAAATATATTTTTCTGCAAGAATCTTTGCACGGTCTTGGAATAGTTGGTGGGAACTGCAGCTGCCTCAACCCATTTAGACACGTAGTCAACGCAAGTAGAATGTAGAGGTTGTCGAATGAAGATGGGAAAGGCCCCATAAAATCAATCCCCCATACATCAAACAATTCCACCTCGATGATGTTTAAGAGCGGCATCTAACGTCGTCTAGAGATATTGCCCGTCCTCTGGCAACGATCACATTGCTTGTAAAATTCTTGGGCATCTTTGTATAGTGTTGGCCAATACAAGCCGGATTGCAAAACTTTGGCCGCGGTACGTGTTCCTCCAAAATGTCCTCCATAGGGTGAAGAATAACATTGCCGGAGTACATTCTACTGCTCCTCTTCAGGGACACATTGGCGTATAACCTGATCTGCATATTGTTTAAACAAAAGAGGCTCGTCCCAAAAGTAATGCTTAGCATCATGGCGGAACCGCTTCTTCCCTTGGTGAGTAAGGCCATAAGGTAAAATACCACAAACAAGGAAATTAACTAAATCCGCGTTCCAGGGTATTACCGAGGGATGTGCTACCGTGGCGACTGCTTACAAGATTGCCGAGGCATGTGCATCTAGAGTTGCTGAGGCATACGCGTCCATGGTTTTCGAGGCGTGCGTATCAGTGGTTTCCACGACGTGCGTATCAGTGGTTGCCGAGGCGTACGCGTCTGGAGTTGCCGAGGCGTGCGCGTCAAGAGTTGCTGAAGCGTCGAGGGTTGTCGAGGCATGCACATCCATGGTTGCCGAGGCAACTAACAGTTGCTCATCTGGGAATGCATCACATATCTCTAAATCTGCGTCCTCCTCCCTATTGTGTTCTAAGCGTGATAAGTGATCGGCCACTTGATTTTCTGTTCCTTTCATGTCCTTAATTTCAATGTCAAACTCTTGTAAAAGCAATATCCAACGAATCAAACGAGGTTTGGCATCCTTTTTAGCAAATAGATACTTAACTGCCGAATGGTCCGTATGAACAATTACCTTTGTACCAATCAAATAGGATCGGAACTTGTCAAATACGAAAACTAGGGCTAGTAACTCTTTTTCCATTGTTGTGTAATTCACTTGAGCACTAATAAGAGTTTTACTAGCGTAGTATATCCCATGAAAGGTCTTACCTGTGCGTTGGCCTAGGACTGCTCCTACCGCGAAATCACTTGCATCACACATGAGCTCAAAAGGTAGCGTCCAATCTGGTGGAACGACAATGGGTGCCAAGGCAAGCTTTTTTCTTTAGGGTTTCGAATGCTTGGGGTACAAGAATCATCAAAATTAAAGACTTTATCCTGTTAAAGCAAATTGCACAAGGGTTTAGTAATTTAGAAAAATTATGAATGAACCTCCTGTAAAAACCTACATGTCCAAGAAAGTTTCGAATTCCTTTAACCGAACTTGGTGGGGGTAATCTCTCGATCACGTCCACCTTGGCTTTGTCTACTTCAATTCCCTTGGATGAAATCTTGTGGCCGAGCACTATTCCTTCATCTACCATAAAATGACATTTCTCCTAATTAAGGACTAAATCGGTTTCTTGACATCTTGCCAACACCTTCTCTAAATTGCCGAGGCAACTGTCGAAGTCATTACCAAAAATGAAAAATCATCCATGAAGATCTCAAGGAAGTCTTCGACCATGTCTAAATTGCCTCTTCATACTACAATGCTTTTATGTTGAAAACTGAATCTTATATTGCTGAGAATAGTAACTTCATAAAAAGAACTGATGCTTTTATTAACAGGACTGAGATGAGATTGCAAAACCAAGAGGCGGCAATCAAATCATTGGAAAATCAAGTCAGACAATTTGCTCAAAACCTGAATACTAGACCGCAAGGAGGTTTACCTAGTGATACTGAAGTCGTAAGAGGAAATGGCCATGAGCAATGTAAGACGATCACCACTAGAAGTGGCCAACAACTTAAAGAGGCTCAAGCTCGTTCACCAAACAAAACTCCACAAAAAGATCAAGATGAACCCAGCGGTAAAACCTCAGAGGATGAACCAGGAATTGCCGCGGCAACCGACAATAAGCATGCCTCGGCAACCAACGATAAGCATGCCTCGACAACCAAAGATAGGCACGCCACGTCAACCCCAGTTGATAATGCCTCGACAACTCCAGTTGTTCCAGCAATGCCATCAATTAAATTCCAGACCAATGACAGGATCAAAGATATCTGACTTCCACCACAATTCCCACAAAGGTTGAAGCGACAAAAGCAAGAATATCAATTCAAGAAGTTTCTTGATATCCTAAAGCAAGTCCACATCAACCTGCCATTGGTGGAAGCAATTGAACAAATGTCAAACTATGCCAAGTTCTTTAAAGACATTGTGTCCAAGAGAACAAGGCTAGGAGAGTTTGAAACAGTTGCCGCAATAGAGGGATGCATGGCCATGTTGCACAATTGTATGCCACCCAAGTTGAAGGATCGCAAAAGTTTCACAATACCCTGTTCCATTGGAAACCAATATGTCGGGAAAGCATTATGCGGCCTTGGGGCTAGCATAAACTTGATGCCTAAATCGGTTTTCCAGAAACTAGGAATCGGGAAGGCAAGACCTACAACAGTTATGCTACAGCTAGCCGACATATCCTATGTGCATCCAGAGGGAAAAATCGAAGACATACTGGTAAAAGTTGATAAATTTATTTTTCCCACTGACTTTATTATTTTGGATTGTGAAGCAGATGAGCATGCACCTATCATTCTCGGGAGACCATTCCTAGCAACATGGAGAACCTTGATCGATGTTGAAAAGGGAGAACTCATAATGAGGGTGAATGACCAGCAAGTTAAACTAAATGTGTTCCAAACACTAAGGCACGCCGATGATCCATAAGAATGCCAACTTCTTCATGCCACGACAGAGTTTAACTTCGACGAGGAATTCAGTTGCCTCAGCAACTACATTATCGATCAAGAGGAACCTGAGAAGTATGAAGAACCGATCGATGAGGAACAACAAGAAGAGGCAAATTGGTTAGTCAATCGACCAGGTACATACTTTGAACCACTAGATTACTCAGGTAAGGAAGGTAAACTCAAAAAGCCCTCTATTGAACAATCACCGATTCTTGAGTTGAAACAGTTACCAGAGCAACTAAAATATACATACTTAGGAACCGATAATACATTGCCTGTAATTATTTATTCTAAGTTACAGCCTGAGCAGGAAAAGAAGCTGATCAAAATGTTGATGCTACACAAGAAGGCAATAGGGTGGACAATTGCCGACTTGAAGGGAATTACCCCGGCAGTGTGCATGCACAATATTTTGTTGGAAGATGATCACAAACCTTCAATTGAGGCCCAGAGGAGACTAAATCATGCCATGAAAGGGGTTGTGATAAAAGAAATCATCAAGTGGCTTGACGCCGACATTATATACCCCATCTCTGATAGTACATGGGTAAGTCCAGTACAATGTGTACTGAAAAAGGGAGGTATAACGGTGGTAAGTAATGAAAACAATGAACTCATTCCAACCAGGACTGTGACCGGTTGAAGGGTTTGTATGGATTATCGAAAGCTAAACAAAGCCACTAGGAAAGATCACTTCCTATTACCCTTTATTGATCAAATGCTTGACCGTCTTGCAGGTAAACCCTTTTATTGTTTTCTTGACGGTTATTCAGGTTACAATCAAATTGCCATAGCACCAGAAGATCAAGAAAAGACAACCTTCACATGCCCATATGGTACTTATACTTTCCGAAGGATGCCGTTCGGATTGTGTAACGCCCCGACAACCTTCCAAAGATGCATGATGGCACTCTTTTCAGATATGGTTGAAGACTTCCTTGAGATCTTCATGGATGATTTTTTTTTATTTTTGGTAATGACTTTGACAGCTACCTCGACAATTTAGAGAATGTGTTGGCAAGATGTGAAGAAACTGATTTAGTCATCAATTGGGAGAAGTGCCATTTTATGGTAGATGAAGGAATAGTGCTCAGCCACAAGATTTCATCCAAGGGAATTGAAGTAGACAAAGCTAAGGTGGACGTGATCGAGAGATTACCCCCACCAAGTTCGGTTAAAGGAATTCAAAGCTTTCTTGGACATGCATGTTTTTACAGGAGGTTCAATCATAATTTTTCTAAAATCACTAAACCCTTGTGCAATTTGCTTGAACAGGATAAAGTTTTCGACTTCGATGATTCTTGCGCCCAAGCATTTGAAACCCTAAAGGAAAAGCTTACCACGACACCCATTGTCGTTCCACCAGATTGGACGCCACATTTTGAGCTCATGTGTGATGCAAGTTATTTTGTGGTAGGAGCAGTCCTAGGCCAACGCACAGGTATGACCTTCCATGTGATATACTAGGCTAGTAAAACTCTTAATAGTGCTCAAGTGAATTACACAACAACGGAGAAAGAATTACTAGCTGTAGTTTTCGCATTTGACAAGTTCTGATCCTATTTGATTGGTACAAAGGTAATTGTTCATATGGACCACTCAGTAATTAAATATCTGTTTTCTAAAAAGGATGCCAAACCTCGTTTGATTCGTTGGATATTACTTTTACAAGAATTTGATATTGAAATTAAGGACAAGAAAGGAACAAAAAATCAAGTGGCCGATCACTTATCACGTTTAGAATGCAATAGGGAAGAGGATGCAGATTTAGAGATATGCAATGCATTCCCAGACGAGCAACGTTTAGTTGCCTCGACAACCATGGGTGCACATGCCTCGGCAACCCTCGACATCATAGTAGCTCTTGATGCGCACGCCTCAACAACCACGGATGCGCATGCCTTGGCAACCCTCGACACTGTAGCAACTCTTGACGCGCACACCTCGACAATTTTGGGAGTAGTCGACACGGCAGCACATGCCTCGGCAATACCCTGGTACGTGAATTTAGTTAATTTCCTTATTTGTGGTATTTACCTTATGGCCTTACACACCAAGGGAAGAAGCGGTTCCGCCATGATGCTAAGCATTACTTTTGGGACGAGCCTCTTTTGTTTAAACAATATGCAGATCAGGTTATACGCCGATGTGTCCCTAAAGAATAGCAGCAGAGTGTACTCCGACAATGCCATTCTTCACCTTATGGAGGATGTTTTGGAGGAACTCGTACCGCGGCCAAAGTTTTGCAATGGTTTGTATTGGCCAACACTGTACAAAGATGCCCAAGAATTTTACAAGCAATGTGATCGTTGCCAGAGGACGGGCAATATCTCTAGACGACATGAGATACCGTTCCAAAACATTATCGAGGTGGAATTGTTCGATGTATGGGGGATCGATTTTATAGGACCTTTCCCATCTTCATTTAGCAACCTCTACATTCTACTTGTCGTTGACTACGTGTCTAAATGGGTTGAGGCAGCTGCAGTTCCCAACAACGATTCCAAGACCGTGCAACGATTCTTGCAGAAAAATATATTTACACGGTTTGGGATGCCGAGAGCAATTATCAGTGACGACGGTAAGCATTTTGATAACATACTTATTGCCAAGATGTTGCAACACTTTGGTGTATCACACAAGATTGCCACGGCATATCACCCACAAACCAATGGGCAAGCAGAAATTTCCAACCGAGAATTGAAGGGTATACTCGAGAAAGTTGTAAATCCCTCTAGGAAGGATTTCTCATTAAGACTAGATGACGCACTTTAGGCATATCTCACTGCATTCAAAACACCCTTAGGTATGTCCCCCTTCCGACTTGTCTATGGCAAAACATGCCATCTACCGGTGGAAATCGAACATAAGGCATATTGGGCAATCAAGACCGTGAATATGGATTAGGAAAGTGCCAAACAAAAGCGTTTGTTGGACCTCAACGAGATAGAAGAATTCTGTGCACTTGCCTATAACAATGCACGAATCTACAAGGAGAAAACAAAGCAATGGCATGACAAGAAACTATTGTCGTGACAATTCATGCTAGGGCAACTAGTTCTTTTATTCAATTCTCGGCTAAAACTTTTCCCAGGAAAATTGAAATCAAGATGGTCGGGACCATTCGAAGTTGTCAAACCTTTCTCCCATGGTGTCGTGATAATCAATTCCATCACTGACAAACATGAATTCAAAGTTAATGGACAAAGATTAAAGCACTACAATGGTGCCCATGTGGAACGTAACAAAGAATTGGTCACCTTAGGAGATGCATGAGCATGCTCTCCTTTCGATATTTTATTTTTATTTTTTTATTTTTTTAATATTTTTCGAACTATTTAATTTTTATTTTTTTCCGATTATCTGCTCTTTTTAGGATAGATTTATTTTCTTTAAGATTAAAACTACATCTTTCATATTTATCTTTTTAAGTTTAAGAATCCCTTTACACATCTTTATTTATTTTCTTTTATTAGTTTATCTTTAATTTTAATCCTTATTTGATTTGTCTTTGAATTGTAGGAAAAGAGTTCAAGATAAAGAGGAATTTTGATTCAAGAAGGAAAACATCTTCAACAAGGAAATTAATGGGCTGAATCTAAGGCCTACATAAAGCCTCCAACTTACCATAAAAAAACCCTAGCCGTCACCCTTCCCCTAAACCGAAATCATCTTTTTCTTCCTTCCAAAATTAATTCCACCCACCATATTTACTACCTATCTTTTCTATAAAACCCATCACCCTTAACTTCCAAGAAACCTATTCCTACTTTTCATCTTGCAACTCTTTAGTTTCTTTTATTTTATTTTCTTTGTTTTTACAAAACTCACAACCAAGATCATCCATGGCATCCAAAATTAAATTTTTGGTTCATCCAAGTTCCTCCAAAGAACCAAGATACAAGAAGTTTGCTACACCGGTGGTTCAAGAAAGATTTCACTCCAAGTTTGAAAGCTGGAAGATTTATCAAGAACAAGGCTTTGAATACTCCAACTCTCATCAAGATTTCGGCCTTGAACCATTCATCTTCGAGAGGATTGCACATCAAAAGTGGCAAATCTTTTGCCATCAATCAGAACCGGGTAACATCTCATGGGTAAGAGAATTCTATGCTCACTCAGCTAACCCGAATAATCCTTATGTTTTTGTTCGTGACCAGGCCATACTCATAAGCCCCAAAAACATCAACACCTTTTACGGGCTCTATATTGAGAAGCACGAGCATTAAGCTTTTGTTGATCAAATCACGCCCAAGCACCTTGACAAGGTGCTTCAAGAACTCACTCTACCGGGAACTCATTGGAACGAAGATAAATACAAGGGCACGGTAAATTGCCTTCGGCTTAAACCCGAGGCAAAACTATGGAATAAGTTTGTTAAAACTTCTTTAATGTCCACCACACACAATACTACCGTTGATATACCACGTCTTTTGCTCATACATTCTATCTTGCATAATCACATCATTAACATTGGAAAAATTATTTGTGATGAGATTTTTGTATGTAGCTCAAAGGACAAGGGTTCTTTTTTCTTCCCTTGCTTAATTTCCAATCTTTGCAAGAAGATGCATGTCCCAAGTGAGTCCACTGATGAAAAGGCCCTACCAAAGTCCAGTTGGAATCAAGCACAAATCCGAAAGCTAATGGGAGAGGCACCAGTAAAATCCTCAAGGCCTCCAATTGCCGCGGTAACCCCTGCTGCCTTGGCAACTCCTAATGCCCAAGCACCTAATGCCCGGGCAACACGGCCATCATCCCTAGGACACTTTGAAGTACTCTTGCAACTATTGACGAGCAACCTTATGCAAATTGAAGACCGGTAACTAATGTTCATGCGGTACATGAAGGAGCACAACAATGCCATCACCCAATTCATCCTAGAAAAGTACCCATATAACCGCGTGCCGTTCCCAATCTTTCCGGCTGAGATCCTTGCCACGACAACCAATGAAGCAGTTGCCACGGCAATCGCAACAGATGATGCCACAGCAACCTACACCGCGCCTGCCAAAGCAGATGCCACGGCAACCAACCTTGAAGATGCCATGACAACCAAAGCTAAAGACGTCCCGACAACCACTACGAACGCCAAAGGTAAAGCACCTATGCCCGAATCAACTCGTACAAAATCATTGTCTGATTTTTCACATTCGGACGAGTCCTCCATTGCACCAACAAAGACCGCACCAATTGAATCCGCCAAGCGAAAAGCCAATGATATTGATGAAGAGGACGATGAGGACAACCCCGTACGAGGATCGATTCCACCATCAGCAACAAGGAAACAACCATCGCGTTCAAGCAAGAGAATCAAGACACCGACCAAAAGGAAACTAATCATCCACGACGACGAACTCTCAGAGTAATTCCTCGTTTGCATTTTACTTTTCTTTATTTTTATTTCTCTTTAATGCATGCATTGAGGATAATGCCTCACTCGAGTTTGGGGGGATTGTTATTAGTTAGTTACCATGTTTAGTTGCATTCATCTTAAGTATTGCATTTAGGATACATAAATTGCTTGTCATGCCTTTAGTTGGAACAAGAAATGCCTATATTTGATGAATATCCGATGATGACTTTCCCAATGCACTTAATTGATAGAATTTTTATTCTAGGATAACCATGGAAACACTTAGAATTTTACTATGATGCTAAATTTTGATGAAACACTATTGGGGTTTGATTGATTTAAGGAATTCTAGTGAACTTAGGTTGATAGTTAAAAAAATTGGGGGATTAGAATAAAAATTGGATAAATGCTAGAGGTGCCCGAAATTGGCTCTAGCATGTGCTAAAAATTTGATTGCTAGAGGTGCCCGAAATTGGCTCTAGTATGTACTAAAAAATTGATCGCTAGAGGTGCCCGAAACCGGCTGTAGTCGAATAAATTAATTAACTTAAGAAAACTAAAAACAAAACACTAGAGGTGCCCAAAACCGGCTCTAGTTAAAACATGTTAAAAGAACCCAATGAAGTAATTTGAAAACCTCTTGTTTGCATAGAATCCGAAAAATCAACTTGCACAGAACTCCGTACACACTCACAAGCATTATAGTTTGATTCCGAGTAACTCCTAAGTTTTCCGAAAAATGAAAAGCCAATCATAATTTGTGCCCCGGTTCTGAGAATTGAAATCAAGTTCAAAGCTAAGTTTGAGAAAATTGAAGTCTTGGTGGGTAATAATTAGTTTGCATTGCTTGAGGACAAGCAATAGTTCGAGTTTGGGGTGTGATAAGTGTTTAAAAGTACTATTTTTCTTACCCTTTTTACTCATATTATTGTTAGACTTAGGCTCATATTAGTTGCATAATTAGTCATTCATGCATTAATTCATGTTTCCTTCCATCATTGAGCTTGATTGCATAACTTGGTGGTTTTTGTTGGAAAAGATGCTGCTTTGGTGTGTTTTGTGTGTATGTGCAGAATCACTTGCCAAAGCAAGGCTATAACTAGTTGCCAAGGCAATGCATGAAGGAGATGTCGAGCCAGTTGCCAGGGCAATTGTCGACAAAGAATAAGGTGATATGGTAGTCGAAATTGATGACTAGACAAGCCCAAGATGACGTGGAGCAAAGCTAAATCCCAAAGGAGTTTGATTTCCATTAAGAGGTTAAAGAAGAATTAAATCCCAAGAAGATCAGAGAAATTCTAGAAGGAATATAAATATAATAAAGAATTATATTCTTTAAAGATAATTTAATTCCAACTTAATTTCCTCCTCAAAGAAGGACTTTGTCCTAGCCCTATAAATAGATCACCAAGCCGTCAACTCCAAGGGGGAGAGTAGGGAGAATTTTTGAAAAGCTTCAAGGGGGAGATCTCGACAAGAAGGCTTCATCCATCCTTCATCTTTTTCTTTCTTGTTCAATTAGGTTCATGCTAGGAATTCTTTATCTTGTGTTTCTTTGGAACCTAGCCATGAACTAAATCTATTTGGCTAAGGTTATTGTGTTTTGTGGTTGTGAGAAACAATTGGATTTTGTTTAGGTAATAAGAGTTTGCACTTTTCTATTCAAGGTTTATTCATTCTTGGTTCTTATTCTTGTTTGCGAGTGAATTGGGAGAGGATCTCGTAACTTCATCTATTCATCTAATATCGGGAGAGTTAGATTCAAGAAACGAATGAATATGATCTTTATTCAATCTATTGATGGTGAAGATTAATCCGGCTTAGGAATAAGTTAAGGATTTCAACGGCTAAGAAGAGCGCAAGATTGGTTGTTGTTCACCCTTGATTCACGCAGGGATGTATTATCAAGGCATGCACAAGTAGCTAGAGTTTCAACTTAGGGATAAGAAGAAACCATTGAAGAACACTCTGTCGAACCTTGAAGTTGCTACCCAGACGCCCAAGTAGTTGCCCAGGCAACCATCGATTAGTTGCCAAGGCAACCCTGTTGTGCAAGTTACCACGGCAACTGATTTGCCCTTGCACTCTTTTACCAAGACGATCCAATCAGCTATCACACCTCAACTCACTATAACCTGGCCTATCTCTCTCACTTGATCTCATCTATTCTTTTACTTTATTGCTTTCTAGTTTAGTTATTAGTTTACACTCATATAATCTTCTACTTGTGTTTTCTTTTACTTTTTACAGTGCAAGAGATTAGATTCTTGAATTGGCACCAATCCCTGTGGAGACGATATCTTTTATACTATAACTTGCGACGTGTATACTTGCACAATTGCGTAGCACTTATTACGCGCAACATTTAGTTTGAGAGGAATTAAGCAAGGTGCTTACTCACCTCCTTCCTTGGCCTTCCCCACGTGAAAGTCATCAGAAAATATGGCCAAGGCTAAGGGTAAAAGGATGATAAGATGGGTGTTCTTGGGTTAAGCAAACCCTTGCTTAAGGGAAATGCTTTCGTTGGCCAAAGCTTAGGTGGACAATGATTAAGAGATTAATTGGGTTTTAAAATGAATAAGTAAAAATAGAAGCTTTCATTCTCCTACTTTGAACTCCCGGTAACCAAAAGCTCAACCTTTATTTCTCACCAAACATACACCTTTATTTCCATCTTCAACCTCAAGCTAAGCTAGCACTTTGGTGCAATCTCCAACTTTAGTTCAAGTTCGACATACCGTTCGAAAGCCCACACTTCGGTAAGTAAACCCCTATACTGATTTGATGATTCTAATCTCCATTGAGGTTTAATTTCAAAACTAGGTTTTCAATGTTCAAAGGAAAGCCTATGATTTAGGAAGTTAATTCTGATAATCTGATGGTATCTACAAGCTTTGGTAAGCTTTAAATATGATTCTGAATCCCTCGAATGAATTCTAATGTAATCCATGATTTTGTGCTAGCTAAATAGTGGAGAAGGATCCCTTGTCACCTCCAAAGGAAGTTAGGCACAACAGAATTATAATCCGAGAACCTCGTAATCAAGGTGAGTGTAGTCGTATCAAGCGATAGACAAGGTTCCATCCCGTTGCATTCGTTTTGTGTTACAATTTGCATTTTGTTTAAGGGCTCAAGTAGGGCAAGTTTGTGTGGGTGCTAATGGTAAGCATGGTAAGTCTTCGATACGGTTGATATGGGTAAGTTCATGTATTATGTTTGAAATATGCTATGTGTGAATCTGATATGAATATGCTATATGTGAATCCCATATGAATATGCTAAGAATTTGTTATGATATGGTACGTATATGATATGATTCGTTATTAGGAGCTAAGGCTCAATTCTGATTCCGATATGTTATGGCCTACGGGCATAAAGGTAAGTGATATTATGAAATATGTGTAACCTTAGACATTTGTGAGTTTTGGATACAATTGGCATACCATATGGTTATTTGAGCAAGTATAAGCAAGGGATTGGACTACGATCTAGGGCTATGGCCTATATGTGGGGGAGATAAGGATGGATTGTGTAAGGGACCTATTCGTAGCTACGGCTCAAGGCCATGGCCTATTTTTTGTTATATATGGTTACGACCTATTTTTTGATATATGTATGGTGTAAAGGGGAATCCGTGTATCCACTTGTTACATTGTCCATTGGGATTAATGTGTGTTAAGCTTTGCTATGATTATGTGAAAGTATGTTAAATGACTTAAGCATGAGACTTATGTGATTAATAGTGTGATTATGATATTTTAGTATGATGTTATGTTATTCATAACCATAGTATGCCATTCATGTCATTTAAATATTTTACGTTTGTTATGACTACCTCACTAGGCTATATAAGCCTAACATATGTGTGTCTCATGCATTTCAGGGTCTTGAGGTTTTCCGAGCTCTGATCATGTAATCTCTCAGTTGCAAGTCACTTCTGCAAGCTATATGTATGTTTACTTTTGTTTCTGAACTCCTAGTAAGGTTGCATAAGGTTTAGATGTGTTGTAATAACTTATTTTGAGATGTTTGTAAAAGCCTACTAGTGTCTAGGTGGTGTATGTGCTTAATGGTATGTTTTGAACTTGGTAAGCTAGTCTAAATGGGCCTAAAGTCACTAGATGGTAAAAATCTTGGTAAACGAATTCGAAATGCTCTAAAAATTTGCATGCTATTAGATTTACTATTTATTAGTTTGCTGGTAAAATTTGGTAATGTTTGGACAACATTTGCTAGGTTAATTCGAATAAAAACTAATAAAAATTTGTCATTATAGGTCTGGGGGTATCGATACGGGTGATGGCGTATCGATATGGCCCTTGCATAAATGATCGAGTCAATATTGGTCAAACAGGGTGTATCGATACGGTGTGGGTGTATCGGTACAGATTTTGGTTACTGGAATTTGGTTTGAAAAATGGTATCGATATGGTCATATAGCGTATCGATACAGGGTCAACGTAAGTCAATTGGTATCGATACAAGCTTAGCTGTATCGGTACGAGTTTGACATCATTTGAATCTGGAAATATAAAATTAGGCTTAGCTTATTGATACGGCCCAGAGCTGGTGGGATATTGTGACCCTCACTGTCCCTGAACACCGAATTACGTGGGACTTCTTCCTTTAAGAGTTCCGCAAAAAGTACATTTGTGACCACTATATCCCTGAAAGACGTAAGGGATTCCTCCATCTGAGACAAGGGGGAAGACTCGTGGAGCAGTACATCCACTTCTTCTGCAAATATGCAAGATATGGTACCGAGATCATCTGCACAGAGAAGGGGAAGTGCCGAATGTTCATAGACAGCCATGTAATAAATTACATCATCTTTTCATTGCTTTGGAGATAAAGGACTTTCAGACTCTTTTTAATCGAGCCATTGCTACTGAAGCCTCTCAAAAGGCTTATGAGAGAAGAAAAGGGAATCAAGCACGATCTGATAAAAGATTTCGAGTTGATTCCAAGCCTCTAATGCCACAGAAGAAGGGAAGGTAGTGGGACCAGAAGTATGCCACTTTTCAGCAGTTGCCACGATCTGAATTTGTGCCACAATTCTAGTCTGCAGGAACATCTGTTGCTCGTATAGCTTCTATCGATATTATGGGCGGTTCCGTGAAGGGTTTTCAGATTCTTTTGTGTAACTTCTGTCAGAAGAGGCACCTTGGGCAGTGCTGTAGACAATTTGGATCCTGTTATGTCTGTATTGAGTCTGGCTACTATATCCGACAGTGTCCGTAGAATCCTCATGCTCCTACGTCCGTGGCTTCCCAGAACAATCTTAGCAAAGGAAGGGGAGCAAAGCAGGTGTCATCTGGATCCGCAGAGAGACCTCATAACACCAATGCCCCTCCAGCTAGTCGTGACCCTCAAACTTCAGCCCAGATGTACCATGTCTGAGGTCGTGAGCAGAAGGATGACCCTGATGTGATTGCAGGTATGGTGGAATTATGTTCTGATATTGTTTATGCATTAGTAGATCTAGTATCTACGCATTCTTTCATAAGTGAACCTTTGATAGAAAGATATGCCTTAGACCCTGATCTTGCTGGTTCTGAGATTGTTGTTTCTAACCCACTAGGTGATAGTGTGGTTATTCGGTTGATCTGTAAAGCTTGCCCTATAAGGATCCAAGAGATCCCATTTCTGGCCAACTTGATGGCATTACCCTTTCAGGAATTTGATCTCATCCTAGGCCTTGTTTGGCTAGCTGAACATCAAGCCTGGGTGGACTATTCTAAGAAGAAGTTATATCTTCGTGGACTTGGTAAGGAGAGTATAACCTTGATGAGATTTGAACCCGAGCCTAAGAAGACTCTTATGTGTGCCATGGGGTCTAAAGAATATTTAAAACTCGAAGAGGTACCAATTTTAAAAGAGTTCTCTGATGTGTTTCTCGATAAACTTTTGGGACTCCCTCCAACTCGCGAAGTGGAATTCGAGATAGAAGTGCAACTTGGGACTACTCCGGTCTCTATTACTCTGTATAGAATGGCCCTGGTGGAGTTAAGAGAACTAAAGGCCCAAATCCAAGACCTTTTGGATAATGGGTTCATCCAACTGAGTTCTTTACCCTGGGGAGCACCGGTATTGTTCGTTAAGAAGAATGATGGATCGATGCATCTGTTCATTGACTATCGTCAACTGAATAGGGTGACAATCAAGAATAAGTATCTGTTACCGAGAATCGACGATCTTTTCGATCAATTGAAAGATGCTTCTGTCTTTTCAAAGAATGATCTTCGATCCGGATATTATCGAATGCTAGTGAAGGAGTTTGATGTTCCAAAGACTACCTTCCGAACTAGATATGGACATTACGAATTTCTGGTGATGCCTTTTGGGCTTACGAATGCACCCACAGCCTTTATAGACCTGATGAACCACGTGTTCCAGCCCTACTTGGACAAGTTTGTGGTTGTCTTTATAGATGACAACTTGATCTATTCCAAAGATTCTGCCACCTATGAAGAACATCTTCGGATTGTGTTTCAGACTTTCTGAGAGAAACAATTATATGCCAAGTTCAGCAAATGTGAATTCTGGCTATCCGAAGTATCCTTTCTAGGCCATGTGATCTTTTCTGCGAGAATTCAAGTTGACCCAAAAAAAATTCAAGCAATCCTTGATTGGATTCCCCCAAAGAATATTGGGGAAGTTCATAGCTTTTTGGGCCTTGTAGGCTACCACCGTAGATTCGTTAAAGGGTTCTCACTGATTGCTGCACCCTTGATGAAGTTTCTCCGTAAGGAAACTCTCTTTGTATGGACAATGGATTAGAAAAGGAGTTTTGACCAGCTTAAGCAAGTCCTTACTCATGCTCCTGTCTTGGTGCAGCCCGAGTCGGGCAAAGACTTCACCGTGTACAGTGATACATCCCACTTGGGATTAGGCTGTGTGTCTATGCAATAAGGAAATGTCATTGCCTATGCCAGCTCAAACCACACAAGCTAAACTATCTGACACATGATTGGAGTTGATCGTCGTTGTGTTTACCTTGAAGATCTGGGGGCATACCTTTATGGTGAGAAGTGTTATTTGTACACTGATCACAAAAGTCTAAAATATGTTCTGAATCAGAAAGAGTTGAATCTCCGTCAACGTCGGTGGATGGAGCTTCTAAAGGATTACGACTTGGTTATAGATTACCATCATGGTAAAGACAATGTTGTGGCTGATTCTCTTAGTTAGAAGCCTACCGCTTCTCCGAGATGTCTGAATGCTCACTTCCGACTCAGAAAGCATGGTAAGTTGTTGGCTGAGCTGAGAGTTCATTCCGCCATTACATCACGAATCAAAGCACTCCAAGAAACCAATGAGGAGTTGCAACCTCTCATTGCTAAGGTCAAGGGTAACAGATCCTGACTTTTCTATGAATTACGAAGGCTTGTTATGTTTCTGCGACCGTATCTGTGTGCCTGATGATGATGATCTTCGAAATAAAATTTTAAGTGAAGCTCATTCTAGCCCTTTTTTTATTCATTCGGGAGCTATCAAGATGTACAAAGATCTAAAGCTATATTGGTGGTCTAGTATAAAGAATGAGATCACAGACTTCATGGCGACGTGTTTGACTTGACAATGAATCAAAGCTTAACACAAGGTGTTGGCTGGTCTTTTGCAGCCTATCAAGCTTCCACAATAGAAATAGGAGCGTATTACGATGGACTTTGTAAGTGGTTTGCAAATGACTCCGAAGAAGAATGATGTTATCTGGGTTGTGGTGGACCGATTCACTAAGTCTGCTTATTTCCTTCCAGTGAGAATGGATCTCAGTTTGCCTAAGCTCGCGGAGCTATACATCCGTGAAGTCATCCGTCTACACGGAGTCCCAGTATCTATTATCTCCGATCGTGACGCTCAGTTTGCAGCACAATTTTGGAGGGCCTTATACGAGGCTTTGGGAATGCGAGTGCACCTAAGCACTACTTTCCATCATCAAACCGATGGCCAATCTGAGAGAGTTATACATGTAACTCTAAATATTCTTTTGAACCATATGCATAAGTGTTTTGTATCAATTTTTATTCTTCCCTGTAGATATTGGAAGATATGCTCTAAGCCTGTGTTATCGACTTTGGGGATACGTGGGAGAAATCCCTACCCTTGGTCAAATTTGCTTACAACAATAGTTATCAGACCTCGATTCAAATGGCTCTGTATGAAGCTCTATATGGAATGAGATGTAGAACTCCTCTTTGTTGGACTGAACTCGGTGAAGGCAAGATGCTAGGTCTTGACTTACTTTAGGAAATCGAAGAAAAGACAACCATTATTCGTGGTCAGCTTAAAGCTGCCTTCGAACGACAAAAGTCCTATGCCGATCTAAAGAGAAGAGATATTCATTACGAGGTTGGTGAGAATTCCTTCCTCAAAGTGTCTTCGTGGAAGAAGATCCTCTGTTTCAGTAAAAAAGGGAAACTAAGTCCTCATTTCATTGGTCCATTCGAGGTGATAGAAAGAGTTGGACGTATTGCCTATCGATTAGCTCTCCCTGAAGAGTTAAGCTGGATTCATAATGTTTTCTATGTATCTATGCTACGGAAGTACCAGTCAGATCCTTCCCACATGATCCAACCGGAATCGGTAGAGATTCAATCCAATCTGACGTACGAGGAAGAACCCGTGCAGATCCTCACACGAGAAATCAAGAGACTTCGTAACAAGTCTGTACCTTTAGTGAAAGTTTTTTGGAGAAGCCACTCGATTGAAGAGGCAACGTGGGAACCTGAAGAAACTATGCAAAAGCAGTATCTACACCTTTTTGCTTGATATGAAAATTCGAGGATGAATTTTCTTAAGGGGGAGAGTTGTCACATCCCAAAAACTGGCCTAGTCGCAAGTAGGTTCTGGTGATCAGAAATTTTTAATCTGATGAGTTAAAAGTTTGTAATGACTGAACTTTGTACCCCTCTCGTATAATGAAGTTACATTTTGGTCTTATGTGAGTAAATGAACTTCCTTGTACGAAATTCAAATCCAAATTGCAAATTCTGAGCTAGACGTATCGATACGGTCAAGCCAATATCAATACGGCCCAACTGCTAATAACTAACTTACCTATTTTAGCGAGGGCGTATTGATACGGCCACAAGTGTATCGATACGGGTCCCCTATTTCGAATTTGTTTAAGGCTTAATTTGAGAGGAATTAAGCAAGGTGCTTACTCACCTCCTTCCTTGGCCTTCCCCACGTGAAAGTCATCAGAAAAGATGACCAAGGCTAAGGGTAAAAGGATGATAAGATGGGTGGTCTTGGGTTGAGCAAACCCTTGCTTAAGGGAAATGCTTTCATTTTCCAAAGCTTAGGTGGACAATGATTAAGGGATTAATTAGGTTTTAAAATGAATAAGTAAAAAGAGAAGCTTTCATTCTCCTACTTTGAACTCTCGATAACCAAAAGCTCAACCTTTAATTCTCACCAAGCACACACCTCCATTTCCATCTTTAACCTCAAGCTAAGCTAGCACTTCGATACAATCTCCAACCTTCGTTCAAGTTCGATATACCGTTTGAAAGCCCACACTTCAGTAAGTAAAACCCTATACTGATTTGATGATTCTAATATCCATTGAGGTTTAATTTTGAAACTAGGTTTTCATGTTCAAAGGAAAGCCCATGATTTAGGAAGTTAATTTCGATAATCCTATGGTATCTACAAGCTTTGGTAAGCTTGAAATATGATTCTGAATCCCTCGAATAAACTCTAATGTAACCCCTAATTTTGTGCTAGCTCAAATATTGGAGAAGGATCCCTTGTCACCTCCAAAGAAAGCTAGGCACAACGAAATTGTAATCCGAGAACCTAGTAATTAAGGTAAGTGTAGTCGTGTCAAGGGATAGGTAAGGTGCCATCCCGTTGCATTCATTATGTGTTACAATTTGCATTTTGTTTAAGGGCTCAAGTAGAGCAACTTTGTGTGGGTGCTAACGGTAAGCATGGTAAGACTTCGATGCGATTGATATGGGTAAGTTCATGTATTATGTTTGAAATATGCTATGTGTGAATCCAATATGAATATGCTATAAATATGCTAAATGTGAATCTCGTATGAATATGCTAAGAATATGTTATAATATGGTACGCATATGATATGATCTGTTATTAGGAGCTAAGGCTCAATTCTGATTCCAATATGTTATGGCCTACGGGCATAAAGGTAAGTGATATTATGAAATATGTGTAACCTTGGACATTTGTGAGTTTTGGATACAATTGGCATGTCGTAGGGTTATTTGAGCTCGTTTAAGTATGGGATTGGACTACAGTCCGGGGCTACGACCTATTTATAGGGGAGATAAGGATGGATTGTGTAAGGGACCTATCTAGAGCTACGGCTAAAGGTCACGACCTATTTTTTGTTATTTGTGGCTACGACCAATTTTCCAATATATGTATGGTGTAAAGGGGAATCCGCGTATCCATTTGTTACATTTTCCAAGGGGATTAATATGTGTTAAGTGTTGCTATGATTATGTGAAAGTATGTTAAATGACTTAAGCATGAGACTTATGTGATTAATAGTGTAATTATGATATTTGAGTACGATGCTATGTTATTCATAACCATAGTATGCCATTCATGCCATTTAACTGTTTTACGTTTGTTGTGACTACCTCACTAGGCTATATAAGCCTAACATATGTGTGTCTCATGCATTTCAGGGTCTTGAGGTTTTCCGAGCTTCGATCATGTAATCTCCCGGTTGCAAGTCACTTCCGCAAGCTATATGTATGTTTACTTTTGTTTCCGAACTCCTAGTAAGGTGGCATAAGGTTTAAATGTGTTGTAATAACTTATTTTGAGATGTTTGTAAAAGCCTACTAGTGTCTAGGTGGTGTATTTGCTTAATGGTTTGTTTTGAACTTGGTAAGCTAGTCTAAATGGGCCTAAAGTAACTAGATGGTAAAAATTTTGGTAAACGAATTCGAAATGCTCTAAAAATTTGCATGTAATTAGATTTACTGTTTATTAGTTTGCTGGTAAAATTTGGTAATGTTTGGACTACATTTGCTAGGTTAATTTGAAAAAAACCAGTAAAAATTTGTCATTACAGGTCTCGGGGTATCGATACGGGTGATGGCGTATCGATACGGCCCTTGCATAAATGGTCTGGTCAATATTGGTCAAATAGGACGTATCGATACGGTGTGGGCGTATCGGTACGGATTTTGGTCATTGAAATTTGGTTTGAAAAATGGTATCGATACGGTCATATAGCGTATCGATACGAGGTCAACGCAAGTCAACTGGTATCGATACGAGCTTAGCTGTATCGGTACGGGTTTGATATCCTTTGAATTCGGAACTCTGAAATTAGGCTTAGCGTATCGATACGGCCCTTAGGGTATCGATACGGTGTTAGTTAAATATTTTATAAGGCATAAAAACAGAATTTGGATATTTTACAGATTGGTCACTAATAACTATACGGTCTAATTGATTAGGTTAACCATAGCCGATTGTAATGAAACTTCACAGATCAATAATTGGTAAGTTTAATTACCAGTTGGTAATAAAGAATTTGGATTTGGATCGCTAATTTGTAAAGTTTATGATTTAGTCCATAAGTTTGAAAAAGGTTAAAATTGACCCCGATTCTAATAAGTCTAGTAACGAATAGATTCAATAAGTCTTAAGAATGATTAATAAAATATCCCGAACAAGTTCCAAACTTTGATTCTGTCTTTCGATCTCTGAATAAGTTTCTGATAACACTTTCTGACCTGATTCTCTACCAGAACGGGGAGAGGGTGTTACAAACATTGGTGGAGATCTAAGCTGTGTGAGACTGTTTTGTTGTGACAATGGTGCTAACTCAATTAAATTCGAGTAAGATTTTGAGATCTTCGAGGATATTTTGTTGTATTGTCAAGGCTATATTTTTGTGCTAGAAGAGGGAAGGTTGTGTTCACCCCAACAATGTGAAGTTTTTAGTACTTGATCTTTAAGGAATTTGAGATTTGGACAACGACACGAGTCAAAGTAATTGAGAATTTTTGATCGTGTGATCGATCACCACATAAGTAAAGGGAACTTGATAAGTGATGGATTGTACGAAGTTAGTACAGGTTATAGTATCATGTTGCCCATGTGGGGTGATCAAGGATCGCAAGTGATGGTCATGTAAGGGAGTACTGATACTAGCTCTATGCGGTACCGATACTCGTATGTTTCACTAGTTAAGTTTTAAGTTAAGGATTGATTTGTCTTGGGAACCGCGAGAAGAAACATCTGATTATTTTTCAATGGGTACAATGTTATGATTATATGTAAGTTTGATGGCTTTTGTTGACCTCGAGATCTTTTTGAGTGTGCTTTAGAGAATAATGTATCGATGTAGAAGATTTCTCCGATGTAGTACATTTGTCAGTACATGGTGGATTCTGATAGCGACAGTTTGTACCAAACTTTTGTAGCGTATTTTGGGAGACAGTGTGGAGTCGTGTGCTTGAGATAATGATAAGTGTTTGACTTGCCATTAGTTGGGAGTCTAATATCGAGCTCTTTAGATTTGTGATGATGCTTCGATGTTCCTTTGTGGCAATTAAGTAGATGATCGTGGATCTTGTAAAGGATCGGTGAGTGCACAGTTCCAATGTGATTACGTTGAGTAGTAATATAGTCCTTGGCAGGTACCATTTGATATTCTTAGAAAATGTGAGACCTGGATAGAAAGTCTTCTTGGATTGGTTGTGGGTTGGGTTGTACGACACTGTAGTGTGTGCATGCTACCTTATAACATGATGTTTGAGGTTCGTGATGAGACCTTATCCCTTGGTGGGATTCCATTCCATGGCAAACCCTAGTGGGGCTGCAGATGATGTGTTTTCCAAACACATTATAGTTTGGAGCGTAAGACTTTTGCATGAACAAAATTAATGGGAGCTGGTTTAGTTGTCGATATGTGTTATCATGCTAAGTTTAAGGTAAGTGCTTGACGCGAGTTTAGACGATGTTCATTTTTAGAAGTCTTGCACCGGGCATGCAATTATTTTGATAAAGGATGCCATTAGAGTTAGAGTCTCCTTTATGGAGTCACCACGAGAGGAATCGTTTCATTTTAGATGCAACGACTGTTTAACCTTCTATTCTTTTTAGATCATACGGATTTGTGGAAGGATTTTGCATGCAACAATCTTTTGGGTTCTATAACATAAGTTAAGTTTCTTTGATGATATATTTGTGTGTCAGTTTGTCAGGGTACCGTTGGGTTTTGCTTGTCGTCTATGATGTACCGAGTGACAATGGATTCCTTCTAAAGGAAATAATCAGTTGAGATTATGTTTATATCGTTAGAATACAATGGTTATAATTGGTAAGTGTTGTGAGAGATCAGGGTAGCGCAACGGAAATTCTTTGAGGACGTCGAAGAATTGTAAAGGTTTGAGCATCTTCTTTGGTTTGTGAATACAATTTCAAAGGCGATTTTTTTACGGAGGGGAGAATTGTAACGACCCAATTTTTGGGTTAGTGAATTAAGACCCGGGTTATGGACCTTTATTTTAGAAGAACAATTTGGTAGGAGAGGGTTATTTGAATTTAAGTGGTGGTGGATGGTGAAAAAGAGGGAAAAGGGGTAAGATGATATGATAGAGAGAGAGAAAAAGAAAAGTAGGAGAGAAACAGGAAAGTGAAAGAGAAAGTGTAGGAGAGGAGTTTTAATCTCCGATCTACCAAGATTTGGCCGGCCGTTGACGACACCTCTATAGTCATTGTGTTCATCTTGTCGAGATGAGTTAATGGTATTAGTGGCACCACCATCAGAGTCATCGTCGGAAAGGGTGAAAGAGAAAGTTTTGGGTTTTTGAGTTTATCGAGAAACGAAGGCCACCATCGTGTTCACCAGCTCGAGAACAGTCAGTCGGTGAAGTTTGGTTGCCGTTCGCTGTTAGAGGTTCTCGCACGCGCTGTTGGCCGCGAGTGGGCTTCGTCTTGGGCAGTTGGAACCATCTAAGCCAAGCCGTTGAGCAGAGCCGCGTTGTCCTCGAGCCAAGCCTCGTTGACCTAGCCGCCGTTAACCGATCTGTTGACTTTATCTGGGGGACCCTACCTAAGGGTTTCTCGATATTCTGAGTCCGTTGGCACAATTCTTTTCGCCAAATTCGAACCCAATAAGTTGTTTTTACGTATTTGACCTTGTGGATTAGTTAGTGAATGAGGTTAATTAGTAATTTTGGTATTCGTATGTTAACGATGATTGTTTGGGCTTGAATATCGAATTAATAGAAGCATTCGAGGAGGTCAAGTAAAGATTTATCGATAATCGCTTAAGGTTAGTACAAATCGAACTCATATTGCTTCATGTTCATCATAAATTTGATTACTTTGCGTGTTATTATATGCAAAATAGGTAGATTAATATATATAATGTGGAGACCGATAGTATGAGATTTGATATCCGTGTGAGGCATGATGATGTTGTGAATATGATTTGAATTGTATAGACTTGAAGATCGTATAGGGTTGTTCAGACATTCATATATCTATGTGATGCCTATTTGAATTGTGTGTTGTGTTGATTGGGTGCTAGAGTATGGATATTGATGTATTCCATGGAAATTGTGTGTAAGGGATAGATAATGGTAATATTCAAATAAATGGTCATGAAACCGGTAATTAATATTAATTGATTGAATACGTTAGTAAACCAACACTAATGACTTTAATAAGCTTTAGGGGTCGAATAAGAGTTGAAATATCATAATCTGAGGAAATGGTACGAACTCGTGAATCGAGTATAGGTACGGGCTTTGGTCATACTAGTATGCAATTATAGGTCACATTAGTACATATCAACTCATATCAATACTTGTAGAAATCTAGGATTTCAAGTAAGCAATATCAGTATCGGTACGTGTATGAGTACCACTACCCAGAGGTACCGTATCGATACTCGTGTTTGAGTATAGGTACCCAGTAAATGGAATAATCTATAATGCTAATAAAGGATGGAAATTATCGTGGGATGTTAATGAGATAATATGGATTAATAAGATAATTAATGAGGATGATTAATTTACACTTTCATAATGTGTTAACAAGTTGGTAAACTGAAATGGGTGGCTTGATAATTGATAGAAACCATAGGGTTTGTTAATCATGTAAATGTTGTGTGTTGTATGGTAATCGTGTCTATGTTGCATGTTGTTTGGACACTTGATTGGTTGAGTTACCTTTGATTGATGGGATTCGGATACCCATAGAAAGAGTGTTGCAACACTATGGTTAAAGATGCCAAATGTATGTTCCTAAAGTTGCGTGGCACCGGGTCTCAATTAAAGATGCTCGACGAGAGATTCTGAGCATGAGTGTATGTTCCCGAAGTTGTGTGGCATCAGGTCTCACCCAGAGAGTGTACGTTCCCGAAGCTTTATGGCACCAGACCTCACTCAGAGTGTATTTTCCCAAAACTGTATAGCACCAAGCCTCACTCTATGTTTCTGGTTATGACTTTGTGTGCTTCTTCTCGGATGATTTGGTGAGATCCTGAGTATGGTTTGGCCTTGTGTGCCATGTATGATGATTGCTATGATGTGAGAATGTATTTAGGCAACTAGTGGTAGTGTTCTCACCCAGAGAGTGTACGTTCCCGAAGTTGTGTGGCATCAGGTCTCACCTGGAGAGTGTACGTTCCCGAAGCTTTATGGCACCAGGCCTCACTCATAGTGTATTTTCCCAAAACTGTATAGCACCGGGCCTCACTCTATGTTTCTGGTTATGACTTTGTGTGCTTTTTCTCGGATGATTTGGTGAGATCCCAAGTATGGTTTGGCCTTGTGTGCCATGTATGATGATTGCTATGATGTGAGAATGTATTTAGGCAACTAGTGGTAGTGTCGCGTGTTTATTTATCTCTAATTATTGCTCATACTAGCTTGTATGCTTATGTTTATGATTAGCATGAAGTATAGTATAGTAGATGTATACCACTGAGCTTTGTAAGCTCTACGCCCAAAATTGTTGTTTACATGCGTAGGTTGATCGTCATTTCATCACATTGAGCATGTTTTTCCCTCGATTTATAGGTCTTATTGTCCCCATATTGACATTCATTGCACCCATTTATGCATTTACATGTCTATTTTTGCCTCTTTTCTAACTTAGTTTTTGTGACTCAAGTTTTGCATATTTTTGCCCATTTTTGCCTTGTTGTCGCTGCTTTGCTAATGTCCCTACATAGGTTGTTTTTAACACTACACCCAGTTTGACACTGCAGCTAGCAGTTGTCCAATCAGTTTGAGGATAAGAACGAATTTTTCTAGTTGTCCATTTTTTACAACAAATTTATACGACGTTGAGCACGCAAATAACCTGCAAGACAAATGTCCTTGCTCTAGTGGCATATATAAGGACTATTGTGGAGGAAAGAGAAGGTCACGTTATTCCTATTTTCACATCATCTTCAACCTCCGAAGATTTTATCCTCCTCCCATGGCGACCTAAGCTTATTTTCTGAAGATCCGAGGTGAAGGAAAATCTATCCAAGGAGCTGGGGAGTCGAGTGTTGATTAGAGGGATTATCTTGTTCTCTTCATAAACTTCTCTTTATTTTGATGATTTTATGGATATTTACTTGTATTCGTACTCATATTGACTATGGTTTAATTTTTTAGAGCTTTTTGAACTTAAACTATTTTCTTAGTTTAATATAGTTCAGTGTTAGCTTTTTCTTAAGCTTTAATTGTTGGATTTAATTTATGTTTTGCATGAGAGTGTTAAAACAAGCCACTGACATCGACAGATGTAGTGACGAGTCAGATTAACGAGTTCTTGCAGCGAAAGTTGTCTGGATGCTACAAAATTTGGTCCACTCGTTCAAGGGGCCTTATACTCGACTTACAACGAAAGTTGGAGTCGATCTTCATACCTGAGTCATTAGTTGAAGGTTAAATGGAAGCTAATACTCAAGCTAACCACTACATCGATGATTAAACCAATCCTTAATCCTCAAAGTGCACTTGATCTTTCTGTCGAGCTGAGCGAAGGAGATCTAGACATTATTCTCTTTATTCCCTATCTTTTATTACTCTTTGTTATTGCTACCACATTAAATCATTTACTCTCATTTTTATATTGCTATTGCAACCAGCATTGCACCCACAACTACCACTCTTACAGTATTGTATTGTAGTTACATAAGTACAAACGTAATTCCCCATCCTCGTGGGATCGATATTCAAATAAGTTTTCCTTGTTTCTATTCTTGCATCGATAGTGTTGCTTGCACTAAAAGAGTATCATTTTTACACCAATCAAGTTTTGGCGTCGTTGCCAAGGAAGGCGATTTTATGTCCTTATGTTTCTTCTTGCAATGGTGTTTTCTTTATTTAAGTTTGTAGTTATTTCTAATTTTTTGTTTTTGTTTTTTCGTTTCTTTTCATTACCTTGATTAGGAGTTGTATGACCAGAAGTGCCACTACACCACTCTTCGTGCAAGATCCATAAGCTGAGAAAACTTTTAGAAGATGGATTAGTGAAAATAGTGGAATGTCTAGACAACCAAACAACAATGAGGGAATTCTTCATGTTCAAGAAAACCCACCACTGCAGCCACCAGCCCAGGATAGAACAATCCGAGAGGTTGTTGTTCCCCAGTTGGATGATTTGCAATCGGGAATTGTTAGACCTCCTATTTAGGCTGGGAACTTTGAGTTGAAGCCTGTTATGTTCCAAATGCTCAACTCCAATAGGCAGTATGCAGGGTTACCGCATAAAGATGCATGAGAGCATCTTGAATATTTCCTTTTAATTTCTTATTCATTTAGCCAACAAGGCATTCCTGATGATGCCTTACGTATGCAATTATTTCCCTATTCATTCTAGGGTAGAGCTCGCACATGGTTCATAGGCTTACATGTTGACTCGATTACATCGTGGATTGATCTCGCAATGCAATTTGTTTTGTGCTTTAATCCACTAACAATGAATTCGCGCCTGAGGAATGATATTACAACCTATTATCAGTTAGATGATGAGACTCTTCTCACTACATGGGAGAGATATAAGTCTTTGTTGCGATGATGTTCCAATCATGGCATTCAACAGAAAACTCAGATCAAGATATTTTATAATGGTTTGAATGTAGTCACAAGACATCTTGTCGACGGGTCATCTAATGGTCCCTTACTTGATTGCACCTACATTGTCCCTGTTGGTGTATAGGAGTAATTTACTTAAATGATTCACAATATCCTATCACAAGGGTTGTATCATGCAAATTTGCACCAGGAGTGTTTGAGCTTGATGATTTATCTTCTCTAAATGATCAAATTTCTACTTTGGAGAATAAAAACAAGAATATGGAGGGGACAAGTGAAGTTGCTCTTATCCAACTAGCTCAACAAACAACCAGTCCTGTATTTTCCTGTGAGATTTGTGGAAGAAATCATAGCTTTGAGGATTGCCCACAACAAGCAGAAAACACTAGTTATGTTAGCAACATGCGAGGCAACAACTTGGGTACATCCTAAAGCACAGCTAATCGACAGCCTTGGAGTAACTCTAATCCTACACAACACCAATGAGTATTTTGCCCTAGGAACAATTCATTTCAAGGAAATTCTAGTGTGCATTAAGGAAAACTTAGTTACTCGCAGCAACAGCTTACACCATAGACTCTATTTGCAGCCACAACAGAATCGAATGCAACCACAACATACTGCATCACAGTCTCAGGAATTACAATATGGTGCACCATCTCAGACTCCATCTCAAATGAATTACTATGCCCCATCAATAGTATCTGGTCCATTTGCCCTTCTTGAAGAAATGATGTGTGATCACTTATCTCGCATTGAAGCGATAGTGCAAGGTCATTCTTCATCAATACGCACTTTGGAAGCTTAGTTGGTACAATTAACTACTGATATGAATTCTAGACAGTTGAGTCCGGTGAACAAGGGTAAGGAGCATTGCAGGGTTGTTACTTTACGTAGTGGCAAACAAACTATTGACTCGATGCAACAAGTACCCATGAATGAGGAGAGTCATCTGTACCTGATCATATAGTTAAGGATGGAGAGAATGAAGACAAGTCAAGTAATATACCTCCTATTATTACTCTTGATTTACAATCAATGTTGTCGCTGCAACATCTAGCGCCGATGCAACAATCAGATAACCCATCTCTACATTTCCCTCAACGATTCAAGAATGTTGAGTTGGATAATCAATTTCACTTATTTCATGATACTTTGCAACAAATTACAGTTCAAATTCCTTGGATTGATGCTCTTACACAAATTCTGAGCTATGTAAAGTTCATGAAAGATATCTTGTCAAAGAAGAATAAGCTCAATGCATTGGAAACCATTGCGCTCGCTGAGGAGTGCAGTGCGTTGATATCTACCCCTTTACCAAGAAAGATGAAGGATCCAGGTAGATTCATCATACCTTACTCAATTGGTAATCACTACTTTAGTAAAGCTCTTTGTGATTTAGGGGATAATATAAATTTAATGTCGTTATCTACCTTTCAAAAGTTGGGCATTTGAGATATGAAGCCCACTGCAGTCACATTACAGTTGGTTGATAGATCTTTGACTAATCCAGATGGTAAAATCAAGGATGTGCTTGTTCGTGTAGACAAGTTTGTTTTCCCAACTTATTTCATTATTCTTGATTGTGAGGCTGACAAAGATGTACCTATTATTTTTGGTCGCCTAATCTTAGCTACATAAAAAGTAGTCATTGATGTATCAAACAGAGAGCTTACAATGATGGTTAAAAATTACCAAGTCACATTTGGGATGTTCAATATTGATATGGGAAGGAAATCTGCGGAATGCCATCATATCGACATCCTTGAAAACGTCATCCAAGAAGACTTACATCATCATGGTATTCTCGTTCCAGAAAATACTGCGTTGACATTGGTAGAAAAAGATCTCCCAAATTGTGACCACATTGTTGAAGTTCTTACTACAATAATTCATCATAAATGGCAAGTTGAATCTTTAGATCTTACTCATCGGTCAATTCTTACTTTTAAACCATCTATTAAAGAAGCTTGTAACACCCAAAAAACTGGTCTAGTCAGAATTGGGTTCTGGCAATCGGAAACCCTACACCGAAAAGTCTAAATGTTACATTATTATTGATCATATGAAGTTGTTTCATCGATAATGGACCTTAATTAAGTCTAAAGTTCAATAGGGACCTTATTGGAATGTTTAAATTCTAAAAATTGGCTAGGCGTATCGATACAGTAGTAACTGTATCGGTACGGCCCATCTGTTTCCTAACTAATTTACCGAACTTGAGCTAGCCGTATCGATATAGCCATAAGGGTATCGATACGGTCCATGTTAAAAACTGTTTTAAGGACCAAATTGTGAAAATTGAAAGTAGGGGATGATTCACCTACTTGCTTTCCACCCCCACGTGATGTTGGTCATCTTTTTCCCTAGAAAGATGACAACTTGGTGGTGATTTTAAATTGGGGAATTAAGAAATTAGAATTTAAAAATAAGTTTCCTCCCTTGGAAGGAAAACTCCCTATTGGCTTAAGGAGAGGTGGTGGACGGTTGAGGCTTTAGGCAATGATAATGCCTTAGAAAGTTAACAAGAATAGCTAAAGCCTTTTTGCAAGCTCATCGAATTCACCATTATCTTCAATTGTTCCATCTTTTGTTTTGATTAATCATACACCTCCATTGTCGTCTTCCCCACCAAGATCAAGCAAGCACCTCCCTTGTTTGTGCAAGCTTTCATTGATTTCTCTATACCGATTCATAGCTATCTTAGTGGTAAGTAAAAGCCCCTAAACAATTCTATAAGCCCATGGAAGAATAAAGTTTAATTTCGATTTTAAGTTAAGGAGCTTAAGACTAAGATCATGTTCTCTAATCTTAAAATCCATGGGAAGCTATTGTAAGACAACTATTGTAAGTTTGAATATCGATTTTGAATTATGACTTCGATTCTTACACTTTTCCTATTATTTTCCTAGCTCGAGAAGTAAGGATTGTGTAACACCCCTTTCCAGCATGGTCGAGAACCGGGTCAGAGTATGCTACCGATGAACTAGACGGTGGTCGATACGATAATTCCATACAATAGGTGATGATATTAGGCCTAACATACAAGAATGGGCAATATAAAATTCCAATTAACCTATTACGAGTCTATAATTATCCAATTAAGACCAAATTATAACATTTACAAGTTTTAGGGACTTAATCATAATTTCAGTAATTTAGTGGTCCAATTCTGAAACTTATCTTACTACAATGAAATTCGTCATGCAAACAGTGAGCGTACAAATTTTCAAACTATTCGGAGTTTATATGCCCATTCAATTAAGCCATGCGATAATCAGTGACCATTCTGCAAACAATACAAAACTGCGTTCTTTAACTTTTAACAGAATTAAACATCACTGTACTGATACCCTTATGACCGTATCGATACGTTAAACCTAATTCCCAAATTCCAGATTCAAAGGTAATAGGACTATATCGGTACGGTTGTGGGCCGTACCGATATTGGTTGACAATGTTGACTAAGTATCGATACGCTTTGATCCCTTATCGATACCATTTTTATACCCAAGTTCTAGTATCCAAAATATGTACCAATACGCCTAGGCCGTATCGATATGCCCCTTGTTGACCTGACCAAATATGCAAGGCTGTATCGATACGCCATCAACCGTACCGATACACCCTGCCTTGTAAAGACAGATTTTTGCTAGTTTTTATTCGATTTAACGTATCAAACAAGGTCCAAATGAAATGAAATTTTACCAGTAAGTTTTAAACATTATAAACTACTTGCCTGCCAAATTTCGTGTTGATCTGAATCCATTTACTCTATTTTCGCCTTTTAGAGCCAAATATGCACTTTTAGTCCTTTTTAAGCCATATGAAAAGTTCATTTTAAGCCTTGTGCAGTAACATTCCACAAGCACAAAATATACATATCAAAAGAGCCCTATATGAATGTTCTAGGTACTTTGCCACCCTACTAGGAGTTCATAGGTTCGATATACATTACTTCAGTTTGCTAGTGACTTGTCTAACGCTTCAAGTTCTCCGATCTCCAACGGTAAATCCCTTAACCTGAACTGGATGAGATGCAATGCATTAGACATACTTTGCCAAGTGAGGTAGTCACAATTAAAACACAATATCAAGGAAAATGCATTCCAACTCATAACTTGACAATGACAATGCAATAGATCAATAGAAACAATGCAACGAACACATTCAATAACAATGAGTCCTTAATTCATCAATAACCCTTGGATCGATTCAGGATAGTGGATACGCGAATTCCTACGCCTCGCCAATATCACAACACATCTCTCTGCCTCGACAAATCAATATAGGTCGTAGCCCTAGGACCGTAGTCCACCCATACACTAAGCTCATGAATTCTATGGCATGCCAATTGTATCCAATGTCCTTCGAATCCAAGGTCGGGTGACAATATCAATAACTCATGTTCAATATCAATAGCCATGTTCAATGTTCTTACCGATAAACAACATTTTGGTGTCTATGTTCAATGACAATATCAATAACAATGGCGATGTCCAATGATCCCAATAACATCAACAATGATTGATGCTTCATTTATAATGTTTTGATAATGATAATGATGCTGACTTCAATGATCAATGACAATGGCTATATCAATGGCTATATCAATGCTCTCTATCAATGTCCCATACTTTCATGATTCAATGATAATGGCGATGATAATGACAATAACAATACTCAATTAAAATAACGATAGCTATGTCTGATGTTCAATAATAATGACGATGGCATTGACAATGCTCAATACTCGATGCGATAACTTACTAATGCTTACCATAATGTCCGATAGGTAGTTAGATGCGATAATCCTTAACAATGGAGTTAGCAATGACAATTCTATTAATGATGAAGTCGGGAAGGCACCTAGCCTAATCCTGAGACTCCGACTACACTCACCTCGATGTTCCGAAGCTTTCAAGGCTCTCGGATAGCAATCCCTTTGTTCCTAGCTTTTGTTGGTGACGGTGGATGATCTCTACCAACTTCTTGAGCTAGGTAAAACAATAGGATTCGGTTAGATTCAATATTACAATACCGAAATCAATATAACGATATTAAAATCAATATTGAGGCTTAAAATAGCTATTAGATATCAAATAACATGGATGGTCGAACCCTAGCTTGTGAATAAGCTTGATATATCCATGGAATTCAATAGTTTTTTTGTGGTTTTAGCTTACCCGATCACTTGCAACGATTCGATAACAATAAATCAAAGAAAATCAAGTTCAAAATCAAGCTCCAATAGAGGTGCTTGCTTAGGTAGGAGATGATTGCTTGGTGAGATGCTTGCTTGGAGAGGTTTCGGGTAAGCTTCTAAACTTGGCTATTCACATGTTTTATGGAATTAGCTTTCCTTCATATGAAGGAAAGTCACCAGAATTCCCCACGTGAATTAGTTTATTATTGAGGAGGTGTGATTAGCTCTCAATTCTGGGTAGACTATACTTTTATCTCAAAACTTTTAATTCTTGCAATTTAGCCATTAAAAGGTTTCCTATACTTCCAATAGGGTCCTTAAACAATAATTCGACTCAATTAGAGTCCACTACCAATACAATTGACCTTGTGTTCAATATTAATACAATATTTGAACATTTTCGATATTAGGTTTCTGATCGGTAGCCCAATTCTGACTAGGCCGGATTTTAGGGTGTTACAGCTCTCTCCCTGAAGAAAAATTCATCCTCGAATTTTTACCTGGATCGAAAAGATGAGGATATTGCTTCCGCATTGTCTCCTCTAGCTCTCATGCTGCTTCCTGAGCGGTATGGCTCTTCTAGAGCACTTTAACCAATGTAATAGTCTTGTTGCGAAGTCTCTTGACTTCCCTTGCAAGAATTTGAACTGGTTCTTCTTCATAGGATAAGTTGGATTGAATTTTTACAGATTCAGGCTCAATGATGTGTGAGGGATCAGAACGATACTTCCAAAGTATGGATACATGAAATACATCATGGATTTTACTCATTTATGAGGGCAACAATAAGCGATAAGCCACAGGGCCAACTTTTTCAGTAATCTCGAAAGGGCCAACAAATCGAGGACTCAATTTCCCTTTCTTACCAAACCTCAAAACCTTCTTCCATGGTGAAACCTTGAGGAAGGCTTTTTCACCAACTTCATATTGAATATCCCTACGCTTAAGATCTGTATAGGCCTTCTGTCGGTCAAAGGCTACTTTTAAACGGTCATGGATAATGGCAATTTGTTCTTCAGTTTCCTGAAGTAAATCAGGGCCTAACATCTTGCCTTCACCGAGCTCAGACCATCATAAGAGAGTTCGACAATGCCTTCGATACAATGCTTCATACGGAGCCATCTTAATAGAAGCTTGGTAGCTATTGTTGAGGCAAATTCAATAAGGGGTAGGGATAACTCCCACGATCCACCAAAATCAATGATGCATGCTCGAAACATATTTTCTAAAACTTGGATTACCCTTTCCGACTGGCCATCGGACTGAGGGTGAAAAGCAGTGCTAAGATTAACTCTGGTACCTAGAGCTCCTTGTAATGACTTCCAAAACCGAGATGCAAATCGGGGATCTCGATTAGAAATGATAGACTGAGGTACTCCATGGAGTCGAATGACTTACTTGATATAAAAGTCAGCCAACTAGGGAAGGCCATAGTCTATTCAAATCGGTAAGAAATATGCCGACTTAGTAAAACAGTCTACAATGACCCAGATGGCATCATGTCTGGTAAGAGTCAATGGTAGACCACTAACGAAGTCCATAGTGATCTTCTCCCACTTCCATTGTGGTAGATCAATAGGTTGTAGTAATCTGGTAGGGACACGATGTTCAGCCTTAACACGCTGACACGTGAGGCACTTAGACACGAACTCAACTATGGCTTCTTTTATTCCTGGCCACCAATAAAGCTCTCGTAGGTCTTTGTACATCTTCACTGACCTTGGTTGAATAGAGAAAGAGCTCGAATGAGCTTCCTTGAGGATATCGGTGTGAAGAGATTCATCATCAGGTACACATAATCAATCGTGAAAACATAAGAGTCCTTTAGAATTCATTCTGAAATCAGGGTTATCTTGCAACTTGGAAATGATGGCTTGAAGTTTAGAATCCTGTCTTTGCAATGCTTGAATCCTTGATGTAATAGTAGACTGAACTTGAAGTTCAGCTACAAAGCAGCGATGTTTCCTAAGATGGAAGTGGGCATTGATAGCTTGAGGAGCTACAACACAAGGAATGGTAATGAGTCAGTGTACAAATCATTACATTAAACTTGAAAATCAATAACAATACTTACCAAGTAGAGGTTTGCGGCTGAGTGCATCAGCTACAACATTGGCATTGCCCGGATGGTAGTCAATGACAAGGTCATAATCCTTGAGGAGTTACATCCATCTCCATTGTCAAAGATTCAACTCTTTTTGAGTTAAGAGATATTTGAGACTTTTATGATCGGTAAAGAGGTAACATTTCTCCCCATAGAGATAATGTCTCCAAATTTTCAACACAAAGACAACTGCAACCAACTCTAGATCATGAGTAGGATAATTCATCTCGTGTGGCTTGAGCTATCTCGATGCATATGCAATGACCTTGCCTTCTTGCATCAATACACATCCTAACCCAAGATGTGATGCATCACTATAAACTGTATAGTCCTTACCTGACTCGGGTTGGATTAGAACCGGTGCATAAGTCAAAACTTGTTTCAATTGATCGAAGCTCCTATGTTGATCCACGGTCCAAACAAATGGAGCTTCCTTTCTCAATAACTTAGTTAGAGGGGCTGCTATCATAGAAAACCCCTTGACGAATCACCTATAGTAGCCAGCAAGACCAAGAAAACTTCTTACCTCGCCAACATTCTTCAGTGGATGCCAATCAAGAATGGCTTGAATCTTTTTCAGGTCCACTTAGATGCCCAAAGCCGATACAACGTGCACAAGGAAGGCAACTTCGGTAAGCCAAAACTCACATTTTGAGAAATTGGCAAATAATTCTTCTCACGGAGGGTTTGAAGCACAATGTGAAGATAATCACGATGTTCCACTGCATCCTTGGAATAGATTAAATTGTCATCAATGAATACTACCACGAATTTGTCGAGGTAGGGTCTAAAAGTTCGATACATTAGATCCATGAAAGCTGCTGGTGTATTAGTTAGCCCAAATGGCATCACAAAGAATTTGTAGTGACCGTATCTTGTACAAAGGCGGTTTTGGGTACATCACATTCTTTAACTCTCATTTGATAATAGCCAGACCGTAAGTCGATCTTTGAAAACACAGTGGCATCCTTGAGCTGATCGAATAGGTCATCAATCCTTGGTAATGTGTATTTGTTCTTGATGGTTATCTTGTTCAACTATCGTTAATTAATGCATAGCCTCATGGAACCATCTTTCTTCTTCACGAAGAGAATCGGAGATCCACAGGGTAAAGAACTCGGTTGAATAAAGCCTTTATCAAGCAAATCTTGAATCTGGTCCTTCAACTCTTTCAGTTTAACAGCTGCCATTCGATAAGGTGCAACAGATACTGGAGTAGTTCCAGGTTGCACGTCAATGCTAAATTTAACCTTACGGGTTGGGGGTAAACCCAGGAGTTTATCAGGAAAGACATCAGGAAATTCACACACAGTGTCAACATTCAATAGTTGTGGCCCGTCCTTAGCTTTTATTGTCAAAGCATACAAGGAAGGATTTCTTGAATTCATCAGCACAATGCTTTCCTTGCCAAGGCCTCGAAGATACAATTTTCTTTTGTTATAATCCACCCACGCTTGATGTTCACTAAGCCAGTCCAGACCTAGTATCACATCAAACTCATGGATCGGTAGAGCCAACAGGTTAGCCACGAAAGGAATCCCTTGAATCACCAAACGGCAATTCTTATATACGAAGTTTATGGTGACACAATCACTAAGCGGATTAGTTACAGAGATTCTTGATGCTATAGGTTCACTAGTCATTCCATACTTCTTGACCAGTTCAGTACTTATAAAAGAATGAGTAGAGCAACGGTCAATCAATGCATATAAGGAATATGATTACAATTCAATGATACCTGCAATGACATCAGGCTCATCTTCCTCCTCCCTACTTCTTACATGATACATTTGAGCAGGAGTCTTGGATTCTTGCTTACTCGGTGCCTTGCCAGAACCACTGGGTCTCCTTGTAGCTCTTGAAAAACCTTGTCTTAACCCCTTACCTCAAAAAGACTGAGTAGGGGATGCAGTACTTGCCGGTGTAGCCATATACTTGGTTGCACCCAAAGGATAATCACAAATGAAATGACCTTGTTCACCATAATAGAAGCATGCTCCAGTCTGCTTACGACACTGACCTGCTGGATGTCGTTTCTAGCAGTAATTGTAAACTGGATTCTGTGTATTTCGGTTGGAGCCTCCAGTGCTTTCAACTGAGGCTGTCTTGGCAAAAGACTGGGTCACCGCTTGAGGTTTCTCGATACTCCCAGAATGGGAAGGTTGGAAATACACATTTTGCTTGGGGCCTTGATTCTTACTCTTTTTATTCCACCTGGGAGGTCGAGAATCATCCTTAAACCTCATTTCGGTCCTACTAGTTCCACCTGATCTCAAGGTCTTCTGACCAGCTTCAGTGGCCTTGACTCAGTTCACAAGGTCTTGGAAGTTGGTGATGCCTAAAACAATGAACAGAGGATGTAGCTCATTGCTAAGCCCGACAATAAACATCTTGCATTTATCTTCCTCTTTCTTGATGTATTCAACACCATATCGGCAATACTTGCAAAAGTCATGAACGTATTGCTCGATAGGTCGGCCATCTTGCTTCAGATGAAGGAAGATGTGAGTCTTTCTACGAGGTAATACTCGCTGATAAGTGTTCAAAAGTACTATTTTTCTTACCCTTTTTACTCATATTATTGTTAGACTTAGGCTCATATTAGTTGCATAATTAGTCATTCATGCATTAATTCATGTTTCTTTCCATTGTTTGGCTTGATTACACAACTTGGTGGTTTTTGTGGGAAAAAATGTTGCTTTGGTGTGTTTTGTGTGTATGTGCAGAATCACTTGCCAAAGCAAGGCTAGAACTAGTTGCCAGGGCAATGCATGAAGGAGATGCCGAGCTAGTTGCTAGGGCAATTTTCGACAAGGAATAAGATGATATGGCAGTCGAAATTGATGACTAGATAAGCCCAAGATGATGTGGAGCAAAGCTAAATCCCAAAGGAGTTTGATTTCCATGAAGAGGTTAAAGAAGAATTAAATTCCAAGAAGATAGAAAAGGTTCTAGAAGGAATATAATTATAATAAAGAATTATAATCTTTAAAGATAATTTAATTCCAACTTAACTTCCTCCTCAAAGAAGGACTTTGACCTAGCCCTATAAATAGATCACCAGGCTGTCAACTCCGGGGGAGAGAAGAGAGAATTTTCGACAAGCTTCAAGGGGAAATCTCGACAAGAAGGCTTCATCCATCCTTCATCTTTTTCTTTCTTGTTCAATTAGGTTCATGCTAGGAATTCTTTATCTTGTGTTTCTTTGGAACCTAGCCATGAACTAAATCTATTTGGCTAAGGTTATTGTGTCTTGTGGTTGTGAGAAACAATTGGATTTTGTTTAGGTAATAAGAGTTTGCACTTTTCTATTCAAGGTTTATTCATTCTTGGTTCTTATTATTGTTTGCGAGTGAATTGGGAGAGGATCTCGTAACTTCATCTATTTATCTAATATCGGAAGAGTTAGATTCAAGAAACGAATGAATATGATCTTTATTCAATCTATTGATGGTGGAGATTAATCCGGCTTAGGAATAAGTTAAGGATTTCAACGGCTATGAAGAGCGCAAGATTGGTTGTTGTTCACCCTTGATTCACGTAGGGATGTATTATCAAGGCATGCACAAGTAGCTAGAGTTTTGACTTAGGGATAAGAAGAAACCATTGAAGAACGCTCTGACGAACCTTTAAGGTTTCTTCCCAGACGCCCAAGTAGTTGCCCAACTAGTCGCCCAGGCAACCATCGATTAGTTGCCAAGGCAACCCTGTTGTGCAATTTGCCACGACAACTGTGTTGCCCTTGCACTCTTTTACCAAAACGATCCAATCGGCTATCACACCTCAACTCACGATAACCTGGCCTATCTCTCTCATTTGATCTCATCTATTCTTTTACTTTATTATTTTCTAGTTTAGTTATTAGTTAAACTCCTATAATCTTCTATTTGTGTTTTTACTTTTTATAGTGCAAGAGACTAGATTCTTGAAGTGGCACCAATCCCTGTAGAGACGATATCTTTTATACTATAACTTGCAACATGTATACTTGCACAATTGCGTAGCACTTATTACGCGCAACAAGTTTTTGGCGCCGTTGTCGGGGATTGGCAATAGCGACTTTGTTTTTTTTCTTGCACTTTCTTTTTATTTTTCTTGTTTAAGATTCAAAGGGCTAATAAACTTTGGTTTTGCATTGGTATATGACCAGGGTGAGACCGATTACACCAGAATATCCCTTTGATCCAGAAATCGAACGAACCTTACAAAGACTTAGACGAAGGTTAAGAGTAGCAACGGATAATCAAGACGGCAATATGACTCAAGATGTTCCAGCAGGAGGAGGAGTGATTCTTGCACGAAATAGAACTATTCGAGACTATCTTGAAGAAGATCTTGATGGACTTAATCCAGGAGTTGTCGCACCTGAAATTGAAGCCGACCACTTTGAGTTGAAACCGGTGATGTTTAATATGATTAACACAATTGGTCAATTTGGTGGCTCAGCAATTGAAGATGCACGACAACATCTTAAATCTTTCCTCGAGATTTGCAACCCGTTCAAAATACACGGAGTCACCCCCGATGTTTTAAGATTAAGATTATTCCCCTATTCACTGAGGGATAGGGCGAAAGCATGGTTGAATAGCATTCCTGCCGGATCAATAGGATCTTGGACCGATCTTTGTCGTGATTTCCTTGCTCGGTTTAATCCTACAAATTTGACTGATAAGCTTCGTAACGACATTACTTCTTTTCGGTAGGCAGATAATGAATCCATGTACGAGGCTTGGGATCGATATAGAGAACTTCTAGACAAATGCCCCCTAATCGGATTCCTAGTGTGGACACAAGTAACAATGTTTTACAATGTCGTGAATACACCAACAAGGATGATGCTAGATGCCTTGGCAAACGGCATACTCCTAGATAAGTCGCCGGAGGAAGCAATGTAAATTCTAAACATGCTTGCCAAGAATGATTATCAATTCCCCTCTACTAGAAGAGGAGGAGTTAGACGCCAAGCCACAATACATGAACTACGATCATCAGACTCAATTTCGGCACAATTGGCCACTTTAACCAAGATGGTCCAGAACATGCAGAAACCAAACAACACACATGAGGTCAAGGTAATGGATTCTTTTTGTGAGTTATGTGGCGGTAACCATGATTCTTCTGAATGTATGCAGAATCTGGAATCCAGCTTCTATGTGGGGAACTACAACCGGAACAACAATGTGATGTCCAATACATACAATCCAGCTTGGAAAAAGCACCTGAATTTTCATGGAGTAATCCCAACAATGCTCTAAACCATAACAATCAGAATGCACAAGCATCAGGATTCCAGTAGAATATGCCACGACAACAGTTGCCGCAGCAACAACTGACAACATCTAGTTCTTTGGAAAATTCTCTCAATGCTTTTAGGTTGAAAACTGAATCTTATATGGCTGAGAATAGTAACTTCATAAAAAGAACTGATGCTTTTATTAGCAGGTCCGAGATGAGATTGCAAAACCAAGAGGCGGCAATCAAATCATTGGAAAATCAAGTCGGACAATTTGCTCAAAATCTGAATACTAGACCACAAAGAGGTTTACCTAGCGATACTGAAGTCGCAAGAGGAACTGGCCATGAGCAATGTAAGGCGATCACCACTAGAAGTTTCCAACAACTTAAAGAGGCTCAAGCCCGCTCATCAAACAAAACTCCACAAAAAGATCAATACGAACTCAGCGGCAAAGCCTCAGATGCTGAACCATGAATTACCGCGGCAACCGACAATAAGCATGCATTGGCAACCAACGATAAGCATGCATCGGTAACCGGTGATAAGCATGCCTCGGCAACCGAGAATAGGCATGCCATGGCAACCCCAGTTGATGATGCTTCAGAAACTAGTTGTCCCGGCAATGCCATCAATTAGATTCCAGACCAATGAAAGGATCGAAGATATCTGACTTCCACCACCATTCACACAAAGGTTGAAGCGACAAAAGCAAGAATATCAATTCAAGAAGTTTCTTGATATCCTAAAGCAAGTCCACATCAACTTGCCATTGGTGGAAGCAATTGAACAAATGCCGAACTATGCCAAGTTTCTTAAAGACATTGTGTCCAAGAGAACAAGGCTAGGAGAGTTTGAAACAGTTGCCGCAACAGAGGGATGCATGGCCATGTTGCACAACCGTATGCCACCCAAGTTGAAGGATCCCGAAAGTTTCACAATACCCTGTTCCATTGGAAACCACTATGTCGGGAAAGCATTATGCGACCTTGGGGCTAGCATAAACTTGATGCCTAAATCGGTTTTCCAAAAACTAGGAATCGGGAAGGCAAGACCTACAACAGTTATGCTATAGCTAGCCGACAGATCCTATGTGCATCCAGAGGGAAAAATCGAAGACATACTGGTAAAAGTTGATAAATTTATTTTTCCCGCTGACTTTATTGTATTGGATTGTGAAGCAGATGAGCATGTACCTATCATTATCGGGAGACCATTCCTAGCAACAGGGAGAACCTTGATCGATGTTGAAAAGGGAGAACTCACAATGAGGGTGAATGACCAGCAAGTTAAACTAAATGTGTTCCAAACACTAAGGCATGCCGATGATCCAGAAGAATGCCAACTACTTCATGCCACGGCAGAGTTTAACTTCGACGAGGAATGTAGTTGCCTCGGCAACTACATTGCCGATCAAGAGGAACCTGAGGAGTATGAAGAACCGGTCGATGAGGAACAACAAGAAGACGTAAATTGGCTAGTCAATCGACCAGGTACATACTTTGAACCACTGGATTACTCAGGTAAGGAAGGTAAGCTCGAAAAGCCCTCTATTGAACAACCACCGATTCTTGAGTTGAAACAGTTGCCAGAGCAACTAAAATATGCATACTTAGGAACTGATAATACAATGCATGTAATTATTTCCTCTAAGTTACAGCCTGAGCAGTAAAAGAAGCTGATCAAAATGTTGATGCTACACAAGAAGGCAATAGGGTGGACAATTACCGACTTGAAGGGAATTAGCCCGGCAGTGTGCATGCACAAGATTTTATTGGAAGATGATCACAAACCTTCAATTGAGGCCCAGAGAAGATTGAATCATGCCATGAAAGGGGTTGTAATGAAAGAAATCATCAAGTGGCTTGACGCTGGCATTATATACCCTATCTCTGATAGTACATGGGTAAGTCTGGTACAATTTGTACCGTAAAAGGGAGGTATAACGGTGGTAAGTAATGAAAACAATGAACTCATTCCAACCAGGACTGTGACCGGTTAGAGGGTTTGTATGGATTGTCGAAAGCTAAATAAAGCCACTAGGAAAGATCACTTCCCATTACCCTTTATTGATCAAATGCTTGACCGCCTTGTAGGTAAACCCTTTTATTGTTTTCTTGATGGTTATTCAGGTTGCAATCAAATTGCCATAGCACCAGAAGATCAAGAAAAGACAACCTTCACATGCCCAAACGATACTTATGCTTTCCGAAGGATGCCGTTCGAATTATGTAACGCCCCAGCAACCTTCCAAAGATGCATGATGGAACTCTTTTTAGACATGGTCGAAGACTTCCTTGAGATCTTCATGGATGATTTTTCTATTTTTGGTAATGACTTCGACAGCTGCCTCGGCAATTTAGAGAAGGTGTTGGCAAGATGTGAAGAAACTGATTTAGTCCTCAATTGGGAAAAGTGCCATTTTATGGTAGATTAAGGAATAGTGCTCAGCCACAAGATTTCATCCAAGGGAATTGAAGTAGACAAAGCCAAGGTGGACGTGATCGAGAGATTACCCCCACCAAGTTCGGTTAAAGGAAATTGAAGCTTTCTTGGACATGCAGGTTTTTACATGAGGTTCATTCATAATTTTTCTAAAATCACTAAACCCTTGTGCAATTTGCTTGAACATGATAAAGTCTTCGATTTTGATGATTCTTGCACCCAAGCATTTGAAACCTTAAAGGAAAAGCTTCCCTCGGCACCCATAGTCGTTCCACCAGATTGGACGCTACCTTTTGAGCTCATGTGTGATGCAAGTGATTTTGCAGTAGGAGCAGTCCTAGGCCATGCATAGGTAAGACCTTCCATGTGATATACTACGCTAGTAAAACTCTTAATAGTGCTCAAATGAATTACACAACAACGGAGAAAGAGTTACTAGCTATAGTTTTCGCATTTGACAAGTTCCGATCCTATTTGATTGGTACAAAGGTAATTGTTCATACGGACCATTCGGCAATCAAATATCTATTTGCTAAAAAGGATGCCAAACCTCGTTTGATTCGTTAGATATTACTTTTACAAGAATTTTATATTGAAATTAAGGATAGGAAAGGAACAGAAAATCAAGTGGCTGATCACTTATCACGTTTAAAACGCAATAGGGAGGAGGACGCGGATCTAGAGATATGCGATGCATTCTCGGATGAGCAACTTTTAGTTGCCTCGAAAACCATGGACGCGCACGCCTCGGCAACTATGGATGTGCATGCCACGGTAACCCTTGACGCCTCAGCAGCCCTTGATGCACACGCCTCGGCAACTCTCGACGCCGCAGCAGCCCTTGACGCACATGCCTCGGCAACTCTCGGCGCCTCGGTAGCCCTTGACGTGCACGCCTCGGTAACCCTAGACGCACACGCCTCGGCAATTTTGGGAGCAGTCGCCACGGTAGCACATGCCTCGATAATACCCTGGTATGGGGATTTAGTTAATTTCCTTGTTTTCGATATTTTACCTTATGGTCTTACTCACCAAGGGAAGAAGCGGTTCCACCATGATGCTAAGCATTACTTTTGGGACGAGCCTCTTTTGTTTAAACAATGTGCAAATCAGGTTATACGCCGATGTGTCCTTGAAGAGGAGCAGTAGAATGTACTCTGGCAATGCCATTCTTCACCCTATAGAGGACATTTTGGAGGAACTCGTACCGCGGCCAAAGTTTCGCAATCCGGTTTGTATTGGCCAACACTGTACAAAGATGCCCAAGACTTTTACAAGCAATGTGATCGTTGCTAGAGGACGGGCAATATTTCTAGACGACATGAGATGCCGCTCCAAAACATCATCGAGGTGGAATTGTTCGATGTATGGGGGATCGATTTTATGGGACCTTTCCCAGCTTCATTCGGCAACCTCTACATTCTACTTGTCGTTGACTACGTGCCTAAATGGGTTGAGGCAGCTGCAGTTCCCAACAACGATTCCAAGACCGTGCAACGATTCTTGCAGAAAAATATATTTACACGATTTGGGATGCCGAGAGCAATTATCAGTGATGAAGGCAAGCATTTTGACAACAGACTTATTGCCAAGATGTTGCAACGCTTCAGCGTATCACACAAGATTACCACAGCATATTACCCACAAACAAATAGGCAAGCAGAAATTTCCAACCGGGAACTGAAGGGTAAACTCGAGAAAGTTGTAAATCCCTCTAGGAAGGATTGGTCAGTAAGACTAGATGACGCACTTTGGGCATATCGCACTGCATTCAAAACACCCTTAGGTATATCCCCCTTCCGACTTGTCTATGGCAAAACATGCCATCTACCGGTGGAAATCAAACACAAGGCATATTGGGCAATCAAGACTGTGAATATGGATTGGGAAAGTGCCAGACAAAAGCATCTGTTGGACCTAAACGAGATAGAAAAATTTCGTGCACTCACCTATAACAATGCACGAATCTACAAGGAGAAAACAAAGCAATGGCATGACAAGAAACTATTGTCGCGGTAATTCATGCCAGGGCAACTAGTTCTCTTATTCAATTCTCGGCTAAAACTTTTCCCGAGAAAGCTGAAATCAAGATGGTCGGGACCATTTGAAGTTGTCAAACCATTCTCCCATGGTGTCGTGATACTCAAGTCCATCACTGACGAACATGAATTCAAAGTTAATGGACAAAGATTGAAGCACCTCAACGGTGCCCATGTGGAACGTAACAAAGAAGTGGTCACCTTAGGAGATGCATGAGCATGCTCTCCTTTCGATATTTTATTTGTTTTTTTTAATTTTTTTCGAACTATTTAATTTTTATTTTTATTATTTTCGATTATTTGTTCTTTTTAGGATAGATTTATTTATTTCCTTTAAGATTAAAACTACATCTTTCTTTCATATTTATCTTTTTAAGTTTAAGAATTTCTTTACACATCTTTATATATTTTCTTTTATTAGTTTATCTTTAATTTTAATACTTATTTTATTTGTCTTTGAATTGTTGGAAAAGAGTTCAAGATAAAGAGGAATTTTGATTCAAGAATGAAACTTCTTCAACAAGGAAATTAATGGTTAAATCTAAGGCTTATATAAAGCCTCCAACTTACCCTAAATAAACCCCCTAGCCGTCACCCTTCCCCTAAATCGAAACCCCTTTCTTCTTTATTCCAAAATTAATCCCACCCACCATATTTACTACCTATCTTTTCTATATAACCCATCACTCTTAACTTCCAAGAAACCTATTCCTACTTTTCATCTTGCAACTCTTTAGTTTCTTTTGTTTTATTTTCTTTATTTTTACAAAACTCACAACCAAGATCATCCATGGCATCCAAAATTGAATTTTTGGTTCATCCAAGTTCCTCCAAAGAACCAAGATACAAGAAGTTTGCTACATCGGTGGTTCAAGAAAGATTTCACTCCAAGTTTGAAAGCCGGAAGATTTGCGAAGAAGAAGGCTTTGAATACTCCAACTCTCATCAAGATTTCGGCCTTGAACCATTCATCTTTGAAAGGATTGCACATCAAAAGTGGCAAATCTTTTGCCATCAATCGGAACAGGGTAACATCTCATGGGTAAGAGAATTCTATGCTCACTCACCTAACCCAGATAATCCTTATGTTTTTGTTCGTGACAAGGCCATACTCAAAAGCACTAAAAACATCAACACCTTTTGCGGGCTCTACATTGAGAAGGACGAGCATCAAGCCTTTGTTGATCAACTCAATCCCAAGCAACTTGACAAGCTCAAAAGAAAAGGGTTCTATTTTCTTCCCTTGCTTAATTTCCAATCTTTGCAAGGATATGCATGTCCCAAGTGAGTCCACCGATGAAAAGGCCCTACCAAAGTCCGGTTGGAATCAAGCACAAATCCGAAAGCTAATGGGAGAGGCACCGGTAAAATCCTCAATGCCTCCAATTGTCGCGGCAACTCCTACCGCCTCGGCAACCCCTAATGCCCAAACACCTAATGCCCGGGCAATTCGGCCATCAACCCCGGGACACTTTGAAGCACTCTTGCAACCATTGGCGAGCCACCTTAGGCAAATTGAAGACTGGCAACTAATGTTCATGTGGTACATGAAAGAGCACAACAATGACATCATCCAAGCCATCCTAGAAAAGTACCCGGACAGTTGCGTGTCGTTCCCAATCTTTCCTGCCGAGATCCTTACCCCGGCAACCAATGAAGCAGTTGCCACGGCAACCTACACTGCACCTGCCCAAGCAGATGCCACGGCAACCAACCCTGAAGATGCCACGGCAACAAAATCCAAAGACGCCCCGACAACCATTACAAAAGCCAAAGGTAAAGCACCTATGCCCGAATCAACTCGTACGAAATCATTGTTTGGTTTTTCAGATTCAAACGAGTCCTCCATTGCACTAACAACGACCGCACCAATCGAATCCTCCAAGCCCAAGCAAAAAGCCAATGACATTAATGAAGAGGACGATGAGGACAACCTCGTACGAGGATCGATTCCACCATCGGCAACAAGGAAGCAACCACCGCGTTCAAGCAAAAGAATCAAGACACTGACCAAAAGGAAACTAATCATCCACGATGACGAACTCTCGGAGTAAGTCCTCGTTTGCATTTTACTTTTCTTTATTTTTATTTTTCTTTATTGCATGCATTGAGGACAATGCCTCACTCGAGTTTGGGGGGGATTGTTATTAGTAGTTACCATGTTTAGTTGCATTCACCTTAAGTATTGCATTTAGGATACATAAATTGCTTGCCATGCCTTTAGTTGGAACAAGAATTGCCTAGATTTGATGAATATCCGATGATGACTTTGCCAATGCACTTAATTGATAGAATTTTTATTCTAGGATAACCATGTAAACATTTAGAATTTTACTATGATGCTAAATTTGATGAAACATTGTTGTGGTTTGATTGATTCAAGGAATTCTGGCGAACTTAGGTTGATAGTTAAAAAGTTGGGGGGGTTAGAATAAAAATTGGATGAATGCTAGAGGTGCCCAAAAATGGCTCTAGTATATGCTAAAAAAATTGATCGCTAGAGGTGCCCGAAACCGGCTCTAGTCTAATAAATTAATTAACTTAAGAAAACTAAAAAAAACAAAACACTAGAGGTGTTCGAAACCAGCTCTAGTTAAAACATAATAAAAGAACCCAATGAAGTAATTTGAAAACCTCTTGTTTGCATAGAATCCGAAAAATCAACTTGCACACAACTCCGCGCACACTCACAAGCATTATAGTTTGATTCCGAGTAACAACTAAGTTTTCTGAAAAATGAAAAGCCAATCATACTTTGTGCCACGGTTTTGAGAATTGAAATCAAGTTCAAAGCTAAGTTTGTGAAAATTGAAGTCTTGGCGGGTAATTATTAGTTTCATTGCTTGAGGACAAGCAATAGTTTGAGTTTGGGGGTGTGATAAGTGTTCAAAAGTACTATTTTTCTTACCCTTTTTACTCATATTATTATTAGACTTAGGCTCATATTAGTTGCATAATTAGTCATTCATGCATTAATTCATGTTTCTTTCCATCGTTGAGCTTGATTACACAACTTGGTGGTTTTTGTGGGAAAAGATGCTGCTTTGGTGTGTTTTGTGTGTATGTGCAAAATCACTTGCCAAAGAAAGGCTAGAACCAGTTGCCATGGCAATGCATGAAGGAGATGCCGAGCTAGTTGCCAGGGCAATGCATGAAGGAGATGCCGAGCTAGTTGCCAGGGCAATTTTCGATAAGGAATAAGATGATATGGCAGTCGAAATTGATGACTAGATAAGCCCAAGATGACGTGGAGCAAAGCTAAATCCCAAAGGAGTTTGATTTCCATGAAGAGGTTAAAGAAGAATTAAATTCCAAGAAGTTATGAGAAGTTCTAGAAGGAATATAATTATAATAAAGAATTGTATTCTTTAAAGATAATTTAATTCCAACTTAACTTCCTCCTCAAATAAGGACTTTGACCTAGCCCTATAAATAGATCACCAAGCCGTCAACTCTGGGGGAGAGAAGAGAGAATTTTCGACAAGCTTCAAGGGGGAAATCTCGACAAGAAGGCTTCATCCATCCTTCATCTTTTTCTTTCTTGTTCAATTAGGTTCATGCTAGGAATTCTTTATCTTGTGTTTCTTTGGAACCTAGCCATGAACTAAATCTATTTGGCTAAGGTTATTGTGTCTTGTGATTGTGAGAAACAATTGGATTTTGTTTAGGTAATAAGAGTTTGCACTTTTCTATTCAAGGTTTATTCATTCTTGGTTCTTATTCTTGTTTGCGAGTGAATTGGGAGAGGATCTCGTAACTTCATCTATTTATCTAATATCGGGAGAGTTAGATTCAAGAAATGAATGAATATGATCTTTATTCAATCTATTGATGGTGGAGATTAATCCGGCTTAGGAATAAGTTAAGGATTTCAACGGCTAAGAAGAGTGCAAGGTTGGTTGTTGTTCACCCTTGATTCACGTAGGGATGTATTATCAAGGCATGCACAAGTAGCTAGAGTTTCGACTTAGGGATAAGAAGAAACCATTGAAGAACGCTTTGCCGAACCTTGAAGGTTGCTGCCCAGACGCCCAAGTAGTTGCCCAACTAGTCGCCCAAGCAACCATCGATTAGTTGCCAAGGCAACCCCGTTGTGCAAGTTACCACGGCAACTGAGTTACCCTTGCACTCTTTTACCAAGATGATCCAATCGGCTATCACACCTCAACTCACGATAACCTGGCCTATCTCTCTCATTTAATCTCATCTATTCTTTTACTTTATTGCTTTCTAGTTTAGTTATTAGTTAAACTTTTATTTGTGTTTTTACTTTTTATAGTGCAAGAGACTAGATTCTTGAAGTGGCACCAATCCCTATGGAGACGATATCTTTTATACTATAACTTGCGACGTGTATACTTGCACAATTGCGTAGCACTTATTACGCGCAACACTCGCTAATGTACTTCTTTCGGAATTCTTGGAGGAAGAATTCCCAAATGACTAATTCTTCAGGAATGATAAGGATAGTGGTCTCCCACCACTACAATGTTTCATCAACTAGCAATGTAAGGGCGCACTCCAGCTTGTGCTCATCCGAGCACTGTAGTTGTTTGTTCAGGATCCTTAGCGTGTTGTCTAGCCAATATTTCGCAGTCTCAGGATTGTCATCATCCTATCCAGTAAAAGTGTAGGCTCGGAGTGACGCCAGCTTATCAATAGGGGCTCGAGTATACTGGACAACAGGTGGAGCTGGTTGCACAAATGGTTCAACCCTCATCAAGGTCACAAATTGCTTGAACATGTCAGCCATGTTCTAATAACATTCTGTCTGTGCATCAGGCAATATCAGCTCAACATTCGAAGGTGGGGGATTAGGTGATTTTGGTGGGTCTCCTCCCTCATTTCCTCTCCCTGGGTCGAGGAGCCGGTGGCATGATCGTGTATGTGAGCTTCGTTCGTTTCAGACATATCTATAACATAAAGAGATTAGATTAGTAGACAAGTCACAATATACACAATGTACAACTCCTAGGTGGCAAAGTAACACAATAACAATGAAATAAGCTTTGGTTTAGTCCTAGAATCGACTAAACTCTAGCTTCAATACCACAAATGTAACACCCTCTTCTTGTCCTGGTCGAGAATTGGGTCAGAGTATGCTACCGATAAACTAGAAGGTGGTCGATATGATAATTCCATACAATAGGTGATGATATTAGGCCTAACATACAATAATTAGCAATATAAAATTCCACTTAATCTATTACGAGTCTATGATTATCCAATTAGGACCAAATTATAACATTTACAAGTTTTAGGGACTTAATTGTAATTTCAGTAATTTAGTGGTCCGATTCTGAAACCTATCCTACTACAATGAAATTCATCATGCAAGTAGTGAGCGTACAAATTTCCAAACTATTCGAAATTCATATGCCCATTCAATTAAGTAATGCGATAATTAGTGACCATTCTGTAAACAATACAAAACTGGGTTCTTTAACTTTTAACAAAATTAACTGTCACAGTACCGATACCTTTATGACTGTATCAGTACGCTAAACCTAATTCCCAAATTCCAGATTCAAAGGTAATAGGATTGTATCGATATGGTTGAGGGTCGTACTATACTGGTTGACCATGTTGACTTAGTATCGATACGCTTTGACCCTGTATCGATACCATTTTTATACCCAAATTCCAGTAGCCAAAATATGTACCGATACGTTTAGGCCGTATCGATACGCCCCTTGTTGACCATTGTTGACCTGACCAAATATGTAAGGCCGTATCGATGCCATCAACCGTACCGATACGCCATGCCCTGTAATGATAGATTTTTGCTGGTTTTTATTCGACTTAACCTATCAAACAAGGCCCAAATGTAATGAAATTTTACCAGTAAGTTTTAAACATTATAAACTATTTGTCTGCCAAATTTTGTGTTGATCCGAATCCATTTACTATGTTTTCACCTTTTAGAGCCAAATATGCACTTTTAGTCCTTTTTAAGCCATACGAAAAGTTCATTTTAAGCCTTGTGCACTAACATCCCACAAGCAGAAAATATACATATCAAAAGATCCCAATATGACTATTCTAGGTACTTTGCCACCCTACTAGGAGTTCATAGGTTCGATATACATTACTTTAGTTTGCTAGTGAATTGTCCAACGCTTCATCTTCTCTGATCTCCAACGGTAAATCCCTTAACCTGAAATGGATGAGATGCAATGCATTAGGCATACTTTGCCTAGTGAGGTAGTCACAATTAAAACACAATATCAATGAAAATGCATTCCAACTCATAACTTGACAATGACAATGCAATAGATCAATAGAAACAATGTAACGAACATATTCAATAACAATGAGTCCTTAATTCATCAATAACCCTTGGATTGATTTAGGATAGTGGATACGCGAATTCCTACGCCTCGCCAAATTAATGAATGGTCTAGTCCCTCCGCCTATGACAAATATCACAACACATCCCTCCGCCTCGCCAAATCAATATAGGACGTTGCCCTAGGACCGTAGTCCACCCACACACTGTGCTCATGAATTCTATGCATGCCAATTGTATCCATTGTCCTTCGAATCCAAGGTCCGGTGACAATATCAATAATTCATGTTCAATATCAATAGCCATGTTCAATGTTCTTAACGATAAACAACATTTCGGTGTCTATGTTCAATGACAATATCAATAACAATGGCGATGTCCAATGATCCCAATAACATCAACAATGATCGATGCTTCATTTATAGTGTTTCGATAACGATAATGATGTTGACTTCAACGATCAATGACAATGGCTATATCAATGCTCTCTATCAATGTCCCATACTTTCATGATTCAATGACAATGGCAATGATAATGACAATAACAATACTCAATGACAACAACGATAGCTATGTTCGATGTTCAAGAACAATGACGATGGCATTGACAATGCTCAATACTCGATGCGATAACTTACCAATTCTTACCATAATGTTCGATAGGTAGTTAGATGTGATAATCCTTAACAACGGTGTTAGCAATGACAATTCTATTAATGATGAAGTCGGGAAGGCACCTAGCCTAATCCCGAGACTCTGACTACACTCACCTCGATTTTCCGAAGCTTTCAAGGCTCTCGGATAGCAATCCCCTTGTTCCTAGCTTTTGTTGGTGATGGTGATGATCTCTACCAACTTCTTGAGCTAGGTAAAAACAATAGGATTCGGTTAGATTCAATATTACAATACTGAAATCAATATAACGACATCAAAATCAATACCGAGGCTTAAAATAGCTATTAGCTATCAAACTCCATGGACAGCCGAACCCTAGCTTGTGATTAAGCTTGATATATCCATGGAATTCAATGGTTGTTTGGGGGTTCTAACTTACCCGATCACTTGCAACGATTCGATAACAATAAATCGAAGAAAATCAAGCTTTAAATCAAGCTCCAATAGAGGTGCTTGCTTAGGTAGGAGATGATAGCTTGGTGAGATGCTTGCTTGGAGAGGTTTCGGGTAAGCTTCTAAACTTGGCTATTCACATGTTTTATGGAATTAGCTTTCCTTCATATGAAGGAAAGTCACCGAAATTGCCCACGTGAATTAGTTTATAATTGAGGAGGGGATAATTAGGGGTATTCAATCGGTCGGTTCGGTTGACCAACCGAACCGAAGTACCCAAAATTTATTAACTGAAATTTTTTCTCCTTTAATCGTTAACTGAACTGAATTTTTTTTGAAAATAATTAATCGAACCGAACATATTTTGGTTATAATATTTTAATTTTAAAATAATTGTAGCCATTCCATTAAAAAACACTAAAACAGTCTGCATATATAAAAAATCCATAGAATGGCAGTCCTACCTTTATGCATAAAACAAAATCGGAAGAGAAATCTAAGAAGATCCATACAGTCTAGCCTCTAAGCATTAGTAATTCAACAAACAACAAAATTCAATAAAAAAATCATAATCCAAGTCAAAATGAGCACTCATAAATCAAGATAGAACAAACACTAAAACAATTATATAGGCAGCAGTCTTCACTCTTCAAAATTCTTCATCTGCATCGATTAATTCTCCCCAAAAAATCTTCATTTGCATTATCCCTACAAAACATATAATATTTCATTAAAACCAGAAATGAATAAATCAAAAAGTTCGATCATATATATAGTATAATCTACACTAAAGGATTAGAATGCATACCATTCCTTCAACTCACACTCACAATCTCACAGTACATAAGCTTCTGAGCTTATGAATTGAGGGTAGGATCTAATGCATTCCATGACGAATCTAAAAAGTCAAATGATTAAAAGTTAATTCAATGTGGGGTACACTGCTCAAAAATAATCTTACTTATTAAATTAGAATTAATAAATAAAGATATCAACATACCATTATCAATCTTGTCAAGCTCTTGAATTTGTTCTTCGATCTTCTTAATCTCTTCTTCTGTTGATGGATTTCGAATATAATCTTGGGTACACACAAGGGCTTGTACAATTTTAGGAGTTAAAGAACTCCTAATTGATCGAGTACACGTCCTCCGGTACTAAATGCAGATTCTGAAGCTACAGTAGAAAGCAGTATAGCTAACACATCTTTGGCCATCTTTGAAAGAGCTGGAAATCTAGGACTATTGACTTTCCACCACAATAAAATATCAAATTCATCATCATGATTTTCAGTAGCCTCTCCTAGATATTTATCCAATTTAGATGTTTGGTCTTCACCACCATTTTCAATGACACGCCTTAAATCTTTCATCTGTCTTTTCACTTTTTGTTGTGGATCATTTACAAAAGCAGTTTTCCCCCCACTTGGTTGGCCACATTCACTAGAAACTCGAGGTTTATACTCATCATACAATTCAAACAAAGTATCCTTCAGTTTTTGCATTACTTCAGAGGATTTTTTAGAATTATACATTTCACAGTGCAAATTCCAGATAATTCAATTTCTGTCTAGGATCTAGAACACAAGCAACAAATATAAGCATATTCATCTTATCAATGTCACCCCAATATTTATCATATTTATCTTTCATCTTCATGGCCATAACACTAAAATCAATATCAACACTTGATTGAGCATCTCGTAATAGGATATCAATTTCAGTAAGCTCATCAAAAAAATTATTGGATGTAACATAAGAAGTTCCTGAAACTCTCAAAGTAACCTCATAAAAGTGTTCCAAAAAATCTCTCAAGTTTCTAACACTACTCCAATCTTCTATAGTTGGCCAACCCTCTCCCAACTCAAGTTCAGCCCTAAATTTTGTATCTTGTTCCTCGAATATCTCAAAAGCTCTTTCAAAATTCTGAGCAGTGTCTAAAATTCAGTATGTTGAGTTCCACCTAGTACAAACATCAAGACACAACATCTTTTTGCTGTCTATTTTTTCCACTTCAACACACTCCATAAATCTTTTCAATCTAGCTGGAGATTATTATCTCACAACCCCCCTAACACATGCAACAGATTTATTCATTTCTTTCAAACCTTCAACAACAATTAAATTCACAATGTGTCATGCATCTCATATTAAGGTATTTGCCATTTGCAATGCAACCCCCTCGAGGACTAAATTTTTTTCTTAAATAATTAATAGCAACATCATTGGAACTTGCATTATCAACAGTGACAGTGAATATTTTATCAATCCCCCAACTCAACAAACAATTTTCAATCATCATCCCAATAACATCTCCCTTATGACTAGAAATTAGACAGAAATTAATAATTTTCTTATTTAATTTTCAATCATTATCAATGAAGTGGACAGTAAGACATATAATTCACTCTTTGCAAAGAAGTCCATGTGTCAGTAGTCAAACAAACTCTAGAACATGAGCTTTTCAAATACTGTTTTAGCTTAACCCTTTCATCCAGGTACAGCTGATAAATATCCCTAGTTATAGTAAGTCTAGAAGGAATTCAAAATCCAAGGCATGCCACAGACATAAATTTTCTAAAACCTTCACTCTCAACAAACTTCAAAGGCAATTCGCCAATCACAATCATTTGGGCTAAACCCTTCCTAGTTGCTTCCTGTTCAAATTTCCAAGTGGTAATATGTCCCACTTCCCTTTCAAGACCCTTATTAGGTAAAATTAATTGACCTTAATTATTATTGTCAACAACATTAGTAGGGTTTTTTTCACATTACTTCATGTGATACTTCAATGACCCAGTTCCATTTTTCTTTCCATCACAACAGAATTCTTTATCACAGTAATTGCATTTGAATCTACCCTTACTTTGACCCTCAATGCTAACAAATTTAGTAAAATGAGACCATACTTCTGACCTTGGAGTGATAGCTTTCCGTTTAGCAGCAGCCCTTGTATTGTTGCTTTGGCTTAATGCTCCAGCAGTATTAGATGAATTTCCAGAATCAGTCAAAGAGGTTGAAACACTGCCCTCAACAGATGCTTCTGTATTAGACATCTACCAAAAAAATATTAACAAAGAATAAAAAATTAATGAGATATAACCAACAAATTGCATGATTGTCTACAATTTAATACATGCTCTTTTTACATTGACATTACATACATAAAATAAGAGTTGTTTTTTAATCTTGCTGTCGGTTTTTATGATAACTGTACACAATTTTAGATACCAAAATTTAAATACTAACTTAAATGTCTAAACTAGTAAATTTAGCAATTAACATCTCACTTTTAATTCCTATAAAATACATATTTTTTTCAATGTTTTTCTTTTACCTTACTGGTAATGAATAATACAATATCTATTTAATATTTATACTCTCTCAACTTGAGTACTTCACTAATCATATCTTACCCAACTCTCAGCACAAACAAACTCCAAAAAAGCATGTAAAAACACAATGTAATTGACACATCAATTGAACTAATCTTAAGAGTTAATATAGTCAATTAATATATCAACAACTTCAAAACAAAAGTTTCAAGAAACTATTTTTGTAACTGACTAGTGTGTATTTGCATGTGTATTACAATCCCAGTAAAATTAAAATTATTAGAAATGTTGTGGGATAATTACCACTTTCCTTACAAAGAGTCCTCATAAATCTTATATCATAAAGGCAGAAAATTGAACCAACCACATATCAAGTAAGTAAAATAATAGTTGCTAGAAATTCACTAAAACATAAATGTAAACATCTCAACTCAAAATGGAATACATATTAATCAATGAAAATTTATACACTAAGTTAAAATGAATAGTTTCAAGATTTCTATACTCAAACTATTACATTAATAATAATATAGTATATATTAAATCATCAAAACAATAAGGAACAGATTCAAAATAAAAAACAAATTAGTAGTTAAAACTTAGTCAGATAGTGAAGATATAAACAACACAACAAAGAATTTAAGTTAAGATGTTAAAAATTGAAGAAAAAAAACTCACAAAATCAGTCACAATTCGCAAATCCTAAACGATTGTAAAAAACTAACCTTTTCTACAGAACAAGTGAAGATGTTCCGCGATTTGGTGAAGATCAGACCTAGAGCTGTGAGAACTGAGAAAATCTGACAGAAAGTTCTCCGACCGGTGATAAATTCGACACCGTAAGCGGTAGGACTGAAGTATTCGAAGTGTTTTGGGGAATAGAGAGTGACCGTCGTTTAGGGTTTTTTTCTTTTGTTATAGAATTTTTTATTTTCAAAGAGTTTTAAGTTTTGACTGTTTTATTTTTTAGGGAGTAATAATTGTTTAAGTTAATTGGATTTTTTTGGTTAAAAAAATTGGTTTCTTAATGGGTCTGGGGGTTGGGGCAGACTGCAACTGCATTGGGCTAACTGCTAAGGCTAAGTAGTATATATATAATATTAAACATTTAATAAATTCGGCTAATTAACCGATTTCGAACTGAATTAACAGATAACCGAAGTTTAAAAAAATCATTAACCGTTAACCGATCAAACGTAAAATTAGCCGACCGATTAATCGAAAAAAATTCGGTTCGGTCGAATTAACCGAAGTTTGAACACCCCTAGGGTAATCATAAGATTAGTCCCTCAACTCTCGGTAGACTATACTTTTATCTCCAAACTTTTAATTCTTGCAATTTAGCCATTAAAAGGTTTCCTATACTTCCAATAGGGTCCTTAAACAATAATTCGACTTAATTAGAGTCCACTACCGATACAATTGACCATGTGGTCAATATTAATACAATATTTGAACATTTCCGATATTGGGTTTCCGATCGCTGGAGCCCAATTCCGACTAGGCCGAATTTCAGGGTGTTACAGATTGTTGGACCATCATCTCCTACGAAAGCTAAGGACAAAGGGATCATCATTTGAGAGCCTTGAGAGCTTCGAAATTCAAGGTGAGTGTAGTCGGAGTCTCGAGAGTTGGCTAAGTGCCTAACTCGAATCATTGATTATCGATTATTGTATTGCAAACCATGGTATTGAAGGAACTTTGCATAAAACATTACCAAAAGGCCATATTGATAAGTATGGGTAAGTATTGCATTGAATTCATGTCCGAAGAATTGTTGTTATTGCCATTGAATCATTGTTACATGGAGTATTGAGTATTGGACATTGAATATTTCATATTGCTATTGAAACATTGATATACGCTCATTGCTATTGATTTATTGGTATGAATTATTGCTATTGAACCATTGTTATGGATACATTGATATTGAACCATTGATTATCGAACCTTGGATTCGAGAGTATTGGATACAATTGGCATGTCATAGAATTCACAAGCCCATTGGTACGGGTATAGGCTAAGGCCTTTACTGTGGTACGGCGGAGGGATGTTGATGTGTATTGGTCAAATTGGTGCGGCGGAGAGAATATGACTAGACCATTATTGATATTGGTACGGAGGTGGAATTCGTGTATCCATATATTGTGAAATCGATCCAAGGAAACTATTGAGTATTGCTATTGATCATTGACATGAAATTATTGATATGTTGTTGATTATTGTTGTTATAATGATTATGGATGTCATGATGTATGTTGAGCATGATAACTATGTCATGTTGAATTCTATGTCTTTTGTTAGCATGGTTAGAATGGTTACCAAAGCATGTTGGATTGCATACCATGCTCATTCATTGTTATGGTTGCCTCACTTAGACTATGTAAGTCTAATGCATTCATCTTCCACGTTTCAGGTTAAGAAAGTATATCGGGTTAAGATAAGAGCTAGTTGGAAGTTCAGCAAGTCACCACAAGCTTAAAGTAAAGTTTTTTATCCTTATGAACTCCTATAATGGTGGCAAAGTAGTTAAACTAGTTGATTATGGTCATTTTTGTATGTGTATATTGGCCATGTTTTGTATTGGCTTTAGAGGGCCTAAATGGTATGTTAATGTTGTTTAAAAATGGTTAAAATGACATAATTGGCTTAAAAAGGTGAAAGTTTGGTAAATGAATTCGTATTAACATAAAATTTGGCATGTTAGTGGATTAAGTGGTTATAAACTTGCTGGTAAAGTTTCATTGTATTTGGACATCGCTTGGTAGGTCAAATCGAATAAAAACCAGTTAAAATCTGTCATTACAAGACAGGCGTATCGATACGGGTCAAGGTGTATCGATACGGCCTTGCATAATTGGACTTGGTAAAATAGAGCGTATCGATACGCCAAAGGGGGTGTATCGATACGGATCTTGGTAGTAAGGTCTGGAAAATAAATTGTACCGATACGGGCTTAGGGCGTATCGATACGAAGTGTAACACCCCAAATCCTAGCCTAGAAGTATTGAAGTCAATTGTATAAGTTGATAGCTTAATTGAATCTAGAATTAAGCTAAATTGATTAGTCAAGGGTCTAATTGAAAGAATGAATGAAATAAGTGATCAATTTAAAGTGACTACATTGAATTAATAAAAATAAATAAAAAATGCATTCTAAATTCCTTGTTTCCTCTAATGCCCTTGATCAAGTTAATATTAAGGATTAATTAAGGGACATTTTAGACAATGCACAAATCCAATAACATGGATTAGATGTTATCATCTTCTCCATTATCCTTTCATTTGGCCGAATATAAAGAGAAAATAGAGATAAAGAAAGCTTGAGAAAATCAGCCATTGAAGAAGGAAAATTTAGCTTGCATGTATAGGATTTTGTAAGGAAATTAAAGCTAGAAGCACAGTAAGTATGATTCTACCTTTGTTCAATTGAATAGGCAACTATATTTGTGGAATTGGACTGTTTTGATGATGTTAGATGAAATTAGCTATTGAATATATGATTAGATGATTAAATGGTTGTAGAATCATGCAAATTTGAAGAATGAACACTAGGTATTATGATGGAAATTATATGTTTGTGATAGTGTAACAAAGCTAGGGTGCTGGAAAATTGAAATGTGATGTTGAAGTAAGAATTGAATGGTTAGAACTTGAAATTGAGCTATGGGATTAATGAATTGATTATGATCATGATTAGGTAAGGTAATTAAGGTGTTAAACAAGTTGAATTGTTAGTAACCAATGCTGGAAATGAAAGATAAAAGTATGAACATAGTCACATAACATAGAAATTGTTTTGTTGAATTGAAATTGTGTAAACATGTAAAATTGAGCTTTGTAATCAACTTACTCTATTTTGGTTGCCTTGAATAATGAATGAACATTGAATACACATGTTTAGGATGTCATATGAATTGAATTATAAGGCCAAAACATTGGTTAAAATGAATTTAAGGCATTAAAATGTGATTAGGTGCAACTGCCCAAAATTGCTCTGTTCTGGGCAGTCACTTTGAAAATTCACCACAAAATTTTGTAAATCAAATTCAGGGCTGAAATTTTAATGACATGATCCTAGTATGTCTACTTTCATTAGGAGAAAGCAGAACTGAAAACTGGGTCCTATGCTGGAAACTGTAAATAGGAATTGTTGGACAGTGCAAATTGTCCAGGCAGTGTAAATGCCCTGTCTTTGAACAATAAACTATATTAATTGGCTAAGAAATAAAATGAAAATCTTACATGGTACGATAGAAAATTTTGTTAGCTTTCCAACGGTGTATAGTAATCGAAATTCCAACGTACGAATTAAAAAATATGGCCTTTTAAAGGGACAGTGTGCAAACTGCTAGGCAGCAGTGTCCTGGGCAGTTTGGGACTTTTTTTGCACCTAGTAGCAAACTATTTCCAAAACAGTTTTGGGACATTGTAACCTGTCCAGTTATGTCTTAAAATGAAGTAATAACAATGTGGAGATGATTTAGTAAGAAATGCTTAAAAGAAAGCATAAAAACAGTTGCTAAATGTTAGGTACATATGTGATAACATTGCTACTATAATTGTGTGACATTATGTGTTTGTTTTGATGAATTGCATGTATATTACTTGCTAGACCAAGGGCAGCAAGTTGGGGAAGAAGAAGATAGGAGTGGACATCCCAAAGCTAGAGGCAAAGGGATTTGGATACAAGACCATTGAATTGCTAGGAGTATTGTTCGTGTAACTATCCTTAGGGTTGGGACTTAGGTCCTAACCAACCTTGTTATTGTCTTAATTCAATTTCATTGCCATGAAACATGACCTAATACATATTTGGTTAATTAAGGGAAGAATGACATGTATGACAACTTGTTTGATGCCATGTTCTATGTGTTTACTTGAGTGTTAAGCAAATGAAATGAAATGCTTGACATATTGCATTGCTTATGCCAAAGGTAAGAAATGGCATGCTTGCTTGGAGAATAAGGTACGCACATTGCATACATATGCATGTGTTTGTGATTGATTGATATACATGGCTGGTTGAAATGAATTGAACGATGGTATCACTTTGTATACATGCCATTCGAATGGCATGGATAGATTTGCTTTGGGAGTTAAGACTCCATAAGCCTAAGGGCTTGGCCTTTGAATGGCATAATCTTGTATTGGATATTGAAATGTATAAAGCTTGAATGAAATGGATAATCAACAACCTTGGTAGCTAGTTTGGATAGATAGAAGGGCATGCCTTAGAATCTTGAGCTCATATTGGCACTACGGTGCATATTGTTAAAGATTTGATTATCTAGTAAACTACTTGCCAAGGGTGTTATAAGATGACTTAATAACTTGAATGAACATTGCTTGCTTAGATGTGTGATATGAACATTGCTTGAATTGTATGATCCTTGAATGAACTTTTTTGCCTTGAAAGATGACACATGAATGGTTGTATAACTAGTTACTTCTCATGAAATAAATGTATAAATGATGACTTTGTGTAAGAATGCCTACTTGATGATTGGAGTATTGGTTACTTGTCTTCTAAGCAAGATGTTCGAATTGTATGCTATGATTATATGGTGGATGTTGCTATGTTGAAAATGTGATATGTGAAATTTGCTTATGATTATCTTATTCATTCGGATGGATTATGTTATGTAGAAATGATCTTGGTTCTTTGATATACATGAAAACTTGGACTTATATGCTTTGAAATTGGCTAGACTTAGTGTTACCTCACTGAGTACATAACTTGTACTTACCACTCTACTCTTCATTCTTCCCATAACAGATTAAAGGCATTTTCAAGAGGATATCTTGAGACTGAAGCAACACCTTGAAGCAAGCTTGAAATTATGATTTCATACTCTTTGTATACTCTTAGTTTGGTGGTACTAGATCTTGTAATAGGTAGCTTTGATCATGCATTTGGACGTGCGTTTGGACGTGTGTTTAAGACTAGAATGTGTAATGTTTTGTTGGGCCTATCATGTAATCAACTTTGATGACTTTAAGCTATGTATATAACTATGTTGGTACGTGTATATAAGTATATGCTGTGCAAGTTGTGAAAATTATACAATGATGTTTGGATCTTGTTTCATTCGAATGCTAGACTAAAATGGTATGATCATGCATTTGTTCCTATGGCCATTGGTATGATTCGGCCATGTTGAGGTTAAGGCCAAGGTATGTACAAGCATGCATTAACAATGTATTATCTAAGGATGCCATGATATGTTATGTCTTGATTGAAAATGAAACAATTGAAATATGATTAGGGATCACCTTGTTGTTCGAATAGATGTATGAATATGTAATAAGATGTAAGTTAGATGCTTTGTATTGAACTAGTTAATTGGTTGATAAGTATTAACTTGAGATGCAAGTAAGCTAGTTAAAATATGTTTAGTGATCACCTAGTATCATTCGAATAAGGTACTTGAAATTGTAGTAAGAATGAAAATTGAACCATGTTTAATAGCAACCTATTGTGAAGTATGATACACTTGAGATTGATGTTTGAATGATGTATGTGTTTTGAATGGAATAGTAATATGATAATGGTAACTTAGGATATAAGTATGAAATAGAACAAATTGGTACCTAAATTAGCATGCTATGTATGTTGGGTTTGTTTAAATATGGATTGCTTGTATGTATTGTATGACTTGTAATGATTGGTTTGGGTTACTTGCATTGTAAGTTAAGTATACCGAGGTTACTTGTTCAACAAGTAACCTATCTATTGCTTTGTTCTCGCTTTGGTAACGCTCCCAAACCGGGTTACGGCTAACCCAGAGATGGGGTGTTACACGAAGTCAATGTGGTTAACCTGTATCGATACGGTATTTTCCCTTATTAACTTTTTAAAAGTCAATTTTTTTAACCTTTGACCACACTTATTTTAAATATTTTTTAAAAAATAAATTTTATAAAATATATATTTTAAAACTACTTGATTGAAAGTTTATAAAATATATTTTTATACTTTTATCAATAATAATTTTTAAATAATAAATGGTCAAAGTTGAAAAGAATTTACTCAAAAAAGTCAATAAGGGACAATTTTAGTGGGACAGAAGGAATAATAATTTTTAGATATTTTCCCATATTTTTCTCACACCAAAAATATATACTCTGATTTAAATCCTAAATTCGACTCGAAACTCTAATCCCAGTCCACCAAACCGCCTAATCAACCTAGAAACTCCTAGGTTCAAAACTGGGGTGTTACACTACCCGTGGCAAGAAATGGCCTTCCCAATATTATTGGGACATCAATATCAGCCTCATATCATAAAATAATAAAATGAACAGAGAATATAAATTTATCTACCTTTACCAGCACATCTTTAATCTTACCCTTGGGATGTGCATAAGATCGATCTGCCAGCTAAAGTGTCATTGTGGTAGGCTCGCTTCTCTAATTCCAAGTTTCTTAAAAACTGACATTGGCATTAAATTTATTCGGGCTCCTAGATCACACAGTACTTTACCCATGCATATATTGTCAATTGTGTTGGGAATAGTGAAACTCTCAGGATCTTTTAGTTTTGGTAGCAATCTTTTGGTTGTCATTGCTCTACACCCCTTAGTAAGTGTGACAGTATCGAAATCACCCAGCTTCCTCTTTTTGGACAAGATGTCCTTCATGAATTTAACGTAGTTGGGCATTTTTTCAAGAGCTTCCACTAATGGTATGTTAATATGCAATTGTTTAAGGACTTCCAAGAATTGCTTAAATTGTTGATCTTGCTTATGTTTCTAGAGTCTTTGTGGAAAAGGTGGTGGGGGCAGGCAAATGTTGGCTCCACTGGTTTTGTTGAGGTGGTGTTGGCATTAGATTTAGGTTTGGCATTGCTAGTGCTTACCTCCTATTTCTTAGCTTCCTTGGGTTTGTCTGCTGGCACTTATTTATCTTCCTGTCAAACAACTGGCTACTTTGCATTGTTATCTCCCTTTTTGTCGAGCATCCTCTGTATCACTTGGTAGGGTCCCTAGAGGTCTAGCATTAAGTGTGCTGGCAATCTGTCCTATTTGAACTTCCAAGTTCCTCATGGATGCGGCTAGACTCTGGATAGTTGCATCGTTATACTCCATATAATTCTTTAGGGTGTTCTCATCGGAAGATCTTTGCACTGGAGGTAGATTATTTGTGCTCTATATGGTGTCACATTCTGGTTGAAATCTGGTGGTGCATTGGTGTTTTGACACTGGGCATTAAATTGGTTACCTCCCTGATTCGACCATGAAAAGTTCGGATGATGCTTCCACCCCGCATTATATGTAATAGAGTATGGGTTGTTATTGCAGTTATAGTTGCCAACAAAATACATCAACTCTAGGATTGTCTGACATTCCTCCGTGATATGGTCATCACCGCAAATAGTGCAAAATGGTTTTAATACCTTTTTGCTCAGACTTCAGCAGGCTTTTGCATTGTCTTCACTATATTAGTGAGGTTGGCAACTTGAGCACTGATTGATGAAAGTGCATCAAGTTCCAACTTTCCAGCTACTCTCGTCCCGGCTCCCAATCTGGTGATAGGGTATTGGAGATCATTGGTGGTAATCATTTCTAGGATGTCATATGTATCATTATAATTTTTATCCAGCAACAAACCATTTGTCAAGGCGTCTATAATGTTCCTGGAATGAACATTGAGTCCGGTGTAAAAAAATCTTCATTTGGGTCCAAGTAGGGAATCCATGTATAGGACATCTTCTCAACAAATCCTTAAATCGCTCCTAAGTATCGTAGAAAGTTTCATTATTAGCTTGCCTGGAAGTAGCGATTTCAATTCGCAGCTTGGAATTTAATGTAGGAGACTAGAATCTCAATAGGAATTTCCGGTATAAATCTGACCACGAAGTGATTGAACCTGGTGGCAAGGAATTTAGCAACAATTTTGCCCTATCTCGTAAGGAAAATGAAAAGAGCTTTAGCTTTACTGTCTCTTCAATCACATTAGGTTGGTGGAATAGTTGGCAAACCTCCATGAATTGCTTCAAACGATGCCTTGGGTCTCCAATAGGTGATCCATCAAATTGACCTATATTCATTAGCATTTGAATCATTATCAGTTTAAGCTTAAAGTTAGCCATATTTACCTCTAGACTGATCAGTCCTTGCATCAAATCATCTATGGTGGGTGCTAGGTGTTCTCTAACAGATTTTTCTTCAAGTATCTGAGCAGCAATAGCAGGAGCGGGCGGTATAACTGCAGGTATTGCTAGTTTCTCCTAGTTATTGGCATTATTTAGGACACTTCCTAGCTCACCATTCCCGTTATGAGCCTTTTTTTATGTTCTCTTCTTAACCTACATAGAGTTCTTTCAATTTTTAGGTCGTATTGTAAATCTTCCTTCGTAGTGATGCTCTTGTACATATACAAAACAAAATAAAATAAACAAAAAATGAAAACAAGAAAAAATCAAAACAATTAATCTCGTTGCAATCCCCTGGCAACGGCGCAAAAAACTTGTCGACGGAATATCGCATGGCAAAAGATTAAGTATTTTGCTTGTCAATTCAGGAAATAATGTCAAGGATATGTCTTTTACGTGCAAGTATACATGGTCAGCAAGTAATAAAGTATTTAGTTGAGTATCGTCTCTACAGGGATTGTCCAGGAATTAATTGCGACGATTAATAATTGTGAACTGGAAAATAAAGGTGATGGCAAAAGATTGAGGTAGCGTGTAAAAATAAAGGAGCTGAAGAAATTAAAATGATAAAGGAAACTGAAGTAAAGATCCAGGTAGATTGGCAAACAACCGTTGTAATGATGATTGGAAGGCTTGGCAATGGATGTTTGGATTTCACGCTAGCAAAGGCATAAACTAATAACACTAAACTTTGGTTTTAATGCCGAGCAGATTTTAAGTTAGTATTTCCCATGCCGATGGCAATAAATATATGAAATGTAAGCGCATACAAAATAGACAATAATGCCAAAGCATGTAATTATTAAAACTAAAAATACTAAGCATTCATCGCAAACACCCCTAGCCAATTTAAAAGATTGGTTCATGGATGGGGAAACCAACAAAAAATCATCATTTTGATTCATCATCACAAAAACCAGAATTTAACCAAGAGATAAGAACAAAATAAGGAGTTCTTTCGATATAGCCTTTCAATGGATCCAGAGCTCTAGGCAAAACTACCCATTTTGCTTCTACCCTTCTCTTCTTCTCGCGGCTCCAGCTCTCATTTGGCTCATTCTTGAATTCCTTTATATAGACGCTGGCAAAGCCCTAATTAGGATTAGGTTGAATCTCGAATCTCCGGTGCCCCACTCTTTGGACACGGCATTCACGCGTTATAGTAACTAAGGCTGACATCAGCACCCTTCATTATTTTGCCAATCAAGCTTGGCATTCTTCTCCCTTCTTTTGACAACCGAGCTTGGCATTCTACTCTTGCCAACCAAGCTTGGCATTCCTCATGCATTTGCCAACTACGCTCAGCATTTCTTTCCTACGTCCACTTGCTCTAGTCCTGTCGATCTTGCACACCACGAAAAGAAAGCACCCCTTCATTCTGGCAATAAAAGCTATACATTCCTCAACTTCTAGATGCAAATACATGAAACTACGGGCAGAATAAACTAATATGTACCTAAATTCAAGCAATATCATGGCAATATATGCATGGAAAATACATTTTTTTAGGAGTTAACAATTAGCATGAAAACCATGCCTCTTTAAGCTCGAGACACGATATTCGAGAATTCAAATAAAATGTATTTGTTTTATTTTTATAAATTTTGATTGTAAAAATTGAGTATAAATGCATGGCATATATACAAATGTAGGGGTATTCATTTTCGGGTACCCGGGTTTTCAGGTACCCGAAGTACCAGGTACCCGAACTTTCAGGTACCACTTTTTTGGCCCATTCCTGGCCCACTTTAACTGGGTACCCGCTATTCGGGTGCCCGTAAAACCCGGGTACCCATGAAATCGGGTAACGGGTACCCCGTATCTTTTTTTCTTGTTTTTTACAATTTCTCTTTTTCAAATCACTTAATTTAATAAAATAAAATCACACCTAATAAAAGTTTTAATTATAGAATTTAAGCATAGAGCTTAAGATTCAAATTATCAAACCCAAACAACTTTATAATACAAGTACCATAATCCTAAAAAAACCTTAAAAGTAGGAATTTTTTTCAAAACACAAACAACATTTTCCACTTTTCGAGTTTTCACTCCAAGTTCGATTGTAACATATCTTACTTCCTTCACTTCTTTTATTGTTTTTTAAAATTTGAAAGTTAAAAAACCATTGTTCCTTACTTCTTTTAGTGTTTTTTAATTTTAACGTATCTTAAATTTTTAATAATTTTATATATAAATATATATTTAAAAAAATATAAAATATATTTTAAAATTTTAATTGGGTCATCGGGTACCCGTTTTGATATGATTCTGCGGCTTGGGCCCAACTTGGGATTTTCTGCATTTTAGCGAGCAGGGTACCCGGCCCGAGAGAAAAAATTTCGAAGAAATGCCCGACATTTTTAGTTTCGGGTAGTCGGGTCGGATTAGTCAAATTGAATATCTTTGAACACCCCTATACAAATGTATACATGAATATAAATATTAAAAATATTAAAATAATATAGTATGTATGTTATGCTATATACTTAAGGTAAAACATATATTTAGGTACAAAAATGCATATATAGTAATATAGAGATGTAATCACTCATTTTTATCTGATTTGTAAATATTGTGCTAATATATATAATTAATACTATTGTTGCATGAGTGTTAGTAAGATAAAAATGTATAGGTGCGATATCTGTGAGTGCATATATATGTACGTATTAGTAATCATTTATATGTATGCTCGTATGTTACTGTTTGAATATTTGATTAATTTGCATGTATGTTGTGTGTATATATAAAGTATATAACTACATGAGTTGGTGTGTGAGTATATATATATTGGTATATGTATGTGTCCGTATGTATACGTATGCATGCTTGTATGTCATTAAATGTTAGTGTTTTGCATGTACACATATTGTATGTACGTGTGTGTGTGTGTTTATATTATTATTAATATTATCATTATTAATGGACTAACTTAAAATGAAACCCATAAATTATAAACCCAAAAAAATAAATAATAATAATTAAGGTCCAGTCTTTATACAAATATAAGACCCAAGTACAAAATTAAGTTACAGGCCCAACTGGCCAAATCCATATCCTATACCTAAAGGCCCTAAATTTTCTAACCCTAGTGTTTTCCCCTTGTGCAGCCAACCAGGAGCCGTTGGATCAAAATGTTGATCCAACGGCCACGATCAAAGGGGGAAGTTATCCAGTTGGCCGCGTGTATTACACGCCCGGACCGTTCGGCTGCCACTCGCGCGTTCGATCCACGCACGGACTCTTCGATCTCCCACGCGTGCGTGAATCCCACACGCCATAACTCCTCGACTGCTGAGCTCCACGTGTCACGATCTGGAGCCGTTCCACCCGTTCGAGGTTTTATCTGGACCGTGTATTCTTCAAGCTATCTCAACCGTTGGATCGAATCTGATCCAACGGTCAAGAACGCCTCTGGCCGAAGACATCTCCCCCACACCGCCACCATGCCGGCCTCCAACCACCGCGTTCAGGATTACCATATATATCAAAAATCACCAAAAAGAGGCGATGTCAGTATCATTTCAGATCTAAAAAAATGTATTTTACAGTACTTGCTACCAAACCGAAAAAGAGGGATATATGTATGAAACAAGTAATTTGTAAGTCAGTCCAGTTGTAATCAGATACAGAAAAATAAAAAAAAAGAAGCACAAAGTTTCAGTGGTAACTCCTCTTTCTTTTCCTTACTCCATAGCATGCATGTAAAAAAAATAAGAAGCGATAAAGAAAGGGAGAGGGTGGATAGGATCTTTACCCTAGTTGTCCGTGGGTCTCCCCTCGCCAGTAATAAGCCGCATCAGTTTCTCAAAAACTGAACAAGGTGAACTGAAAAGGGGGAGAGATCCCTTTCGGTCTTGTTTTTTTTTTAAATGGTTTTCATCCTCGTATTTTCTTAGATCTAGAAAAAAGGGGAGTCTTTTCTGGGAATCTAAGTTGTGTTTTGAGTTCGGGTTGAAGCGAAGGTTGTTTTTGTGGTTTCTTTAGGTTCGCCGGCCGCGGCGACGGAAAGGACGGGGGAGAGTCGCCGGTTTCTGGGTTCATCAAGGGTTGGAGTTTGGTTATTTGAGAGAAAAATGAGAGAGAGTGGGGAAACGTATCTTAAGGCTAAAAAAATGAGAAAAGGGGAGAGGGGAGGCCGGTTAAGGAGATTTATAATTAAACCTCCAATTAAAATTGGTCTAATTACATCATAAGTCATCCCGCGTTTTGGGTATTTTCGAAACAGTCTCGCCCCTTGGGAAAATTACGAACCTAGTCCCCTTTATATTTCCAAGCCTTTTAATTCCGTCCTAAAATCTATCTGAAATTCGTTTTCAAATGGATAAATTACGCTCCAAGGATCTCCGCGTTTTTGAACTTTGCATTTCGAGCTTGCCCCTTAGTCCAACTACAGATTTAGTCCTTTTAGGTTCTGTTTAATTTGCAATTGCGTCCCTAAATCGCACTTTATTACCTTTTTAATTTCCGTTTCTCATGTTTGTTTCTTTTCATTTCAATCCTGTTCCATATTTAAATATTCATGTTTGTTTATTATGATCGTATATGTTGATGTAACCTTTTTGCATTCTCACATGTCTCTCGTACATGCTTCGTATTCTCATGTTTATATGTATATATGTGTTCAGTTCATGGTGATTATGTATTTTATGCGTTTGTTCAGTCACTCGTATCATACATATTCGATTGATATTTTAGTTGGCTCGTACACAACATGTTTTGTAGTTTAGCATGTATTGTATGTTCTCTTTGCTTTTAGGTTATGTGTTATTATATTTTCTTTGTCATGTATAATACCATGTTTCTATTTTTCGTATGTAGATTATGCCGCAAGCTATGTGCTAGGTATTAGTTTCTCTATTAGTACGTTATTCTGAGTTGTGAAAATTGAAAGCATAATATATTCATGTTCTACATATGTTACAATGTGTTTTATTTTTAATATGTATGTCTTCTTGAAATATGTGTTTTTGTTCCCACATGTATTTATTCATGCCTTGTTATTGTGATATGTTATATTCGTTTTTATTTATGCGTTAGATTAATATTTATTTGTATTTTAAATTAAATATTTATGAATGTTAGCATTTTATTTATGTTAAATTTGTTATTATTTATAAGTAAGATTAATATTTATGTATGTATGTGTGTTTTAGATTAGTATTTTATTTATGTTAGATTGGTATTCTATTATGTTAATATTTATTTGTATTGTATTTAAATTATTTGTCATGTTTTATATTTTGCTCACTAAGTTTGCATAATGGAATATATAATGTCAATGTGGTGCCCTTTTATCCGAGCGTAAATGGGGCCAGTATCAGGCGTAGTGATAGTGGTTGGGCGTTTACTCTCGGATAACGGGGCCTTTAAAATTATTCGCAATTATAATCGAATTTTAAACTAATCGTCACTTTAACCCGGAAAATCCAATATTAATAAAGTGGTAATTATTAAAGTACCAATTTTGGGCGGTGTGGGGGTGCTAATCCTTCCCCATCCGTAACCGACTCCCGAACCCAACAGTTTTTTAATCTCTGGTTTTATGGTGTCCGGCCTACCTAAGTGGCCGGTGGCGACTCCAATTTCTAAATAAAACACGATTATTTTAAAACTTCCACGGAATAAATATTTTAATACCCGAAAAACCATCAACACTTCGAAAATCCTGTTTTTTAGCGAACCGGACATCGCTACAAGAGAATCTGCGTATTTATACAAATATTAAAATATGTAAACTAATATAACATATTAAGAAAAGAAGGAAAAATTGTATATAGGCACACGTAAAAATACATTAATATACTTTACATATATGGTAAATTAAATATAATACTATACATTATATTTTACATATATATGTATAATTAGTAAACTTTACATATATATATATGGGATTATGATCCACTTACATGGTGTTAAACTCAATTACTTTTATACTTTATTTGGACAGTTGGATGATGGTAATTAATGGCTAAGATTGTTTCCTTGTCTTTTTTTCCAAGTGATAATCTTCACATTTTTTACTGTTAATCTCATCCATCCATTTTACTCATCCAATGGCCATGGGTTAGTGTAAAACTAAATAAGTTTTACACCATGTAACTGAATCCCATCCCATATATATAAGTATAAAATTACTTACTTTACTTTTATATATATATATATATACATGCATTCAATAATATCATATGTTAGTATATATAAAATATATAATATTAATAAACAAAAATATGGAGTGACCAGAAAATAAAAATAAACAATTTGAAGGACAAAATAAAAACAACATAACTAAACAAAAGGACAAAATTAAAAAGGAAATAGAAATGGAAGGACCAAACCGCAATATTCCCATTTTCATTAAAAATGTGTAGATCTTTTCCTTCAGTCGAGTCACCGTGTGGGTACAATATGGTCAAAACACTTCCATTTTGGAAAGGGTTTAAACACCCTTTTTTTTTACCAAAAATTTCATTTGACATTAATTTTTTAAAAAAATTCAGAGCTCTCTCAAACACTCTCTCCTTCACCTAGAAGCCGGCCATCGAGCTCCGTCGTCGACCACCGCTTGCTGGTGACGGTGACTGTCGCCTACGGGAGTCAAAAAACAAATGAGAAGCATGAGTCGGCTCGGTTTACATACTTTAACCCAGATCTACTATCGATTTCTCTCAATATCCCTTCTATTCGCGTAGATCTAAATCGAAGGTAACATATTTTTACTTTTCCTTTTTTTCTCGATTTTCTCTTTTTTCTTCTATTTTTCGATCTGAAAGCCTCTAAAAATCTCTCTAATCTCATTTGGTGTTGTTGCATGTCTCCATTTATAGAGAAACGAAGTGGCTCTCTATCGGTCACGCCACGGGTGATAATGCATGCTTGGGCGGTGGTGGCAAAGGCTGGGATGAGTGTGGGCGGTGGCTGTTAGAGGTTTAGATAATAATGGATTTATAGGGGTTATGTTTAGGGTTTCATTGGTTTAGGTTTAGATGGAAACGACAACGACAGGTTATTAACGTGATGGCGGGTGGCTTGGCTTGATGACAGCGGCTATTGCAACCTGCAGGGTAAGAGGGTTAGGCAGCTAGGGTTTTGGTGAGGGCATTAGGTTTAGTTACCATAGTTTAGGCTTTGGACTTGGGTTTGCTTGTTGGGTTTGAGTATTATTTTGGGTATTTGTAAAGGGTTAATGGGTATTAGTTTTAATTTGGTAATTAGATCTGGACGAAAATGGGTATCTATAACCCTCATAAGAATTTGAAGGAATTCCATATAGTATGCTCAAGCATAAAACCACAAGGAGTCACAATTGATCAAATAAAGTTGCGAGCATTCTCATTCTCCTTAGCCGATAACGCAAAGGATTGGTTACTCTACATACCATCCGGATCAGTTGAGACACGGACAGACATGGTGAGACTTTTTCTTGGTAAATATTTTTTCGCTTCAAGAGCCGTCAATATTAGAAGAGAGATATGTGGAGTTGGTAAAAAAAACTCAAAGTCACTACATGATTACTAAGAAAGATTCAAGCAACTTTGTGCTAGTTGCCCACAATATGGGATCTTCGAACAACTACAAATCTAATACTTTTACGAAGGTTTGCTACCTATAGAGAGACAAATGATAGATACAACAAGTGGAGGTGTCATTATCAACAAGAATCCTAGAGAGGTTAGAGATTTTATCAATGTAATGACAACCAATTCTCAACAATTTGGATCAGTTTAGAACGTCTCTAGATGTAACACCAATCACCCGATCCAGAAGGATTAAACCTGAGTGACGGGAATTATATTGATTCACGAAGTGAATCCGAATTCAATCAAACCAAATTACTATTTTTTGAATCTTTTCCACGCTCTAGATGCAATATTGAGTCAAACGTGTTTTCATTAATCAACGTTTAAAGTTTTATGCCAAACGGACTTCCAAAACATATTCAATTTAATATATTACAAATTTAAGGACCAAACTATAAATACCCAAAAGTATAGGGACCTATTGAAATCTGAAGGTATCATTTTAAAATTAAGAATATTATAGACTTTCATATAAATTTTAGGTTAAACGGATGTCAATAACTTATTCAATTGACGCATGAACATTTTGGTTACCAAACTGGTAAAGCCCAATAAATGAATTACCTACCGGCCATTCTAGTATACATAACCTTGTACTGGTATGTTGGATCTTATCTGAAAATAGTAGCCAAAATCAGTACTAGTTGTTCGTACCAATTCCCTAGCAAGGTGTACATATACGCCCTGACCCAAAATGCCACTTTTTAAAGGCAAGTACCGGTATACAATGAACCCATACCGGTACGCCTGGTCGGCTATATAATGTCACAGCAATGTGCAAGTTACAGTGTCGATGTAAGTATAGTAGACAGAAGTGAATATGTCGGATATCGATCCCATGATGACGGTTTAGACTTGTCAGTGCAATGATAGTGAAAATAGGAAATAATTGTAAGAAGTGTTGTTAGTGCAATGGGTAAGAAAAATAAGGTAAATGTGATAGGTAATGCCGAAGCAATTAAAGGTAAATGTTATAGATAATGTTAAAGCAATGTACTAAAATCAAAACAGAAACAATATAATGATGACAGTGGGGTTCCCTCAGTGATTCATCAACAGAATAACGAATGCTAGCATAATCAAATGAAAAGATGATTGTCGATGTAATAAAGCACATGAATATCTTACCAATGTCAACTTCTACCCTTAATCAAAGACTTACATGAGCCTACTCACCACACCTTCCAATGATGGCTAATAAAGCAAATACAAGAACAATTGAGTCAACTTCTATTGTACTCCCATGCAACTTTCGTTGTCATGATTGTTAAATTGAACTGTCACTGCACCTTCCAGTGACTGCAATAAACACTTTCATGCATAAAAACATTCAAACCCAAAGATCAAAAGATAGAAGAAAAGCTTAATGAGATAAACATTCAGTTAACATTCATAAAGTATTTCCATACAAAATTAAATTAAATCATAATCATCAGCGTTTAAACAAAAGAAACATTAAGAACCAAATGAGGAAAGTTATTCTTAGCTAACTTGATTGCTCCTTGATGTTTCCTCTTGCCTCACACTCGTTGTAGTCACTTTTCTGTATCACATTCACCTCGGTTGCCCTATGGAAGCTTTAAGCTGCCATAGCCATCAAGAGAAAGCTCCAAAACTAAGAAAAATATGATAAGATATGAGTCTTTCCTTTTTAGGGTAAGTATATATGTATATATATATCCTTACCACTTTCCAATTAGGTGTTTACAAGTGTCCTTTATAGATTTTTTGCATAAAATTTTGTACAAGGCAGTTGTACTAATGCACAACTCATTATCCTTTGATCTTATCTTCTTGACAGTTGTCTATGCGGCGACAATGACTGTTTCGATGCGCCGACAACATGTCCGGACAAAAGCTACCAGCTCATTCTCCTTTAATCTTATCTTCTTGACATTGTCCTTTGGTCTTATCTTTTTGACATCTGTCAATGCGACAACAATCATGGATGCAATCTAAACAACACTTATGCAGCGACAGTCCTAGTAGAAATTCTAAAAGAACTTTTGCAGTGCCATTAGTAACAAAATGCAGTAAATTCAAGGATAATTCAAGAAAGAGCTATTGAGTTAAGAAAATGAAAATACAAAGATGAAAGTGGAGAAATGCATGCAAAAGATTACCAAATGGGGACAATTAAGCAAGTAAATATGAAGAAAACATATGTTCTTTCAAGTACTATCATGACCTTGCTCTATATTGCATATTCGAATCTAAACATGCTTCATATGCTTTACAAAGCCGAAACATTTATAACATTGAATCATCGCCAATCAACCTAAACATCACCAATCAACCTAAACATGCTTCCTCTAGTATACCAACAAAAAATACACTTGATCAAGCATTCACAAAGCAATTTCTAACATTTATAACATTGAATCATGGATTTAAAGGCATGTTTCCTATGCTTGCATAAAACCAAACCAACAAGAACCAAAAAGGTCAAATGATGCGTATAAGGCTAAAACTCAATCCAAAACAGTAGCACAAGCATATTATGACTAATGTAACTCATCCAATAATGAAACATCTTTCCTCAACCAGATATGTCCTTAATCCAAAGTCATTCAAGCATGTATGCACATTATTAAACTCATCAACATAAAGTTCTAAAATTCAACCAACATCAAGTTTGCAAATCAAACCATAGAAACATATAGACAAAAGGGAATTACAACCCTCAAACAAAATTCAAAAGAGAAAAGTCGTCCCACATTTCCTTACCACAAATTTTTTAATTGCCAATTCACCTCACGTCTTTTCCATTTTCGATTGATTGTTTCACTCAACAAATGTAACATGTATGGATGATTAATTTAATTATATATTATTTTCTTATAATCATTTTATTGATTTTTTGGTGGATACAAAACCCTAGTTCTCTAGAGGTGAATATTTATCCAAGAAAAATCTTATGTGTCTCACCCTAAAGTTTTAATAGGATTAATACAATTGGTATAAATGCCCTTAGGCCCCTATTCATTTAAAAAATATGCAAACTAAAAATAAATTTTATTAAAAATTTAAAATACTTATTAATAATTTTAGATTATAAAAAAATTAATTTCTTTTTCCAAAATATAAAATCCGATGCCTTAAAAAATGAGTTTTTAAATATATGTTTTAATTTATTTGCTCTAGCTTAGAATTTAGTTATACTTCAATGATGTTAACTTATTTTTTTAAATAACTCAAACAAATATATTCGGTACAACTCAAATTTCATTTCACTCTAATTGATTTATAAAATTTTCAAATTATATCACGATGATATAATAAGATTCACTCTCTCAACTAATTTAATTTTTTCACTTGATTCAACTCGATTTGATAAAATTTATTTTTACAATAATTGTCACTGAATATAACAAAAAGTGGTAAACTACACTGAAGATCACTGAACTTTTCGAGTGTTTGCACTTTGGTCACCAAGATTGAAAAAATGTCATTATCGTAAAGGAATGTTTTCATTTCGGTCAAATGTGTCGTTAAATCATTAATGCTAATTGATTCGGTGCAGTCACATGTATTTTATGAAAATCTATTAATTATAACATAAATTATAAAATATTATAAAAGTATAATTTATGTTGTAAATATATTCTTATAATATTTTATAATTTATGTTATGTAACACCTAGATTCGACCTAATCTATCTAAAGGATTCGAGATGTCATATTAGGCCACCGAAATAACCTGCCACAATTTAAAATCATAGTTTAACCAAATAATTTAAAACATTCCCATATTAAACCACAACATAACATCATTACCAAGTATAAAATAGTTTACAAAATACACAACTCCACTTTTAAATCATTGTATGACAAAATAATATGGATAATAAAATAGTTACAGACTTAACAAGGTAAGGTCCTATGAATACATAGCCCAAAAGATACAAGTATTGTACTCTAATAAAGTTGATATATTGGAATCTTGCTCCGATGATGCTCCACAAAAGTCACGTCCAAAGGCTACTAACTTGCGAACAGAAACATTCAAACGTTGAGCTTTAGAAGCTTAGTGGCACACTTCTACTCTACTATACTTCATGCAAATTGTAAACATATGCATGCAAGCAAGTGTGAGCATAATTGCGAGAATGATAACATGTGGCACTACCATTAGCCACTTAATAGTCATGCTTTAGCACTACAATATTTACAAACAATATAGTATAGTATCAATCAATATGTCAAATGATAAACACACAACAATAAGCTCTGAGTGAGCCTAATACTTAGAATCAAAGCTCGAGTATCTTCGAATGAGTTCTATTGTCACATAACCTCAAATCATACATTCGGCTAGAATTATGCGCAAATAAGACCCGATGTCACATAACCTCAATAGTGTACATCTAGCATTAATTTACTTTGATGCTGCAACACTAACATTGGGTATCTGAATCTCGATCACATAGCCAAATAATGCCCTCAAGGCATGCAATCATCACATACATCAACCACACATTGGTTGTTACAGTCATTTCCATTTAGTACATTATAGAAGGATAATTAATCATTTCTTATCAATTAAACCTTACTAACCACACAACATTATTATCAAAGTCATTACTTATCGCATTATCCATTAAACAATAAAGTATTATACTCTCCCTTGAGTATTGATACTGTAAAGGCAATGGTACTCACAAACGAGTACTGGTACTGAATGTTCATTTGATGATTCAATTCTCTATTCAATATTAATATTATCCATTGAGTATTGATACTGGTCCTATAATTATATGTACTAAATTAAGCTTCGATGTTTTCTCCCTTAATTCAATATCGATACTACTCATTGAGTATCGGTACTGAAGAGACTCTTGATGTTTTAATAACTCATTCAGTATCGATAATGGCCCTTGAGTATCAATACTAGATGAATAGTATTGGTACTCCTTGAAGGCAATATTGTTACTCAAACACAATTTTGCCCAGTATCGGTACTAGATTCTCAATGGGTAGTATCGATACTAGATGCTCTAATACCGGTACTCAAACCCAAAAATGATATTTTTAAGCCCAATTTCACTTCCAATCCCTCATATATCATTTTTTATAAGGCTCTAATAAATTCCTAAAGCTTATAGAAGCCATTAAGGGTCATTTAACATTATTTTTAACTATTTCTAACACCAATTATCACTAGCTGGTCATTCAAGCATACTTTTACTAAAAAAACACCAAACTTGCATGAAACAAGCATACAAACATCACAATTATGATATTAATAACACACTTCAAAGTTCAAAGTGTACTTACCTTGCTCCTAATCCCCTTATAACTTAGCTTTTCATGTTTTCTTTCTTTCTTGGCTTGGGAAGATTCTCCAACTTCTTTCACTAATAAAAAGGAGTGTAAAATAAATTACAACACTCGTGGCAGATTAATGGAAGAAGGAAAAATGAATTAATAACTTAAAAACAGGATTCAATCCACTAAATAAAACTCATTTTCTCAAAACCCTCCTCAAACCCCCAACCAAGCTCTTACCTTATTTTCCCAACAAAATTGCTCTCTTCTTGAAGTTCTTGATCTGAGGACTACAAATCTTGCCTTCCTGAATCTCAAGGAAAAGACTAGAATTATAATCTTGAATTTTTAACCTATGTATACGAATGTTTGAGGACAATGAAGATGCGAGAAGAGGAAAATATGGATGATATAAGCATAGGATTTTTGGTCATCTCCTCTACACGTCCAAACAACGTATTAAATGGGTTAGGAAACCTTTTCCATAAATGGTAAAACTGACACCAAGTCATTCAACTTTATATCTTTCCTAAATGTGACACATTTTTGGTCCAACAAACCCAATTGATATCCACAAAGGTCCACATTTGACCCAATTAATCTAAGTATCCAACTAAACCATCGAGCTCAAGACTCAGATCAATGTTAGCTAGTTAACTCAAAAATCTAAAACTTTACATATTATAATTAATATATTTTTATAAAATAAATAAGATTAATTTAGGTGTCGTCAATCTTACTGAATGTCAATAATTTATTCAAAAATTGGCTTAAGGGTTCAATAAGCCCTTAAACTTTTGCAAAAAAATTAATTAAGCTCCTAAATTTTTTTTGCATCTAATTAATCCCTCAATCTCAAGAAATAGATCAATTTGACCCTTTGACCAACAATGATCATTAACTTTAACATTTTTTTGAAAAATTTATTTTGACATGTGTCACAACAAGATAATGTCACTTGTCATTATAGACATTTTTAAATTTTAATTTTTAAATTTTAATTTTTAAAAAATATCTAAAAAACAAAAAAAAAATATTTTTTTTCAAAAATTATGGAAAATTATAAAAATATTATTTATATATATAAATATATATTTTTATTTTTTAATTTTTAAAAAATTAATAATTTTTGAAAAGATTATAATATTTTAAAATTTTTAAAATATTAAAAAATAAAAAAATTAATTTTATTATACAAGTATAAAAATAACTTGAAAAAATATAAAATAATAAAATTTATTTTGATATTTAAAATATATTTTAAACTATATTTTAAAAAAATATTTTTTAAAATATAAAACAATAAAAGTTATTTTGATTATTGTTTTATATTTTTGTTCAAATTATTTTTTTAATTGTATAATAATAATATCTAATAGTTTTAATTTTGTAATTTTTTAAAATATTTTAATCTTTTTAAAATTAGTATTTAATATTTTTAAATATTTTTTAAATTAAAAAAAATATTTTATATTTTTAATATATTTTTTTGTTGTGAATAAAGTAAAGGGCAAGAACAAAATAGATGAACAAGAACAAGATGAGACACAAAGAGAGAGACTTGTATTATATTCTCAAAGTAGGGTTGTATACAATGCTTTCTCCAAACTCTATATTTATAGGCATAAGATGGAAACCCTAATTTCAATGGGTATTAAGCCCTAATAATAAAGTACATTAAAGTCTCATTTAATATACGGATATTCACCATAAATAAAGATATTCATAACACTTCCTCTTGGATATCTATGAAGATAATGTGCCTCGTTAAAACCTTACTAAGGTAAAAACCCTGTGGGAAAAAAATTCTTAGTGAAGGAAAAAGAGTACACACATCTTTGATACACATAACATGTTGCCTCATTAAAAACCTTACCAGGAAAACCCATTGGGACAAAACCTCGGTTAAGGGAAAAAAAGTGCAACACATATTTACTCCCCCTCATGAAAATATCACATAAGATCTTTGAATCTTTATAATTCAATCTTGAATATAATCTTCAAATGTTGAAGTAGACTATGCACTGGTGAATATATCTTTCAAATTACTGCTTGAAAGGATTCATCGAATTTTATTCTTCTGAAGATCATGAGGGACAAAACTTTGAAGAAATATGTTTCGTTTTATCACATTTGATGTATCCACCTTGAGATATAAATTTTGCATTATCTCTACACAAGATAGCTTGCATCTTATCTTGTGAAAGCAATTCACATATCTTCTGGATATGTTTAGCCAAACACATATTTCGTCTTTGCCTCATGCATAGCAATTATTTACATGATCTAGAGAGGCATCGAGTTTTGAAAGATCTAAAGGTAGTGGTCTCGTAGCACATAGATATTATTTTTGGACCAACTAAGATATGATGCTTCCAATCAATTAATATATACATATGATGCTTTTGGACCAAGAATATCATCACCCTTTTCTTGAGGGCAGAATGGATCTTTGTTTACATTAAGAGACCTAGCAACCATAAGGGTGATCAACGAATATGCGTTATGCATGTAAAGTCTCTTTAAACATTTTTTGTGTATGTCGATTGATGCACAAGGATTCCATTGTTAAGGAGATCTTTTCACGGGTGTCAACAATATTCAAATCATCAACATACACAACAACAACAATAACAAATCCAAATCTAAACCTCTTAATAAAAATGCTCGATGAAATTGAATCATTCTTATAGTCTTCCGCTAATAAGTATTCATTGAGGCGATTATACAATATGCGTCCAATTTGTTTAATCCATAAATAGATAAGTTTAATTTGATTGAATAGTGTTCTTGAGAACTTGAATTAACTGCTTATGCAGTCTAAATCCTTCCAAAAGTTTCATGTAAATGTTATTATCAAGAGGCTCATACAAATAGGATGTAACAACATCTATTAGGTGGAAACTAAGTTATTTCATTTATTGCCAGACTAATCAATATCTAAAAGTAGTTACATCCACCACCGAGGAATATATTTCCTCATAATCAATTTCATGTCTTTGTGAGAATCCTTGTGCAACCAAACGAGCTTATATCTCGTGATTTTCCCTTTTTATTTCTCTTTCTCACAAAGACCCGTTTATATCTCACAAATACTTCTCTCTTGAAAGAGATTTTAGTTTCGCCTCAATTGCCTCTTTCTATTTTGGCCAATCGTGTCTTTGTTTGCATTGTCCAATTGACAATGGTTCATGATCCATATCAAAATCTCTAGTGCTATATTGTATGCAAAAATATTATCGACGTCGATTAATTTCGGTTCCACTTATTACCAAACATGACATAATTCATTGAGATCTCGTATCAGATACCTGAGTCATGTATAATGTCTCTGTTTGAAACCTTTTAATCTCTTCTAGAGATTTTTATAATTCATCGCTCCTCGATCGAACCATCATAATATACAGCTCCTTTTCTTTTTTGAGGATTTTTGAATTTTTGGAACCTACTTGTCTACCACGCTACAAGCGTAAGTTAGACTCATTAGCAAATAGAGTTTGTCATTCTGGGACATCAAATTTAATCGAAGCATTCATAGCTGGTATATGTGACTTAGTCGTTCTTTTAGAGTTAGCAAAATCATCTAGCAATTGAATTGCTAAATGAATTATCTTTTGAACTTATAGTTCACATTGTTGAGTATATGGATCAAAATGAGATAATGATAATTCATTCCAACTTATTTCTTTTTCCAGCTATTTATTTTCTCCCCCTAATGTTGGGAAAACTGGCTCATTAAAATGATAGTCAGCAAATTGAGTTGTAAATAAATTCCCCATCAGAAGCTCGAGATATTTAATTATCAAGGGGAATTTAAATCCGACATATATTCCCAACCTCATTTAAGAACCCATCTTTGTGCGTTGTGGTGGAGCAATTAGAACATATAACGCACACCCAAAAATTCTAGGAAGAACTCATGATAATTTGTTGACTTGATGCGAATTAGTGATGTTGCATCTAAAATGGCATGTCATTAGCATTATCAAGACTGGTTGTCTTTATAGGGTAATCTGGAAAATGTGCTCGTAATTTTATCAACAGAGCAAGTAACCTCGCAAACGCCAAGTTGTGGGTTGATAACAAGGATACATATGACCATCTAGTTGATGCATCGATTAAAACCGTAAACTATCTAGATGATCTATAAGAAGGGTGTATGGGCCCACATATATCACCCTGTATCCGTTGTAGAAAATTAATAGATTCATAATCTATCTTAGCTGGTGATGGTTGAATAATCAATTTGCCTTGAGAGCAAGCATCACATGAAAAACATTACTTTGAAGAATCTACCAGTTCTTCAATGAATAACCACATGAAGTATCAATAGCTTTTCGCATCATAATTGAACCGGGATGGGCTAACCGGTCATGCCAAATAATAAAGTTATCAGTAAACTTTTGGTTTACAATAGCATGAGCTTCAATTTGTACTAATTCTTTTGTAGTACAATCCGGATGACAATGCATCTAATTTTGTCCAGATTTTCTTATTGCCTTGGTTTATCTCGTAATATGGAGATAGTCAGTATCCCCTTGACTAATAGTCACAATATGATATTCATTTCTGTGAATATCTTTAAAATTCAATAAGTCTCTTTACGATTTTGGCGAGTATAACGCATTGTAAATATGGAATTGTGTTCCATTTGGCAATAACATATTTGCTCTTCCGGAGCCTTTTATGATATTAATACTTCTGGATATAGTACTCGCATTATTCTCTTGCATTTTAAATGGGAAAATATGTATAATTATGCACATTTCAATATGTGCTTTGTTCCATTCACTTCGGGGAATGAAAAATATGTGCTTTGTACCATTTACTTTAGGGAATGAAAAATATTAAATATAGCATATATCAAATCAATTATTTATCAAAGATAATGTCACAAGAACTTATTACTCTTCCGGAGCATTGATATTTTAGTACTTTGAGATATAATACTCACATTTTCCCCCTTGCATTTAAATGGAAAAATAGTTCTTATGCTTAAGTATAGTATGAATACTTGCACTGTCTGCTAAGCATAAATTACCACAATTCATTGCATATTTTATTCAGGAAGTAATCATATATAAAGCGTAAATAAATAATATGTAAAACAAATTAACATAAAGTAAATTAACATGAATAAATAATAAATAAAACAAAATAAATAAAGGATCATATTCCCTTTAAAGGTTATAAGGAAAATAAAATAAATGGCGAATTATTCCCTTCAAGGGTTATGAGGAAATCAACAATATCTAATTGAGTTGGACCAAAAACGTCATAATTATTTTTGCCATAAACAAAATTTGTTTATATTTTCTTTCCTTTATCATTCATGATTGTGGATAAAGTTCCATAATGCTTCGGTGTTCGGCAAATACAAAGCCAATGATTTAAGTTGCCATATCTATGACACATAGATTCCTCTTTCTTGGAATGATATTTTGCACTATTGTCATCTTTATTGTTCCACTTGTGGTGGGTATAATTATTCTCAAAATGACCATAATGTCTATATCCATAGCCTTGACCATGACCACACTACTAATGTGGCATTTATTTATTTTTCATTATAAAATCTCACATTCACTTCAGGGAATAGAGTGGAGCCAATGGTCCTTTAAAACATTTTTCACGATATTGTGTCTAAGGACAACATTATTTGCGTGAAAAGTGGAGTATATTTTTTAACATATCCTCATCATTAATATTTTAACCACATAACTTCAATTGTGAAGTAATTCGAAACATAGCAGAGTTATACTCGCTTACTGATTTAAAATCTTGCAATCTCAGATGCAACCAACCATATTGAACTTTAGGTAGAATAACAGTTTTCTGATGGTCATATCGTTCCTTTAGATTATTCCAAGAAATAAGAGGATCTTTCACCGTTAAATATTTAGATTTCAACCCCTCATGAAGGTGACGGCGAAGAAGTATAATGGCTCTGGCCTTTTTTGAGCAGATTATTCCAAAGATTTAATCATCGTACGCGGCATTGTTAAACCGGTTCACAAGGTCCTTTAGAAACCTTCTTTGAGACCAATAGCCTCGCAGAACAGGATGTCCAGCCAATATATTCATTAAACCAACAAAACAAATAACATAAATCACCATAATTTATAGCAGTCTTCTTGTAGATCATAAATCACCATAATTTATTGCACTTTAAAATCGTAATTTAAAGAATAAAAATAAAAATAGAGTACTGATATTGATTTTCCTCTCAAGAACAATAGAGATATAAATGACCAAGATAGCTCCTCATAATCTCTTTATGTCATATCTCTTTCCAAGCCATTTAAAGATATCATGTAAAACTAAAAATATGGTTAAAAATACCAACTTTAATCAATAAAATAACATAAATAAATATTGATATTTAATTATGAGAATATATGAATAAGTATACGACATAAATTTCTTACCCCATAATTAAAGCTTTCTACTTCGAGAAGCATTGGTCCGGAGTTGAGAGCAAGGGAAACCTTATCCCTATAATGTTGCACAACCCTTTGTAATGTAAGAACCAAAATTTCATTTTTCTTCTTCTAGTAAAATACTCAAAAATTTCTTGTTTCCTTTGCATTACTATTGCGAACCTAAACATGGCGAAGTCTATATTATTTATAGACGTTGCTTCTACGAGGAAAAATCAATCTGAGAGAGAAATAAATTTTAGAGAAAGTGTTAGATAATTAAGGCTGATTGATCAAATATTCAAAATATTAGAACGAAATAATAATCGAACAATATATCAAAATACACTAACCTCAATATAAGAGTGGTTAATCAATCTTTATATCGATATAAAAATAAACAAAATATACCAGAATTTCCAAGCTAAGTTGAATATTTAGTAGATGTAATCACCAATATCTTGTTAAAATCTTTTTCGGGAATTACTGACAAGAACCACGGTTATTGAGCGAGATCGTGTTGATAATGTGTTGTGAACAAAATAGATGAACAATAACAAAATAGATGAACAAGAACAAGATGAGAGACAAAGAGATAGACTTGTATTATATTCTTAAAGTAGGATTGTATACAATGCTTTCTCCAAACTCTATATTTATAGGCATAAGATGGAAACCCTAATTTTAATAGGTATTAAGCCCTAATAATAAAGTACATTAAAGTCTCATTTAATATATGGATATCCACCATAAATAAAGATATTCATACCATTTTTAGAATTTTTTAATTTTTTAGATTTTTTTTCTGTTTTATATATTTTAAAAAATTAAAATTTAAAATTCTCTAGAAACGACAAGTGACATTATAATGTTATTGCGAAACATGCCATTTTTTAAAATAATGTTAAAGTTAACGATTAATGTTTGGCCAAATTAATTTTTTTCTTGAGTTTGAGAGCCTAATTAGGTGCAAAATTTTTTAAAGGTTTAATTAATTTTTTATAATTTTTTAATTAAATAAAAAAATATTACACTCCAATTAATGAATCTCATTGTCTTTACCAAAATTTAAACATTCCTTGACAACAATAATTTTAATAAAAAAATTCAATTTGGGTGAAGACAACTCAGACCCCTCTAGAGAATTTAGCCATGGTTTACCCTAACAAAAATGAAAGACAAACGTAACGAGGTCGTTTCGATGGCTTATGGAGTATATGTTGGTGGAGTGGGTTTGGGTAAAGAAGTGGCGACTGAGACGAAACAGGAGAGCAGAGGAACATAAGATTGTCGAAGAAGGGGATGGCGGTGAGAGTCAGAGCAGTGGAAACGCTACCAAAGCTGATGAGAAGGCTGAGAAAAGACTCGGCCTCTTCAACGGTGACCCAAAGTCCAGTCTTGCCGTCCCTCAGACGCGCTTTCTCTCTCTACGATCAGATCAATCTCATCGATAATGTCCCCGATGACCAGCTCCGTTTCCAACGGTTTCCCCTCTTTTCTCCATCGCTCACCTCCTTTTTGTTTCATTCTTCTCTAACACTGCCCTTGATTTTTCTTAAATCTTTCTGAATCGCCAGATATACGGAAACAGGATTCACCGTCAACGGTGTCAACTATGAAGGCAGCTTGCTTTGCGTGGGAAATTTGGTCACTTCTTGGGGCCCTCGTAATTTTTCCGAAATTACTCCGCAAAGGTATTTCCTTCCTTTATTCTAATTTCATTTCAATTGGATTCAATGCTTTTCTGCTGCTGTGATTTCTTAGTGCAATGTATTCATTATGCATAAGTTTTGGGTGGCTTGGCAACCTAATATTTCTCCCCTCCCCTATCTAACAATGAAATTTTGCAACTTTAGGGCTTTCCCCCAATCTCACATTTCGTATTTGTTCTACTTTTTTTGCAGCTTATCCGTCTTTCAAATCATTCGACCTATTCCAGGTGAGACTTCAAACAATGTATACAAAGAACATATTTGATTTGATGGCTGATAAATGGTATCAATGATGCATCCCCCTTGGTCAATCATCTTGTGGACCTAATTAAGGTTTTATGGCGTTTGGAGTTTAGGTCGTTCCCTTGGATTTTAAAAGTAGCACTTGTAATGGAAAGATTCATGCGCATGGCCTTTAGCCCCTTTTTTAGCACAGACAATCACGGTTAAAATGGCAGATGTTTAACCCATGATATCGATAAGTTGTGGTTTCTCTGTGTGTTTGTTTCTGGGGGTATTATGGGCATTTCACTGCAGCATTTTGCTTGTTTTTAGCATTTCAGTAGTAGCACCTGCTGTTATACCTGGAGAACCAGAAAAAGCAGAGAACTATTTTCGAATGCAGTTAGAAATAGAATTAAGGTTGTTTGTTCTTGTGCTTCTGTTTTTTTCTTTTCTTCTAGTTTTGTTCTCACGGAGCATTCTTTCTTGTTTTATTTTAGAAATCTTGATTCTTGGCTGTGGAAAGAACATTGAACCAGTAAATCCTGAACTCAGGCGCTTCATCCGTTCAACTGGCATGAAATTGGAATCCTTAGACTCGGTATTACTATCCTCATTTCTGTTGGAGTACTGTAGTTAATACCTAAAGTTGACAACTTAGTTTTGGCATTTTATGGCTATATTTTGCTTGAATGTCACTAATTTCCCAAATGACAGAGGCGGACCTTCTCTCCCCTCATCAATCTATTTCTTACTGCATGCTTGAGGTTGAAGGCTTCTCATTTGTTTATGTGTTTTCTGAAGAACCTAATTAAATTACTACCCTAAACTTTAGAGCATCAAATTAAAGCCTTATCATGTGAGAGAAGGTTAAAAGGCTGTTCTCTTCTCATAATTTTGTCCAAGCCTTAGAGATTGATTTGTAGCACCAGTTTTTTAGTCATTTCTCTGGTTGTTGCAACGTGGCTAATTAAAGAGCTCTTTTTCATTCATCTATTTGGAATTGACATACATATTTATGCTTGTTTGATTTCTCTTCTAAAAGCATCTAGCTATATTTCTCTTGATTATGCATGTGCAGAAATGCTGTTTGTTATTGATGCAAGTGATTTAATACATGTTTATAGTTGATGCTTGAAACTATTAAGGACTAATAGGAACCAACTTTGACCACAACCTTGAGGCTCAGAATTTGTTCTCTTGTCGCAGAGAAATGCTGCATCTACTTACAACATACTGAACGAGGAAGGTAGAATTGTGGCTGCTGCGCTGCTCCCATATGGAGTTTCTTCATAAACCTTGGTACTCCCAATTTTAATGAGTCAGGGTTTTGATTTTGTCAGATGAGGAATTATTAGATGTTTGTGCTTATCTTGATATAGCTGTGAAATAAATAAGTGGTTACCGCTCCATGATTAATTGATCTGTTTTTATTTTGTGCTTAGGATTTTCTTTCTGTTGTCCCCTCAAATTTCGGGGAAGGTAGAGGATTTGAACCTCGTCCTGATGGGCTTTGAATAAAATGTAATTGCTCATGGTTTGTGACATTCTAAAACTGTAGCCATTTCGAGTTTTGTGTATCTGAGCTGAAAGGAGTAGCAGCATTGCGGTGCATGTCCTTGATTGATCATATGTTAACGGTAGTTATTTATACACGGAGGTCATACGGAGTTGAAGAAGTGTGTGTAGTGCTATTATACGAGACGAACTGTGTCATTGCCCACTTTCTTTGATCCTCGAAATGGAAGAATTTGACAGTTGACCATGTTAGCGAGGGGAATCGAAAGCAACTCATGAACTTGGACCGGACATTTAACATTACGACACTAAGCATAAACTGAACAGAAAAGAAACATACACATCCTTCTCATACTAGTACATAATAAATTTCCTAAATTAAAGTACCTTAAATAAAAAGAAAAAGGCTCATTTTGTTAAAAAGTTAAACTTTTTAGCTTTCTATGGATATGAATGAGAAGTTTTTCAACATTTTAATATAGGGATCACAATGGGTCGGTTTTTTTCTGACCTGAGATTTTGAATCTCCAATTCGATTTCCAAATTTAATATATTTTATTCCAATTTGACCTGATCTAACATAGTAGAAGCATAATTTAATCTCAAAATTTTAACAAAAATATTAAATTTACTATATATATAAAAAAATATATAAGTATGAATATATCAGGCTGGGAAATTTTTACTATAAACTCGAATTCAACCCGTCCCGAATCTAATTTTTTTAAAAGAAAAATTACCTTATTGGATTGGGTCGAGCCCGACAAGGCTGAGCAATTTTGACTATATTTTATCAATGGAATCACCTTTTGTTATTTATGGAAAATTTTGAAGAAAATAAATTATATTTAACATATCAAACATTTGAATCATATAACGATTTTGATGATGCTTGTTGGATTTTATCCATGGAGGACCAAAAGAAAACAATAATCTACCTTGGTGACAAGGGTGGTTCAAAGGTTTAAGGGGTACTATGCAATTTATTTAAATGAGCCCTAAATTTATAATAGGAAAAAATATATAATTTTTTCAAATAAAGTTCTCTTAATATAAAAAATATTAGATTACTCTCTTGATCAACATAAAAATAGCTGACAAACATCTAAAAGTCTAATATTTTCATTTAAAAAGTGATTTTCTTCTTGTATATTTTGAAGCAATATCATCTGCAACGCTTTCAATATCAACTCCTTCCAAAAGATCAGTCTCGATTGTCATCAAAACAAGTTTATTTAGTCTTTCTTGTGACATAGTTGTCCGTAAGTTTAACTTCACAAACTTCAATTTTGAAAAGTTTCGTTCTGCAGAAGCAACAATAATAGGAACAAACAATAAAACTCTATATGCAATTGTCTCATTTGGGAAGTAATCAAAACGTTCTAAAAATTTTAATAAATTCAGGGTTCTTATTTCTTTCTTTTGGGTAAAATCTCTCTAAGTAATTTCAGCTCAACAAATAATTCATTTTCATCAACATCAGATATTTCATCTTTCCTAAGAGCATTTTCAAAATTATTATAACAAGGTTTGAGATTAACGTTGTCTAATAAATGTAATTTATCATAATGAAACAAGAAGCCAAAAAAATCTCATATAATTGATATTGTTCAAACCTCTTACCAAAGAAATAATAGCTTGATCGACAATATACAAGAAGTATTGAATCTAAATGATTCCTCTGAAGATATTAATGTTTCCTTACCATCAATCCATGCCCATGACACTTGAAAATTCATTATCTCTATAACTTTTGAAGAGGAAATAAGCCCCTTTATCTCATCTATAACAACATCAATCAACATGTCTTTTGAATGTAAATATTTGCTAACTAAATCCACACCAAACAAAATTTCATATCAACTGATTGTAGGCAACAAAAATTTGAAAACTACTAAGCTCGTTTATTGCCAAGGATTTAGGTCCACTTTGTATTTTAAGATCATTATTTGTATGAGCTACTTAAAGTAAGACTTTTCTTATCTCAACAATTTGAAATCTTATTGTCTTAATGCTTTCAGCACAACTTTCCATCGTGTGATCGACAATGGTTTAAGAGTTAAATTCTTCACATTTTCTCTCAATATATGTCACCTCTTTGTAGAATTAGAAAGGCTTAATAGGCAAATAGGAGCCTAAACTATGTCTTTTTTCCAGTTAGGTGCCCAAACTATTTTTTGGGCCAAATAGGTGCATAATGTTTCATTATGTGACCCATTTAAGGTTCTCCGTTGATTCTCACCGTTAAAGAACATGTGTCATCTCCTAAAAATTCCAAAATTATATTAAAAATAAATAAAATTAATAAAACAGAATAAAAATATATCCTGAAATTTTCAAATATTCCCAAAACAGTCCCTAAACCCCCAAATCCAACCACTTCTGCCGATATTGGCCGCGTTGCCAATGATAGAATAAAGCACCATCCCCTCTCGAGCAACCCACACGTCGTTCGTCATCTGCCCTGCCGTTGTTCGTCGTGAATCGTTCGAATGAACCATTCGATAATTTTGGCGTTTCATGGTCGTGATGATCCGAAGACCGATGTGTTGAGCAGCAATGTGACAATCGGCGACAAAATCTATAACCCCCTCTACCTGGCCTAAACACCTAACTGAATCAAGTGAGCTACATTAGGTTTGCTGAAACAAACTCGAAATGATTAACTAAACTTAGGTCCATTTTTTTTTATTTTATCTTGTCTAGATGTAACATTATGTTCTATGGTGTGCATGCTAGCTGCGAGTGAAATCTCAACTGAATCAGGCGTCGAATTGACATCCAATTGCGCATATTTGCAATTTATGGACCAAATTGCAAATCTGGAAAGTTACGAGGACTTGGTTAAAATTTGAGTTACCAATCCTCAATTAGTCAGATTACATGCTTTCTTGCTAAATTTCAGCTCAAAACAATCATTCAAAAACATACGATTGCATTTACGAATATCAGGGACCAAAATATAATGTTTCAAAACATTTTTAACTTTGCAAAAATATCCTCGCAAAAGGTTTCGAAACCTCTCTTTAAGGTCTCGAAACTTTTATTCCAGTAGCAAAAGTTGGCCTCCTGGTTTCGGAACCTTGAGGCTGGTTTCGATACCAACTTTAAAAGGTTTTGAAACATGTTCATATGGTTTCGAAACTTACCTGTAAATTTGCAGATAATACATATTCGAGACACTTTAGACTATTTCTAAACAAACCCAAATCAGCCCCAAACACTCTAACTCACAAAACAACATATTTGAAATATCATACAAGCATCATACCCACTAAAGACATTCCAAAGATCACTAGGATATAGAAGCATAGACATCATGGCAACAAAGGTAATCAACAAGGTAAACCTATAAGCATGCTTCCTAGTCAACGTGCAAAACGTAAATCCACATCAAAATCAAGCATATAAAACCTCGTACAACTTCACAACAACATTATAAACTTGCACATAACATGAGTTTAGCAAATAACCATCTCAAACAACAATGAACCTCATTGTCTTTATTACTACTAGTCTAGTTCAAAAACCATACTTTCAAATAGTTCAAGTCCTTGGATTCCCCTTCACTTGCTTGCTGCCTCCAACCATTAATTCTCTGCATTGATGGACAAAGAGAGCATAAGCACACTAGGCTTAGTGAGGAGTGCTCAAAACAAAACACCATCAATGCATTTAAAACTAGTTTCCAACTCACAATGAATTCTTCATTTAAAACATCTTTCAAAACATCATTCCTTACAAATCATGCACTTAACATTTCTAAAAATATGCATATTAAACTATATGTAACATGTATCATGGATCAACAGCAAAATCTCATTTGTAAACCATCGTTTTAAGCTTTCTCATGCATAACAACTCATATGCAAAGCTTAAAGAGTAAATATGTATAAACCAACATTATACAACATAATCTATCAACATGATACATTATCAATTATATTGGCTTTCAAGTGATCATAAAACCAAGTTATACTTTACAAAATATTACATCGGATACACATATTCAACAAGTGTCCTCTCAACATTTCATACAATCTCAACCAGAATTAAGGTACATTCACAACCGGGTACCATCACAACCCAATCATCGGTTAGATGTATAATCCACTAACGGGAGTCTTCGGTACCATATAACCCTCAACCGTTAGGGTACTCGCGGTGAAGTATTAGGTACACATAAATTCTTCAACACTCGAGACGACTTATTATAGTGCACTATCAATCCTATGGCCAGCCAACTATATCTGATAATATTTTAAACCACATTACTTGCCAATATAATTCATTATTAACCATGTACCTCACTGTTTTTATATGCAACATGCAAAACCATTTCCAAATGCATTAAACCATGCATTTACAAGTATTCCTCATACTTATATGGACCATTTTCCCAATGCACCCATCATCAATATATGATCAAAAATTAGTATAAAACATACTCAAAACATGCTTAAACAGTAGGTACCATGTAATTAAAAAACAAGTGCGTAAAATCAACTTCGCCAAAACACAACCGAGGGAGAAATCTCATCATACTTATTTCCAAGCTTAAACCATCGTTTCAAGCTTAATTTAAACTCCCAAAACAACTTTTAAACTATTTAAAATCTGAATTCCACTTTCTCACTTATCGAATACGCAAAACTTCGTTCACCGATGCGAACTACTCCTCTAAAGCTTCTGAAACGGTGCCACAAGCTTGAGGATTAACTTTCCCTGATTTAACCACATAAAAATAGAGGATTCAATACATCTAAATGCATTCAAAAACTCGGCAACATTAATCCACAACAACTCTAATCAAAACCCCTCCACAACAACCGAAATCAACATCAAACACCTTCCAAACTTAACCCAGCCAAAACCTAAAGGTTTAATCCATCAATTAACTTCAATAAACATCCAAAAACAACCTAACATCATCCTTATACCTCCAGCATTCATAAAACATCCATAACTCACCAAAAACACCACACTAACAACCTAAGAAGTTAGAGATTCATTTAGTTTCAAGATTCCAATGTTAAAACAAACTTATTAACATTATAAAACATCAAAATTATGATTAGAACCAATCAAGAACTCAGCAAAATAGATCCAAAACGAAAATCACTTAACCTCGTCAATTAAACCTTGATTTAACCAATTTTCCATAATTAAATTATTAAAACTCATTAGAAAACATTAAATAATGATAAAATACTTGAGAATTTCAGTAAATAACCATTCATTAGAGGAGAAGAACGAACCTTACCTCTAATGAGTGAATTTCCTCTCAATTGGATGTTTTACACTTGAAAAACAAAGGAAAACAATGAGATTTTGGGAAACAAGATTGAAGAATCCATTAGAAATCAAGAATTTAAGAAATCAAGAACTTTACCTCAAATCTTTGATGCAAAAGAGAGTGTTTGACTGAAGAAACTTTGAGAGAAAAGTTTTAGAGAAAATAGTTATGTCAAAAGTGGTTTTAGGAAAATAACTACCTTTCTTTAATTAAATCCCCTTTAATTCACTAATTAAAACCCATTTAAAATAATCTAAATTGAGAAAAAAAATCAAATTAAAAAATTTGGTAAATTAGTTCCTTAAAGATTCTAAAATTTGAACCATTTTCAAAATAGTCACTAAAACATTTTTTCACTCTTTACATTTTGGCCACTAGCCAAAATGTCAAAATTTCAAATTCCACTTTTCAAAATTGACTTTACCAAAAATATTCATATATAGAATAATGATTTTAGGATATTTTTTCTATATATTTTTTCACACAAAAAATATTTATTCCAATTTTATCCCGAATCCAACTCGAATCTCTAATCCCGGTCTACCAGACCGTCTAATCAACCAAGAAACTCCTAGGCCAAAAACTGGGGCATTACAAAATCGGCCCAAATCAGGATTAAGGTTTTGGGAGTTAGGAATTTTAGAATTTGGGGCTATTTTGTGAAATCTGGAAAAGTTAGAGATTTTCTGAAAATTAAGTAATTTTATTTATTTTTAATATAATTTTGGAATTTTTAGGAGATGACACGTGTTCTTTAACGGTGGGAATTAACAAAGAACCTTAAATGGGTCATAGAATGAAACGTTATTTGGCCCAAAAAATAGTTTGGGCACCTAACTAGAAAAAATACATAGTTTAAGAACTTATTTGACAGTTAAGCCAATTAGCAAATAAGGTATAAATGTGTTGGAATATTCAAAAAAAAAAGTTTCACTTTTATTGAAGTGTTTGCAATGCTACACAAAATTAAGTTAAGACTATGACAACTACATAGATTATAAAAAGCTATAGGGTTCAAGTCAAAGTCTTTTTGCACGTCTTGATTTTTTCCTTTCATGTTAGATAATTATCATACCCTTGTCACCATATATATATATATATACCGACAAACATCTTATCTATCTTATTAATTCCCAAAACACCTAATGCCATTAAATAAGATTTGCTCCTATTTTTTTTTGAAAATGATTATATATAAAGCAATAATAATTTATTTTAGTCCTTGTTTCGGCCCTATATGCGGTCGCACATGTTTGACATGTCCAAAATCACCATGGATACAACTGACGTATTTGGTGATTTCTGCCAAAGTTTGAGGTTTGGTGATGGAGACTATATAATGTCAAGGAATGGTTTTTTTGGTTTGGGACTTGATTTGAAAAACATATGTTCAAAATTTTAAGAGTTTTTTTTTTAAAATAACTTTAACGTGTCACATCAATATTTTTTAAGGATAAACCGACGATAATAATTTTAATAAAAGTGGATTAAAAATTCAGTAATTTTGTTACAAATTTTAAAAGTTTGTTGACTAAAATAAAAATATTTTAAAAATTAGTGACTATTTATATAGTTTACAAAACTAAAAGTCATCAAAATTTATAAAATTAGCACGTAAACTACCCTATAAGATACAATAAATGTGGATTAAGCAGAAGAGAATACTATTATCAGCGTTTGCCGAGTTCCAATGCGTTTGGAATTGAATGGGGTAAATTGAATGGTAGCCTTTCTCATGTTGCTTGGTTCAAATGAAATCCCCTCCCAAAATCAAAACAAATATCTAACTACTGGTCAAGCTAGAACACCCACACCGACTGCTTCAAACTCAACCCCGAATCAACACTTTATACACGAATTATTATGTTCTACTATGGGAAGAAGATGACGATGAGCATTTCAAATTGAAACCCTAACCCTAAGACGATTTGAACCAAGAAAAATTAATAAAAGGGTGATTGAATGGCGTTGTCTCTGCTCGGCCTCTGTTCTTCTAATCCACTACTCTCCTCCGCTACTCTCCTCAACACCCACCCTCGCCTCCCTCTCCGGCACCGCTTCGTGAGTTCCCTTTTTCTCTCGATTTAGATTTTTTGCTATTTGTTTTCCCGTATTTTTCTGATAAAATCCGAGTTTCCCTTTCTTCTAGAGATGTAATGTGGTCGAGCCGTTGAAGTTCGACAATGGAAAGCCTTACTTTCCTCTCCTCACCACTGACCCTGCATTCCCAACCTTCTTGTCCCCAAATTCCCATTTCCAAAGCGATGCCAACAAAAACGACACGAGGCTACGTATATTTTCTGGCACTGCTAACCCTGCTCTTGCCCAGGTTTTAGATTCAACTCAAAACACGTTTTTTTTTTCTTTCAGATTGTTTAGATTATATATCTAATAAGTATCTAGATATACAGGAATTTGAGTTGTGTAATTGCTATTTCTATATTGGATAGGAAATTGCGTGCTATATGGGTCTGGAGCTTGGGAAAATCAAGATAAAGCGTTTTGCTGATGGTGAGATTTATGTTCAGTTGCAAGAGAGTGTGAGAGGTTGCGACGTGTACCTGGTCCAACCTACCTGTCCCCCTGCCAATGAGAATCTTATGGAGCTTCTCATTATGATTGATGCTTGTCGGAGGGCTTCTGCTAAGAACATTACTGCTGTCATTCCCTATTTTGGCGAGGGCCGACAGAAAGGTAACTCAACTACGACCAACTAAATTATGCTATTTTTTAGCTTTTCTTCAACACGGCTCCACTATGGAATGCTTGATCAAATGGAATCCAGTTCCAAATTTCTAGATGAATTATTAATTAGGATTCTCTTCGTTTTGGTTTTAAACTGTAAAATTCTAAACCCTTTCTTACTGTTCTAAACAATAGCATGGAGTCTAATTATGTTTGATACATATTATATCCAAAAAACGCTATTTGAATTGAAATACAAAATCAATTTTGTTGAATTATTTCCTTGAGGTTTGCTCTTCAAGTAAAACATGATGCCTTTTTTAAGATTCAACCATTTCGCAGAATCCAATTGAAAGTAAGAAAGAAATATTATGAAATTTTAGATGTCCTATAAATGAAGAAGGCACAGCTTGAGATGATAGCTTTACACTGCATATGCATTCTTCACTGAACACATAATACTGCTTGATTGGTTATTTTTATCCACTGTTCTTCCAGACTCAGGGGCGCGAATCTATTGCTGCCAAACTTGTGGCAAATTTGATTACGGAAGCAGGTGCAAATCGTGTTCTTGCTTGTGATCTTCATTCAGGGCAATCCATGGGTTACTTTGATATCCCAGTAGATCATGTTTATGGGCAGGTAATTTTTGCACATGCTATCTGTTCAGCTTTTATGTTCTATCTTTAGAGGTGCTAATCAATATTAGGCACAAGTATTTAGCAGAAGTAATTTATGATTCAAGAATCTACACTTCAGTACTTATGAAAAGCCTAAATGTAATCTTTCTATGAGGAGTTTCTTTTATATTTGTATCCTGTTTTTCTTGTTAGCTTGTGAAATTTTATTGCAAAAGCTTTAGCTACTCTTGTATCAGATCTTGACTCTGGCCTGTTCTACGTCAGCAACATGTTCTGTATGGAGTTTTTGCTCACTGCAAATATTTTTCTCTGCAATTCCAGCCTGTGATTCTTGATTATCTTGCTAGCAAGACAATATGTTCTGATGATTTGGTGGTAGTCTCTCCTGATGTTGGTGGTGTTGCTAGAGCACGTGCTTTTGCCAAAAAATTATCTGATGCACCTCTTGCTATTGTTGATAAACGGCGTCATGGGCATAATGTTGCAGAGGTGAGATCTAATTTATCAGGGTTGTCTTAAACATAATCTCAATAGTTTAACGTTTTAAATCATGTAATGTAGCGGCAGTGTGACTTGTATGTATATGGAAAAATTTTGGAAGTTGATTAAACAATCTTTAGTCCAATATTTGCTTCTATTTTCAAGTCTCTTTCTTGATTATACATTTTGTGTTGTAAAGTAATATGGTGCTATTTTGAAATTGAACTCAAAATTAACAAACAAATATGATCTTATAGGTCATGAATTTGATAGGTGATGTGAAAGGAAAGGTTGCAGTGATGGTGGATGACATGATTGACACTGCTGGTATCTTCTCTTTATCTCTTGGGAAAAATGTGATTTCGGATGATGTTTCTTTGTGCGACCGTATCCTAAAAATCAAAAAAATCAGAACTATTAGCCTTGCTGTATATTATTTCTGCTTTATCAGCATTAACCTGAGAATACTAGTTGCTTAGTCTTCATCAGATGTTAATTATCGAATTGTTGTCTGTACAGGAACAATCGCCAAAGGTGCAGCTCTTTTACATCAAGAGGGGGCCCGGGAAGTGTATGCGTGTAGTACGCATGCTGTTTTTAGGTATGTGGTGCTTGGCTGTTCTTTATCAGTGTTTAAATCTTGTTGGCAGAAGTTGCTTCCTTATATACTCTTAAAAGTTTGAATTTTTAATACTCTAGGAGCAGCTTTAGAAGGCTTGTTCCCTTCAAAACTAGGGGTGAGTATTTGATCGAGTCGAGTAAAGAAACTTCGAGATAGTTGAGTTTATGAGTTCTATTTTATCATTCAAACTTTATTTGAATTTTTTTTAGTCGAGTCAAATTGTTCAAATTTCTGCACAAATTTAACATGGTCTCCTAACTCCGACTATTTTACCTAGTTTTACAAGGGTCCCTGGAGCCTAGGCGCAAGGCGCAAAGCGCAAAGCGAAGGCGCACGCCTTTAGTAGGCGAGGCACACTATCAAAATATTTGACTTCTATAAAAATTTTACTTCAAATATTTTTCTATTTCTGTAACAACTTCTATAAAAATTAAAATTCTAGGTTTGTTTATAGCAGTTACTCATAAGAAGTTTTCGGGAGAACTAGTTATAGGTTTGTTTCATTTCATACATGGAGTACAAATAATGCACAAGAAGATTAATACTAACGTAGCACATGCTACAGCTTTGTCCTCTAGTCCCGTCGGACCAAAATCAAGGGATTAACTAATCCCCATACATCTATAAAAGCTGGGTGGCTCCTTGAATAGCCCTAAACCCAAGGATAAAACTTGTTATATTCCTTGAATAACCCAATACACATGCCCGTCTTGATTAAAATAAAATTTTAATATTTACATCAATTTTTAATTTTCTTTTATCTTAATTACTTTTATTTTTTACATAGTTACATTTAAAAATAAAATATAATCAATTAATGAAGTTATTAAACTTAAGTAGTAATCTTAAGATTTATATTTTCATATAAATATGTATACATAATTACGATATGTTTGAAAACAGAGGGGAAGAGATGAAAAAAAAGTGTAGGAAGAGATGGGAAACGAAAATAGAGGAGACGGGATTGAAAATTAAAAATAAAACAGAGGAGAAAGAGATTGGAAATGGTAAAAAACAGAGATGAGAAGGAGATTGAAAACAGAGAGGAGAAGGGGAGAAGCAAAGATTGAAAATGAAAAAAAATGAAGGAAATGAGAACGGCATACCTGGGATGGTTCTTGTAGTCTCTCCAACTTAGGATTTTTGTCCAATTCAAATGAAATCAGGTGATGTTGCTGAGTTAGGTCTAACTCACGTGATTTTTTTTTTATTTCTTAGGGGTTTCACGTGATTTCTTCTTCTTCCCCAAGTCACGGTTTCTTTTTCTTCCCTAAGGCAAATAAAGTGTCTGCGCCTGGTTAAAATCGTGTCTCCCTGCGCCTGGTTAAAATCGCGCGCCTCCATGCGTCTCCCTGAGCCTTGTGTGCCTCGCTCCACCTGGGAGGGTGGAAGTGTTTTTTTCTGTGCCTGTAAGCGCCCTGCGCCTTAGGTGCGCTCTTTAAAACTAAGCTATTATGAATGTCATGTCTTGGTATAAAAACACTAACATTGTAATAAACCATAATTTAACCTATAAATTACAACATTCTAGTTTTATTTGAGTAATCTTGGTGAAGTTTTGCTAGTTGTTTTAGTTATATCCAGTGAAAACTTTGGGGATTGGAAAGGATCATACAATCATTTCATTATTGATGGACTAAATTGACGAAGAAATAATTTGCGAAGAGTTGCAATGGGAAGACTAAATTGACTAAAATGAAAAGTTGAGACTAAATTGCAAAAAAAGAACAAATGGTGTCAAAAGAGTAATCAAAATTACGTATCTATTCTGCAGTGATAGAGGAACATTTGGTTTAAATTTGGTCATGCAAAGTTGAGGGTCTGAATTGCAAAATGGACTTAAAAAATGGACTCAATATTACTCATGGTTTTAAAACACGAGTAATCAAGGAACAAATTGCAAAACAAGGAAATTTGTTTTTTCAAATTGGTAAAATTCAAATTTGACTCAAATTCAAAAACTGACCCGCTAATTCAACTTGACTCAAATAACTTGTAATTTAAAAAAAAGTCTTTTTATCGAGTTTTTCTCACCCCTATTTAAAACCATTAAGTTTTAGTATTTATTAATGAATTGTGCTTGAGATGCTATTTAGGCAATGGTGGCATAATTTGTGTTACTAACCCTTTTTGTTTGTATGTTTGATAAAAAAAGAAAAAAAAGGGAAAATTGCTATATCCTATCATATTTGTAAATGTTCATATTAATTCATTTGCCTGCTTTCACAGTCCTCCTGCAATAAAGAGGTTGTCAAGTGGTCTTTTCCAAGAAGTAATCATAACAAACACCATCCCAGTGTTGGAGCAGAACTATTTTCCTCAGTTGACAGTCCTCTCCGTGGCAAACCTTCTGGGAGAGACCATATGGCGTGTTCACGACGACTGCTCTGTAAGTAGAACCTTTCAGTTTAATCTATCTATAGTTAATCTTGAATGGTCCTGCTTTGCTGCCTCGTGGACAATAGGCTGGCCCACATAAATATCTGAAAGGTATATTAGAGGAATTCCCAGAAAGTTATGCCATTTCAGTTTAGTGGATTTCATGGAAATGCATTTTGTTGTTGCAATGTTATGTTCTAAGTTCTATTCAAGATATTCTAATCTGATTTAATCCGAGTGTTGAGAGTTGACTGATGTTGAAATATTTATGATTGGCAGGGAGGGTTTGAACCCTATTCAACCTTGGGCATTGATTGATTTCTTAACTTCATATGGCAATTTGGTTTTATGGAATTGCACGGGAATCTGACTGCAAATCTTATCAGGGAGTGTTGCAGTTCGTAGGTAGGTAGCCTTATTTTTATTCACACAAGTTGGAATGAATGAAATGCAGCAATCGAATGCTATTATTATTATTATTATTATTATTATTATTATTATTATTATTATTATTCTTGGATAATTTGTTTGTATATGGTTGTATTTTGGTTTTAAATAAAAAATGTAATGTAATATCGAGTGTTAATAAAAGTAAATGAGTTTTGTTTTAATCAATTTAAATCCTAGCATAGCCAAAAGAGCAGTCTGGGACAACATCCAATCACCACCTGGGTTATAAACTTGCTATGGGAATCTCATCAGACTTGAGTGCATATGCGCGTTTCCTTCCCCCAGTTCTTCCTCCTCCATACCTAACTATCTGAATCATCACTCTGTTCACGATGAAGCAGCTGATCAGCTGCAGTCCGTGAATCGCGATCACCTTCAATTGGATGCTTGGTGTATTGGATGCCATCATCATCATCTCGCTTCATGAAATGGAAGCCCATTATATACCTGCATTCTCCAGTTCCAAGGCAACGAGAGTAGTAGGTGAGGCCACTGCCCCCTCAAGTCTTGCACCCTAAACAAGTTCATCGGAGCTGCTGGGTGCACCATTACCCTACCACCACCTGAGATGCAGTTTTTATAATATATGCTATATCTATCTATTGATACCTCACCATATTGGCCATTCTCTTTTGGGAAGCATCTCTACATGAACATGGTTTGTCCTTCCTACAGTAAACATTACAACAAATCACAACAGAGAAAGCATATGATAATCGAAGCAACAGAGCTAGTTAAAAAGAACAAAACGGAAAGCAAACCATCAATTTCACCCAGCCAAAAAATTTGTAAAATTTATAGTTTTAAATGTTTTGTAGATCGTTAGATGGGTAAAATGGATGGTTGAGATTAACTTATTATTATTTTTTCAAGTGACAATCTTCATATAAGCCATTGTTCATCTCAACCATCTATATATATATATATATATACACTTGGAATGGAGTTTGGAGATAAACCCTAATCAACTTTGTAGGAGAGGAGAAGGACAAGGAGAGAGAGAGAGACCTCTTCCATAACAATAATGGCAATCCACTCTCCCGCTCCCCTTGCAGACAACGCATGGTGGATCAGGCTTCTTCATTCTCTTTCGCCTAACATTTGACTGCAAAAATACCACAAGAGAATCAACCAACGGACCCTCCAACTTCACCTTTCCTTTGCTTAATTTACACAAGCATAATTTCAGCTTTGATGGCACAAACAACATGCTTTAAACATAAGTTGGAAGAAACAAACATCCGTTGCCAAACCAAAGTTAATTAATAATCATTTATTTAATTTTCAAACCTCAACAACTACGTGATGAGGGTTTGAACTTTGCACAAGAAGATTACAGAGAACATGAACATAAACATTAAATTAAATTAAAACATAGGAACAAGAACAGCAATAATTGATAGTCGCAAAGCCAGATTCTTATTTGGCAGCAGAAAACGAAATTTAAATTAGGTGTGGTTGTATTTCTTCCACAGAATTGGAGAAATGAAAGACGGTGAATAAAAAGAAAAATGACCTCAGTTCTGACGACCCAAGTGGGTTTAGGGAGTAAAATAGGAACAGCACCGTTGGGTTTCCGACTATCCAATCGGAGGCCGATGAGCAGGTTCGCCATTGATGCCGCAGCCATGGATATTCAAGTCAGATTTTTTTATTAGCTTCCTTCTTCCGCTGGCACTCGAACTCGCAGCAGAAGGATATAACTAACCTTTTATTTAGTAGGAGTACTTGTTTTTATTTACGAAATACGTCCTTCTAATATATATATATATATATGATAATATTCAATGTACACGCATTGAAAATAAAAAATTTCACAAGCGCCTTAATTTTAATGTTTAGAGATTTCGTTTAGAATTTAGGTTTATGGGTTATAGTTAGAATTTAAGGTTTAGAGGTTAGAGTTCTAGTTTGTGTTAGAAATTAGAGTTTAAGTTTATAGTAAGTAATATGGTTCAGAATTTAGGTTTTAGCCTATATATCCTAAATTCTAACTACAACTCTTAAATTCTAAACCCTAACCCTAAACCTTTAATCCTAAGTTGCATCCATAAATCAAAAAATAAGACACTTGTTATGAATATCTTTATTTATGGAGGATATTCATATGTTAAATGAAACTTTAATGTACTTTATTATTAGGGTTTAATACCCATTGAAATTAGGGTTTCCATCTTATGCCTATAAATATAGAGTTTGGAGAAAGCATTGTACACAACCCTACTTTGAGAATATAATACAAGTCTCTCTCTTTGTCTCCCATCTTGTTCTTGTTCATTTATTTTGTTCTTGTTCTGTACTTTATTCACAACACGTTATCAGCACGATCTCGCTCAATAACCGTGATTCTTATCGGTAATTCTTGAAAAAGATTTCAACAAGATATTGGTGATTACATTTGCTATATATTCAACTTAGCTTGGAAATTCTACAGCAACGTCTATAAATAATCTAGACTTTGCTATGTTCGGGTTCGCAATAGTAATGGAAAGGAAACAAGAAATTTTGGAGTATTTTACTAGAAGAAGAAAAAGAAAATTTTGCTTCTTACATTGCAAGGGATTGTGCGACATTATGGGGATAAGGCTTCCCTTGCTCTCAACTCTGGACCAATGCTTCTCGAAGTAGAAGGCTTTAATTATGGGGTAAAAAAATTATGTCGTATACTTATTAATCTATCCTCATAATTAAAGACCAATATTTATATATGTTATTTTATTGATTAAAGATGGTATTTTTATCTATATTTTGAATTTTACATGATATCTTTAAATGGCTTGGAAAGAGATATGACATAAAGAGATTATGAGGAGCTGTCTTGGTAATTTATATCTCCATTGTCCTCGAGAGGCAAATCAATATCGGTAAACTCTATTTTTATTTTTATTCTTTAAATTACGATTCTAAAGTCCAATAAATTATAGTGATTTATTATCTACAAGAAGACTATTATAAATTATGGTGATTTATGTTCTCTGTTCTGTTGGTTTAATCCAAGTATATTGGCTGGACATCTCGTTCTGCAAGGCTATTGGTCTTAAAGAAGGTTTTTAAAGGACCTTGTGAACTGGTTTAACAATGCCGCATACGAGGATTAAATCTTTGGAATAATCTGCTCAAAATAAGGCCAGAGCCATTATACTTCTCCGTCGTTACCTCCATGAGGGATTAAAATTTGAATATTTAACGGTGAAAGATCCTCTTATTCCTTGAAATAATCTAAAGGAACGATATGACCATCAGAAAACTATTATTGTACCTAAAGCTCAATATGGTTGGTTGCATATGAGATTGCAAGATTTTAAATCAGTAAGCGAGTATAACTCTGCTATGTTTCAAATTACTTTACAGTTGAAGTTATGTGGTCAAAATAGTACTGATGAGGATATGTTAGAAAAAAAACATACTCTACTTTTCATGCAAATAATGTTGTCCTCAGACACAATATTGTGAAAAATGTTTTAAAGGCCCACTGGCTCCACTCCATTCCCTGAAGTGAATGTGAGATTTTATAATGGAAAAAAATAAATGCCACATTAGTAGTTGTAGTCATGGTCAAGGCTATGGACATAGACATTATGGTCATTTTGAGAATAAGTATACCCACCACAAGTGGAATAATAAAGATGACAATAGTACAAAATATCATTCCAAGAAAGAGGAATCTACGTGTCATAGATGTGGCAACTTAAATCATTGGCTTTGTATTTTTCGAACGCCGAAGCATTATGGACCTTTATCCACAATCATGAATGATAAAGTAAAAAAATATAAACAAATTTTGTTTATGGCGAAAATAATTATGGCATTCTTGGTCCAACTCAATTAGATATTGTTGATTTCCTCATAACCATTGAAAGGAATAATTCGCCATTTATTTTATTTCTCTCTAAAGGGAATAATTGATCTTTTATTTATTTTGTTTTATGTTAATTTGTTTTATTTATTATTTATTTATGTTAATTTACTTTATGTTAATTTGTTTTACATATTATTTATTTACGCTTTATGTTAATTTATCCTTTGAAGAATATGATTACTTCCAGAATAAAATATGCAATGAATTATGGTGATTTATGCTTAGTAGACAGTGCAAGTACTCATACTATACTTAAGCATAAAAACTATTTTTCCATTTAAATGTAAGGGGAAAATGTGAGTACTATATCTCAAAGTACTAAAATATCAATGCTCCAAAAGAGTAATAAGTTCTTGTGACATTATCTTTGATAGATAATTGATTTGATATGTGTTATATTTAATATTTTTCATTCTTTGAAGTAAATGGTACAAAACATATATTTTTCATTCCCCGAAGCGAATGGAACAAAGCACATATTGAAATGTGCATAATTATACATATTTTCCCATTTAAAATGTAAGGGAATAATGCGAGTACTATATCCGAAAGTACTAATGTGTTATACTCGCCAAATCGTAAAGAGACTTATTGAATTTTAAAGATATTCACAGGAATGAATATCATATTGTGACTATTAGTCAAGGGGATGCTGACTATCTCCATATTACGAGTATAAACCAAGGCAATAAGAAAGTCTTGACAAAATTACATGCACTGTCATCCGGATTGTACTACATAAGAATTAGTACAAATTGAAGCTCATGCTATTGTAAACCAAAAGTTTACTAATAGCTTTATTATTTGGCATGACCAGTTAGGTCATCCCGGTTCAATTGTGGTGTGAAAAGCTATTGATACTTCATGTGGTTATTCATTGAAGAATTGATAGATTCTCCAAAGTAATGTTTTTCATGTGATGCTTGCTCTTAAGGCAAATTGATTATTCAACCATCACCAGCTAAGATAAATTATGAATATCTTAATTTTCTAGAACAAATACAGGGTGATATATGTGGGCCCATACACCCTTCTTATAGATTATCTAGATATTTTACGGTTTTAATCGATGCATCGACTAGATGATCATATGTATCCTTGTTATCAAACCGTAACTTGGCGTTTGCGAGGTTACTTGCTTAGTTGATAAAGTTACGAGCACATTTTTCAGATTACCTTGTACAGACAATTCATCTTGATAATGCTGGTGACATGTCATTTTACATGCAACATCATTAATTTGTATCAAGCCAATAAATTATCATAAGCTCCCCCTATTAAAAATGGTTTTTGGTCAGGAACCAAATATTTCCCATCTTAGAATTTTTGGGTGTGCGATATATGTTCTAATTGCTCCACCACAACACACAAAGATAAGTCCTCAAAAGAGGTTGGGAATATATGTCGGATTTGAATTTTCCTTGATAATTAAATATCTTGAGCTTCTTATAGTAAATTTATTTACAGTTTGATTTGCTGACTATCATTTTAATGAGTTAGTTTTCCCAACATTAGAGGGAGAAAATAAATAGTTGGAAAAAGAAATAAGTTGGAATGAATTATCATTATCTCAGTTTGATCCACGTACTTAACAATGTGAACTATAAGTTCAAAGGATAATTCATTTAGCAAATCAATTGCCAGATAATTTTGCTGACCCTAAAAGAGTGACTAAGTCACATATACCAGCTATGAATGCTCCGATTAAATTTGATGTCCTGGAAGGACAAACTCTAGTTGCTAATAAGTCTAACTTACGCTTGTAGTGTGGTAGACAAGTAGGTTCCAAAGATAAAATTCCTCGAAAAAGAAAAGGAGCTATATCTTGTGATGGTCCTATTGAGGAAACAACGAATTATGAAATATCTCGATAAGAGATTAAAAGGTCTCCAGAAGAGACAGTAGACATGACTCAGGTACCTGATAATGATGAGATCTCAATAAACTATGTCATGTCTCGTAACAAGTGGAACCGAAATCAAATCGACGTTGATAATACATTTACATGAAACATAGCCATAGAGATTTTGATGTGGAACATGAACCATTGTTAATTGGACATGTAAACAAAGAAATGATTGGCCAAAATAGAAAGAGGCAATTGAGGCGAAACTAAAATCTCTTTCGAGAGAGAAATATTTGTGAGATATAAATGGGTTTTTTTTGTGAGAAAAAGAAATAAAAAAGGAAAATCATGAGATATAAGCTCATTTGGTTGCACAAGGATTCTCACAAAGACATGAAATCGATTATGAGGAAACATATTCCTCGGTGGTGGATGCAACTTGTAACATGCCCCACCCGGCCTGGTCAGGAACCGGGTCAGAGAATGCTATCGGTGAATAGAACGGTGATCAGTGCGATAAAATTTCAATATACAAAGTTGTCATGCAATCGGTAATATACTTTTCAATGTTACTAGGTGAAGGCTTAGCTCAACTTATCCATAGTGAACCAGCAATTCATCAATTAGGGCCAATTTGTAACTTTAACAAGTTTAGGGACTAAATTGTAAATTTGATAATTTAGGGGGTCCCTTAAGGTAATTAGCTATGCAATATTGAATTCAATACTATAACAGTGATCTTATAGATTTTCAAGTCATTTTGATAACCTTTACCTAACTGATTAGACCATGCGATATTCAGTGACCATTTTGTAAACATTGTAAAACTGTGTTCATCGACTTTTAACAGAATTAACTACCACTGTATCGATACGCCTTGGGTTGTATCCAAAGTCCACCCATACACTGAGCTCATAAATTCTATGGCATGCCAATTGTATCTAAAGTCCTTTCGAATCCAAGGTCCGGTGACAATATCAATAGTTCATGTTCAATGTCAATAGCCATGTTCAATGTTCTTATCGATAAACAATGTTCCGGTGTCCATGTTCAATGACAATATCAATAACATTGACAATGTCCAAGGATTTCAATAACAATAACAAGGGTCGATACTTCATGTACTATGTTTTGATGACAATAACGATGTTGACATCAATGATCAATGACAATAGCTATATCAATGCTCTATATCGATATCCTATACTTCTATGATTCAATAATGATGGCGATGGTAATGGCAACAACAACATTCAATGACAACAACAATATTTATATCTGATGTTCAGTAATGATGACGATGACATTAACAATGCTCGATGCGATAACTTACCAATACTTACCGCAATATCCGATAAGTGGTTCGATGCAAAAACCCTTAACAACAAGGTTAACAATAGCAATTTCGATAACAATGGAATCGGGGAAGGTACCTAGCCTAATCCTAAGACTCCGATTACACTCACCTTGATAATCAGAAGCTTTTACGGCTCTCGGATGACAACCCTTTTGTTCCTAGTCTTTGGTGAGGTCGATGGATGCTCCTTGTCGATTCCTTGAACTAGGAAATCCATAGGATCATATTAGAATATCACGTCCGTAAATTCACTCAAACTACGACGTGCGGCCTTGGGTGCTTTCTGGTCAGTTTAGCAACCAAGTAAGCCTAAACTGATCTAATATAGAATGCTTGGATCGTTGCAGAAACAAAAAGAACAAAGAAAGGAAATGGATAGCAAAGAAAAACGAGGGAAATGAGTGAATGTTCAACGTATTACTCAAATTAGAAGTGATAAAATGAGGTAAGGGTAAGCCTCTATTTATACTTGAAGCCCTCTACATCCAACGGCTAAGATGAAAGTAAATCAACGGACAAGAGTAAAGCTGTACAATTATATCTCTTGATCCTAGCTATTTGGATCAAACTTGCCAAAAATAAGGGATTACAACAGATATGGAAATATTCAAGAGGATAAGGCTTGTTGTCTTGTGATACTTGCCATATATGATGGCTCTTCAACCCCAAGTGATGGGCTAGCTCAGATGGGTGCTGGCAAGCCCAAAATGGCTTAGAGGGCCTCCTCAACTGCCTGGTGTGCGCTGGGCTCAGACCCTAGGGTGCGGGCCGTGACGATCTCCCCTACTGGTTCTAGCGACTCCCTCGTCGCCTGACTGGTATGGTAGTGCTCCACTTGGTTCTTGAATTGCCAAAGGGCCTCGGCTGGTAGTTTTGCCGTCAAATGACTCTTTCTGCTTGGATCTCTTGAACCTCGTTCTCATAGGAGACCTTCACTCTGACTGGCACTCAGTGTGACTTGCCTCGATCTGGATCTGACTTATCTTGATGGTATGGCTTGAGTTGATTGACATGGAACACTGGATGAGTTTGGATGATTGATGGCAACTCCAATCTGTAGGCCATGGTGCCTACTCGCTTCACAACTTCGAATGGACCCTCGTATCTTCGCACAAGACCCTTGTGCATGTTCTTGTCACGAAAGATCCCGGTGATTTTGGCAAGGACTTGATCACCCACTTGGAAGTTCACGTCCCTACGCTTTCGATCTGCCCACTTCTTGGTCCGCTTCCATGCCTTGTGTAAACAAGCTCAGGCTAAGTCATGATTCTCTTGCCACTCCTTGGTAAACTTGTGTGCTGCTGGATTAGGCCCCTCATACTTGGTAGCAACCGTGTTGGGTGTAAGCGGTTGTTGCCCCATCACGATCTCAAACGGACTTTGGTTGGTTGCCTTGCTCCTTTGCAAGTTGTAGGAAAACTGGGCCACATCTAACATCTTCGGCCAGTCGCGTTGTGTGGCAGTCACATAGTGCCTCAAATAGATCTCCAACAAAGCATTCACTTGCTCGGTTTTCCCGTCGGTCTGTGGGTGGAAACTAGTTGAGAAGTTCAAACTTGATCCCAAGAGCTTGAACAACTCGGTCCAAAACTTCACTGTGAACCACGAGTCTCGGTCATTAATGATTGTCTTTGGCACTCCTCAAAGCTTCACCACGTGCTTGAGGAAAAGACGGGCTGTCTCCTCTACTGGGCATGCCTTAGTCGCTGGAATAAACGTCCCATACTTCGAAAACCTGTCAACAACAACTATAATAGTAGACAGGCCATCAGTGCTAGGCAAACCGACAATAAAGTCCATGGAAAGACTCTTCCATGGTCGCTAGGGAATGGGCAATGGATGCAACAGTCCCGCTGGTTTCTTCATCTCCACCTTGTCCTGTTGGCACACAAGACAAGTCCTCACATAGGCTTCAACATCCTCGCCCATGTGTGGCCCGTAGTAGTGCTCGCTGATTAGTGCCATGGTCTGATTCATCCCTGGATATCTGGCCCACTTAGAGTCATGACACTCATTCATGAGCTCCTTGCGCAATTCTTCAAACGGAGGCACATAGAGGCAGTGTCCTTTGGAATAAAGCAAGTCCCCCTCGAGCCAAAACCTTCTGGTTTTCCCTTCTTTGTCATACTCGATCAACATTTTGGCCGTTGGGTCATGTGACAACCCCTCCTTGATGCGCTCCAACAACTGTCTCTTCGGCAAGCTAACAAACTCCATGTTGTACCTTCGGCTTAAGGCATCGGCAAAGAAATTCACTTTCCCTGGCTTGTATTCCATGGAAAAATCAAACTCTGCAAGGAATTATTACCAACGAGCCTGCTTGGGAGACAATTTCTTCTGGGTTAGAAAATAGCTATTGGTAACATTATCGGTGAATACCATAAACCTCGACCCAAGTATGTGGTGATGCCAAGTACGCAAGCAATGCACTACTGCTTTCATCTCCTTCTCATGGACCGTGTATCTCCTCTCGATCTCATTAAGCTTCTAACTCTCATATGCAATCGGATGCCCTTCTTGCATCAGGCCCCACCAATGGCAACGTCGGATGCATCGGTGTAAATCTCGAAAGGCTTGGTGTGATTCGACAAAACCAACACTGGCTCACTCGCCATGGCCTTCTTCAGTCCCTCAAAGGCTTCTTGACACTCGGTGCTCCAATCCCACCCTTTGTCCTTCTTCAATAGCTCGGTCAATGGTGTGGCGATCTTGGAGTAACCCTTGACAAACTTTCGATAGTAATTGGCTAGCCCCAGGAAGGATCTCAACTCTGTCACCTTGGTTGGCGGCTCCCAATCTGAGATGGTTTGAACTTTGGCCCCATCCATTCAGATGTTTCCACCTCCAACTATGTGGCCTAGAAAAGGGACCTCCATCTGAGCAAACAAGCACTTCTCCTCTTTGACATAGAGCTTGTTTTCCCGCAAGACCTCGAACACCTGCCTCAAGTGTTCCACATACTCCCCAAGACTCTTGCTATAGATGACAATATCATCAAGGTAAACTACAATGAACTGATCAAGGAGGGGTTGTAGTACCTTATTCATCAGGGTGCAGAAGGTGGCGGGAGCATTCATGAGGCTGAATGGCATCATAAGAAATTCATACAAACTATAGCGTGTTACACAAGCTATCTTCGACTCGTCTCCTTTTGTAATCCTCACTTGCCAATATCCGGACCGTAAATCCAACTTGGTGAACCATCTCGCACCACCAAGCTGATCGAACAAGTCTGCTATGAGCGGGATCAGATACTTGTTCTTCACAGTGAGCTTGTTCAAAGCCCGATAGTTGATGCAATTTAAAGAGTCCCATCATGTTTCTTCTGAAAGAGCACCAGAGCACCATAGGGTTCCTTTGATGGTCGGATATAGCTTGCATCGAGGAGTTCATTCAATTGTCTGCGTAACTCCTCTAGTTCTGGCGGAGCCATTTGGTAAGGGGCTCTAGCGGGTGGCTCTACATTCGGCACAAGCTCAATCTTGTGATCGACCTCCCTCTTCAGTGAAAGATCCTTAGGCAACTCGGCATGCATCACGTCATAGAATTCTACCAAAACTTGTCCCACTTTTGCTGGAACATCCTCGGTCATGGTGGGCTCATTGGTCACCAACGTTGCTAGGTGGGTTGACTCCTCCTTGCGAACTCCCTTGCTGAATTGGATGGCTGAAAGCATCTTGACCCCAACTCCAGCTACTCGGTTTACCGGAACAATGCATTGGCCTATTCAATCAAGTCTGCACAAGCAATCGGCAAATGGAACGGGAAACACATTAATCTTGTCAAGGAAACTAAGCCCAATGACAAAGTCAAAATCATCAAGTGGAATTATCTTGATGTTTTCCTTACCAGACCAGCCCTCAATCTCGAGTTTGACTCCTTTTTATACTCCTACAATCGGAGCCTCCTTGGTATTCACGGTCTTGATGAACCCACTTACCTTCTCAACATGAAGGTCAAGTTTATTTGCGGCCTGTTCGGACATGAACAACTCTGAGGCACCGGTGCCCACTAGCGCACTCAACTTTTGGCCTGCAATGGTGATGTCGACAAACATCAACCTTTTTTTCTTGGAACCCTTCTTGACCTCCATGTAACTGAGGATAGAGCCAAGCTTGAGGGTCTCCTCTTGATCTTGCTTTTCTTGGATGGCAGCAACTTTCTGTCTATATGGGCAATTGCTTTTGTAGTGTGGTCCTCCATACTTAAAACATCTGAGATTCCCGTCCCCTCTCTTATTCTGGTTCTATGGTTGGTTGGCTATATAATTGGCGTTGGATTGCTTATCGAAATTGTTCTTTGGTTTGTCTCCCCCACCATTGCCTCCATTACCACGTAACTTTGGCTTTGATTTGGTTGACTCATTTCTGCTGGCACTATGCTCCTTCAATGATTCTGCAATCGCCATGGCTTTGGAGAGTTCCTTCACGTCTCTCCGTTCTAGCTCGGTGTTCACCCATGGCTTTAGTCCATCCATGAACTGAAAAAGAGCATCCTTCTCGGATAAGTCTGGGATATGAAGTTGAAGCTTGCTGAACTCTCGAACATAGTCTCGAAGGGTCCCGACATGCTTAAGAGCTCTAAGCTTCGATTTTGCCTCCTTCTCAACATTACCTGGCTAAAATTGCTCCTTCAATTTTGCTTGGAACTCAGCCATGTTCCAACAGCGGTGCCCTCACGCTGCTCATCCGAGCACCTACATCACCACCACAACAGAGCGGTATTAGATAAATAAATTGAAGCAGTTGTTACCTTTTTAGTATCCTCCACGATACCCATTGCCTTGAAATACTGCTCAAGTCCCCACATGAAGTTCTCCACTTCCTGAGCAGATCTGGTCCCCTTGAACGGCTTGCGCTTCAGGGCGTCGATCCTGGGCTTGAGCACAGTTGCTTCAGCCATCATGCCATTCAACATGGAATTCTTGTAGAGAAGTAGCTCGGCACTGAGCTTCTTCACCTATTTCATCATCTCTTCCTTCACAGCTTCAATGGCAGCTTTGATGGAGAGATCTTGGTTGTTCAACGACTCATACAGGTTCTTGAGATTCTCGTTAACCTCCTTCATGATGTCTTCCTTCATGGAATCCATCTTCTCGAAGCGCTCATCGGCTTCCTCATGGGCCCCTTGAAGCTCGACAATCGACTCTTCAAGCCTGACGACCCTCTTATCCAAAGTAGCAACAATGTCCCTTGAACTCTCTCACTTCTTCCCGACAGCTACAGCACGAGTCTCACGGTCAGTTGCTGGGACCTCACTGGTGTTTTGTGGTGCCATTTCTCTCGACAAAATTGGCTCTGATACCAACTGTCACGTCCGTATATTCACTCAAACTAGGACGTGTGGCCTTGGGTGCTTTCTAGATGGTTTAGTAACCAAGTAAGCCTAAATTGATCTAAGCTAGAATGCTTGGATCGTCGCAAAAATGAAAAGAACAAAGAGAGGAAATGGCTAGCAAAGAAAACCGAGGGAAATGAGTGAATGCTCAATGTATTACTCAAATAAGAAGTGATAAAATGAGGTGGGGGCGAGCCTCTATTTATACTTGAAGCCCCCTACATCCAACGGCTAAGATGAAAGTAAATCAATGGACAAGAGTAAAGCTGTACAATTATATCCCTTGATCCTAGCTATTTGGATCAAACTTGCCAAAGATAAGGGATTACAACAGATATGGAAATATTCAAGAGGATAAGGCTTGTTGTCTTGTGATACTTGCCATATCTGATGGCTCTTCAACCCCAAGTAATGGGCTAGCTCAGATGGGTGATGGCAAGCCCAAAATGGCGTGGAAGGTCTCCTCAGCTGTCTGGTGTGCGCTAAAAGCCATTAGCTACAAAATTTCCATGGATAGACAAAACCCTAACTTGTGTTTAAGCTTGATTCATCCATGGGTTTCATTGATTGTTTAAGGATTACAGCTTACTAGATCGATAGCAATGATTTGATAACAATAAATCAAAGAAAAGAAAAGCTTGAAATCAAGCTCCAATGGAGGTGCTTGCTTAGGTGAAGAAGATGATAGAGGGAGGTGCTTGCTTCTCAACTCTCGGGTAAGTTTTTCATTCCCTTTGTCTATTTTAGCTATTCATGTGTGTTAAGGGGATTAGCTTTCCTTCACATGAAGGAATTGATTCCGATTATCCCACGTAGGGAAATTTTAATTGAGGAGGGGCTAATCGCAAGATTAGTCCCCCAACTCTCAATGATCTATAGTTCTACCCCCAAACTTTCAATTTCTATAATTTAGCCACTAAAAGATTTTCAATACTTTCAATAATGTCCTTGGGCAATAATTTGACTCGATTGGAGTCCAACATTGATATATTTGACCTTGCGGTCAAAGTTAATACAATATTTAGACCTTTTCGATGTAGGGTTTCCGATTGCCGGAACCCAATTCTGACTAGGTGAGATTTCAGGGTGTTACAACTCTCCCCCTTAAAAAAAATTTGTCCTCGAATTTTACCTGGATTGAAGAGATGAGGATATTGCTTTCGCATTGTTTCCTCCAACTCCCATGTTGCTTCCTTAGCAGTATGGACATTCCAAAGCACTTTAACCAATGGAATAGTCTTGTTGCAAAGTCTCTTGACTTCCCTTGCAAGAATCTGAACTGGTTCTTCTTCATTGGACAAGTTAGGTTGAATTTCCATAGATTTAGGCTCAACAAGGTGCGAAGGATCTGAACGATACTTTCGAAGCATGGATACATGAAACAGGTCATGGATTTTACTCAACTCCGATGGCAACAATGATCGATTGGCCACTGGGCCTATTCTTTCAATAGCCTCGAAGGGTCCAATGAATCGGGGACTCAATTTCCCTTTCTTACCAAACCTTAGAACTTTCTTCCATGGTGAAACTTTGAGGAAAGCTTTCTCACCAATTTCATATTGAATATCCCTACGCTTAAGATCAACATAGGCCTTCTGTAGGTCAAAGGCTGCTTTCAAACAGTTGTGGATGATGGTAACCTTCACTTCAGTTTCCCGATGTAAATCAGGGCCCAACATTTTGCCTTCACCGAGCTCAGACTAGCATAAGGGAGTTCAACAACACCTTCCATACAATGCCTCATACGGTGCCATCTTGATAGAAGCTTGGTAGCTATTGTTGTAGGAAAATTCGATGAGGGGTAGGGATTTCTCCCATCATCTGCCAAAATCAATAATACATGCTCGTAGCATGTCCTCCAAGATCTGTATTACCATTTCTGTTTGGCCATCAGACTGAGGGTGAAAGACGGTACTAAGATTAACTCTGGTGCCTAGGGCTCATTGTAAGGACCTCCAAAATTGAGAAGCAAATCGTGGATCTTGATCAAAGATAATCGATTGAGGCACCCCATGTAGTCGGATAACTTCCTTAATATACAAGTCAGCTAGCTTGAGAAGACCGTAGTCCATTTGAACCGGCAAGAAATATGCTGACTTGGTTAAATGATTCATGATGACTTAAATGTCATCGTGTTTAGCAGGAGTTAAAGGTAGACCACTAACAAAGTCCATGGTGATCTTCTCCCACTTCTATTGTGGTAGATCAATAGATTGCAATAATCCGGCAGGAACACATGTTCAGCTTTAACACGCTGACACGTAAGGCACTTGGATACAAACTCAACTATGGCCTGTTTCATGCCTGACCACCAATAAAGCTCCCGCAGGTCCTTGTACATCTTCACCAACCCCAGGTGAATAGAGAAGGAGCTCAAATGAGCTTCCTTGAGGATATCAATGCAAAGAGATTCATCATTAGGTACACAGACCTGGTCACGAAAGCATAAGAGCCCTTCAGAATTTACTTTGAAATTGGAGTTATCTTGCAACTTGGAAATGATAGTTTGGAGCTTAGAATCTTGTTTTTGCAATGCTTGAATTCTCGATATAATGGTAGACTGAACTTGAAGTTTAGCTACAAGGCAGCAATGCTTTCTAAGACGAAAGTGAACATTGATGGCTTGAGGAGCTCCAACACAAGGACTTGCAATGAGTCAATGTACGAATCAACTCATTAAACTCAATGTTCAACAACAATACTTACCAGGCAGATGTTTGCGGCTGAGTGCATCAGCTACAACATTGGCATTGCCCAGATGGTAGTCAATGACGAGATCATAATTCTTGAGGAGTTCCATCCATCTCCGTTGTTGAAGATTCAACTCCTTTTAGGTTAAGAGATATTTGAGACTTTTGTGATTGGTAAAGAGGTAACATTTCTCTCCATAGAGATAATGTCTCCAAAATTTTCAATGCAAAGACAACTACAACCAACTCTAGATCATGAGTGGGACAATTTATTTCGTGTGGCTTGAGCTGTCTCGATGCATATGCAATGACCTTGCCTTCTTGCATAAATACACATCCTAACCCGAGATGCGATGCATCGCTGTAAACTGTGTAGTCCTTTCCTGACTCAAGTTGGATTAGAATTGGTGCACGAGTCAAAACTTGTTTCAATTGATCGAATCTCTTTTATTGATCCGCAGTCCAAACGAACGGAGCTTCATTTCTCAATAACTTAGACAAATGAGATGCTATCATAGAGAATCCCTTGACAAATCTCCTATAATAGCCAGCAAGACCAAGGAAACTTCTTACGTCGTCAATGTTCTTCGGTGGATGCCAATCAAGAATAGCTTGAATCTTCTTCAAGTCTACTTGGATACCTGAAGCCGACACAACGTGCCCAAGGAAGGCAAATTTAGTAAGCCAAAACTCACACTTTGAGAACTTGGCAAATAACTGCTTCCCACGAAGGGTTTGAAGCACAATATGGAGATGATCACGTTGTTCCGCTATATTCTTGGAATAGATTAGAATGTCATCTATGAATAACACTACGAATTTATCGAGATAGGGTCTAAAAACCTGATTCATCAAGTCCATAAAAGTAGCTGGTGCATTGGTTAGCCCAAATGGCATCACCAAGAATTCTTAGTGACCATATCTCGTACGAAAAATAGTTTTTGGCACGTCACATTCTTTAACTCTCATTTGATAATAGCCAGACCTTAAGTCGATCTTGGAAACACAGTAGCATCCTTGAGTTGATTGAATAGGTCATCAATATTTGGCAATGGATATTTGTTCTTAATGTTCACCTTGTTCAACTGCCAGTAATCGATACATAGTCTCATGGAACCATCTTTTTTCTTTACAAAGAGAACCAGAGCTCCCTAAGGCGAGGAACTCGGTTGAATGAAGCCTTTATCAAGCAAATCTTGAATATGGGATTTCAACTCTTTTAACTCAACGACCGCTATTCGATAGGGTGCAATGGATATTGGAGCAGTTCCAGGTTGCACGTCGATGCCAAATTCAACCTCATGGGTTGGGGGTAAACCTGGGAGTTCATCATAGAAGACATCAGGAAATTCACACACCGCATTAACATCTGATAGCTATGGCCCATTGTTAGCGTCTATTGTCAAAGCATACAAGGAAGGATTTCTTGAACTCATCAGCACAATGCTCTCCTTGCCAAGGCCTCGAAGATACAATTTTCTTTTACTACAATCCAACCATGCTTGATGCTCGCTAAGCCAATCTAGACCCAGTATAACATCAAACTCGTGGATCGGTAGGGCCAATAGGTTGGTTACAAAAGGAATCCCTTGAATCACTAAAGGGCAATTCTTACACACAAGGCTCATGATGACACAAACACCCAGTGGATTAGTTACAAAGATTCTCGATGCTATAGGTTCACTAGTCATTTCATGCTTCTTGACCAATTTAGTGCTTATAAAGGAATGTGTAGAGCCAGGGTCAATCAATGCATATAAAGAATAAAAGTACAGTTCAATGATACCTGCAGTGACATCAGGCTCATCTTCCTCCTCCCTGCTCCTCACATGATACATATGAGCATGAGTCTTAGATTCTTGCTTACTCAGTGTCTTTCTAGAGCCACTAGGTCTCCCTGTAGCTCTTAACGAACCTTGCCTTAACCCCTTACCTCGAAAGGACTGGGTAAGGGTTGCATTACTTGCCAGTGTAGCCATAGACTTGGTTGCACCAAGAGGACAGTCACGGATAAAATGACCATGTTCACCACAATAGAAACACGCTCTATTCTACTTGCGGCACTAGCCCGTTGGGTGTAGTTTCTGCAGTAGTTGCAAAATAGATTCTGTAAACTTCGATTGGAGCCTCCCGTGCTCTCTACTGAGATAGTCTTAGTAAAAATTACATTACAGTCTAAGGTTTCTCAATGTTCCTAGATCGGGAAGACTGTGAGTACATGTTCTGCTTGGGACCTTGGTGTTTATTCTTCTTGTTCCACTTGGGAGGCCAAGAATCATCTCTGAACCTCTTCTCTGTCTTGCTAGATCCACATGATCTCTGAGCCCTCTAAGCAGCTTCGGTGACCTTAACTCGGTTTACGAGGTCTTAGAAGGCGGTGATGCCCAAAGCAGTAAATATAGGGCGTAACTCATCATTAAGCCCAACAATGAACATCCTGTATTTTTCTTCTTCCTTCTTGATGTACTCTGCACCATATCGGCAGTACTTGCAGAAATCATGGATGTACTGCTTGATAGGTCGACCGCCTTGCTTTAAATGAAGGAAGATACTAAGCCTCTCTACAAGGTAGTATTCACTAACATATTTCTTTCGAAATTCTTGAAGGAAGAACTCTCAAGTGACAGTTCTTTAGGGACGGTGAGAATAGTGGTCTCCCACCACTGAAGTGCTTCATCAGCTAACAATGCAAGGGCACACTCCAGCTTGTGTTCATCAGAATAATGCAATTGATTTGTTCAAAATTCTCAACCTGTTGTCCAGCCAGTACTCGACAATCTCAGGATTGTCATCATCCTGACTGGTAAAAGTGTATGCTCGAAGCAAGGTCATCTTGTCAATAGGGGCTCGAGCATATTGGAAAACTGGTTGGGTTGGATGCACCACCCTCTCGGTCCTTATAGAAGCCATGAATTGCTTGAACATGTCAGCCATGTTCCGATAACACTTTGCCTGTGCATTAGGCAGCTCCGGCCTGACATTCTGATAGGGTGGATTAGGCACATTCGGGGGATCTCCTCCTCTTACCTCCTCACCATGTGTCGAGGAACCGGTAGCGAGCTCGTCTATGTGAGCTTCATTGGTTCCAGATATATCTATAACATAAAGTGATCGGATTAGTCAACAAGTCACAATATACTCAATATATAACTCCTAGGTGGCAAAGTAACACAATAACAATACAATAGGATTTGGTTTAGTCCTAGAATCGACTAAACTCTAGCTCTGTACCACAAATATAACATCCCCCACCCGGCCTGGTCGGGAACCGGGTCGAAGAATGCTACCGGTAAATCAATATACAGATTTGTCATGCAATCGATAATATACTTTTAACGTTACTAGGTGAATGCTTAGCTCAACTTATCCATAGTGAACCAGCAATTCATCAATTAGGGCTAATTTGTAACTTTAACAAGTTTTAGGGACTAAATTATAAATTTAATAATTTAGGGGTCCCTTGAGGTAATCAGCTATGAAATATCAAAATTCAATACTATAACAGTGATCTTATAGATTTTCAAATTATTCCGATAACCTTTACCTAACCGATTAGACCATGCGATATTCAGTGACCATTTTGTAAACATTGTAAAACTGTGTTCATCGACTTTTAACAGAATTAACTACCACTGTATTGATACGCCTTGGGTTGTATCGGTACGGGTGTACATGGGTTTGAGCCCCAAGTGGGATATGTCCAAACTTGTATCAATACGGTTGGGGTCATATCGGTACTGCATTCAAGGGTAATAACCCAAGTCCCAGCAAATCAATAACTCATATCGGTACAACTTGACCTGTATCGATACAGGTTGACCAATGTTTACTTTGACCATGACCCGTTTTGATACGCTTTGAGGCCATATCGATGCAATTAATTTTACAAACCTCATTGCCAAGGTCTGTATCGATACGCCTAGACCCATATCGATCCCTTATGATGAACTTGCACTTTTCCCAGGCCAAATATGCAAGGCCGTATCGATACAGTTTGACCTGTATCAATACGCCTTGCACTGTAATGTCAATTTTTATCTAGTTTTTAATCCGTTCGACCTAGCAAACAATGTCCAAATGCAATGAAACTTTACCAACCATATTCCAATGCTATAATCTACTTGTGTGCAAAATTTTAGGGCCATTTGAACCCATTCACTAGGTTTTTACCTTTTGTGCCAAGTTTGCATTTTTAGCCATATTTCCACTATGTCAAAAGGTCATTTAGGGTCTTAGGCACTTTCACAAACCATGCTTAATATATACATATAAAAAAGGTCACAAAAGACTAATTCGACTACTTTGCCACCATTCTAGGAGTTCATAGGGACAAAACACATTACTTGCAACTTGAGGTGACTTGTCGACAATGTCAAAACTTTCGATCTTCAAGACAAAATCCTTAACCTGAAATGTATGAAATGAAATGCATTAGGCATACTTTGCCTGGTGAGGTAGTCACAAATAAACACTATATCAATTAAATGCATTCCAATTCGTATCTTGACAATAACAACGCAATAGATCAATAGAAGCAATATAATGAACATGTTCAATGGCAATAGTTTTCATAATCAACAATAACCCTTGGATTGATTTGGGATAGTGGATACACGAATTCCTATGCCTTGCCAAATCAATAAGTGGTCTAGTCCCTCTACCTCGCCAATATGACCAATAACATAATACATCCCTCCGCCTCGCTAAATCATTATAGGCCGTAGCCCAAGGACCGTAGTCCACCCGTACAATGAGCTCATGAATTCTATGGCATGCCAATTGTATCCAAAGTCCTTTTGAATCCAAGGTTCGGTGACAATATCAATAGTTCATGTTCAATGTCAATAGCCATGTTCAATGTTCTTATCAATAAACAATGTTCCGGTGTCCATGTTCAATGACAATATCAATAACAATGTCCAAGGATTTAAATAACAATAACAAGGGTCGGTGCTTCATGTTCTATGTTTCAATGACAATAACGATGTTGGCATCAATGATCAATGACAATAACTATATCAATGGCTATATCAATGCTCTATATCAATATCCTATACTTCCATGATTGTATAATGAAGGTGATGGTAATGGCGACAACAACACTCAATGACAACAACAATATTTATATCCGATGTTCAATAACGATGACATTGACAATGCTCGATGCTTGATGCGGTAGCTTACCAATACTTACTACAATATCCGATAAGTGGTTTGATGCAATAACCCTTAACAACGAGGTTAGCAATAGCAATTTCAATAATAATAAAATCGGGGAAGGAACCTAGCCTAATCCTGAGACTCTAACTATACTCACCTCGATAATCCGAAGCTTTTACGGCTCTCGAATGACAACCCATTTGTACCTAATCTTTGGCGAGGTCGATGGATGCTCCTTGTCGATTTCTTGAACTAGGAAATCAATAGGATCATATTAGAATCATCAATACGATATCGTATACAATATAACGATATCAAAATCAATATCTAAACACTAAAATCCATTAGCTACAAAATTTCCATGGATAGACAAAACCTTAACTTGTATTATGCTTGATTCATCCATGGGTTTCATTGATTGTTTAAGGATTATAGCTTACCTGATCGATAGCAATGATTCGATAACAATAAATCAAAGAAAATACAAGCTTGAAATCAAGCTCCAATGGGGGTGCTTGCTTAGGTGAAGAAGATGATAGAGGGAGGTGCTTGCTTCTCAACTCTCGGGGTAAGTTTTTCAATCCCTTTGACTATTTTAGCTATTCATGTGTTTTAAGGGGATTAGCTTTCCTTCACATTAAGGAATTGATTCCGATTATCCCATGTAGGGAAATTTTAATTGAGGAGAGGCTAATCGCAAGATTAGTCCCCCAACTCTCAATGATCTATAGTTCTACCCCAAACTTTCAATTTCTATAATTTAGCCACTGAAAGATTTTCAATACTTTCAATAAGGTCCTTGGGCAATAATTTGACTCGATTAGAGTCCAACATTGATATATTTGACCTTGCGGTCAAAGTCAATACAATATTTGGATCTTTTTGATGTAGGGTTTCCGATCGCTAGAACCCAATTCCGTCTAGGCCAAATTTTAGGGTGTTACACAACTACTTTTAGATTTTTATCAGTCTGGCAATAAATGAAATGAATTACTTTCCGCCTAATGAATGTTGTTACATCATATTTGTATGAGCCTCTTGATAATAACATTTACATGAAACTTCCGGAAGGATTTAGACCGCAAAAGCAGTTAATTCAAGTTCTCGAGAACACTATTCAATCAAATTGAACTTATCTATTTTAGATTAAACAATTGGGCACATATTGTATAATCGCCTCATTGAATACTTATTAGCAAAAGGCTATAAGAATGATTCAATATCCCCGAGTATTTTTATTAAGAGGTTTAGCTCTGGATTTGTCATTGTTGTTGTTATTGTTGTGTACGTTGATGATTTGAATATCGTTGAGACTCGTGAAGAGATCTCTTTAACAATGGAATCCTTATGCATCAATCGACATACATAGAAAAATGTTTAAAGAGACTTTACATGCATAACGCATATTCGTTGATCACCCTTATGGTTGCTAGGTCTCTTAATGTAAACAAAGATCCATTATGCCCAGAAAAGGGTGATGATATTCTTGGTCCAAAAGCACTATATATATATATATTAATTGATCTGGAAGCATCATATCTTAGTTGGTCCAAAAATACTATCTAAGTGCTACGAGACCATTACCTTTAGATCTTTCAAAACTCGATGCCTTTCCATATCATGTAAATAATTGTTATGCACGAGGCAAAGCCGAAATATGTGTTTGGCTAAACGTATCCTAAATAAAATGTGAATTGCTTTCACAAGATAAGATGCAAGCTATCTTGTGTAAAGATAATGCAAAATTTATATCTCAAGGTGGATACATCAAATGTGATAAAACGAAACATATTTCTTTAAAATTCCGTCCCTCGTGATCTTCAGAAGAATAATATTCAATGAATCCTTTCAAGCAGTAATTTGAAAGATATATTCAACAGTGCATAGTCTACTTCAACATTTGAAGATTATATTCAAGATTGAATTATGAAGATTCAAAGATCTTATGTGATATTTTCATGAAGGGGAGTAAATACGTGTTGCACTCTTTTCCCCTTAACCGAGGTTTTGTCTCAATGGGTTTTCCTGGTAAGGTTTTTAATGAGGCAACATGTTATGCGTATCAAATATGTGTGTACTATTTTTCCTTTCATTAAGAAAATTTTTCCCCATAAGGTTTTTTTTATCTTAGTAAGGTTTTAACGAGGCACATTATCTTCATGGATATCAAAGGGGGAGTGTTATGAATATCTTTATTTATGGAGGATATCCATATATTAAATGAGACTTTAATGTACTTTATTATTAGGGTTTAATACCCATTGAAATTAGGGTTTCTATCTTATGCCTATAAATATAGAGTTTGGAGAAAGCATTGTACACAACCCTACTTTGAGAATATAATACAAGTCTCTCTCTTTGTCTCTCATCTTGTTCTTGTTCATCTATTTTGTTCTTGCTATTTACTTTATTCACAACAACATTTATGAAAACACTTTGCATAATATAATTTCTATATATATATATATATAAAGGTAAACTACACAAATGACCACTTAACTATGAGATTAGTGTTAATTTGACCACTATACTTTTAATTTTGGCAAATATACCACTTAACTATTTAAGTGGTTTCAACGTAGCCACCAATCGTTAAACATAACGGAGAAGCCAATGTGACTGTTAAACAAAATTGATATAATTATACATTTAGTCCTCATTATTTACACATTATATTAATTTAGTCCTAAATTAAATTTAATATAATAAATTTATCATTTAGTCAAATAGTGACATGTGTCACTATCAATCCGGAAAGAAAATTTTAAACCCAACTATAGCTCCAGTGAAAATCAAACCTGTGATGTCATGGATGGAGTTCAACAAACACAACTGCTGAACCAAGGGTTATTATTTCTTATAGTTTTACAACTTTTTATTTATTTATTTAAAGTGGTGGTACAAGTTCTGTTGATATTAGTTATAATGAGGAATGTGAATCGGAAGACGGTTGCAGCTCGGAGAGGGAAAAAAATCAAAAGGCATTGAAGAATTTAATTCCAACAAATAGTAAATCTAATGATTTTGGACATGACACCAACACTCTCAAACATTTCGAAATGCGTACAAACATATAACACCAGAAAAAACAGAACATGAAAACAAATCATCAATGGAAAAAGAATGTTTTGCTGTGAAAGAATGCAATAAAAGACTCTTGAGAAGAAAACAATTATCAAAAAGATGAGATTTTTGCTGCACCAAAATAACAAACAAACCACTGAAAATCCAAAACGAAATTACTCTTCACTTTGCAGTTTGCAGAAAATAAGAAAAACAAGATCCCGGATTTGAAACTAAACAAATCTGTCATAACCAAAAATATATATGAAGTAAAACACAAATGCAAAACAAAAAGAAGAAAATCCCAGATATTTTTCTTTTAAAAAAGAAAGAAAGAAAGAACAATCTTTTACATAAAAAATGTATAGTTTTTATGTACCAGTGCTAACAGTATGGGCAGTTTCAGGAACTTCAACAGTTAACTTATATCCCCTAATTCCTCACCGTCTTCCTCGTCTTTCGATTCATGTTCCTCATTAATACTAATATCAACAGACTTTTGTAGCTCGGAGACACCACTTGTACCATCACTTTAAATAAAAAAAGTTGTAAAATTACAATGAATAATAACCCTTGGATCAGCGGTTGTGTTTAATGAACTCCATTTATGCCATCACAGGTTTAATTCTCATTGGAGTCATAGTTGGGTTTAAAATTTTCCTTTTCAACTTAATAGTGACACGTGTCACTGTTTGATTGGATAAGAAAATATTAATTATTAAAATTAAAATTAAAATTAAAAAATGGTTTCGTTGGATATATAAGGTGTTTAGGGATTAAAATTAGGAAAATATGGGTCTTTGAATTTTATTTTGAAAACTAGGCCAAAATCTACCGTGCAGGCGGAAGACTCCCTTTTTAAAATTATTTTTTTCAAAATCTTTCAAAAACGTTAATAAAAATATACTTAGGATGCCACCTAGTGGCGTCCTAACTTGCACGGTAGATTTTGACATAGTTTCTAAAATAAAATTCAAAGATTTCCATTCTCCTAAAATTACTTTTAAAGGGCAATATTCTCCTCATTACTCCTTAAAAAATACTCCTCAAATCATATGGTTACATGTGCCATTATATGACTAGAGGATAAATTTATTAAATTAAATTTAAGACCAAATTAATATAATGTATAAATAATGAGGACCAAATGTATAATTATACTAATTTTGTTTAGCAATGGCTACATTAAAATTTGAAACCACTTAAATAATTTTTTTTTGAAACAAAAAACATATACGCCGAAACTCTCACTGGATGCAAATAATGGAACAACAGTAAGATCAAAAACAAACATTATGACTATTACCCAAGTGAACCATATCCAACAAATACTAATCAAAGAGGAGTACATTTATAGGCGTCAAGAGAGCACTGAGCGGAAAACTTGTAATAAACAAAAGAAAAGAATATCCAGCTACCAACAACACTAACCGAGGAACTAGTTACGAACAATCAGAATATGTAGTTGAGAGAGATAAGAAATAACTGTGATCTCACCCAATCTTGAAGCATTGAGAACCAAGTGTGCCCGGAAAAAAACTAATCAGTGCAATAGTGGCGAAGATGATGAAATCAAAAGTCATAACCAAATCTGCGAACAGAAAGGAGAACCGGAATCGACGATTGAGGAAATACGTTCGAGATTTTTGCAGATCTGGAAAATCGATTTGCATCTGAAATTATGTTGAAATTTTGGCATCGGTTAACGAAGGAGATGGCAACGGAAGAAAGAACGAAGGCAACAAGATAGTCATCGGCGACAAACTTGGAGCAAGAGAGCAACGGAAGACTAACAACGTTAGGATCGAAGTCAACGAATGATACCATGATGAAACTCCAACATGGAGGCTAGACGGTCGATGAACGACCGGAATAAGGATAGAAACAGCCAAGGCAAACGGTTAGGGTTTTTTAGAGTTTTAAATAGTTAAGTAGTATATTTGTCAAAATTGAAAGTAGAGTGGTCAAATGGACATCAACCCTATAATTAAGTGATCATCTGTATAGTTTACCCTATATATATAATAACAGATAAGTGATGAGTGTTTAAAAGTACTATTTTATGACCCTTTTTACTCATATTATTGTTAGACTTAGGCTCATTTTAGTTGCATTATTAGGCATTCATGCATGTTTTAATGATTTCCTTCACCATCATGCTTGATTTCATAATTTGGTTGATTTTTGTGGAAAAAGGTATTGTTGGTCTGCGTTTTTGTGTGTGCGGGATCTAATTGCCCAAGCAAGTAGGAAATTGCCGAGGCAATTGACGACAAGAAGAAGGGAGTTGCCGATTTTCTTGGATTAATCCAATTAATTCGAGTTAATTACGAGGATAAATCCTAGAAGAACTGGAGATCAAAAGGAGATTAAATTCCAAGAGTTTTAGGAGGAGTTTATGGAGGAATAAAAATATAATAATAAAAGAGATTTATTTCTTTTATTCTATTTAACTCCAACTTAACTTCCTCTTCAAAAGAGACTTTGACCTAACCGCCAACTTCAATGAGGAGTGTTCGATTGGGGAGAGTTTGACTTGAGAGAGAAAGCTAGGGGTTGCTCGACATCTTTTTCTTCTTTATTCCATTCGATTCATTGCTGGGAGTTTTTCCTTTGTATATCTTTCAAACCCAACAATGAATTGATGTAAATTGGTTTGGGTTATTGTGTTTTTGTGGTTGCGAGAACGATTGGTTTTGTTTAGGTATTTGAGTTTGCAATTTTAATTCAAAGTTTGTTCATTATTGGTTCTTAATTTTGTGAGTATATTGGGAGAGGATCTCATGAATTCATCCATTTATCTAATATCGGAAGAGTTAGATTCAAGAAACGAATGAGCATGGTCTTTATTCAATCAATCAATGATGAAGATTAATTCGACTTAGGGATAAGTTGCGAATTTCAAAGGCTAAAAAGTGCGCAAGATAGGTTGTTGTCCACCCTTGGTTCACGCAGGGATGTATTATCAAGGCATGCACAATTAACACTGTTTCGAGTTAGGGATAACAAGAAACCATTGAAGAACGCTTCGCCGAACTTTGAAGGTTATCGCCTAATTGTCCAGGCAATCGCATAATTGCCCAGGCAATCCGACTGGATTCAATTGATGAGCGATTGAGCTACTCCAACACTCAATTACCATGACGGTCCATTCAACTATCACTCCACAACTCACGATAACCCGACCTACTCTCTTAAATCGATCACTCATTTCTATTTTCTTTATTTTGTTTAGTTTATTTTACTTGATATTCATCTCTATCAATCTATTTCTTTTCAACGCAGTAACTTAAGCAAAGTGGCCCAAACCAATCCCTGTGGAGACGATACTCGATACTTATCATATCAGTTTATTACTTGCGCGTGTATACTTGCACCGTTTATGTTGCATTAAAAACACGCAACAAGTTTTTGGCGCCGTTGCCAGGGATTGGCAATTGGTGTTAGTTGTTTTTGTTATTGCATTTTTTATTATTTTTACTAATTTTTCTTTTTGTTTGTTTTATTAAAAAAATTCAGGTGCGCTACAAGTTAAGGGACATCAACATGTCGAGAAATAAAAGCCAATCTATTCGAGAGTTGATGATGGAAGATAGGAATCAATCCAATCAAAAGTTTCTTACACTCACCGATGATTACCTATACCAACCGAGAAAAGCCTATACTGTGGAAGAATCGTAACGCTTGTTGTGGAGAACATCATGTGTTTGAAGATTGCCCTCACAATCCTGGTGCATATGGCTACATGGAGGACCATAGATGGAACCAACAACAAAATCCTTCGTGGTATGATCAAAAAGCTCAATTTTTTTTACCATAATAATTTTGCCGTAGCAACAGATATACCATGGCAATATAGTCCTTTCTAAGAGCATTCCAATTCCTTGAAGGAAAAGTTGCTAGCTTCCTTGGCTAGACTTGACGGATCAACTGAAGAGATTCGAGAGCTATCAAAGTCTATAGATACGAGGATAGCTCAGTGGGATGCACCCTTGAGGGATTCATAAGATCAATTGAGGAGATTCACATATGCCATGGATAACATGCCCCAACAATCAATTGCTAGGGATAATGAAATCCTAAGGGAAGATGAGAATGAGCAATTCAAGGAGAGATCCCCGATGTGTGATGATCAACTAAAACCTCCAAGTCGAGAGCCTGCCAATGAGGAAGACTGCCCGACACTTGATGAGCCTATGCAACGAATTGCCACGACAATGATTGAGGAGACTAAACAAAGAAATGTCGTGACAACATTTTGAGAGGCAAAGTAGAGTAATGCTACAACAAATTTTGAGGATTTTGATGCCCAAAATGTTACAACGTTGATACTAAAGCAGGAATCTGGAGATTGCTTGCATCCACCTTTGCCACGGCAATTGCACGACCACATGCAAGATCAAGGAGATGACAATACTTTGCTAATGGAATATGAGCAGGTGATGGTTGAACCTTTTGAATTCTTTAAAAACTCACCTCATCCATTGTAGGTATTTCTTGAGGAACCGACGCTGGTAGATTTGAAGCCATCTAAATCTCTACTGATGGAGATGTTTGAGGAGCCTAAAGAAAATGATGTTTGGATTCATGAAGCTTTTCAGAAACTTGGTTCTTCCCTTAACATTCATAGAATTTTGGCAGAAGATTGCCACAGCAATTGGCTTGAGCAGAAATTGCCACGACAACGAAGGTTATATCTAACCATGATGAATGTCGACGAGAATGAGGTAATTAAGTGGTTGGGTGTTGAAATAAATTTTCCTATTAATATATCCATGCCTTCAGGAACAGTAGCATGGTGGAGGGTATACATGGACTACAAGGAAGGTACCTCCACCATGGTAATGCAAAAGGGAGTAGCTGTAAGCACATTGACCCAACCCTTTTTAGGCAATATTGTCACCCGATGGAGGGTACAAATGGACTATAAGAAATATCAGAAATGACCCTTCTCAAGCTTTCTTTTTTTATCTTTATTTTTATTTTCATTTTCCCTTTATTTTCATAATTATTCTTTTATATTTATTTTTATTTTTTAGGATAAGAGTTTCAAGGGATAAAGAGTTTCCTAACTTCCTTCTTCTTTTGAACTCTTAAGTTTTTCTTTCTTGTTTTACTTTGTTTTTCCAATCAAGAACCCACAAGAACCACAAACCCATGGACAATTTCCAATCATGAACCATGCTCTGACAATTGCCAAGGCAACTAAAAATGCCGCGACAAGTTCACATGCCTTGGCAAGCCTTGATAAGATTGCTGAATTACCCAGCTCTTTGGCGCAATGATTGGAGCGACTCGAGGCCCGACAACTACTTTTTATACGGTATAATGAAGGATTGCGATGTGGTCATCATGCGAGTCAAATTGGAGAACTATCCCGATAACATTATTCTCTTCTCGATTTTTCCTACCGAACTACTTGCCCCGGTAACTGAAGATGCCACGACCACTGCCGCATAGAAAGTTTCTACCCCAATGAAGTCGCCCCCAGCCAAGCAATCAAAGTCGAAGCTCTAAGCTTCTAACATCGACGAGGCCGCTAAGGAGGATGCACAAAGTGACAAGGTAGCGGAGACAAAGGTTCAAGAGGCACAGCCAACCACATGCCAACAACCACCACGAGCCGGTAAAAGAATAAAGCACACGGCTTGAAGGAAACTCATCATTCAAGGTGACGACCTTTCTGACTAACTCATTTACATTTTAATTTTTGTACTTGCACGCATTGAGGACAATGCTTTTCTCGAGTTTGGGGGGTGTTTTTTTCTAGTTAATTTCATTCTTAGTTGCATTCATCTTTAATAATAGCATATAGGTTGCATATGTTACTTGTCATGCCTTTGATTGGATTTAAGTGCTTGAACTTGTTGAATATCCAATGATGAATTTTTGCCACTGCACTTAATTGAAAGAACCTTTAAATTTTAGGATTGCATGAAACGAACTTAGAATTTTACTATGATGCTAAATATTATGAACACGGTTGTGGCTTGTTGATTGAAAGAAACTTAGTGAACTCGGGTTGCTTAAAATTTGGGTAAATTTTGATTGAAAATTAAAAGTTAATTTCTTGCTAGAGGTGCCCGAAACCGGCTTTAGTAGGTGCCGGAAACAAGGCAAACGGTTAGGGTTTTTTAGAGTTTTAAATAGTTAAGTAGTATATTTGTCAAAATTGAAAGTATAGTGGTCAAATGGACATCAACCCTATAATTAAGTGATCATTTGTATAGTTTGCCCTATATATATAATGACATATAAGTGATGCGTGTTCAAAAGTACTATTTTTATGACCCTTTTTACTCATATGATTGTTAGACTTAGGCTCATTTTAGTTGTATTATTAGGCATTCATGCATGTTTTAATGTTTTCCTTCACCGTCATGCTTGATTTCATAATTTGGTTGATTTTTGTGGAAAAAGGTACTGCTGATATGTGTTTTTGTGTGTTCAGGATCTAATTGCCCAAGCAAGTAGAAAATTGTCGAGGCAATTGACGACAAGAAGAAGGGAGCTGTCGATTTTGTTGGATAAATCCAATTAGTTTGAGTTAATTACGAGGATAAATCCTAGAAGAATTGGAAATCAAAAGGAGATTAAATTCCAAGAGTTGTAGGAGGAATAAAAATATAATAATAAAATAGATTTATTTCTTTTATTCTATTTAATTCCAACTTAACTTCCTCTTCAAGAAAGACTTTGACCTAGCCATCTCCTATATAAAGCCCTACCCGCCAACTTCAATGAGAAGAGTTCGATTGGGGAAAGTTTGACTTGAGAGAGAAAGCCAGGGGTTGTTCGACATCTTTTTCTTCTTTATTCCATTGAATTCATGGCTGGGAGTTTTTCCTTTGTATATCTTTCAAACCCAACCATGAATTGATGTAAATTGGTTTGGGTTATTGTGTTTTGTGGTTGTGAGAACGATTGGAATTGTTTAGGTATTTGAGTTTGCAATTTTAATTCAAAGTTTGTTTGTTCTTGGTTCTTAATTTTGCGAGTGAATTAGGAGATCATCTCGTGAATTCATCAATTTATCTAATATTGGGAGAGTTAGATTCAAGAAACGAATGAGCATGGTCTTTATTCAATAAATCGATGGTGAAGATTAATTCGATTTAGGGATAAGTTGCGAATTTCAACATCTAAAAGGAGCGCAAGATAGGTTGTTGTCCACCCTTGGTTCATGCAGGGATGTATTATCAAGGCATGTACAATTAACAGTGTTTCGAGTTATGGATAACGAGAAACCATTGAAGAACGCTTCGCCGAACTTTAAAGGTTATAGCCCAATTGCCTAGGCAATCGCAAAATTGCCCAGGCAATCCGACTGGATTCAATTGATGAGCGATTGAGTTACTCCAGCACTCAATTACCACGACGGTCCATTCAACTATCACTTCACAACTCATGATAACCCGACCTACGCTCTTAAACCGATCACTCCTTTCTATTTTCTTTATTTTATTTAGTTTATTTTACTTGACATTAATCTCTTATCAATCTATTTCTTTTCAACACAGTAACTTAAGCAAAGTGGCCCAAACCAATCCCTGTAGATACTCGATACTTATCATATCATTTTATTGCTTGCATTGTGTATACTTTCATCGTTTGCGTTGCACTAAAAACACGCAACAATAAGCTCCAAAATTTCTTTTTGGCAACGCAAATGGAACCTTCTTTTGCTTTAATTTAGTTTTAATTTCTTAATTTTGCCCCAATTCCTACATCTTCTATTGTTTTCGGGTATTTGGATTGAATCTACAAAAATTGGATACTAGTAGTAAACTTTGTTTTTTTAAAAACAAACCGATAAAAATAATAATATATTAATAGTAAAAAATAATAATATACATGGTAATGAAAATGATAGTAATAAATATAATAAAATAGAGAAAAATATAATTTTTTTACATTAGGGAAAAATATAATTATATACTAGTAATGATGATTATAATAAAAAAGTATATTAACAATCGAAAAAAATAATAGTGGTGTTTTTATAGTAATAATATAAGAACAATAATCATAATAAGTATATAATATGATAAATAAATGACAAAAATAAAGAAAACTAAAAATAAACATGTTGAGAGTTTAAATTAAATGAAAATAGAATTTGAAAATGTCAAAATAATAAGTAATTATATAAAATTGGACTACAACAAAAAAAGCCAAGTAAAAAGCCGAAACAAAGAGGCAAGTGGTCGGATCTGATGGTGACCACGATGATTGGGTGAGTGAATTTCATGCTACGCTTGTCAAGTGAGCAATCTTTTTTGGATCTAGGCAATAGTTATATTAGGCGATAGTTTTTAATTAAACTAGATTCATATTCATGGAAACCTCTAGGCATCGACGGCGACAAGTAATCTCATTTTTTATTGAAGGTTTCTCTGATAAGTTACATTGCCTAGGATTATGGAAAGCCTTTGGGAGTCATAGGGGGTGGTTGATGTCTTTATCCCAGATAAAAGATCGAGTGGAGGGGCACGATTTGATTTTTTTAGGGTGAGTTCACATTGTAATGCTAGAATGATTGGACGTCTTAATGGATTTTGATTATTTGGATTCCTAAATAAAGTTTCTTATGCTCAACATGAGGTCTGCCTATCGTTTTGGTGACGAAAATGTAAAATTACCCCATTACTTGGGAAATTGACAGCTACTACACCATCATAAGTGGATAACGAGGATCATATTAAAGGGGTGATTAATGATGATAAATTTGCCATTGCTTGAGGATGTGCAATTGGATGGCGTAAGGGATAGATGAGAGTAGGAACTTTGAAAAGGGAATTGAATGAGCCACGTTTGAAAGGCTTTTCCATTATGAGGCTTCCAGGTTCTAACGTTCTTTTGATGTTTGAGTCGCAAGGAGTGATGTGTGAGTTCTTGGAGTTGTCATCGACGGCTATGCATCGGTGGTTTAAGAATGTTGTAGAGTGGATAAATGAAATGAGTTTTATTAATAAGAGACTATGGCTCTCAATTTATGGGATTCTGATACATGCATGGTCTACAACCACCTTTCAGAATCTAGTGGCTCGATGGGGTTCATTCATTGGTTTGGATGAAAATATGAAAAATTTGATGTCACTTGAAATAGGTAATGTCCAAATTGTGGCTTTGTGCTTACAGAGAATTGATGAAGTGGCGACTCTTTTAATGGATGGTTAAGAATTCAAGGTCCGTGTGAGTGAATTAAATCCTGTTTTGGTGTCAAATCTCTAATGTAATTGTGAAATTGAGGGTGCTGAGAAGGGGACGAGTCGTCTGTGTGATGTGAGAAAGGGGTGGCAATGAGGTGATGCTAGCATGCCCTAATCCACTTGGTGAGGTAAGACTTGCATTTTGTAGGACCTAGGAAGACAACAAGTGTTCCTAAAATAAGAAGGCTTCAAAGAAAAATGGTTAAGTATGAATGAATAAGATGAACTTATAAAAATGGCAGTGGAATAGATGAAGATGATAATGATATGTTTGAAAGGATTTAGAGGAGTATTTGTATGGTGGAATGGTGGTATGGTGATGGAAGAAAGAAGTGTGGAAATGATAGTGAAGGATAAAGACACTATTTTAAGTAACAAAGGAATCAACCAAAGCTATATTAAAGCTTAGACCTAGACCTTATAGAAACTTGAAGGGTGGTGTTTAAGGACTTTGACCCTTTAGGTATATTAAACCAAAAGAACCATAAGTATCAGGGTGGATAGAAGGATATATGACGTCACAAGCATAATTGCACTTGATAAGTCGATAAAGTTCTAAAAGAACTTTGAAAGAGAGAATAATCTCACAAAAATTTTCATTGAACAAAGGTCGATGTTTACAAATGAAAGCTAAACTATTTATAGGCCTAAAGATGCCTAGGATGCAGGTATGGTGTGAATACAAAGCTTTAATGAGTGAACATTCATGGATGAATGTTCATTCTTTAAATGAATTAATCCTCCTTGGCCGAATTCATCCTCCCTTGGCGTGAACATGATGTTTTGGCTTCTTTGCATGAATTTGGTTCCCATGATGGATGAATGTTCACGCTGATGAATGTACTTAAAGTGAATTCATCTTCTCTTAGGCATGCATAAGACTCTTGGGCTGTCTTGAATGAAAGTGCATCTTTTTATGAATGTGCTGAATCATTTGAATGCTCATTTTTGGTCAAGACAGCTCTTCATCAATGCCATCCATTCATAAATTCAAGGATGGTGATGAATGATTGTAAATCTCATATGAATTTCCAGCTTGCACTATCTTTGGTGATTTGGGCATATCTCGAGCTCCCGACGTCGGATTGATGCATGTCAAAGTGCGTTGGAAAGCTAAGAGATAGGGGATTAAATTCCAAGAAAACTTCATAGCCAAGATATGCTTGGATCTCGTTAAAAATGGTGAACAATCTGACTGACGTGAAATGTCCCTTGGATTGCCTTGAATTGTACTTAGGTAGCTCCTCACATCCAAAGGTGATGAATGCGTGGTCTCTTCAGCTACTCTCCTGCTAAGTTCAGCTCCCCTACAGCTCATCCAGCTAACTTTGAGCTCCATTAAGCTCCCTTGAGCTAAGTGAGCTAGCATAACTTATTCTTGAGATAACATGAGCTGCCAAAGCTTGTAAACTTAGTCCATGAGATGCCACAAGATGCCTTAGCTTCCAATGTACCTATGCAAAACATAAAAACAAGTAATTAAATAGGAATTGAGCTTGGAGAATGATGAATGCATGCTGTCGTCCTTGTTATGAATGCAAATGAGCTAACTATGAATGCATATACATTGAAAGAGCTAAAGAATGATGCATAAACAAGGCATAAGCATAAAATGAGCTACGTATAAAATGTGTATGCATGAATTGAGCTAAGTAAAGATGTGAATTAATAAGTTATGCATGAATATCATATGTTATAAGATAAATGACAACATATAATATTCAAGCATAGATTTAAAGCATATCCACGTCACATGTAATGCATAAATAAGTAGATGAGCAATGACATAAGGAAGAACTCCCTCAAATTGAAATTGGAAGAACTTTAAAGTTGTGAGCTTGTTCAGTTTGAATTTGGTGCTCGGCAGGATCACATCATAGGGGGAACAACCTTATTCTAAGGTGATGGTATCGAATGGGGACGAAGACATGGTGACTGGTGGTACATTGGTATTGAGGGCACATGTTTTAGAGAACAATCATGTTCTGAGATGTCCTTGGTTTGACAATTGAATGCATTATGGGATGACCAGGGGAGTGAGATTTCTCCATGCGTTGAGTTGGATGATGATACAAATGCTTTGATTGGTTGTATTGATAGGAATTTCAATGCATTTGAAGTGTGAGGAACTCTATCAGATGAGGGTTATCTAGAAGATTTCATGATGCGGCCTCCGGTGTTGACTTTGCCTGAACCTCCGCAAGCAGTAGGAGACTATTCGAGGATAGAGATAGTTCTTCATAACGGTGTGAACTGTAAGGTGCGGGCATTATCTGACATTGTTCTTGGTTTTTTATTGTCCGAGCAATGCCGCAAAGTGGAGGGACATGCAAAAGAATGGTCATGGGCGACCAAGAAAAAAATAAACAATTGATGTCAAGGGAATTCACAAATAGCTCTCTGATTGATTCTAATTTTTTGAATTGAAAATGATTAATTTTACAAGAGGCTAGAGAAACATTGAATTCGGGACGATTGGTGGGTGTGAATCCGGTAAGGAATGAGGAGGTGATTGTACAAGATACAACACGTATAAATTGAGGAACATAAGAAGTACTATTGAGGCGCGAAAATGAGAGTTTTAACGTGAAATATTTGTGGTTTAGGTTGTAACCCCTAAACCCAGCCCAAAAGAAATAGGCTGAATCTAAGAAGTCGCAATTAGAAACTTATCTCTCAAGTTATAAATCTTAAGTTTAAATATGTTATAATACAATTTTTTTTATTAAAGGTGAATAAACTCAAAAACATTTCATTTATTATAAAACATAGTCGTATAATATTATTCTGATAGTTTAATTAAATATCTGAGAATAACCATATAAATGCACGCATCCAATAAAACCCAAATTATAAATAGTCCCAAAGTTCGAGTTACATAAATGTCCCAAAAATATTAGTCTAAAATAATTGAAAAGAGTTCATACTGAATAATGATAATATCTAAGTAAAAGCGAGATGCTCCAAGTACCGAGTCGTCTAAGAGTGTGAGTATATATATATATATATATATATATATATATATATATATATAAGAATAAACTAAGAGTGTGTAAGCTAAAGAGCTTAGTGTGTTTCTAAAGTGTAAACAAACACAAAACCAAAACAGTATTTTTTTATTTTTAGATAAAGTCTTTTGAAAACACAATAAATACGATAAATCCAAATCATAATGATATGATGTCTGATGCATATGAAAACACAATACCTAATCTCAGATACACCATCAAAAGAGTAATGTTCTTCAAAACCTACTCTCTCCAACGCCACCATTCGAAGTGGAACTTAGCCCGAAAGGTGGAACCACTGATCCGAAGCAAAATTTAGCCCCGAATGGTAAAACCACTGAACTTCCCCGAACCATCTCAAACCATGTACCCACAATGATATGATGTTGATTTCAAAATCCGATTCTCATCCAAAACTTGAATTGTCAAAAGTTCAAGTTGCACAATTCTATAAATCCAATGTTTCATAACTCAATAAATTTGATATTTCATAATTTTAATAAATCTAATTTTCTTGATAAATCACAATATGACACAATATGCATGATATCTGAAAACGTTCACCTAATCACAACAGAATATGCACACAAAATGTATGGAAACGTTTATTTATATCACCGAAAGAAACACATAAGTTTAACATAAGAAGAGACACACCATTAGCGACAAAAGCTCTAATATCAAGGACGCGACTCACGCTCAAGTCTAGCCGAATCAAAACCTACGAGGTAAAATCTCTATATCAGAATTAACATTATTACTAAGCCACCAACTATATTCATAAGACTAATTTGAAAAGCTTACCCACATGCGAACCTCGAAGGACGTACTTGGTCGGTCTGAACAAATGGAGGTAACTCGTGAGCCTCAAAGTCGATACCGGAAAACGAGAATATTCTGAATTAAATTCCATGATACTCAAATCTTTAAATACTAAATACAAAATAATTGTAAATAGTAAAATAAAGCTTTCGAATTCGATTTTGACAAAACAAACAGCGTATACGGACTCAAAACGTCGAAAAAGGTGAAGATGAAAGTTGTACAAAAATATCAACTTTGATAAACTCTAATCAAAGATTAAATTGGTCAAAGTCAACTCTAACAGTAAAAGTCAACTACCCAAGGTTAACAATCAACATTGACTTGACTATCAAGGTCAACACAATCAAAAGTCAAAGGTTCAAGTCTGGTCAAACAAGTTATGTCAAATTCGGTGAACTGTCGAGTCGGTCAAACGGGTCAGGTCCAAGGTTAAACCGGTTCGAGTCGATTCAATCGATTTGGTCTAGTTCACTCAACGATTCGGTTCAGCACGGTTCACTTTTTGCAAAAGCCCGATTTGGGTCACAAACACACTAAAGCTCACATGTTTGGCCATTCACTAAAATTGGGCTCACTCAAAACACATACACGGCCCATTCTAATTTGTCTCTCAAATCCTTGGCCAAATATGATACACGGCCCAACACACACAAGGGTTTCATCACTTGTTCACTAGGGTTTCCATAACCCTCAAACTGGTGACGACGGTAGCGACTAAGCAAGGATGGCGATGGCTCACCGGCGGCACAGGTGTACATCAACGGTAGTGGCAAGGATACACGACAACACTGACGGCAGCAAAGGACTATGACGACAGCAGCACAATAACACGACAGTGGTGGCTCCACCATAGACGGCAACGACAGATCTAAAATGTGCTTGACGACACGATCACAACCTCAAAGAGAACACAATCATTTCAGAAATCACAATACAACCCTCAAATAACTTATTCAAAAGAGAAGAGGTTAACGGCAGCTTACCCAAACGCAAACGGAGGAGAGAACGACGGAGAGGATGGTGGCAGAAGAACCGAAGGGCTTCTCGCTAATTTCTGAGCAAACTATGGTATACAAGGGAGAACTAAAGGTCATGGTTTATTCACGATGAGCTTCTGGTCACGATGGTGGCGACGGTACAAGATATGGCGGCGGCAAGCTCCTTATCGGAGCTTCGTCGGCGATGTGAGAAGGAGAGGAGTTATATTTGAAAAAAGGGAGAGATTGAGAGAGGAAGCGGCTGCGTGGAAAAAGGCAAATCCCAAAAGTTGCATTATTCTGATAAGAGGGTTTAATACCTAACTTAATGGGTAAATCACAATGCGTGACCTTGGGGTCTCTAGGGTTCACGTAACGGGTACAAAAGTTTACCATCATCTCATATTGGTCACTAAAGTTATGAATTTAATACAAAATGGTCCCTAAAATCCCAACTTTAAGCAATTAAGTCACTTAAATCATTTAAGGATTATTCAATTCTCAAATTTCTCAATTAGGGTTTTGAAATATAAATTCCTAATTATTAGGGTTTCTAATTTAGGGATTCCAAAAAAATTGGGTTTTTTGAGTTGGGGAAAATTTGGGGTGTTACATAGGTGCTTCAACAAATAAGAAGACAAATCATGAGCTTTTTCGAAAACAATGTTGTGAGATGGTTATTGTTGAATTGATCAATCAATGGATAATGACCAAGAGAGGGCGTGAATTGACAATTTAAAAATGGTGGGAGCAATTTGCAAAAAGAAAGAAAAATTTGCAAGTTTATTTATGGTGGTTCAACCTTCTAAACAAGGTCTATACCCACTACTTTAGCTACCACATTAAGGATTTCACAAATTCACTAATTTTTCTTTTCTTTTAGGCCAAAAGAGATAACCTTACAAATCACCTAGACTTATACCCCAAAATCTAAAGACATCTTTCTTAAATTTGAGTACAAATTAGAAAACTTTGAGAATCCTCCAAAGGAGTTTGTCTGCACAATTTTCAGCTCACTAAAATCCCAGCACTCGATGAAAATAAAAATACAAGAAACTCACTCAAGTGTGTACAAGATATTACAATGAAAAGCTCTCAAAAACTTTGGATTTTTGCTTGAATGCTTTAAAATAGCTGTCTTCTTGTTGAAGAAGCTTTAGATAATTTTTTTATAAACTCTTATTGATTTCCAATCGTTTGGGTCATTGGGGAATTGAATATAGCCGTTTAGCTATAATTTTCCCACATTAAATGCTATTTGGAAACTATGGGTACCGGTACACAAGTGCCTGTACCGGTACATGCCTAAAGAAGAAATAGCCGTTAGAATGACAGGGCATATTGGTATGGAGTAAGGAGCACCAGTACGCTAAGGGACTTATCGGTACTGAAATTGCTTACTGGAACTTTGGTTAAAATTTGGGTATCGGTACTCTTGAGGTCGTACCAGTACTCAGTGTAAAAATATTTAAGTTTTAAAAAAAATTGTATCAATACGGGGTTCACCGTACCGGTACTCATTAAGTTAAAATTAATTGAAAGCTCCAGGGCATACTGGTACGGGGTTCACCGTAACGTTACTAACAAGCCATTCAAAATGAAAAATATTAAAAGCTCATATCGGTACTCCGAGGACTGTACCGGTACTCGTTTACCATTTTGGATTCCAATAATGAAAAATCGTACCGATACGCTAAGGGCCATACTGGTACTCACCGACCAAAATGTTCTTTTAGAGTACCAAAACACATAGAAAAATATTTCCTTTGAAAAGATTAACTTATACAAAATATTTTCTTCAAAGTTAGTTAATTTTGTTCAAATGCTTGTCACTTGTGAGTAATTTCAAATACCTTAAAAATTTATTTATTTGCATAGAAGTCCTTGTTATATCAAAATCAAAACATAGGTTTAACAATCTCCCATTTTTTGATATAACAAAACCAAATAAATTTTTAAGTCCATCTCTCTTTCTTTTTGACTAAAAGGCTATTAGTTTTTGAAAAAAAATGATAACCCACTTCTCCCTTTTTTGTTAGATCAAAACCAATAGGTTAAATAAAAAAGAAAACATAAAACATAATATCAAAATAGCTCCAAACTTTAAACATAATATCCATAATGTCATAAATCCAAAACAAATAAAATCCAAACAATATCCAAAGTAGCAAAACATAAAACCAAGTTAAGCAAAGTCATTGGAAACATCCAAAATAACCCAACATAGATGCATAATAATAAAATAAGTCTATATGATATGCATGAAAGAAACTAAACATCAGAAAAAGCATCATCATCGTCCTCAACACCGTCATCATTTCCATCTCCATGGATATCTGCCTTCCACTCATGATGGAAAACGGTAAGAGAGGTCTCGACCGAAGAAACACAAGTCTTGACCGAAGAGATATGAGTCTCGAACAAGGTCATCATAGAGATGATTTGCTCATGAAAGCTTGTTTCCATGGAATTCATCCTAGCACCCATGCTCGTCTCAAGAGTGGCGAACTTCCCAACAAGATAGGTCATCAAGGCATCAAGGTACGACGGAGCGACCAGATGCACGAGAGATGCCTCAACCGGAGTTGCTAAAGCAACATCCTCATCATATCCATCTTGAGCATTAGGATCTCGAACCCATACCCCATTAATAAAGTGAAACTTGGCCTTACGAAGGGATCAATCATCTATAGGCTTAGTAAGAGGACAAGTAAGATCATAGGAGAAATCTATCTCTTGCTTGTGGAAGATATGTGATTGGTGTGAAAACGTCACACTATGCAAGAATAGAAACAGAGAAATCATGTTTAAATATCGATCTCACGAGGATGATGTATTTAGTTTAAGAATTATGTAGCCACAATCAATTCTGTAAAAGTGGAAATTATAAGTGCAATGGTGAGTGCAATAAAAGAATAAAACAAGGTTTAAATGATCAATTATGGTAGCAACAACTGAATATATAAAGAGCAGAGAAATATAGATTAAAGCCTGGATCTCTTGGTTTAGTTCGAGAGAAAGATCAAGTACACTTCTAGGAAGTTCGATGGCTCATCTAGCAAATAGAAAGCGAGCTTGGGTAATAGCTTCCATTTAATCTTCAACTACTGACGCAAGGCATAGATCAGCTACAACTCTCATTATGAGTCGAAACTATAACCCTTTGAACGAGCGGATCAACTCTCGTTGTATCCGTTTAACTTTCGTTGTAATACTCATTAACTTGACTTGGCACTGCATTCGTCAATGTCAGTGACTAGTTCTAATGCAAAACATAGATCATATCTAACAATTAAAGCTTCAGAGAAAGCTAATAGAAATATGTAGAAACTAAAGAGGAAGCTTCAACAAGTTCATAAAGCTCAAAAGTTTAAACCACTGTCAATTAAGTACGAAATACAAAATTAATCTCCAACAAACATCTAAATAAATAAGAGTTTAAGAAGATAAAAAAGTATTTTCCTCAATCAACACTTGGTTCCTTTTCTCCTCAGATAATTCCGCCTCACTTTACCTCGGATCTCTAGAAATGAGCTTAAGCCACCATGTGAGGGTTTAGAAAGCTCAGAGGTTGAAGATGCTATGAAAATAGAAATCACGTGACCCTCTATCTTCCTAGATTCGTCCTTTTATAGGCTACCCAAGAAAGGAAACCTATCCTGCATGTGCTTTGTGTGACCCAAGGCCATACAAAGTTTGTTACAACAAATAATATAATTGATAGGCTCGTCTTTAACTTTTAGTAGATTGGATAGCTGGCAGATACAATGTCGAACTAGTTGCAGTGGTGAGACTTCCTCTGCAAAGACATTAAAAATACAACGACAACAAGGAAAAATATGCAGAAATATATGAAATAAGAGCAACTGAAACTAAGTTAGATAAAATGCAGAAATAGACATGAAAATGAAGAAATAGATGCAATAAACACAGATGTGGGGACTATTAGATCTATAAATCTAGGGAAAATACATGCTCCTAAAAGAGCTATCACACCCTCAAACTTGAGTTTTTACTTGTCCTCAAGTAAAATTTAAAGCAACAAGGTTCAACAATCAATTTAGATACATTCTAGATACTTGACCCATTTCAATCAACCAATAAATCCATTGCATCGACAAGAGAGAAAAATACATAAACAACTCCACATCAATAAATAAGCACGCAATTCAAGAATTCCTAACATCAATCATACCTATCATCTCAGATTCATTCCACCTATCAGCATTTATTTAGTACCACAAATAGAAATATATATATTTTCATGTTTTTCTTCTTTTTCTTACTTTTTTATGTAGTGAAGGATATTGGACAATAAATGCACCCTAGACCCTGAGAAGTAAGATGTTGTGCAACGAGCCCCGATGAAGTACTTCATTGCAACAACACACACTCATGCAGCGACAACCTTTGGCCAGATTCATTTTTCTAATGCATGTAGAGGAGTGTGCCCCCTTAAATCTACTTTATTTTATTGCACTCACATTGGAATGCCTTTTATTTATACTTAATAAGATATACTAATATATATAACACATGTTGAAACAGGGTGAAGTAATCAAAATCAAAGGAATGATGTATGATATTCTCTAATCAAACAAACAAATATATTAATGAGAGTTAAAGATGCAATCATCCATCATGTATATCCAACTAATTTATCAACAATCAAAACAATTCAAATTTACACATCGAATGCAAGCAACATATATTTCAATAAAAAGAACCTGCATTTGCTTAGATTTTTTTTGTGAAATGGGGGTGCATTGCAACTCCTAGGCATATACCCCAAACTTAAAGTGTAACAACTGTCCCGCCTGCAAGTGGTGCTTGACGCGTTTTTACAAAAAAATTTGGGATAAAGTTACCACCAATCATTTTAATTTAGGTGTGATTGGATCACCTAGAAACCCAGTTATTTTAATAAAATTTGTTTTCGTGTTGTCTTATTAAGACAACGAGTTTTGGTCTACGAAACCAGAAAAATAGGTTTAGGAGTCAATTTCGTGTGGGGAAGGGTGAGCACCCCTACAATGCCAAAAATTGGTACCTGGTCGATTATGCATTGTCTAAATAATGGAAATTAAAAATTTGAATTTAATTTAAAATTTGTGATCCCTTAAAATATTTAAAAGAATGTTCCTGTGTATGAAAGGAATTTACACCCCTACACCCAGCGCATAATTCCTATTAGATTCCCGAATGAAGAGAATCTATTTTGAAAATTATAGTTTAGAACTAAAAAATGGTATTTTGTAATGGAGACTAACAAAAAGCGCCACCCCTTATGTTCAAGGTACGTTTTTCAAAATATTCCCTAAAAAGAAATGTCATTTTTAATCTAAAATTTGGTTAAAAATAGACGTATGCAAAATTTATACGGATGTATATATATAGCTATATTATTACATTAACATCGAAAGAATAGTAATAGTAATATTAATAAAATAATGATAGTAATAGCATGTAACATATAAATATAATAGTAATTTAACAAGATAATACAATAATATATACTATACTTATCAAAATAACTAAAACGCAATAATAATAATAATAATAATAATAATGTACTATACTAAATATAATTAATATACATATATTATATATAACACATAAAACATATAAAATGTAATATAATATGTAAGTGTTTTTCAAATAAAAAGGTAATACACGTAATATAAAAAACATATACATATGTACTATAATAATAATAATTATAATAATAATAATAATGATAATAACTTAAAGAACAATGACTAAAATAGATGGAAAAAGAAACTAAAAAACAGAAACGTGAAGGATACAAAATGGAAGGACCGGACGTGCAATTCTCCCATTTAGTAAAAAATGCGCGGATCCTAGGTCAGGTCTGGTCGAACACGCGGGTCAAGCGGGACATGAAACAACGTTGTTTTGATGAGCCTTTATATACCACTTTTATCCAAAAAATTCTTTTATATTAAATAACTAAAAAAATTTAATTTTCTTTCAACTCTCCATCACTCTCTGCTATTTGTCTCGATGGTCGACCGCCCGAGCGTCGTCGCAGTCTATCGTCTGCCGCTGTTGATTGGCGACGGCGAGCCACTGCCTTTGGCTGCCAGAGATGACGAAAAAGTTGTCAACATGTTCATTTTTCTCCCCTAAACACCGATCCAAGGTCGGATTTTTCCAAAACTCCTTCTAATTGTATTGATCTACGAACCCGAATGAGTTTTTATTTTTTTTTACCTTTTCTGATATGCCCTTTCCCTTTTCTATAACTTGTTTTTTTCGTTTTTATTTTGCTTTGAATGTGAGTCCCCTATGTTTTTCTTTCTATTTTTATGTTGTTCAATTTAAGTTCGGATGAAGATGGTACACTGAATCTTTTTTCTTTCTAATCTGGAAAAAGGTCCCCTATTACATTGTTCCTCCAGGTTTTTATAACCCATTTTATAGTATAAAATATTAAGATTTTAGGATAGATATTTGCCAATTTCTAGATAATGAGTCCCCTTTTCTGTCTTTTGCAGATCTAAAGTGGTTGAGTAGGTGATGGGCGGTGGAGAAGGGCAGTGGTCGGTGGTAACGTGGTGGTGCGTGTGCAAGCCACGACAGCTGATGAGCAGGTGCGTGGCATACATGGGCCAGGGAGGTGAAAGGGCATGGCTGGCGTTGGTTAAGGGTATTAGGGTTATCATTTAGGGTTTTTTAGGGCTAGGTTAATTTGGGTCTATTGGGTTCCATTTTGGGTATAATAATTGGGTTTGGGTATTGGACTCGGGTATGAATTATATTGTAAATGGACTGAAAGTTTAATAAAATGGATCTGGTTTATTTAATTGGTTTAGTCTGGCTTAGGCCCAGACATAAAATGTGTATTACAACTGCCCATCTTTGCTCATTGTTGTGCAATAGGAATAGAGCAAATACAAAAGAATAACCATTTTATGTCCGGTCAAGTCTGGGTTCCTTTTTCTGGCCACCACTCCTTCTTGGGCTTCATTTGATCATGATCTTCTCACCGCCCTTGGAGGCAAAATCTTCAAATTGGAGGATCCGTTGGGGAGACAAAATGAGTTTAGTTTGCTTCAACTCTAACGACGATGCAATACCTGAAGAAAATTTGACCCAGCTGCAACATTGATGAAGAGGCAAGGTCTGCAAAACTTGATCTAGCTGCAACACTAACGAAGAGATAAGATCGAAGGATAAAGGTACTGATACTTGATCCATCTACAATACTGGCTAAGAGACAAGATTAAATGATGAAGGTTCTAATATTTGATCTAGCTGCAACACTGAAAAAGAGGTAGGATCGAATGATAAAGGTTCTAATATTTGATTTAGCTATAATACTGACGAAGAGGCAAGATTGAATGATGAAGGTTCTGATATTTGATCTAGCTACAATATTGGCGAAGAGACAAGACCTGACAAAATTTTTCTTTTTCTTCTTTTTCCCCTTTTCCCTTTTTTTACTTTTACTTTTTCTTCTTTTATCTTTTTACTAGCTATAACACTGACAGGGGAAGAATTTAAAAGTCAGTAAATTTTAACCAAGCTACAACACTGACAAAGAGACATGATTTGTAGTTAGTAAGGTTGATCCATCTACGTCACTGACGAAGAGGCATGATCAAGAGTTAGTGAGTTTGATTGTGATCAAGCTACAACTCTGACGAAAAGACATGATTTGAGTTTGATCTGCTACAGCATCGAAGAGGCAGGATCTGAAAGTTTGATTCTAATCAAGCTACAACTCTAATGAAGAGGCATGATCTGAGAATTTGATTATGATCAAGCTACAACTCCGACGAAGAGGTATGATCTGAGTTTGATCCGCTATAACACCGATAAAGAGGCAGGATCTGAGAGTTTGATTCTGATCAAGCTACAACTCTAACGTAGAGGCATGATCAGAATTTTGCACATTTGGTCACACTACAATACTAACGAAGAGGCAAGACCAAGATTGGAGTTTTGATTTTTGTTCAATTTTTCTTTTGCTTTTTGATGATTTTTTTACATTTTTGGTCCTTTAAGAAAGGATCGAATACCTTTAACTAAAGATAAGATTGATTTAAGAAGATATCTTTTGAAAAAGATTTGACTAAGGAATTTTATTTTTAGAAAAACAATATCCTTACGAAATGATTAAATTAAGACATTATTGTTCTAAGAAAATATCCTTGTGGAAGGATAGAATTAAGGAATTAAGAAATTCATGTTTTAAGAAAAAAAGTCCTTATGGAAGGACGAAGTTAAGAAACTTCTGTTTTTGAGGAAAATATCCTTATGAAAGGACGGAGTTAATAAACTCTTGGTTTTGAGAAATTTTCCTTCTGGAAGGAAAGAATTAACAAACTCCTATTTTTGAGAAAAAAACCTTATGGAAGGACGGGATTAAGAAACTCTTGTTTTTGAGGAAAATGTCCTTATGGAAGGACCGGACATAAAATGGGTATTACAGCTGCCCTTCTTTGCTCATTGCTGTGTAACAGGAATAGAGCAAAGACAAAAGAATAACCATTTTATGTCCGGTCAGGTCTGGCTTCCTTTCTCTGTCCACTGCTCCTTCTTGGGCTTCACTTGATCACTATCTTCTCGCCGTACTTGGAGGCAAAATCTTTAAACTGGAGGATCTGTTGGGGAGACAAAATGAGATTGGTTTGCTACAACTCTGACGACGATGCAATACCTAGAGAAAATTTGACCCAGCTGTAACACTAACAAAGAGGCAAGGTTTGAAAAACTTGATCCAACTGCAACACTGACGAAGAGGCAGGATCGGAGGATGAAGGTACTGATACTTGATCAAGCTACAATACTGGAGAAGAGACAATATCGAATGATGAAGATTCTGATATTTGATCCAGCTGCAACACTGACGAAGAGGTGGGATCGAATGATGAAGGTTCTGATATTTGATCCAACTATAATATTGACGAAGAGGCAAGACTTGACAAAATTTTCCTTTTCCTTTTCTTTTTTTTTTCTACTTTTTATTTTTTTCTTTTTTTTCCTTTTTTTCTTTCTACTAGATATAACACTTACAAAGAGAAGAATTTAAAAGTCAGTAAATTTTGACCAAGCTACAACACTGACGAAGAGACATGATCTGTAGTTAGTAAGGTTGATCCAGCTACATCATTAATGAAGAGGCAAGATCGAGAGTTAGTGAGTTTGATTGTGATCAAGCTACAACTCTGTCAAAGAGGCATGATCTGAGTTTGATCCGCTATAGCATCGAAGAGGCAGGATCTGAAAGTTCAATTCTGATCAAGCTACAACTCTAATGAAGATGCATGATTTGAGAATTTGATTGTGATCAAGCTACAACTCTGACAAAGAGGCATGATCTGAGTTTGATCCGCTACAGCACCAATAAAGAGGCAGGATCTGAGAGTTCGATTATGTTCAAGCTACAACTCTGACGTAGAGGCATGATCGAAATTTTTGCACATTTGGTCCCGCTACAATACTAACGAATAGGCAAGGCCAAGATTGGAGTTTTGATCTTTGTTCAATTTTTCTTTTGCTTTTTGATGATTTTTTACATTTTCATTTTTTCCTTTTTTTGAAACTAGCCATGATTCTGAGGTGATATCCGGAAAGAGTTTGGTCTAGCTGCAATACTAAAAAAGAGGTAAGACCTGAAAAGGGTTTGATCCATTGCACCATTGACATGGAGACTAGATCGAGAAAAAGTTTGATCTGTTACACCGCTGGCAGAGAGGCGAGATCTGGAAGAAGTTTGATCTACTACACCGTTGACGGAGAGACTAAATCAGAAAAAAGTTTGATCTTCTACACCACTGATGGAGAGGCGAGATCTAGAAGAAGTTTGATCTACTAAACCACTGACGGAGAAACAAGATCGGAAAAAAGTTTGATCTGCTACACCACTGACGGAGAGACGAGATCTAGAAAATATGGGATCCACTATACCACCGACAGAGAGATCAGACCCGTAGGGATAAAATTTGATCCGCTACACTTCTGACGAAGGGTCAAGATTGAAAAATAAAGGTTGATCAAGTTATGACAAGGATGCATGATAGGTTTGTTCGCTACAACACTGCTGGAAAGGCAAGATCTGGCAAAGATTTTGATTCGCTACACTACTAACTATGTTAAGAAACTCTTGTTTTTGAGAAAATGTCATTCTGGAAGGACATAATTAAGAAACTCCTATTTTTGAGAAAATGTCCTTATGGAAGGACGAAATTAAGGAACTCCTGTTTTTGAGGAAAATGTCCTTATGGAAGGACGAAGTTAAGAAAATCCTATTTTGAGGAAAATATCCTTATGGAACGACGTGAATGCAGAAAATTGCTTTGAGTGACAAATGCGAAGTTAGTTTCCGGCAATGTATTTATACAAATGACATGTATGTGTATTTTTGTGATGATGCAGGATGCATGAAATTCTTGTCGAAATATTCAAGTTATCAGTGCTAGATGTCATGACGTATGAACTTGGTTGATGATGCTTTGATGCATATGCTTTCATGTATGCCCTCATGATGAATGAAGATGCATGGAATACTTGCAGAAGTCCTTTTCTTCTGGCCCAACTTGATCTTCTGATCCATTCCTATTCCAAATCTGCCCCAACAAAAGTTTGCCCCCAAAACTTCATTGTTCTCATTCTGGATTCGAATTTTTGAGCCGAATGATCTTGACGTTATTTATTTTCTTCTTCTTAAGGGAAATTGAATTTATAATTGGTCAAATCTTCTCAAGTCTATTTTGATGCCCCACTTAATCTTGGCTTGGATATCGTATTTTTATTGGACACTTTGAAGGCTTCAAACTTTTGATATGAGTAGACACTTGCCTTAGGTCCTTGTACTTTAAATCTCTATAAAGGGTAATGCAAGAAATCTTCTGTTTCTTAACCATGGAACATGCTTATATGAATGAGCAAAGAATATTATTTTTCTAAGGTATGATTTTTCAAAAATAGGGGCCCCTATATCTATATATGTATTTACATATATGTATGGAAAAGTCATGACATATGAATAAGTTAAATTTTAAGAAAATTTGTAGAAATGCACCATTCATTAAAAACAAATGCACACACGCCCTTACAAAAGATTCCTTTTGTCTCCAGGCCTACGCAAAAGGTTTGTTCCTGGCATTACTCAAAAAGAGATTTAAACGACAAAGATGTCTTAGAAAGTTTTCAAAATATTAGATAGATCTAACACTATCTCATTGTTAGTTCATCTTAGGGACTCCATTGTTGAATTTTAAAGTACCATTTTAACTAGATTTTGCACCTTGTTTCTCAGGGCTCCACAATTCTCAGTAGTGTGGCCTGTGCTTCCTAGATGATAATCACACACAACATTAACATCGTAGCCTTCTGGGTAGGGAGGCTCATTTGGTTTAGATTGAACCAGGGCTAGCAAGTTTTTTTCAACAAGCATCGGAAGCAACTCTGTATACATTACCAGAATTGGATGGACAATTTTCTAAAACATCGTAGGTCGATGTGAGTACGAGTAATTTGATAGGTTCGAGGACCAAGGTCGAAGGGATGAATAAGACCCTACCATATGAACCTCTGATCCATTTCCTCTTCCCACGATCGCACTACTAGAATATATGATCTTCCCTTGTCTAATAGCTTCTTCTATGAGTTCACCTGATATCACAAGGTCTTCGAAGTTCTTTATTGCATTTCCCAGCATATACTTCAAGAATGGATCTTCTAGGGTTCTAACAAAAGTCAGTGTTATCTCCCTTTCAAGTAGAGGTCATTGTACTTGCACTGCAACATCCTTCCACCTTTCCACATACTGCCTAAAGCTCTCATTGGGCCTTTTATTCATGTTTTGCAATGTTGAACGGTCTAGGTCAATGTCTATTATATGTTTGTACTGTTCTGTGAAGGCTTTAGCCAGATCCTTCCATGATTGTATCTTGTCCTGGCTAAGCTGATTGTACCACCTGGCAGCAAACCCTTTTAAACTATCTTGAAAACAATAAATTAAAAGCTTGTTATTATCAACATGGATCGACATCTTTTTGCAGAACGTGGTGAGGTGAGCAAATGGAGAGCTCGTTCCATCGAACTTTTCAAACTTTGGCATTTTGAACTTTGGAGGTAACACCAGATTAGGAACCAGATTCAATTTTCTTGCATCAATCTCGCAGAATGCATCAGTTATTTCTACAATTTTAAACTTTTCCTCAAGTCGCTGGCACCAATCTTCAAACCTTATTAGGATCAAGGATAGTGTGCTTACTAGGGTTATTAATTCCTTTATGCGACAAAGATCTGGCCTGAGGACCTTGTTGCTTTTCAACTGACGACGACACTTGTAGATGTGTCTTGTCAAAAGGATTTTTTGACTTTTGTAGAGAACTAAGGTCAATAGCTAATCCTTTTCCCCTTTTAGGATCTTTGCCTGCCAAAATCGTAACTATCTTGGCCACTAGATCCTCATGTGACTGTGAGATGTGACCGTGAGTTGCTTGCTGCACCTTTTCCAGGTTTTGCTCCATGGCATTCTTTATATCTTCGTCCGTTTTTTCAACTTTTTCCAAATGACCTTCCATTTCTTTAGCCTTCTTCGAGTGAAAAACAAATGCTGACTCAATTGGATCGGAAGCCCCAAAATCACTACGATTGTCATTCTCTCAGAATTAGAAGCTCAACCAAGAAATGATCATGTAATATGATGTGATATAAATGTATGCAAGATGGGATATTAATGCAAGGCAAAAACAGAATAAAGCAAGTTAGTACGGATTAAATAATCAATAATTGATTGCAAAAAATTTAAAAGGTATAGAACCTATAGGTAGACATGGTTTCCTTGAATAAGAAAAATCCTACCCAATCATGCTTTTTACCTGCATGTGTTGAAAAAAGGTGGATCCTACCCGAACATGCTTTTCTACCCTCATACTTGTTTTACATAAATAAACATATCAAAATATTGCAGAATAATAAATAATGCTAAAATTAAAGAGCATAATTGAAAGAAATAAAAAAACCATCTCTCTCTATTATGCACTTGTAGGGTGACTCTCTAAATGGGCAGAGGTTCGATATGGCTCTAGACAAGGTAGATTGCTATGGTTCACTACATGCGGTATAGGTTCTAAAGTAACGGTACCCAAATTGTCGCTAGGACATTGATTCGAGATGATACTTTTCCATAAGTCTGTGTGGAGATAAAGATCTCACGAAAACAAAGGTATAGATATACCTCGGAAGCAATCCATTATCCTGCACGGAGGCGATACCTCACGAAGGCATAGCTTCTCATTCCCACTTAAAAGGGACGGAGCTCAGGTGCAGAGCTCTTGATATGGAAAATTAGAAAATTAATTTTAAGAATTGTGTAAAAATTTGAGAAATAAAAATGAGGGATCACAAAATAAATTAAATTGAATTTATTGTTTCCACTCAATTAGGACAAAAAGTATTCAATCAATGGCTCGACTCTCAACAAAGGTAGTCCCCAGCGGAGTTGCCAAGCTGTAACAACGGTCCCGCTTGCAGGTGGTGCTTGATGTATTTTTACGAAAAATATTTGGGATAAAGTCGCCACCAATGTTTTTAATTTAGCTGCGATTGGATCACCTGAAAACCTGATTATTTTAATAAAATTTTGTTTCGTGTTTTCTTATTAAAACGAGTTTTGGTCTGTGAAACAAGAAAAATAGGTTCAAGAGTCAGTTACGTGTGGAGAAGGGTGAGCACCCTCACAACGCCCAAAATTTGTACATGTTTGATTACGCATTATCGAAATGATGGACATTAAGAATTTGAATTTAATTTAAAATTTGTGATTCCTTAAAATATTTAAAAGAATGTTCCTGTGTATGAAAGGAATTTACTGTAACACCCCTACCCCGGGTTAGTAGCAAACCAGTTCAAAAGCGTTACCAAGCAACCTTACAAGCAAGAACGAGGCAAGAATAGGTTAACTCCTCCTTATTAGGTGAGTTACTTATCTAGCAAGCAACCAAGCATTCATAACTTAACATGCAAGCAATCTCAAATTTGTTTACAAGTCATTATAGGTTACTACTTCAACATTTCAATTAACATCATCATACACTAACATTCAAATAGCCTAAGTGAGTAAACATGCTTCCATTTCATTTTATTGTTCCTTAGATTGATACATGTAACATTTTATACCTAAATTTACTAAACATGATCATTTGAACATACAATTGCACGTATCTTGTCTCCAAACAAGCCATATGCCAAGCCTTATCATTCGATATTTACCGTACAAACATATAAAAACACCCACAACATGGTATATTCACACAAGTGACTATATAATTTCACAAGGCATTCGAATGGCACAATAGGCTAGATCAATTACTTTGAATCATTCAATATATACAAATATGCGCAACAAACTACCTTTCCATTACATATAATTTGGGTTCATTACATTCTTTAGTCTTAACAACTATATTCTCAACATGGAAGGCCCATACAAGAGCATATATAGATAAGTACTCAAAACATCAAGTAGCCATGTTCATGCATATATACAATCCTCCCAAAACAAACAAGATGCATGGTCTAGTCCTAGCTACATGTATATGTCTAGGTGCCACCAACTAGGAGAAATACAAAACAAGTATGAACCATACTTTAGCTATGCTTGTGTCTTGCTTCGAGCTTAAGAAATCAGGCTTCAGAATCAAGCAACGATCAAATCCTTTATCTTGTGGTTGGGAAGGATGAAAACAAATGTGATAAGTACAAGAATGTACTTAGTGAGGTAGTAATTAATTCTAACCAATTGTTATATCAAATTAAGTGTCAATTAGTCAAGAATGATCCTAGATAAGGATTTCAAGGCATTCAAATAGCATAAGGAGCAAGAGAAAATGAATCATAATTCATGCTTTATCCATTTCAAGTAATCAAGCTATTCATGGTCACATATCAAGTAGACAAGCAATTCATGCTTACATAATAAGAAATCAAGAAAATCATGCTTACATGACAAGTAATCAAGCTATTCATGCTTATTAGCTCATTATTATCTTTTTAACACAATCCTTGGTTTATAGTTTGTCTAGGTAATCAAGTCTCCAACCAACTATCGCCACAAGATGTACCATAGTACTAGTCAACCCTCATACTGTCGCCAAAGACCACATACGTACCCTTCGTCTGTCACCAATTAGGGGCCTTAGCCCTGGACCGTAGTCCACCCTAACATAATGAGCTCTAGACTCTAAGGCATGCCCTTCTACCTATTCAACTAGCAACCAAGGTTGTTTGATTATAATTTATTTATTCAAGGATTTCAAGCTTTTCAAGTTCAAGGTAATGTATCATTCAAGTGTACAAGTTCATGTCAAGCATTATCTTTTACAAGAGTCATTTCGAGTATTGCATGGCAAGTGTATACATGCATTAAGCCCTTAGGCCAATAGAGCCATAACTCATCATTTCAAGTATTCATTGCATCATCTAAGCTAGCACTTCAACCAATCAGTTTAAGCAATTGGTCACAATACCATGTCATACATACAAGCATCAATGTTACCACATATACATGCTAGCATTCTATTTATACAACACTTCAAGGTTGTAATCAAGTTTCATTTATTATCTTAATTCATACTTCCCTTATTAGGTCAAGATCATATTAAGTCCAATTTAACAATTCAAGAATTTAGACATGCTTGCTTTAGTTAGGACCTAGTTCTAACTCTAGAATAAACTACACTCACAATACTCCCCAAGCTAGCTAGTCTCGAAAGACTTCCTTTTTGCTTGTCCCTTGAATGCTCGACTTTAGATCATTCTCCAAAGTCCTCTCCTTGCTCTAATAAATCACATAGATATAACAAGGTCAAAACATGTAATCACAAAATCATTCAACACGGCAGCAAGGTTAATACATTATATATACAAAACAGATAGCATCTTCATATACTCACCTTAATGCACATTACCAAACTGCATACATTCCATATTAAGGCAAAACAGGGAAGCAATTAAACTGTCCCAAAACTGTTTGCAAAACAGTTTACAAAACTGCCACAATACCTAAACTGCTGCTACCAGGCAGCATGTACTCTGCTCACTTAAACATGCATAACTTTCATTCTTGTAAAAGATAAGGCATATTTTCATTTCTTTGTCTTTTATCTTTTCAGGAATAGTTATCTTTCCTCTTATCGACTGCTTTCAACTTGGCATATGTGGCTATTACTCGATTCACTAAGTCTTGAAAGTTATAGATCACGAGAGCCGTAAACATAGGGCCTAATTCGTCATTAAGTCCATCAATAAACATTCTGCATTTATCTTCCTCCTTCTTGATGTATTCAGAACCATACTTACAGTACTTGTAGAAATCACTAACATACTACTCTATAGGCCTATCTCTTTGCTTCAAGTACAAGAAACTCTTTCTACGCTCTACCAAGTATTGTTCGCTGATGTACATCTTACAGAATTATTTAAGAAAGAACTCCCAATTAATGACATTAGCTGCGGCAGTTAGGGTTATAGTTTCCCACCAGCTTAAGGCTTCGTCAGCTAACAGGGCCAAAGCACATTTGAGTTTGTGTTCGTCAGAACATTGCAACTATTTTGTCAGGATTCTGATAGTGTCTCAAGCCAATATTCTACAACTTCAGGGTTTTCATCATCAGCTCCTGAAAAAGTATAAGCCCTATGTGAAGCTAACTTGTCAATTGGTGCTCTAGACTGTGCTACCAGAGGAGTAAGGGAAGAATTTTGCTTTAGGGAGACAACAAACTGATTGCCTAACGCCCCGATTTTGGGCCTAGAAGTTAGCCGGGTTAGGTTAGATGGCTCATTGAGTTGGTTTCGACAATTTAGGCTAGTTTTGGGATTAATTTGGTATAAATAGGTTTTGAGTAAAGTTAAATATGGGAAAATGTTTTAAAATCCTTATTTATTATATAAGTGATTTTAGTGGAATCAATTTTGGAAAATATATTTTGGAAGGTTGACATTTTGGGACTAGTGACCAAAATGTAAAATAAGTAAAACTTTTTTTAGTGACAAAATTGTAAGAGATCAAGGCTTAGAATCTTTAGGGAGCTTTGACCAAGAGTCTAATTAAGACTTTTTCTTTTTTGGCTGGTTTTTAAATGGTTTTAATAAATAAATGATTGGAGGGAATTAATTAACCAATTTTTTTTCTCAAAATACATTTCACGTAACTATTTTGTTTTCTCATTTACTTTCTCTCAAATTCTCTCCAGCCAAACAACCATTTTCTCTTCAAAGATTTAAGGTAAATATCTGATTTGATTTGTCTTTTTGATCATAAATGATTCTTTAATGTTTTCTTAACAAAACCTTGTTGTTTAAACCTTGTTTTCTCATGTAAAACTTTGCAATTGAAGGAAAAGTCAGCATTAGAGGTAAGGTTCCGTCCCTTCCCTCCAATAACCTGTTTTTTATTGAAATTCCCAAGTTCTTAGTCTCTTATATTGGTTTTCTAATGGGTTTTTGTAATATGTTTATGGAAAATTGGTTTAATTGAGGTTTACTTGCCTAAATCAATGGATCTTTGCTTTTGATTAGTTTTGTTGGGTTTATAATGATATAATATGATGATTTGAGATGTTGATTTAAGTGATTTTGATAATAGAATCTCGGAACTAGGTAAATTGTTAGGTTTGGTTGTTGATATCTTTGGGTTGGTGGCTTGTTTATGGGGTTAATTGATTGTTGATGGTTCTTAAACATTAAGGAGATGTTTTTGGATATAAATTGATGTTGTTTAAGTGTAAATCTCGCTGGGTAATAGTTGGAGATGTATTAGGAAGGTTCGCCGATGTTTTCGGTTGTTTTTGTTAAGCGAAAGCTTGGTTGTTGAGGGAGGAAAGTGTTGTTGTGTGTTGCTGGAGATTTTAATGCAAATGAACGCATTAATCCTTTATTTTTCTTTGTTTAGAAGCAGGGATGATGATCCGATAGCTTCGGAAGGTGTTGCGGAGGATCTAGAAGCTTGTTTTTGCCTCAGCAAGCCAAGCGAGGTGTAGTTGGTGAGTGGCAATGGCTTACAGCTTTCCAAAGGTTTGAAAGGAATATTTTGGGGGTTTAGATTAAGCTTGAAATGCTAATATAACCTCAGAAGTAAGTATGAATTGTTTCGCTCTCAGTTCTCGGCTTTTCCCATGGTTTTAATTGTTCATGCTCATGATTTGAAGTTGGATTTGTTACCTACTGCTATGCATGTTTTTATAAATTGAGAAATGATTTATGTTATCCCATAAGATTGATTTATGGTTTTTGAGAGGTTGCATCTTGATGAGAAAATGTTATGCATTGATTTATGATTTAAAATGAGATATGCTATGGTTTATGTTAATGCATTGGAAAACAGTAGGTTAACATGATTTTGAAGTATATATTGGCAAGTGATGATGCTTATTATAATCAGATATAATTGGTTGACTAATAGGATGAGAGAGCACTATAAAAATGTAGCAAAATTTGCATGTGCGTGTGTCCTTCGGCTCTACATTAGCGTAGCAACTACTGTGTTGAGGGTAATTGATGTGTATTGTTGTGAGAGCAGCAAGCACCATGGGATCTAAATCATGGTGAGTACAGCAAGCACCATGAGATCTGCCTTATGGAGAGAGCAGCAAGCTCCAGAAGTATTGGTGGAGAGAGCAGCAAGCTCTATCAATGAGTATCCGCATATCCGATGTGTTTATTATAGAGAGTGCAGCAAGCTCCATGTGTATAGGGATGGCGAAACAACCATCTGGGTCACTTGAATGTCAATATATGTGATTACACGTTTCATGGTTTTTAAATGAAATTGTATATATGATTTATACATAAGACTATATCTTGAGATATGTTTTGAATGCCTAAGCATGTAAAGCTTGCATTGAGATTTGCTTTGGTTTAAAGCATGAAATATCATGATACATGTGTAAAGAGTTTAATGGTTTTGCTTTAACGGGTTTTAAAGCATGAGTTTTGCTAAGAGCATGACGGAAAATGGTTTGATAAGAAAATGGTTTTCAATAGTGCATTATTATGGTTTTGTTTTGAGCATCCCTCACTAAGCATATAGCTTACGCTCTCTTTTCTTAACAATGCAGTTCTTAACAATGCAGAGAAGTAGTTTGTTAAGGATGCAAGGAAACAAGAAAAGTGGTTCATTCGATGCTCTAAGATCAAGTATGGTTTCAGCATTTCAATAGTAATGGGATTGGCAATGGGTGGATACCTTGATGTTTTAGGAATGTATGTTTGATGGAACTCCTTGGTTTGGCAAGTTTGTTTTGCCTTATTGAGATTGTAAATGGCCTATTATGTTTAGTTTATGCTTTGCTATGGTTTGTGGTCTTTGGTTTGAAGTGGTTTTAGGAAGCATGCCTATAGATTTTCTTTTTGAGCATGTAATCATGATATGATGATGTTTCTGTTGTTAATGGCTGAGGATCAATCCCTAAATATGTTTCCTGTGTGTTAGAAGCATGCCTAGGGGTTTATAATTGGTTTACAGATAGTTCATCGAGCAAAAAGAGACATTTTATGCCCAGACTTATCGATACTCGGGCTACCGTATCGATACGGTTAAGATAAAAATGGCTTGGCGTATCAATACAGTATGAACCGTATCGATCTGGTGAAAAAAAGAAATTGGCTAAGCGTATCGATACTCGGACCGTATCGATACAGTTTTGAGCTACTGGAATTTGGGTTTTGAAATTACAAAGGACCGTATCGATATTGTGCTTGGGCGTATCGATATCCTGTTAGTTAAAGTGGTTAATTGGCATATTCTGAAGTTTTGAATCTTTGCATTTTAGTCCCTGATTATGGTAGGTGCAAGTCAATGAGTTTGGATGGCTAAAATGAGTTGAAAATTTATATAACGGATCAAAACATGACTAATTAAAAGATTCTAACTACAATTTCGGGTTACGTCCATGTTTAGTGATAGTTTTACAAAATGGTCCCTAAATGCTATTTAGGGAAATCAGATGTCGATTTGACGCCCGGTTGAGTTGAGATTTTGTCTGCTACTTTCTCTCACGCTTAGGTTAACTAAATTGCATTTAGAAAAGATAAAAAGAAAAAAAGGTTGTTTATTGAAGTGAAACTTTTGGGTTTTACTCCAATATTCCCCATGTGACTCGCTCGATTCAGTCTCGCGATTAAACCAAGTCAAGGAGGTTACATTTGTTGGTATCAGAGCTAGGTTTACGAAAATTGGGAGGTAAGATGGTTGAGTTCTTGATGTTTGATATGTACGGTGTTTGATAGCATGATTAACTAATATGTTATATGATGATTTGGGGTTAAATATTGGGGTATCCGTTGCCACTATTACTATTGATGTAAAGATAATTATTTTAAAAAGATTTGAGCGACTTGGACCCTTGCTTCTTGTTGGCCTAACTATTTTTAATGTTGCATTTACATGCTAGAGATTCATTATGTTTTCATATGGGACCGAGACGAGAGCAAAGGATGAATGTGCATAATGTGGTGGAAGAACAACATAACAAGGATATACCGCCTCCTCCTCCTTCGGTTGGTAATAGAGTCAGAACAGGAGTTGGTGCAGGAGGTGCTGAACCTCCGGGAGCTCAAGGTCATGCTGTGGGAGACATGACACCATTGATTCAGGCCATTACTAGAGCGTTTTAGGCTGTAGTGGCAGGTATGCATGCAGTTGTGCCACAAACTGTGGCTAATCCTGGTTTGCCTTTAGAGAGCGCTTATGTAGTCTAAGAGGTACCAAGTTCAGAGGTTTATCTCCGGAGGGTTCCGAGGCATGGTTTGAGAGTACCTAGAGGATTCTTGGACAGATGAAGTGCACGGATATGCGTAAGCTGGGTTGTATAGTTTCTTTGCACTAGGGTGATGCTTATTCATAGTGGACTACCACTATCGTGGGGATGGAACCTGCGGATGTTATGTGGGAGTTTTTCAGAGCTATTTTTTGAAGGAAGTGTTTGGGTACTCACTACCAAGATGAGAACAAACAAGAGTTCATGGCCTTGGTATAAGGAAATATGTTAGTTTTGAAGTATGAAGTTTAGTTTGTCAGGTTGAGCCAATATGCTCCAGAACTGTTCTCGATGAGTAGAAAAGATGTGATCACTTCCGATATGGTTTGGTGAAGGAAGTGAAGACTTATATGCTAGCTTCTGAGTACTCGGACTTCGATGTCTTGGTCACTCATGCCAAGTACATTGAACAGAGTTTGGGTTTGTCTTCTCGCCCAAGGAATTCTAGTTTCAAAAAGAGAATTGCTGAGTTTGGTGGTGGTAAAGATCATAGTCAGAGGCAGCGAGATAGGAGTCTCCTTCCAGATCAGAGGCGTGGTGGAGGTAACATGGGCCAGGGTCAGCTAGGTCAGTACGCAAGGGTTCATACACCTGAGTGTGGTCATTGTGGTAGGAGATATCTTGGAGAGTGTTGGGGTAATTCTAGAGGTTGTTGGAATTGTGGTTTGCAAGGTCATATGAGGCGTGATTGTCCCCAGTTAGCTAGATAGGCACCGCTGCGTGCTGTTGAGCCTTAGAGGGGCCATGGGCACAACCGAGGTAATTTTTAGCGTAGGGAGGATGGTCAGAGAAATGTGGCACATGTTGTGCCAGTTCAGCCTGAGGGTGGTGGACCAGCTAGGGTGTATGCACACCGCGAGGGAAGGAATAACACAGATGTGATCATAGGTACCTTTACTTTTCAATCCTTGTCATTACTTTCTTTGATTGATTCTGGTTCCACACATTCATACATCTTGCACGAGCATGCACAGTTGCTTGACATACCGGTTGAGTTTTTGGATGTGGGTATGCAAGTGACTAGTTCTTTTGGTGAGACAGTTGTGGTTAGGAATTTGTTTAGGAGGTGTCCATTGATGGTTCAAGGACATGTGTTTGCCGTTGATATGATGGAGTTACCTTTCTATGGTTTTGATGTCATTCTTGGGATGGATTGGTTGTCTAAGCATAGGGCTGTGGTAGATTGTGAAAGCAAGCGTGTTTCGTTGAAGCTTACCAATGATTATTAAGTTATGGTGGTGGGTAAGAATGTAAAGTTCTTATTCAATGTTGTTTCAGTGATGAAGGTGCAAATATTGATAAAAGGAGGATGTCAGACATACTTGGCGTATGTCATGAATCCAAATATAAAGGATGCACGTCCTCATGATATCCGAATAGTTTGTGATTATCCAGGAGTGTTTCTGGAAGAGTTGCCTGGTTTGCCACCAGATAGGGAGGTAGAGTTTTGTATCGAGATGTATACGGATACGGCTTCGGTGTCCATTTTCCCGTATCACATAGCACCCAAGGAGTTAAAAGAGTTGAAGATGCAACTTTAGGAGTTGCTAGACCGTGGGTTCATTCGGCCTAATGTGTCACCTTGGGGAGCTCCGGTGTTTTTTGTGAAGAAGAAAGATGGCATGATGAGAATGTGCATCGATAATCGGCAACTAAATAAGTTGACAATAAAGAACAAGTATCCCTTACCACAAATTGACGATCTATTTGATCAGTTTTGTGGTGCTACGGTGTTTTCCAAGATAGATTTGAGATCGAGATACTACCAGTTGAAAGTGAAGGATAAAGATGTGCCAAAGACAACATTTCACACCCATTATGGACATTATGAATTCTTAGTGATTCCGTTTGGGTTGACGAATGCACCTGCAGCTTTCATGGATATGATGAATAGAGTGTTCCATGAATTCCTAGATCAGTTTGTGGCGGTGTTTATTGATGACATCCTTGTGTACTCTCGTACCAAGGAGGATCACGATAAACATTTACGGATTGTTTTACAGACCTTGTTGGACAATAAGCTTTATGCGAAGTTAAGTAAATGTGAGTTTTGGATAAAAGAGGTGGTGTTTCTTGGTCATGTTGTGTTGGCTGAAGGAATTCGTGTGGATCCTCAGAAAATTGAATCGGTTGTAAGTTGGAAACAACCTAAGTCGGTATCAGAGGTTCACAGTTTCTTGGGTTTAGCAGGTTATTATCATCACTTTGTGGATGGTTTCTCTAAAATTGCTGCCCCGTTAACCAAGTTGTTACAAAAGGATGTTAAGTTTGAGTGGACAGAGGCAAGACAACAAGCTTTTGAGAAGCTGAAGGAAGCTTTGACACAAACTCCAATCTTGATTCAGCCCGAATTAGGAAAAGAGTTTGTGATTTATAGCGATGCATCCTATGTGGGGTTAGGTTGTGTGTTGATGTAGGATGGTAGGGTGGTGGCTTATGCATCGAGGCAGTTAAAGGTGCATGAGCGCAACTATCCCACGCATGATATTGAGTTGGCTGCAGTGGTGTTTGTGTTGAAGATATGGCGACATTATCTATATGGTGAGAAGTGTGTAGTGTATACGGATCATAAAAGTTTGAAGTATTTGATGTCATAGAAGGAGTTGAATCTTAGGCAACGAAGATGGTTGAAGTTGCTTAAGGATTATGATCTATCGATTGAGTATCATCCGGGTAAGGCCAATGTGGTGGCCGATGCTTTGAGTAGGAAGATAGCTGTGGAGTTGAGGGCCGTGTTTGCGCGGTTGAGTGTATTACATGATGGTGGGTTAGTGGCTGAGTTGCAAGTGAAACCTTCCTTGATTCAGTTGATCAAGGAGAAGTAATTGCGGGATGATTCGTTGGTACCGCATGTTTCAGACATTAGGGAGGGTAATTTGATGGATTTTTACTTTAATGATGATGGTGTTTTGTGCTTTAGGAAACAAATAGTTATGCCATAAAATGTTGAGTTGAGGCACACTATTTTGAAGGAAGTGCATAGTAGTCTTTTTTCTATGCATCCAGTAGTACCAAGATGTATCGTGGGTTGAAAGATGAGTACTATTGGGTTGGGTTGAAAAGGGATGTTGCTGATTTTGTGGGTAAGTGTTTGGTTTGTCAATGTGTGAAGGCTGAGAATCAATTTCCATCCGGGTTGTTGCAACTGTTGAAGATACCGGAATGGAAGTGGGAACGAATCACCATGGATTTTGTGTCCTGTTTGCCTTTGACCTCGTCAAAGAAAAACTCTATTTGGGTGATTGTGGACTGTTTGATAAAGTGTGCCCATTTTGTGCTGGTGCATACGACATATACCTTAGACAAGTTGGCAAACTTGTATATCGCCAAGATTATGCGTTTGCATTGTGTACCTAAGTCCATAGTTTCGGATAGGGATCCAAGGTTTACCGTGTGGTTTTGGGAGTGTTTGCATCGAGCCTTGGGTACGCGGTTGAGTTTTAGTACATCTTATCATCCTCAGACGGATGGACAATCTGAGCGAGTTATCCAAGTGTTGGAGGTTATGCTTCGTTGTTGTGTTATTGAGTTCCAGGGTTCTTGGGAGAAACAGTTGCCGTTGGTGGAGTTTGCCTATAACAATAGTTATCAAGCTAGTATACAAATGGGCCTTATGAGGCTTTGTATGGAAGGAAGTGTAGGACGCCTTTGTGCTGGGCAGAAGTGGGACAAAAGTTGGTTTCCTTGCCGGATATGCTTAAGGGAACAACGAAGAAGGTAAAGATCATTTGTGATCGTTTGAAGGAGGCTTCGGATCATTAGAAGTCTTACGCAGATTTAAAACGTAAGGAGATAGAGTATAAGGTTGGTGATAAAATGTTTTTGAAAGTTTTGCCTTAGAAGAAAATGATGAGGTTTGGTCGGAAAGGTAAACTGAGTCCAAGGTTTATTGGACCGTATGAGGTGTTGGAACGTGTTGGCCATGTTGCTTATAGGTTGAGGTTGTCGCCTGAGTTGGAAAAGATACATAATGTTTTCCATGTATCCATTCTTCAGAGGTATCGGTCAGATCCGTCGCATGTTATACCAATTGAGGAAGTTGAGTTGAATCCAGATTTGACATGATGAGAAACCAATCAAAATCTTGGATATGGACAGAAAAGTGCTTCCTGGGAAGACCATTGAGTTGGTCAAAGTGTTATGGAGACACCGAGGTGTCGAGAAAGCTACGTGGGAGATGAAGGATGACATGAAGAAGCAGTTTCCTTACCTTTTTCCATCAGGTATATTTTGGGGATGAAATTTCTTAAGTGGGGGAGAGTTGTAACGCCCCGATTTTAGGCCTAGAAGTTAGCTGGGTTAGGCTAGATGGCTCGTTGAGTTGGTTTCGACAATTTGGGCTAGTTTCGAGATTAATTTGGTATAAATAGTTTTTTTGAGTAAAATTAAATATGGGAAAATGTTTTAAAATCCTTACTTATTATATAAGTGATTTTAGTGGAATCAATTTTGGAAAATATATTTTGGAAGGTTGACATTTTGGGACTAGTGACCAAAATGTAAAATTTGTAAAAATGTTTTAGTGACAAAATTGTAAGAGATCAAGGCTTAGAATCTTTAGGGAGCTTTGACCAAGAGTCTAATTAAGACTTTTCCTTTTTATTGGTTGGTTTTAAATGGTTTTAATAAATAGAAAATTGGAGGGAATTAGTTAACTAATTTGTTTTCTCAAAATACATTTCACGTAACTACTTTCTTTTCTCATTTACTTTCTCTCAAATTCTCTCCAGCCAAACAACCATTTTCTCTTCAAATATTTAAGGTAAATATCTGATTTGATTTGTCTTTTTGATCTTAAATGATTATTTAATGTTTTCTTAACAAAACCTTGTTGTTTAAACCTTGTTTTCTCATGTAAATCTTTGCAATTGAAGGAAAAGTCAGCATTAGAGGTAAGGTTTCGTTCTTTCCCTCTAATGACATGTTCTTTATTGAACTTCCCGAGTTCTTGGTCTCTTATGATGGTTTTCTAATGGGTTTTGGTAATATGTTTATAGAAATTGGTTTAATTGAGGTTTACTTGCCTAAATCAATGGATTTTTGCTTTTGAATGGTTTTGCTGGGTTTATAATGAGATAATATGATGATTTGAGATGTTGATTTAAGTGATTTTGATAATAGAATCCCGAAACTAGGTAAATTGTTAGGTTTTGTTGTTGATATCTTTGGGTTGGTGGCTTGTTTATGGGGTTAATTGATTGCTGATGGTTCTTTAACATTAATGAGATGTTTTTGGAAGTAAATTGATGTTGTTTAAGTGTAAATCTCGCTGGGTAATAGTTGGAGATGCATTAGAAAGGTTTCGTCGATGTTTTCGGTTGTTTTTGTTAAGCGAAAGCTTGGTTGTTGAGGGAGGAAAGTGTTGTTGTGTGTTGCTGGGGATTTTGATGCAAAGGAACGCATTAATCCTCTATTTTGATTTGGTTAGAAGCATAGGATGATGATCTAATAGTTTCGGAAGGTGTCGTGGAGGATTCAGAAGCTTGATTTTGCCTCGGCAAGCCAAGCGAGGTGTAGTTGGTGAGTGGCACTGGTTTACAGCTTTTCAAAGGTTTGAAAGGAATATTTTGGGGGTTTAGATTAAGCTTGAAACGCTAATCTAAGCTCAGAAGTAAGTATGAAATGTTTCGCTCTCGGTTCTCAGCTTTTCCCATGGTTTTAATTGTTCATGCTCATGATTTGAAGTTGAATTTGTTACCTACTGTTATGCATGTTTTTATGAATTGAGAAATGATCCATGTTATCCCATGAAATTGATTTATGGTTTTTGAGAGGTTGCATCTTGATGAGAAAATGCTATGCATTGATTTATGATTTAAAATGAGATATGCTATGGTTTATGTTGATGAATTGGAAAACAGCAGGTTAACAAGATTTTAAACTATATATTGGCAAGTGATGATGCTTATTATAATCGGATATAATTGGTCGACCAATAGGATGAGAGTGCACTATAAAAATGTAGCAAAATTTGCATGTGCGTGTGTCCTTCGGCTCCACATTAACGTAGCAACTATTGTGTTGAGGGTAACCGAAGTGTATTGTGGTGAGAGCAGCAAGCACCACGGGATCTAAGTCATGGTGAGTGCAGCAAGCACCATGAGATCCACCTTATGGAGAGAGCATCAAACTCTATAAGTATTGGTGGAGAGAGCAACAAGCTCATCAATGAGTATCCGCATATTCGATGTGTTTATTATGAAGAGTGCAGCAAGCTCTATGTGTATAGGGATAGCGAAGCAACCATCCGGGTCACTTGAATACCAATATATGAGATTACATGTATCATGGTTTTTAAATGAAATTGTATATGAGATTTATACTTGAGACTATATCTTGAGATATGTTTTGAATGCCTAAGCATGTGAAACTTGCATTGAGATTTGCTTTGGTTTAAAGCATGAAATATCATGATACTTGTGTAAACAGTTTAATGGTTTTGCTTTAATGGGTTTTAAAGCATGAGTTTTGTTAAGAGCATGATGGAAAATGGTTTGATAAGAAAATGGTTTTCAATAGTGCATTGTTATGGTTTTGTTTTGAGCATCCCTCACTAAGCATATAATTTACGCTCCCCTTTCTTAACAATGCAAAAAAGTAGTTTGCTCAGGCTGCAAGGATGCATGAAAAGTGGTTCATTCGACGCTCTAAGCTCAAGTATGGTTTTACCATTTCAATAGTAATGAGATTGGCAATGGGTGGATACCTTGATGTTTTGGGAGTGTATGTTTGATGGAACTCCCTGGTTTCGAAAGTTTGTTTTGCCTTATTGAGATTGTAAATGGCCTATTATGTTTGGTTTATGCTTTTCTAAGGTTTGTAGTCTTTGGTTTGAAGTGGTTTTAGGAAGCAAGCTTATAGATTTCCCTTTTGAGCATGTGATCATGGTATGATGATGTTTCTGTTGTTAATGGTTGAGGATCGATCCCTAAATATGTTGCATGTGTGTTAGAAGTATGCATAGGGCTTTATAATTGGTTTATAGATTGTTCGTCGAGCAAAAAAGTGACATTTTTTGTGTCTAGGTATCACATTTTTTCGATATTCGGTATCGTATCGATCGATACGGTTAAGCTAAAAAAGGCTAGGCGCATCAATACAATATGTACTGTATCGATAAGGAGAAAGAAGAAATTGGCTAAGTGTATCGATACTCGGGACCGTATCGATACGGTTTTGAGCTACTGGAATTTAGGTTTTGAAATTACAAAGAACGTATCGATACTTTGCTTGGGCGTATCGATAACTTGTTAGTTAAAGTGGTTAATTGGCATCTTCTGAAGTTCTAAATCTTTGCGTTTTGGTCCTTGATTATTTTGTGTGTGAAATTCAATGAGTTTGGATGGTTGAAATGAGTTGAATCTTTATGTGGTGTATCTAAACCTGACTAATTAAAAGATGGTAACTTCAATTTCGAGTTAGGTCCCTGTTTAGTGATAGTTTTACAAAATGGTCCCTAAACACTATTTGGCGCAATCAGATGTCGATTTGACGCTCGATTGAGTTGAGATTTTGTCTGTTGCTTTCTCTCCAGTTGTGCCACAACCTGCGGCTAATCCAGGTTTGCCTTTGGAGTGCTTACATAGTTTGGGAGGTACCGAGTTTAAAGGTTTGTCTCTGAAGGGTTCTGAGGCATGGTTTGAGAGTACCCAGGGGATTCTTGGACAGATGGAGTGCACGAATGTGCGTAAGCTGAGTTGTATAATATTTTTGCTCCATGGTGATGCTTATTCATGGTGGACTACCACTATCACGGGATGGAACCTGCAAATGTTACGTAAGAGTTTTTCAGAGCTGCTTTCCGAAGGAAATATTTGGGTACTCGCTATCAAGATGAGAAGAAGCGAGAGTTCATGGCCTTGGTACAAGGAAATATGTTAGTTTCAGAGTATGAAGTTCAGTTTGTCAGGTTGAGCTAGTATACCCCTGAACTGGTTCTCGATGAACAAAAAAGATGTGATCGCTTCCGATATGGTTTGGTGAAGGAAGTGAAGACTTATATACCAGCTTTTGAGTACTCGGACTTCGATGTCTTGGTCACTCGCACCAAGGACATTAAACAAAGTTTGGGTTTGTCCTCTCACCCATGGAATTCTAGTTCCGGAAAGAGGGTTACTGAGTTTGGTAGTGGTAAAGATCATAGTAAGATGCAACAAGATAAGAGGTTTCTTCCAGATCAGAGGCATGGTGGAGGTAACATGGGCCAAGGTCAGCTGGGTTAGTACGCAGGGGTTCATACACCTGAGTGTGGTTGTTGTGGTAGACGCCATCCTGGAGAGTGTTGGGGTAATTCTAGAGGCTTTTAGAATTGTGGTTTGCAAGGTCATATGAGGCGTGATTGTCCCCAGTTAGCTAGACAGGTACCTGTGCGTGCTGTTGAGCCTCAAAGGGGCCGTGGGCGTGGCCGAGGTAATTTTCAGCGTAGGGAGGATGGTCAGAGGAATGTGGCTCATGTTGTGGCGGTTCAACCTGAGGGAGGTGGACCAACTAGGGTGTATGCACACCGCGAGGGAAGAAATGACACGGATGTGATCACAAGTACCTTTACTTTGCAATCCTTGTCATTACTTTCTTTGATTGATTCTGGTTCCACGCATTCATACATCTTGCACGAGTATGCACAATTGCTTGACATACCGGTTGAGTTTTTGGATGTGGGTATGCAAGTGACTAGTTCTTTTGATTAGATAGTTGTGGTTAGGAGATGTCCGTTAATGGTTCAAGGACATGTGTTTGCCGTTGATATGATGGAGTTACCTTTCTATGGTTTTGATGTCATTCTTGTGATGGATTGGTTGTCCGAGCATAGAGCTATGGTAGATTGTGAAAACAAGCGTGTTACGTTAAAGCTTGCCAAAGATTATGAAGTTGTGGTGGTGGGTGAAAATGTTAAGCTCTTATCAAATGTTGTTTCAGCGATGGAGGCGCAAAGGTTGATGAAAGGAGGATGTCAGGCATACTTGCCGTATGTCATGAATCCAAATATGAAGGAGGCACGCCCTTAGGATATCCGAATAGTTTGTGATTATTCAAGAGTGTTTCGGGAAGAATTGCCTAGTTTGCCATCGGATAGGGAGGTAGAGTTTTGTATCGAGACGTGTACGGATACGACCCCAGTGTCCTTGCCCCGTATCGCATGGCACCCAAGGAGTTGAAAGAGTTGAAGAAGCAACTTCAGGAGTTGCTAGACTATGGGTTCATTCAGCCTAGTGTGCCACTTTGAGGAGCTTCGGTGTTGTTTGTGAAGAAGAAAGATGGCACTATGAGAATGTGAATCGATTATCCGCAATTGAATAAGTTGACGATAAAGAACAAATATCCCTTACCGTGAATTGAGGATCTATTTGATCAGTTTTGTGGTGCTACGGTGTTTTCCATGATAGATTTGAGATCGAGATACTACCAGTTGAAAGCGAAGGATAAAGATGTGCCAAAGACAACATTTTGCACCCGTTATGGACATTATGAATTCTTAGTGATGCCGTTTGGGTTGACGAATGCACCTACAACTTTCATGGATATGATGAATAGAGTGTTCTATGAATTCCTGGATTAGCTTTTGGTGGTGTTTATTGATGACATCCTTGTGTACTCTCGTACCAAGGAGGATCACGATAAGCATTTACGAATTGTTTTACAGACCTTGTTGGACAATCAGCTTTATACAAAGTTAAGTAAATGTGAGTTTTGGATAAAAGAGGTGGTGTTCCTTGGTCATGTTGTGTCGGCTGAAGGAATTTGTGTGGATCCTCGAAAAATTGAAGCGGTTGTAAGTTGGAAACAACCTAAGTTGGTATTGGAGGTTCACAGTTTCTTGGGTTTAACGGGTTATTATCGTCACTTTTTGGATGGTTTCTCTAAAATTGCTGTCCCGTTAACCAAGTTGTTACAAAAGGATGTTAAGTTTGAGTGGACAGAGGCAAGGCAGCAAGCTTTTGAGAACCTGAAGGAAGCTTTGACACAAGCCTCAATCTTGATTCAGCCCAAATCAGGAAAAGAGTTTGTGATTTATAGCGATGCATCCTATGTGGGGTTAGGTTGTGTGTTGATGCTGGATGGTAGGGTGGTGGCTTATGCATCGAGGCAGTTAAAGGTGCATGAACACAGCTATCCCACGCATGATATTGAGTTGGTTGCGGTGGTGTTTGCGTTGAAGATATGGCGACATTGCCAATATGGTGAGAAGTGTGTGGTGTATACGGATCATAAAAGTTTGAAGTATTTGATGTTATAGAAGGAGTTGAATCTTAGTCAACGAAGATGGTTGGAGTTGCTTAAGGATTATGATCTATCGATTGAGTATCATCCGGGTAAGGCCAATGTGGTGGCTGATGCTTTGAGTAGGAAGATAAATGTGGAGTTAAGGGCCATGTTTGTACGATTGAGTGTATTATGTGATGGTGGGTTAGTGGCTGAGTTGCAAGTGAAACCTTCCTTGATTCAGTTGATCAAGGAGTAGCAGTTGCACGATGATTTGTTGGTACCACATGTTTTGAACATTGTGGAGGGTAGTCCGACGAATTTTTGCTTTAATGATGATGGTGTTTTATGCTTTAAGGGATGAATAGTTGTGCAGGAAGATGTTGAGTTGAGGCACACTATTTTGAAGGAAACGCATAGTAGTCTTTTTGCTATGCATCCCGGTAATACCAAGATGTATCATGGGTTGAAAGATGAGTACTATTGGGTTGGACTGAAAAGGGATGTTGCTGATTTTGTGGGTAAGTGTTTAGTTTGTCAGTGTGAGAAGGTTGAGCATCAATTTCCATCTGGGTTGTTGCAACCGTTGAAGATACCGGAATGGAAGTGGGAAAGAATCACCATGGATTTTGTGTTCAGTTTGCCTTTGACCTCGTTAAAGAAGAACTTTATTTGGGTGATTGTGGACCGTTCGACGAAGTGTGCTCATTTTGTGCCGGTGCATACGACGTATACCTTGGACAAGTTGGCAGACTTGTATATCGTGGAGATTGTGCGTTTGCATGGTGTACCTAACTCCATAGTTTATGATAGGGATCCAAGGTTTACTGCGAGGTTTTGGGAATGTTTGCATCGAGCCTTGTGTACGCGGTTGAGTTTTAGTACATCTTATCATCCTCAGATGGATAGACAGTCTGAGCGAGTTATCCAAGTGTTGGAGAATATGCTTCATTTTTATGTTATTGAGTTCCAAGGTTCTTGGGAGAAACAGTTGCCGTTGGTGGAGTTTGCCCATGACAATAGTTATCAGACAAGTATACAAATGGCGCTTATGAGGCTTTGTATGGAAGGAAGTGTAGGACGCCTTTGTGTTGGGAAGAAGCGGGGCAAAAGTTGGTTTCCTTGCCGTATATGCTTAAGGGAACAACGAAGAAGGTAAAGATCATTTGTGATCGTTTGAAGGAGGCTTCCAATCGTCAAAAATCTTACTCGGATTTAAAATATAAGGAGATAGAGTTTGAGGTTGGTGATAAAGTGTTTTTGAAGGTTTCACCTTGGAAGAAAGTGATGAGGTTTGGTTGGAAAGGTAAATTGAGTTTGAGGTTTATTGGACCGTATGAGGTGTTGGAACTTGTTGGTCCTGTTGCTTATAGGTTGAGTTTGCCGCCTAAGTTGGTAAAAATACATGATGTTTTCCATGTATCCATGCTTCAGAGGTATCGGTCGGATTCATCGCATGTTATGCCTGTTGAAGAAGTTGAGCTGAATCCATATTTGACTTATGATGAGGAACCAATTAAAATCATGGATGTGGACAGAAAAGTGCATCGTAGGAAGACTATTGAGTTGGACAAAGTGTTATGGAGACACTGAGGTAGGAAGGATGACATGAAGAAGCAGTTTCCTTAGCTTTTTCCATTAGGTAAATTTTGGGGACGAAATTTCTTAAGTGGGGGAGAGTTGTAACGCCCCGATTTCAGGCCTAGAAGTTAGCCAGGTTAGGCTAGATGGCTCGTTGAGTTGGTTTCAACAATTTAGGCTAGTTTCGTGATTAATTTGGTATAAATAGTTTTTGAGTAAAGTTAAATATGGGAAAATGTTTTAAAATCCTTATTTATTATACAAGTGATTTTAGTGGAATCAATTTTGGAAAATATATTTTGGAAGGTTGACATTTTGGGACTAGTGACCAAAATGTAAATTACGTAAAACTGTTTTTTAGTGACAAAATTGTAAGAGATCAAGGCTTAGAATCTTTAGGGAGCTTTGACCAAGAGTCTAATTAAGACTTTTCCTTTTTATTGGCTGGTTTTTAAATGGTTTTAATAAATAAATGATTGGAGGGAATTAATTAACCAATTTTTTTTTCTCAAAATACATTTCACGTAACTACTTTGTTTTCTCATTTACTTTCTCTCAAATTCTCTCTAGCCAAACAACCATTTTCTCTTCAAAGATTTAAGGTAAATATCTGATTTGATTTGTCTTTTTGATCCTAAATGATTCTTTAATGTTTCTTAACAAAACCTTGTTGTTTAAACCTTGTTTTCTCATGTAAAACTTTGCAATTGACGGAAAAGTCAGCATTAGAGGTAAGGTTTCGTTCTTTCCCTCTAATGACATGTTCTTTATTGAAATTCCCAAGTTCTTGGGCTCTTATGATGGTTTTCTAATGGGTTTTTGTATTATGTTTATGGAAAATTGGTTTAATTGAGGTTTACATGCCTAAATCAATGGATCTTTGCTTTTGATTAGTTTTGCTAGGTTTATAATGAGATAATACAATGATTATGATGATTTGAGATATTGATTTAAGTGATTTTGATAATAGAATCCCGGAACTAGGTAAATTATTAGGTTTGGTTGTTGATATCTTTAGGTTGGTGGTTTGTTTATGGGGTTAATTGATTGTTGATGGTTCATAAACATTAAAGAGATGTTTTTGGATGTAAATTGATATTGTTTAAGTGTAAATCTCGCTGGGTAATAGTTGGAGATGTATTAGGAAGGTTTCGCCTGTATTTGTGGTTGTTTTTGTTAAGTGAAAGCTTGGTTGTTGAGGGAGGAAAGTGGTTTTGTGTGTTGCTGGGGATTTTGATGCAAAAGAACGTATTAATCCTCTGTTTTTCTTTGGTTAGAAGCAGGGGACGATGATCTGATAGCTTCGGAAGGTTTTGTGGAGGATCTGGAAGCTTGTTTTCTCCTCGGCAAGCCAAGCGAGGTGTAGTTGGTGAGTGGCACTGGTTTACAGCTTTTCAAAGGTTTGAAAGGAATATTTTGGGGGTTTAAATTAAGCTTGAAACGCTAATCTAGGTTTGGAAGTAAGTATGAAATGTTTCATTATCGGTTTTTCCCATGGTTTTAATTGTTCATGCTCATAATTTGAGGTTGGATTTGTTACCTACTGTTATGCATGTTTTTATGAATTGAGAAATGATTCATGTTATCCCATGAGATTGATTTGTGGTTTTCAAGAGGTTGCATCTTGATGAGAAAATGGTAAGCATTGATTTATGATTTAAAATGTGATATGCTATGGTTTATGTTGTTGCATTGGAAAACAGTAGGTTAACATGATTTTGAAGTATATATTGGCAAGTGATGATGCTTATTATATCGGATATAATTGGTCGACCAATAGGATGAGAGTGCACTATAAAAATATAGTATAATTAACATGTGCGTGTGTCCTTTGGCTCCATATTAGCGTAGCAACTATTGTGTTGAGGGTAACCGAAGTGTATTGTGGTGAGTGCAACAAACACCACCGGATCTAAATCATGGTGAGTGCAGCAAGCACCATGAGATCCGCCTTATGGAGAGAGCAGCAAGCTCTATAAGTATTGGTGGAGAGAGCAGCAAGCTCCATCAATGAGTATCCGCATATCCGATGATTTTATCATGGAGAGTGCAAAAAGCTCCATGTGTATAGGGATGGCGAAGCAACCATCCGGGTCACTTGAATGCCAATATATGTGATTACATGTATCAGGTTTTTAAATGAAATTGTAAATGAGATTTATACATGAGACTATATCTTGAGATATGTTTTGAATGCATAAGCATGTGAAGCTTGCATTGAGATTTGCTTTGGTTTAAAGCATGAAATATCATGATACATGTGTAAAGAGTTTAATGGTTTTGCTTTAACGGGTTTTAAAGCATGAGTTTTGCTAAGAGCATGGCGGAAAATAGTTTGATAAAAAATGGTTTTCAATAGTGCATTGTTATGGTTTTGTTTTGAGCATCCCTCACTAAGCGTATAGCTTACGCTCTTTTTTCTTAACAATGCAGAAAAGTAGTTTGTTCGGGCTACAAGGAAGCAAGAAAAGTGGTTCACTCGATGCTCTAAGCTCAAGTATGGTTTTAGCATTTCAATAGTAATGGGATTGGCAATGGGTGGATACCTTGATGTTTTGGAAGTGTATGTTTGATGGAACTGCCTGGTTTGGCAAGTTTGTTTTGCCCTTTTGAGATTGTAAATGGCCTATTATGTTTGGTTTATGCTTTTCTATGGTTTGTAGTCTTTGGTTTGAAGTGGTTTTAGGAAGCATGCCTATAGATTCCCCTTTCGAGCTTGTGATCATGGCATGATGATGTTTCTGTTGTTAATGGCTGAGGATCGATCCCTAAATATGTTGCATGTGTGTTAGAAGCATGCCTAGGGCTTTATAATTGGTTTACAGATTGTTCGTTGAGCAAAAAGTTGCATTTTGTGCCTAGGCGTATCGATACTCGGGCTACCGTATCGATACTGTTAAGCTATAAAAGGCTAGGCGTATCAATACAGTATGTACCGTATTAATACGGTGAATGAAGAAATCGGCTAAGCGTATCGGTACTCGGGACCGTATTGATACGGTTTTGAGCTACTGGAATTTGGGTTTTGAAATTACAAAGGACCGTATTGATACTTTTCTTGGGCGTATCGATACCCTGTTAGTTAAAGTGGTTAATTGGCATCTTCTGAATCTTTGTGTTTTGGTCCTTGATTATTTTGTGTGTGCAATTCAATGAGTTTGGATGGTTGAAATGAGTTGAAAATTTATGTTGTGGATCTAAACCTGACTAATTAAAAGATGGTAACTTCAATTTTGAGTTAAGTCCCTGTTTAGTGATAGTTTTACAAAATGGTCCCTAAACGCTATTTGAGGCAATCAGATGTCGATTTGACGCCCGATCGAGTTGAGATTTTGTCTACTGCTTTCTCTCACGCTTAGGTTAACTAAGCTGCATTTAGAAAAGATAAAACGAAAAAATGGTTGTTTACTGAAGTGAAACTTTTAGGTTTTACTCTAATATTCCCCGTGTGACTAGCTCGATTCGGTCTTGCGATTAGATCGGGTTAATGAGGTTACAGATTGAACATCTTTGTCATACTTAGGAAACATTATTTTTGAAGAGGATGGATTTGAGGAGCTTTAGGTTGTTGTTCAGCAGCCTTTTGGGGATTCTGTTGCTCCTGTCCTATCCTTACACTTCCTTCATCATTGGAGGAACCAGCTGGGCTCTCATTTTCCTGGCCCAAATGAGTTCCAGACATCTAAAAAATTGATAATATTCAAGGGAAACTTTCAACAAGCAAGATCACAAATATAGATTAAGTTCAACTCCTAGGTGGCACAAAGGTAACTGATGATGTAATCTAAGTTAGGTTTAGTCCTAGGATCGACCAAACCTTAGCTCTGAATACCAATTTGTAATAGCCCTCATCTAACATAGAAGGTATTACTAAACTAGAGAAAACATAAACTAACTTGATACCCAGGTTAGTATTCGAACAAAATCAAGGAACCGTATTCGATTACAACTAGCATGCCAAGCAATCATACATTGATGTTAAAACCACCAAAACATTCGAACACACCCTAGTTGGACATTTAAATTCATCAACCAGATTGATATCAATAAGGTGTTAACAAATTAAATTTAAGAGGATTAGGACACAGGTGATTCAAATCAGGCATTACAAACATGATATAACAATTGAGGTTTCATGTAGATAATAGATTAATTCTTTGTTCCTATGGTTATATAACATGAATCCAATCAAACCATGCAATCTCATAGACATATGATGCCATTAACCTATGGATAAGCTTTACCAATGTCCTTTTCATTCTATTACCTAGGTACAATTCACATGAAGGGTATATGTAGTAGCAGGTTACCAAAAACTAGTCAAACAAAACATCGTCAACAATATCACCATGATCGAAAACCAGCCTGTAAGATCATTTCTAAACCATGCTAGTTCCAAACATCTCTAAGTCAATTTAATAATCAAACACAACCAAGTATAACATGATAGGCAACCATATCACATACAAATCCGTTAAAACTATTTACATAACTTTCAAAAGTTACTCAAAATATTATAGCCATATTACATATACTTGTGCCACCTTCTAGGAGTTTAGAATGTAATTACAAAACATACTTTTAGAATTACTCGTGACCTTGCTTAGTCTCCCGACCTTGTTAATACCAACTTCTCCTGAAAAATACCAAGGTGAGACATTATAATGGTAGTCTTGAAGATCACTTAAAACAATTTGAGTGTAAAGAAACTTAACAATTCAATTCAGTGCCTAATTAACCGAGTGCATACATTAACACAATCAAGACAAATCACCAATCAATTAACATTTGATCACATAAGTGTCATGCTCACTAGATATCAAGCAAGTGGATTTATTTCAAGATTGGACCTTACATTAATTTTGAATCATGCCATGCTTTCAAGGAAGGATCATGCACCAACTTACTGCTCAAGAAAAGATACTTAAACAAGGCAAGAACAAACCACTTTTAGTTAACAATTTTACAAGCAACCTTTGTTGTTTATATTAGCCTTGACTAGTAATTAGTCTAGATACACAAATTCAAAACCGAATTCATCAACAAGCAAAGGTACCATAGTACCATTGTATTTCATAACCTTTCGTTATAATGCAAGGGTACAAGAGTACCAAACAAGGGACCGTAGTCCGATTCAAGCTGAGCTCAGGGGATCTATTGGCATGCCAAACATATCTAGGACCAACACTAATCAAGGCTCTTTATATACTTTTCACTAAGTCAATTATGAACTTTTATATAACCAAATGATCAATCACCATTTCCACATCGCAATCTGTAGCATTCCAAGATCAACCAAACTACATTCATGCATGATTAATCAAACTTAGCATCCATACGTACCTCGATGTACTTACCAAGATTTAAGCCAACATTTGTAAGTATAAGTATTCAAGCATCAAGTGGTAATCAACTATGTCTAAGTTGTTCGATAGTCTAATGCTTAATTCAAAAACATAAATTGCACTCACAGATTACACCGAGCTATTCTTGATCATGAAATGCAATCCCCTTTTGTTTATCGCCGCTATGGTCAACCCCCTTTTTATCTAACTGTAACACCAATTTTTAATAGTGCATTAGAACTAGTTCATTATCATTTAATGTTACCTATTTATCACACATATTCAAATAGGTCTTAAGGTAGATTTCTCATGCTTCTCTATATATATTTCAATTGTTTCTCATGCAAAACAATTTGAAACAATGGACACATTACAATTGTTCAAAACAGTCTCCTTCTCCCATGAATTTCGAATATGCTCACCTCTTATACTACATGCTTTTGCTCCTAAAAATCCATTTTCCCAATAAACTTGTATACATTCAATTCATCCATTTTACCATACAATTATCTAGCATGATTCTTAAGTCCTATGTCACATTTAAATACTTCCTAACAACTTTTAATAAATTGATTTCCCTCTTTAAAACAATCTCGATATATAACCTTTAGTGCATGCCAGTTTTACTGCCTTAAAGTTTCATTTAAACAGCTTCTAAAACAACTTAATTCCTTTACTCTATTTTCTTATTAGTCCGAACAGCCCTATTACTAATTAATCATGCCTTATTATCCCCTATTCGATGCCCAACCAGTCCCCAAATATAATAGTTTCCAAAACAGTCCCATTTTATGTTTCATTCGAATAGGGCAACTCATTATTTCTCTATTATGACTAGAATCACTACCTAAGACTTCTATACAATAAATTCTATCCTTGAATGTCTTTTTCTCAACCTCTACATTGACACTACTAATTCAATGTGTGATCTAATCATGTTTAATAAATCCAATTCCTAATCTTATACTAATGTCATCATCATACTACAATTCGATCATGCAAGAGCCTTCCCAAAGCAAGAATTTCACCAAAACCACAATCAAAACACAAAATTTCATCTTATCAAACATGCTTTCATACATCTATTCAAACAAGCTCCTAATTATTATAACAAAACAACATGCAAAGTATGTAGGGAGGATTCTTACCTTCCCCAAGCTTAATTCAAGTCTATGGTCAAGAATTCATTCACCATTATCTGGCTTCTCTCAAGCTCCTTTTTCTCTCTCAAGTTTCGGCATTCATGGATAGGGAGAAGGATGACAATCCCTTGGAATTGTTATCCAAGGTGGATGATACCTTATTTTGGTTAAATCTATGCGTGACAATTGTAACACCCTAAATCCTAGCTTAGAATTATTGAAACCAATTATCTAAGTTGATAGCTCAATTAAGCTTAAATCTAAGCTAATTAGATTATCTAGGGACATAATTGAAAGGGTGAATGAAATAAGTGACTAATTTACAAGGACCAATTCGAATAGAATAAAAAAGATAAAACTTGCATGTTAAATATTGAAGTTCATAGGTATACCCTTGATTAAATTTAAAGATTATAACAAATTAAAGGACAACTTAGACATTTCCTAATCCACTAAGATGAAATTAGTTGTCATCTTCCTCCATTCCTCATGCTTGCCGAATTACTAGAGAGAAAGAGTGAGAGAGAAAATTTAGAGGAAGCCATTGTAGGAGGATAATTAAAGCTTGCATGTTCATAATCTACCATAGGAAGTGAGCTAGAAAGCCAGGTGAGCACATTCTTGCTCTTGATTCATTCGAATGGCTAGAAATTTAATTGAATTGGATCATTTGATGATTGAATTGTTGTTGTAGATGAATTAGCTACTATAAATGCTTGTTAAAAGGTTGAATTATGATAGGTATTATGTTAGAATTGTCAAAATATGGAATAGGTACACCTAACATGTTAGCTGAATGGAGTAGCTTCCAATTGGTTAATTGATATGTAAATTGAATAGGAGAAAAACATTATCTAGAAATCACCTAATAGACATCATGTAAAAATTGACAATTGAAATATTGACTAAGTTAAATTGATAGTAGAATTGAAAGAATTGAGCTAATAGTGAAATTGGTCACCTAGATAGCTTAATCCACAAATATGGACTGTTTTGAGTAAATCAATAAATTCAGGATTGAATTGGATATATATTAAGGGTTAAAAAAATTAATTTAAAAACAGGGGAAGGTTTAGATTGAATGCTGGAAAATTGAATTGCATGAAATGTAGCTAAAATTGATTGCTTAAATATGTTAGTTGGCAGAATTAATGAAACCTGGACTGTTCTGGAAATTCTGTTAATTTAAGAACTTAGATATACAAATTAGGGACTAATCTGGACATGAAAAGTCAAAGGAAAAACAGGGGAAACTAAGGTAAAAATGTCTGAAATGAACTTGTATGAATCTTAGGTTAATTAGCTCACTAAAGAGAACTTAAGTGTAAGCTGGCAGATTAGGGACTGTCAAATTGATCTGACTTTAATTGAAAAACTGTATTGATCTAGAAAGGCTAAAAATATGATCCATACATGGTTGAAAAGATAATTGAATTAGCTTTCCAATGGTATAAACTAATTGAAATTCCAATGTGTAGATTAAAAGTTATAAGCAGTTTAGTGAAGAGGGTACAATCTGCCAGAAACTGAAACAATGTAGTACTTGTAGAGTAAAATTGTGCTTGAATATATGACTATCTTGATGAATTGATCCTAATGGTATTTCTATGTTTTATGTGACTTGTTAGAGCAAGGAATAGAGGAGATTGCTGAAGGAAATAGAGTTGGGCAATCAAAGGATAGGCATAAGGGGATATCAATACAAGACTAGCTAGCTTGGAGTATTGTGAGTGTAGTTTACTTAGGGTTGGGACTTAGGTCCCAACCAACAACATTGCATGTCTACTTTCTTTCTTGAACATCATGTCATGAAATGAATCTTAAATCATATTTGGTAACTTGATCAAATGGGAAGAATGGAACTAATAATGGCTTGATAATTCAACTTGATGTTATTGTGACTTGACATGAATAAAATGCTTGTTACTTTGCTTGGATTGTGATTGCCGAATGGTATTGATGATTTGGTGATTTTATTGTATGCTTGAAAATATTGATCTCTTGCAAAATGAACTAAGGTTCACATGGCTTAAGGGCTTAAAATGAATCAAACCTTGATATGCTTGATGTCTAAGTAACTTATGTGTGTTGTTTGATAATGAATGGATTAAGTCCTTGGTTTCTAGTTAGTCATAGGTAGAAGGGAATGCCTTAGAGTCTAGAGATCATTGTGTTAGGGGGACTACGGTCCAGCACTATGGTGCATCTTGTGGCGACAGACGGAGGTTACGTAATATGGTCTTTGGCAATAGTAAGAGGGTTGACCAGCACTACGGTGCATCTTGTAGCACTTTGGTGCATCTTGTGGCAATAGTTGGTTGGAAACTTGATTACCTAGACTTAACTAAAGGCCAAGGCAAGACATGATAATAAGCTCGCAATTAAATAAGCTAAACTTGAAAGAAAATGTGTATATTGATCTTGTTAATGAAATTGCTAATCAATGGAATCACATGATGAAAATGAGTACTTGGATTACTTGTTCCTTGAGAAATAAGATACATATATGTATGATTTCCCCCTTGTTTGAATAGAAGTGATTGAATGTATGCTTGATTTGCCTTTTTTTGGTATGAATGTCTCTTGCTTGACTATGCTTGTAAATTATGAAATGAATCACTTGATTGATTACTAATATGTTCAATTGAGCTTGAATAAGACTAGCTAAGTCTCCATCAAGATTGCCCATTATCCATTTACAACCCAAAAAACCCATCAGACCTGATTACACTTAAAAAGACTAAAGTACCCTTAATCTTAAAAATCCTAATAACTTAACCCTCTATCCAGCCACACTGTGCCAACGCCCAAAATCTGCTCTACCGCCCTGCAGAAGAACAAATGGGAGATTTTAGATTTTTATATTGTAAAAATAAGTTATAAAAACCTGAATGAAATTGAATGTAAGGACCCCAAATTCAAAATAGTAATAATAATAATAATAAAAGCAAAAGTAAAAAAAGGGTAAACCATCGTAGATGCCATGCAAGGCATCCACGCCACCTTCACTTTCCACTCACCCCTCCCCAATTGCCTATAAAAGGCGGGGGGAGGCAAGCAATGGAAACACAAGGATAAGCCATGAAAAATGGAAAAGAAATGCTATTGAAATGGCGAGAAAGCCATTTTGAAATGGCAAGTATGGGCAATGCCCTTTTTTAGTTCGAGAGTAGTGCTCTCACCGGGGAATTTTTAATACCCAAAGGTTCGATCAATTATTTGATCGGGCTTCTGCTGAGATTCGTTCGGGTCGTTTTTTACTATGGCTAGGTGAACGAGGATCTTGCTAGGGGTCGGTCGAAGTTCTTCATTCGAGCTTCTAGTAGGGTAAATTTTGGTATTTATCTTTGTATTTATTTTCGGCTTAGATATGTATTGGCATGTTTTTGTAATAAATATATTTGGTATGCCATGTTTGTATATTTTAAGTTGTATGACTTATTTACAATGTTCTTTTAATTATTGATGTGTTCTTTTATATTTTGTATGCCATGTTTGAATAAAATATGTTTATATATTGTTTAATTAATTTTAAAATTAGAACCCTTTTATTAGGGGTTATTGTGAAAAACGTACCCTGAGCTTAGGAGTGCCGCTTTCCGTTAGTCTCTATTATGAAACATTATTTTTTTAATTATAAGTATAAATTATAAATTTTTAAATATTTTTTATTTGAGGATTTAACGGAAATTATGCCTCAGGTGTTGGGGTGTAAATTCCTTTCATATAAATATCTTAAGGGATCACAAATTTTAAATTAAATTCGAATTATTAATTTCCGTCATTAAAACAATTTGTAATCGACTGGGTACCAATTTTGGGCGTTGTGGGGGTGCTCACCCTTCCCTACACGTAACCGACTCCCGAACCTATTTTTCTGGTTTTGCAGACCCAAAACTCGTTGTTTTAATAAAAACGAAAAAAACAAGTTTTATTAAAATAACTGAGTTTTCAGGTGATCTAATCTCACCTAATAAAAAAATAAAAAAGATTGGTGGCGACTCCCCGTTGTTACAGCTTGGCGACTCCGCTGGGAACTTTTTAGAGAGTCAAGCAACAAGTCGATTACCTTTTGTCTTAATGAGTGGAAAATATAAATTCAGTTTAATTTATTTGTGATCCTTTTTTTACAAGAAGTTTTTTTTTTTAAAAATTTATTGATCTTTCATAACATGAGCTCTGCACCCGAGCTTTGTCCCTTTTAAGTGGGAGCAAGAAACTACTCCTTCGTGAGGTACCCACTCCGTGTAGGATGGTGGATTGCTTCTGGGATATAGGTCCCTTTGTCTTCGTGAGATTTTTTAATCTCCGTGCAGACCTAGGGAAATATATCCTCCCAAATCGATGTCCTAGCGACAGTTCGAGTACCGTCGCCCTAGAACCTAAACCGCATATAGCGAGCCGTAAGAGCCAACCTTTTATGGCCAATGCAAAATCCTGCACGTTAGCAGTCACCCTGTTTAGGTTTCGATGCCTTTATTTGCCATTTATGTACACATTTCTTTACTGTTTTGATTTATGTCTTATTCATCATTCGATTTATTCATTCAATTATTTTATTGTGAACTAACCATTTCTTTTTTGGTGATCACACTACATTCAGTCATTCATTTCGCATTCATTACATGACACCGCAATAACATTTTTATTTTTGCACTTCATCAGCATGAAGTATTGATCTCACGACTGGTTCTCAATTTGAAAAAAATTATCGTCAGAAGAAAATCTAGTACCCTAGATATCAATGCAACATTCAAAGTTGCGAATGAATCCCGTAAATTCGGAAGTTGAGCCACGAGAACCATTTTTGAATTGATACCTTCGCCACTAGGACATGCATTGTGCATTTACATGCATGCATTTCAAAATTTTGGAACTGGTCCCCGTGATGCCCCGTGCCGACAAATACCCGATAAAACAAAGTCAGCCAACCTAGCACCATGCTGAACCAATGCAAGAGCTCGGTCCAGGGGCATCTTTGAGAATAACCCCCGCATTCATACTAACATTGTGCCTCCACAAGGCTCCAATCTGAGAGCATTCTCCGATGAGTTCAGAAAGCGAGTCTCTGATGCCGAATCAGACTTCTACACCTTAGACGACTACATCAATTATCGTCTATAGCACTTCGCCAAAGCCGAAAGTAATGAGCTGTCATGAACCAACACAAAAAATTTATAGACATGACTGGGGGCAACATAACATAATGCATTCATGAGAACAATGAAAGCCCTTCAAGAAAAGGTGAAAGCATACTTCAAGCTTCGAGTTCGATTCAAGAGCAGTTTCAGACGAAAATGTCAGGGCATTCACCCAAGGAAGATTGGGGCATCCTCATATACAAAGCATTGAACACTATTCGATTAAAAGCAAAGATCTGACTAGCAAAGAGTCAGGGACATCCCTTTAAGAGCCGAGAAAAATCATGTCACGTTCATATATTTAATTGCATGCATTAAAATTCATCATGCACTTAGATTAGGTACACACACCTAAAGTTATCATGCACATGCATTAGGCACAAATTTAGGTGCATCCATAAAACATTTATTTTTGGCTTGAATGTATAAATAGGTTCAAGGAAGAGACTGAAGAACCTCAGCGATAGGGGCAACAATTGATAATCATTCTTTAGCCCTGAAGAAGGCCGAATGCGCAGAAAGCTCAAGTATTTAGGATCATGACTCCTCTTCATGAAATAGAAGAATCGACTTTTTCCTGATATCGCCTTCGTCAGTGGTGGTGGGCTAGTTTAATCCAGATTCTGCATCTCAGACAGTGGTGTCACAAGATAATTACCCTTGAAAAAAAGAAAAGAGATGGCGTCAAGGTCATTCAGCTTAGAAGTTCAAACTTAGAAAAGAGTGAGGACAATGAAATTTGTGTAACACCCCAAATCCTAGCTTAGAATTATTGGAACCAAATTGAATAAGTGAATAGCTTAATTGAATTTAGAATTAAGCTAAATTGAATAGTCAAGGGCCTAATTGAAAGAATGAATGAAATAAGTGACCAAATTAGAATGGCTATAATGAATTAAAAGAGAAAGATTGAGATTGCATGATAAATATCATGAATCTCTTATTTGCCCTTGACTAATTACATGATTAGTAACTTCCTATTTCCACTAATGTGGATAACAATGTTGTCATCCTCTCCATTATTCCTATTGCTAGCCGAAACTTAGAGAGAAAGGGAGAGTGAGAGAAAGCTTGGAAATTCAGCCATTGAAGAAAGGATTTTAGCTTGCATGCATAGGAATTTTTCATTGAAATTAAGCAAGAAGCAAAGTAAGTATAATCCTTCTTGTGTTTAATAGAATAGGCAACTATGATTGTGGAATTGGACTGACTTTGATGATGTTAGATGAATTAGACATTGAATGTGTTGTTAGATGATAGAATGGTTGTTGAATTAGGCTAAATTGAAGAATGAACATTAGGTACAAGGCTGGAAATTATGTGTTCATGCTAGTGTAATTAACCTAGATTGCTGGAAAATTGAATTGTGTTGTTGAGATGAAAATTGAATGATTAGAACTTAAAATTGAGCTAAGGAAATAATGAATTGATGATGATCATGAATAGGTAATGTATAGAAGAGGTTAAACAAATTGAATTAGATGAAAACAATGCTGGAAATGAAGGATGAAAGCACGAACATAGTTGTGTAACATAGAAACTGTTTTGTGGAATTGAAATTGAGTAAACATGAAAGATTAGGCATTGTAACCAACTTGCCCTGTTTTGGCAGACTTTTTTAATGAACTAACATGTTTAGAATGTCATATGAAATGAATTATAGGGCCAAGACATTGGTTAAAATGGATTAAAGACATTAAAATGTAATTAGATGCAATCTGCCCAGAATTGCTCTATTCTGGGCAGTCACTTTGAAAATTCACCACAAATTGTGTAGATTGAATTCAGGGCTGAAATTTTAATTACACGATCCTTAGAATGTCTATTTTCATTAGGTGAAAACATAATTGAAAACTGGGTCCTATACTGAAAACTGTAAATAGGAATTGCTGGACAGTGCAAACTGTCCAGGCAGTGTAAATGCCCTGTCTTTGAGCAATAAGCTGTATTAATTGGCTAATAATTAAAATGCAAGTATTAAATTGTTTTATAGGAAATTTTTTAATCTTTCCAACGGTGTATAGCAATCGAAATTCCGACGTACGGATTAAAAGATATGGCCATTTAAAGGGAAAGCGTGCAAACTGCCAGGCAGCAGTGTCCTGGGCAGTTTAGGACTCTTTTTGCACCTAGTAAGAAACTGTTTTCAAAACAGTTTTGGGACATTGTAACCTCTCAAATTATATCTTAAAATGAAGTAATAACAATGTGAAGATGAATTGGTATGAAATGCTTAAAAAGAAGTATAAAACAGTAGCTAAATGTTAGGTACATTGTGATAACATTGCTACTATGATTGTATGATATATTGTACTTGTTTTGATGAAATGTGTATGTGTTATGCTTGCTAGACCAATTGAGGAAGAAAAAGGAAATAACTCAAGGGCTAAGAACAAGGGGATAGCCATTCAAGATAATTGCTAGCTTGCTTGGATTGTATTGTGAGTGTAGTTACCTCTAGGTTAGGACTAGGTCCTAACCAATGTATTTGTTACATTCTTGTTATGTTAATGAATCTAAGCATGAATATGACTTAATAAGAGAAGAATGATTAATGAAACACATGAAACATGATCCTAGTCTTATGTACATGCTTACTTGAAATGCTATGCATGATTAGTGATAACTTGGTTGCTTGTATGTGCTATGATAAAACATGATTGAATGCTAATGGCTTGGTTGAGATATGATGATCTCATTTTGATGAAATGAATCTTGAAACAACTTGCCTTGTGAGCTAAGGCTTAATAGCCTAAGGGCTTAACATGAAATGATCTTGATTGACATGAACATGATCTTGAACTTGATAACTTGAATAAATGGTAATTCGAACAACCTTGGTAGCTAGTTGGATTAGGTAGAAAGGCATGCCTTAAGTCTAGAGCTCATTGTGTACGGGTGGACTACGGTCCCGGGCTAAGGCCCCTATTTGGCGACAGACGGAGGGTATGTATGTGGTATTTGGCGATAGTAGGAGGGTTGACCAGCACTACGGTGCATCTTGTGGCGACAGTTGGTTGGAGACTCGATTACCTATACAAACTAAGTACCAAGGGGGTTGTTTAATGAAATAACAAATGAAATAAGACTAAAATATACATGATACTTGTCTTGTATTGCCATGAAATGTATATTGCTTAATTTGGAAGCATGACTCCTTGGTTACTTGTTTTGCAAGCATGTTACTTGATTCATGATTTATGGTTTCTTGTTGCCAAATCTTGTTGGCCGAATCGCATGTTATCCTAGATAGGATACTCTTGATACTTGAAAGACTAGCTAAGTCTACTTCAATGCTTGAAGCCTTAGCAAGGACTACACTTGATCTAAAGGACTTGAAACATGAAATAACTAAATGGATAGACTAGTTACTACCTCACTAAGTACATTTTTGTACTTATCATTCTTGTTTCATTCTTCCCAACCTACAGGTTAAAGGATTCAACATTGTTTGATCTTGAAGTTGATTCCTTGAGCAAGAAGCTTCCTACCCATGTTTGTTAAAGTATGATTCCATACTTGTTTTGTATTCTCCTAGAATGGTGGCACTAGATGTATCTAATTAGCTTGAACATGCATTTTGAAGGATTGTATATAATGTTTGATAGCCTATCTATGTTATGTATGTAGATTAAGGTTTGTAATTAACTTATATGATTGAATGATGCTTCATATATGTTGGTGGAATGACTTAATGTTAATCTAGTTATCTTGATGACTTTGAATGCTATGATTTGTATATGGATTGCTTGAATAGAAAGTAAGTTAACCAAACCATGTTGCTTGTATACCACTCGATTGCCATGCAATACTTACGATCACTTGTGTTTGTTTATAACATGAATTAGGTGTTTGGTTCTAGCATGATCTTTGCCGAATGCTAAAGTTTAGATTAGGCCTTGAATGATCTAGTTTCTTGCATTGTATGTGTATGGTGAAATTTGCCGAATGGTTAGGTATTGATTATAAGCTTGAATGGAATTAGATACATGTTATTAGTGGCTAGATAGTTAAGCTTAGTAAATGTAGAATGAATTGACTAAACATGTACAAGATAAGGAACACCAAATTGAAATAGAAGCATGTAATACTAAGTAAATTTAAATAGGTTAAGAAACAATGAATATGTGTTGTAAAATTAACCATGAAAGTAGTATCTTGAATTGTAAGCAAGAATGAAATTAATCTAATGGTGTACTAAGTATAGCCGAATGCTAGTATGAGATTTGTAGATACATTTTTGATTACTTGTATGAAAAGAATTGCATGAATGGTTGCTTATGCCTTGTTTGAATGCATGCTCCTTCCTTGTTAGCTTGTTCGAATGTTAGGATGAGTTAGGAGTCAAGTATGAGCTTTCTTGTTAGTTAAGATATAAAGTATGAATGATTGTTCTTCTTGGTTGGTTGATTGCCGAATGTATTCCTTGATTTTTGATTCAAGTTTAAGTGTAAAATGCTTGTATGTTAAGAAAGCATGAGTGCTAGTTTTCTTGTATGGTTCGAATGCCTTTCCTTGTCTTGTACTTGCCTTGCTTGCTTGCTAAGTAACGCTCCCGAACCGAGTTACTACTAACTCAGGTAAGGGGTGTTACAATTTGGGGGCAAACCTTCACTCGGGAAAATTTTGAAACAAAGGTTTGACATCTTCAAAAGGAAGGAGTAGATAGCTGTCGATAAATTCTAGTATCTTTGACATGAAGAAATGGGGCAAATATTGTATGGTGCGTTCAACCAAGAATGATCAGACAACCATTAACAAGATCCAACGTCCTTGACACAAAGAATCAGTCAAACCAAATATTCAGATCAAACCTTTTAATTTTATTATAGAGCTGTCAGTTTATCACACACTCTAACCAAACACTTTTTTAACTTTGGCAGGTCTTATCTTCCCAAAAAAATGGTGAAGTAGATTGATCGACCAAGTTTTTTCCCTAAAGAAGAGAAGACAAGAAGATTAACCGAAGAGAGAACCAGCTGCCAAAGAAAGCAAAGTCAGAAAAAGAGATCCTCAGGCAACCTTCAAGAGTAATGCTAGGACCCTCGAGACATCACCCTCGAAAGTGATGTTAAAACCCTCAGCGGATCAACCAACTTATTCTCATCCTATCTCACCCGTAACATGGTGCAGCGGATCAATAAACTTTCTTCTCAAGATTATGCTTGATCAAAAATCAAACTCTTGGATCATGCCTCTTCATCAGAGTCACAACTTGACCAACAAAATCTACAGATCACGCTTCTTTGCCAGAGTCATAGCTTTATCAGAATCAACCTCCCAAATTGTTCCTCTTCGTCAGAGTTATAGCTCGATCGAAATTGAACTCTCAGATCCTACCTCTTCGTTAGTGTAGTAGCAAAATCAACATCCTAGATCGTGCCTCTTCATCAGAGTTGTAGCTTGATCAAAATTAAACTCTCAGATCTTGCCTCTTCGTCAGTGTAGTAGCAGAATCAACATCCCAGATTGTGCCTCTTTGTCAGAGTTGTAGCTCGATCAGAATTGAACTCTTAGATCCAGCCTCTCCGTCAGTGATGTAGCGGATCAACATCTCAGATCATGCCTCTTCATCAGAGTTGTAGCTTGATCAGAATCAACCTCCCAGATCGTGCCTATTCGTCAGAGTTGTAGCTCGATCAAAATTGAACTCTCAGATCCTGCATCTTCGTCAGTGTAGTAGTAGAATCAACATCCCAGATTATGTCTCTTCGTCAGAGTTGTAGCTTGATCAGAATTGAACTGTCAGATCCTGCCTCTTCGTCAGTGTAGTAACAGAATCAACATCCCAGATTGTGCCTCTTCGTCAGAGTTGTAGCTTGATCAGAATTGAACTCTCAGATCGCGCCTCTTCGTCAGAGTTGTAGCTCGATCGAAAATGAACTCTCAGATCCTGCCTCTTCGTTAGTGTAGTAGCAGAATCAATATCCCAGATTGTGCTTCTTCGTTAGAGTTGTAGCTCGATCAGAATTGAACTCTCAGATCTTGCCTCTTCGTCAGTGTAGTAGCAGAATCAACATCCTAGATCATGCCTCTTTGTTAGAATTATAGCTCGATCGGAGTTGAACTCTTAGATCCTGCCTCTTTGTTAGTGTAGTAGCAGAATCAACATCCTAGATCGTGACTCTTTGTCAGAGTTGTAGCTCGATTGGAATTGAACTCTCAGATTTTGCCTCTTCGTCAATGTAGTAGCAGAATCAACATCCCAGATCGTGCCTCTTCGTCAGAGTTGTATCTCAATTGGAATTGAACTCTCAGATCCTGCCTCTCTATCATTGATGTAGCGGATCAACCTCTCAGATCATGCCTATTTGTCAGAGTTGTAGCTTGATTGGAACTTTCCCTAGATCCTACCTCTTCGTCAGTGTAGTAGCAGAATCAAAATCCCAGATCGTGCCTCTTCGTCAGAGTTGTAGCTCGATTGGAATTGAACTCTCAGATCCTGCCTCTCCTTCAGTGATGTAGCGGATCAACCTCTCAGATCATGCCTCTTCGTCAGAGTTGTAGCTTGATTAGAACTTTCTCTAGATCCTGCCTCTTCGTCAGTGTAGTAGCAGAATCAAGCTCCCAAATCATGCCTCTTCATCAAAGTCGTAGCTTGATCAGAGTCTGCCTCTTCTCTAGTGTTGTAGCGGATCAATCTTTATATATTATGCCTCCACGTCGATAGTGGAGCAGATCATTTAAATTTGCAGATTCTACTTCCCCGAGATTGATTATGCCCCTCCAACAAATGGTGAAACAAATTAGCACAACAATTTCATCTCCCTGGAATTGCAGCAGAATAAGTACAACAACATGTTCATTTCCTTGAAATTGTAGCGAAACAAACACTGATAAAAGAATAATTAGGGATTTCTATGCCCTTTTAGAAGAAGACAAGGTGATCAAAGCTTAGGAGGGTCGTGATTCCCCGCCATGATATAGTAGATCCCATATTTTCCAGATCTTTCTTTGTCGTCGATGGTGCAACAAGTCAAACTTTTGTCCAAGTCTAGTTTCACCGTTGACTGTGCGACTAGACCAAATATTTTCTTCGAACCTCATCTTCAAAATAATAAAAAAGGAAAATTCAAAAAGAAAGAAATAAAAAGAATAAAAAAAATATTGGCAAAAACATCCAAAAAAGGAAAAATGAAAAAAGAGAATTAAAAACAAAAAAATCCCAAAACTTTGATCATGCCATTTCGTCAGAGTTGTAGCAGATCAGATTTTCTTCTTCATATCATGTCACTTCGTCAGAGTTGTAACTTGATCAGAATCAAATCTTCAGATTATGCCACTTCGTCAGAGTTGTAGCAGATCAGATTTTCTTCTCCAGAGTTGTAGCTTGATCAAAAATCAAATTCTTGGATCATGCCTCTTCGTCAGAGTTTTAGCTTGATCAGAATTGAACTCTCAGATCTTGCCACTTCGTCATAGTTTTTGCATATCAAACTTTCATCATCTGATCACGCCTCTTCGTTAGAGTTGTAGCTTGGTCATCACTTTCTCCAGATCGTGTCACTTCGTCTGAGTTGTAGTAGATCAAACCTTCTTCTCTAGATCGTGTCACTTTGTCAGAGTTGTAGCAGATCGAACCTTCTTCTCGAGATCATGCCACTTCGTCAGAGTTGTTGCGGATCGATCCTTCTTCTGCAGATCCTGCCACTTCGTCACACTTGTTGCAGATCAAACCCACCATATTCAGATCTTGCCACTTCATTAGAGTTGCTACAGATCAAACTTTCATCCTCTGATCCTGCCTCTTTGTCAGTGTTGTAGTTGAATCAAAACTTTTTATCTTTAGACTGTGTCTCTTCATTAGTGTTGTAACTCGGTCAAATCTTGGTCTTGCCTCTTCGTCGATGTTGTAGCTGGACCAAGTCACTAATTCCTGATCTTGCCTCTTCATTAGTGTTGCAGTTGGATCAAAACTTTTTATCTTTAGACCGTGCCTCTTCGTCAGTGTTGCAGCTCGGTCAAATCTTGGTCTTGCCTCTTCGTTGATACTATAGCTGGACCAAGTCACTAATTCTTGATCCTGCCTATTCGTCAGTGTTGCAATTGGATAAAAACTTTTTATATTTAGACTGTGCCTCTTCGTCGGTGTTACGGCTCGGTCAAATCTTGGTCTTGCCTCTTCGTCGGTGTTGTAGCTGGACCAAGTCACTAATTTGCGATCCTGCCTCTTCGTCCGTGTCGTAGCTGGATCAATCCCATTAACTCTAGACCTTGCCTCTTCATCGGTGTTGTAGTTGGGTTAAAATTTACCAACTTCTGGTCTTGCCTCTTCGTCGATGTTGTAGCTAGACTAAATTCACTAAGTTTCGATCCTGCCTCTTCGTCAGTGTCGTAGCTGGATCAACCTTACTATAGACCTTGCCTCTTCGTCAATGTTGTAGCTGAGTCAAAATTTACTAACTTTTTCCTCACCTATCAAATGTTGTAGCCAAAAAAAAGAAAGAAAAAAAACATAAAAAAAGAAAGAAAAGGAAAAAAGGGAAAGAGAAAAAAAGAAAAAGAAAAATTCTGTTAAGATCTGGTCTCTTCGTCAGTGTTACAGCTGGATCAAACATTACCCTTAATTTGATCCTGCCTCTTTGTCAGTTTTGCAGCTGGATCAAACATCAGAGCCTTCATTCGATCTTGTCTCCTTGTCGGTGTTGCAGCCAGATCAAATGTCAGAACCTTCATCCTTCGATCTTGCTGCTTCGTCAGTGTTGTAGCTGGATCAAGTTTTGTAGACATTGCCTCTTCGTTAGTGTTGCAGCTAGGTCAAATTTTCTTCAGGCATTGCATCGTCGCTAGAGTCGTAGAAAGTCGAACTTATTTTGTTTCCTTCAATGGATCACCTTAGGTTTGAAGATTATTTCTCCCCAACGGATCATCCTAGTTTTGAAGATTTTGCCTACAAGAGCGGCCGAGCAGATCAAGTGAAGCCTAAGAAGAAGCGGTGGCCAGAGAAAGAAACTAAACCTGACCGGACAAAAGTGATTATTCTTTGGTCTTTGCTGTATTCTTGTTACACAACAATGAGCAAAAAGGGGCAGCTGTCATAACCCATTTTTGTCTGGGCCTATGCACAAACTAAACCTAATCCAAAAATTAAGGCCCATTTTTATTAAACCAATAGTCCATACAATATCCATAAACTCATTAAAATAATATTACCCAATATCCAAGCCCATTACCCATTTACAACCCAAAAAACCCATCAGACCCGATTACACTAAAAAAAACTAAACTACCCTTAATCCTAAAAGCCCTAATAACTTAACCCTCTATTCAGCCACACCGTACCACTGCCCAAAATTTGCTCTACCGCCCTGCAAAAGAACAAATGAGAAATTTTAGATTTTTATATTGTAAAAATAAGCTATAAAAACCTGAATGAAATTGAATGTAAGGACCCCAAATTAAAATAGTAATAATAATAATAAAAAAAAGCAAAAGTAAAAAAAGGGTAAACCATCGTGGATGCCATGCAAGGCATCCACGCCACCTTCACTTTCCACTCACCCCCTCCCCAATTGCCTATAAAAGGCAGGGGGAGGCAAGCAAGGGAAACACAAGGATAAGCCATGAAAAATGGCAAAGAAATGCCATTGAAATGGCGAGAAAGCCATTTTGAAATGGCAAGTATGCGCAGTACCCTTTTTAGTTCGAGAGCAGTTCTCTCACCGGGGAATTTTTAGTACCCAAAGGTTTGATCAATTATCCGATCGGGGTTCTGCTGAGACTCATTCGGGTCATTTTTTACTATGGTCGGTCGGAGTTCTTCATTTGAGCTTCTAGTAGGGTAAATTTTGGTCTTTATCTTTGTATTTATTTTCGGCTTAGATATGTATTGGCATGTTTTTGTAATAAATATATTTGGTATGTCATGTTTGTATATTTTAAGTTGTATGACTTATTTGCAATGTTCTTTTAATTATTGATTTGTTTTTTATATTTTGTATGCCATGTTTGAATAAAATTTGTTTATATAATGTTTAATTAATTTTAAAATTAAAACCCTTTTATTAGGGGTTATTGTGAAAAACGTACCCCAAGCTTAGGGGTGCCACTTTCCTTTAGTCTCTATTACAAAACATTATTTTTTAATTACAAGTATAAATTATAAATTTTTAAATATTTTTTATTTGAGGATTTTACGAAAATTATGCCCCGGGTGTTGGGGTGTAAATTCCTTTCATATAAATATCTTAAGGGATCACAAATTTTAAATTAAATTCAAATTATTAATTTCTGTCATTAAAACAATTTGTAATCGACCGAGTACTAATTTTGGGCGTTGTGGGGGTGCTCACCCTTCCCCACACGTAACCGACCCCCGAACCTATTTTTCTGGTTTTACAGACCCAAAACTCGTTGTTTTAATAAAAACGACAAAAAACAAGTTTTATTAAAATAACCGGGTTTTCAGGTGATCCAATCTCACCTAATAAAAAAATTGGTGGTGACTCCCTGTTGTTACACTTATCACTCTCGTTTTTCCTTCTTCCCAAGCCACAGGTCCTAAAGTGATCAAAGCTTCTCATTAGAGCCGAGACATTACACAAGTGAAGTTGGAAAGTATGGCTTACTTCTATTTTGTTACACTCCTAGTTGATAGCTTTAGTTGGTGTCTAGATTATCTAGGTTCATGCATTTTGAGTTGTAATTAACATGTATGTAAAACTTGATTATGTGTATTAACCTTAATGGTACTTTTGGATTATATATAAATGTGTTAAGTTATGGTATTTTGTATGTATCTTGTTGACTTGTTAAATGAATGAAAGATCTTGAACTTGCCTAAGCTATTGTATTCGAATGATGTAGGTGAACTAATGAAATGAACTTGTTAAATTGTATTTAGAACATATCTAGTATAAATTGCGCTATTCGAATGGAATCTAGAAGGCTTAGGATGGTTGTTTGATCAATTTCATGTCTTAGAAGTCTAGACTAACTTAAATATTTTGAACATGATAATCTAAGGAATAATATAGTAAACTAGAAGATATGAATGAACCTTGTAAATCGATTGAACCTAATGATACATACATGCTGCACATATAGGTATAAGGTTTTGTAAACTTAATTATGAAGAATGAAAGGTTTAGAATGCTAATAGGTAGTGAATAAAGCTAGCTAAGTGGATAGTTAATCATAATGGATGGTGTTTAAAAATTGTAACTTGTGCATCAAGGTAATGGAAAAATTTTATTGGGCCCTAATCTTGTAAGTTATAACTTGTAATAGATAACTTGATTAACCTCGTTTCTTGTCCCGGTAACACTCCTCGCTCCTAGCATGGGCGATGGGTGTTACATGAATGGTATTCAGAGCTTTTGGTCGAGTCTAGGACTAAATCGAGTCTCGTGCATCATATAGGATTGTATTATGCCACCTAGGAGTTATATTCAAGCATACTTGTGTAATTGCCTAATCTAAACTCTTATTCCTTATCCTATCGTAGTATGTCTGAAACAAGGCTCGACCGGGACAGTGAAAGTCCTGAAGGCTCCTCAAGTGAAGGAGATAGTGTGAGGATGGAATCGAATCCTCGAAGACATGCTAATCCTTGAGAACAAACTGAACCTCGAGAACCCGTTCAACCCCGAGAACGAGCTCAATCTCAACAGGAAGTTCCTATTATCCAATTTGTTCAAAGAGAATGTCTCCTAAGTATGAAGGAGATGTTCGATCAGTTCGTGACTAGTTTAAAACGAGATCAACCTGTGACAACTCCTGCTCCCGTAATCAATAGAGCCCCTATCGACAAGCTTGCTCAACATCGGGCGTATACTTTCACCGGTTCTAATGATGAAAAGCCTGAAGATGCTGAATACTGGTTAGAACGTACAACTCAAATTTTGACCAAGCAATTGCAAAGCTCAGATGAGCATAAACTCGAATATGCCATAGCCCTGTTGGCAGACAATTCTCTGAGCTGGTGGGAAACCACTACCCTGACTGCTCCTGCTGAAGCTGTTACCTGGAAATTCTTTCTCAATGAATTTAAGAAGAAGTACGTTAGTGAACAGTACCTAGCTGAGCGTAGGAAGCTTTTCTTGTATCTTAAGCAAGGTGACCGACCCATTGAACAGTACGTGAGCGATTTCTGTAAATATTGCAAGCACGGGTCGAAATTCATCAAGAAGGAAGCAGATAAATGTAGAATGTTCATTGATGGACTGAATGATGAATTAAGTCCAATATTCATTGCCCTAGAAATTACTGACTTTCAAAGCTTAGTGGACAAGGCTATTGCAACCGAGGCGAGGATAAAAGCCTCCGAGAAACGCAAGAGTGGCAGTTCCTAGAAGGACAAGCGACCTAAGAATGAAGACAAGCCTCATTGATAGTCAAAGAAGCCTAAACACAACCGGGAGAACTCTTCTAACTATGTTTCTACTAAGAAAAGCAACTACATCCCGAAACCTCAATCGGTTTCTAAGCCTGTAGTCCCAATTATCTCTATTGATAGTATGGGAAATTTCGGTAAAGCTGTTCAATATCCTACTTGCAAGTTCTGCCAGAAACATTACACGGGTTAGTGCAGAACACAGTCCAATCTATGTTTTTTATGTGGAGCCTCTGACCACTATATTCAGGATTATCCTCAGAATCCCAGAAAGGTCCCGAATCAAATTTCTACTAATGCAAGCTCTAATCCCCCTTAATTGAAATAAAGGCCCTAAGCAAGCCCAATCCGAAAATCAAGGGAGAGGCAAGGGGAACCATTCGAATGCCCCTACTTCTACTCATCAGGAATCTTGGGCCCCTACTCGAATTTATCATATCCGGGGAAGCGAAGACGAAGAATCTCCTGATGTTATCACAGGTACCGTTGAACTAAACTCAATCCCTGTTTATGATTTGATAGACTCAGGATCCACTCATTCATTTGTATGTTCAACCTTGATTGACAAACTGAAATTAAAGCCTGGAATTGTTAAAATGAGCCTGTAGTCTCAAATCAAATAGGAGGAACTTCGAACATAAACCTTATTTGTAGAGGTTGCTCCCTATCTATTCAAAATGTACCATTCCCTGTTGATCCCTATGTTCTTTCATCTTGTGGATTTGATTTAGTGTTGGGGTTAGATTGGTTAAGTAAGCATGAAGCCTGGGTAGATTTCCAAAATATGAGACTTTATCTCCGGGGTTTAGGAAAAGAATCTATTCTTTTCATTGATAAAAAGCCAACCTCAATATTTGCTGCTATTGCGCGTAATAAGTGCTCTGCAATTGTGCAAGTGTACACGTCGAAAGTTAGAGTATAAAAAATATCGTCTCCACAGGGATTGGTGCCACTTAAAGAATTTAATCTCTTGCACTGTAAAAATAAAAGAAATACAAGTAGAAGATTGTAGGAGTTTAACTAACAACTAAACTAGAAAGCAAATAAGTAAAAGAAGATGTAATCAAATGAGAGAGAATAGGTCAGGGCTATCGTGAGTTGAGGTGTGAAAGCTGATTGGATTGTCTTGGTAAAAGAGTGTAAGGGCAACTCAGTTGCCGTGGCAACTTTCACATCGGGGTTGCCTTGGAAACTAATCAATGGTTTCCTGGGCGACTAGCTGTGCAACTACTTGGGCGGCTGGGCAGCAACTTCAAGGTTTGGCGGAGCATTCTTCAATGGTTTCTTCTTATCTATAAGTCGAAATTCTAGCTATTTGTGCATGCCTTGATAATACATCCATGCGTGAATCAAGGGTGAACAACAACCAATCTTGCGCTCTTCTTAGCCATTGAAATCCTTAGCGTATTCCTAAGCTGGATTAATCTTCACCATCAATAGATTGAATAAAGACCATACTTATTCGTTTCTTGAATCTAACTCTCCCGATATTAGATAAATAGATGAAGTTAAGAGATCCTCTCCCAATTCACTCGCAAACAAGAAGAAAAACCAAAAATAAGTAAACCTTGAATTGAAAGTGCAAACTCTTATTACCTAAACAAAATCCAATTGTTTCTCACAACCACAAAACACAATAACCTTAGCCAAATAAATTTAGTTCATGGCTAGGTTCCAAAGAAACACAAGATAAAGAATTCCTAGCATAAACCTAATTGAACAAAGAAAGAAAAAGATGAAGAATGGTTGAAGCCTTGTCGAAATTTCTCAAAAGCCTTGTCAAAATCTCCCTTGCTGCTTGTCGAAAATTCTCTCCTCCTTGATCTTGTCGAAATTTCTCTCTTCTCTCTCTCCTCTCTTTGACGGCTTGGTCCTTTAAATAGGAGATGGCTAGGTCAAAATCCTTCTTGAGGAGGAAGTTAAGTTGAAATTAAATACTTTAAATTCTTTATTATATTTAAATTCCTTCTAGAACTTCTTATATCTTCTTGGGATTTAATTTCTCTTCAACCTCTTCTTGGAAATCAAACTCCTTTGGGATTTAACTTTGCTCCACGTCATCTTGGGCTTATCTAGTCATCAATTTTGACGACCATATCATCTTATCCCTTATCCAAAATTGCCCTGGAAACTGGTTCCAGCCTTGTTTAGGCAAGTGATTATGCACACACACAAAAGCACACCAAAGCAGCATTTTTTTCCAAAAAAATCACCAAGTTATGTAATCAAGCTCAACGGTGGAAAGAAACATGAATTAATGCATGAATGACTAATTATGCAACTAATTTGAGCTTAAGTCTAACAATAATATGAGTAAAAAGGGTAATAAAAGTAGTACTTTTGAACACTTATCACACCGCCAAACTCGAACTATTGCTTGTCCTCAAGCAATGCAAACTAACAATTACCTGCCAAGACTTTAATCATCAAAGACATGCTTCAAACTTGAATTCAAACCTCAGAACCGTGGCACAAAGTATGATCACCTTTTAATTTTCCGAATACCACAAAAATTACCCGGAATCAAACTATAATGCTTGTGACAATGTGTGTGCGTAGTTGTGTACAAGTTGATTTTCAAGATTCTATGTGAACAATAGGCTTTTATCAATTTAATTACTGTGGAATTTATTTTTATTTTCACTAGAGCCAATTTCGGGCACCTCTATCAAAGTAAGCAATTTCTCATTTTATTTTAGTCGACTAGAGCCAATTTCGGGCACCTCTAGCGATTCTTTAATGTGCATTAACTACTAGAGCCAGTTTCGGGCACCTCTAGCAAGAATTTAACTTTTAATTTTCAATTTTAAATTTACCCAAATTTTAAGCAACCTAAGTTCACTAAGTTTCTTTCAATCAACAAGCCACAACCGTGTAAAAAAAATCAGTGTCATAGTGAAATTCTAGGTTCTTTTCATGCAATCCTAAAATTAAAGGTTCTTTCAATTAAGTGCAGTGGAAAAAATTCATCATTGGATATTCAACAAGTATTAAGCAATTAAATCCAATTAAAGTCATGGCAAGTAACATATGCAACCTATATGTGATTGCTAAAGATGAATGCAACTAAACACGAAACTAACTAGAAACCAACACCAACTTGTTGCGCGTAATAAGTGCTCCGCAATTGTGCAAGTGTACACGTCGCAAGTTATAGTATAAAAGATATCGTCTCCACAGGGATTGGTGCCACTTCAAGAATCTAATCTCTTGCACTGTAAAAAGTAAAAGAAACACAAGTAGAAGATTGTAGGAGTTTAACTAACAACTAAACTAGAAAGCAAATAAGTAAAAGAAGATGTAATCAAATGAGAGAGAATATGCCAGGTTATCATGAGTTGAGGTGTGATAGCCGATTGGATTGTCTTGGTAAAAGAGTGCAAGGGCAACTCAGTTGCCGTGGCAACTTGCACAGCGGGGTTACCTTGGTAACTAATCGATGGTTGCCTGGGCGACTAGCTGGGCAACTACTTGGGCGGCTAGGCAACAACTTCAAGATTTGGCGGAGCGTTCTTTAATGGTTTCTTCTTATCCCTAAGTCAAAACTCTAGCTATTTGTGCATGCCTTGATAATACATCCCCGCTTGAATCAAGGGTGAACAACAACCAATCTTGCGCTCTTCTTAGCCGTTGAAATCCTTAACTTATTCCTAAGCTAGATTAATCTTCACCATCAATAGATTGAATAAAGACCATACTCATTCGTTTCTTGAATCTAACTCTCCCGATATTAGATAAATAGATGAATTTACGAGATCCTCTCCCAATTCACACGCAAACAAGAAGAAAAGCAAAGAATGAGTAAACCTTGAATTGAAAGTGCAAACTCTTATTACCTAAACAAAATCCAATTGTTTCTCACAACCACAAAACACAATAACCTTAGCCAAATAGATTTAGTTCATGGATAGGTTCCAAAGAAACACAAGACAAAGAATTCCTAGCATAAACCTAATTGAACAAAGAAAGAAAAAGATGAAGAATGGCTGAAGCCTTGTCAAAATTTCTCCAAAGCCTTGTCGAAATCTCCCTTGCTCTTTGTCAAAAATTCTCTCCTCCTTGATCTTGTCGAAATTTCTCTCTTCTCTCTCTCATCTCTTTGACGGCTTGGTCCTTTAAATAGGAGATGTCTAGGTCAAAATCCTTATTGAGGAATAAGTTAAGCTGGAATTAAATACTTTAAAAGAATATAATTCTTTATTATATTTAAATTCCATCTAGAACTTCTCCTATCTTCTTGGGATTTAATTTCTCTTTAACCTCTTCATGGAAATCAAACTCCTTTGGGATTTAACTATGCTCCACGTCATCTTGGGCTTATCTAGTCATCAATTTCGACTACCATATCATCTTATCCCTTATCGAAAATTTCCCTGGCAACTAGCTCGGCATCTCCTTCATGCATTGCCCTGGCAACTGGTTCCAACCTTGTTTAGGCAAGTGATTCTGCACACATACAAAAACATATCAAAGCAGCATCTTTTTCCACAAAAATCACCAAGTTATGTAATCAAGCTCAACGGTGGAAAGAAACATGAATTAATGCATGAATGACTAATTATGCAACTAATATGAGCCTAAGTCTAACAATAATATGAGTAAAAATGGTAATAAAAATTGTACTTTTGAACACTTATCACGCCCACAAACTCGAACTATTGCTTGTCCTCAAGCAATGCAAACTAACAATTACCTGCCAAGACCTTAATCATCAAAGACATGCCTCAAACTTGAATTCAAACCTTGGAACCGTGGCACAAAGTATGATCACCTTTTAATTTTTTGAATAGCACAAAAATTACCCAGAATCAAACTATAATGCTTGTGACAATGTGTGTGCGTATTTGTGTACAAGTTGATTTTCAAGATTCTATGTGAACAATAGTTTATCAATTTAATTACCGGGGCATTTATTTTTATTTTCACTAGAGCCAATTTTGGGCACCTCTATCAAAGTAAGCAATTTCTCATTTTATTTTAGTCGACTAGAGCCAATTTCGGGCACCTCTAGTGATTCTTTAATGTGCATTAACTACTAAAGCCAGTTTTGGGCACCTCTAGAAAGAATTTAACTTTTAATTTTCAATTTTAAATTTACCCAAATTTTAAGCAACCTAAGTTCACTAAGTTTCTTTCAATCGACAAGCCACAACCGTGTAAAAAAAATCAGCGTCATAGTGAAATTCTAAGTTCTTTTCATGCAATCCTAAAATTAAAGGTTCTTTCAATTAAGTGCAGTGGCAAAAATTCATCATTGGATATTCAACAAGTCTTAAGCAATTAAATCCAATTAAACGCATGGCAAGTAACATATGCAACCTATATGTGATTGCTAAAGATGAATGCAACTAAACATGAAAATAACTAGAAACCAACACCCCCCAAACTCGAGAGAAGCATTATCCTCAATGCATGTAAAACTGAAACAAAATTTAAAAGAAACTAAATGAAATGAGTTAATCGGAGAGGTCATCACCTCGAGTGATAAGTTTCCTTCGTGCCATTTGCTTGATTCATTTTTCGGTCGGTGGTTGAATGCTTGTGGCTGGTACCGCGTGAATAGCATTGCTTTGATTTGATCCATGTTTGGGCATCAGTAGTTGCCAAAGCCATTGTTGTTGCATGGGCATCGCCAGTTTCTGTTGTCGTGGCAACTACTGAGGTAGTTGCCAGGGCATTCATTGTTGTTGTTGCCGTGGCAAGTAGTCGGCAGTGAATTTCCTTAGCATGGCGGTTGTGAGTCTTGTAGTGGAAAAGAAAAGAAAACAAAGAAAACCTGGAAATTAAAGATAATGAAGAAAAATAAAATAAAATATCTCCTAAAAATTTCAAAAATAAATAAAGAAAAAAATATCTGAAAATAAAATAAAGTTCCAAAAAATTTAAAAAAATTTAAGGATTCTTAGAAAGAGCATTTTTCATGCATCTTCTAATGTTACTGCATATCTGAGAAAACTTAGGAGGGTCGTTTCCGATACTTCTTATAGTCCATTCGCACCTTCCATTGAGTGACAATATTGCCCAAAAAGAATTGGGCCAATGTGCTCGCAGCTACTCCCCTTTGCATTACCATGGTGGATGTGTTTTTCTTCCCTGTTCCCTTGTAGTCCATGCACATCTTCCACCTTGCTACTGTTCCTGAAGGCATGAATTTACTATTAGGAAAAATTATATCAACATCCAACCATTTAATTACCTCATTCTCGTCGGGCTCCATCATGGTTGGATGCAGCCTTTGTTGTCGTGGCAATTGCTGCTCAAGCCAATTGCCATGGCAATCAGTCTCCAAAATTTGCTGTAAGTCAAGGGAAAAACCAATTTTTTGAAAAGCTTTATCAATCCAAACTCCATTTTTAGGCTCCTCAAACATCTCCATCACTAGAGATTTCGATGGCTTCAAATCTACCAGTGTCGGTTCCTCAAGAAATACATTCAATGGATGAGGTGAGTTTTTAAAGGATTCAAAAGGTTCAACCATCACCTGCTCATATTCCATTGGCACAGTATTGTCATCTCATTGATCTTGCATGTGATCGTGCAATTACCGGGGCAAAGGTGGATGAGAGCATTCTACAAATTCCTGCTTCAACATTAACATTGTAACCTTCTGGGCATCAGGTTCCTCAAAATTTGTTGTAGTATTGTTGTTCTCAGCTTCATTGAGTGTTATCGCGGCATTGCTCTGCTCAGGCTTCTCAATCATTGTCGAGGCAATTTGTTGCTCAGGCTCATCATGTGTTGGGCAGACTTTCTCATCAACATACTCTCGACTTTGAGGTTTTAGTTGTTCCTCACACACCGGAGAGCTTTCCTTGCATTGTTCCTTGTCCTCTTGCCTTGGGACTTAAGTATTCCTAAGAATGAATTGTTGGTGCATGCTATCCATGACATATGTGGATCTCCTCAATTGATCTTCTGAATCCTCCAAGGTTGCATCCCACTGAGCTATCCTCGTATCCATAGACTTTGATAGCTCTCGAATCTCTTCAATTGATCCGTCAAGTCTAGCCAAGGAAGCTACCAACGTTTCCTCCAAGAAATTGGAATGCTCTTGAAAAAGACTACATTGCCATGACATATCTGTTGCCGCGGCAAAATTGTTATGGTAAATTTTTTTTGAGCTTTTTGACCATACCATGAAGAATTTTGTTGCTGGTTCCCTCTATGGTCCTCCATGTAGTCATATGCATCGAAAATGTGAGGGCAATTTTGAAACACATGATGTTCTCCACACATAGCACAAGATTTTTCCTCGGTATAGGCTCTTTGGGATTTTCTCGGTTGGTATAGGTAATCATCAAAGGGTGCAAGAAACTCTTGATTGGATTGATTCATATCTTCCAACATCAACTCTCAAATAGATTGGCTTTTATTTCCCGACATGTTGATGTCCTTTAACTTGTAGCGTACCTATTTTTTTTTGATAAAACAAACAAAAAGAAAAGTTAGTAAAACTAAGAAAAAAATGCAATAACAAAAACAACTAACACCAATTGCCAATCCCCAGCAACGGCGCCAAAAACATGTTGTGCGTAATAAGTGCTCCGCAATTGTGCAAGTGTACACGTTGCAAGTTATAGTATAAAAGATATCATCTGCACAGGGATTGGTGCCACTTCAAGAATCTAATCTCTTGCACTGTAAAAAGTAAAAGAAACACAAGTAGAAGATTGTAGGAGTTTAACTAACAACTAAACTAGAAAGCAAATAAGTAAAAGATGTAAACAAATGAGAGAGAATAGGCTAGGTTATCATGAGTTGAGGTGTGATAGCCGATTGGATTATCTTGGTAAAAGAGTGCAAGGGCAACTCAGTTGCCGTGGCAACTTGCACAGCGGGGTTGCCTTGGCAACTAATTGATGGTTGTCTGGGCGACTAGCTGGGCAACTACTTAGGTGGCTAGGTAGCAACTTCAAGTTTCGGTGGACCATTCTTCAATGGTTTCTTCTTATCCCTAATTAGAAACTCTAGCTATTTGTGCATGCCTTGATAATACATCCCTGCGTGAATCAAGGGTGAACAACAACCAATCTTGCGCTCTTCTTAGCCGTTGAAATCCTTAACTTATTCCTAAGTCGGATTAATCTTCACCATCAATAGATTGAATAAAGACCGTACTCATTTGTTTCTTGAATCTAACTCTGCCAATATTAGATAAATAAATGAAGTTACGAGATCCTCTCCCAATTCACTCGCAAACAAGAAGAAAAACCAAGAATGAGTAAACCTTGAATTGAAAGTGCAAACTCTTATTACCTAAACAAAATCCAATTATTTCTCACAACCACAAAACACAATAACCTTAGCCAAATAGATTTAGTTCATGGCTAGGTTCCAAAAAAACACAAGACAAAGAATTCCTAGCATAAACCTAATTGAACAAAGAAAGAAAAAGATGAAGAATGGTTGAAGCCTTTTCGAAATCTCTCTTTCTCTTTGTCGAAAATTCTCTCCTCCTTGATCTTGTCAAATTTTCTCTCTTCTCTCTCTCCTCCTATTGACGGCTTGGTCCTTTAAATAGGAGATGGCTAGGTCAAAATCCTTCTTGAGGAGGAATTTAAATTGGAATTAAATACTTTAAAAGAATATAATTCTTTATTATATTTAAATGCCTTATAGAACTTCTCCTATCTTCTTGGGATTTAATTTCTCTTTAACCTCTTCATGGAAATCAAACTCTTTTGGGATTTCACTTTGCTCCACGTCATCTTGGGCTTATCTAGTCATCAATTTCGACTACCATATCATCTTATCCCTTATCGAAAATTGCCCTGGCAACTAGCTCGACATCTCCTTCATGCATTGCCCTGGCAACTGGTTCTAGCCTTGTTTAGGAAAGTGATTCTGTACACACACAAAAACACACCAAAGCAGCATCTTTTTCCACAAAAATCACCAAGTTATGTAATCAAGCTCAACGGTGGAAAGAAACATGAATTAATGCATGAATGACTAATTATGCAACTAATATGAGCCTAAGTCTAACAATAATATGAGTAAAAAGGGTAATAAAAATAGTACTTTTGAACACTTATCAGCTGTTATGGTCTTACAAGATAAATTTGAATTTAGTTTACCTGATATGCCAATTGTATCTGAATTCATTGATGTTTTTCTCGAGGAACTCCCTAGTCTTCCTCCGACTAGAGAAGTGGAATTCGGGATTGACGTCCAGCCTAGAATAAGTCTGGTGTCCATCACACCCTATCGGATGGTACCACTGGAATTGAAAGAGCTTCAAAAACAACTCAAGGAGCTCCAAGACAAGGGCTTTATTCGGCCTAGCACATCTCCCAGGGGTGCACCTGTCTTGTTCGTGAAGAAAAAGGATGATACGATGCGTCTTTACATTGACTATCGACAATTGAACAAGCTTACTATTAAGAATCGATATCCTCTTCCAAGGATAGAAGACCTCTTCGATAAACTTAGAAATGCTTTGGTGTTCTCAAAGATTGATCTTCGATCGGGTTATTATCAAATGAGGATGAAAGAAGAAGACGTACCCAAGACAGCCTTTCGTACTCGATATGGTCACTATGAATTCCTCGTAATGCCATTCGGATTAACGAATGCTCTGGCTACTTTCATGGATCTCATGAATTGAGTGTTCAAGCCCTATCTCGACAAGTTCGTGGTCGTCTTTATTGATGATATTCTAGTTTACTCTCTTAATAAGGATGAATATTTTGAGCACCTCCGAATTGTCTTACAAACTCTCTGAGAACATCAGCTATTTGCAAAGTTCTCCAAGTGCGAATTCTGGCTATCGGAAGTCTCGTTCCTTGGTCATGTCATCTCGGTACAAGGAATCCAAGTAGATCCGAAGAAAATTCAATCTATTCTCGATTGGAGACCTCCGAGGAATATTGGTGAGGTCAGAAGCTTTCTCGGTTTAACCGGGTATTATCGAAGATTTGTTAAAGGATTCTCCACTATTGCCTTGCCCTTAACCAAACTCCTTCGTAAAGATAAACCCTTCGATTGGTCAGAGAAGCAACAACGAAGTTTTGACCAACTTAAGCAAGCTTTGACTCATACTTCGGTCTTTGTCCAACCTGAACCGAGAAAAGAATTCATGGTGTATAGCGATGCATCTCATTCAGGAGTTGGATGCGTCCTAATGCAAGGAGATAGCATAATTGCCTATTCCTCGCGCCAATTGAAGCCTCATGAACTCAACTATCCTACACACGATTTAGAACTTGTTGCTATTGTGTTCGCCCTTAAAATTTGGAGGCTCTACTTATAGGGTGAAAAGTGCTATCTATTTATCGATCACAAGAGTCTCAAATATCTCCTAACTCAGAAAGATTTGAATCTAAGGCAAAGGAGATGGCTAGAATTGCTTAAGGACTATGATTTGTTTACCGACTACTCAGGTAATCCTTTTTAAATTAAAATCCTTGAACATTCGAATTGAATTTAGTCTTTCTTGTTTTACAAGAAACCATTCGAACACCTTACTTGCTTTGCAAGTCACCATTCGAATACCACCTAATAGCCTTGTTTAATTTTGTAGCTTCAAATACTATTAATACTCATCGTTGAGTATATCAAAAACGAGGATTTTTGTCTGAACTTTACATCCAATCTAGCTTGATCTCGAGAATCAAAAAATCTTCAGCAAACCGACCCTGAACTTCAAGCTATCATCTCAAAGCTTGATTCAAAAACAGCCAAGATTTATCTATTCATTCGAATGGCTTAATCTATTTCAAGAATAGGGTGTGTATTCCGATCAACGATGACCTAAAGAATGAGATTTTGCAAGAAGCTCATCAAAGCCCATTCTCGATATATCCTGGATCTGTCAAGATGTATAAATATCTTAAATCCTTGTATTGGTGGCCTAGCATGAAGTTAGTCATCACGGATTATGTATCTAAGTGCTTGAATTGTCAAAAAATCAAAGTTGAACATCGAGCTCCCACCGGATTACTCCAACCTATCGAATTCCCTCAGTGGAAATCAGATCGAATCACCATGGACTTCATGAGTGGTCTACCTTGCACGCCAAGAAAGTGCGATGCTCTGTGGGTGATCGTAGATCGATTCACTAAATCAGCTAACTTCATCCCTATTAGAATGAATTATAGCTTGAACACACTAGCTGAATTGTATATTCCTGAAGTGGTTCGTTTGTATAGAGTCCCTACATCTATCATCTCCGATCGAGACCCTCGATTCACAACTCGATTTTAGAGATCTTTACAACGAGCCCTTGGCACCAAATTGAATCTAAGCATGGCCTTCCATCCTCAAAGTGATGGCCAATCTAAAAGAGTAATACAAGTGCTCGAAGACATGCTTAGAGCTTGTGTTATTGACTTCGGGAAGAACTGGGAAAAGTCCCAACCTCTTGTAGAATTTGCCTACAACAACAACTATCAAGCTTCAATCCAAAGGGCTCCATTTGAAGCTTTGTATGGAAGAAGATGTAGAACACCTCTATGCTGGTCTGAATTAGGTGAAAACAAAGTATTGGGACCTCAATTGCTCAGGGAAACCGAAGTGCAAGTCCAAATCATCCACGATAGATTGAAGCAAGCCTTTGATAGGCAAAAGGCTTATGCAGACTTGAAACGAAGGGATATTCAATATAATGTGGGATATAAGGTCTTTATCAAAGTCTCCCCTTGGAAGAAAGTCTTTAGGTTCGGAAGAAAGGGAAAGCTCAGTCCCCGATTCATCGGACCATTCGAAGTTACTGAAAGAATTGGTCCAATGGCTTATCGATTAGCACTTCCTAGTGAATTTGATAAAATTCACAATGTCTTCCATGTCTCAATGCTCCAGAAATATCGATCAGATCCATCTCATATACTTGAGCCTGAAGAAGTAGAATTGAATCTCGATTTATCCTATGAAGAAGAACCGGACCGAATCCTCGATAAGGAAGTCAAGAGACTTCAAAACAAGAATATCTACCTAGTGAAAGTCTTGTGGAAAAACCATAAGATGGAAGAAGCAACTTGGGAACCCGAGGATACAATGAAGAAGCAATATCCTCATTTATTCGATTCAGGTAAGAATTCGAGGGTGAATTCTCCTTTTTTAAGGGGGAGAGTTGTAACACCCTAAATCCTACTTTGAATTATTGAAACCAATTATCTAAGTTGATAGTTCAATTAAGCTTAAATCTAATCTAATTAGATTATCTAGGGACATAATTGAAAGGGCAAATGAAATAAGTGAGTAATTTACAAGTACCAATTCGAATAGAATAAAAAAGATAAAACTTGCATGTTAAATATTGAAGTTCCTAGGTATACCCTTGATTAAATTTAAGGATTATAACAAATTAAAGGAAAACTTAGACATTTTCTAATCCACTAAGATGAAATTAGTTGTCATCTTCCTTCATTCCTCATGCTTGCCGAATTACTAGAAAGAAAGAGTGAGAGAGAAAATTTAGAGGAAGCCATTGTAGGAGGAGAATTAAAGCTTTCATGTTCATAATCTGCCATCGGAAGTGAGCTAGAAAGCAAGGTGAGCACATTCTTGCTCTTGATTCATTCCAATGGTTAGAAATTTAATTGAATTGGATCATTTGATGATTGAATTGTTGTTGTAGATGAATTAGCTACTATAAATTCTTGTTAAAAGGTGGAATTATGATAGGTATTATGTTAGAATTGTCAAAATATGGAATAGGTACACCTAACACGTTAGCCGAATGGAGTAGCTTCCAATTGGTTAATTGATATGTAAATCGAATAGGAGAAAAACATTATATAGAAATCACCTAATAGACATCATGTAAAAATTGACAATTGAAATCTTGAATAAGTTAAATTGAAAGTAGAATTGAAAGAATTGAGCTAATAGTGAAATTGGTCACCTAGATAGCTTAATCCACAAATATGGACTGTTTTGAGTAAATCAATAAATTTAGGATTGAATTGATATATATTAAGGGTTAAAAAAATTAAGTTAAAAACAGGGGAAGGGTTAGATTGAATGCTGGAAAATTGAATTGCATGAAATGTAGCTAAAATTGATTGCTTAAATATGTTAGTTGGCATAATTAATGAAACCTGGACTGTTCTGGAAATTTTGTTAATTTAAGGACTTAGATATACAAATTAGGGACTAAGTTGGACATGAAAAGTCAAAGGAAAAACAGGGGAAAGTAAGGTAAAAATGTCTGAAATGATATTGTTTGAATCTTTGGTTAATTAGCTCACTAAAGAGAACTTAAGTGTAAGCTGGCAGATTAGGGACTGTAAAATTGATCTGACTTTAATTGAAATACTGTATTGATCTAGAAAGGCTAAGAATATGAGCCATACATGGCTGTAAAGATAATTGAATTAGATTTCCAATGGTATAAACTAATTGAAATTCCAATGTGTAGATTAAAAGTTATAAGCAGTTTAGTGAAGAGGGTACAATCTGCCAGAAACTAAAACAGTGTAGTACTTGTAGAGTAAAATTGTGCTTGAATATATGACTATCTTGATGAATTGATCCTAATGGTTTTTCTATGTTTCATATGACTTGTTAGATCAAGGAATAGAGGAGATTTCTGAAGGCAATATAGTTGGGCAATCAAAGGATAGACATAAGGGGATATCAATAGAAGACTAGCTAGCTTGGAGTATTGTGAGTGTAGTTTACTTAGGGTTGGGACTTAGGTCCTAACCAACAACATTGCATGTCTACTTTCTTTCTTGAACATCATGTCATGAAATGAATCTTAAATCATATTTGGTAACTTGATCAAATAGGAAGAATGGAACTAATAATGGCTTGATAATTCAACTTGATGTTATTGTGACTTGACATGAATAAAATGCTTGTTACTTTGCTTGGATTGTGATTGCCGAATGGTATTGATGATTTGGTGATTTTATTGTATGCTTGAAAATATTGATCTTAAGGGATTAAAATGAATCCAACCTTGATATGCTTGATGTCTAAGTAACTTATGTGTGTTGCTTGATAATGAATGGATTAAGTCCTTGGTTTCTAGTTAGTAATAGGTAGAAGGGCATGCCTTAGAGTCTAGAGCTCATTGTGTCAGGGGGACTACGGTCCAGCACTACGGTCCATCTTGTGGCGACAGACGGAGGGTACGTAATGTGGTCTTTGGCGACAGTAGGAGGGTTGACCAGCACTATGGTGCATCTTGTAGCACTTCGGTGCATCTTGTGGCGACAGTTGGTTGGAGACTTGATTACCTAGACTTAACTAAAGGCCAAGGCAAGACATGATAATAAGCTCGCAATAAATAAGCTAAACTTGAAAGAAAATGAGTATATTGATCTTGTTAATGAAATTGCTAATCAATGGAATCACATGATGAAAATGAGTACTTGGATTACTTGTTCCTTAAGAAATAAGATACATATATGTATGATTTCCCCCTTGTTCGAATAGAAGTGATTGAATGTATGCTTGATTTGCCTTGTTCTGGTATGAATGTCTCTTGCTTGACTATGCTTGTAAATTATGAAATGAATCACTTGATTGATTACTCATATGTTCAATTGAGCTTGAATAAGACTAGCTAAGTCTCCATCAAGATTGCTCAAAGCCTAGATAGATGCTTCTTGAAATAAAAGACACTTAACTTGATAAATTGAAAACTTGCTAGATCTAGATGCTACCTCACTAAGTACGATTCGTACTTATCACTCTCGTTTTTTCTTCTTCCCAAACCACATGTCCTAAAGTGATCAAAGCTTCTCATTCTAGAGCCGAGACATTACACAAGTGAAGTTGGAAAGTATGGCTTACTTCTATTTTGTTACACTCCTAGTTGGTGGCTTTAGTTGGTGTCTAGATTATCTACGTTCATGCATTTTGAGTTGTAATTAACATGTATGTAAATCTTGATTATGTGTATTAACCTTAATGGTAAATTTGGATTGTATATAAATGTGTTAAGTTATGGTATTTTGTATGAATCTTGTTGACTTGTTAAATGAATGAAAGATCTTGAACTTGCCTAAGCTATTGTATTTGAATGATGTAGGTGAACTAATGAAATGAACTTGTTAAATTGTATTTAGAGCATATCTAGTATAAATTGCCCTATTCGAATGGAATCTAGAAGGCTTAGGATGGTTGTTTGATCCATTTCATGTCTTAGAAGTCTAAACTAACTTAAATATTTTGAACATGATAATCTAAGGAACAATATAGTAAACTAGAAGATATGAATGAACCTTGTAAATCGATTGAACCTAATGATACATACATGCTACGTATATAGGTATAAGGTTTTGTAAACTTGATTATGAAGAATGAATGGTTTAGAATGCTAATAGGTAATGAATGAAGCTAGCTAAGTTGATAGTTAATCATAATGGATGGTGTTCGAATTGTAACTTGTACATCAAGTTAATGGAAAAATTTTATTGGGCCCTAATCTTGTAAGTTATAACTTGTAATAGATAACTTGATTAACCTCGTTTCTTTTCCCGGTATTGCTCCTCGCTCCTAACACGGGCAAGGAGTGTTACAACAAGTGTAGGAACCATTGTCAAAATTTTAATTATCATGCAAGACCACTAATTGACCCAATGTACAATTCGGTCCTTATAAATTGGTTACCAACATCTCTAATCCTTTATTTTATGTCTTAAGGCTCATATTTGGTTAGAAATTGTGGTCTTCAAAGTAACTTAACATATGATCCATGTAACATACTTCTAGGCCCAGTTTTAGTATGTTACATATTTGTTATCTATTGAAGCTGAAACTTGACATGCTGGCATTAAATAAGATTAATTAACAATTGCTAACCTAAAACTTTCATAAATCCTAATAATTCTTCAAATTTACATTTTGGTCCCCAAAAAGCTTGTATTTGCAAATGAGTGCCTTATCGATGTTCGTATATAATGAAAATTGATCTACTACTTGTATACACACCTTAGTTCTTGATAATGCATCTATACGAGTTAAAAGAAAAAAATGGACTATAATTCGAATAAGATAGTTCATGTTTGCTTCGGTAAACCTAATGTGATCTTCTTGGTTCAGGTCTACCGTCTAGGCTGATTCAAGGGGGTTACATTTGGTGGTATCAGAGTCAGGTTACACAACCTTGGACGGATAGAGTTTAATTTGGTTATTTTTAGAAATTAATAAATGTGTTTCGTATGTGTTCATGTTTTTGGATGCTTATGTTGGGGTTAACCGAGAACACATTGTCTATTACAAATGCTTTTGAAAGAGTTTTTGCAAGTTTGTCTTGGATCACTTACCGAGCATACACCCCAACTGTCAGGTTTAAACACTAGTAATGAATTTGATTTTAAATGAGAAATGATTTATTCAGTAATTACTTCTGAGCTTAGTAAGCATTGCCTGGGTTATCAATATTATAAGAAAAGTGGTTTTTGATCTTGAGTTGACTTGGTTCTTGATCGAGGGTAGTTAAAAATGGTCTTCGAACTTGAGTGACGATGTCCTCGTTCGTGAGTTTATAGGTGGCTTTGGTCCACTATTTCAAATATTAAAGGTGGTTATTATCTTCGATGTTAATGATATAGATTTTTTGGATAGGAAGTAAGAAAAGTGATGTGAATGGAAGTGTGTACACCGTAAGGTGTCGAATGTTTGATAGTGATATCAATATTTGTAAAGTATGCTCGAGAAAGCTTCTACCTAGATTCTAATGATGATTTTGGAGTGTTGGAGTTGATAATGTTATGATGTACGCATCAGGCAAGGACGTTGATGTTCAGGATCAAAATTTGACCAATGATGTTGATTGTTAAGGGGAAACTTTATAGTGTCCCTAACGTCATTTCCATGAGAATGGTCAAGGTATGAAATATGCGTATGGCATTGGATTGACTTTCATCTTCAGAAATCAGAGTGAGCAGCAGAATCGTAGAATTTGTATTTTGATTAAGGGAAGGTTGTGTGGTCTACTTCTCTTTCCCTATTGCATCGTTTGGTGGATTCTAGCTTCACAAAATCATGCATATTGATTGAAGGTAGTTGTTTGAGTGTGTTGAAGTTTTGAAGGTTGGAGTTGATTTTTGCGATAGAGTTTGTCTAAGAACAGACCGAATTATGTTGATGGGTTTTTGGCTTATGTGGTAATCCAAGGTTTAAGGATGTTTGGGTTTTGAATGTCTGTGTGTTTAGGAGTCATTTCTTAAAATGCTTCCGAAGAAGTTTCCGTGTTGTTCTATGTTGCGAGGTAGAGTTCAATATAGAGACGTTCTTTGGTACGGTTCTTGAATTCTTGTTGGGTCATGTTGACGGGCGTTAAAGAAATGTATGAGTTAAGAGTGTGATTGTGATAATGGTTGATCGAAAGTTCTATTTTTTGATGTGTCAACATGGTTGTTAATGATAATGGTGTATAGACGTCGAATGCACTAGTGATATTCGAGGTTGCGGTGAGTTGAGTATTATGTGAATACCTGATTACGTGAGTAGCTAGAGTTGTGGTATTCTCATGAACAATGGTACCGATAAGGATCTTGACCGACAACCAAGGATTGTTTGGTAGGCTTTTGTGGCAAAGCGAATGTTTGTCCTTGTTTGGGTAAGTGCGAGCTTTGGCTTGGTGAAAGGAATATTGGTTCTAAGAATGTTATTAGTAAGTGTGAACAGTTGAGCATTCATAGTGCATAAACACTTATATGTATATATTTAAATATGTCATTAGATGCATACATTTGGGCATGACATTAGAGGTTTTGCATACTTATACATAGACATCAATGAGGGCATATAAGTAATCATGCATTCATGTGTTCACACTTATGGATGACTTTTGGGAGGCCAATGAGGATATGATGTAAGTATTTTTAGTGATGAGGTTCTTTGGATTTCTCATGGTCTGTAGAAGGTGTTAAAGATTGGTTCTTGGAAGTTTGAGTTGTGCTAGATTTGAAGCAACCAAGGTTGGTGTTAGAAGTACGTGGTTTTCTAGATCCAGTTGATTATTATCAAAGTTTGATAAGGAATCTTTTGAGATTGTTGCATCGTTAGTGAAGTTGTGATAAAAGATGTTTTGTTGAGTTGGGCATTGAGTAACATCCCAAAATACGGCCTAGAAGTATGTTGCCAATTTGAATGTGTTTTAATTTGATTTTTTGTGAATTACTTAAATGCTAGTTTGGTAATATCCTAAATTTGGTCTAGGAGCATATTACTATTAGAATTGTGACTCAATTAGATTAAAAATATGTTTAGCATTTATAATTGAATATTAAAGGACCGATTAAGGAGTCTTAAAAGTATGGTGACCAAATTAGGAGGGTTAAACCATGAAACATGATTAAGTAAGTGATTGCATGTAAACTTTATATAACTTTAAGGGCTCATACACTTGGCAAGCCTTGATGGCATGCTTGATGACACTTGGCTAGGGGAGAATTGAAGGATGAACATGTGTATCATCTTCTTCATTTCTTCCACATCTTCTCCATAACCGTAAACACCCAAAATTTGTAGAAATAGAAAGCTTGAACTAAATCCATGGAGTTTCAAGGTGGAAACTTTGATTAGCTTAATCCTTAGAGCCATTTTCTAATAAGCTTTTGGAGCAAGGTGAAATACTCATTCATTTATTTAATTTCAAGCTAAATTGTTAAGTGTCTGGTTGAAGTGGTTGGTTGTTCGTATGATGTTGAGATGAATTTTACACTCATTGTGACTTTGTGTTAATACATGAATTTGTGTTACATGTTAAGCTGCCCAGAATTTTGTGTGTATACATTGTAAATGGGCTATTTTTGCCATGAATTTGTGTTACATGTTAAGCTGCCCAGAATTTTGTGTATATACATTGTAATTGCGCTGTTTTTTTAATGAACAAATGTACATGTATGAAAGCTGGCCTGTTTGGTATGTTTGTGTACATTATTGGACATATTTGAATGGTTAAATGTGTATAAGTGTAAGCTTTCCCGTTTGATGTAATTGTGCATAAAATTGGATAGTTCATTAATATGTATTTGTGTACACATGTTAGATGGACAACTTTGCATAATTATGAAAGCATAAGGGTTGTTCGAGTGAGTATGTATGTGGGAGAATTATATGAGAGTGGGTTTACATGTTTGGCAAAATTGTGAACGGATTATATGTTAGAGAATTGAAATCCTAATGTGAATCTTTGAGGTTTGTTCGAATGTAATGCTTGTGAAATTAAATTGCCATGCTTTACGTGTTTTGGTAACATAGCTAAGGTTGATAAATTGAAAGTGAATGGACTTATTTCGAGTGATCAAATATATATGAATATAAGTTGTCCTGTTTGGTAAATGTTTGAAAAATGGAATTGATTCTAATATATAGTTATATTCTTGTTATACTTAGACCAAGAAGAAGCTAGGAAGGAATTGAATAAGTAGCAAGTTTTGGTTAAGGATTCGGGTATCCTATAACTTCAGGATAAGAGGTGAGTATAGTTCAAGCCTCGGGATTAGCTTTATAGCTATCCTGAGTACTCTTATATGAAATTACCTATTATTACTTTTGATTGTTTGGTTGTATTGTGCTTGCAAATGCTAGCTTGGGCTAGAGGTAAGTACTTCAAGGTAAGTACTTAAGAATAAGTTATATTTGAGCTAAAGGATTGTATAGACTTTGAATGTGATGTGTACATGTCCATATCTCGATAAGTTATGATGAAATTCAACCTATATATATATATATGATTCTATGATCTTTGAGCTATGCTCAATTTGCTATGAATAAAGCATGATTATCTGATACTCGATTAAGTGATACATCTTGAGTCTAAAAATAGTTATGATAAGATTAAAAAGGAAAGCCTTGGTTTTGAGTCAGTCTTAGGTACAATTGGCATGCCATAGAGTCTATAGAGCTCTTTGATTGAATGGACTACGGCCCCTTGTTTGGTACTTTGAGTACCCTTGTTTGATGACTGACGTCATAGGATTCGTGTATCTAGACTATTCGATTCTCAAGGCTGTGTAAAGATTAAATAATGAAATTGTGAGCCAATTTAATGGGTTAAACTTGATACATTATTTCTAAGAAACTTATATCTTGAAAAGTGGTGTTGATAACTTAAATGACAAGTAAGTTATAAATATGCTATGTTATGTGTTGATAACTTATATGATAAGTAAGTTATAAATATGCTACGTTATGTGTTGATAACTTATGTGATAAGTAAGTTATAAATATGCTATGTTATATGTTGATAACTTATGTGATAAATAAGTTATAAATATGATATGTTATGTGTTGTTAACTTATAAGATAAGTGAGTTATATCTAAGATGTGAGATGTCCGAAAGTATGTGAAAAGTAAACCATGTAAAAAATATCATATGTTCGATACTTTAAATGACAAGTAAAACAAGTACACGAGATGTTATGATTCTATACTGTGTTGGACTATTTTTAGTGTATAAAATATATACATATGTAATGCTGTCATGAACTATATATACTTGAAAGAAAGTGGACTGTTTTGATGTATTAAAGTGTATAAATGATTTACATGGATTGTTTTGTGTAAACTTGAAAGAAAGTGGATTGTTTTGATGTATTAAAGTGTATAAATAATTTACATGGACTGTTTTGTGTAAACTTGAAAGAAAATGGATTGTTTTGATGTATTAAAGTGTATAAATGATTTACATGGACTGTTTTGTGTAAACTTGAAAGAAAGTGGACTGTTTTAGCATGCTTGAATGTATACATGATTAAATTAGACTATTTTGGTATATGTATAAAGTCAGTGAACTGTTTTAGCATGCTTGAATGTATATATGATTAAAGGTGGATTGTTTTGTGTAAATACATGAATAGGTGGACAGTTTTGACATGTCTATCGATGCACATGATTTAATTGTACTATTTTGTGGTAATATATGAAAGAGTGGACTGTTTTGACATGTCTATTTGTGTAAATGAGTTGAATGGGTTGTTTTTACTATGTTTAAAGGTATAATGACTTACGTAACAAGAAACGTCTCAATTGAGTAGTAAAATGGGTAATTAGATATACTCCACTCGAATACCTATAAGTATATATGAAAATGCTTAGTCCTATTTACCCATGTACAAATGTAATTGAGGATTGAATGCCTTGTCCTATGATGATTGATTTCTTGTCCAAGCTTAGAATTATATTCATATTCAATAGACCTATGTGTTAGGGGTGAAGCATGGTTCTATAATCTTGTTGCTTTAAGCTACCTCACTAAGCCTATGCTTACTTTGCCCTTTCGATGCTTTCAGGTTGAGTCGTTTTTGTGTAATTATGGGTGTGGACGAGATCACGAGTGTTAAGGTGTATGTTCAAACTCTCTCTCTGAGAACTCCTAGATGGTGGCACATAGTTGATAAGAATGCATTGTGCATCAAGTATCATTTTGTTTGGTTTCATTTGATTATAAGCCTTACAAGTATTTGGTGGTTTGTAATGGGCCTTTAATTATTTTATAGTTGCTTGTTAAATGTTTTATAATGGCTTGTATATGTGTTTGGTTGACCAATGACTATATGTGCCTTGAGCTATAAGACCTCAATAATGTCATGTGTGTTTGTATGATGATATATATATTTATGCATATCTATTAATAGGTGTTAAACCTAAAAAGATAACGTTGGTTGTATGTTTAGATTGATGGTTAAAGTAAATAATCAGTGGTCATGTCAACAAATATGTGTAAAGTATGGCTATGCGACAGATTTTGTAACTAAAAATGTTTGGTTCAAGTTTTGATATATATATATATATATATATATATATATATATATACTTGATCTTAATAATTGAACGTAGCTATCACCTTCTTGTTTATGGTCTTTATTGTCTCTCACTCGCTTGTTTGTTAAGCTATGTCAAATACGATGCTCAAATGGTTGCTTATTAATGAAGCTCATTTAGATATGATGTCTGAGTACTTTCCATCTTGGTTATATGTTGGGGTGTAATGCGAGGTGTTTGAATAGTAATCAGGGACAATGAGATTGAATTATTGTTAGTACAACTTGCAAGTTTGTGATCGGCTTAAGAATAATAAGGCGTTCGAATGAAAAGAGATTATGTGATAGTTGGAGTATTTGGTTTAATCTTGTCATTTTATTTGTACATGATGTAAAGAATGAGATCGAACCTTCCAAATGTTTAAAAGTTTAAAATTACCCCGATATTCGAGTGCAGGCTTAGTTGAGAATTGCTAAGACATTACTTATTTGTTTGGTTTTTCGTTTGGTAACACTTCTTAAACCGGTTTTCTCCTAGACCGGGTTAGGGGTGTTACACGTTGGTTGGGTTCGATTTGGATCATGGCTTGAGTTTTGTTCGTTAATTAATTCCGGGTTAATAATCGAATGTGTTTTCAAAGGAATAATAAAAATTGGACATGGCAAATGTTTTGGAAGGTTATTTAATTGGTTTATCAAATAACAAGAATTATGTTTTTGATAACTACAAAAAAGAGAGACAATTTGGTTTTAAAAGTGGTTTTTGTGAATTAAATAGAGAGAGAACGCAAGTTAAGAATCTTTAGGGAGCAATTGCACCCTTTGTATTTTAACGAACTCAAATTTCTTTTGTTTAAAAAAAAACTACTACCGATGGTTAATATTTTCTCTAAAATGGAGGTTTTCTAAATTTTTATTACAATTAAATACCATTGTTTTCGCATTTTCAACTTCCCTAAAATGTTTTCCATTGATCAATAGATATTTTGATCTTATTTCTATTCTATTTTTTATCCAAATGATTTTTAAACTTTAGCGAATCGGTGGATTTTTGGTTAACAATGTTTTTCACGTTAGAATACAAGGGGAAGCTCATTTTGGTTGTACTTCTATCAAGCAAAGTGAGCTATAGTTTCTTATTGACATTCCACACGCTTTGTGTCCTTAATCTATTATTTCTATTAACATTTGTGATTAAAATGAATTTAATTGGGTTAAATTGTTTTATAATGGTTTCAAGAGCAAATTATGGTTAGGTTGTTCAAACGTAATGATTTCTTATTGGTTGATAATGATCTAAAAAAATTGGTTTTACAAGTTTGGACCCGGAATTAGTTTACATGCTTAATTGAGATAGTTGTTCTTCATGGATTGAGATTGATGATTGGTTAAGTGAAGCCTTTAATGCTGGTTGTAGTTTTGAGGAGTTATTGATGTTTTATGAAAGTTTGTGAATTGAGAATTGTTGGTGAAGGGTTGATGGATATTAGAAAGGATTGGTGCAAGCTAAAAGCGGTTTTGGTATTTTGGCGTTGTTTTGGCATAAGAATTAGATAGGTTTTAGAAGGATTGAGGTGATGAGATACCCAATATCATATGGGTGGTTGAGTGTTTCCCAGCGTTTCTCCGTGGATGATGGTTGAGGAGAATATTTCGTAACGATGAGTTGGATCAAGTCTTAATAGATGATATGTAGATAAATGGGAAGATCGGTTTTGTGACATGTTTTGTCGAGATGGTTTGAGCTCGAATGTGTAAATTTATGAGTTGGCTACATTTTTGTGGCGGTGTTTGTTTGACCATTTGCTTATTGTTTCCATAAAGAGAAAATTTAGAATTGTTGGTTTTACCATTGGTAAGAGGTATTTTTGGTTAAGTCTCTAGCAACTAAGTGTTGTTCGTCGGGACAAATGAATTTGTGAAAGTTATGTGACATAAGTGTAATGGAGAAAGTTGTTAGATGAAGGAAGGTTTGTGTTTGTTTTGTTCCCTTTTTGTAAATTTTGAGGACGAAATTTCTTTTAGTGTGGGAGAGTTGTAATGCCCCGAAAAAAAGGTTAGAAGTTTCAGGTGAATTATCAGAATCGGGTTAGAACTTTTGGTTAGGCTTTAGCTAATTAATTAATTCCAAAAAATAATTTGGGTAATTAAATTGATTTTTGATAAATTTATTGTAACAAGTATTTGTGAAAATATATTTAATGAGTTTAATAAAGGATGAAATTGAGTTTGAGTAATTTTAAGTGGGTTGTTTTAATATTATTTAAATGGTAACTATTTTGTAAAATGTTAAAAAATATTAATAATGACACTTTTGTAAAAAGAACTAAAGTGATGGTTTTATTATATTATTTGACACATTTATTAAATAAGCTTTTACTATCTATTTCTAACTAAAAATGACGATGTTTATTATTTTCTCAAGAAAGAAAACTATGTCTAAATTTATCTCTCTTTTTCTCTCAAGATTCTCCCAAATACCATTTTAATATTCTTTTATTTTCTTATCCATATTTTATTCGTTTTCTTCCTAAACCATTTCTAATCAGTAGCCACACATGAGATTTTGATTTCTCTCATCTAGTTCAATGGATTTCACGTTGGAAGATTGGAGGAGCAATTTTCATTTTCAATTTCCAATTTATTTGGGTAAGTTTTGATTTTCTAATGATCTCTTAATTATTTTGTGTTGATTTTCTATTAATTCTATTGTCTTTTGATATTAAAATAAATTTTAATGGATTTATCATGAATCTTGATTAAATTATAGTAATCTAATGATTTCTATGGAGTTCTAATGCTTTGTGCATGGGTAATTAATCTAAATTTGATTTTGTAATTTAATTCTTGAAATTAATCTAATTGGTTGAATTTAGATTTAGGCTCTTTGATCGGAGTAATTGGTTTAATGGTTTGATCATATATTGGAGTGCACCGATTATGATTAATGAAATGCTTAGGAGAATTGTATAAAAAAGAGATCGAATGCCCGAATCAGGGCAGTCGCGCAAAGTAGAGCAGGGGGCTGCTGCTGCCTTGAGTGGGCCACTTTTGTGCATTGGATAATTGAATTAAAAATGGGGAAATAGGAAATGGGGATTTGAATTAGGTTCCTACAGTGACGTGTTGTGGAAAAAAATAAAGGAATAGGAATCGATTCAGGGGTTTTTGTTGACTGCAATGGGCGGTTGTGATAAGGGAGAAGAGTACTGGGCAATATTGTATATGTATATGGTTTGAGGCACTGCTATCTATCGTTAGTTTGTGTAATGGTTCAGAGTTATTTTAATAAAAGTGTTACTTTAGTGTGGTTAAATTTATATTGACCCTTGCATTTTCTTGTGGAAGATGGCAAGTGTTCAGACATTTTCCAATTAGGCATCGAGGCATTGGCGTCGAGACGAAAGCAAGTTCATGAGTGAGAACGTGAAATTCACCTTTGAAATGGTTTAAAGGTTATTTTGGGAGTTGAAATTAAGCTTGAAACGCTGGTTTAAACTCAGAAGTAAGTAGGATGAGATTTCTTCCTCGGTCGTGTTTTGGCGAAATTGATTTTATGCACTTGTTTTTGAATTACATGATATCTACTATTTAAGCATGTTTTAAGTAAGTTTTATACTGATTTTTGATCATATATTGATTATGGATGCATTGGAAAAATGATCCATGTAAGTATGAGGAATACTTGTAAATGCATTGGAAATGGTTTTGTATGTTGCATATAAAAATAGTGAGTTACATGGTTAATAATGAATTATATTGGCAAGTGATGTGGTTTAAAATATTATCGGATAAAGTTGGTCGGCCATAGGGTTGATAGTACACTATAATAAGTCGCCTCAGGTGTTGAGGGGTTTATGTGTACCGAGTACTCCACCACTAGTACCCTAATGGTCGAGGGGTTATATGGTACCGAAAACTCTTGTTAGTGGATTATACATCTAATCAATGATTGGGTTGTGATGGTACCCGGTTGTGATCGTTCCTTAATTCTGGTTGAGATTGTATGAAGTGTTGAGAGGACACTTGTTAAATCTGTGTATCCGATGTAATATTTTGTAAAGTGGAACTTGGTTTATGATCACTTGAAAGCCAATATAATTGATGATATATCATGGTAAATGGATTATGTTTTGTATAATGTGGTTCATACATGTTGCGCTCTTTAAGCTTTTTTATTTGAAGAATAAGTATGTAAAGGCTTAAATTGAGGATGCATATGGAAGTTATGCATGGAATCCATGATACATGATTATACGTATTAGCAAAAATAATTTGAGTTATGCATATGTTTTGGAAAGTTTAGCTAATGATATTCTAAATTCAAGGAATGCTCTTTAAGCTTTTCAAATAAAATGATCATGCATAAGGAAGCTTAAATTGAGGTTTTGCATATGGGATTATGCTCGCAATCTATTATACATGATTATGCATTTGATGTAATATGTTTTAAGGGTTTGTGTAAATGATTTGAAAAGTTTTAGAAAATGAACATCTATTTCCAAAGATTGGTTTTATACATTTGTTTAAATGCTTTGGAAATGGCGAATTTGCCTTACTTTGATACGAGTTTCTATTATTGGTTTTGGTTTGAAAATGCATTGACGTTTTACTTTTTGAGTGCAAGCATTATATGCTTACGCTCTCTTTTCTGTCGTCCATACAATGAATAAAGCAAGTGCGGGTTTCTGGTCCGAGGCAAGGTGAGATCCCAAGACAACCGAAATAAAAGAGTATGTTTACGGTACTATTATTAATTGTAATAAGGCAATGTGAGTGGAATATTGGGATAGACTGTTTTATCTAGGGAACGATAACTTGATTGTTTTTATATTACGTTAAATGATGGTTGTATTTAATGATTAATATGTTGGTTTTATTTTAATGGTTTGTATGCTTGATAGTTATGATCAAATGATTTTAATGGTTTAAATAATGATTAGATTGATTAATTGTGTTCAATGAGTGCTTATGGTCATATACTTTAATCCCTTAATTATTCTATAGCCTATGTTGAGGTCTTGACCATTTAGTTCTTAATGGATAATGATTTATCTTGTTAGGAAGCATGCCTGTAGACTACTTGTATAAATATGAATTGTGTTGATTAATTGGTATGTAATTATTGAGCCTATGTGTTTAACAGTGATATAATTTTAGAAGCATGTCAATGTTGTTCGTAAGTTTTTGAATAAGTAAATGATGCCCGTTCGACCTGAGATTTCGCAACCATGCTTTTAATGTATTCAATTGCTGTAAGAAGATTTTACAAACGTGTTAGTCCATGTAATTTAGTTGTTTTATGATCTAGTCCTTAATTTTGTATCTTGCTAAATTGGATGCTTATTTGTTATCTATTGAAGCTGAAATTTGACATGCTGGCATGAAATATGATTAATTAACAATTGGTAACCTGAAACTTGTATAAATCCAAATAATTCTTTGAATTTACATTTTGGTCCCCATAAAGCTTATGTTTGCAAATGAGTGCCTTATCGATAATCGAATAAAAATTTAGCCGTTGCTTGTATGCACACCTTAGGTCTTGATAATGCATCTAGACGAGTTAAAAGAAAAAATGGACCATAATTCGAATAAGATAGTTCAGGTTTGCTTCGGCAAGCCTAATGTGGTCTTTTTGGTTCGGGTCTACCGTCTAGGCCGGGTCAAGGGGGTTACATCATCCTTATCTTTTAGAAGATTTGACATCTGACAGATACAGTGTCGAACTAGTTATAGTGGTGAGACTTCCACTGTAGGGACATTAGAAATACAACGACAATAAGGAAAAATAGGTAAAAATATGTGAAATAAGAGCAACTGAAACTAAGTTAGATAAAATACGGAAATAGACATGAAAATGCAAAAATGGATGCAATAAACATAGATGTGGTGACAATTAGATCTATAAATATAGGGAAAATACATGCTCTTAAAAGAGTTATCAATATGACTCAAGATAGTTCAATAGGTAAAGGATTTGACTAGGTTTGTGCAATAGTGATTAACAATGTGAACTATCTCGGCAAAAATAATTTGGGCGAGGTTGGGACTTTTTCCTTCATGTAAACAATAGAGCCAAAAATCATCTACACCTCGAATATAATACCATTTACCACCAGATGGTGGAAACCACAAAGTGATAAGAAGGTGAAGAAAATGCTCATGGGCTTCAAGGACTTTGAGTGAGGCACTCGGGTTCCAAGAAGTAGGAAATTTGGTTTCATCATCTAAACCCACATCTTCTAACCTAGGTGATCGGCTAAGATTTTGGAATCAAGACGAAATGATTTTACCATGACATAAGACTCAAGAGCAACAGTTTCGGTTCTGGTTTCATTTAAAATACACCTAGCATTAGAGTGGAAAATTCGGACAAGGGTTTTATAAACAATACAGGGTACTTGAAGAAAATAGAAACTTTTTATTGCCTCATCAAATCAAGATATGTAAAATCAAAGGCAATGGAAGTCATGTACGCATAGTCTAGAACTAGCTCACGACGAATAGAGAAGGTTTGAAACATTTGGAAATTTGCAATTTGGTCAATAAAACTTTGGTTGTAGATAGCATTAAAATTTGGTTTAACATTGTTACCGGAAGAACTAGCGGGACCAGTTCTAAGACGTTTAGCTTTAGGAGCCATTTGAAAACAAAGGATAAGGATTTTTGGGATTAAAAACAAGTTTTGGAGAACTAAGATTAAGCCTCTTACAAAATAATAAAAATGTATGCAATAATCCAATCCAATATATCAACCAATAGTCAAGGTATAAACAAAAAAAATTGTTATAGATATAGTTTTTAAAACTATACATGTATATATAAAGAAAATTATATAAGTATAGTTTTGATTTTAAGAAAAATATAAGTGTGTGAGTGTTCGTGCGTGTGTGTGTTGTTGTTGTCACTGATTTTTCATTTGATTTCCTTTGCATTTTGTTGTTGTATTAATATTATTATTTTCATTCTCTTCGTTATTATTATTGTTAATCATGTATATAATATAGTATTAATATTAGTAACATAAAAACCAAATAAAAACAGTCCAATAATTGAAAGGATTCACTAAAATAAAATTGCAAGAGCCCACTAAAAATGTTTACAATTTAATAGCCCATTTTAGGGCCCATTTGGCCTCAAAGTTGGAACCCTAATCCCCTTTCTTTGCTTCTTGCACAATCGAAGGACAACGTTGGATCAAGGGCTGATCCAACGGCGTAGATCACACCCAGAATCCCTAGCTGGAGGATGAGAAGCGCCACACTCTCCCAACAGTTAGATCAAAGAGTGATCTAACGGCCCAGATCGCTCTAGAGTACAGCACACGGATCACCACTAGCGCGTGGTAGCCAAGTGCACAGCATTTCAGCTACGGCCAGTCGATTCACCTTCTCCGACAAACACCTGAGCTAATTCTGTCACTGTTCGCCCGTTGCCGGTATCCCCTCGACGTTTGAAGCCACCAAAAACATGCAAAAGGAAGCAAACAGGGGTTAAATCCCAAGATAGAAGCAAAGTCAAAAGAACTAATCCCTAAATTGAAGCCATGGCTATAATCCGGCTCAATCCGGATCAAATCAAAGACAATCCAGGGGAAGAAATCAGCGATTCTTGCTTGAAAATCAAGCATTTTTGTACCTATATAAACACAATTTTACACACAACAATTCACAGCAACAATACATAGAATGTATACACAAATAGCATTTGGATTTCAAAGTGTAGCAAGCATGCAAGTGTGTTCGGCATTTCCAAAGAAATAAAGCAAGCTCTTATTTTCTAGTAATTTCTTTTTTTTATTCGTTGTTTTAAATAAAGAAAAGGGAAAAGCTTTTTTTACCTTTTTTTTGCAAAGCGTCGCCGTGTGTGTTGTTTTCGATGTTGTTTCGACGATGAAAATATGAATTAGGGTCTTTCGGATTCTGGAAAAAAAGGATTTTTTAGAAATTTCTACCACCAGCAACGGTGGTCGATGTCGGTGGAAGGGGGCCGCCACGACAGATCCACGCCGTGTTCTTCATATCGATGTCGGTGGAAGGCGGCCGGCACGACAGATCCACGCCATGTTCTTCAACCTATGAAGAACACGGGGGAGACATTTCAGAGGATTTTTGGGAGCTGGTTTTGATATGTTTTGAGAAGTGGAGGGAAAATGTTTTAAGTTTCTATTATGTGACTTATATATCGACCCGATGACTCGACCCATACCCAGATTAAACCCGCATCCTTTTTTGTTGGATCTCTTACCGTGGTTCTTTAGTTTACAATCTTTTCAATTTCGTCCCTTTTTATTTCAAATTGACCACCAAATTGTTTTTTTCTTCAAATCCACCATCACATTTTGTTTTCCTTTCAATTTGGTCATTAGTTTTCTTCAAAAGAAAATAAAAATAAAAAGGTTTTATTATATCCCTTTTCTTATTTAAAATTCCATAATTATTTAATTTGAGTTTTTATTACCGAAGTAATTTAATCTTATTGCTTTCTCGCTTTAATTTCATTTGCTTATTTTGAGTTGTGTTTAGTTTAGTTTTTAATCATTAGAAATAGGTTCTCAAAACCTAGTTAGAGCCCCGTGTGATGAAAAATTCTCTTATACATTTGAATAGAATACACTTAATTCTACTTTGACTTTAGTAGATAAAATAAAATGTAGACATTTTTAGGGTTATTAATCACTAATTAGGTTTTAATTAAAAGGCTACAACTTATTTAATTATTTATGTGGGTTTGTTTAAAATGTTAAAACTAACTAATGCAATGTCTTACCAAATGGAAATGATGGGTTAGCGCCAGGAGTGTTGGCGGTGATTGGAGTTCATTCTCCGGGTGGTAAGGCCGTTAAAATAGATTTACATTCATTAAACAGACAAATAAATTGAAATCTTGTGAACTTGCAAATTCCAATTTTGAGAACTTTCTTTTGAAATCAATAAGGTACCAATTTCTAGGCGTTGTGGGGGGTGCTATCCCTTCCCTACACGTAAGCGACCCCTGAACCTGCTTTCCCGTTTCCGCAGACCAAAAATGATATTTTAATAAATAAAATGTTTTATTAAAATAACCTTGTTTTAAAAGTGATCTAGTCACACTTTTTTTAAAAAAAGATTGGTGGCGGCTCCGTGTGTTTTAGTTTTCAAAATGTCGGGCCTTCCTAAAAAAGGGTTGCGACAGCTTGGCGACTCCGCTGGGAATTTTTTGTTTTTAAATAAAAAACAAAAGAGGGTTCGACCACAAGTTGGTTTCAAAATGGTTTTTAAAAAGAGAAAGGAGAATTTGCAAGTTCGCAAAATTTTCAATTTATTCGCCCGTTTAAAGAATATAATTATATTTTACGCATTCTAAAATTGTTCAAAAGCTCTATTCCCGAGCTTGTTTCGTTTGTTTAAATGAGGGGAAAATGCTTTGCCCATGTTAGAATATTGATTCTCCGTATGAGCCTAGCAAGTACCTTTGGGACTTATATGCTTTATATCTTCGTAAGGATATCGATCCTTCGAGAAGACATAGGAAGTGAGTCGTCCTGAGTTGGACTTGGTTCGTTTGAAGCCTATAATGGGTGAGAACCAGAGGCCTTGCTACCCTTAGTAGGGGACAACAAGGACAGCTCGGGTACCTTTTTAGAACCTAACCAAGTTTGAGAATCTAGAGCCTACCCCATTAGAGCCATGTGAAAACCTAGGTTTTTTTAGTCTGGTCAAAATTATTTCGCAAAGATAATCCGTGGAGACATGGAGTGTTGGAATGCCTGCCAAGAGTTATTTTGTAATACCTCAAAATTTTGGTTAGTGACCAAAATGTAAAACTTGAAAAGTTTGGTGACCAAAATGTTAAATTCAAAAAGTTTGGTGCCAAAGTGTAAATTTTGAAAAGTTTAGGGACTAAGTTGTAATTTTCAAAAGTATGTAATTTAGTCTCGTAAATGAATAGTTCAACCCCAAGAGTGGCATTTTCGTGTTACCCAAATTTTTGATACGGAGTTTGTATTAAGAGCTATAAAGCTTTAAAGCTCAGGAAAAATCCGGATAATCCGATTTAATCGAATAAATGGGAAATCTTTTATGAGATATTTTATTAAAATAAGGCAAGGGTAAAAGGGTCATTTTCATGTCTTATTTTAATGAAATTAATATGGATTATTGGATTAAAGACTGCTTTTCCATGTTTAATCTTAGCCATTGGATGAAAAATGGCAAGATGGTAATTTTTGAAGAAGCCAAGGGCAAAGTTGGTAATCACTAACTCCTTGGATTGTTTTGGGCCCTTGGATCGTAGGTAGACATGTGTCATGGTATGGAGCATTAGATTTCAAGGGTAAAAAGGACATTTGACATTAAAATGAATTTTAAATTCATTTTATTTATATTAAGGACAAGTGGCCAAAATTGGATTAAGAGAAATTTCAAGATTTTTCTCCTATTTCCAGCCCTTGTTCGAACACCCCAAGGTAAGGAAGAAAAAATTTTCTTCTTGATTTTCAAGCTTATTTAGTTTGAATTTTGATGAAAGCTTGAAACATGAAATTGATCTCCATGAAATTCTCTATCTTTTGGTACCATTTGTTCATGCTTTCCTTGCTTAGAACTTTGGTTTTGTGATTTTGATGGATAAATGGGATGTTGAATTAGGATGAACTAAGGTTAGTTTTTCATGAATATGATGTTGTGGAATCATATTAAAGCTTGTGTGATGGTTGAAACTACATGGAAATAGTTAAACCCTAAAATGTTCAAAGTTAGGGTTTTGGTAGAAAAGTTGAGTTTTGATTGATTTTGATTTGGGAATGATTGTGAAAGCTTGGAAATGATGTTTAAGTGTTAAGTGGACTAGTTTGGAAACTTGGAAAATCATAGGGGTGAATTTGGCAATTTGTAAGAATTAGGGGAAATTATGGAAAAATTTCCATAAATTTTGAAATGTCAAAATTATGATTTTACAAGCTTTAAAATGTCATTTGGACCATTTTAGAAGTTTGTAAAAACATAAGGATTAATTCAAAAATCTTGGAAAGTTTGGGGACCAATTCGACATTTTGGAGAAAGTTAAGGACTAAAGTGAAAATTTGTTTTCATGGAAGTATTATGCTGGAATTAAGGTTAGAATGAGTTATAAATCATTCTTTGAGTAAAGGTTGAAAGAAATACAAAGTATTAAGGATGAAATGACTTATGTCATGAAACTAATATTTGGAAAATATTAGGATGTTTTTAGGAAATTATTCCTATATTGCTTATGTGTTAGTAAGATACTAACATATAATTTGGAATGTACAAAACCGAGATCGAGCTGAAGCTTAGTGAGGCTAGTTGAATTTTGACAAAGTATAAAGTGTCAAGGTGAGTGCATTTTTATGCATGGATAATATTATGATTATCATTTGGAAGACTTGTGATAAGTCTACCTTATTAATAATTACTTGATAATTATATGTTTATATCATGAACTTATATTTGACATATTGAGAATTGTCAAAGGAAGAACTATGATGCATTTGATCACTAAATATACCAGGTGTGCATGGTTATGTTATATTTAGGGCATGAACTGCCCAATATTTAATTATATTGCCATGGATGAATTGAATATGGAATTGGAAAGTATGCCCAAATAAGCATTTAAGGTATAAAGTATAGTTGGCATGCCATAGAGTCCAGCGGTTTAGCACTTCGGTGCGGTTTATTAACACTAAGGTGTGGTTCTTTAGCGCTTATGTGCGGTCTCTTAGCACTTCGGTGCGGTTTATTAGCACTTTGGTGCGATTTTGACTCGTGTACTCAAGTCCTCAAAACTATGTTGGGCAATAATTTATTTGATAATAAATGATGAATAAATTAGAGAGTAAGTGAACTCTCGGAAAAAATGATAATAAATGGTGAGTAAATTAAAGAGTAAATGAACTCTTGGAAAATGATAATAAATGGTGAATAAATTAGAGAGTAAGTGAACTCTCGGAAAATGATAATAAATGGTGAATAAGTTAGAGAGTAAGTGAACTCTCGGATAATAAATGGTAAATAATTCAGAAAGTAGATAAATTCTTGGATAATGGCAAGAATAATAATAGGATTTATGAATCCGGATTATATTATGTTAATATTTGATTAACATAAGGAAAATAAAGGAATAGTGATCAAACTGCATGTTTATTATATTATTGATATAATTCAAGCATGTTGATTTATATTAAATAATTATAATGCCTCACTAAGTATATACTTAGCGTGTGATGGTTTTTCACGCGTAGGTAGAAAATCCAGTTCGGGGTAAGGAGTAAGGCATCACTAGCAAAGGGTATATATGCAGTATCGATAATTACATCTTTGATGTATTTTGATATTTCTAGTTGGCATGTATAAATAAATAGTAGCTCCTTTCAAACTAGTCTAGATATGGATTGTAATAATAATATTTAGATAAGTGGTTAGTATTTGATATTGAGTTTTATTTAAATGGATACTAGTTTAAAGAAATTACTAGTAACGAAAATCGGGTAAGATTATAATAATGAAATTTTAGAGTAATCAAAATGATTTTTATTTTAGGCAGTTTTGTTAATTGTATAGTATAGTTAAAAATTGCCAAGTTGCTGCTTGAAATCGAGGTCTATTTGATGGATTAAAATTTGGAAATAAATTTTACGCGATTAAAAAGGAAAAATTTTAAATCGTCATTTTTGACTTGTTCGGGTAGCATAAAATGTGGTTTAAACATCATGTGACACTCTATACTAGTATTGGGTAATAAATACTAGTAAGGGTGTTACATTTATTGGTATTAGAGCTATAGGTTTAACCGGTTCTGGATAGTAAATGAGTCTTTGTAGAAAGTCAGAGTTATATACATGCCACTAGAATATCTAAAAATTACTGATGTTGTGCAGGATTATGATGATGCCTGATGTTGAGTAGATTACTCTTTACTTATTTAAGATAATCTTGACATGAATAGATGTCGGATTATCGGGAATCACGACAGGCTGTTGAGCAGGATATGCCTGCTCAAAGTGGAAGTAATAAGGTGAATCAGAATCCACCTTAGGTTCAGCAAAATTTAGAGCAACTGACTCACAGAATGTAGAGCATCAGGCTCAGGAACAAAGAAATATGCCGGTACAAGATCAAGGCTTATTTCTGCAGTCTTTGGAGTCAATCCTAAATCGGCAGGCATCAGTATCAGTCCCAAAGGAATCAAGGAAAATTGGGGCACCAGAATTCTGGGGTGATTCTAATGCAGATCCTATGGTTGTCTGTTATTGGTTAAATGATATAACGATCATATTAAATAGGATTCCTTATGATAATCAAGGAAAATTAGAAGGACTAGTATCCCTATTGATGGGACAAGCCAGTGTATGGTGGACTGTGATAACTGTACAAGTACCTCCGGAGTAAGTTACCTGAGAATTCTTCTTTCAAGAATTCAAAGAAAAGTATATTGGAGAAGTATTTGTTAAAGATATGGAGATATAAATTTCTACTGCTAAAACAACAAGGCAAATCAGTTTATGAATACGAATGCAAATTCAATAGATTATGCCAGTTTGTAACAGAGCTCATTCCAACAGAAAAGTCTAGAATAGATAAATTTATTGTTGGTTTGGATTCGCAATATAAGAGGATATTGGTTTCCCGTAATTTCACTACTTTTTAAGAAATGGTGAACCGAGCCAATGCTATAGAAAGAGTGGACCTCGAGGAGAAGGCAGAAAGGCAGAGTCAGACCGAGAAAAGGTCTGAAGGATTATTTGTTGCATCATCGTTTAAATGCAGTAAAGGAATGTCACAGCAACATCCTGCAGCTTCAACCTCTTCAGTTAAAAAGGGTATGTAGGAGGAAAATCAAAGCAGTCTCAGATGAATATTGCGGGTACTCGAGGTTCTGTGAGCATTGTGGCAAGAGGCATCCTGGTCAATGCTGGTTGATCGAGGCATGTTTCCATTGTGGACAAGCTAGGCACTTCAAGAAAAATTGTCCGGAGCTTCATCCGTATTAGTTTGTTGCAGTGCCTCAAAGGGGCAAGGGAAACAAAGGTGGAAAACTGGGAACAGCTGCATCAACACCCAATCAAGAAAGTAGAGCTACAGCTTGGGTATACAAAATCAAAACTGTTGAGGATCAAAATGATGCAGAGATTGTTGCAAGTATGATCGAACTCTTTGGCAAACCTATTTTTACCTTGATTGATCCAGGCTCTATTCATTCATACATTAGTTCTAAAGTAATATTTAAAGGAAACATCCTAGTAGAACTAATTTCGAGTGAGATAGTTACCGTCATCCCAGAAGGACAAAGTGCAGGGTGAGTAGAATATGCAGGAAATGTCCTTTAAGAATTCAAGCAGTATAATTTCCTACTGATCTTATGGAATTGCCTTTCCAAGAATTTGAAATTATTCTTGGAATGGATTGGCTATCGGCATATGATGCTACGGTTGAATACCGATTAAAAAAATGGGTAGTCTTAAAATGATCAGAGGGTTCGGAAATATTATTTGAGGGCGAAAGGCAGAATTATTTGAGCCATGAGATTGCAGCTGTAGCTACTGAAAAGTTGTTATCATGTGAATATGAAGCTTATTTAGCTTATGTGATAAGTGCTCCGGAAATAAAGATAGATCTGGAAAATATACCAACGGTGTGGGAATTTCCATATATTTTTTCGAATGAATTACCAGGTCTACCCCTTGATCGAGAGATGGAATTTGGTATTGATATGCTTCCTAGAACAACACCAATATCAGTAGCACCTTACAGAATGGCCCTTACCGATTTTAGAGAGTTAAAAGCTCAATGGAAAGAATTATCAAATCGAGGTTTTATACGGCCTAGTATATCACCCTGGGGAGCTTTAGTTTTGTTTGTAAAGAAGAAATACGGATCAATGAGACTGCGTGTAGATTATCGTCAACTTAACGAAGTGACGATAAAAAACAAGTACCCTTTACCAAGGATAAATGATCTCCTTGATCAACTTAAGGAAGTAACAGTGTTCTCTAGGATTGATCTCCGATCAGGATATCATCAATTAAAAATGTCAAGAAAGCTTTGATCAATTAAAGAAGATTCTGACAGAAGCTCCTGTTTTAGTGCAACCAGAACCTGGAAAAGAATTTGTAATATATAGCGATGCTTCCCATAATGATTTGGGATGTGTGCTGATGCAAGAAGTAAATGTGGTAGCTTATGCTTCCCGACAACTCAAAATTCATGAGAGGAACTATCTCACTCATGATATAGAGTTGGCTGCAGTGGTGTTTGCTCTAAAAATTTGGCGACACTACTTATATGGTGAACAATGCTATATTTTCACTGATCATAAAAGTTTGAAGTACTTGTTATCCCAAAAGGAGCTCAATTTGAGGCAGAGAAGATGGATAGAATTAATCAAGGATTAGGATGTAATTATCGATTATCATCCGGGAAAGGCTAATGCGGTAACATACGCGCTTAGCCGAAAAACATTTTATACCTTGAGAGCCCTGAATGCCCAATTAAAAATATAGGAAAATGGTGCATTAGTGGCGGAATTTCAAAACAAGCCAACTTTGATAGAGAGAATTAAAGAGTTACAAGCCAAAGATGAAAGGTACTTGGAAAGAATAAAACAAATAGAAAGTGGTGAATCTAAAGACTTTGAGATAAAGTCTAGTGGGTGCTTATATTATAAAGGACGTTTATACGTTCCTGAGGATGATGAACTGAAGAAAGAAATACTTTCTGAAGCTCATTACAGCCCTTTAACTATGCATCCAGGTGGTAACAAAATGTATCAAGATGTGAAAAGTCATTTTTGGTGGCCTGGCATGAAGCGAGCCATCACAGAATTTGTTGCCAAGTGCTTGACTTGTTAACAAGTAAAGGCAGAACATCAGGTACCATTCGGATTACTTCAACCAATTTCCATTCCACAGTGGAAATGGGAAAGAGTTACTATGGATTTTGTAACGGGCTTGCCTTTGACGCCAAGTAAAAAGGATGCAATCTGGGTGATCGTGGATCGATTGACTAAATCAGCACACTTTATACCAGTTCGCACGGATTATTCCTTGAACAAGCTGGCAAAATTATATATCAAGGAGATTGTTAGATTGCATGGTGTTCCTATGTCTAGTATATTGGACAAGGATCCCAGGTTCACTTCAAGATATTGGAGTGTTTTATATGAGGCATTAGGAATCAAATTACATTTTAGTACTACTTTTCATTCCCAAACGGACGGGCAATCGGAGAGAACTATCCAAATATTGGAAGATATGCTTAGAGCGTGTGTAATAAATTTTGCGAGCTCTTGGGAAAAGTATCTCCCATTGGCAGAATTCGCATATAACAATAGTTATCAATCAAGCATAAAGATGGCTCCTTACGAAGCATTATATGGGAAGAAATGTAGAACACCATTAATTTGGTTCGAGCTTGAGGATCGAAAGGTTATTGGACCGGATCTTGTTCAAGAGGTGGAAGATAAGGTAAGAATCATTCAAGATAATCTCAAAGCTGCCTCCGACCAAAAAAAATCTTACTTATATATTAAAAGAAAGAATATTGAGTTTGAAGTCAGAGATAAGGTATTTTTAAAAGTGTCACCCTGGAAAAAAAATTGTTACGCTTTGGACGAAAAGGCAAACTTAGTCCAAGATTTATCGGACCTTATGAGATTCTAAAAATGGTTGGTCCAGTGGCATATCAGTTAGCATTACCATCCGAGATAAGTAAGATCCATGATGTTTTTCATGTATCCATGCTGAGGAAATATCGATCAGACCCTTCGCATATTATTACACCAGAAGAAATTGTGATTCAACAAGATTTGACATACGAGGAGGAACCTGTGAGGATATTACCGCATGTAGAAAAATAGCTAAGAAATAAAAATATTCCTCTAGTCAAAGTTTTATGGAGAAATCACAAAGTAGAGGAAGCTACGTGGGAACCTGAGGAATTAATGAAAAAGCAATATCCGTATCTTTTTCAACCTAGTACTTAGGAAAATTTGAGGATAAATTTTCTTAAGGAGGGGAGAATTGTAATACCTCAAAATTTTGGGTAGTGACCAAAATGTAAAACTTGAATAGTTTGGTGACCAAAATGTAAAATTTGAAATGTTTGGTGCCGAAGTGTAAATTTTGAAAAGTTTAGGGACTAAGTTGTAATTTTCAAAAGTATGTAATTTAGTCCCGTAAATGAATAGTTCACCCCAATAGTGGTATTTTCGTGTTACCCGAATTTTTGATACGAAGTTTGTATTAAGAGCTATAAAGCTTTAAAGCTCGGGAAAAATCCGGATAATTCGATTTAATCGAATAAATGAGAAATCTTTTATGAGATATTTTATTAATATAAGGAAAGGGTAAAAGGGTCATTTTCATGTCTTATTTTAACGAAATTAATATGGATCATTGGATTAAAGATTACTTTTCCATGTTTAATCTTAGCCATTGGATGAAAAACGACAAGATGGTAATTTTTGAAGATGGCAAGGGCAAAGTTGGTAATCACTAACTCTTTGGATTGTTTTGGGCCCTTGGATTGGTAGGTAGACATGTGTCATGGTATGGAGCATTGGATTTCAAGGGTAAAAAGGAAATTTGACATTAAAATGAATTTTAAATTCATTTTATTTATATTAAGGACAAGTGGCCAAAATTGGATTAAGAGAAATTTCAAGATTTTTCTCCTATTTCCAGCCCTTGTTCGAACACCCCAAGGCAAGGAAGAAAAAAAATTTCTTCTTGATTTTCAAGCTTATTTAGTTGGAATTTTGATGAAAGCATGAAACATGAAATTGATCACCATGAAATTCTCTATCTTTTGGTACCATTTGTTCATGCTTTCCTTGCTTAGAACTTTGGTTTTGTGATTTTGATGGATAAAAGGGATGTTGATTTAGGATGAACTAAGGTTAGTTTTTCATGAATATGATGTTGTGGAATCATATTAAAGCTTGTGCGATGGTTGAAACTACATGGAAATAGTTAAACCCTAAAATGTTCAAAGTTAGTGTTTTGGTAGAAAGTTGAGTTTGGATTGATTTTGATTTGGGAATGATTGTGAAAGCTTGGAAATTATGTTTAAGTGTTAAGTGGACTAGTTTAGAAACTTGGAAAATCATAGGGGCGAATTTGGTAATTTGTAAGAATTAGGGGAAATTATGGAAAAAATTCCATAAATTTGGAAATGTTGAAATTCTGATTTTACAAGCTTTAAAATGTCATTTGGACCATTTTAGAAGTTTGTAAAAACATAAGGATTAATTCGAAAATCTTGGAAAGTTTGGGGACCAATTCGGCATTTTGGAGAAAGTTAAGGACTAAAGTGAAAATTTGTTTTCATGGAAGTATTATGCTGGAATTAAGGTTAGAATGAGTTATAAATCATTCTTTGAGTAAAGGTTGAAAGAAATACAAAGTATTGAGGATGAAATGACTTATGTCATGAAACTAATATTTGGAAAATATTAGGGTGTTTTTAGGAAAATTATTCCTATATTGCTTATGTGTTAGTAAGATACTAACATATAATTTGGAATGTGCTTATGGTATTTTTAATACACTTGTAGACTGTGCACAAAACCGAGATCGAGCTGAAGCTTAGTGAGGCTAGTTGAATATTGACAAAGTATAAAGTGTCAAGATGAGTGCATTTTTATGCATGGATAATATTATGATTATCATTTGGAAGACTTGTGATAAGTCTACCTTATTAATAATTACTTGATAATTATATGATTATATCATGAACTTATATTTGACATATTGAGAATTGTCAAAGGAAGAACTATGATGCATTTGATCACTAAATATACCAGGTATGTATGGTTATGTTATATTTAGGGTATGAACTGCCCAACATTTAATTATATTGCCATGGATGAATTGAATATGGATTTGGAAAGTATGCCTAAATAAGTATTTGGTGTATAGAGTATAGTTGGCATGCCATAGAGTCCAGCGGTTTAGCACTTCGGTGCGGTTTATTAGCACTTTGGTGCGGTTTTGACTCGTGTACTCAAGTCCTCAAAACTATGTTGGGCAATAATTTATTTGATAATAAATGATGAATAAATTAGAGAGTAAGTGAACTCTCGGAAAATGATAATAAATGGTGAATAAATTAGAGAGTAAGTGAACTCTTGAAAAATGATAATAAATGGTGAATAAGTTAGAGAGTAAGTGAACTCTCGGATAATAAATGGTAAATAATTCAGAAAGTAGGTAAATTCTCGGATAATGGCAATGATAATAATAGGATTTATGAATCCGGATTATATTATGTTAATATTTGATTAACATAAGGAAAGTAAAGGAATAGTGATCAAACTGCATGTTTATTATATTATTGATATAATTCAAGCATGTTGATTTACATTAAATAATTATAATGCCTCACTAAGTATATACCTAGCGTGTGATGGTTTTTCATGCGTAGGTAGAAAATCTGGTTTGGAGTAAGGAGTAAGGCATCACTATCAAAGGGTATATATGCAATATCAGTAATTATATCTTTGATGTATTTTGATATTTCTAGTTGGCATGTATAAATAAATAGTAGCTCCTTTCAAACTAGTCTAGATATGGATTGTAATAATAATATCTAGATAAGTGGTTAGTATATGATATTGAGTTTTATTTAAATGGATACTAGTTTAAAGAAATTGCTAGTAACGAAAATCGGGTAAGATTATAATAATAAAATTTTAGAGTAATCAAAATGATTTTTATTTTAGGCAATTTTGTTAATTGTATATTATAGTTAAAAATTGCCAAGTTTCTGCCTGAAATCGAGGTCTATCTGATGGGTTAAAAATTAGAAATAAATTTTACGCGATTAAAAAGGAAAAATTTTAAATCGTCATTTTTGACTTGTTCAGATAGCATAAAATATGGTTTAAACATCATGTGACACTCTATACTAGTATTGGGTTATAAATACTGGTAAGGGTGTTACATATTTATGTAATGAAATTATTTTGGACCCTTTTGTTTTCTTATATCTAATATTTTCCTTTTTTGTTGTTTTGCATGTGTAATCTTGCATCATTATTCCATTTCAAGAAGGGTTTTGACTCTTTAAAATATCTGCTCAGTTAGAAAAGTTGTTACCATGGATAGAAGGGTCCTGAAATTGGAAGAAGAGAATGCAAAGGTCCGTCACTGGTCTGAAGTTAATCAGCGAACGTTTGGGATAGTTTGGCAGCTGATCATGAAACAGAAACTTCAGAACATGCCCATGTCAGAATTAAGCAGAATAATATGCAAGAGCTGTAGAAAATCTGGGAGCACTTTGATTGTGAGACCAAGCAGATGTTCTATGAAACCTACAGAGATATATCATATTTGTTGTTGTAAGTTATCCAAGAAGTGTTAGAGCTTGAGGGGGAGTGTAAGTTAACAAGAAGTGCTAGAGTTTAATTTAATGTGTAATTAGAGTTTATTTCTAAGTCAGTAGTTTAGATTTACTAGAAGTCTTATTTAAATTAGGGATAAATATTATTTAAATTATAGATAAAAGTATAATTTTAGTTATAATGAAACTCTGTATCAGCCTATTTAAAGGCTTATCTTGTACACATTTGATTAAGAAGCATAAGAGAAAATAAAGAGAAACACATTGTTCTCTGTTGAAAATATTATTTTTGTTCTATCGTTAAACTGTAGCTTTTCATATTTTATTGTTCATTGTTCATCGGCGTTCATCTTCTCCGGCCACCATGGCCCCATTCTCACATGGTATCATGAGCCAATAACGATCATGATGTCGTCACCACTGTTGCCATCTCTGATCTGAATCAAATTGACGATCTAATTTTTTTAGATGCATATCATTTTTTTCCGCTGTTGTCATTAGGCCACGCTCGTTCCTTGGTTTCTCTCTCGTTGGAATCTTACATCTATGGTGAAATTTCTACTCGTTTAATTTTGTTATTTTATTCTCTATTTAATGGTTCTATCTTATCCAATCAAAAAGAAATATGAAAAGGTTATAGTTTAGCCTTAAAAACTATTTGGTTCTATCTTAGCCATCTATTGTAAAAGATAGGAAAAGGTTATAGTTTATCCTTAAAAACTATCTGGTTCTATCTCAGCCATCAATTATAAAAGATAGGAGAAGGGGTTCTAGTTTAGCCTTAAAAACTAGATAATATTTTTAAGGGATTCTACATCAAAGATCCAAGCTGGAATTCTAGTTTGTGCAACTACCAGCTTGAGGGGAGTGTAGATTCCTGTGATCATTGTTGAATGGAAGCAGTTACTTAGTCCGTGAATGACAGAAAAAGCTGGAAGGCATCTCAGAAGATGCAAAAACCTGAAAAAGATCATCACTGACAGAGGAAAGCTGGAAGACATCTAAGGAGGGTGCAAAAGCCAATAACAATAGTAAAGTTAGTAGACATCTCATGAAGGATGCAGAAACCAGCAACATCATTTGCAAATTTTCAATAATGGCCGTTCAAAGAATAGCATGAGTATGTCCTAGTTGTTCAACTCAATGGGTCCCAAAAAAGAAGAGATTTTTCCCTAAAAAACAGCAAAGAAATATGAGTAGGGCATCACATCCAAGATCCAAGCTGGTGCTCTACTACACTTGCTCACCAGCTTGAGGGGGAGTGTAAGTTATCCAAGAAGTGTTAGAGCTTGAGGGGGAGTGTAAGTTGACAAGAAGTGTTAGAGTTTAACTTAATGTGTAATTAGAGTTTATTTCTAAGTCAGTAGTTTAGATTTACTAGAAGTCTTATTTAAATTAGGGATAAATATTATTTAAATTATAGATAAAAGTATAATTTTAGTTATACTGAAACTCTGTATCAGCCTATTTAAAGGCTTATCTTGTACACATTTGATTAAGAAGAATAAGAGAAAATACAGAGAAACACATTGTTCTCTGTTGAAAATATTATTTTTGTTCTATCGTTAAACTGTAGCTTTTCATATTTTATTGTTCATTGTTCATCGGCGTTCATCTTCTCCGGCCACCATGGCCCCTTTCTCAGAGTTGTATGTGAAGGTTGATGAACAATTCTTTAAGGCTTTGGTCCAGTTTTGGAATCCAGGGTATTGTTGCTTGACCTTCATTGGAGAGGATATGATTCCCACGCTTGAAGAATACTTGTCTTTGTTCAACCTACGCTAAGTGAAGAAGAATTGGGTCTATGCTAAGCCTCATAAGAACAAAAATCCGCACTCAAGACTTCAAGCGTTTGATGGCATGAATGAAGGATGGGTTAAAGGGTTGATACGGAAGAGAGGGGGCAATTTTAATTTCCCTTGGTCAAGTATAAAAAACATAATTCTAGCTCACCCAGACAAAGAGAAAAGGGCATATCCCATGGTAATTGCGATCTACGATTTGGTCATTTGCCCAAGAGTCCTGGGGAACATTGATGTAGCATTGCTTGACTTCTTTGAATAGCTAAAAAGGGAAGTAAATCTAGTGCCTGCCATGCTAGCTGAAACTTTCATCTCCCTGAATGTGTGTCGAAAGATTGAAGGTATACGTTTTGGAGGGTGTGCTCCTCTACTCCAAGTTTGGACCCTCAGTCATTTTTGGAAATGCCCAACTTTGGCTTTATCCAACATATTTTCTCCGAACTTCTCTCCTCTCTAGGAATTCTTGGCAAAAGAATGGCCAGTCATTAAGAAAAGCAAGTGGGTCGATATTTTCAAATACTGCCGTGATGAAAACATTAGATGGAGGATTCCTTGAATATGCCATGCTAAGATCCTGTACAAGTGTGGAGATTTCAACTTGCTAATGCTATTGGGTTTATGGGGTGGAATTGGATGTGCTCCTTTGCTAGTTTCTCGACAGTATGATTCTCGGCAGTTTATTCCATTCACTACTGGTCACAGTTCGTCAGAGTCCGAGTTTCCAGGGAGAGTTTAGGCAGAAGATACAGACGATTGGTGATTCGTAGAACAATTGTTACCATATGGAGGTAGAATCTGATAGTCATTGCATGTACACCCATGACTATGATGCTTGGAGACACATAAGAATGAATAACAAGGTCATATTACCTTCACATGGCTAGGCCAAGTCACTAGAGGAATACTTGAAGGTGGTCCCTTCTGAGGTAGATATTTTGAGAGAAGAGTTAATAAGAGCTAAGCTGGAGGTAGAAGCCTTGCAAGAAAAGAACCAGAGAGATAAGTTTGAGTCACAACTTGACATAGACAAATTCAAAGGAGAGACATATCGAGTAACAAAGTTCTACTTGGATTTGAAAGAGAAGTATGAGATCCAGAGGGTTGACTTCCTCAAATTTTAGACTAAGGTTCGTAATGCTGACTTGCGGAAAGGCCCAGATCAGTGGAGGCAGGAAATTGAACAAGCTGTGGGCAAAGAAAGAGAATAGGGTAAACATGAGATTGAAAAGTATAGACGGACACTCGCAGAGGAATAGAAGAAAAATAAACAAGTGGTAGAAAATGAGAGAGGCAAACGAACCCTAGAGAAGGAAAAAGAGAACGTGGCTGCTTGGAAAAGGAAAGCCCAGGACAACAAGAATCGTCTGCTTGAATTACAGGTAGCATATGATGAAACTTGTAAGAAGTTGAAGCAGAGATAGGATTTTGTTACAAAATTGCAAGATAAGCTGGATGTCCTGAACCAGTCCTTCCAGAAGTTACAGAATGATCACACTTACTCAAAACTCCAAGCTAGATTGAATGAGAATGATTCCCTTAAGTGGAAGAAATGGACAATGTCATCCAAGAATACAGAACGAAGATCCTAGTCCTTGAAGATATCGTCGGCGGAGGTAATGACTACTGGTTTACTCGTCTTAGAGAAAATGAACGAAGGCTTTAATAACGAGAAGAGTTTGATAGGACTATCATAACCCAAGTTCATGACGCGGCTCAACATGTGATAATGCTAGCCACCAAAGCTGCAGCTCTTCATCAGTACATCAAACCAGTAGGGGAGGTGGGACCAAGGCTTATGCGGCTAATTGAAGAAGTCAAGGAATTAGGAGTTTGCGCTAAAAAATATATGTAAAGAGATCTGGAAAGTTGATGTAATAAGGACCTTTTGACATTCAATAAAGCTGTTTCTAAAAGTAGATATTTCATTGAACCAATGTTCTTTTGTTTGCATTCATGCATTTGCATCGTTCTTTTGTTTGTTTTCTTTTTGGCTTTGCATTGCATGCATTCATAACATAGCAAGACACTAACTTAAATATAAAATGACAGAAAACGCCAAAATAGCCAAAATAGTCCACAAGTACGGTATACAGTCACAAATGAAAGCAATGGAAGACAAAGTAGCAGCCCTGGAAGTTAACCACAAGAGCACCCATGATCGGCTGGACAAGATAGAGGCTGATTTAAAACAAGAAATTGAGATAGCTCACCGAAAGACGGCCAGCTCAATTGCGGCTATGCTAGGGTTTAAGGACCCAGATGCAACAGAAGCTGGTGAAGAAACCAATGCGCTACCCCGATTCTAGGGAATGACTTTCATCCATCCTGGAATGCAAAAGGAAGCTTCTACACCAAATGTTAAGATATCTCCCCACTTTGCTGAAACCTCCACCCGGAATGAGTCAAAGGCTAGTACTGAAGGGGCTTACAACTATGAGGTACGTGACCTCGATGAAATTGCTGATAAGGCTAAGGCCAATAAAAGTGGGAGGATCGATATGAGAAGCTTGAAGGAATGACCAAATCCTTCCAAGAAGGAAGCACTCATAGAGGAGTGAATGCTAGGGACCTGAGTTTGGTGACAGATTTGGAGGTGCCCCCAAAATTCAAGGTCCCTGATTTTGAGAAGTACAATGAAACTACATGCCCATCAGCACATCTAACCATGTACTATAGGAAAATGTCAATGAACCTAGACAACGAGAAGCTACTTATTCATTGCTTCTAGGATAGCTTAGTGGGGTCAGCTGCACGTAGGTATACGTAGTTGAGACGGGTCAATATTTGATCACAGAAGGATCTATCAAGAGCCTTTAGTGAGCAATACAAACACGTCACTAACATGGTTCCAACCAGACCGGTCCTGCAAGGGATGGAACAAAAGCATCATGAAAGTTTCCGTCAATATGCGCAAAGGTGGAGGGATGTAACTGCTCAGGTTCAGCCACTATTGTTGGAGAACGAAATCACCCCAATGTTTGTAGAAACCTTGAAAGGTTCATTTTATGATCGTATGATAAATCACACAACCAAAAGCTTCGTAGACATGTTAATGAATGGTGAGTTGATCTTGGCAGCTGCCAAGAGTGGAGAATTAGATGGAGAAGAAACAAAGAAACCCTATAAGAAGAGGGAGAGTGAGGTCAATGCAACCAATGTCTACAATCCCAATTATTCAAAGGGGTGGTTTTCAATAAACCCAATGCTTCAACTCCAGCCCTTGTTGCAACAAGCTCACCGAAGGAAGAGCAAAGATATCAAGGGAACTCAAAGCCATACTTCCCTCCCATCCCAATGACATATGCAAAATTGTTTGCTGAACTAATCAAGTCTCAGATGGTACTGCCACGCCATGTTCCTCCTTTCTCACCTCCGTATCCCACATGGTACGATGAAAAGGCACAATGCGAATACAATGCAAGTATTAGGGGGCACAAAATTGAAAATGTACTGCAGTCAAAAGAGTGGTAGATGACCTGAGGAAATTAGGCATGTTGTCATTCGAAACATTTGAAGAGAAAAGAAACCCCCTGCCAAATCACCAGAAGGCAGTAGTAAATGCCATCATTGAAGAAGAGGACAAGAGGGTCAAGGGGTATGTTGCTGAAGTTAGGGCATCAATGAAGTGGGTGTGGGCCCAAATGGTTGCAACTGGGATGTTAGAAAGAGAGGCCTAGGAGATGATGGTTGAAGATGAGCTATATTGCGAGTACCATAGAGCAGGAGGACATGAGATTGAATGTTGCTCGGAATTCAAACGTCTGGTTCAGGCTAAGCTAGATAGAAAAGAGCTTGCGTTTTTCGATAGAGGAAGCAAGAAGTACATGATGGATGTATGTGTAGTAGAAGAGACAAACCCAAGGAAAAATTATACAGGGATAAAGCCTTTGGTTATCAAGACCAAGGCAAGTGTAAATGAACCTACGAAGGGTGTAACCCCGTGACTAGTAATTAAAGCATCAGCTCCATTTCTATACAAGGATAATGAGTAGGTCCCTTGGAACTATGCCTATCCAGTGACAACTCTAGGAGAATTATCAGTTGGGGATAAGATGAAGGAAGAACCAGTGAATGAAGTGAGCCACTTCACAAGGAATGGAAGATTGTATTCCCTACTGACGGTAGAAGACAGAGATGCGGCTCAGAGAAAAGCTGCTGCTAAAGATCCAGAGATAGAATATGAAAGAGATTTCTTTAAAGAGAAGCCACCAATATATCATGAGCCTATCCAGGAGTTAGAGGCTCAAGAATTTCTAAAGATACTCAAACACAGTGAGTACAGTGTGGTGGAGCAGCTTTACAAGCTCCCGGCCTGAATCTCTATGTTGTCTTTGTTACCAAGTTTCGAGGGTCACCGAGAGGCCTTGCTGAAGATTCTAAATCGAACGTTCGTGCCAAAGGAGATTTTGGCCGACAAGATGGATATGTTGGTCAGTAATATTGTTTTGAATAATTTCATTTCTTTCAATGACGAGGAAATAGCTGAAGGAGCAAGAGGATCATGCAAGGCCCTATATATTTCCACAAGATGCAAAGGATACATGTTGCCAGGTGTCTTAATTGATAATAGATTACCCTAAATGTTCTCCCATTGGCGATATTAAAAAAGCTACCAATAGACAACTTACATATGAGGGCTTATTAGAACACTGTGAGAGCATTCAATGGGACATAGAGGGAGGTGATAGGAAGAATTAAAGTACCTTTGCAAATTAGACTATCAACTTTCGAGGTGGAGTTTGTGGTCATGGACGTAAACCCAGTTACAGTTGTTTGCTTCGGTGTCTATGGATTCATATAGCAGGAGCAGTCCCCTCTACTTTACATTAGAAGCTAAAATTTTTGATTGAAAGACAATTAGTAACAATAGGAGTAGAGGAGGAAATCATTGCATCAGTAGCCACTTATGCATCCTACATCGAGGTTGATGAGGGTGCGCTCAAGTGTCATTTTAGGACATTAGAGCTAGTCAATGCAACCTTTGTCATCGAGGGAAGCAAAGTACCAAAACCAGAATTATCCAGCTGCACAAAAATGCAGGTGAAGCAAACACTCGGAAAAGGAGCTGAAGTTGGAAAAGGATTTGGGAAGAGGCACCAATGAAGGTTGTATCCTGTGGTCATCCCAAAAAAAAGATTAGTTTGGGTTGGGCTTTAAACCTAACAATTGGCAAAGGAAGGCAGAGATCAAGAAGCATCAAGAAAAAAGGAGGGTAAGATTCAAAAGGGAAGAAATTGAGTGAGAGCCAATGATATTCCTACCCTTGAGTCATAATTTTAGATCCAAAGGCTTTTTGGACCCGAATGCCCAAATTAACGAGGAGGAAGGAAAAATGACATGTGTGAATTATTCGAGAAGCTGAGCATCAACGCTATAATGAATGAGGAAGGAGATAACAAGTACTTGTCCATGATTCGCCCCCGCTCTGAACTTGACAACTGGACTGTCAAGGAAATTCCTGTAGTCCTTGAGACGGTTTCAGAGTAATTCTCAAAACCAACCCTTTTGCCTTAGGCCCGAAGGCAATTAGGGATCTTATGTAAAGGGCCTATGTTAAAATTTAATTTGAAATTCAATAAAGATGCATTTTTCTTTCAACAAACCTTGTGTGGCAAATTCATTCATAAACAAACCCCAAAGAAAAAACTAAAATAAATCATTCCATTCATTTGTTCATCTCTTTTCTTTGTATATATTCCTTGCCCTTTCCTTTGCAGTTCTTCAGATATTAGTGATTTAAATGATTCCAAGTTTGACCCTGAGGTTGATTTTGAACTACCTTTATGCTTAGAAGAAGTCGAGAATATTGATGATGAGACAGAATACAATTTGCCCAGTGATTTGTTCAGAATGGTAGAAGGAGAGGAAAAATAGATTTTACCCCATAAGGAAGAGTTGGAAATTCTGAACCTTGGCACCGAAGAAAAAAGACGCGAAGTGAAGATTGGCACCACCATCACAGCTAGTACCCGACAAAGCTTGATTGAGCTCTTAGAGGAATTTAAAGATATTTTTATCTGGTCATACCAAGACATGTCTGGTCTTGATACTGATATTGTTGTACATCGGCTTCCTATAAGGGTAGGATGCAAGCCTGTGAAGCAGAAGCTTAGAAGGATGAAAGCTGAGATGCTCCTAAAGATTAGAGATGAAGTAAGAAAACAATTCGATGCAGGATTTCTTGAAGTGGCAAAATATCCAGAATGGGTGGCTAACATTGTTCCAATTCACAAAAAAGATGGAAAAGTACGCATGTGTGTTGACTATATGGACCTCAATAGAGCAATCCCCAAAGACAATTTCCTGTTGCCACACATCGATACATTAGTGGATAACACATGTGGACATTCCCTTTTCTCTTTCATGGATGGGTTTTCCAGGTATAACCAGATTAAAATGTGCCCGAAAGATATGGAAAAGACCACCTTCATAACACTTTGAGGAACTTTTTGCTATAAGGTAGTGCCCTTTGGCCTGAAGAATGCATGGGAAACTTACAAAAGATCCATGGTCACTCTTTTACATGACATGATGCATCGAGAGATAGAATTATACGTGGACGATATGATCACCAAATCCCAACCTGAAGAGGAGCATCTGGTGAAATTAGAGAAGCTCTTTCAAAGGTTGAGAAAGTTCCAGCTAAAGCTTAACCCAAATAAATGTACACTTGGGGTTACATCTGGAAAGTTATTAGGATTTATGGTGAGTAGGAGGGGAATTGAGATTGATCCAGAGAAGATTATGACCATACAAGAGCTTCCACCACCTCAAACACAGAAGGAGGTTTAGGGTTTCCTAGGGAGGTTAAACTACATCGCCTGTTTTAGCTCCCAGTTAACTGATAAATGTGATCCAATGTTCATGCTACTCAGAAAGAATAACCCAGACACATGGAATGAAGAATGTTAGGCAACTTTTGAAAAGATTAAAGAGCAGTTAACTAATCCTCATGTGCTAGTACTGCCAGTTTTTGGGAAACCATTGATTCTATACTTGACGGTGTATGAAAACTTTATGGGCTGTGTGCTGGGGAAACATGATGAAACTGAAAAGAAAGAAAAGGCAATATATTACCTAAGCAAGAAGTTCACCGACTACGAGACTAGATACTTCTCAATTGAAAAACTATGTTGTGCTTTAGTATGGGCAGCTAAAAGGCTTAGGCAATATATGTTATATCACACTACATTGTTTATTTCAAAGCTAGATCCATTAAAGTTCATGATGGAAGCTCCAGCCCTGTCAGGAAGATTAGCGCATTGCCAAATGCTACTGTCAGAATATGACATCCAATATGTAAGCCAGAAAGTAATAAAGAGGAGTGTCATAGCTAACTTTTTGGCAAGTCACGCCTGTGATGACTATAAGGTGTTAAATTTTAATTTCCCTGATGAGCTGATGTGTATTTTGGAAGATGTCGAGGCTCCAACGAAATCATGGATCTTGAACTTCGATGGTGCTACAAATGCTTTAGGACGTGGTATTGGGGCAGTTTTGGTTTCACCGGAAGTAGATTATTACCCTTTCACCAGTCGTTTGAAGTTTTTCTGCACCAATAATATTGTAGAATACGAGGCTTGCATATTGGGGCTAGGGAAGGCCATTAAAAGGAAAATACGTAATCTGAAAGTTTTGGGGACTCATCATTGGTTATCTATCAGATACGAGGTGAATGGGAGACAAAAGATGCAAAGTTGATAGAATATCGCAAATTGGTCCTTGGATTGACCAATGAATTCGATAAGATCACATTTAAGTATCTCCCTAGAGAAGACAACCAGATGGCAGATGCCTTGGCCACCTTAGCTGCTATGTTTATGGAAAATGAGGGTTCAAAGATGATGTTTATCAAATTGAAAATGTTAGATTCCCCAGCTCATGTTTATGACGTGGAAGAAGAAGTAGATGGCTTACCATGGTACCACAATATTTTACAGTATATAAAGTCTCAACAATACCCGCCTTGGCAACTGAGAATAAGAAGAAAATGATCAGGAAATTGGCACTGGGGTATGTTCTTGATTGAGAAATTTTGTACAAGAGAAGTCGAGATTATGTGCTTTTGAGGTCTCTGGATGCAAAAGAAGCTCAGCTAATTTTAGAAGAGGTTTATGAGGGAGTTTATGGAACTCACCCCAGTGGCTTCACCATGGCCAGAAGAATCATGCGCTTTGGATATTATTGGTTAACTATAGAAGGGGATTGCATCAATTATTCTCGCAAATGCCACAAGTGCTAGATTCATGCTAATAAGGTTTATTCACCTCCTTATTCACTCCATGTCATGTCATCTCTTTGGCTATTTTTTATGTAGGGCATAGATGTCATCGGTCAGATTCATCCAAATGCATCAAATGGAAATCAATTTATTCTGGTAGCCATCGACTACTTCACAAAGTGGGTTGAAGTAGTCTCGTATGCAAACGTCACTAGATCTACGGTTTGCAAATTCTTGATAAAGGAAATCATTTATCGATATGGCTTGCCTAAAAGTATCATTACCGATAATGCCTTCAATCTGAATAACAAGATGATAGCAGGAGTGTTTTACAATTCAATGTCAAACATCATAATTCAATGATATATCGCCCGAAGATGAATGGGGTAGTGGAGGCTGCAAATAAAAACATCAAGAATATAGTTGCAAAAATGGTCGATACATATAAAGACTGGCACGAGAAGTTACCGTTTGCTTTATCTGCATACCAAACTATAGTACGAACGTCCACTGAGCAACACCATTTTCATTGGTGTACGGAGCAGAGGCAGTATTGCCAATTAAGGTAGAGATACCATCGCTTCGTGTCTTAATATAGGAAAAATTGGAGGAGGAAGAATGGATCCAGGCAAGATACGACCAACTAAATTTAATTGATGAAAAGAGGTTGAACGCATAGTGTCATGGGCAGATGTACCAAAGAAGGATGATGAGGGCTCATGAGAAGAAAGTTCGCCATAGAGAATTCCAAGAAGATGTTGCCAATTCAAAGTGATTCTTGAGGAAAATGGGCACCAAATTGGGAGGGGCCTTACATTGTAACAAAGGTTTTCTCAGGTGGGGCATTAATTTTGGCTGAAATGGATGGAGATGAACTTTAGAAAAGTAAAGGGGGCTCAAAATAAAAACCCGTAAAGGGCATTTTGAAACCAAAAGAGGACTTGAGTTGAAAACTCACAAAGGGTGGCTCAGGTATTTGATATGGTAGGAAATTCTCTCGGGAACATGACATTGATGAATTATATATCTTCTCGCATTGGCACCATTTTCAAAGTCTGCTCGGCATGGGTAACATTCAGGACATCTTACGGTGATTTGACAGGAGGAGTTTGGCTATTGATATCTGAATATTTGTAACTTCCTTTCTGTTTGCCATAGTATTGATAAAGTTTTGTTTCTTTAAGCTTTCATTTCTTTTCTTAGACATTTTTTCCCTTTTAACATAAACATCTTGCATTGAAGTGAGAATTGAAAAGTTTGACATCATTTAAAACATGCAAAAGATTTTTTAGCATTACTTTGAAATTTGTTTAAAAAGGGTATTGGAACTAAGAGGCATTCTGTGGTTAAATTTTGAACTTGGGGCATGAAAAAGCACATGAAGACGTTCAAGGTGGAAATAAGTTTTGCTGCAACGATTCCCATGCAAGCAATTCAAAATACTCTGCGAAGACAAGAATTAGAGAATCCTCAAGAAACGTTGAGGGTTTTGAAATAGAGATACCTGCGCAAGTGTCTTTCTTCCATGACAATGAAAACAATTTTACAGACATTGGAAGAGATAACCAAGGATGTAAAGGCTTTTGATCTAATTTCAGAGCCACTCAAGAAGGCTTGTCACCGAATATTGATGATAGTTCAATCTGGTTTGATAGATGGTTCAGTTCTTCTTCTACAACAATGAGAACAATTTTACAAACATTGGAAAAACAATAGAATCTTCAAGGAGGCTTGTCACTAAGCATTAATGTATCAACTACAATGATAGTTTAACCTAGTTTGATAGTTAATCAAAATGCTAGAGACCTTTATTTTCATGACTAGGTGAAGGCTAAGAGAGTGTTGAAGAATATGAGGATAAAGTCAGTCCTTCCAACCAGGAGTACAAGGTAACTAGATTGGGTGAACAAATATGCAAGGATCAAAAGAACTGAGGAAACACAGAAAAACCACCATTGAAATAAAAAGAATTAATAAAACATGCATACATTTGATAGGCATCCTTAGGGGCTTGCATTCAAGGAGGCTTGTCACTAAGCATTAATGTATCAACTACAATGATAGTTTAACCTAGTTTGATAGTTAATCAGAATGCTAGAGACCTTTATTTTCATGAGGCTTGCCACTAAACATTAATGTATCAACTACAATGATAGTTTAACCTAGTTTGATAGTTAATCAGAATGCTAGAGACCTTTATTTTCATGACTAGATGAAGGCTAAGAGAGTGTTGAAGAATATGAGGATAAAGTCAGTCCTTCCAACCAGGAGTACAAGGTAACTAGATTGAGTGAACAAATATGCAAGGATCAAAAGAACCGAGGAAACACAAAAAAAACCACCATTGAAATGAAAAGAATTAATAAAACATGCATACATTTGATATGCATCCTTAGGGGCTTGCATTCAAGGAGGCTTGTCACTAAGCATTAATGTATCAACTACAATGATAGTTTAACCTAGTTTGATAGTTAATCAGAATGCTAGAGACCTTTATTTTCATGAGGCTTGTCACTAAGCATTAATGTATCAACTACAACGATAGTTTAACCTAGTTTGATAGTTAATCAGAATGCTAGAGACCTTTATTTTCATGACTAGATGAAGGCTAAGAGAGTGTTGAAGAATATGAGGATAAAGTCAGTCCTTCCAACCAGGAGTACAAGGTAACTAGATTGAGTGAACAAATATGCAAAGATCAAAAGAACTAAGGAAACATAGAAAAACCACCATTGAAATGAAAAGAATTAATAAAACATGCATACATTTGATAGGCATCCTTAGGGGCTTGCATATCATAATTATAGCATCCATTCATTTTTTACAGGTTTAGAGCATTGCTTATCTATCCGAGTATAAGAAGGATAGAACATGCTTATCCATCTAAGAATCAAGATGATGGAACCTTTTTTTAAAACCCGCTTATCTATTTGAGTGTAAGGAGAATAGACCTTGTTTATCTATCCAAGCATCAGAAGGATGGAACCTTTTAGTCTGCTTAACTATCCGAGCATCAGGAGGATAGAACATGCTTATCCATCCGAGCATCAGGAGGATAGAACCTATTTTTAGTCTGCTTATCTATCCGAGCATGAGGAGGATAGAACCTGCTTATCTATCAGAGCATCAGGAGGATGGAACCCTTTTTTAGGTTTGCTTATCTATCCGAGCATAAGGAGGGTAGAACTTGCTTATCCATTCGAGCATAAGGAAGAGCGAAATCCGTCAGTCTGTTCAAGCAGAGAGTCTCCTCTCGGTGATTGATGGTTTGGTAATTGGTGAAAATCAGTGTCTTTTGTTCTTTGCTCTATTCCTGTTTCATCGAAATGACCAAAGAGGGGCAGCTATTGTCACTAATTTTTCATTTGATTTCCTTTTCATTTTGTTTTTGTATTATTATTACTTTCATTCTCTTTGTTATTATTATTGTTAATCATGTATATAAAATAGTATTAATATTAGTTATATAAAAACCAAATAAAAACAATCCAATAATTGAAAGGGTTCATTAAAATAAAATTGCAAGAGTCCATTACAAATGTTTACAATTTAATAGCCCATTTTAGGGCCCATTTGGCCTCAAAACTGGAACCCTAATCCCTTTTCTATGCTTCTTGCGCAGTCGAAGGATAACCATTGGATCAAGGGCTGATCTAACAGCATAGATCACACCCAGAAACCCTAGCTAGAGGATGAGAAGTGTTGCACTCTCCCAACCGTTAGATCAAAGAGTGATCTAACAGCCCAGATCACTCTATAGTAGAGCACGCAGATCACCACTCGCGTGTGGCAGCCACGCGTGTGGCATTTCAGGTTCGACCAGTCGATTCACCTTCTCTAATGAACGCCCTAGCTGATTTTGTAATGGTTCGCCCCTTGCCAGCGTCTCCCTCGACGTTCAATGCCACCAGAAACATGCAAAAGGAAGCAAACATGGGTTAAATCCTAAGGTAGAAGCAAAGTTAAAAGACCTAATCCCTAAATTGAAGCCATGGCTATAATCTGGCTCAATCTAGATCAAATTGGAGACAATCTAGAGGAAGAAATCAGGGATTCGTGCTTGAAAATCAAGCATTTTTGTACCTATATAAACACAATTTTAAACACAATTTTATACACAACAATTCATAACAACAATACATAGAAAGTATACACAAATAACATTCAGATTTCAAAGTGTAGCAAGCAAGCAAGTGTATTCGGTATTTCCAAAGAAATAAAGCAAGCTCTTCTTTTCTAATAATTTCTTACTTTTTATATTTGTTGTTTTAAATAAACAAAAAGGATAAGCTTTTTTACCTTTGTTTTGCAAAGCGTCGTCATATGTGTTGTTTTCGATGTTGTTCCGATGATGAAAATATGAATCGGGGTCCGCCAAATTCTGGAAAAGGTAATTTTTTAGAAATTTCTACCAGCGGCAACGGTGGCCGGCGCTGATGGAAGGCAGCCGTCATGGCAGATTCACGCTATGTTCTTTAACCCAAGAAGAACACGGGGGAGACATTTTAGAGGATTTTTGGGAGCTGGTTTTGATATGTTTTGAGAAGAGGTGGGAAAATGTTTTTTGTTTCTATTATGTGACTTCTATATCGACCCGATGACTTGACCCGTACCCAGATTAAACCCGCGCCCTTCTTTGCTGGATCTCTTACCGTGGTTCTTCAGTTTACAATCTTTTCAATTTCATCCCTTTTTTATTTTAGATTGACCAACAAATTCTTTTTTTCTTCAAATCCACCATCACATTTTGTTTTCCTTTCAATTTGGTCATTAGTTTTCTTTAAAAGAAAATAAAAATAAAAAGGTTTTATTATATCCCTTTTCTTATTTAAAATTCCATAACTATTTAATTTTAGTTTTTATTACCGAAATAATTTAATCTTATTGCTTTCTTGTTTTAATTTCATTTGCTTATTTTGAGTTGTGTTTAGTTTAGCTTTTGATCCTTAGGAATAGGTTCTCAAAACCTAGTTAGAGCCCTTGCGTGATGAAAAATTCTCTTATACATTTGAATAGAATACACTTAATTCTACTTTGACTTTAGTAGATAAAATAAAATGTAGACATTTTTTAGGGTTATTAATCACTAATTAGGTTTTAATTAAAAGGCTACAACTCATTTAATTATTTTTGTGGGTTTGTTTAAAAAGTGAAAACTAACTAATATGGTATCTTACCAAACGGAAATGACGGGTTAGCGCCAGGAGTGCTGGCAATGATTGAAGTTCATTCTTCGGGTGGTAAGGTCGTTAAAATAGATTTACATTCATTAAACAGACGAATAAATTGAAATATTGCGAACTTGCAAATTCCAATTTTGAGAACTTTCTTCTGAAATCAATAAGGTACCAATTTATGGATGTTGTGGGGGTGTTAACCCTTCCCCACACGTAACCAACCCCCGAACCTGCTTCTGGTTTCTGCAGACCAAAAATGTTTTTTAATAACTAAAATGTTTTATTAAAATAACCTCATTTTAAAAGTGATCCAATCACATATTTTTTTAAAAAAAATGGTGGCGACTCCATATGTTTTAGTTTTCAAAATGTCGGGCCTTTCGAAAAATGGTTTGTGACATGTGTGTGTGTATGTGTTCTAATAAAAAAAATTTATGTTTGAAAGAATTTTTGTAAAATTTGTAAACTATACAATAGTATAATCCTAATACACTAGATTCAAACCTAAAAACTACACAAATAAGTATAAATTTGAAATAAGTATAAAAAAATAGGGTTTTGCCTTGAATAATGGATGAATGTGGAGATGATTTCGTACTAACTTGATTATTAGGAGGATGGGTATGTTGATTTGTTGAAGAATCTCTAAAACATTTGAGAGAAAACGATGAAAATATGAGGGATTTTGAGATGATTTTTGTTCAAAAACAATTAGGGTTTTGGGTGTTATGAAAAAATCTGATGAAAACTGTCCTTATATAGCCCAGACCTGCGTGTACCGTTGCGATACTTCACGTATCGAAATGACGCATACCGGTACAAACTAGGCCGCACTAATCATCTAAGTCGCGTATCGGTATTGGCTTTCTAGTATCAAAACACTTTGAATCCCCTATCGGTACGAGTTGCCCTATATTAGTACCATCTGCACCAAATTGTCAATTTTGGCAGCAAAGGACCCAAAAAATCAAAAGTGACGTCCCTAAATGCATGTTTATGATGTATCAGCATACAAATATAGGCAATCAAGAGCACATACCCCCTAACTATTTGAATAAATGTATTAAGGAGAAAATCACAAGAGCGTAGATTTCAATCAAATTCAAGCAAGTTTTGAGAACATAAGAAAGGCTCTAAGGTTCAAGAAAGGTTTGTAAGACCTAGCTTTCTCCTAATAGTCCAAAAGCATTCATTATCTAAAGGCTTTGTAAAAATGTTCGCTGCTTGATGCAAGGTATCTACAAATTCTAGAACTACATCTTCTTTTAAGATATGATCTCTAATGAAATGATGCCTCATTTCTATGTGTTTGGTTCTAGAATGTTTGATGAGATTTTTAGTGAGACAAATAGAACTTGTATTGTCACACTTAATAGGAATGGTACCTACATCTATTCCATAATCTAAGAGTTGTTGTTTCATCTATAGAACTTGGGCACAATAACTACCAGTTGAAATATATTCCGCCTCAGTGGTAGATAGTGCATCACTATTTTGTTTCTTAGAGAACCATGAAATAAACATGTTTCCTAGGAATTGAAAAGTACCGGAGGTACTCTTTCTATCTGTATTACAACCTCCATAATCAGCATCCGAATAAGCATGCAAACTAAAGAATGAGTCTCTAGGATACCAAATACCTAAACTAAGAGTATCTCTAAGGTATCTAAAGATTCTCTAATTGCATGTAAATGTGATTCTTTTGGACTAGCTTGAAATCTAGCACACAATAAAACACTAAATATAATATATGGCCTACTTGCGATAAGATAAAGTAAATAACCTGTCATAGATCTATAAAGCTTAAGATCGACACATTTACCTCATTTATCTTTGTCAAGCTTTGTAGAAGAGCTCATTGGAGTGGCTTGAGGCTTCACATTCTCTAAGTCAAACTTCTTGAGCATGTCTTTGATGTACTTTGCTTGATTGATGAAGAATTCATCATTCCTTTGTTTGATTTGAAGCCCCAAAAAGAATAAGAGTTCCCCCATCATGCTCATCTTGAATTCACCTTGCATTAACTTAGCAAACTCTTGACAAAGAATTTCATTAGTAGAACAAAAAATAATGTCATCAACGTGTTGGATTAAAATCCGCAATTTTGGGAACATATGTAAAATTTATGATGCTATAATAAAGTATGACACAAAATTAAGTGACTAATTATGTTAGTCGCATCATAGGTATTAAAGTGTCATGGAAATAAAAGTGTAGATACCATAAGATGTATTTCTAATTCAATGAGGGGCAGAGTTATAAATACTTAATAGTTGATTTATTAAATCAACTATATAAAGAGGTAGTGGTCCCCAAGAAATAGGTTAACATGAATTACTTTGTCCTCGCTAGAGAGTTTTTACGGCAAGGTCTAACCTATCTTCTTGGAAGATCACAACCACCTTCTAGGCGATGTTCATCAAAAGATTCAAGGGTTTTAGTTTACAGATATATTTAGGTACGCTTCCGCTTTCAGTTTATTTTCTTGGTGATTTGACATGATAGATTTTGGCTACTAGGTTTCATATTCAGTTATAGTTTGGTTCTAACAAGTGACATCAGAACCTCATCATGTTGAATCATTGAGAATCAATTGATCCGTTCTAATTTTTTTAGGTTTAAGGGTTCACCGATATTCTTTGAATTTATTAGGATTGAATTTTGGATATTAACACTAAACTCCAATGCGATATGAGATGTTACGGTTCTTTGAATTGTCGTTAATTATGTATATCTTTTAATTAGGGTTATAGATAATAGTTGTGTATTAGTGTTATTTTGGGTTCATGTTTCTTTGTTTTTTTTTTTTGGGGTGCATTTGTTGTTGTTTTTTTTCCGAAGCCATTAAAGTATGTAATTGATCGAGAGAAAAAAGTATGTAATTGACCGATTAAACACTTCATTAATAGCAAATCAGGTTACGCCATAAGGATAAGCAACTCGCCCTTAGAATAATTAAGAGAAAATCAGGTTTTGAATTGCAAGCTAAAGGGATATTACTCTACTTGAATTCATGTTTGGGTGCATCCATGTTTCATAATTAGTATATTGTTTGGTTTCTTCCACTTTGGATGCACGTGATTAATGTTATTAGGCATAATAATATGCATTCTATATCAAAGACAGTAAACATAATAATGTCCAGTATGATATAATGATTCGGTTATAGGGTTTTGCACTATCATCATTTTTTTTTAGATAATATGGATTTATGTGAATCAATACATATTTGATTTTGAATATATATTTTTGGATTACAGAATCAGAATGTATCTTCTTTAAAGTTATGCATATTTTGGTTTTGGCTTTCCAATTATTTTATGAAATTCATATTCAATTCGTTTTGATCAAGAATTTCAATTTTGATCGTTAGATTATTAAGGATATATATTAAAGTTTTATGTGATCACTATATGAATAATTCATTTATATGATACTTTTGATTTTGGCTTTTAGTTAAAGATTGAATGTTTTAAATTCGACTTTGATTTATGCACTCTGATTTATGTGATCACTACATGTTCGACTCACATTTCATATAATTTTCCATGCTACACATCCATGATTGATCTATGTCATTTGACTATATTTGTATATGTGACCACTGATGGGTCGAGTCATGATAAATATGGCAAAGACTGTCTTGATCCTATATGGATATAGTTGATGAACGAGATTATGATAGAATGCCTATTATATAATAGTCATTTTGAGCTCATAAGGTTGTACATTTATCAGGAAACATATGTTGCCCAAGTGGGAGATTGTTGGATTAAAATCCGCAATTGTGGGCATATATGTAAAATGTATGGTTCTATTATAAAGTATGACACAAAATTAAGTAACCAATTATGTTAGTCATGTCATAGGTATGAAAGTGTCATGGAAATAAAAGTGTAGATACCACAAGTTATATTTATAAGTCAATAAGCGGCAGAGTTATAAATACTTAATAGTTGATTTATTAAATCAACTATATAATGAGGTAGTGGTCCCAAAGAAATAGGTTAACTTGAATTACTCTTGTCCCCGTTAGAGAGTTTTCACGGCAAGGGCTAACCTATCTTCTTGGAAGATCACGGCCACCTTCTAGGCGACGTTCATCAAAAGATTCAAAGTTTTTAGTTTACAGATATATTCAGGTACGCTTCCGCTTTTGTTTTATTGTTCTTGGTGATTTGACATGATAGATCATGGTTATTAGGTTTCATATTTAGTTATGGTTTGGTTCTAACACAACGTATATTTGAAATTTTAAAAATATCTTTGTCTTTTCTTTTAATAAAAAGTGTAGTATCAACATTCCCTTTGTTAAAATCTTTTTCTATGAAAAAATTTAATAATCTTTTATACCAAGCTCTAGGATCTTGTTTCAAACTATAAAAAGATTTTGAAAGTTTAAAAACATGGTTTGTAATTTTTAGATCTTCAAAATCGGGAGGTTGTTCAACACACACTTCTTCATTTATAAAACCATTCAAAAAAACACTTTGACATCCATTTTAAATGATTTGAATTTGTGAACACATGCAAATGCAACATCCTAATAGCTTCCATTCTAGCTACGAGTGCATAGGTTTTATCAAAATCAATTCATTCTTCTTGAGTGTAACCTTGAGCAACGAGTCTACCCTTGTTTCTCACTATGTTACCACTCTCATCTAGTTTATTTCTAAAAACTCATGTAGTAGTTATAGTAGATTTATTACTAGGCTATCAACTAATGTCCAAACTTTACTTCCCTCAAATTGATTTAACTCTTCTTGCATAGCCATACTCTAATAATCATCATTTAATACTCCTTTTATATTCTTAGGCTCTATGCATGAGATAAATACAACAAAACAACAAGTATTTCTAAGAGAGGATCTAGTGGTTACCCCTTTGGATGGACCACCCAAAATCTCACCACCTTTGACATAATTTAACTCCCTGTGGCATGTCATCTCCCTTTCTTCTAGAGATAGGTCTTTCAAAGCTTCTAAAGGTGGATCTTGTGGTTCAGCTTTTGATAAGACTTCATCTACCTTTGATGATTTTCCTTCACCATCATTGGTATTTAAAATCCCTACATCATCATCACAAGAATCCTTCCTCGAAATGAGGTTGTCATTGAAAACAACATGTATATCATTGGTATTTAAAATCCCTACATCGTCATCACAAGAATCCTTCCTCGAAATGAGGTTGTCATTGAAAACAACATGTATAGACTCTTCAACCACTAAACTTCTTTTGTTAAATACTCGATAAGCTTTAGAGTTTAAAGAATATCCTAGAAAAATAAATTCATCACTTTTAGCATCAAATTTGTCAAGATTATCTTTTCCATTATTTAAAACAAAATACTTGCATCCAAAAGGATGAAAATAGCTAATGTTAGGCTTTTATTTTTGAAAAGTTCATTAGGGGTTTTCTTTAAAAGAGACCTAATCATTACATGGTTTATAATATAGCAAGTGGTGTTCATGGCTTTCGCCCAAAAATATTTTGGCAAATTGTTTTCACAAAGCATGTTCTTAGCCATTTGTTCTAAACTTTGATTTTTCCTCTCAACAACCCCATTTTGTTGAGGGGTGTGAGGAGCTAAAAAATAATGGCTAATTCCACTAGACTTACAAAACTCTTCAAAACCAAGATTTTGAAAATTCGGTTCCATGGTCACTCCTAACATATGAAATGGAGTAACCAACATCATTTTAGTTTGCTTTTGAAAATGTGATGAATTTTTCTAAAGCTTTATCTTTTCCACTTAAAAATAAAACCTAAGTAAATATAGATTAATCATCAACAAGAACAAAAGCATATTGTTTTCCACCCAAGCTCATAGTTCTAATAGGGCTAAAAAGATCTATATGGGTCAATTGTAATATCCTACTACTTAATACATCATTAACGAATTTAAAAGAAACCCTTTTATGTTTGCCTTTTGCACATGCATCACATATTTTATCTAGAGAAAATTTAATCTTAGGAAAACCTCTTACTAGATCATTAAAAATTAATTTTTCTAAAACACTCATGCTAGCATGTCCTAGTTTTTTATGTCATAACCAAACATCATGCTCATCTCTAGCAACAAAGCATGGCATTGAATCCTTTATCACATAGTTGGCTTATTCTTAACAAACTATGTTTTAGACTGCTGACACATAAGACATTCTCATTAAGTATAGAAGAGTGATTACCAATAGAACCAATTCCTTCAATGTGGCCTTTGGAGTTATCACCAAATGTCACTACTCCACTCTTTGGCTTTAGCTCTATAAAACGAATCTTATCACCGATCATGTGTCTGGAGCATCCACTATCAAGGTACCATGAATTTGAGCTTGTATTTAAGACCTTGTAGCAATGCTCTCCCTAAAAAATAGAGTTACGTCTTGATTTTTGGTACCCAAATTCTTTTGGGTCCATATGAATTAGCTCCCAAAATCTTGGTTCCCTTGGGAATCCAAGTAGCAATAAGATCAACATTATTATTAGTTAAAAGTTCTTTATGTAACACCCCTTTCCCGGCCTGGTAGAGAACCAGGTCGGAGCGTACTACTAGTGACTGTACGGTGATTAGTGCGATAAAATTTCAATAATGGATGACACCTAATCAATATTATAACTTTCAAATATTAGCCAGTATCGATATTAGTTCAGTTTATCCCCTTTAAAACAATGTCTAATCTATTAGGCCCAATTTCTATCTTCTACAAGTTTTAAGAACTAATTGTAAGTTTGATAAATTAGAAGTCCTTTCTTGTAATTAAGTACGCAATGATGATATTCAATACAATAACAGTAAGCTTGTAAATGTTCGTGTTATTCAGATAACATTTACCTATCCAATTAGAGCGTACAACGTTCAGTGACCAATATGTAAATAATGCAAAACTACAGTCTAAGTCTTTTAACAGAATTAACTACCACCATATCGATACACCTTGGGGCCATACCGATACAGGTGTACATGATTTAGAACCCATTGAATCTGTCAAGTTCCATTTCAATATTACTGGGACTGCAGCGATACGGGCTGACCAACTTTGACTTGCTAATTATGGTCTTATAACTGTAATAACGGTCATGTCGTATCGATGCAGAAATACTCAGATTCACTTCTAACTTACGTTGACCAATGCACGTTTTGATACAGTTGGGGCTATATTAGTACGAGTTGACTAGAGTTTACCTATTTCGAAACACCCTAAGACTATATCGATGCAATTAAATGCCCAAACCTTACTGCCAAAACCCGTATTGATACACTTTAGACCTATATCGTACGTTATGGTTAACTCATGCTTTCTCAGGCCAAAGTTTGCAAGGTTGTATCGATACAGCTTCACCTGTATCGGTACGCATGCACTGTAATGTCAAATTTTAGGGTTATTCGAATCAATGTCCAAATGCAATGAAACCTTATCGACAATATTTCCATACTATAATCTACCTACGTGCCAAATTTTAGGTGTTCACCCTTAGGAGTCAACTATACATTTTTAGCCACTTTTAGCATCACTTAAGAGTCATTTTAGGACCATTTAGCCCTATACAAAGCATAGGCAATACGTACACATCCAAAGTGCCATGAGTGACTATTTTAGCTACTTGCCACCATTCTAGGAGTTTATAAGGACAAAGTACTTTACTCTAGCTTGCTTGTGACTTGTCAATCTTCTGACTTCTCCGATCTCGATCCAACAACTCGATCAACCTAAAATACATGAGATGAAATGCATTAGGCATAATTTACCTAGTGAGGTAGTCACAACTAAAACACTTTAACAATGAGATGCATTCCAAATCATATCTAGACAATAACAATGCAATGAATCAATAGTAGTAATGCAATGATCATGTTCAATAGCATTAAGTCCATAATTCAACAATAACCCTTGGATTAATTCAGAATAGTGGCTACATGAATTTCTACGCCTCGCAAAATCAATGAATAGTCTAGTCCCTCTGCCCCACCAATATGACCAACATCACAATACATTCCTCTGCCTTGCCAAATCAATATAAGCTGTAGCCCAAGGACCGTAGTCCACCCGTACACTAAGCTCATGAATTCTATGGCATGCCAATTGTATCCAATGTCTTTTTGAATCCAAGGTTTGGTGACAATATCGAGAATCAATGTTCAATAACATTAGCAATGTTCAATATTTCTTATCAATAGGCAATGTTCCGATGTCAATGTTTAATAGCAATATCAATAACAATGGCAATGTTCAATGATCTCAATGACAATAGCAATAGTTGATGCTTCATTTACAATGTTTCGATGACAATAACTTTGTTGATATCAATATACAATGACAATAACAATGACAATGACAATAGTAATGACTATGCTCTATGTCCAATGTGCAGTGCTTCAATAATTCAATGATAATGAGCGATGACAGTGGCTATAGCAATATCAATGATCTATATTCAATGCAATGACTTACCTTGACTTACCAATGGAATCCAATTAAGTGGTTCAGTGCAAAATTCCTTGACAATAGTGTTAGCCATACTATAATCAATGACATTGAAACCGGGAAAGGCACCTAGCCTAATCCCAAGACTCCGACTACACTCACCTCAATAATTCAAAGCTCCTACGGCTCTTAGATAGTAATCCTCTTGTTTCTAGCTTTCGATGAAGATTATGGGTGCTCTCTTTCAATTTATTGAGCTAGGTAAACAATAGGATTATGTTAGAATCAATATTACGATATCGAAATCAGTATAGCGATATCAAAATCAATATCAAAGATTAGGATAGCTATTGGCTATCAAATCCCATGGATGACCAAACCCTAGCTTAAGATTAAGCTTGATTTATCCATGGATTTCATCAATAGATTAGGGATTATAGCTTACCTGACTGATGGCAACAATTCGATAACAATAAATCGAAGAAAAATTAAGCTTGAGTTTAAGCTCCAATAGAGGTGTTAGCTTAGATGAAGATGATAGCAAGGGAGGTGCTTGTTTCCAAAGGGGTCGGGTAAAGCTTTCACTCTTTCTCTCATTTTCTTGGTAATACAAAGCTTTCCTTCCTTTGATGGAATTGCTTCTTGATCACCCACATATGTGGGATTACAATGGAGGAGGGGCTAATCGCAAGGTTAGTCCCTCAACTCTCAATTCTGTATACTTGTACCCTCCAAACTTTCATTTTTCTATAATTTAGCCACTAAACAGGTTTTCAATACTTTCAATACGGTCCTTAAACAATAATTTGGCTCCACTAGAGTCCAATATCGATACAATTGAGCTTACAGTCAATGTTAGTACAATATTTTAACAATTCCAATGTAGGCTTTTGATCGCCGAAACCCGAATCCGACTAGATTGGTTTTTGGGATGTTACAACTCTCCCCCTTAAGAAAAATTCATCATCAAATTTTACCTAGATCAAAGATATAAGGATATTGCTTTTGCATTGTCTCCTCTTGTTCCCATGTTGCTTCTTTAGTGGAGTGGCTCTTCCAAAGCACCTTAACCAATGGAATAGTCTTGTTACGAAGTCTCTTGGCTTCCCTTGCAAGAATCTAAATTGGTTCTTCCTCATAAGACAAGTCGGGTTGAATTTCCATAGATTTAGGTTCAATGATGTGCGAGGGTGTTGCATGTTGTGATGTACTATAAATGATACGCAAATAGTGCAAGTATACACATTGAACAAGTAATACAGTGATAAGTGAGTATCGTCTCCACAGGGATAGAAGGCCAAACTAGCTTAGCCAAAACACACAAATTTGCAACTTGAAAATAAATGCAATAGCAATAGGAAACAGTTTCAGAAATGTTGTAGCAAAAAGTGTAATATAAACTAAGTTGAAACAAGGATACTTCAAACGTCCTCTCAAGTGTACTAAGCTCTCTAATGGGATGACAAGTTGAGCTTGCTAAGGACCTCTATGTCTAAGCTAAAAGAATGGCTCAAACTACCTTGCCCACAACATGCTCGACAGAGCTTACCAAGATGTATCTACGCTATCTCTAGCAAGAAACCTGATAGGAAGAATGCTATGGCAATACCTCTCAGCATAAACCCTAACATACAACTATCCTTTAAGTTATACTCTTTTTATCCGTTAAAACTCTATTCTTATCTCTAAGGTGAGTTAGGGTTTGCCTCTCAGCATCAAACCCCATTGTCCACATAGATCTAAGTCTAACTCTCTCAAATGTTAAGCTATCAAACACCTAAGCAAAGGCTAACTCTCGAAAGCTCTTACAAGCTTAAGGCATAAAATATCAATGGACAAAGCATGAAAGGAACAAGAAAGCAAAGAAACATTCATTCAAACTTGAAACATAAAAACCATAACAAGCCCAAGCCTCTTAAAATCAGTTCATGGCTGGGTAAATATCATCCACAATCAATCGTTTAAAACAACCCATCCAAATAATAAGAAATGAGACAGCAAAAGCAACTAAAGGAAGAGAAAACTCCAAAGTCGCCTTGGACTACCATGAACCACTCTAAGCCCGCTGCTTCTCTCAAAGGCCAGCAATAACACCCCTTGGAGCTTCAACAATGGAGGACACCACGATGGAGAAGATGAAGAAATGTAGCTGCCTTTTCTCTCTATTTCTTAGCTCACAAAGTAATCTTTTTTCAGCTTTCTTTTAATGTGGATGTCCTTTTCTTTATATAGTGGGGGCTCCTATGGTTTTGTGCCCTTAATTCCAAGGGAATATTCCCTTCACATGTGGGCTCACAGTTGGCTGATAGGTTCATGTGTGGGGCTGAAAAGTATCCTCAACTGTTTGTCCTCTAGCACGCCCATAAATGCTATCCAAGATGCTATGGCATTCTCCCTACATTACTCTTCTTTTCCCTGCACATCACCACACCAACCAAAAGCTTCCTAAGCAGCACCATTCCTACAAATAAACAAAGAAAACAAAACCAACAACACCAAATGAAACTATATGAACTAAATGCATATATATGCCATGAAATGAGATGAAATGGGCTTGATTTCATACAATAACTTAAGTAAAAAGGCATGAAATGTTAACCTTTTGCAAGGTTAACACACCTCCAAACTTAAGGCATCGCTTATCCTCAAGCAATGAAAAGAAATAAACAGAAGAATGCTTCGGCATTAAATCAGTTCAAAATAGAGCTATGGAAAATTTTCAGTCCTCAAAAAATAAAGGCTTCAACATGCTAGATAGTTTTGAGATTTTAAGAAGTTTTCCCTTAGGCCAAGACCCTTTTAATGTTTATGTCTGATCTGATTACACCCACTCTATGCTTAACAACATTAGAAATTTTTTAGCTAAGTTCTCTAGTTTGCCCTAGCTTTTCTTAATCCAATTAAGCACAAACTACTCTCATATCTAGGTTCTCTTTTTTTTGAATAGATGCCTTGAGGGGTGTCAGCTCCTCACAACTACCGTCCCTAACTCTAGATGAGTATGGAGCACACATCTCACCCCGAGCTGGTAAGCAGAGTCATCCCGTGACTACTTTCATTCACTCATATGCTATTGCTACCATTTATTAAAGGAGGTTTTACAGGCAATGCAATGCATAGAGGAGTGTCCCTCTACAGCTATGCCAAAGAATTTATTCGTAATTCAACACAAACAAAAAGGGAGATAATTAAGACTTTATGCTTTCATTTGTCATTCAAGTTCATTCTACACATTTAAACTAAAGCATACAAGAGTTCTTTCACCAAAAATCATCTAACAAATTTAAACATAGAGAGCATGCAATCATGTAACAAATACATCACAAAGAATCAGGTCATATATGAAGTTCTACCAATCTCAAGGGTCACAAACATTCAATCAATTCACAGCAATAAAATTTCAAGTTCTCATTATTGGACATCATAAACTTATTCATAAAACTATCTTTAAACTAACAAAATGTCATAGTAAAATTATGTTCATCACTAAATGCTAATACAAATGATCAACTATTAACACCAATACCCTTAAACTTGAAGGATACAGTGTCCTCAATTCATGAGAATAAAATGAATAAACTAAAAATGCAAATGCAAGTTACCTCCTACATATCTATTTTGGTGTTTTTGGTTTGAATCCATGGTGCTTGATTCTCTTCTTCTTCTTGAGAGTTGCGATGGGCGCCTCGACTGCATCTTGTTGGGTTGGTTGGTTGTCTGGATCCTCTTGAGTCGGCTGGTCATCAACAGCTTCATCATCATCATCATCAGAGAGGGCATTCCATGCAGGCTCTGTCGTTCACTTGAGGTGACTCATTGCTTTTGTTGTAGCATTTGGAGTTGGGGCAGGTGGTGGTGCAGGAGCATCTTCAGCTATCTCTTCATCCTCATTATCAATATTGACAGGATCATCTACAGGTGGTTCCTGTGGTGGCATTGTACTTAGGGGAGCTTTTCCTTTTTTTGCCTTGTTGTTCGAGGGCTTTGTCTAATGGTTGCAGTTGTTGGTACTTCTTGAGCAGGTGTTGGAGTTGGAAAAGGGTATATTCACAATATAGGTGGTGGTCTTTGTGGTGCAGTTACTTTCGAAGCTGGTGTGACTTGCGGGGCTGGTTTGTCCTTCTTGCTCATGAGCACTTCATCGGGGAAATAAGGGAAATCAATCTCCATGTGCGGAAGCATCTCCTTGGAATAAGAGTTAATGGCTACATCCCTTTCCTTGACATACTTGAAATAAGTTGTCAATAAGCCCTTCATCTTATTCATTTCTCCTTGCATTCATTTGGTAGAGGTGACTAGGACTGCGATTCTTGCTACAACAATGGTTCTAGCCCCACCTTCCAATGCTTCTGCTGGAGCATCTTCATCAAATCCCCTCAGCCTAGGGATTTGGTCTGGGGTTAGCACATTTTTTCCTTTCTCTATTTCATCTTCTTTAAGATCCTCAAAAACTTGCTTCTTACGGTAGAGCGCCGTGATGAGATTAGGGAAGATGAGAGGGTTAGACTTCTACTTCAGACATGAATAGACTTCGTCGATGATAAGTTTGCATACATCTATTGGTTGGTCGTTGAAGATGGAGTGTAGCAACAATAGCCTGCTGATATGCACCGTACTGGTATGGGAAATAGGCATTAAGCGCGTCTTTAGGAAGTGATTCCAAACTTTAGCCTCAGGCTCGAGGCGACCTCTTTCAACAGCCCTACTCGCGGGATCTAACACTGTGTCGCTAAAGCATAGGTCTTCCAAGACCTCCTTATGTGTTTGAGCATCAGTCGTGTCTACAAAGAAAGTATGTTGGTCCATCGCATTTTTTAGCCCGTAGAATTTGTTGATGGCAGTGGTTGTGAACTTGATTTGGTCCCCTTACACATAAACGACCGACTAAGTAGGGCTCGTCAGATGGGCATAAAATTCGTGAACCAGGGTGTTGCACGTAATAAGTGCTACGCAAATGTGCAAGTATACACGTCGCAAGTTATAGTATAAAAGATATCGTCCCCACAGGGATTGGTGCTACTTCAAGAATCTAGTCTCTTGCACTGTAAAAATAAAAACACAAATAAAAGATTATAGAAGTTTAACTAATCTAGGAATCAAATAAGTAAAAGAAAAGATGAATTCAATTGAGAGAGATAGGCCAAGTTATCGTGAGTTGAGGTGTGATAGTCGATTGGATCGTCTTGGTAAAAGAGTGCACGGGCAACTCAGTTACCGTGGCAACTTGCACAACGGGGTTGCCTTGGCAACTAATTGATGGTTGCCTGGGCGACTAGTTGGGCAACTACTTGGGCATCTGGGCAGCAACTTCAAGGTTTGGCGGAGCGTTCTTCAATGGTTTCTTCTTATCCCTAAGTCGAAACTCTAGCTACTTGTGCATGCCTTGATAATACATCCCTGCGTGAGTCAAGGGTGAACAACAACCAATCTTGCGCTCCTCTTAGCCGTTGAAATCCTTAACTTATTCCTAAGCCGGATTAATCTTCACCATCATTGGATTGAATAAAGATCATATTCATTCGTTTCTTGAATCTAACTCTCCCGATATTAGATAAATGGATGAAATCACGAGATCCTCTCCCAATTCACTCGCAAACAATAATAAAAATTAAGAATGAATAAACCTTGAAATAGAAAAGTGCAAACTCTTATTACCTAAACAAAAACCAATAGTTTCTCACAACCACAAAACACAATAACCATAGCCAAGTAGATTTAGTTCATGGCTAGGTTCCAAAGAAACACAAGATAATTAATCCCTAGCATGAACCCAATTGAACAAGGAAGAAAAGATGAAGCTTGTCGAAAATCCCTTTCCCTAGATGCTTGCCGAAAATTCCCCTTGCTTCCTCTCTTGGACTTGTCGAAATTTTCCCTCTTGCTCTCCCTCAAGTTGTCGAAATCTCCTATCTATTTATAGGGCTAGGCCAAAGTCCTTCTTTGAGGAGGAGTTTGAGTTGGAATTAAATTATCTTTAAAGAATATAATTCTTTATTATAATTTTATTCCTATTAGAACTTCTCCTATCTTCTTGGAATTTAATTCTTCTTTAATCTCTGCATGGCAATCAAATTCCTTTGGGCTTGGGCCTTGCTCCATGTCATCTTGGGCTTGTAAAGTCATTAATTTCTACATCCCTATTGCATTTTCTCTTTCCCAGTGGCTTTGTTTAGCTTTTGATAATCCATACAAACCCTCCAACCAGTCACAGTCCTGGTTGGAATGAGTTCATTGTTTTCATTACTTACCACCGTTATACCTCCCTTTTTCGGTACACATTGTACCGGACTTACCCATGTACTATCAGAGATAGGGTATATAATGCTGGCGTCAAGCCACTTGATGATTTCTTTCATTACAACCCCTTTCATGGCATGGTTCAGTCTCCTCTGGGCCTCAATTGAAGGTTTGTGATCATCTTCCAACAAGATCTTGTGCATGCACACCGCCGGGCTAATTCCCTTCAAGTCGGCAATTGTCCACCCTATTGCCTTTTTGTGTAGCTTTAACATCTTGATCAGCTTCTTTTCCTGCTCAGGCTGTAACTTAGAAGAAATAATTACAGGCAATGTATTATCGGTCCCTAAGTATACATATTTTAGTTGTTCTGGCAATTGTTTCAACTCAAGAATCGGTGGTTGTTCGATAGAGGGTTTTTCGAGTTTACCTTCCTTACCTGAGTAATCCAGTGGTTCAAAGTATGTACCTGGTCGGTTGACTAGCCAATTTGCCTCTTCTTGTTGTTCATCATCGACCGGTTCTTCATACTCCTCAGGTTCCTCTTGATCGGCAATGTAGTTGCCGAGGCAACTAAATTCCTCATCGAAGTTAAACTCTGCCGTGGCATGAAGTAGTTGGCATTCTTCTGGATCATCGGCATGCCTTAGTGTTTGGAACACATTTAGTTTAACTTGCTGGTCATTCACCCTCATTGTGAGTTCTCCCTTTTCAACATCAATCAAGGTTCTCCCTATTGCTAGGAATGGTCTCCCGAGAATGATGGGTGCATGCTCATCTGCTTCACAATCCAAAACAATAAAGTCAGCGGGAAAAATAAATTTATCAACTTTTACCAGTATGTCCTCGATTTTTCCCTCTGGATGCACATAGGATCTGTCGGCTAGCTGCAGCATAACTGTTGTAGGTCTTGCCTTCCCGATTCCTAGTTTCTGGAAAACCGATTTAGGCATCAAGTTTATGCTAACCCCTAGGTCGCATAGTGCTTTCCCGACATAGTGATTTCCAATGGAACAGGGTATTGTGAAACTTCTGGGATCCTTCAACTTAGGTGGCATACGATTGTGCAACATTGCCATGCATCCTTCTGTCGCGACAACTATTTCAAACTCTTCTAGCCTTGTTCTTTTGGACACAATGTCTTTAAGAAACTTGGCATAGTTTGGCATTTGTTCAATTGCTTCCACCAATGGCAAGTTGATGTGGACTTGCTTTAGGATATCAAGAAACTTCTTGAATTGGTATTCTTGCTTTTGTCGCTTCAACCTTTGTGGGAATGGTGGTGGAAGTCGGATATCTTCGATCCTTTCATTGGTTTGAAACCTGATTGACGGCATTGCCGGGACATCTGGAGTTGCCGAGGCATTATCAACTGGGGTTGCCGAGGCATGCTTATCGCAAGTTGCCGAGGCGTCTTTATCGTTGGTTGCCGAGGCATGCTTATTGCCGGTTGCCGCGGCAATTCCTGGTTCGACATCTGAGGCTTTGCCGCTAGGTTCATCTTGATCTTTTTGTGGAGTTTTGTTTGACGAGCGGGTTTGAACCTCTCTAAGTTGTTGGCCACTTCTAGTGGTGATCGCCTTACATTGCTCATGGCCAGTTCCTCTCGCGACTTCAGTATCGCTAGGTAAACCTCCTTGTGGTCTAGTATTCAGATTTTGAGCAAACTGTCCAACTTGATTTTCCAATGATTTGATTGCCGCCTCTTGGTTTTGCAATCTCATCTCGATCCTGTTAATAAAAGCATCAGTTTTTTTATGAAATTACTATTCTCAGCCATATAAGATTCAGTTTTCATCATAAAAGCATTTAGAGAATTTTCCAAAGAACTAGATGTTGTCGGTTGTTGCTGCGGCATCTGTTGCCGTGGCATATTCTGCTGGAATCCCGATGCTTGTGCATTCTGATTGTTCTGGTTTAGAGCATTGTTGGGATTACTCCATGAAAAATTCGGGTGCTTCTTCCAAGCTGGATTGTATGTATTGGACATCATGTTGTTGCTCCGATTGTAATTCCCCACATAGAAGCTAGAATCCGGATTCTGCATACATTCAGAAGAATTATGGTTATCACCACATAACTCACAAAAAGAATCCATTACCTTGACTTCATGTGTGTTGTTTGGTTTTTGCATGTTCTGGACCATCTTGGTTAAAGCGGCCAATTGTGCCGAAATTGAATCTGATGATCCTAGTTCATGTATTGTGGCTTGGCGTCTAACTCCTCCTCTTCTAGTAGATGGGAATTGATAGTCATTCTTGGCCAGCCTGTTTAAAATTTGCATTGCTTCCTTCGGTGACTTATCTATGAGTATGTCGTTTTCCGAGGCATCTAGCATTATCCTTGTAGGTGTATTCACGGCGTTGTAAAACATTGTTACTTGAGTCCACACCGGGAATCCGTGTAGGGGGCATTTGTGTAGAAGTTCTCTATATCGCTCTCAAGCCTCGTACATGGATTCATCATCTGCCTGCCGAAAAGAAGTAATGTCGTTACGAAGCTTATCAGTCAAATTTGTAGGATTAAATCTAGCAAGGAAATCACGACAAAGATCAGTCCAAGATGCTATGGATCCGGCAGGAATGCTATTGAACCATGCTTTCGCCCTATCCCTCAGTGAATAGGGGAATAATCTTAATCGTAGGACATCGGGAGTGACTTCGTGTATCTTGAACGAGTTGCAAATCTCGAGGAAAGATTTTAGATGTTGTCGTGCATCTTTGATTCTTTGAGCCGCCAAATTGACCAATTGTGTTGATCATATTAAACATTACCGGTTTCAACTCAAAGTGGTCGGCTTCAATTTCAGGTGCGACAACTCCTGGGTTAAGTCCATCAAGATCTTCTTCAAGATAGTCTCGAATAGTTCTGTTTCGTGCAAGAATCACTCCTCCTCCTGCTCGAACATCTTGATTCATATTGCCATCTTGATTTGCCATTGCTTCTCTTATCCTTCGTCTAAGTCTTTGTAAGGTTCGTTCGATTTACGGATCAAAGGGATATTCTGGTGAAGTCGGTCTCGCCACGGTCATATACCAATGCAAAACCAAAGTTTGTTAGCCCTTTGAATTTTAAACAAGAAAAGTAAAAAAGAAAGTGCTAGAAAATAAAAACAAAGTCGCTATTGCCAATCCCCAAAGAACGGCGCCAAAAACTTGTTGCGCTGTAATAAGTGCTACGCAAATGTGCAAGTATACACCGCAAGTTATAGTATAAAAGATATCGTCTCCACATGGATTGGTGCTACTTCAAGAATCTAGTCTCTTGCACTGTAAAAATAAAAACACAAATAAAAGATTATAGAAGTTTAACTAATCTAGAAAGCAAATAAGTAAAAGAAAATATGAATTCAATTGAGAGAGATAGGCCAGGTTATCGTGAGTTGAGGTGTGATAGCCGATTGGATCGTCTTGGTAAAAGAGTGCTCGGGCAACTCAGTTGCCGTGGCAACTTGCACAATGGGGTTGCCTTGGCAACTAATTGATGGTTGCCTGGGCGACTAGTTGGGCAACTACTTGGGCGTCTGGGCAGCAACTTCAAGGTTCGGCGGAGCGTTCTTCAATGGTTTCTTCTTATCCCTAAGTCGAAACTCTAGCTACTTGTGCATGCCTTGATAATACATCCCTGCGTGAGTCAAGGGTGAACAACAACCAATCTTGCGCTCCTTTTAGCCGTTGAAATCCTTAACTTATTCCTAAGCCGGATTAATCTTCACCATCATTGGATTGAATAAAGATCATATTCATTCGTTTCTTGAATCTAACTCTCCCGATATTAGATAAATGGATGAAATCACGAGATCCTCTCCCAATTCACTCGCAAACAATAATAAGAATCAAGAATGAATAAACCTTGAAATAGAAAAGTGCAGACTCTTATTACCTAAACAAAAACCAATAGTTTCTCACAACCACAAAACACAATAACCATAGCCAAGTAGATTTAGTTCATGGCTAGGTTCCAAAGAAACACAAGATAATTAATCCCTAGCATGAACACAATTGAACAAGGAAGAAAAGATGAAGCTTGTCGAAAATCCCTTGCCCTAGATGCTTGCCGAAAATTCCCCTTGCTTCCTCTCTTGGACTTGTCGAAATTTGCCCTCTTGCTCTCCCTCAAGTTGTCGAAATCTCCTATCTATTTATAGGGCTAGGCCAAAGTCCTTCTTTGAGGAGGAGTTTGAGTTGGAATTAAATTATCTTTAAAGAATATAATTCTTTATTATAATTTTATTCCTATTAGAACTTCTCCTATCTTCTTGGAATTTAATTCTTCTTTAATCTCTGCATGGCAATTAAATTCCTTTGGGCTTGGGCCTTGCTCCATGTCATCTTGGGCTTGTAAAGTCATTAATTTCGACAACCCTATTGCATTTTCTCTTTGTCGACAATTGCCATGGCAACTGGCTCGGTGTCTCCTTCATGCATTCCCCTGGCAACTAGCTCGGCATATCCTTCATGCATTGCCCTGGCAACTAGCTCGGCATTGCTTTGGCAAGTGATCCTGCACATACACACACAAAGCACACCAGAGCAGCATCTTTTCCACAAAAAACTACCAAGTTATGTAATCAAGCTCAACGATGGAAGGAAACATGGATTAATGCATGAATGGCTAACTATGCAACTAATATGAGCCTAAGTCTAACAATAATATGAGTAAAAAGGGTAAGAAAAATAGTACTTTTGAACACTTATCACAGGGACACCGAGATATCACCGAAGTGTTTAATGAACGTCCCCCAATCGTGCTTAGCAACGATATCTAGAACTTCTTTGTCAATGTCTCATTCCCCGTCCAAGGGAACCTTTAAACCTTGCTCTGGGAAAACCTTGCGGTCCTTCATCTATTGGAAGCTTTCTTTAGCACCATCGTCAAAGAGCTCTCTAATTTCAATGGTGGGTGGAGTTTGCGAACCACTAGAAGAGCCGGTGACATTAGTGCATCGCACCATGATTTTAAAGTAAGGGAGGGATTTCATGAACGAAAAGGGTTTTGGAAAAGTTTTGAATAGGTTTGGTAAAGAAGATGAAGAAGTTGAGGTTAAGAAAATAAAAAGGAAGAAGATGAAGTGATGAGAAGTTAAAGTGTAGAGTAACTACTACACGTAATGGGAGAGAGGATGGTGATGGTGGCGGTTTTGACGTATGTTGAAAAGAGAGGATGGGACGGGCTATTAATAAAAAGCAAAAAATAGGAGAGAGAACATTAAAGGGTGATGATGAGCTAGGGTTTTAAAAGTTTTAATAGGAATAAAATCCCTCCCTTTTACCTTTTTTATGTCGGTTCCCCAAACTTAGGAAAAATTGGACTTTTATCTTCCCTTTAGTGGAAAAGGACAAAAGTAAGCCTTAATACGAAAGCTATGCAAGCCTTGTGAGAAACCCTAGCCTGCCACATGCAACCATAGGGGCAGATTTGACAAAACTAATTAAAGAAAACACAAAAGCATGTAATAAAACAAGAGACTAAGGATCGAAGAAACTAAAATAAAAATAACTTTATTTATGAACATTAGAGATAGAAAATGCTATAGCAAAACAAGAAGGATGAATTAGTGCAAACTCTTATGGATCATTAAGAAGCATAGCTGAATTGTCTCGCATGATAGGGGATGCATTGTAGATCTTCAATCTCTAACCATTCATTTTGAAGATGGTTTCATCATCAAGATTTTTAATATCCATGGCACCACGAGGGTAGACCTTGTGCACGATAAAAGGGCTTGACCATCGTTATTTCAGCTTGCCTAGGAAGAGCTTTGTTGGCATTCTGAGAAATATCGTGGCAAAATATGTTTTTCATGCCACTTCTTAGTCTTCTCTTTATAGAGGCGCACATTCTCGTAAGCTTGGGCCCTGAATTCCTCCATCTCATTCAACTCTAAAAGCCTTTTCTCTCCAGCTAGCTAGGCATCCACATTGAGCTTTTTGATTGCCCAATAGGCCTTATGTTCGAGTTCAATGGGAAGGTGACATGCCTTGCCATAGACAAGCTTGAATGGAGACATCTCCAAGGGTGTCTTGAAGGCTGTTCAATAAGCCCACAGTGCTTCATCGAGTCTTGGAGACCAATCTTTCCTCTTGGGGTTAACCATCTTTTCTAAAATTCACTTGATTTCTTGATTTGAGATTTTAGCTTGGCCATTGGTTTGAAGGTGGTATGCCGTAGCAATTTTATGCCTCACTCCATATCTCTACAATGCCTTAGAAATGAGCCTATTATCAAAGTAGGTACCTTCATCACTAATGATGGCTTGTGAGGATCCAAATCTTATAAAGATGTTCTTGTAAAGGAACTTCAAAATAGTCTTGGAGTCATTCTTCGGTGTAGCTATTGCTTCAACCCATTTCGACACATAGTCAACGGCTAATAGGATGTAGAGATCTCTAAAAGATGATGGGAAGGGTCTCATGAATAGATACATCAAAGATTTCCAGCTCCAGAATACATTACAATGGCATTTCATGCCTTCGAGAAATATTCCTTGTCCTTTGGCATCTATCGCAAGCCTTGTCGAATTCATGTGTGTCCTTGAAAAGTGTGGGCCAATAGAATCCTGATTAGAGGACATTTGCAACAGTCCTAGTTCCTCCAAAATGGCCGCCACATGAAGATTAATGAAAATGGAATAAGATCGCCTTTTGCTCCTCTTCGAGGATACATCTTCAAATTATTTGGTCGGCACATTGCTTGAACAAATAGGGCTCGTCCCAAAAGTAGAATCGCACATCATGCTTGAACTTCTTTTTGCCCTTGCTATTCAAATCAGGAGAAAAATACCACTAACAAGAAAATTAACAATATCAGCATACCGGGGAATTGTTGTAGCATGTAATATTTTCTCATTAGGGAAGTCCTCCTTAATCTCTAAGTTCTCATCATTCTTAGTCTTGTTTTCTATCCTACAAATATGGTCAGCAACCTAATTTTCGCAACCCTTGCTATCTTTAACCTTTACTTCAAACTCTTGCAAAAGAAGTATCCACCTAATAAGTCTACGTTTAGCCTCCTTTTTAGTCACTAAGTACTTAATAGCAGAATGATCGATGTGTACGATGAACTTAGTGCCTATCAAGTATGCTCTAAACTTATCAAAGGTAAACACAACAGCTAGCAGTTCCTTGTCAGTGGTTGTGTAATTTATTAGTGCATCATTCAAGGTGCATCTAACATAATAAATAACATGGAAAAGTTTACCTCGACATTGGCCAAGTGCTGCCCCCACTGCGTAGTTGTAGCGACCTATTTTTCTTCCTTAAAACAAATATATGTTTCATAGGTTCGGTGCTACGGGTTATCCCCAAAATCATTCCTTTAAAATCTTAGCTTAAAGGGATTTCTATTGAAATTTGATGAAAACTTGGAGTCGCCACCGGCCACTTGGATAAGGTGGGTCGGACACCATGGAAAACTAGAGATTCTTTATGAAAGGGTCCGAGAGTTAGTTACGCGTGGGGAACGATTAGCACCCCTATCACACCTAGGAATCAGTACCTGAACATTTTTCGCTTTTAGATTAATGGAATTTGTTGGAATTTGAATTGAAATTAACTCAGCGTACTTAATTGAAAATTTGACCTTAATTACATGGGCTTTATCAAGTTAGTGGGTTCAAATTAATTGGACATTTAATTAATAAGGTTGACGATACACCAGACCATAGACTAAACTGACATCATATAAGTCTGATTGTCGTGTTAGTTTATGGTTCGAATCTCATACGTCACCTTTATGCATAATGCAAACAATTAAAATATGATGTGATGATCTTATCAACTTTTAATTTTACCTTGTGGCGGTAAGGATTAATTCAAATATTTGGTCAATATCCTTTGAGCTCAGACTGTTACGACACAAATATCGGAATTAATAGATACCTCACTTTTTGAATTAAATTAATTTATTTGGGATAAAGGGTCCCATGAATGACAATTAAGGGATGAAAAACAAAAGCTTAAAGATAAACACACAAAAGCCTGCCCAAGGCCCTAACTTATAAGGCTCAAGTTATGGAAGATCCAATTAGTGATCTAGTTATTAATTAGGTGAATCTAATATTAACCCTAATTAATTAGCCCTAAAAGACTAAAGACTAACAATTATAATTTATCTTGTAACATGATAATTAATTCGATCGATTTTAAACTAGTATTTCAATAAGTAAATAATACTATTTAAAATAAATCAAATTAATTAATCATGGTTTTAATTTAAATGTCAATCTAATCTCCACGTTAATATTATCTTAGAAGTAATTAAGAAACATCCAACTAATTTAATGAACTTAAAATTTGTCCGAATAAGCCAAAGATAAATTTAAATTCACTAAATCAATTCGAACCCTAATCTAACTAAGGCTCTAAAAGGCTAATTCGAAATTAATCTATTTAATTTAAAACTGTGCCCCTGTGAGACGAGCACATGATTTAAATTAATTCCTAAACTAATCCAAAGGCCCTAACAAACACAAAGTCCACCTAAACTAAGCCCAAGGCCCACTATGTAACCCCCTAAACTCGTCTAAAGGTTTCATCGAGTTCTAGGAAAACGTTAAGTAAAAAAATCTTTGTCAGAACATCATTACACAAAATATATAAACAAAAAAATCTGAAAGTATATTACAAACTTCGACACAAAATAAGACACGACGTACATGCCCTCTAATGTACCAGTACCGTACTCCAAAAGCAACACTGAGTGAACTACAAACACCAATGTCGGTTACAAAACCATGATAGATTTCTTTTAACATGCGATGGTAAAAACAATGTGAGCTTCGGAAAGCTCAGTAATACAAAGCTATCAAGGGATGCTAAAAGCTCGAGCAGATATATGGCCAGCATGACACTATCATGCTGTACCGAACAACAAAAGCTCAAATTATGATTCGATTGTTCGGTAACGTTATAACAGAAGGTAACATATGTTCTTTATTTTGGTCGCACGAGTATTAGGAGATAAGCCTATAGCCGAAGATTCAAAAGATATCTATTTTTTAGAAGTTGAAACAACGAGTTTAGTGTGGTTCATTAAACGTAGATTTGGAAGCATACTGAGAGTTTCAAACTTTGGTACCTTAATTTAGTAGGGTAGAATTTATAAAAGGGGACAGAAAGTTCCAATTTAATTACCTGACTACACTCCAACAATACACCGATATGCAGTATCCCATAAAGACTTACCTTAGGCCCATTGGACGTAGGAGCTTGCCCTAGGCCCATTGGGCGTAGGAGCTTAGGTCTAGAAGGACTTACCAGCGTTGAGCCTACATAACTTCAATCATATCCCATATAGTATACCCCCAGATAGAATCAATTTTATCCAGTAAACATTAATATCAAAAAACATGTATTAGATATATTTGTATTAGAAGACAGAAGCCACTAATTATGTTTTCATTACGAATAAAAAAGTCATACTTTTAATTTAGAGCATATACTTTTGGTTTAACACAAAGAAAAATTCATGGAAACCTAGTACACTCTATGTAGTCCAAATTATTCCTCGTAGTTGGTAATTATCAGAAAGAGAACATTAGATATTTGACAATTTTGGACTGATTTCGGAATGAGGTCCTTATGAAAAGGGGGATTCGGTACTAACGGCTCAAACTAGACATTCAGAAGTGGATACATCAGGATCATAGAGATTTTAGTTATATCGGGAGCGATTCGATAATTAGAGCCTACGAGGGCATTATGGTTATTCTGACCTTCAGGGGTAATTTGGTGATTTAAACCAACAAGGTATAAACGGTGATGTACAAAATTCAGGAGTTCTAGTTGTTCATCAAGTTTCCAAGTCCCTTTAAACTAATCAGAACCCATCAATACAGTGTTTATTATTTAACCGGATAGGTACACCTTAAATATTCATTTTTCAAAACTGACTAGGGTGCACAACAAGATAGTTCGCCATCACCAATCAACCACTTAACGTACTGTGAGAAATTGAATATGTATTCAAGCGATAATTTCTAAGAATTCAAATATATGCATCGCACCCGAACTCAGTCCATAACATTGAATGGACCATTTTTTAATAACATGTTACTCCTACTATTAACTATGAACTTTCTCCAAATAACTTGAACATGCCTTTATATGGTAC